>JAWIIS010000045.1:8880860-10150860 GCA_033682625.1 Helicoverpa zea x Helicoverpa armigera
ATACCGGTGTTGATTGGGGGTTTAAAAATTTTCGCAATTTTCGATAGCGGGGCGGAATGTTCGGTAATACGCGAATCGGTTGCTTCAAAATTACCGGGTAAAAGGACGAACGTTGTTAATTATCTAAAGGGTTTAGGACAGTTTACAGTAGTGTCATTATCAACGTTGATAACCGTTTGTGTAATCGATGATATAAGGGTCGAACTCCATTTTCACATAGTCCCGGATTATGAAGTGTGTTCAGATCTTTTGATAGGCATGAATCTTATGCAAGATACGAATTTAAGTGTGATAGTTAATTCAAAAGGCGTGACATTGATTCATCAGCCCGCGGTTCTCCACATGCGATTACAAAGCGAAAAGTTTGACAATTTGGATTGTGACTTGACAGACGGTGATCAAATCAACGAACTTAAATTGTTATTAGCAAAATTTGAACATCTTTTTATCCGGGGTTACCCTCACACACGTGTTAATACCGGCGAGCTCGAAATACGTCTAAAGGACCCAAACAAGTGTGTTGAACGTAGGCCATATAGATTGAGTCCAATAGAACGACAAAAGGTTCGTGATATTGTAAGTGAGTTACTTGAACACAATATTATTCGAGAGAGCAAGTCGCCTTTCTCCAGTCCGATCATATTAGTCAAAAAGAAAAACGGCAAAGATCGCATGTGTGTGGACTACCGTGAGCTGAATAGAAACACTCTGAGGGATCACTATCCTCTGCCTATAATTTCCGATCAAATAGACCAATTAGCGGGGGGTTATTACTTCTCTACGTTTGATATGGCAGCGGGGTTCCACCAGATCCCCATCTCTGAAGGGTCCATTGAAAAGACTGCCTTCGTAACACCGGACGGCATGTACGAGTACTTGGCCATGCCATTCGGTCTTAGTAATGCATGTTCCGTTTACCAGAGGTGCATGAATAGGGCTTTAGCTGACCTCCTAAATTCACCTGACCAGGTATGCCAAGTCTACGTCGATGACGTACTTACAAAATGTAGTGAATTTACAGAAGGATTGTCCCGTATCGAACGGATACTTATCGCGTTACAAAATGCCGGGTTTTCTATAAATATTGAAAAAACTGCCTTCTTTAAACGCTCTATCGAGTACTTGGGCAATATTATTACAAACGGACAGGTTAGTCCTAGCCCAAAGAAAGTGGAGGCTTTAACGAAGGCACCTATTCCACGAACGGCTAAACAAGTTAGGCAATTCAATGGCCTCGCCGGATACTTTCGTCGTTTCATTCCCAATTTCTCGCGTGTAATGGTACCGCTTTATGAGCTAACAAAGAAAGACGCAAAATGGGAATGGAACGAAAGACACGACGAGGCCAGAAATAAAATCATACTGCATTTGTCTACTGCGCCTACCCTTGCATTATTTCAGGAAAACGCACCAATCGAGCTTTACACTGATGCGAGCAGCCTCGGCTACGGCGCGGTACTCGTTCAGGTCATCGGAGGTCGCCAGCATCCAGTCGCGTACATGAGCCAGCGTACCACTGACGCAGAGAGCCGCTACCATTCTTACGAACTCGAGACGCTAGCAGTGGTGAGAGCAGTAAAGCATTTTCGGCATTACCTGTACGGCCGAAAATTCAAGGTAATAACAGACTGTAACGCCTTGAAAGCGTCTAAGCATAAGAAGGATTTACTGCCACGAATTCATCGCTGGTGGGCTTTCCTGCAAAACTACGAGTTCGAGGTCGAATATAGAAAAGGTGAGCGACTGCAGCACGCAGACTTTTTCAGCAGAAACCCTACAATTGAAATGGCGATCAACATTATGACCAAGGACACCGAGTGGCTGCAAATTGAACAACGTCGTGACGACACCCTTCGTCCTGTGATAAACAGCATGACAACCGACAACCCAGCTCCCGGCTACGTTCTTGAGGAAGGCGTGCTGAAGAAATTACTCGCGGATCCTTCTATACTCGGTACGTGCAAACCTACAGTAGTACCAAAATCATTCCAGTGGAGCTTGATAAACTCCTTTCACACATCTCTACAACATCCGGGATGGGAGAAAACTTTACAAAAACTCAGAGATAGTTACTGGTTTCCTAATATGAGCACCATTGTAAGAAGGTTTGTAGATAACTGCGTTATATGCAGAACCTCGAAGGGACCTTCAGGCGCAATCCAGGCACAGCTCCACCCGATACAAAAACCTACTGCAGCATTTCAAGTAATCCATATGGACATTACCGGCAAACTTGGTACGAGAAACGCTGAAGGTCAGGACGAATATGTGATCGTTATTATTGACGCCTTCACCAAATACATACTACTTAATTACTCTAATGACAAGAGTCAAAGCAGCAGTCTCGCAGCGCTGAAACGAGTCGTGCATTTATTCGGGACTCCAGTCCAGGTAGTGGTTGATGGCGGTCGAGAATTTCTTGGCGAATTCAAAGCCTATTGCGACTGTTTTGGTATCAATTTGCATGCTATAGCGCCAGGAGTAAGCCGAGCAAATGGGCAAGTAGAACGAGTAATGAGTACCTTGAAAAACGCACTAACAATGATAAGGAACTATGACACTGAAAACTGGCAGACGGCCTTGGATGCCCTTCAACTTGCATTTAATTGCACCCCACACAGAGTGACAGGATGCGCGCCACTTACTCTCCTGACACGCCGTAAGCACACCGTTCCACCAGAACTTTTAAGGTTGGTAGACATTGATAACGAATCCATCGATTTTGATACGCTCGATCAACACGTGCAACGGAAAATGGCGGCTGCAGCTGAATATGATAAGCACCGTTTCGACAGAAACAAAGCTAAGCTGCGCCCTTTTCAAAGAGGAGACTACGTCCTCATCAAAAATAATCCCAGAAATCAAACCAGCTTGGACCTGAAATACAGCGAGCCATACGAGATTTACAGAATATTGGACAACGACCGCTACATGGTAAAACGTGTAACCGGCAGAGGGCGCCCACGCAAAGTGGCGCACGATCAGCTACGCCGGGCTCCACAGCCTGGGGAACAAGAAACCGTGTCGACGGGTGCCAACGATGACACCGAACAGCAAACCACAGCACAAATAGTCGATACACCGGATCCACCATCAACGTCACAAACCACACAGTTATTGGACGCTTAAGTTAGTGTAATATTGATTAGAAGTTTAGTGTAACATTTTAAGTGTGCTTAGGTAGTTCAGTATCATTTATTGTGGATGTTAAATTCTGTGCGACACGTATTGTTCGGGGATGTGCGTTGTTTGTTGATGTTGAATGAGATGAGAAACTCGCGATTATCGTTAACTTTGTTTATTTACGAAAATCGTTACAAAAATGTTAGTTGAATGCACGCCCGTGTACGATGACGACCGAAAATGCACTAAAAGCTAAAAATTGTGGGCCGAGGCTCACGTGTTTGCGTAAAGGTGTTCGGTTACTCCGAACATATTCCCGACCAGCAAAGATGAGGGAGGCTGGGGTGTGCATCCATTACAAAAAAAGTATAAAGTATAAACAAAAATACAAAAAATATTATTATACAATGTTAAACAAAAATAGAAAAATATTATTCCGAATCGTTATTAAAAACTAATTTACGGAACACGGGTCTGGGTTTGCTAAACTCTTTCATCTCGTGTTCTTCTTGAGCTTGCGATTGGTGTTTGTTGATCCTAGAAGTCCTGGGCATTGGTTGAGCTTCGTTGATCGTCTCTTCCGGGGTTGTATTCCAGCTTCTACATAATTTTCGATATAGGAAAACAGCGCATAAGATAACCACTATCCCCAATACGATGTAGATAACCGCATAGTGATGTATGTCGTGGTTAGACATTGAAGTGATACTTTCATATTTCTGTTCTTCTTTCAACTGTTTTAACTTCAAGTCTATCTCTCTAAGCAAGTTGTTGTGCACTGTTTCTGTTTCATTTGATTGGTTGTCCAAATTGTCCTCGTATCCTTGATCAATAGTCAGATTGATTATGTGGTTAATCGGTGCCAGGACTGCTGTTTGAGTATCATATTTGACCTTAAATTGACTCTCATAGTGTTTGTGTCCATGTATTGTAAAAGAGTTTGTTGTCATTACGCAATCGCTATCAAGAGTAATGACATTAGCGCGCATAAGTATGTGCGGCGTAATCCGATCTCCGCATATGATTCGCACTTGACACTGCTCGCAACATACATATAAATATGTGTTTATTTTTGTTAATGAAATGAACTGGCTTTTGCACGCGTCACTGCTTGTTTTGCATACATTATTTCTCTCCAGTATGCAAAGATCTTCATCTGACTTCATCTTGTATATCGGTGTGTTTGAGTCACACATGTATGTTGAGCTTCCTCTGGTTATACATTTCTGTAATATTTCTGTAGTTATAGGTGAATAATTGTCTTTCTGTAAGTTAATGGCAACGTAATCTGAAACTGGAGTGATTGCGAGAGTCATGTTTTTTCTGTACAACTTCGGTACTGCAATGAGGTGATAGAGATCATAAGTTTCTCTGTTGATTAATGGTATTTTTATCTCGAATATAAAATACTTGTCTGTAACTCTGGCTCTTATCTTCATAAGTTCGTATATTTGTTTCAAATCTGTGTGAATGTTTTCAATCGGTAGAGTAACGTCGCCTGTTAATAAGCCAGAAATAACATTCAATTGATGTTGTAGTTGTTTTGGTGTTAATAAATGCAGATTTACTCTTCCCTGGTAAACATCAGAAATAGTGTCCAACATCATGTTTTGAATGTTTTTCAGATTTTGAAGCATACTGTTCGCTGCAATTGCTGTTAGAATAAACTCTTGCTGTTTTGTTATTTCGTTTACTTCCGCTTGGATAGTGTTCAAAGCTTTATCAAGGCTGTTCAGGTGTTTGTTTATGACTTTATGTTGCATGGCAACCATTTTCTCCATCCTTTTAATTAAGTTGTATTCAGATTCTACTACCGATGTTTGATTACTCCACAAATTCTTCAAATGTGCTTCGTTTCGTTTTATAAGTTCAATGTCTTGGGCGTACTGTTCTGCGAAGCGTTCATCTAATACGCCGAACAGTCCATTGGCGAGATATCCAATGCCGTTGATAAGCCCGCGACGCCGTCTGGAGTGCTCTATGAAATGTTGTGTCAGCAACAGCTGGTTATAATACTGCAACTCCGTGTACTCGTGACTTTGTTGTGGTACAATCATGTTACATTTGTTGGTATTGTTCATGCGATTGCAGGATTGTTCCAGATAGCTTGAATATTTTTTGAAGGCAGTTATTCCTTCCCAGTACGGTGACATATCGTAGTAGGCTACCAACGTCCACTCGTGGTGTCGTATGAGTTGCATTTTGGCAATGGGATCAAAGTAGATTGCTTGATTTTCGTTCAGTTGGGTGATGTTACTTGTTCCGTAGGCATTTGAAATAAGAGTCATAAAGAATGTTAGTGCCATCACAACGGAGTACAATGTAGCGGAAATGCAGTGCCTCTTGTTTCCTTTCTTTCCTGTTTGTTTAGTTTGTTTGTTATCAGTTTTCGTTTCAGGTTCATCTTGCGCGGGTCGAATAGGTAATAAACACAATTTGACTATTGGCCGCTTGATGATCCCATGTTGAGTTTTCAGTGAAACAACACGTACATATCCGTCGCGCCCAGGGTGCAGTTCGACTACTCGAGCCATCGCCCACTTCCCGGCTGGTAAGTTTTCATCTTGAATAATGACCAAATTCCCTACTTGAATGTTATCCTGAGGTTTTAACCATTTGTTTCGTGCGTTAAGTTGTGACAAATATTCCGACTTCCACCTCTTCCATATTTGTTGAAATAGTTGATTAGTCAAATACCATCTTGTTCTTCCATCTTCAGGTGTTTCTATGATTGTTACTCCTGCCCTGCCTGTGAGAAAGTGGGCTGGTGACAGGTAATCAAGATCATCAATGTTTTCTGTTAGGGCGCACAAGGGTCTTGAATTTAAACAGGCTTCAATTTGTGTTAGTATTGTGTAGTATTCTTCAAATGTTAATTTTTGTGACCCAATCACTCTTCTCAGGTGGTGTTTTAAGCTGCGAACCGCGCGTTCCCATAAACCTCCGGCACTGGGCCACGACGGGGCATTAAAATGCCATTCAATGTTCATATCAGCAAGTATACCCATGAAGTTGTTATCAAATGTTTGTTGCACTTGTTCGTGTTCTTGTTGTAAAATACGATCAGCGCCCACAAAGTTGGTTCCACAGTCGCTATACATATAGCGTGGGGCTCCGCGTCGGGCCGTCATTCTTCTTAGGGCCGCCAAAAAAGCTGTACTTGTTAGATCTGTTACAAGTTCCAGGTGTATGGCCTTTGTGACCATACAAATAAAAAGTGCAATGTAACCTTTCATCGACCTTGCGTTCCTTGTTTTGTTGCTCTTGATTTCAACGAAACCGGTGTAGTCCACTCCGGTGTGGTAAAAGGGCGGGGCTGGCTCCGTACGTGCAGTGGGTAAATCACCCATTATCTGTTGATGTTGCTGTGGGTTGTTTTTGCGACAAATCACGCAGTTTCTCAGACGTTTTTTCACAGCGTTGTTCCCTCCAGGTATCCAATACTGCTGCCTCAGATTGGCCAGAGTAAGGCGAGGACCTCCATGAAAGGTAAGTTTGTGAGCTTCGTCCACTAAAAGCTCAGCCAGACGACTATCACGTGGTATGATCTTTGGATGCTTCATCTCCATGTTCAATGTTGAGTTTTCAAGTCTGCCTCCAATGCGTAAGACACCAGATGAGTCAATGAATGGATTTAAATTTAATATTTTACTTTTTGTACTTAGTCTTTGCTTATTGCGTAAACATTCAATTTCCGATCTAAATTCCATTTGTTGCACGTTTTTAATTATAAGTAATTTTGCTGCAGTAAGTTCATGTAATGTGAGATATGATGGCATGTCTGTTCGCTTAGGTGCAAATGCACGTAACAACCATGCAATTATTCTGTTTACTTTATTGAATGAGCTGTGTTTATGCAATAATGTTTCAATAATGTTTTCTTCTTGTTCTTTAACAGTACATGATTTATTTAACCTTACTTCTTCTTCTGTTGTGTAGGTTGGGGTCTCTTGTTCTTGATTTTCGAATGTTGTGAGCCATGAGGGCCCGTGCCACCATAAAATGTTGTCTCTTAATTGTTGTGCGTATAAACCCCGACTCGCTACATCGGCTGGGTTTTCGCCCGACTTTACATAACGCCAGCATGTGCTCGGTATTGTTTCAACTATTTGTTGCACTCGGTTGGCGACGAATGTTTTCCATCGAGTTGGTTCGCCCTGTATCCATCCAAGCACGACCATTGAGTCCGTCCAACCATATATTTGTGTTTTATGTTCCGAAAGTGCATCCTGTGTTTTCTTCATAAGTTTTGCTAATAAATGTGCTCCACTCAACTCTAATCTGGGTAATGTTACTGCTTTTTTGTGAGGTACCAGTTTTGTTTTTGCGGCCAATAGCACTGGCTCTGTTTCGTCGTTGACTCGTGCGTATAAGACACAAGCAAAGGCTACAAGAGACGCATCGCAGAAGCCATGTAGTTCTATGATATCTTCCTTGCGACTGCGTATCCATCTTGGTACCTCATATTGATTAATTGCGCCGAGCTCGCTTTTAATCTTGATCCACTCCTTCTGAATTTCAATTGGCACTTCATCGTCCCATTTCATGTTTTTCTTCCAAACCCTTTGAAACAACAGTTTAAGTTTGGTTGATAAAGGTGCCATCCAACCTAGCGGATCGAAGACCTTTGAGATCTCCGATAACAGTGTTCGTTTTGTTATTCTGGTGTTGTCTTTAGGTTTGTTTGTGTTGTACTGAAATGTTAATTTATCTTCTGTTGAGTTCCAACATAAGCCCAATGTTTTCGAAATGTTTTCTGTTTTAAATGTAAATACTTCATTGTTTGATTTGTTTCCGTCCTTCTTAATGTTATCCAGTAGCTTTTTCTCATTCGACGACCACTTCCTTAAGTTAAAACCACCTAGTTTCATTAGTGCGTTCAAATCCGAGATTAACTGTTTGCCATCTTCAATTGTGTTTGTCCCATGTACAAGGTCATCCATATAAAATGCTGATTCGACAACTTTTGAGGCTTCTGGGTATGTTTCACGTTCATCGGCTGCTAGTTTTCTTAAAGTCATTATTGCCAGAAATGGAGCGGCGCGGGTTCCATATGTGACAGTTGTTAAGCAAAATGTTTGAATAGGATGTTCTAGAGACTCTCTCCAAAATATTTTCTGATACTTTTGATCTCTTTCATCTACTGCTATAAAACGAAACATCTTCTCAATATCACTCGTAAAAGCATATTTATACTGTCTCCATTTTAAAAGAAGTGTTTGTAGATCAATTTGTAAATTAGGGCCGGTATGCATGAGATCATTCAAACTGTACCCTGTATTTGTTTTATGAGAACCATTAAATACCACCCTGTATTGTGTTGTTAAAGAATCGACACGCTCAACTCCATGATGCGGCAAATAATACTCAGGTGTCTGGTTACTAATTGTTGTCGGTATCATATGTTCCATTGTTTTATATTCATTCATGAAGTTCTTATAGTCCTGAGCCAATTTTGGTTGCCTTTTAAATTTGTTTTCCAAGGTTCGAAATTGTGCCAGTGCAGTTTGTTTAGAAGACCCAAGTTTACTTGTTATGTCTTCCTTTAACGGTAACCTGACGACATAGCGTCCATCTTCTTTTCGTGTTGTAGTTTCGTTGTAAAATGTTATGCATTGTTGATCTTGTACTGATAAAGGAGACTGCTCACTGATCTCTTCTATTTCCCAAAATTTTTGTATCTGTTCAATGTTATGCACTATGTTGCACTGGTATGTTTTGGCGGTTCCACATAGCAACCAACCAAGTTTTGTTTGTTGTACGACGGGCTGAGTTGATTCGTCCCCTTTTATCATGCCACTTAAAAGAATTAAAGAATAAACATCTGCTCCAAGCAAAATGTCAATGGGTCGACTAATGTAGAAATCGGGATCCGCAAGGGATATGTTTTCAATAATGTTCCAGTTTGGCTTTTTGAATGTTTTGTTGGGTAAGTTTCCAATCAAGCTGTTCATAATAATGACGTCAGTTCGAAACTCGTAGTCACTGTAGATCGAGCGGCAATGAATGTTTAGTAACCCTTTTCCACTATTTTCCTTTTCTCCAACGCCAATAACCGTTCCTTTGCAATGTTGTCTTTTCAGATTTAACTGTTGCGCCGCCCTTTCTGTTATTAAGGAAACTTGCGATCCTTGGTCTATTAACGCTCTCATATCATGATAAGTTCCATCAGTACCCTTAACCTTCAGCATAGCGGTTGACAACAAAACCTCGGCTGATAAGTCATTTTCATTACTTTGACGCACGTGAGGGTTTTGAATTTCATTTTGTTTTGCTACATTTGTAGTCGATGTGTTGTACCCAATATTGCAGGCATCGTGAATAATGGTATTATGTTTCTTCGAGCATTTTCTACATGTTTGAGGTGATTTACATGGATTGCCATTATGACTAAATAAACAATTCATGCAGACTTTTAATTCCTTCACTGTTTTTAATTTCTGTTCACTGGACATTTCCAAGAATCTTTTGCAGTTATAAAGTCCGTGGCCGTTGTTGCATAATGGGCATTTTATTGTAGTTATGTTGCATGTTGATTTCGTAATAACTTGTTTGTCTGCGCTTCCCTTGTTGTAATTAAAATAATTGTTTGCTCGATGGTAAGGTAATTTTCCATATGATGTTGATGGATTTTGTTGAGAATATTGATTGCCAAATTTCTGTGGCAAGGTTTCGCTCTTGCGACGAGATGACTCTAGTGCAGTAAACTTTTTTTCCAAAAAGTCTAAAAAATCTTTGAGAACCGGTAACTCACGGCGATCTTTCAACGAGTCTATGTACTCGGAATGGGAGTCAACATCTAACTTTTGATCCAAAAGATGTACAAGTAAAGGGTCCCAGGTGGATATGTCCACACCCAGGTTTGTTATTGCATTAAGGCACTCTTGAGTGACGTCATGCATCTTCTTGATTGGCGCTAATGCTTGATGTTTTAAAACTGGTAAATCTAGTAACATGTTGATGTGAGATGTAAATATAAGCTTTTTGTTGTTGTAACGGCGGTTAAGGATATCCCAGCAAACTGTGTAGTTGTCCGAACTAATCGGCAAGTGTTGGATGAGACGCTCAGCTTCTCCTCGAATCTTACTCTTCAGAAACTGCATTTTTTGCGCCTTAGATAGTGAAGGATTGTTGTGGATAGCTTCCGAAAATAAATCCTTAAAGGACACCCATTGGTTGTAACTGCCGTTGAATGTTGGTACTTCTAAGTTAGGTGTTGTTTTGTCTCTATGTTTTTCCGACCACATTTTAGAGTTAATAGACTTCTTCAAACGGAGGTATTGCTTTTCGTATTTATCGTACAGTAGTTCCAACTCTTCTTTACCTTCGGCTTCCAATTCACTTTCAATCTCCCAGTGAAGACAGTCTATGATTTTCCAGCGTGATTCCAATGTTTTGATCGCATCTTCAAGTTCCCAATGTTCTAATAAAATACCTACGTCGATGTTCGATATGGTACGCTGGAAGGCTCTGTAATTAGCTGTTTGTTTTCGCAGTTTTTCGGTTAGCTTATTGTTAGTGTTGTTGGTTTCGGACTTCTCTTCTGTACTCTTGGTTACAGTCTCCGCATGTTCTTCCTGTTGCTTTATTTTTGTTAGATCAACACTCTCTATAGTTTTGTTAGATGTTGTTACGTTTTCTCCAGCATCCTGTTTTATGTACTGTTCTATGAAGTTTAATGCTTCCAGATAGTAGTTTCTTGTTTCGATAAAGTAACCTCCTGTGAAGTAGTCACTAGAACGATCTTTACACTCCTTCAAAACATCATCATTCTCCTTATACTCTTGAAACATAAGTTTTAATTCTGTTGCTTTCTTCTTAGCCACTAGCTTCCTGCGTTCCATGTTCTCCTTCTTGAAGTTAGTGAAAATCCTCTCGATTAATGTTGTAAGCTCAGCTTGTCTTGTTAGAAGATCTTCCATTGTTATTGTTTGTTATTAAGTTGTTGTTAATGTTAAAATGTTAGCGCACACACCCTATACTGTTATTGCTGATTCCCTCTGTGCCCTGGTACTCGCTGTTGTGATACAAGCACCTCTCAAACCGACTGGTGAGACCCGCTTCTGGGAGGCCAGTCGATTTGATAGCACAAAACACTGGTAGACACCAAAACACAGCAACACTCGAAGGACCAATGTTCGGGGATGTGCGTTGTTTGTTGATGTTGAATGAGATGAGAAACTCGCGATTATCGTTAACTTTGTTTATTTACGAAAATCGTTACAAAAATGTTAGTTGAATGCACGCCCGTGTACGATGACGACCGAAAATGCACTAAAAGCTAAAAATTGTGGGCCGAGGCTCACGTGTTTGCGTAAAGGTGTTCGGTTACTCCGAACACGTATCCTTTTCTCCTTGCCTAACTTGTCATTTTCAGAGCCTCTGGGGACCACGGTCAGAAACATAAGGCCCAGGCCCCAGCATCGACCTACCCGGATCCTTTAGGACCCCTGTGGACCACGGCGTACGAGACCGCTCAGCGCCACAGCAGCAAATCCCTGTGAGCTTCATCAATAAACTATGGGTAACAGATTGCATAACTTTCAGAGCTTCTGGGGACCACGGTCATTGGAAAGACCTAGGCCCTAGCATCGACCTTCCTTCATCTCCTAGAGCCTCTGTGGACCACGGCGTACATGACCGCTCAGCGCCACAGCACGCTTGTTCGAGAAATATAATCATGCAAGTATGCGTTGGTCATTTGCATGTCAACAAATCAGAAATGTAATCAAGTTACTAACTACTTTGCTCACATTCCTTTATATTTCCTTTACTTTATGAACTCTATGATCTGTTGTGTACCAAAATCTGTTTTACAAGAACCGTGACTGGTGCTGAGCACGCACCGTCTTGCAGAATGGCCGTGTCGACGCAAGTCCATGGTAATTAACCAGATGTAATTGTTTTGATTATGAAATCGATCATTGTGATGAATCAATTGGTCTTTTTAGTTATTAATTAGTGTTATGATTTTTGGAATGCACTGACTATATTTTTGCGTTAGAATAAAAACCTTAAATTAATCGATGAAATTATTATGAGTTTTGTTTGACAGTTGAAACATTCGCCGCCATTTGTAGACCGGATGTTTCAACTGAGATTAAGATTTAAAAAATAATGAAATTGTTCATAATTCGAAACTTTCGAAATGTTTAATTAATTTAAGAATTATTTTTGTAATTAAAAGTTAATTATTTAAAGAAGTTGCAATTTAAATAGTGCGTTGACGTTTTCCCGCCCGACGCCATCTTTGGTTTTAAATTCGATTGGCGCGCGAAACTGCGAGAGACTGAATATAAAATCACTTTTTGTTGGAGCGCCGGGCGGTTAAGACGTGGTGTATTGCAGTCTTGTGAGTACCTTGCTATTATTTTATTATTGTAATTGTGATAATTGTGATTGTGATTTTGAATATTAGGAAGTGTGATTATAAAACTAGGTTGCTCTCTGGTATTGTGAAATAAATCGTTTAGTGTGTTTATAGTTGTGTTTTATTGTTTGCGATGAGTGCGCCAAATAATGAAGGCAGTGACGTTAGCAATGCTGACGTCACTGCTTTTAAAGATTCCACTGGACCAAACCCCTCGTCATATACATACTTCAACGTTAACGATCGTTTACACAAAGGTATACACAATGATTGTTATATTCCGAATTATGTAACTTAACAGAGAGTTCATACTTGTTTTCGCTTGCCATTCTAAAACTACTCGCGTTATGCATTTTGCATGCTACCAACTTTAGTGCACAGGTACGCCGTACCAATGTATTTCATCGAGGCGACATAAATGTACAGGCTGTATAAAAGTGCAAATTGTTCTTGTAATGTTTTGACATAAGCCTTAAAGTGGCTCATGGCTCGTCCTTACTCTGAGTTCAGTTTATTTGGTGCTTAATCTGAAGTTATATCGACATTAACAGTTAAGAAAAATATATTCATCTTATGGCTCATGGTTCATCCTTGCTTTACGGAAGATTGAATTCTATTGAGATTATTTAGTGCCTAATCTAAAGTCTATTATTTGAGCCTCAAGGAAAGGCCTTGAATTAGAAGCCATTTTGATTTGATTTCAATAGAGATTATTTAATTTGAATAATACAATATTGAAGTTATTGTAGACTAAACCATTAAAGAAGCTTTGAAACAAAGAATACATTTACTGAAACAAAAGAATTTTCTAGAACAATAATTGTGAATAATACATTTAAAACGTACCGTCAATAAATTGTGTCAAATAGTCTAGTTACTGAGTTATAGGTATTCTACTTAACTACTTTCCCCCAGCGGTTTCACTCACGTGGCGTGAGAACTATACTATCGGCAAGAATAAAAATGTATTCTTCCCTTCTTAATAAATGGACTAAGCGTGAAAGAATTTTTAAAACAAACTCATTAACTTTTTTACTAGTGTAGACTTTAAAAGTCGAATAGGTATCTTTACTTTTCTTTCAAAAAACCAAACTTTGCACCCTAAAATTCAAATAACATCAAAAATCTACAATCTTTTCATAAAACCGAACAACAAGCGGTACATTTTTCCACATCATACACTCTAAAACTTAATACTGCAACTCCAATAAAAATATCGTAAGCAACAGCCTGGTTCGTAAAGTAAACTAAGCATGGCGTCCGGCGATCCAACTTTGGTCAACTGACTACAAGACACACTCTGCTCAACTTGGTCACTGGCTAAGGCGAGTTGCAGAACTGCTTTTTGTATGTGGATGACTTAGTTTAGGGAGTACTTCGAAATTTGAAGTATGTACGTATTAAATTATGGATAGTACATAAAAGTAGGGATTTCGTTTTATGACGTTGGCATATTATAAGACAATAGACAGTCGATCGATCATGAGGATCTTTGTCATAACTATTTCCTCCGTGTTTCGGAAGGCACGTTAAATTGGTAGGTCCCGGTTACCTGAAAGTCTAGTGTAAGTCTTAGCAAGGGATATCCGGCTTCCTGGAGGACTTCAAATAGCCGATCAGGCTAGAAACCGTTTGAAAAAGGCTAAGCAGATGGAAAGGGGAAGGTGTATCTTACAGATTAAAACCCATGAACCAAACATGGGTGGGCTAGATCCTTATATATTTCAGGGCCATAGTAACTCTTTTAAGTGATCCCGCATATTGCACTAATATGTTTTTAATAGTATCTGATTACGTTCCTACCAGATCAAAAGAGTAAAGAGACCATTTCTGTTCCCGAGCTGTCCGATGAAAATCAGTGACGGACAAAAGCAGCATTCTGTAGCCACCCTAATATAAACTGTTGGTGTTGATCTTCAGAGATATTAATCCTGCAGTTTGCAATGATGGGGGTTTGAGTTTGCTTCGAGTAAGTAGCGATTGATGGTCCAAAGTTCTTAATTAGTCTTATACAGCTCTGTGAAAGCATTTTGCAAATTCTCGGATTTAACAACGGTTATTGACAAAGGGAATCCAGGTTACTGGGGTCAGATAATTATGTAGTCGCATCATGCAAACACTGGTATTCAGCTGCATTCAGTTAGATTCGTAGCCGACCTAAACATAGTTGGGAAAAGGCAGATGATACTTACAAAGGAAACAGTATCGAGAATGTATTAAAAATGAATAATTTTAATGTTTTTCTTGAATGTTCTATAATATATATTGTTAGATACTATTTCTGCACTTTACATTTCATTTGAAATTAATATTAAACATCAAAGTAGCAGATTTTAATTAAAAACGTACAAAAATGCAGTTTCGTTCTGAAAAAGCAAAGCTTATCCTAAAAGGACCAACTTTTTCCCAAAGGCTTCATTAACTAAGTAGCACCTCCCTCGTACTCAAATACTTACACAATTAAAATTTCAAACAAACACACCCTTTGGCAACAAAAATCCCTAAAAAGTAACATATAACAAAGCTAATAACTTGTCGTGGGTCTCAGAACATTAAATAAAGGGTCCATAATTATTAATGCCAATCTATGTACTTCACAATTAGCCAAAGGGTTTTAATACCTTTGTATTCCTTACCTTGAAACATTCGCGATTTAATTAATTTAATTCTGTTCAACTTTCCTCCCATTATTTGAGTTCTGGGGGTTAATTCTAGTTATTATATTATCCGTAATGCAAACAATACGTAAATAACAAGCTGTGGTTTCTATTTATTTAACATGGCCGGTTTGATTAGGAGCGCTGTATTGTTACTGCGGCGGAGTTTTCGCCAAAGATGAATGGAAGTGTAATATGGAATTTACATGCGCTTTGAATATGAAAAGCTAATGAGGAAACCGGACTAAGTTGTTGTATCAGGCTAACAAGCTTGCAGTGGAGAGATTAATTTTCTTAATTGGAATCGTCGGTCCAAATGTAAAATGTAGTTAAAAATAATTTTGGTCCTTTCATCCGCAAATGTTAACTACATTCAACTTTCGTATTTTATTCCAAAATTGGAATAAGAGCCAAGCTTTATCATACTGCGACATAACACAAGGTGAACCAGATTCACCCCACAGTTATCGGTCCTTTTTTCCTCAAACTTTTTCCACGTATAAATCATATTAATACAGTTATAAATAACGGCCAACATTGAAAAATAACTAGGTACACGTATTTTAAATCTATCTACACGGCATGGCGCAAAAAGTATTGTAATATTCACGTAATTTTTTTGATTCATGAGCCATTAGGTAGCGTTATTGAACTTTCTGGAAAAAAGGTAAGGTTCCCTGACGACTGAGGGTGGAAGGACCAATATTAAGTCGTCGGCCTCTGGTCTTTTTAATAATGCTATAAGTTATATTCGTTCCTTTGTTGAATTTGGATGTTGATGTTAGTTTTGCTGTGATTGAATTAGATGACGAGTTTTTAAATAATGAGGATATTATAAAGCGACGAAACATGATTTTAATATACGTTATAAATTCTTAGACATAAAAAAAATCACTATTAATTATTTTTATACCTTAATTGAGCCATTAAATTCAGTCTTTCCAGGAGTAATTTCATAGATATATTACGTAAAAAACTGCGTAGTTTTCTCAATCAATTTTGTTTATAGTTACACCAATACCATAAAAAAAAATGAAAACTATAAACTAGGAAACCCCATTCCATCACGTTTCCATACCAATATACGACTGCGTATTCCGTATTTTCTACCTAAACATAGATACGTAAGTTATGAAAGTACGGATGGCCGCCAATCTAGTGCTGTCTTCAATCATTCCGGGATTTTGTCGCGACATCCCATTTCCGAATTCGTGACTCCCATATATATGTATATGTATATATAAAGCGGTAGGTAAGTTTGTATGTATAGGTGCTGTAATATCAAGGTGTGCGGGTGATTTTGTGAGAGAAATGTAGGCGTTAATGTGTTGGGTGTGATATGGTCTTTTGGTATAAGTTTTTTGATATTAGTTATATAATATTGTTACTATGTATTATCGTCATGAAAACTAAAATTACTGTAGGTTTTTTGACGAATGATCATGCCTTTTTCGACCTGTGTTCAATCCAGTTCTTATGCATTTTTTGTAGATACACTCAATTTGAAATATTTCATTCAATTTTTTATGTACAAAAAATAACTACGTAGTAAATTAAAGACTGCAATAGTCCAATTATACAAACATCCATACATCAGCTTCACTTTTGTCAGCTTTTGATAAAAATGTTACCAATATCACTCGATATTTCCCTGACGAATATACAAATTAAGAATACAAGTTACCAATTAGTACTTCTTTTTTTATTCTCCTTTATACTGTTTCCCACAGTTTCACCCACTTTCCTGGATAACTTGTTCCCACACCCGGAAAATATAAGCCTATGGTGCTTTTCAACAGTGAAATATTTTTTTCAAATCTGTGTATAGTAGTTGTTTCGGAACTTTTAGAGTTCTAACAAAAAAAATGTTTATGTTTATTATATTAGTATAGAGGTATGTATAAGTGTGAAAATTAAAAAGTGCCACCGAAATATTATTAATGTGCATATCTAAACGCGACATTCCGCCGTGTTGCCGCCATATTGTAAATATTCATGAATTTATTTATTCGTTTACACCGCAGTAGACATGTTTTGATATTTGTGGTCGGATTTGAAATTACGTTTTATATTTTGAAATAGAATTTATAGCAG
The DNA here is from genome assembly GCA_033682625.1 of Helicoverpa zea x Helicoverpa armigera. Classification (NCBI taxonomy): domain Eukaryota; kingdom Metazoa; phylum Arthropoda; class Insecta; order Lepidoptera; family Noctuidae; genus Helicoverpa; species Helicoverpa zea x Helicoverpa armigera. The sequence continues at coordinate 8,898,105 of JAWIIS010000045.1, forward strand.
TATCTTTTGTGTAATTAGCAGTTATTTTTAAGGTTTAGAATATACTTTTATGTAATTGTATTGAATCGCTGTATCAACTTGCTTTATTTGATGATAAGATTTCAATGATAGGACAACTGAAGCAATAAATAATATATTCTGATTGCAGTTTTGACCTAATTCTTCAGGAATTTGAAACTATTACCAGTGATGAAGAAAAGATGTTCTTGTAACCTTAAGATTAATTTGCGCTATATAAGTTTTTATAACACATCTATAATTTTACGTACATGCAAATCCCGCCAGTCTATCCAAATAGCCATATCTTCACCATGCAATATCATAAATTTCGCATTTTATAACCATAGTGCCTCACGAAGAGGTGTAAAACTTTTACGGGTTGTAAAATTTAAACTGGGCTCTTGGACACGTTTAAATATACATATACGTAGATATATATTTTTATAGTGTTAGTTTGATTTCAGGGAGTACAGATTTATGGGGTTGGAGAAAATGAAATACGGTATTGGAGTTTTATTAATAGTGTTGCTCTGTTTCGCTTCCTGGGCGAACTTTTTTCCGCTGCGGAAGTAACTATCTCCAAAAATATTTAAATGACTGTGACAGCTAATATACAGTTAAGATACCTACTCTTAATCGTTACTTATATTATAAATGCGAAAGTAACTCGGTGTCTGTACTTTTGTCACGCTTTCTGTTCATAACTATGTAACCCATTTAAATTAAGGATTCACATTTCACACACATTTCGTCTAAAGTCTGAAAAGGGAAATAGGCTATTTTGTATTCAGGTGCCAGAAGCTAACTATAGATTATTCTTTATTATCTGTTTAAATGTTAAAGACGCGTAATTCACCTACTGTCTACTTGTCTAAAACATCCGTTTACACTGCAAAAAGCCATATACTAATTATGATAAGTATGGACCATATGTCTGTAGGTATGAAGATTATTATTTTTATATCTGGTTGCAAATACACTGAAGTAAAAAACTAACTATTAAAAAATGCAATAACCCATAACCGAAGCCAGGCTACCCAACTAGTACTCGCTAATCTTCGGCCATAATTCCTTCACGTTGGCATTCATGTTCTCAAGTAGAGCATAAGTCGCACATAATGAAATAAGTTTGGTACAACGTTTAAAACTTGAGATTTTTAATGCTTTAATATCATGTCGCTATGAAAGTTGCTCTACTTACTTTATTGCGATAATAGCCGAAGTAACTTTGTGTGAAAAGTGTTCGGAATAAGTTGGATTGTCTTTTTTAATTGTTAGTCTGGGCTGAAGAAAAAGAAAAGATTAAGATTTTTCTTTGAGTGTTGCCGAAAACATATACAGAGGATTTTTTTACGGGTTTTAAGATACAGGATTTGTCCTTCGAAACCAGTCTAAAAAAGGATAAATGTTTCAAAATGTTTTACGAACAATCCCTACAGTTCCACGTTGTTCAAGAAAGTAATTGAGGTAAAATTTTAGATAGGTATAATTTTATGACAGGCATTTGAATAAGCAACATAACACATGAACAAAAAAACAAAAGAAATCTCGACATGGACCATCATCAAGTACATAAGTACAGTGAATCAAAAATATATGTCACCACTACCAAAAGTCATGAAAATATATACTTAGAGTCAATATTTCATAACAATTCCCAACAGTAATAATTCGTCGTAAAACTGATATTCTTGTACCTACCCGGTTTTGTACCACTCACCCGGGTTTGTACCACTCACCTTAATGAAAATGTTATTTTCAATTGTCATGGGAGGATTACGTTTCTACTCAGAGATGTATCAATAATATGAATTTATTTTGTATAAGGTATTTTCTGAAATTTTATATCATCATTTCATTTTTGTGTAGTAGGTTATTTTTGTAGTACCTACATTTTGTAGGAAGGCTATTAGATTTTTCTGGAATTTGTACCTATTTATATTATTAATGCGATAGTTTGTATACCTATGTATGTATGGAAGCTTATTCCTTTTACTGAGTACCACCAATGAATTTCGATGAAACTACTAATAAAATTTATCAGAATTACAAATATAGGCTACTTTTCATCCATTTGCGAGAACTTATTCCTTCGGAACACGGGTGAAACCGCGGGCGGCAGCTAATTTTACTATATTTTCTAAAGTCAACTTCATCAACAATTTACAATTGCATTCAAGTTTCTTATGTGAAATTAATTATATTATGTTATATAATGTGACTTATCTTCAACTGTTTGCCAGTCTCACCGAAAACCTCCTCCTACTTCATACACCTAATAAACTAAACCAAAGACTCTTTCTCGTAACAAACAAACAGACAGACAGACATTATTACATAACCATTCGGTAATGTTAGCGAGATATTATCCAATTATTAAATAAATAGCGATTAATATTAAATCGGTTATCAGGAACTAATTTCGTGTAGTATTCCGGACTAATGATTCCTCCATTTGTTTCGGTCCACTTATTAAGCCAATTTAATCGCTGAATGTCATATTAATATGTCGTATTTAATAATTCTGGAATATTCTATTTGAAATTTTCTAAAGTGAAAATTATTTGCATTGGGATTTGTTGGTGGGTGGATAATACTATGATTAATTAGCCTCTGCCCACGATTTTGTCAGTTTTCTAATGGTTCCACTTTCATCACATGGATGAAAGAAGCTTATTTTTTTATTCTGACAAAAGTTAATTTTTGTTACCCAGTTTCATGAAAATCTGTTCAGTTTTGAGTGTAGTTAGAAACATACATCCATATTATTCATGGAAATGATTTTATTTTTTAGGAATTTAGTTACCATGAGTATGTTATTGAATCCCATATTCAAGATGTTAATTATTATCAAAGTTAATCGAAACAATATTGATAATTGCGTATTAAATGCACTAATTCACAGCATTGCCAAACATTTTGGAATTCAAACATTTTTGGATCAAGTTTTTAAACACAAAATTCTGAGCACTTTCACTTGTAATTCTCACTGAGAAACAAAAGAGAAATTCCTCCCATTTTAATCTACTCCAAAGATATACTATGGTCGAATCCTTTTAGCTTATAGCATTTAAGCAACAGGAGCTGCCGTGAACACAAATCGTTACGCAAAAAAGTCAGTTAATTTGCTCGTAGGGCAATTAAATACCACAAATAGTGTAAATTATCACGCATTTTCGATTATATCATTAAACTTGACGCACACATGTATCACTGAAACTGATCGGCGGTCTTATAGCTTTCGCAGATGAAAATGATCACGAACGACCGGCCATCTCATACTTTTAGCAGGACAAAAGCCATATCAGAAGCGTCTCCAGTTGGTTCACTACTCTAAGCCTTAAAGTCACCCGACTTATTTACGTCTTTTACTTTAATAACAGTACTTTAAATGACCGAAATTCCGTTTTAACGATTAAAACAGGAAAGTTTGCCAACTGAAATTTATCGCGAGGACGCTCAGTTATTTTTCAATTTGGTTGATCGTGGGTCGTAGAAACGTAGCGATTACGTTGAGAGAAAACTTTTTGGAAATATTGTAAGGGACGCGAATTCTGTGATTCTGTGTGGACTCTATTTGTGACTGTTTTGAAGTTGAGAAAATTTAGTCGATATTTCTGAAGGATAATATTGCAATATAGGTAGGTAATAGTGTGCTTATTTAATCTTAGATACCTAAGTACATAAGTGAATCAATCAACTGAGACTTATTGCCACCTTTTTTTCCTTTTATTACAAAATATTTCCAATAAGGTTTGCTTGTCCAAAATTCACAGGTATATAAAAGTAGTCAAAAATATATGAACAAAAATGCATATGCGAAAGGTATCAAAGCATAGAAATACAATGTTATTTCGTGACAAATGAACCTTGTAAACAAGGAAAACCGGTAAATTGTAGCTTTGACCATTTTAATTTTAAATTAAAAATAATGGGAAAAGCACAGCCAAAATCGGTTTGTTATTTTGTCGCATTTAAAAAGCTGCTTCGATTCCAAGTGTTTTGCAACTAGCTGTTTAATTCATACCGTTTTATAGTTGGGAAACTGCTGTTAATTCTTATTACCAGCTTGAAGCGTTACATTTAAAAATGGTAATTTTTTAAATTCCCATTTCCATGGAACCGTGGAATCGGTTGGCTTTTGTTTTTCTTTCTTTTGAAATTTTTCATTCTTTTGGCTTTTCTTTTGTTATTTGGGTTAGAAGTATGTTTGTAATAAATGGCTTCGGCCAGCAATTCCCCAACACCACGTCCTTTAGGGACTACTTCGAGCACCCGGATAAAAAGTAGCCTAGTAGAGTAGGGCTACTTTTCACTGGGCCGGTTTCTATCATACCAGTGTTTCTTGTGGTTAGCGCGTTCAAGGAAACATAAAATTCTACACCTTTATGATAATGAGTAAATATTGTAAGCTTAATAGGTAAGTACACTATAAAACAAGCAAAAGAGATTGTACATCGAACAATACAATTAATACAAAATTCTATAATCCCATTCTAACTAAACCGGAGACCGCTTCGATTTTACAACAGCCACCAAAAACAAATGAACCCCGCATAAATCTCAATACAAATGACAAAAGCAAACAAAAATAAAAAGTAGAACAAGTCTAGGACATTCCGAGCACATTCGTGTATCTCACAATTTATCTGTGATATTTTATTTTTCTGCATAAACCTGGGAATTTTCCCATAATATTTCACTAGTAGTGCACCTGCGGTTCCCGTCTTGTTGGGAATTTTAGAACAATGCGAACTGTATGGCTGTTCATCATTTTTAGTGGTTTGGGATATTTTTACGGAGTCACCTTAATGTTGTTGTGGAAATTGTCTTGAAACAAAAATAGTTGAATTTTTTTTAATAAATAAAAGAAAGGGAACGTCGCGTAGGTCTGGACACTTTTTTCTTGGCAAGAAATGGTTTTAGTTATTGAGATGGTGAAGTATGAATAGCTCCAGTCGAAGGATATTTGCGACAAAAAAAGAGGGACGATAATAGCAATGTGTGTAAATATGTATAGAATGAATAAACAAATATACATATACTTAATGACAACAGTTGCATGCCTCCTATACTTCAATTTGTTTTGTAGCCCCAGTGTGGAGGCAAAAAAAATTTTTTTAACAAAATATATAGCGACTTCTCGATGTCGAAATTAGACTTTGACCTTTTTCCAATACCTATAATAAATAACCACGTTTGATATGAACTTAGGTTTTTTCTTCTATTTCAGTACCTGTATTAGAATTCTATTAATTCCTAAAACAACTTGTCACAAAACAGACGACTTTGTACATGGTCTTTGATTCTGAAATGTAAGAAATAAGAGGATCTCATACTAACATGTGCCTTGTTATGCCTGTGGAGTTACTTCGAGTATATATCAGTGTTCATGAAGTCTATCTCATCTCCATGGTACCACGAAGGGAACTATGTAATTCTCGCAGTAGGACAAAAAGTAGCCTTTGTCCTTTTTCAGGCTTTAGACAAGGAAACCAACAGCTATATAAATATGAAATAGCATGTATTTACTTACTTCATGGTCTACATGAGACCCACGTCTCAGTGTGGGATCCGCCAATACTTAACTTTTATTTGTAACATGTCGTGAAAAACACCCACTCTTTAATCCTACTAACATACACAGACCTAGTAACATTTATAAACAAAAAGTTAAATGTCACACATTCATACAAAAATATTTCGGCCTTTCTCTTCATAATTTTTGTACCTATTTGATATAAAAGTCAAACATGTTTTAATATGGAGTTATTCCTACGGTCCTGGCAGAAAAAGGAATATAGGTGGGCTTTTGTTTGTAAGAGTATGATGCTCTAATATATCATTGTACGAGAGAGCTGTGAGTCCAGCCAAAGGAATCAGAGTCGTACTGACTAAATCCCACCATGTTCCTTCTGAAGCCCTTTATGTACCAGGGCCGCGGTAAGTCTTTCGAACAATCCCGCTGCGCCGACAAACAGGAGAACATGACTATACATACTACTCTAAATACTACCTTTGCGAGGAGAATCTTCCACTTCCGAGGAGGAGTCTTATACAATAAAGTAAATAAAAAAAAATACCCAAGCAAATCCCCGCAAATACGAATGCTAAAACCAAATTAAGAAATGATTGAAGTGGTCGTGCAGAATTGGTGATTGTTTTAGGCTGCTAAATATCGTCATTCGTGTATTTAGTAAAAACAATACCTGGCCTTGTTATTTTTGTATGTCCCATTCATCATTTTATATTTCACCTCACGTAATATTCACACTTAGTTTTAAATGTTATTACGTACCTCACGGCTGCCAAATATGAGCGCACGTATAGAACTATAACATTTCAATATAAAATCCAAATATTATTGGAAATAACAGAATAATGTAATAATATTTTGACGTGGAGCGCTTTTATTTGAATTCGTACTCGCATCTGTCGCGGGGTACATACAATTTATTACATGTTTTTCGACGAAGCATTGCTGATAGGAGTAGGGTAGAAGATTTTCACTTGGTTTTGTTTTTTGAGGAGTTAAAACAATCATTTATGATTGATTGGTATTCTATTAGAATGTTTTCATTATGTATACTGGTTATTTCTTTGCGGTTTTACCGCATTCCGGGGTAACATTTTCCCGTACCGATATGAACTACAGTTTACGAGGAAATAGTGTAGTTTCTAACTCTTGGGCCTACAGATAATTATTATGATTGTGATATTCAGAAGAAGGTGCTTTTGTACTGGTAGCAATAAATAAGTTCTTGGAATGTGACCTACATGCCGCTAACCGACAAAAGCCTATCTATAGTCATGGCTTAGGCTACTTCATTTCCAAGTCGTTTAATCCCATAACCAAGGAAATCACAACCAAACCTCCTTATCCACACGAAAATTGTTATGCTAATCTACAAATATAACTCTCACTGTCACCTCGAAAACTTTGGTTAAACGTCAGACATTTACGACGCCATATATATCTGTTTTAAACATGTTTAAACATGCGAGTAATAATGACACAAAACCAGTTACCGTTTTTGCTGTCATCGCGAACAGCGCAAAGTTTCACAAGCAATTAGTAATTCCAGTTAAATTAGCATAATGCAGACAGAATGTGGACAAAAACACAAATATATGAGGAAACTCTTGGATTTGGCTGAGGATGAGGAAATCGTTTGTTCGCTGAAGTGGTTGTGCAAAAACGGGATGATTTAGTTTATTTTACATAGTTGAAGTTTTGGTTGGCGTTGGTGTTTATTTGGGTAATTTGCGATTTAATATTATTATAGTGGCTTTTGTCAGCGATTTCAGCCGCGCATTGTGAGAATTTCGCTGCACACTCGGCCTAGTAGCCTAGAGTCTTCAATCTTCGATGAATGGGCTATCCAATATTGAGAGATTGAATCAGTTTCAGTAGTTCCATAGAATTGGGTGTACAAACAAAAAACTCTATAGCTTTATGTGCTGAAAGCCTTTAAAGCATTTATAATGATGCCCTTCAAATTATTTTCCAAAAAATAAATAAAATCTACCCCAAAAAAACAACAAAATTACTCCAAAAAAACGAATCCAACAAATTGAAATCTATCCGCGCAATTTACCACGAACACTCGATCCAAACCCCGTATCCAGAGGTTACAGGCCGAAAAAAAAGAAACAAAAAAACGAAAGTCACTCATAATAAGGCCCGTTTATTCCCCGTTAAGGGTCAAGCGCACACCTGAAGTAAATTGAATTCCATGAATAAATTTCCCCCTGTGCACCTGAGCGGTGTAAGTTATGAGCTGACCGTTATTTTTTGTTTTGGGAGCAAACAATGGGGAAACAATTGTTTTGGGGAGAATTGCTTACTTCCTTGTGTAGCGAAAGATATTATATTCCACGTGTAAGTGCGGGTTACTATGAGGATTATTTTTAGGTCGCTTACATAATTACGATGATGATATTGATTTAGTCAATAAGTAAAGGTTGCCAAAGTAACTGGGTTACTTGTAGGTCAAAGTATAGGCAATCGGCAGTCACTCCATGTAAAACACTGCTTCTCAGCTGCTGCCTGCAGCTCAAGCTTGAAAAGTGACTCCAACATAGCTAGGCAAAGAATAGGCAGGTATTGTTCTAGTCGGTAAGTACTAGGTTTAATTAATAAAAGTGCAATAAATATTGTTTTTTATACTATACTATTGAACACATAAATATTGCAATGATTCTTTGAACAACACTATCAGCTATTACTTAAATATTGTTCCCCACAAAGTTAAATATTGACTTCGTCGATAGGACGCTGGTTGCGGTTAATTGGGAACATAAAAAGAAAAAAGGTTTTCCAGTGGTAAATAGGTAAAAATTACTTTTATTAATTTAGAAGAATATATAATCAGTGCTCACAGGGAATTTGTATCCAGAGTCACATGCATTTGTTTGTTCTTGACAGTTTAGAAAAATTAAAAATAAAATACTTATACATACATCCTGTGAATGAGTACCAATGCGGTTTTATATGTCTTGAACAAATATGTAACATCAAACTTCCATAGTTTTGCCAAAATCATTCATCGCTTATACCATACACGATTTGATGTTCTGTGGCAACATTTCATCGGAAACAAGAACTTATTGCCCTGCGGCCCGTAAATAACTTAATATAATTAGATTACAAATCAAACGTGAGTCCTTGTTACTGCTGTTTTTTTATATTATACAAATATTATAAAGTTTTACAGTTTGTTCTGGTTGGTTAAAAGCACTCTCAGGAATGATGGCCCGATTTGGTAAATTCTTAAGGTGGTTTAGGTCTTAAAAGGAAAGTCCTAGGTTAGGGTATTTTTATCCGGTTGTGTGAAGTTGGTTACCCTAGTACACGGGTGGAATCGCGGGGATCAGTTAGTGTTTTTTAATACAGATTGATAATGACTGTTATCAAATATTTTGGTTGTATATTTATCTGTTAATTAATTAAATATGTAATTTGATGTTGCAAATTATATAGCGGTTAACCCTAAATTGAATAATAGTTTTGCGGTTTATAATAGATAGTTATTGAAGTTGTATTAAGTTACTGTATTTTTTATTAGTTAATAACATTAACAATTTTCACCACGGGAATATAGAGATCAATTACCTATAATTAATAACAAAAATACTTATCCTCATTAATGCCTTCCTTCCTCAATATAGCGAATTCTTAATATTTCCCACTCAAATGGGGAAGACTGAGGAACAATATATATTCTCCAAGTAAACAATATCACGGCATACGAGACGATTGTAAATGATTCACGTGCTGTATAAACGAATGTCCGCATTATACAAATGTGGAGGAGTAGTTCAGTGCAGACCTCTTAGCGGAGGATATACGGGGGAAAAAGAGGAACGGGGACGCGGGTTAGGAAAATCGCAAATGTTTGTAATTGTATAATTATTCTATATATTATTTATATATTTTGGTGTTCAATACGAATAATAAAGGCTGATAATGTAAGATAACGTCACCCCAACGAAGTACAGTAGGAAATAAAGACATTCTGTTAGTTTCCTTTAGGAAAAACATGTTGCACCGACCACCAATTAAAATTTGGAAATGGATAGGAAGATGATGATGGATGGATGAACATTATAATGGTTCATAAGTCAGATTGTCTACTTTTCCCTATCGCTGAATCAATTGAAATTCAGTAAGAAGATTCCCGTAAATGCTCGAAACTTGATGAAAATATGTATGAAAATGTTCCGTTTATAATCAATGTCAGCTTACTCTTTGTCCATAGAACACATGGTAGGCCTTTGTAACCGAAATACATACAAAATCCTGGCTAACAATCTTACCGAGGCATATCAAGTTATCAAGTTGCCAGATGTTCATCAGATAGGCAGTTCAGCTTCCGTTTAAAGTACTAGATTTCATAGTATACAGGCAGACTGGAAACTGAGCTCAGGATTATAGTAAAATTGAAGGCAAGGCAAAATATCTGTTACGAAACCATAGATGCAAGATACTCTTGGTTTGGATTTTTAGTTGAGACATCGATTAATATAATAACTTGTATTTTAGACTAGGTCTGTAGCTTGTCATTTGCTGTGGATTTCAATTACTTATTTATCTGTGGTACTGGAGATAGAAATATAGGAAATGATAGGCAAAATAAACGATAGATAGCTTAGTGAAATCGATATCGTATATCTGTAAGGCTTAGGTACCCGTGTAAAAATCTATACAGGACCCAGTGTTTTAATTATGATACTTTGGCGTAGTTATTTATCTCGTAATCGTCTTATTAGGGGCGGACCTTAATTTTTTTGACGGTATAATACACGCGTTTCCGTCAATCCTTCTCCGTGTGAGAGGAGGCCTGTGCCCAGCAGTGGGACGATAAACAGGCTGTAACTAACTAATACACGCGTTGCAAGAAGTTATTATATGTAAGTGTCTTATGACAATTTTATGTCAGATTTTGACCTATCATAATTAAACCTAATTATTATATTTAACAAACGTGACTGCACTAACTAAGGTTCTGTATGTTTTCACATCCAAGTTCCTGCTGAGCGTTTATATTCGGCAAGTGTGGCTTTCAGTTTCTTGTTGAAAACGGCAAAGTGGTTATAACGACCGTCTACAAAGTTATTTAGTTAGTATTTCATTCATAATAAACGAAATAAGTTTCCATGTTAAATCTAGGGACTGGGAGAAAAATCCATTAGGTTTCATTACTTGAATAGTTATTTTTCTTACAAAGTTTTTTTAATTAAAGTTTTGATTTAAGTAGTAATTTTTCAAATATTATCGTAATTTCGAGTTTTATTACAGACATTTATTTTTTGTTGAAAGTAGCTAGATCCTTGAAATCGACTTGAAACTTAATTTCATAGAATGTCTTAATGAGTTTGTTAAATGAAGTAATTTTTCTTTTGACATTGTCTAAACTAATATTATATAGAAGATCTTTTTATTCGTTTGTACCATATAGGCTCCTAACCTGCTGCACCCGATTCTATATGCCCTTTTAGGAAACTGAACTATATCCGGGTGTCACAGGCTACATTTTATAATGGTACGAGAACACATTATTATCATCATCATCAACGAAACTACGCACCAAAAAAACGCCAAAAATACTTTCTGTGAGGATGCAAAATAGTTCCTCAGAGCGAAACAGACAGTGTTAAATTAAACCAACTCACTTAATAAAACACAGAAAACAATAGCAATTTAAAACAGTAACACAAAGTTACAAATATAAGCCTGAATTTAATTGCATTTCAAGTTGTATCAACGGATAGCATTTATTCAAATGTAGGTACTTCGTTGCAGTAGCCAGAGAAAACCGGTCGACATTCTAAAAATATTACGTTGCGAGTACGGAGTATTTTTGCGATAAAATGGCTTGTGAGGAACCAAATTGTTAGTATGTATTTTAGAGTAACTATTCAAGTACATACCGACATATAAGATTTTATAGGGGTTGTTTTTTGTTGAATGAATGCTCCTTCTCCATGTGAGAGGAAGCCTGTGCCCAGCAGTGGGACGATAAAAAGGCTGTAACAGGGTTGTGTTAAGTGGTTTGACCAGCCCTTATTATAGAGCCAAAAGGAGTATCAGACTCTTTAACGACTTCAATCTTCAGCCTCTCTTCACACACACAACATCTCTACACTCACTGTACACTCACTGTACTCATCTGTACACTCTTTCAAATAAAAGCACTTCCAGAGTTGGTTTCGAAGATGACAAATTGTCATTTAAATAAAGCGTAAGTAGATGAGGTCATAATGAAATGCAAGCAAAGTGATTAAAGAAATCAAACTAATTCAATTAAAAATAATTTGCTCTATGTGTCCATTGGTGCCTGCCGTTACTAGTTTTTCCCTCAATACAATGAAGAAGATTTTATTTCCAATCCAATGATACATAAAAAAGAGTTCCACGAACCTATCCCAAACTAAAAGTGCTTATTGACGAATATTCCTACAAAAACTTGAGGGAACAAACTCAGGGCTGGCCTGCACCAAAGTGCTCAAATCTGCTTATATTTGAATAATACCTACCCCCAAAGTCATGGGAAGTTTGCCAGAAAATGCTTATTTATGAAAATTGTTTCACGCTTAATGTACGCTTTATTGAATTAAAGCTGAACTATTGGACTTTCACATAGGTTTTGTTCAAGCTGGGTGCGAAAATTGCGATATTATTTTTTGGGAGTGCGAATTTTACGGTAGCAAGTACGGTGAGCTTTTTTTTAATCCGGAATAGTAGCGTTTTTCATTTCAGTTTAGATTTTAAAAATATTGAATGTTTTCGATTAAATGTGAATTAATTTGTGTTTTTTTTCCTAGTCAAAACTATATTAATGAAAGTTCAAATAACTACTAAGTAATGAATCAAGCGCCTAGACTCACCTATAAGTATCCTAGAGTACGGTAGTAACTAAAAGCTTGTCAAACGCAATTAGTATTAATACCTTTATAAAGCACTCACAAAGGAAAATGGCATAATCGATACTTATGAAATTACCTTGCAATATTTAAGCCTGGGGCCTATTCTAGCTCAACTAAACAAAAACATCGGAAATGATCGAAAGTGTCCGAAATGTCCCATGTCTACGTTTTGCTTTCACACTTTCACTTTTTGTCGTGCATATACGGTCGGTTTTTTTACGCATGACACATTCGCGGTTCCATCTATAAGTAAATGTGTGAAACGGTAGTTATCAATTATTTGCTAAACTTACTTAAGATGCATGCGTTGTCGCTCGGAAAATCCGGTAGTGTAAAGCTCTATAATACCCGGTTTATTAACCGAGTTGAAAGAAACTTGGGAAATATCAAGGTTTCCTATTTTTTTGAGTTGAGGAGGTCTACCTCATGATTCGGTAAGTAATTCTCACTTAAAGAGCTAAATATATCTCGATTTCTTGAAGTGTGAATGAACTCTGTCAGAAATCTCCTGGGGTTTTCTATTCAATTTCAAAATAGACTCCAAAATAGTTTAGAGAGGAAATTGCTTACAATTTGTCCTGGGTTTGAATGAGTTGTCGAAAGTTAAGTCTTAGATCTCAATCAGTGTTAGGCTGTTTCGATATATTATTATGTTCTCAATGTTTTAAATTTATAATAAGTCTAGTGTACTAGGGCATAGCGTAGATGCATTTAAGTTTCGGTCATTGCTAGTCAAAAAATTATCTACTAAAAATAATTCAAATAACAGTAGAGTTTTCAAAAGTCAAAATAACATGGAGGAACATAATATAATTTATGTTTAACAAATATCATAGGTACACTCTATTGAAAACCACAGATTCAATTGTTAAAACCTATTAGTGCATGAAAACTATCCTACTTAATATCTTATTTTACGTCAATACGGAAATAGCCTTTCAATAGCAAATAAATGTATAGAAGTCCTTCCGAGTCTTTGAAAGGACGTCGACCTGTTTTATTGATCAGTGCACACCTTTTGCCTGATTGTAAGTTTTCTACTGATTATAAGGAATCTTGAAAAAATTGAAATTGATTTGCTGCCTTGGTTTTTTAGAGTTCCGTAAAACAGGACCCTATTGTTTATACTCCTCTGTCTGTCCGTCCGTCTGTCACCAGGCTCTATCTCATGAACCGTGATAGTTAGAGAGTTGAAATATTCACAGATGATGATTTCTGTTGCCTCTATAACAACAAATAGCTGAAAATTAGAATTAAATAAATATTTTAATCACTATTTTATTTTAATATTGTATGGGTATGCCCGTTCTTTTCATACATTTTTCTAATCGATTTTCCTTCTCTGGAAATATTATTTTAGATATTTAAGATTTATGTAACAATAATTATTTGAGATGAGAATGAACCGTGTTACGAACATTATCGGAATTTTCAAGTAAACACTTAATAAGAGAGTCTTCAAAGATTGTTGCAGAACTAATTAGTTTTCCGCAGCACTAATTAGAGTTTCCTTCATCGTTTTATAATTAATAAGTACTAAGCATACCTTTGTTGTTGTATGTTTATATTTTTGATTTAACATTAATTAAAAACCCTTATATTACAAAAAGCTTACGTTTATGTGCTGTCTACACTTCTTCTTCTTCTTAGCGTTTATCCCGTCTTGTGACGGGGTCCGCTTTCCCGTATCCTCTTCTTCCACTTCGCTCTATCCTGGACATCTTCCTCTTTGAGTTCGCAGATTTCCATGTCTTTCTTTACGACACTCAACCACCGCAGTTTTGTGCTGTCTACACTGTTGACACAAATTACACCCCGAAGGCTCTGAAACGACTAAAACGATTTGAAAAAATCTTTTCCTATTGGAAGACTAGACTACCCCTGTATATGCAAAATAGGCTGTAGTTTGTCCGGATACGAGAAAAAGCTCTCCCGGGACGCGGGTGAAACCGCGGAAAACAGCTAGTCGATATTAGGTGCAATTCTTGACCAATGAGGGTTTTCTCTAATTTTTCTGCCACAGGGTGGCGCCACGTATGCGTCTGGTCCAAACAGCTGTCAAATAGTATGGAATTGTAGGGTCCGAACTAATTGTTTATTGAAATTCTGTTATATTGGAAGTGTTATTGATTTTGTTATGGACTACGGTTGGAATAAGTTTTCCGAACTAAAAATTGAGCTTAGAAAGAGGGGTGCAAAAGTCACTGGTACTAAGGAAAAGCTCGTTGAACGGCAGATAACGCAACGTACTAGAATTTGTTTACACAATATGATTTAGTTTTTTTATCTACTCAACTGTAATTGTAAAACACTAATGCAGTGCTTTAATTATACAATAAAAATCACTAAAATCGTTCACGGTTCATAGTAAAGATAAGCACTTTGACGGGTACTTGGACCTGACGCCTCGGTGCTGCCACCTCGTGGACGCCATTTTAGAAAACCCTCATTGAATGTTGTCTACCAAAGATTATTGGAGATCCCTTGACATTTGAGGTTAAGCCCAATTAATCGTTGAACTTACAGTTAGTGAGGTTTCCACTAACTGCTCCTTATTTCCCAGAACAGTGGATAATGGCATTATTCTAGAAGTATCCTATTCTAAGTTGGGAAATCTATATTCAGATCTATTGGGTACTTACAAAATTATTTTAGTCTGCTATTATTGAAAAGGTGGGTGGGTGAACAATTTTAAAGGTATGCAGTTTATTTATTGCACCGATTTCTGCGAATTTGAAATGAAAATAGAGGTATTTTGATAACCCACGTATAATATCTACGTCATCAATACTATCTGTAGCCTCATTGACGTCAACAAAATATAAAGAATGAAAGTAAAAAGTTATCATAATCTGTTGATCACTGACACAAAACTGGCAAAATTTTGATAATGTTTTGTTTATAAAGATACAGGTATAGCCTCAATCGTGGGGAAGGGACATCGCAGCAGATTCCGCTGCGTAAAGTGTATCACACCGCGATTCCGCGCGGTGCAAGTATTTTGTAGATTTCATAGAAGTTAAATATCAAAACATCTGCTGTACCGCCAACCGTGGCGGAGCGCGGTACCTTATGTAGATCAGCATGCTTTTTTTAACGATGTTGATAATCATCTCATCCCCTCCCGCTGTGGGTTAGCAGCGGTGAGGGAGTGTCAGACTCTTACTGACTAAAAACCGTCGTAT
This sequence comes from Helicoverpa zea x Helicoverpa armigera, assembly GCA_033682625.1. Classification (NCBI taxonomy): domain Eukaryota; kingdom Metazoa; phylum Arthropoda; class Insecta; order Lepidoptera; family Noctuidae; genus Helicoverpa; species Helicoverpa zea x Helicoverpa armigera. The sequence goes on from JAWIIS010000045.1 coordinate 8,913,719, forward strand.
TCCGTCGTAGGCCTTTTATGTACCAGGGCCGCGGTAACTCTTCCAAACAATCCCGCAGCCCCGGCAGGCAAATCACCATACCTAGAAAACGCGAAAAATACTTCAACATAAAGCTAGCTGTAGCGCGGACCTTGTCTATTGCCCCTCCGCGCCCCTCTAGGTTAAGACGCGCGCCGGCTCGCTACCGAAATTAAAAGTGGAACAGCCGCGCAGCTTTTTGCGGCGCGCGCGGAGAGCCGACAGTGCACGACTAACCGCGAAGCACGACGCATGCGCTCCGTTGTTGGCGGACGCCCGCGTCGCTCGCGTGCCGGTGCTTAAGCTCCCTAGTATATATTGTATTGTGTTTTTGTGTACGGATTATACGTTTATTTTACCACCAATCGTTTTTTTCAATAAAAACTCGGAACGACACTTAAACTAACATTAAACTAACTCTTCCTAGGCGTAGGAAGACAGTAGACACAAGGTTTAACACATTAATTTAAAATATAATATCGTATTACCGACAAGTTTACGTTTACAAAGTAAACAAACTGCTGTGTTATTTGTACCTGTTCCTGATGCGACGTATGTTGTTTTTTCAGCGTAACTTGGGAAGGGTTGTGTTACGTGTTGCTGTTTCTATGGATTGCTTTAGGCATTAGTTTGTGATTAGAAGCTGGTTGAATTATTAGAAATGCGGAAGAATTATGTTAGATACCTATAATCTTTGATGCCAAGTCTGATGTATGTAAACATGATACAAGCTGCTGAGAATCAAAGTCTAGTTATTTCAATATTGGTATTAAAAAAAAAATAACTATAAGGAATGTAGGCATTTTGTTAGCTAACTTATGAGTATTTGGTATTAAGTTTTTTCTACGTCTAGAGGACGTCAGGGCCTTTTTATTTTACCTCTACCTGAGGATGTGTAGACTTCACCTCACATGTATGTACCAAGTAAACCCTAATAACCTGATTTACGTGATTCTCACTTGGTATACAGTTTGCTTACAAAGCCAACAAACTATCGCATCATATCGCCACAACGCTATAGCAATTCCTTTGCATAGAATCTAACCTCTATCAGTCCCCATCATATCGACACGTAATAAAACCCCCTCGGGGAATAGAGAATACATGTTCTACGTAGTGTATTCATTTAGCAGTGAAATGTTAGTTCGTATCAGATCGATGGAGCCTTAAGAATAGAGCTTTCAAATTAGATTTAGGTCGAATCAGACTCGTTTGTAAATCTGTGAAGTGCTGCTGTTTTTAAACGGTACTTTTTATCGTTAGCCAGTATTTTGGTTGTCTATGAATCACAATCTGATGTTTAATCCAGTTTATGTATTGTAGTGTTATGTACCTATGGTCTAAACGTTAACTTTTATTATAAAAGATACATTATTATTTACCCAGTCTTTTCTCAACAGCTTCTATTTTAACCGGACAAGTACAACAAGACACGCTTTCAAGGAGCGACTGCCTATCTGACCTCCTCAACACAGTTACCCAAGCAACCTAGTACCACTAGGTAAGATTGGTTGACAAACTGGCTACTAGCTACCCGTAACGATTGCCAAAGATGTTCATATGACAGTCGGGACCTACAATTTTATCATGCTTTCCGAAACGCGGAAGAACTCATAACGAGATGATCACCCATCCAAGGACCGATCGTGCCTAACGTTGCTTAACCTTATGATTGATCGATCGGCGCGGCTTGAGTAAGCCACGAGCTCTTACACACAAGCTATATTTATAAATAACTTAAAATAACATGCAAAACCCAAAAATAAACAACAAATTAAACCACCACTTAACACTACCACACACAACTTTTCCAAAACTCAAATCAAATCAACGAAACGCTATCAAAACGTTTAGCAAACATACCAATCAATACGAATTCCACAGTTAGTAATTATTTCTATAATTCGGCAACTTGTGCCAGTCACAACGAATCGTGGAATGTCAGGAAGATTAATGCCCCCAGCCTAATTAGAAAAGTTTTCCAACAGCTATTTAATGACCCCCGGTTGAACTAGAAACAGAAATGGGACGGGACACACTGTGGCACTGTGTTTCTCTGTGTTTACTGAGCAGGGAGTTTGCTTGTTTTGAACTTAGGAGTAAGGAAAGGTGAGAGGTGCCATAATGTAGGTAGGTCAGGCGTTTTCTTCTAGGTCGAAGACGTACGGTTGGCATGACCAAATTGATCAGTTATGAGTGCACTAACGAGGCGTTTGTGTTCTTTGCGAGATCTAGCAACAATTTTTGTTATTACAAAAAAATTGTCGGATGCAAAGAATGCATATAAGGGGGGAATCAGTAACTCAGTTCCCCGCTCACCCGCATTTTGGCGCGCTACTTACTTAGGAGCTTTGATATTTTTGTTTAGTTATCAATGTTTGTTCTGCAATTTTTAATCTACCCTACCACTATCAAATCTCACCATGGCTTTAAGGTTGACTGTAAGAGAACCCAATTCTGGGTTAAGCTCGCCATTGTACATAAACTGTCTTTATTATTTTTATTATGTATTGTTAAGTGTGCAATAAAGAATAAGAACTTTTCCGTTATGGCACCTCCGCTAGTTATTTTGTTCTCCATGTTTTGAACAGTTTATATTACTCGTGTGCACTTTCCTTAATCGATCTGTTGTAGGTGCTCTGACGATTCTACGTTTACGGAAGTTAGAAGGGAATTAAAGATAAATAGTAGATGTATTGTGTATCTTATCCCGTGGTTGGTGTTTTCTAGTACTTTAACAATTGCAATACAGTTGGAAGGAATAAATTGGGATCAGATTTGAACGTTGAACTCAGAGGATGAAAATTTGGGTCAGTTATTTTAAGTGTACATTTTTGCTATGCATATTAATACCTGTAACATTATTTTTTCTTCATGTTTTACTACTGGCTGAATCAGTAAACTTCGATATCTTTTTAATTAAAATAATTTTCGATCATTTTTAATTTTTGATAGAAACTTTATTGAATAAATTAATAGCCCAGTGTAAAAAATATCTATTTCCGGGACAGTTTATTTATAACGTGAAATTACCTATATATAATTCTTGAATCTTTAATAAATAAAAACATCACCATTCGTTACAAGGATTAAAAATAATATGAATTCGCAAAATTTAATCAAAATTATCTTAAAAACCGTTTTACCGAAATGTGGAACATTTTAATTAAAATTGTAATGGAATATGTGTAAACAATTTCATGTCGAATCGGCAATGTAATTTATATAAAATTACCAATAAATATAGGGAATGTCAAATATTCCCATTTATTCGTCATTATTTGATTTAAACCGCCGATGTAGTTATAGTAGAATTTGCAGTTAAAATCAGTGACTCCAAGAAACACCAAAAGGGCTCATTTTCACGGAGTGATGTCTATAGATAAGGATTTCCTTAAAAGTATGAATTTCTCATGTCTTTAACTCATTACCTTTTTTACAGACGTTTGAAACATTTTTTCAGTTGTGTCCAAATAGATTTCTTTACAAATTAATATCAGTAGTACTAACACCTCGAAAATAATATGAATTGTTCTACTAGCCTCATACTACTTCTCATATAACTAGCTCACCTAGAGCCACTTCCAGCACACTCAAACAAAACATATAGCAAAGTATTCATCAAAACCAGCAGTAATACGAACAGAAATTCCTTGTAGGAAACTAGCCCAGTTTTCAACTATAATAACAACCATTTATATAAAGGTTTTCTAGTCGCGAACACACGCCATCAGACGTTGTCCAAATGGCTATCATTACAGCGAGGTACTGAGATGAAATATATAAGAGTGGTGTAACAATACCAACTGATAAATTGCTCCCCAGGATTACAAATGTTTGCTGATTCTTAACCTTTTTGTTTGCCAAAGAAAGGGCTCGAACGCTTTTTTAAAAGACGAGCCTTTTCGGGATAAAGGACCCGCTATTTAAGGTCCTTAGTTAAAGACCTTATCCTGATTTTTTTTTTTTGGAGTTATTTTTTTCCGGCATCATTAGACTAGGAGCTTTAGAATAGGTTTTTATTGTTGACTCGTTTTTTTTTGTCTGGAGTGTAAAGATAAGACGGAAAACGTCAAATTTTTGTATATTTCGTCTCGTATTTTCGTATTATGTCACGAAGTATTTAAGCGAGACATTTATCATGTATAATTATATTTTTTTATTTAGGTATCATGTAAAATATATTTGAATACTGACCTTCTAAAATTGTACAAAGCTTAAATATTTCATCCCTTCTCTGTTAATTTTCAACGAAAGCAAAGCAAACAAATAAAACACCGTATTTAAATTCTGTAACACAAATGACAAAAGTATTGAATAAAACCGGACTTATCTCTGAAACAAAATATTCCCTTTTGTTCTTTAAACGGCCCTTGTCATGTGTAAATTGTATATTTTTGCAGACACTCCGTCTATTGTGGTATTTCTCGTTATTTTTTCAAATGTATGTGGATCTGACAGGTGTAATAAAGCAACGGTGAGGTAGGTAGCAAAACTATGTGTATTCCTACTTCGACCATATTTTTTGCGAATATAACTACCATGGAGGAAGGAAAGATAGTGGAGATGCCATAGACAGGTAGGTTAGGCGCCTTCTTGTAGGGCATAGTAACGTGCGGAAGGCGTATTCAAAGACCTGCCAAAGATTAATTTTGATTTGATTGAGTTATTGACAGAATCTTGGTTGGGTGAGTTTATTTGAAAAAAAAGTTCTAAAGAAGGTGTATAGTGGAAGAGCTAGTAACGTTTCTCTTCCCCCGAATACCTGCAGTTTGGCTCGCTATTTTCTTAGAAGATATTGACGTTATGACAGCTCCGCTAGTCATTTTGTTCTCCATGAAAACTACAGAGAAATGTCTGCAAAAATTACTGGTACACATTTTGTAGTTTTCCGGATTTATTATAAATGAAGAGGGTTACGTTATTATGCTATAAACTGCGAATACGCACCAAATTGCTTTGGTGATATTTATACGTTTATGACGCCGCGTTTTTATTAAACATAACTTTAGTCGTTTTGTGAAAATGAGTATCAGGACAGCGTAGACTGATATGCATACCTTAATAAAGACTATAAATAAATTTAAAAAATGAACTTTCAGCATGATATTCTGGGTACTGGACAAAGGTTTTCTTGAATGTCCCAATTCCGAATAGTTTAGCTTTATAACGACAATTTTCCAGTTTAAAAGAAAAAAAACTGTCACTGTATTCGTCTAATATAACAATTCACTGAAGATAAACGAATTTTATTTCAATTACAATGATGCCTGCCAGCGAATAAAATGTCCGTCAAAAGGTCTAAAAAGAAAAGACAATGTAAACTAATTAAATAAAGACTGTTTATTATGAGAACTACTTTGTAACTTCATGTCGCTCTAATAAAAGATATTGAAATATCTTGACATTGTTTCAGAAATATAAATAGTAGACAGCTTCTTTATTTTTGCCTTGTCCTTCGAGTTGAGTGACAAAAGGCAATGTTATGCCAATAATTCTATTAAATCAGAGTTTATAATATAATTTACTGAGTCTGTATTATTGCTACATGTCTCTCATTACAGCAATATATATTTTAAATCAACCAACCAACTTAACTAAATATTACAGGTAACTTAACTAGGTTACATTTCATTTTATACATACATATACCGCAATAAAAACAACTTATGTAAGTATATGAAAAGTCACGAAAATGAACTTCTCACGTACAATCACCATATCATATGTAACACTGAATGCAATTTATTTGCAAAAAAAAAGAAAAAAAATCTGTAGGTACAGTCAACACTGCAACACAAAATGTTTTTTTTTGTATTATAAAAAAAGTTTTAGTTCGAATCGCTTTAATCACCAGCAAACAGAATCAAAGCACGACAAAGTTATTTATTCCCGCGAGTTCACTAGATTTATAAGGCAAACTTGTGACTTCACCTTCTTTGTCACACTGTATTCCTTAAATTCGGCTTTTGAGTTATAAGCGGTGGCGGGAGCGGGGTACGTTGTCACGAAGAAGATTGGTACCGCAATGCAGGTAATGGAAAGTATTATTAACTTAAACGTGATTTAAAGTGATTATGATGTGTGTATATTTATTAGATTTTTGTTGATATATTTACAGTTTAGTTATGTTTTGTCTTGCCTAGGCACAAACTATGTCAAAGAAGCTCGAGTAATCTACATATGTATAATCACGTCATCGGCTTTAAATATGTTGTTCAGTTAATTTATTTATTTATTTATTTATTTATTTATTTATTTATTTAGGGATAAAAAACAGTTACATAATAAAAACTTATCGGATAAATTATATTAAAACTAAGTTAACAATCATGCAACCCATACCATTATCCACAAGTTAACAAAAGAAAAGAAAAAGAAAGTATGAAAACTGATTACACTGACAAAATTAAACAGTAAAAATGAAGTATATAAAAGTACTTAGTAGTTAGTAGTTAGTAGATTTGCGGTTGATTAGCCTATAATTACAATTTCAGACAAAAGTTTAACAGCTTTAATTTTAAACTGATTATGAGCCAGATTAAATATGTCAAGTTGTGTGAAATGCGAGTTATATATGTCCGCAAGACGGCAAAGAGGCACACGCACTCCAGCATTCGTTTTGCAGGACTCCAGATAAAACAGATGAAAGGCGCGCACTCTGCGCCGGATGACAGTTCTGGGTACCGTATAACATAATTTATTGGTTAAATCAGTACAGTCGAATTTATTGTTACACAAACCATGTAGCATCATAACAGACAAAAACATTCGCCTGTGCTGTAGGCTCAAAATATTATATTTTTCTAATAATTGTGTGTATGAAATTTTTGAGTGATAACACCTATAGTTCATAGAACGCAGAAACTTTTTCTGCACCATTTCTAAACCAGAAATATACTTTTCGTACAAAGGATTCCAGATGGGAGAAGCGTATTCTAACTGAGATCTAATTAATGTTTTGTAAAGCAGTAAGAACGTAGAGGGACGCACAAAGTCACGAGAGGATCTCATGACAAAACCGAACATCTGAAATGCTTTATTTATTATTGCATCATGGTGAGCGTCAAAGTGTAGACAGGAATCAAGTATTACACCCAAATCACGTACAGATCGCACAGTCTTAAGGGGTACGTCGTTAATGGAATAAATGTGGTTGATTTTATTTTTGTTCTTAGTGAAGGAAATAGCATGACATTTTGGGAGACTAAGAAAGAGCTTATTAATAGTACAATAAGTGTGCAACCTGTTTAGGTCATCTTGAAGTAGTAAGCAATCTTCTATAGTTTTACAAGGAGAATAGATTTTAATGTCATCTGCGTACATTAGAAAACGAGAGTTGACGAAACATTGTTTAATGTCATTTATAAATAAGTTAAAGAGAAGAGGACCCAAAATAGATCCTTGTGGAACTCCAGACGTAACAGTTACAACCTCAGATTCATAACCATTAACGACGACTTTCTGGGTTCTGTTAAAAATATAAGACATAAACCAGCGCAGTAAGTTACCGCGTATACCGTTGAAGGCTATTTTATCCAATAGTATTTTATGATCCACCTTATCGAAAGCCTTTTGAAAGTCTGTGTACACGGCGTCTACTTGAATTCGTTGATCCATGTGTTCAAATAAATCATTAGTGAAAACCATGAGGTTTGTTGTGGTGGAACGACGTTTAACAAATCCATGTTGCTCAAGGATAATATGTTGATGAATATGAGGATATAATGATCCGTGCACCAGTCTCTCGAAAACCTTAGACAAGGTAGAAAGTATTGAGATAGGGCGGTAGTTCTCCACATTACTTTTATCGCCACTTTTGTAGACTGGAGTAATAAAGGCTTTTTTCCAGACAGCGGGAAAAACACCTTCTCGTAGACATTTATTAAATATTATGTACAGGGGTGTGCAGAGGCTTTCATATAGTTTAATGAAGAAACTAGGTGGCAATCCATCGGGCCCAGCTCCTTTGGAAGGATCTAGCGACTTTAAAGACACACTTATGGCATCTTCAGTCAGGTGAATGTCTGATATGCTTGATACATGATCCAAGCACGCAGTAGGTGGCTGCCAAGTATTTGGATTAAAAGAAGAGGGTTCGTAGACGGAACAGAAGTAGGTTGAGAATAAGTTGCAGATATTAGTGGGGTCGTCGGAGGTAATAGTTCTAAAGCACATGTTGGAGGGTAGTTTGGCCTTGCACTTTCTAGCTGATATAAAAGACCAGAAGTACTTAACATTTTTGGGAATGTTGTTTTCAACAGATTCCATATACTTCCGGTAGCATCTAGCACAACAAATTGCGGAACAAATTGCGATAGTTGGAGAAGGTTAAATAGTCTGAGAGATTACTATAGATCTTCCATCTGACCCATGCACGTTCTTTTTTCTTTAAAATACGTATCAAAGATGGAGAGAACCATACCGGATAGTTAGCGTTTTTAATGCGAGTTAACGGAACGTGCAGTTTTACAATGCCGTATACTGTTTCATAAAAGGTATTGACAGCTTCCTCAGAGGATAGGTGGGAAAGTGTTTTAACCCAGTTGATTTTATCTAGCTCAAGCTTTATTTCATCAGTATTTGCTTTATGGAAATTGTATCTTTGGACGGAGTGATATTTCATGGGAGCAAATAGCATTCCCAGACTAGTCAATGTACAGAAAGGAGGATGGTGGCTGTCGGGGTCTAGTAGAGTATTACAGGATATTGTCTGGCAATCTACGTTAGAAATGAGCAAATCCAGTATTCGACCTAATTTGTTTTTAGTGGCGTTGTATTGAGTACCATTAACCAGTCCCATAAAATTTAATAAGCCGCGCCCAATCGAACTTGAAGCTTGAGCAATAGCATAACCATCTTGGTCTGACCAGTCCATATCCGGGATGTTAAAATCTCCAAGAAAGAAATATGAGTCACAGGTGGTGTCATTAGCCAGATCTTGTAGCATGTCGAAGTACTGTAAATATGTGTCTTCTTGTGTTCGTGGCGGTATGTATGTGGCACTAATAATGTGGTGTGAGTTTTGTCGTGCTGAAGGCAACTGTATCGCAATCTGTTCCACTTCAGAGTGGACAAAGTGTGTCATTATTTTGGTGGGTCGCAGCTCACGAAGGACGGCTACTAAAACGCCTCCCCCCTCGCGTTTTTTAGTCGCTAAGCGGTCGCGATCAAGTCTGAAGACGATGTAACGGTTGTCAATAAACTCACTGTCCTCAATGCTAGGAATAAGCCAGGTTTCCGTCAACACAATGACGTCATAAGAGCATGATAATATATTCATATAAAGAGTATGTAACTTTGTGCGTATTCCTCTACAATTCTGGTAATATATCACGATATTATTTAAAGCCATTATATAATAAAAAACAATAAATCTGTATAACATATAACAATTTTATACACTGTGATGGTGCACATCTTAATATAATTATAAAGGAACAATCCAGCAAACTATTAAAATGAAAACAGGACCGAACTATAAAATAGAAAATGTACTGATTTATCCTTTGTACATACGGGTAAAAGTTTTTAACTACTACACAGTCGCTTACTGATGACATAAGGTAAACAATTTCACAGTACGATAACAAAAAATCAAATAAACAAAAGTATAATAATCTTAATATGTAGGCGCGGATTAGTACATCTGAAAAAATTGAAAATAACAGGCAAAGGCGATATGTCCAGCAACCATTAAAATATCTAAAGTTCCTTAGCATCAGTATCAGTAGGGGTTTTCTTGCCACTAACAATTTTACCCAGATCAACATTAGAACGTATCGCAAATGCAGAGGTTCCATCTTGCTTGCGCACAAGTATCGTAGCATTTCGTACCCAAACATATTTAAAACCACATTCATTAGCGAGCTTTCTTGCCTCACGAAATAACGCTTTATTTTTCAATGTCAGATGTTCATTTAAGTAAATTGAAGTCAAAGCGCCTGATATTCCTATTTGGTCGGTCTTAATGCATTTACTTTTTCGGTAGGCGCTCAGTAAGTTGTCACGAGTTAACAGTGATTTAAATTTTACTATAATATTTTTGGGCTTGTTGTCATTCTGATGTGCATGCGGGACTCTGTGGATAGCGACAATGTCATTTTGTGACACAGGAAATTTTACTGCATTGCCTATCGCCTCGATAATTGTGAACAAGTTCTCATTCCGCTTCTCAGGCAAGTTACAGACTTCGACATTACATAGCCGCGCCTGTTGTTCCATCGAGTCGATCTTCGCCTCAAGTTTGGTTATCGTCGGACCACTGCTGATGTTGATCATGTCGTTTATGCGCTTCTCACATTCCTTATGTTCCTTTTCTAATCTTTCAACACGTTCCCTCATGTCTTCATAACTTTTATTGAAAAACTGAATTGTTTTCTCAATCTCTGTATTGGTCTTTTGAATACTGAGGCCCTGTTGTTTAAGCTCAGAAACTTCAGCAACCAGTTTATTCAAGATGATATCTTGGTCGGATTTCCACGAAAGCAGCATATTTTTCAAATCTATAAACTTGTCCGGTTCCGTCCAGCTGTCATCACCTCGAAAACGTTTGTTACTTGGTCTTGTAGTAATGTTGCCTAAATCATGGGAACTAGATTCCGATGCCACGACGACAGGTGAGAGATCAGGTTCCGACTGCGTTTCCAATAGTGCACAATTGCCGGGTGAGCTTTGCGGAGGCGAGCGCATCATGCGGGGCATGTTGGTTATGTGTGCGAAAAAGCAACTACTCAATAAAGCACACTGACAGACGTGGATACGCCTTAGCAAAGGATAGCAGTTAGGTATTTCAAGCGCTTATCCAAGTGCACTGGTGGTCGAGTTCAGACACACACCGCCTCACGTTCAACGGACCCAGGTTCGCAACCGGGCAGCAGCAAAAAATTTTTCGAAGTTTTAGGAAAATTTTTAAAGTTAAAATTGAAGTATGGGCTTACAAAAATCTTCTATCTCTGTCAAGCTCCACCCAGTGGGCGTGGGCCTCAGGTAAAAACACTACAAGAGTGACAAGGAATCGAAAATAAGGATCCAAGCCAATCACAACACTGGTAATAGAGCACTTCACATAAATCACAGCGCAACTTGCAACACGTCTTCACACTTTCGAGTACAAGAGCTAACTAGTTAAGTTAATGGTCAAGATTAACACTGAATTTATTGTTTTAGAAAATGCTTAACTAACTAGTAAAAAGTCTGAGTGATTTTTTTACAAAAATAAATAAATTATTTTTAATTTTCACTCGCTCTCCGCTCATGACTTACACATACATAGACTCAGCAGCAGTTTAAATTGCTTTTTCAGGCACAGGCGCTTCTATTCAGCCACCAACAATACTACTAGTCTTAGATTTAAATTTCCTTTGGCAATTCTCAAAAGATACTTTGTAAATGAGCTTCGAGAACAACTTTGAATTTACAAATTTAAATACCTTTAACTTTTAGACCTGTCTTTAGTTTGGCCACTTTGAGATTCTCCAATTAAAGTGATTCTGAATAAATTGCGATATTCATTCGTTAAGGCTAGAAGCAGCTTATTTATATTTCTGTTAGCAAAACGTTTAGTAAAGAGAAATTTTAATGGCACTTGGAAACGAGCGTCGAACTTATTCATTATGATTTTCGCGGAGAATGTACAAGCGATCTATTTTTGATCAGAATAATTATAACATTGTTTTTTGGATAGAACTAATTTTACACAAGATTTTCTCCTTCAGTTTTTGGGCCTATTATTGAGTTGTATACCAGTCTCATAATAGGAGAAAAAATAGTATTAAAAAGTGGTTACCGATTTTTGTGGCCGACTGTACAAGAACAAATTGAGTTATGACAAAGCAAAACAGTTTATAAGTTAAAAGATTTCAAGTTATTATTAAATTCTTAGACATGAAAATTTATTACATATTGAAGTTAATCTTATATTTACATAAATAAAAAATATGTTGCTACATAATTTTCAGTATATGCCTATATTAAGTACATAAGTAATTCAAAAAAGTAAATAAAAAGGGGCTTAGAGAAAATATGATGATGAATAGACCTAGGTGCTTACATGCTACATTTTACCTGGGAGAGTGAAGAAGCAATGAATGAAACAACAACTTTACTAAAAACCAAAAAAAAAAGACATTTTATTCTCATTTGTCTTCTTTGCGATTCTACATGATCTTCGCATGCTGTTGTTGTATGTATCAATAAATACAAACTGTAATACCATACTATTTTTAAAAAGAGTAACCATGGAGTTTCTTGCCCGTTCATCTCCATAGGAAGCTACTTTTGGAATGGGCAACTAGAATCAAACTCAGTTATATTTTTGACATTCATAAGTACTTGTAAAGACCTAAATGAAATAAATGATTTGACTTTGATTTTTACTTTGACTTTGACTTGTCATTATCTCCAGAGCCATTTCCCAACTATATAGAAAAAAGTGTGACGTCACAAATTCACACAATCGCCAACCACCCACTACGGTCAAATAAATCTTTAACCTTAATACATACCTACATATACTACGTACAAAAGTAATTTTAAAACGCGTCCTAAAACGCGGGTCAACGCCCTCGATTCACAGGTGCGGTAGACGCGATTCATGGCAGGAATTTTCTTTCGCGACACAGAAAGAAACTCAACCCTTACTATTTGTGCTGAATTTTTAGTTCTTTCTTTTTGGGGTGAAAAATGGATTTGGTTCTTCTAGTTACGTCAGTTTGTCAAAAGATCTAGGTCTTTAAAGTAGGTTTTATGCAAAGCTACCTTTTTTAATTTGTTCATCGTTTCAACTAGGTATGATTTATTTTTAACCGATTTCAATAAAAGGAGTATGTATGTTTATCTGATTTATGTTTTTGCGAGTTATGTGTATTATCTTATGTTTAGCTAAATCGATTTTGATGCAATTTTTTGCATATTTTTCAGACTTAGGAGAATATTTTAGGTTCCTTATTAAAGTCGATTTTTTTTAAACTTTATATTTAAAAACTCTAGGTTTTACTTAACTTAGAAAAAAAACAACATTTTGATGGTAACTTTGATGAAATGAAAGGACAAAACATCCACTTTTCAAGTCCCAAAAAAAAATACAAAGAAAAGCCTTACAACTGAACTACACTTTTAGATAATTCTCACTAAACTAGTCACACATGGTAGTTCCTGCAACCGCATGCACTTGAAACTTAATGTTTGTGCGCTAGAGATGTTTATTCTCACTGAAAAGAAACGCTCGCTCTGTACACGCTATAAAAATGTATTATTTTCTCCTATGCTGTGACATTGCACTTTGCAATGAAAATAAGTATTAAGGAACTGGGATTCTGGGAGTATTGGACGACGAAAGTAAGTGGTTATGGGAATTGCAAATAGGGGTGTTTCTACTTTAAATATTGTGGTTTATAATGAGAAGCTTATTAAACATGTCTAACCTAATTGTCAGCTTAAATATTAAAGTTCTGTTTGGCTGTGTTACTCCATGGTTATCCATTTTCTGTTTCCTCGTTTAAAGGCTAAATGAGATCTTAAACCCTTAACAATGTCGATTGTATTACAAATACTCGTAAGACGAGAACTCTACTCCAAAGAACAGTGTAAACCGGTCCTTTCCACTCCAGAAAAAAGTCTTATAGATTGTAAAAAACCTGAAATCACCACTAGATATACATGAGCAGCTCAACACAAACTTGGTGAATTACGAATCGATTAACCACCAATTAAGCTCGCAGACGGTAGCTCTTCACAGACCCGTGGTTGGATTGTGGTTCCACTGAATGCGGTCCGTGGTTCAATTAAGAGTGCCTATATAACTGTAAATCGATTCATTTGAATCGAATACTAGAGCTGTCACCCAGTAATTTGTCTTCGAGTATCTTGTTAGATAAGTTGTGTGTTGAGTCAATATGGGGAAATTCGGAAATTCATGGCTTGACTGAATGGATTGTATTTACAATGGTGCGGGTATTGGCATTTATTGCGTCACTAATTTCTGATTGGATTTTAAGGAGAGACAAAAGGGTGTGAGGTGGTAAACGAAGACCTATGAATCGTGACCTTATTGATGGTGTTCTTTGTAAAGGTCAAGTGCGTAATACTGAGTAGCGGCTCACGTTACCGACATGAGTTTTTTGCATTTGTGTTTTGAATACTGCTGTAAGATTTTGACAATGGATGGATGGATGTTAATATGAACTATGACATAAAAAATCTTTAAGTTATTTAATTGAAAAGAATAGATTGTGCCAAAGATCTAAGATATTTACATATTTACAATTCATATAAAAACTATCTTAATAAAAAAAAAGAAAACTAAAACTAAAAAGCGTCAAGCGTTCAATTGATGTGACATCCTCACTTTTCCGATAATATTCGACCCTATTAAGTTCATTTCCTTACTTATACGCATACGTGTGCTACTCGATAACCTTTAGCAAGTTTGGTGGTCAGACTTTTTGGCTTCTGACTACCCGTAACGAATGCCAAAGATGTTCAATCACTACCACCAATCACAGCTTACAGTAAATCCATGAACCCTTCAAATGTATCACTAAAACCATTCCTAAAATCGGTAAAAAACAAAATCCAATAACCCAAAAGTATCAATTAATTTCAAGTAAAAATATAATTAAGCTCGGCTAACAGCGAATCACGGATATAAACGGCTTTGGTAAGGAATTTTAAATTTTAAACCGGATTATCCGTATAAACGGATTACGTGTTGCAGTGATGGACAGTTTCATCATACATTGCTTGTTGTACATTGTTTGAGTTACTTATTATCATTGTGAGAGGACTGGGATTGGGTAACTACTACATACATTGCGTAGTTTTTATGTGATCCGTTTATGAGTTTATAAAGTAGCTTGGAGTTGGTCCTTGTTAGTATGGTCTACTGGTTTGGATTTATTGGATGGATTGGACTTTATTCACAACTAGCTTCCACTACCGGATTCGCCCGCGTCCAGTGAGAAATAAAAAGTAGCCTAAGTCATTTTATTTAAATCGGTTAACTAAAAGCCGGACAGACAAAAAGAGTCACTCTTTCATATTGATGAGGATTGCCGATTTAAGTATATACTATGGAGTAAAAATACATACAAATCGTTAAATATGAGATAAGCAACTCTTCGCTTTATACAAAAATAGCTTTCCATTATAAGGCGCTATCCTGAAAATGCAAGCTAATATTAACTGTCTTCTCAGTTCAGATTATATTATGAAAATGCCAGTACCAGTGAGCAAACAAATATTTATTATTCATTAATAAAATATCCCAGCTCAAAAATACTTTGCTGACTATACCAGAAAGAGTACAAAGAAAAACTAAAATATAAAACGTTGCATATAAATAATTAAATGTCACGTCAAAACAAAGCTTAGATAGCTTTACTTTTAATTAACTGTTGTGAACATACCTACTAAAAATAAAATAAAAATGCATTTATGTGTATAGGTACCTACTACTACTTTTCACTTAGACTAGAATCGCTTCACTTTGGAAAAATTCTCTCCTGCATCTGTCTTTCTGTTCGCGACCAACTCAAAAACGTTGATAACTTATTATGCACCTGAGTTTACTTATTGTAAAAGAAAATCGCTTGATCACTGCAAACCACGCTAATATAGATTTCCTTGCTCAAAATTGACTTACAAAATTAAAGACAAGGCAATAAAGACCTTCTAGAACACTAGAAAAACTGCTTACCTTGTAAGCGAAATACAGAAGAACATCGAATAGGAACATCCCTACGAGAATTTCACGGACCTTTTCAGTAGTTAGTTCTATACATGGAGAACAAAATGACTAGCGGAGGTGCTATAACGGAAAATCTCCTAAGAAAGAAGCGCGCCAAAATGCGGGGGACATTTAACTTTTCTGTGTTTGCCGTTATGCAGCTTTCTGGACTACATCAGTTTTGAAATACTAAAAATTTTTGACAGGTATCTCAAAGAACCCGAACGCGTCGTTAGTTCACTCGTAACTGGTCGTTTTAGTCATGCCCGCCGTACGTATTGATTGATCTAGAAGAAGGCGCCTGACCTACCTGCATATCGGGCCATCTTTTCTTACTTTCTGGTTGAATGGTCTGACCACGTTTTATTTCAGACTACTTACAAGTTCTTACAAGTTCGCAACCGTTTTCACTGAGTGCTACGGGATGGGTCGCGGATTTGTTGTTTTTCTTACATTTACAACGATGTGTAATGGACGGAAAGTTTTTGGATTTGAAATACTTCGGTAGGTTTATTGATTTAGCAAAAACAATTTGATAGGTATTTTACAATTGTGTCAGCAAAAGTAGATCATTTTAATAACATTGCTCTTTGATTGATACGAATCCATTAGTATTGGTTTAAAAGGCCGACAAACAGATATATTTTTATATAGCTTTTGTATGTATGACATTACAGAAAAATGCGGTTGAAATTGTGATGAATATCAGGATATTTTGTGGTATTAAAAAAAAACTAGTTCGTGTTACGCTACGGTGTGATACTCGCCCAAAGCTCTTTAAAGGTATCTTGCTTTAGTTGACAACTTCTTGTAAGTTTTCTTATACACTAACAACCAACTAGGCATAGATAGACGCCATACATCTAAGTTCGTCGTGAAACACCCTTGTGTGCTCAGAAAATCTCTCTTAACATTATAAACAAAAGCAGGTAATAAAAATTAGTTTAATTATATCAAATGCTTCATTTATTTTGCTTTAAATCTGTCAAAATGTTTATTGACCCTTTTATAATTCAACAATACTAATATGTTTACTGTATGTCAGCTCTTAATGTTACGTACTTTAGCATGCAGCGCTTCTCTTATACATAGACAAATTTAATACAGTTTGCCAAACTATTTCGTGAATTTAACATAAAAACATATTCTTTATTCCATTTGAACAGATTTTGTATTCTCCAGAAGTTTTTTATACAATCGACCAAAGGTTCGGCTGTGTAAGATTTGTATGTTATTGTGAATATTAATAGTATATAGAAAGTTTTTTCATTCATAATATTTTATGTACATGGATTTTGTATATCATTTTTTATTCAAAGGAAATTTTCTTAAATTAAATGTAGTATGTACCTAACCCATTTTCATAATAACTTAAAAAAATTACACACAATCAAATTTTTACTAGAAACAAGTTTTTTTTAACTCTTTGTAATCCTATTTTTATGCGTTTGAATGCGTAATATTTCAAACGTCAAACTAACAAATGAAACGGGATCCACTTCATTCAATTTGACACAGTGTGTAATTAAAACCAAAAACACACTAGTGACACACTCAATGACAGTTGTGACGTAATGAAATTTGCTAAAATAATGTAGAACCACCATTTGTTTGCCTAATGCAAATATCAGACGAATTTGTTTCATAAATTCTGACGTTGCGTAATAAAATAATGTTTGTGTAATTGTTTAATTTGCCTATAAATTATATGGAATTTTGATGATAATGAAATACGCAAATGTTTATGTTTATAGGTGAATGGTGTATTTATAATATTTGTCGTAATTCACAATAATATACGTAATAGTAGTATATAATTACTAGTAGTATATGATTATAATTATGATCATCTTCAAGTTTCTATCTCGTTAAAAATGTAAACCATAAAAATTTCAGTTAAAATCAAGTATATTTTGGACACTAGTGATGTCTAAAGGCGAACGAAAAGATTTTAGGAAACCTGGACTTATTATTTATATGTTAATCGCCAATCCATCTTGAACAAGCGTAGTTAGTGATTAACGGTCTATCTTTTTTATTATTAACACGCTTATATTATTAGCTTCACTTGTAACTATGTAAGTATATAAGAAAATCTTAGAATCATAATTTGACCCACTTCTCGGTCTTCGATTAGGATGAAATTTTGTACACGCTCTTAGTTCTGATGACAATACATGAAGTTCTGATGACAATACATCACTAGTGTGTTTTTTAGTTTATAAAACTATTATTTTTTGAGTACAATAGTCCCTCTCTATAAAGGCAAGGGAAGCCGGTATGAGTGTAATAGCTACAGGGGTATTAAATTGATGTGCCACACCATGAAGTTGTACGAGAGAGTGATAGATACCCGGTTGCGTATGGAATGCTCACTCTCCAAAAACCAGTATGGCTTCGTACCAGGCATTTCAACCATTGACCCAACGTTTGCAATGACCATGATCGCAGAAGAATACAGAGCAAAGATCCAGCCCCTATATATCGCATTTCTTGACATGGAAAAGGCTTTTGATCGTGTGCCTCGAAGTACCATTTGGTGGAGTCTCAGGAGACGAAATGTCCCAGAAGCATACGTCTCAGTAATTGCCGACATGTACAGGAATGTTCGTTCGTTCATAAGAACTAATGTAGGAGTGACAAAATCCATCCCTGTCACAGAAGGGGTTCATCAAGGTTCGGTTTTGAGCCCATTCTTATTCAGCCTCGTGCTGGACACGCTCACCGAGGACGCTCAACAGAAAGCATCGTGGACTTTTGTATACGCGGATGATGTAGCAATTTGTACAACGACTCGTGAGGCTCTGGAAGACGCTCTGGAGGCATGGAAGAGGCAGTTGCAGGCAGGTGGCCTAGTTCTGAGCGTTTCGAAGACCCAGTATATGGAGTGCAATGTGCCTATCCCCCGTACTGACCCTATAGTGGTTGATGGACAAGTAGTTCAACAGTGCGAAGAGTATAAATACCTGGGTAGCATAATTGCCAAATCCGGAAGCCTGGAAAATAACATTCAGAACCGAATATCAGCCGCCTGGCTTAAGTGGCGCGAGCTTACAGGAGTTACCTGCGACAGCCGAATGCCCATTAAACTGAAAGGGATTATTTACAAGTCTGTGATAAGACCAGTTCTCATTTATGGAAGCGAGACGTGGGCCGTAACAAAAAAGCATGTCAGTACCATCCAAGTTGCCGAGATGAAGATGTTGCGGTGGATGTGCGGAGTAACGAGGCTCGATAAGATCCGTAACGAGTACGTACGCGGTAGCCTTGGAGTACGCGATGTCGCCGACAAAATACAAGAAAAACGGCTGCGATGGTACGGACATGTTAAAAGGAGACCACCTGAGTACATCGGCAATGCGACACTCAATCTCGATATACCCGGTCAAAGGCGCAGAGGCAGGCCAAAACTGCGGTGGTTGAGTGTCGTAAAGAAAGACATGGAAATCTGCGAACTCAAAGAGGAAGATGTCCAGGATAGAGCGAAGTGGAAGAAGAAGATACGGAAAGCGGACCCCGTCACAAGACGGGATAAACGCTAAGAAGAAGAAGAAGAAGAATAAAACTATTATTTTTTATGCATGAGTACAGGCTTTGCTCTTGCAGTGGTACAATGAAAAGTCTTGATGGTGTGGGGACATATCTGAGCTACGATCAATCCTTTCTATCGAAATAAATCTTCGCAAATCGATATAATATAATTAGCAGTACTGTTACAATCTGGCACGTGCAAGCCTAGCAATTAAGCGTGACCAAGGCTCATTGTATGGGTTTCGGATAATTGCACCTCGCCACAATGCATTCAATTTGCTTCACCAGTCTATCCGTACGAAATTATTGCGTCAGGTAGTTTACAATCGATTGTGTGTTGAGATGTGTCTTAGGTATCGATTTTGATTGAATCGATATAAAGTGGAAACTTTTGGCGTTTGGGGGATATCAGTATAACTGATAAGAGAAGTGACAGTGACTATTTTTCTTGAACTACTAATGCCTATTGTGGAAAAAATACGTTTTTGATTAAAAAGGTATTAATGAATTAAAGAGCTTGTGATAGGATTAACTAATTAATTTTATTTCCAAAAAAAAACAATTTTTCGAGTAGGTACTACTTCAGTAAATTAAAATATCTGATCACAACTACATAAATGTAAAGTAAAATGCAAATAAATTGAAATTAGAATTAGAATTTAAACTCGATCAAAAAGGCCGTTACGAGAAGCGAGAAAAGTTTATTTATTTAATAGTTCATGTACACAGATACACACACACAGAATACAGAAAAGAAAAAAGATAGAACACATAGTACATAGGCAAGACAAAAAATTATATAATTTTAATAACATTAATCAACTTCTAGAAATTACCACGAAACTCACTCGTTTCTCGCTCATCTACCTCCGCTCCTTCGCCTTAACCCGAAAGCGCTCGCGACGTTGCCAAGTACATTCGGCGAGATTGAAATATAAATTGATTTTGGAAAATTTCAAACGCAGACTTAGTACTTCAATGAACACTTTTATGATAATAAATTACCTGTCATTGTCAAATGCAAAGATGTGTTGAGGGCGACACGTTTGTTTTTGTTTTGGGGGCCTTCTTTGGCATAAATGAAAACGTGGTTTTTAAAGAACTGTGTATTGTAAAAGATTTTTTTATTGTAGGTCCAAAAAATAACATGTATATTTTTTTTACAAATTCCTATTTTAAAATAAAAAAATTATTATATATATTTTGCAACATGCAAAATAATAGAAAAGAAATGCATGGTATAAAATTAAAAAGAGTTGGTCTATCTTTAGGAAGCCAGCTGCCATTTTGAATTAGTAAAATGAATGCCATTTATTCAAAGAATATAAAAGAAGTGTGAACAATATGCATAGCAGCTACAATAAGCTCTGTAGAACAAAAAACAAAAACGCAGCAAAACTTCGCGCCCAATGAACATAATCGCAAAATTAAAACCGGCTAAAATCGTAAACAATATTCCTTTCCCCACGAAAATCTACGAACAAAAATAGTTTTGGCTCAAAAAACCGCGAAATAATATTATTTACAATTTACTCACACATTTTTGCATCCATTTTTACTTAAAAAAAAGTTATAATAACACGGAGTATGCACTGCGCGCGTAATCTAATTTCCATCGTGTTTTTAGGGTTCCGCAACGCAATTATTGAAGAAAAAACTGACATGGTGCTTTGACAAATGGGAATGGCGATTATGAGTGATATCTGACATCCCAAGTCAATTAGATGTCAGGTAAACATGAATAATAAAATTTTTGACGTTTGTATCTACGTTTAACATTTTTATAAAATGTCTGATCCGATTTGGGATTTTTTACAGACCCCAATTATCGAGCGAGGCTAAAGAAAGGTTACTTTTATCTGAGTGCGTGAAGTTTACCTATCCACGGGACTTGGGTAAAAACGCTAGTTGAAACTAGTCAGGTATAGAACAGGAATCTAGTTATGCTATACAATTACTAGGTACCTAAACATTTTCCAAACCCTTATAGTAAAAAGTTGCTTCTGAATTACAGTGGTAATAAAGTATGTATTATACTAGTTAACAATAACTTGTGGGTTGTCGAAATTGAGGTCAGAAACTATTTTCAACAGTAATAATGGAAATTAAAACCAAACCTCAGACCCAAACTCAATATTTGAGGTCCAAATCAAACAACTAAGCATTTGATATTAATCAAGTCTTTAAATAACAGGCTAGAGCAATTATTAATACAAATGTAATTACTATGGCCGAAATTTGATTAATTTTTAAAGCTGTTAATTAAGAGCGTAATAGGATAGAATCTGATCATATCAAAATTCGAAAGTGAAGCTAAAATAAAATGTTAATTACGAATTCATATTATAATTCGAATTTCGCTATCGAAAATGGCATTTATTTATCAATAGCGATTTATAATGGAGTTGATTTTTATTGGGAATTACATTATCATATGTGTACGGAACCTTTAATCCGGGCGTCAAATTGTACAAGTTTTTTATTTTCACGCGACTGCAGCGCCGGTCGCGAAAAGGTTTTTTACAATGCCATTGCGCGCTTGTCTGTTGTTCTGTACGAAGATTGCATTCACTGCAACGTTTATAAAAGCTTACGCGAAAAAGCGCCTTTTACGGTCGTCGTGCATTTTTGTTGTCTTTTTTTATCGGTTTTGTCCCCGTAACTCTTTTAAAGGGTTAATTTTTGTCAATGCGCTTTGGAAAATTGGATGGGTTATGTTTTTAGTGTCGTTTTCTGCTACTGACTTAGTTTAATTAAACAACAGTGGACACATACTTGGGATACCTTCTTTAGTACTATACACCACCATCGTTACATACTATTACATAGGTTTTTTACATTTTTTTTTTATTTATATACAAAAAAGAATGCCCCTTTTTACCATCATTCCAAAGCAGGCAATCAAAGAAGTGGGGTGCCATATTATCTTCCTATACCAAATTGCATCAGCAAGGACCCTAATTAGGGCTCTCCAAAGCTCATCAGAATCCCCCCGTTCGATCCACTCCGAAGTAATCCAGCAATCAGTACTGAGAGAGTAATAAACGCGATTTATTCAGAAGTCCCTATTCACCGCATCCCACAGACCATATTTCCTGACAAGTATAGAAGTTTCCCCTTGTTTATACAATACGCTGGCTGTGTTCTGCGGTTTTACTCGACCTCCGACGGCGTTTGAACGTTTATACCTATCGTTTTTGTGTTCGAGTTTTAAGTGTCTGTAGTATGTATTTTTCATCCATACACATGAGAAAGATTTTTATTGGCCATAATTATGTTACAGTTAGGTTCCATAGCGACTTCAATTAAATCTGGTACTACCTAGACTTATTGAATTCTTTGTTAGGAAGGACATTTTATCGGTGACGCCAATTCGATTAGCTATTTTGAGGTATAGGCAAAACCTTGGCTCAAATTCGATTATTTCTTTGAGATGTAGATGAAACCATGGAACATGGCGAAATTTTTGACCATTCAAAGATGACCAATGACTTTTTCAAGTCTAAGACATGACATACAAACAGACCTTTCAGCTTTGTATATTAGTACAGCTACACACAGTTCTCTGAATCACTGAGCGAAGCTATAATTAAATTTATTCGGCGCACATAACTGCCAGTTGTTGTTATTTACGCCTTTTCATTTCCGATCTGCTTTGGAGTTTTCTGTTCCGTGGTTGTGAATGTGTTCATATTATTATTTGTTTGTTTTGCCAAGGATTATTGTTACGAGAATAGGAAGGGTTTGAATGCGTGTGATTGTTTCATGTTTTTGTTTGCTTTTTTTTATTCGTCTTTGCATTTTTTTCGGACTGCTCGAATAAGGCGTGGCTGTTTTCATTGATTCGTGTTACAGAAGACTAGTCTTAATTTAATAATTAATATTAAAGCATTTTCTATTGAAATTTAATAAAACGTACATCACAAAAGGTATCTCCTAGTTATCACATACCTTTCTTTTACAATGGGTCAGAACACAGAAAATCATCCTATCTTAATCATACTTTGCTAACATCTATGTGGATGATATCATGTCTGGTGAACAACCACATATTGTGGTCTCAGTGACGTTCAAATCGGGAGCAGTCAACGCATTAGTCGACCTCAGCTTACCTTATCAACGGGTGAGGCCTGAGACGCTTATTGACCACAAACTGCTTATAATGTCAACTGCAGCACAAGCTTAGGGGAAATTACTGGTTATATGACAGTGGGCCTTGTTAAGACACATTATCGCTGTTTAGATTATAAAGATATAAAATATTTCTAATTTGCAACCCTTTTTGATTATAGCGGTCCTCTTAATAATTACATAGCAATCAATAGAAGCTAATAAAAATATCATGATTTTACAGAAGATTTCTTTGGACACAATAATACGTATAGTATAGTTCGTCCACCGGATTTTACTAAACCAACACCAGAAAATAGACCCCTAATGAAAACCTTGCCAAAAATATAATGATTCAGCAACCATAGCACAAAAACGAAAAAAAACAACGTAGGTACGTAACATGTAATATTGGCGCACAATCAGCAACACCAGTTATTGCCTTTCCGATAACTTCCGATATCGCTACGTAATACAATTTCATTAATGAATTTAACACCTACAGGAACGCTCATAGTAATGATTCGGCGAAATCTCCCCTCGAAACAAAAGGCGGTGGTGTAAAAAAAGAAAGAAAGAAAGTAACATGGAGAACAAAATGACTAGCGGAGGCGCGAGAACTGAAAATCTCTTAAGAAAGTAGCGAGCCAAAATGCGTGTGTGCGGGACGAGGAGTGTTACTGCCTTCGCCTTTATACGCCTTTTTTTTTCCCGACCATTTTTTGTGGGACCAAAAATTTTTTACGGATTTCTCAAAGAACCTGAACGCCTCGTTAGTCCACTCGTAACTGATAGTTTTAATCATGTTCATGTAAAAGATGGCGCCTGACCTACCTGCATCTCCGTTCATCTTTCCTTACTCCATGAAAAGTACGAATTGAAAACAATTACGAAGAAGTTTCGCGTGATAACGATGCGAGGGACTTTTGTCAAGGAAAAGGACGTTTTTAAACATTTTCTTGCCAACAATTGTGGGTGTTCGTGTTTGGACACGATTCTAAAGAGATGTAATCAGTTTTTGGAGTGAAGTAAATAAAATTGTGGGAAGAAAAATATTGTGAGTATCTTTGTTTATTTTTGGAGGCAAATATGGAGTGCTCCTTGAGTATTTTGCTGATTATTGTCATCAACTTTGCAGTATTTGATGTTCTTTTGTGTTTAGTGAATTTTTATATCTAATATCTTTTCCTAATGCCACGCAAGAAATGCTTATGGATTCGTTGCCATTGCATTGGTTTTTGTCATTCATTGCGAAAACTGATAACTTCTGTTTGTAGGAATCGGCCATTAGTTGAAAATTTTTATACAACTGGCTATTTCTTAAGTCATCGTAAAACTTATTTGGATTGAGAATAAAATTGAACCTAACTATAAAACTAAAACGAACAATCTTTATCCACCTGTCATCGCTTCCTTAGCTTAGCATTCGCTTCTATCTCTATGCTTCTCTTGGTGACGGCTTGCTGTCAAGACAAATACAAGAGTACGTTGTGTCTCTCTGACTTGTGTTTACGTCACACGATGTCATGTGTGACCTGCAGCTTGTGGTACAGTTTAAATAGATTCTTGCTTGTGGTTTGGGTTTGTATTTAATCTGAGTATTTAGTCTGTTTGGACAGGTTATAAGTGAATGAAGTTTATGGATAAAAGGAGATAAGGGAATACAATAGGAGCACTTATGGAAGTATATAAAGAAGTACATAAAGGGAGTAGAAAAGAAAGTATATAAGGGGAGTACAGAAGGAAATACCTAAAGGGGATAACATAAGGGGAGTATATAAGAAAGAACATAAGGGGAGTACATAAGGAAGTACGTAAGGGGAGTACATAAGGAAGTACTTAAGGGGAGTACATAAGGAAGTACATAATAAAGTATGTAAGGAAGCTCATAAGGAGAGTACATGGTCAATGTTGAGATGAATTATTTAGTAAATGGACTACTGACGATGCATAAAAGACAGAAGTTCAAACAGAAAACGACGCATTGCAGTAAGGCAGTAGTTTGTGTTTAAACTTAACTACAGCTGTTAGATTTGTTTGCTTTGGCACACAGCGGCAAAGGCATCACATATGCATTGCGACTGTAAAGAGTCAATAAAATAATCCTTAGAATAAAACTTACTCTGTCTGTCTGTTACACTTTAACGTCAAAACTACTGAACAGGTGCAAATGGGACAGCCAGATATTCTTAGGCCTGCGATGGGACATGGCCTACTTATTATCCGAGTTCGGAAAATGATGCCCTCGGTATACGGGTGGAACCGCTGGGAAAAGCAAGTCACTAATATTAAAAAAAAAAACTGTATAGCAGGATATATCTGATTTGCAGTTTTTTTTAGTTTTCAGAAAAAGAGGCGAAAGTATGTTAACTATTCGATGTCAATTAACTATGCTTTTAAATACAAATCACCTATCTTCAACAACTTAAACAAAGTACTTATAACGCCTAAAACAGCCCTAACTTAACCGCAGCGTATTTCGAAACTGTCCCTCTAATAATATTAACACCTCCGGAGGCTTTCAGCGGTATTAAATGACGTCGACCGATAAACGCTTTTAAGGTGACGCATAATTCGGTTTGCTTCGTTACAGACAAGCATTTGCATGTTCGCTTGTAATGCGCGTAAAATAATTTTGGCTTTATTTATAGTAGAGAGTTTTGTTAATGGTTATTGAAAAAACTTTTTTTTACTAGAGTATACTTTTTTGAACATAAATCTGAAGGAAAAAAAGACCAATATTTCATCATAAGTACCTATATGTATGTTTATTATTATTTTACTTCGCAACGACATGCTTGGCAATTTATTTAATATTTTGGTGGCCATTATGTAGAACAACATCAGCACCGTCATACACAATATTGTAAGACGCCTTACTATTAAAATATAAATTCTTAAGTAAACTTTAAGTTCAAAAGTTGAGCACAAAAGTTTTCTAATAAATTTAAAGAAATTTGTAAATAAGACAATATTATAACCAAAGTAATCTATATCTAGAACAGATTTGATTATTTTTAATTGAAAAAAATACTGCGCTAAAATACTTAGTTTTAAAGTTAAAATTGATTTTGTTGTGAAGATAGAGTTTTTAATAAAAACTGATTCAGCGTGCTTGTTATAAACTTAGTTACTCTTACGATGAAGTTTGTTCATCTAAGGAAAATGTCTATACTTATTATAAAACTGAAGAGTTGGTTTGTCTGTTTGGTTGAGCTAATCTCTGCAAATTTGATCCTAGATTCTTCCAGAATTAAGAGAGGTAAGTATTGAGGGGGTCAGGTAGGGCAGTCGCTCACTGTAAAGCACTGGTACACAGCTACATCCGGTTAAACTGGAAGCCGAGCCCAACATGGTTGGGAAAAGGCTCGGAGTATGATGATTCTTTCAGAATTAGATATCCTATATATTGCGGAATGCTATAGACTAAATAAGTATTATCCAGATATCCGTGAATCAACACTGCAGGAGCCAAGCAAAGCCAGAGGTGAAAACTATTATGGAATAATGACAGAACCCAGACTTAGGTACATATGTATATCAAAAATACATGGAAAAATATCTGTACCAACTCTGTTCCCATATTGTTTAACTCTTCAAAACAAAAAGGTGCATAACACATTTTTAACCCTAAAATAACAACATTGAAATGAGATAAACGACTTTATCCAACACACCAGGTTAGGATAAGGTTCTGAGGGTTGCCAGTGTATACCATTGTTCTGGACCCTTAAATCTTTCACCTCTGCTTTAGTGATATATTACAGGTTAAATATACTTTAGTATGGTGCGTTTGAACAATTATTTATCACCGCCATGGTGAAGGGTTAAGGAAAACATGGGATTTTGGGCTGGTTGGGGGTTTGTTTCATCAACATTGGTTTGCAACAATAACTGAGTCAGAGTGGAGTAACTGATTTACCACTGATTCATGTAAGGTTAAATTTATGAGAGAGTATTTATCGTGTTTAAAAACTAGACGTTTAAGTGTGAGTTATTAAATACGTGTGTAGTAATAGTCATGTCACCCCTTGAGTACCGTGATGATTAAGCCTAATTCCATATTTCATTGCTAAAGAGACATTTTGTAGGAAGGTAATGGAATTGAAAAAAAAAGCAACATGCTCTACAGAAATGACCCAAATGTATATCCAAAATTAAACATTTTTACAATGACATATGGAGATAATGACAAAGAATTTTTAAAAACAAATTGATATAAAAAATACAATAAAATTAACGAGTATAAAAACTAATACGTATGTTTGCGATCCTATACATACGCGGAAACTAAGCCCCGGAGGGTAACTAGTGAAAAATAATGAACAGAGAAAATACTACAAACAATTAGTACTAATTGCTCTATTAGTGACTGGCTGAAACAAATAAACAAATACACTGAAACTGACGTAAATAAACATAGAAAATACACATAAATGTTTATTATTATTTTCTAGGTATTAGCTGAAGAGCTGAAAGCTAGATGAAATGCTTATGTGTATTTGTGGTATCTTTAACTTATAATATTATTGTATCGTATTTTTATGGGCCCTAGTTGCCTGCCATAAAAGAAAAAATAAATGAAATTAAAGATTGAAAAGCCTTATCCTTTTCAATCTTTAATTTTATTTATTTCTTGTATTCGTTTATTTTCTCTAGAACTCCTATAGTTGTAGTGACTAACTGTAGGACCTTCTATTTTACGGAAATATGCATGTTGTATACCGTCAAAATCAGATCATCTGTAAAATGTGATGTATCTATCGACTTGAAAACCTCCCCCTTTTAAGGTTGATCAAAATTACGTATAATTGCCTAAAACTAAACATACAACAACCACACTTCCTGAACCTTAAAAGCCATAATAATCTTCCGAATAACTTGAACATCCAAGTTTGCGCCATGCAGGGCAATTTCACGTAATACTTTCTTCACGAGACGATTTACTCGAGTGCAATATCCCAGTAACCTGCGCAGATATATGACAGCTTATGTTTTAGCTCAAACACGTTTTACTATTATTATGTTCGCTTGAAAATGTTTGTGTAATTTTTCAGGTATTTTATTGAAGTTTCTGTGAATTGATTACAAAGATAGATCGATGCTGTTTATACAGTAAAAAAATATTTATATGTATTTACGTACTCACTTTATGACTGCATAAGTAACAGGTTAGATAAGTTCATGTTTTCTACAATCTAAAATAATCCCATCCCATGGAAATTAGCTACCATTTGAGATTTTTCTACATTCATCGAATTCGTTATCATGAGATTGTTATTTAGTTTTGTCTACTGAAATGTCATCATCCTCCGAGCCTTTTTCCCAACTATGTTGGGGTCGGCTTCCAGTCTGACCGGATGTAGCTGAGTACCAGTGCTTTACAAGGAGCGACTGCCCTGCCTGACCTCCTCAACCCAGTTACCCGGGCAACCCAATACCCCTAGGTTAGACTGGTGTCAGACTTACTGGCTTCTGACTACCCGTAACGACTGCCAAGGATGTTCAATGACAGCAGCAATGTCTACTGAAATGTATACCTATGTATTTCAGACAGATTCTACTATCACAGTAACATAGAACTAGGCTTTGTATAGTGTAATAGGTACCTATAACTATAATAAATAGCAAGTTCATGAAGATCTCTTGTAGTTTATATGAAAACTTAAATCTTCTCCAACGGTCCACTTGGGACCCATTGCGATTTAATGCCAGCTCTTTAACTTAAAACATGCTTTAGGCAACGTTCATCAAATTGTAATTATGTGTACGTTGGCAAAAATTGTTTTAAAATATACAAAAAATGCGAGCTAAATCTAACTTTTAAAAAGTTTTTGAATGTATGTCTTTAAAATGTAAAAACCTTTTCAAAAATAGTAACAAAGAAAAAATCTATAAAAGTAATAAATAGATCACAAGAGAGTCTTATAAATGATAAGCCTATGAATATATTCTAAAACGAAATTTTTGGTATTCTTTAAAATGTAAAAAAAAGATATTTGATGACAAAAATAAATTCATTTCACAAGATTTAAAAGCCAGCAAGGATTTAAAAAATAATAATTTGATCAAGTAAGTAAGCACTTTTTTGCAATATCTCTCTCTCTGATTTTACTGTATTTGTTATTTCTTATAGTATTGTATTTAAAGCACTTGATTATTGATAAATCACACAGTTCTAGTAGTTAGCCGTCCTTCTGATAAAACGATCTCTCAGTTTGTCTGCGGCTAAGAACAAGCGTAGTATCATCTTGCTTATTAGACTTGACAAAACTCGACTTCACACTGTCCATACTCTATACTCCTTCTACTTCACAGACTACAAAAATCAAGCAACTCGTTCATAAATCATAAAATATAAGCTAACAATGTAGCAAGATACACAACAAACTGCAAATTCCGCAGCATATGAGCTCAATTTGACAACATACAAGTATACGGTTCATAATCATGGAGAACAAAATGACTAGCGGAGGTGCTATAACGGAAAATCTCCTAAGAAAGTAGCGCGCCAAACTACCAGGTTGATTTGAGAAAAATTGATGTCGCGCTGTCCATTTTCTATAAGTACTCCTACAAGACGACAAAACCCAAGCAGCTCGTTCATAAATCATAAAATATAAGCTAACAATGTACCAAGATACACAACAAACTGCAAATTCCGCAGCATATGAGCTCAATTTGACAACATACAAGTATACGGTTCATAATCATGGAGAACAAAATGACTAGCGGAGGTGCCATAACGAGAAATCTCCTAAGAAAGTAGTGCGCCAAAATGCAGGTGAGCGGAGGATGTGGAACGTTACTGTGACAGCCTTTTTACGCCTTCTCTGAAACCCACCATCATCCTTCGAGCCTTTTTCCCTAACTATGTGGGGTCGGCTTTCAGTCTAACTGGATGAGTACCAGTGCTTTACAAGAAGCGACTGCCTATCTGACCTCCTCAACCCAGAAACCCACCCATTTTTGTAATACCAAAACTCGTAAACAGATGTCTCAAAGAAATCGAATACCAAGTTAGTTCACTCGTAACTGATCGTTTTGGTCATGCCCATCGTACGAATTTGACCTAGAAGAAGGCGCCTGACCTGCATTATGGCATCTCTGCTCATCTTTCGTTACTCAGTGGTACATAATCATAGCATATTTCATTTAGCAGAGCTCGCGTGGTCTAGGATGTTATTAAGTTCCTGCAACTTTGCTCGTAGTTTAAGAGCTAGGCTCGGCTGGTTATTACTGGTTTTTATGCTGTTGATAAGGGTTATTAGAGATGCTGAATAATAAATTGTTACGTTAACAAGTTAAACCAAAGGGTAATTGTGTAGGAAAATCGATGTAAGGAATAGTTATTTTGAAGATAATATGTAGATTCCACCAGCGTTTTCACCAGTTAAAAGCTTACTGCCTTCCTCGATAAATGGGCTATCTAACACGTTTTTTTCTGTTTCTGATATTAGCGCGTTCAAACAAACAATCCTTTTAGCGTATAACATTAGTTGTATGTTTTTTTTTTATTGTCAAATAATCAACATCTCGACCTTTAAATTGTTTTTGCTCAAAAGGAGTATTTAAATTTTATAGATTGAGTTGCTTCTAGAATTACTATAAAAATCTAACTTTAATACAGCCTTACATACCATTCCTTACTTCGTTATTGCACATACCGTACTATCTAGTACCTAAAATATAAAACACATTCGATCCACGATCTCTTAGCCTACTCGTCCGTGCGTGAGCGTCGAATATTTATAGTCTAAGAGTTGTTCGCCCGAACTTTTAGATATTAACCTAATGGTATCAGGTCACGTTTGCTGAGAAAAAACTAAGATAACGAAGAATTAAGTTCGTTCGGCGAAGATTGATATTTATTTCATAATGTTTACAAAGAACTTTTTTTTGTGTGTTCGGTGTGGTAATTTGTAGGTTTTTTGGTTAGGTGTATTTTTTCTTGGATGAATTATTTTTCAAAATATGATGTTAGATCAAGATGTGGCCACCAAAGTAAAAGTAAATCAAAGTAGGGCAGTGTTTTGGCAAGGAAACTAAATTGCACATATTTCTGCAATGAAAAAAAAATACGTATCGACTACAACATAAATGGAAAATTAGTAAGCCAATCATTTGCAGCCAATTTACCTTTAAAAACTATTTTTTGTAACCAATACCACGAAAATAAGCCAATAAAGCACAAAAAATCAGTCCAACACCATTTTAACGAAACTGCAAAATTTTCGTCGAAAAAGTAATTTGTGGTTCGAAAATAATACACTTTCCGAACACTAGCCACTAAATAGAAATTGCGCTTCCATGCCTTCCCCGAACTAATTAAGATTTCACACAACAAATACACTACAAGTACCCAGCCAAGTTCACGCAAACAATTAAGTGAACTCCTAAGCTGAAAACAATTTCCTTCTGCAATATGTACAGTAGACTGCACATCAGTGGTAACTGTCACGCACCTTAACTCAATAGTAATAAGTACGATTTTCCTATAAAACTGTTACCACTGACCTGCAGTTGACTGTACCAGTTATATATGAACTTAATCTCGACAGGCAACGGGATATTGCACCAGACAATAGCTCTGTGTGCCAGACAAAACCACTAAAATCTTGATTAGCAAATAATATAGACTCGCCCATTTTATTACTGCAAATTGGATACGGAACATTTTGTCTTAAAATGCAGACGGATCAGATTTATTCGTCTGGCTGTGTCTGTGCCAAATGATTTTTGAAAACGGAATTTTATACGTCGAGGTATGAGTCAAGTAGGGTGAAAAGATATGACTCATTTTCCCTTTTATTTCGCCAGGAAAATACCCATAGTTATTTCCACTGTCTATCATATTACAAGCTTGCTTATTTTTGTTCACAATTTCGAAGAATTTCAATTAATTTGTAGTTGTGAGTAAAAATATTCAAAATTTAATCAGTGTAACCGAGCTCTGATTGCAATTAATTTAAAAATATACAGGGAATTATCATTAAAAATATGTTTTATACACCTAGTAAGATTTTTTAAATCATAAATCGCATTTTTCCCAAAGGGTAGATTTTTATTTATCTCAAGTAGTTTACAAGTTTACTACAGCACAGCCTAGAAACACAGATTGAACTGATTCCTAAATTGTATTAAAAAGTTCTGCAAGAAATAATGTTTATTTACATAATTTCCATAATATGGGATCTCCCAGTCTACCTTGAACAGTTTAAGCCGTACCGCCGACGCAAAAATCCTGTATTTCATAGCGATTAATTTATGAGGGTTTTGTTATAAATTTTCCGTTTTGAAAAAAACTGTGGTTCTTTTATAACACCCGTTTGTATTCCCATTGCTGTTGGTTAAGCTTCTTGTTGACTTTTGACTTTACAATATTTTTATTCCCTTCGTTTACAAAGGATGGTAAAATTACCGACTTCGGTATGTGTATGAGCGTTTTGACTTATGTAGCCTTTTTTCATGTCTTTATTTAGCAGGATCAGAGCAAATCTAGACTTTGCTCTGATGTCTTCTGAACTGAAGAAATATTTAAATAAATGGTATTTTTGCTTCAAACATCGGGTTTTATGCTAGACTTTATGTACCTAGTAGCAGAAACGTTCATCACTATTATCATAGATCAAATTCTTACTCAAAGTTATCCAAAATATGTACCTATGTGTTTACATTGTTTTTCACAAGCTCAATTTCATTCACAACATACTATATTTATAGAAAATCTCATAACACTCAGAAAACAAGACGTTTCTGAAAATATGAAGAATATTACTAACTAAAGGATCAAGGGTCAATATAGGCAACGTTTAGAAAGAAAGTTTATTTTTATCCGACCCCAGTTGGCCCCTCCAAAACAAATTTCATGAATAAATTTTTCCTTTGTAAACAAATCGAGCAGGCTATATTAAATTAAGGTTCTCTGGTGACTGAAAATGCAATGGAAAACCCCAGAAATGTTCTTTGCACGTATCATTTAACTTGCGCTTGCGTTGTTTCAAGTATTTGGAAGATGAGGATATAGTTAGTTCAGCAGGTTGGAAGTATGGCTGCTGAAAATGATGGCGTAGAACAATGCTTTGATCACGACAAGAAAAGTGATGCACTCACTTTCTCGGTATTTACGTTCTACACGTATTGAAAATTACACTTTAGAATATCAAAGTACAGTTTGTAGCCTAGACACATTGAATAATTAATAGACATTATTTCTTCGCCTTGACATTCCCAACTTTATCAGAATGTCTATTTCAAAACTTAGTATCTTGATCTACATTATCATTTTCTATTATCATACCTAAACCCTTCTCCGTGTGAGAGGAAGCCTGTGCCCAGCAGTGGGACGATAAAAAGGCTATAACAGTAACATACCAAAAGTACCTAGCACAACACAAAATAAAAAAAACGACTAAATCTCAGAATAACAATGTCGTTGTAAGAAAATCATAACGTATTTTGTTATTAAAGTTTTTACAGCCGAAACGGGTTAGGTTTCTTAAGCTTGGACGTCGTAAAATACTTAGATGGACACTTAAGAATTATCTTAGAAGATAAAGAAGTTTGTGGCATTGTACACAGTTTATGACGGTCCTAAGGATGGGTGATGAAATTCAGGAAGCTGTGTTATGTACTAGATTAATTTTGTTGGACTAAGGACCGGTTTCATAACTTCTTGAAGGGAATTTATCAGTTTAATTCATAATTGTAACTTTAGACTATTGCTGGGGAGTTAGTTGAAAAACACATAGGATGTGGAGAGTCGGATGGGGAGTTTGTAAAAAAATACATAGGATGTGGTAAGAGGTGCTCGTTTTTGGGGCTGTCTCATGTTATTTTGGAGTTTTAGTTTCAGCCTACTTTGAGTAAATGCAAATAACTTCATCTGAGAATTACGGGGAATTAGAGTAGGTAATAAAAATATTTCCGCCTATTTTTATTTATTTATAGTAAGTTCAACTCAGTCGTGCGCGCGGCCTTATGTGTGGGTAACCCTTGTACATATACAGTGACTTTGTGTGCGTGACAAGAGGTACAGTCGGGTACAATACAGTTATTTAGGGGTTGTATACGGGTGTTTAAAGAAAAACAGTTATTACGTAATTTAATCTTTATTTATTTATAATGATTATGAATCGCTACTTGAAAAATCAAATGATGAATTTTCGGATTCGCTACTCTCCAAGGTGAATATTATAAATTCTGACTCCATGTCAAAATGTCTATAGTATTCTTCTTTTTTCTTTTGTACATGTCGACAAGTATTACCCCACATCCCTTCATCAATTTGACTTAAACGTTCATTTATGAGTTTCATTATTTCCGTCTTATTTTGGTCGAAATTATGCGAAGCAATATATTTTTTTTAAATTCCCCACACATTTTATTTATACCTCTTTTTACATTCTTAGTCCACACTTTTATTTATTGTCCGCGTACCCCGAGCTAGAAAATATGTAAGGAGTATTTAATTCATCTTAGATATTTCACCTTATTTATTTCTTCTATGCTATCAATGTTAATAATAAAAAGGTTTGAATGTTGTTTCATGTTTTAAAACGCTTTACCTGACTCCCTTATAATTTCTCCGTGAATAACTAGTATTTTCGTAAACGACTGTACCCATAACAAAAAGCGATAAGAACACGTCATGCTTGGACGACGTCACTGTCACACGAATGAAAGTTGTATATTTACAAGCCGACGCACACATAGGGCCGCGCGCACAGCTGAGTTGAACTATCTATACATAGCTAGACGAAGTACGTACCTATTGAGTATCTGATCTTCAGAACCTCGGTTAATATTTAACTTAACAGAATACCTTTTAATATGACTTTGTATGAGACAAACTGACTTCATATTAATCTTACTTTAAAAACATACATAAATAAATGAAAATCAAAATCAATTACCAAAAAATCTGGTCACCCAAACCGTTTCATTTCCTCAACTAAACATCTTAAGACCACTTTGTCAGCCATAGGGTCCAAATGGAGTTGTTTGATTTGGTAATCGCTAGCCCTGGGAGGGTCGGTCCCCTAAACCATTATTTTTACAATGCTTCTCCCGGAACGCTCTGTTCCGATAAATTATTGCTATATGTGTATTAGTTGGAAGATTGGTGCAATTTTTCTTTGACAGCGAATGTTTTTTAATCATATTTTCTTACTAGAATCTGGAATGAATGAACAATTTATTATTATTTTTAAGGTTAATGGTTATGCTTTCAGCAAGCAATTTTTATTTACTATCAACCTTATTGACAGTTACTGCTGTAGGAAACAGTACAGGCTTCTAAGGTTTACTGTTAGAGAACCCAACTCTGTGATAAGTCCGCCTTTGTACAAAGATAACTTCTCTGTATTGTGTTTGTTTTCAAGTATTTTTGTGTCAAATTAAAAATAAGTAATAATAACAATACAAGCATCACGCATGTGCATTATGGGCAATTATTTGTCACTTACCTGACACACAATTAAATAAAACTTACCTGACTTTGCAGTGACGAGATGTTTTCATTTTGATAACTTAGAAGAACATAAAATTTTGAAGAGCACCCAGTTTTTCATTAGTTCGGAGAATGAATTCTAAAAGGAAGAGTGACGATTTTTTATTCCGTCGTGTTCCTTGATTGAATTTCGTGTTTGGTTACTTTTAATCGATTTACGAATATTGCATTTCGTGTAGCTGTTTGACAAAGGAACTTCTGAAAAATATTTGGAATTGAGAACTTACCTGTACCTATAATGTTCCAGCCTGGTACGAGATACGAGACTTCATTGTCTATCCATGGTACAAAAATGTGTATACTTTAGGAAAACTATAGCCCTTGTCACTGTTTCGGTGTCTCTTTTCAAGGCAGTCAGATAGGAAATACCTGCCTCATACAGTTATAAAAATATAAAGAGTTTCGGTAAAATTGTATATGGGTAAAAATAACACCACAAAGTTTGTTCTAAAATGTTTAATGGCATAATTGTTTACAATATTCAGGTTTTGGATAACAGTACTTAATTTGTAGGATACAAGGTTACTATTTTAACACCTAAAGGATACATGTTTCGAAAATAATTGGAAACGAAATAATAATGTTCTGAGTATAGGATTTTTTATCGTGATTTTTTGATATTGCAGAATTAGGAAGTGAAAAATGATAAAAATTGGGCAATGTCTTATGAAAAAAGTATAATACATTTTTTACAAAATTAATATTATTATGTGATAGTAAAATAACAACGCTTACAATAATGGCCTTGCTGAATTATGTACATATTTACACTAACTTATATTACAACAATAAGCTCCTAATATGTAATTATTATTAATGATAATAACAGCACTATTATATTGACCGTCCTTGATAACAATTTGACTGAATTATTGAATGCAGTTTTTTGTTTCACTGCTCCTTCTGTGAGACCTGAGAAAAAATAAAAATATAATTGTCAATAGAATTTACGAATTTCATTATTTATTTTAAAATAGGTATTCCTTCCCAAAACTGACTTCCCCCTTGACTGAAAATATTTTTATTTATTAACCTTTTTAGTATATTTGTATTTTTTAGTTTTACAAAAGTAAAAAAAAAAAACATACAGGCTACGTCGTAGCAAATGCTACGAGATCGCCACCAATAAAAAATATTTACCATAAAAATATTTCTAAACATTTCATATAATCTTTATATAACAAAGGTGTTTTTGAATTAATAAATAATACTGAGAACTGCGAACTAGCTACAGCATCGTTTTAATAAAACAATATATAGGTAAAAAAATCTACTAAAGAAAATCAATCCAACCCAAAATATCCCAGTAAAAAAATCAGGCTAAAACAATTCCCCTGACATGATCCTACATCTACGTGTTTCAATTTCCTTTCTTACATTAG
Organism: Helicoverpa zea x Helicoverpa armigera; assembly: GCA_033682625.1. Taxonomy (NCBI): domain Eukaryota; kingdom Metazoa; phylum Arthropoda; class Insecta; order Lepidoptera; family Noctuidae; genus Helicoverpa; species Helicoverpa zea x Helicoverpa armigera. The sequence goes on from JAWIIS010000045.1 coordinate 8,950,998, forward strand.
GCATATATTTATTCATATCGGCAAATACCCGGAGGAGTTAAATCTTATTTACTTACCGCCTATGTTAACTTCGGCAGCCGATTGGGAACTGGGGTATAGTTTTATTTCTGAAAAAAAATTGTACGTATATTAAGTTTCTTTAGGGAATTATGAGTATTTCTTTTAATATTCTTGTATTTATTTTATTGGTTAAAGTCTCTAATGTAATATTATTTTTGTAAAGAAATAAATCTAAGTGGTTTTAATTTTTATCCTAGTTTTTTTTGCTACTTGTAATGTGAAGTCAAGAAAATGCTAATATTTCTAAAGTTCGCCCACTTCAAGCACTTCACGGCTGAAATTAGCATAAATAACTCGTGTTAGAATAAAATCCTAAAATCTGCAATATATACCCTATTTAGAGTAATATATATTTATATTTAGGGTATAATGTTTATGCACTGCTACTCTAACCGAGTACAAAAACTATAATGAAGACTATCAGCTGTCCTGACACAACCGGACTTTTTCTCCTACAGCTTAACATTGAATACAATATTTAGGTATCTCTCTCTCTCTACAACTAGTGTTCTTATTTCCTAAGTAATAAAGTTGAACTTACCATAAAGTCTGAGCGTGCCCTCACTCTTGCCGAGCGAGTTGGTGCTCACACAGTTGTAAGTACCGATGTCACTTCTTGAGAAGTGTCTGATGGTCAGCTTCATCATCACCCTGTATGATGATCGTTCTTCACTTATCACGTACTTTGGCCTGAGGACAAAAATATAAAATACCTTAAGGCTTAAGGTTATATGGAAGAGGTTGCTCTTAGCAGTAAGAGCGTCCATTATATCACCTACTCTAGCTCTAAGATCAAAAACAAATATTTTTGATATACCAAAAATCTATGAATCAAACTTCTTCTTCTGTCTGCCCTGTTCCCAATTTTAGTTGTGGTCGGCACTAAGTATATGGCTTCCATTCCTCTCTGTTACTCGTCATACTGACTTAAACTCCCTTCTTATTCATGTTAGCCATCTTTTCTTTGGTCTTCCTCTCCCTCTCCATTCATCCACATTCATACTAAACACACTCTTTGTTGCAACCCTCTTCATTACATACCCATATAGGTACCATAACACTATCTATGAATAAAGCCACAATTTCAAAAAAAGGAACAACAATTCGAAAATTAAACATGAATCATTGACCACCCCAACGAACGGCTTGATGAAGATTAACGAGTCCACCAATCATTAAAGAGCAATGCTCTCTACCCCTTGTTATTCAAAAAAAGAATGCTAATAAAAAGCCCATCCATTGGTCCCACTTGACCGATACAAGTGATTTTCATACAACAATGGGGTATCATGGTAGCCACTGATGTATTGTCAGGCTCAATAGTGAGGGTATCAATCATCTCTATAATATGAACTCTTTACTGCGGTCTATACAATAGATGTGGAAATATAACCCCTTGAACAGAGGGCTATGAAAACAGACGAAAAAATATTCAAAAACTTCTGAGTAGTTATCTCAAACTCATAATTTGTTGTTTAGTTCTATAAACCTGAAAAGTACTTATGATCCCAACTCAAGTTTTTTCTCAGTCCTAACGGTCCCTCATGGGATATATTATTCCAAATGTATTAAAATCTAGATATTTAAATGGGGTATGCAGTACCCTCGGGAAGCTTAAAACACCGCATTTTAATAATTGACAATTTACCTATTTACTGATTTATCTTAATAATACTTTAATCTCTAATCATCTTTTATATACACGCTTCTCTCATGGCCATCATAGCCACTTACTGCCGTTCATATGGTATCATCAAGTGGGCTTACTTGTTATCATAAGTACCTATACACACCACAAACTACGGTGAATCTATTTTCTACATAACTATTGAGCTACAAAAGGATTTTAATAAAAGAACATTCAAGTACATATTATTATCTACATATTATTATGATTTGAAAGGATCTTCATTTGTTTTATTTGTCAAGTTTCATACTGGCGGATTTTCCGCTCGGTTTTTCAATGGGTACAGCAAACAATTATTAACTATCGTTTCAAACAATTACACCTGGGAAAGCACGCCAAGTTTTTATTTCCCACGGAATGTGCCGCGCTTAGAAAAACTGAGCAAATACGCGCTTTAAAATCACCTAGTGTGAACGCGAGAATATAGCATTTATGTACTTCATGAAAACAAAAAAAATTGCTTCGGAAACATTTTGGCATTTTAATTCATATAGGTACCTAGACTCTGTATTTATGGCAAAAATCCAACTATTTATATCTTTTTAATCGTCCTAACGGCATCCAGGAATTAAAATTGGCTGAAATACGATGAGTTTGCGCTTTTTACATCTATAGCAATTTTGTGAATTCCATTCCTCTATAGCATATTGGAAAGTATGTGTTGGAAATAAATACAGATTTTAATTGCATCTACAAATAAACCGGCCAAGTGCGAGTCGGACTCGCGCACCGAGGGTTCCGTACAAATCCTGTATAGATAAATACATAAAAAGTGAGTCTCGCGCCAACCGTTCAGTTAAGAACAATCATAGTTATGGTAATTTCGTAAGAGTCAAAATAGTTAATATTTTTTATTTTATAATACCTACAACTAAAATAGTAGGCCAGTACCTTGTAAAAGTTATTTTATTAAAGTATTTTAGTAGAAATCTGATTGAAAATTACTAATTATGTCTTAAAGGTCATTGGGCATATCTGACCCGCTTTGTAAAAAGTGGCGGACATGAATCAAAGTAGTTTTAAATCGCGGAGAATGGTATGACGTTTCTTTGAATATAAATATTTTATTAAAATTCCATGGAGACGAATGTCCAGGATCGTTTGAAAAATATAAAAGAAAAGCAGTTTCAGAGGATTGTACAGGTTGCAATGCTAGTTTTTTTTTGTTAAAGACTTGTCATAAAGAAGGAAGATGCTAATTCGGATGACCAGGATCTGATGAGGATCTGGAAACCCTGAGAAATCGAGGGCAACTCTTGAATATTGTAGGCACGCATCGAGTCAAAACCAGACATGTGAGTGTATTTTTGAGGGTACTGGTAAACAGTGAAGGTTTGGAGCTGATTTGATTATGGAGACTACAGAGAGTCGAGGGAACTCCTGAACGGTATGTTGCAACTACCACGTGTTTGGGCTTATTTTATTCGTATTGGCGAAGACTTTCCACATAGACAGATTTGACTGCCATTGTGGGATCGATAGCAAAGATCAGATATAGTTACGGGAATTCCTTTACAATTTATAACGTAACCTTGTGTTGGAGCTTATTTTATTTTAGGTGATGAGAATTCACTACTAATGGGATCTTTTATTTTTGAGGGATTAATCACCTAACGAGCCCCAGTTTCAGGTTTTTTTCGAAACTGCCTGACGACTTATAACTGTCGATTTGTAACTACGACTTCTAGAGAGTAGGATTCAGGGCTGCTGGCTTTACGTTTCTAGAGCCTTGACAAAAGTGTAATTCTGTCCCTTTCTTTGTTTTATAAAGTCGGCTTTATTTTATTTTGTAGCATTTTACAAACAAATCCAACTTCAAACATATAAAAAAGCAACAAGAAAACAAAAGCAAGAAAAAAATTAAAAAGATGTTAGGTGCATCGGTCTAGAAGTCGGTGTCTAGAGGATGCATCTATATTTATTTAACCACCGAGATCTAGACCGATGCATATAAACAGTTTTCTTGTTGTTTTTAGAAGTTGTTTTTTTTGTTGTAAAATGTTTATTTTTTTTACTTTTGTGAAAAGTCCTCGTCAATACGTATAATATAAGCCCAAACACGACGTAACTAAAACATACCATTGAGGAGTTCTCTCGACTTTCTCACGTCTCCATCATCAGGTAAGCTCTAACTTCCTAACCTTCACTCTTTGATAGTAACCAGACATACATCTGAGAATCAAGTTTTAATCCTATGGGCCTACAATTTCTGATAGTTGCCCTCGATTTCTCAGGATTTCCGTCATCAGATCCTGACCTGATGACAATGGAAATAAACGGTGAGTATACTCTTTCACTACAAAGAAATGATTTCTCAAATCCGTCAAACTTGGTTGTTTAAATTCCCCACTGAAATGAGGAAAATATTTGATGTTTACACCTGATTTTCTCTAGATTCCCATGGTTCACATTGATGCGACTAATGCCATAGTAAATCAGAGCCTTTATCATTACACTGTGCTATATTTCGTTCGTATCCGCCGTGGGTATGGTTTCCATACTAAGGTGCCCAATGACCTTTGAATAATTTAAAATTTTTCACAGTTTAGAGTTTGTAATATTTTATGTAACTTCAAATTTATCATTTTCGCAATTTTTCCTTTATCTGCACTATATAACGTTGCTTCTTGGCGAATTTCAAGATTCTGAGTTCACGGGAAGTACCTTGTAGGTTTTGATTCCCTAGCGTGTGACGGAAATTCGTCTAAGGCGTCGGTATAACCGCTGTATCTTTTGATCGCGTTAACTTAGAAGTTTGATTTTTTCACTGCCTAAAGAGACAATAGACTTAGGTATTTGGTATAAATTTCAATTTGATACCTTTATTCGTTCGTGAAAAATAAGGTATTAAGTTTCATTTTATTAAAATATTTTTTTTTATATTATATAACTAAAAAAATGAGATTTTCGTAATTTTTCCTATATTTGCATTATATGACAATGCTTCATGCCAAATTTCAAGGCTCTGAGTTTACGGGAAGTATCCTGTAGGTTTTGATTCCCTTGCGAGTGTCGAAAATTTGTTGAAAATATCGACATAATCGGCTGTATCTTTTGATTGGCTTGGCTTAGAAGTTTGATATTTTCACAGCTTAAAGGGACAACAGACCTGAGTATTTCATGTGAATTTCAGCTTGATGCGTCTACGTGTTCTTGAGATAAAGGGTCTTGACAGACAGACAGACAGACAGACAGACAGACAGACAGACAGACAGACAGACGGACAACAAAGTGATCCTATAAGGGTTCCGTTTTTTCCTTTTGAGGTACGGAACCCTAAAAAAGAAATTGCGTAATTGAAGATGCATAAATAATATACACAGTAAATAAAAATAAACGAAAAGATAATCAATCTGTTGAATGACAGCCAATTTGACTTCCTCAAAACAGTTACCTAGGTAATCCTAGTAAGTCTAGTTGTCAGACTTCTTGGCTTTTGACTATCCAAAGTGATGTTCAAATGACAATTGGAGCTTACCAATTTAACATGCCTTACAAAATACGCGTATTGAACAATTGAAATAAGACCGTATTGAACATCCCTTAAAGTACCTGATAATGATAATTTAGCTCCAACAGTAACAAAGCCTTCTAAATCAATGCAGATAGGAGATAATATCGATCTATCGAATCCGTATATCTCATGCACGCCTGTTTAATCCCTCAAGCTTCAGAACAATGGCTGCTTTATCAGTATTAGGTTGTATTACTGTGAATGGTTTCAAAAATAATGAGCTGTAATATTATGCGGATGTAGAACCAAAATATTTTAGTATTAGCTGTTCTTCATGGTTCCACCCATGTTCCAAAAGGAACTACTTCCAGTAGTTGGATATAAATGAGCCTATGTCCTTTGTCAGGCTGTAGCTAGAACTCTAAACCCTCTGTGTGGCCAAAATCCGTGGAAAAGGCCACTAATTTTGGCTCAGTGGAGTCATCAGTATTTGACAGTAAATTCATAATTGACTCAGACCTCATCTCATAGACAAAGGATAAATATTAATGACCAGGCTTTCTTAAGAGGGATTGGCTATTTCAGAATTCACTTTGCTAATACAATATTTTTGGCAAATGGACTTACTCATTTAGCGTCAGATAGGCAGTCGCCCCTTGTTAAGCACGAGTACTCAGCTACATCTGGTAAAACTGGAAGCCGACCCCAACATAGTTGGTAAAAAGGCTCGGAGGATGATGAGGACTTACTCATTTAGAAAAGCTTTTTTCTCTTACTTTCATTTTACCTCTTCTAAATATACGTATATAATAAAAATATACGTACCCATCAAGCAGCATCTCCCCTCGATTCTTGAGCCAGTAGTTGATGGTGTTAGGAAACGCTTCCACCGTACACTCCAGCACCACATCGGTGCCGAGCGGAGCACCCAATAGTTGGTTCGGCACTATCACGGTTGGGGAAACTGGGGGAAAAAAGTTTTTGTTAGAATAAATCTGGAATGCGAAAGGAATTTACTATTATTCTTTTGTCTTTTTATTCTTCTTTTTGTTGATATTAATTGTAGGTATGACGCTTGAACATTTTTGATGGCCTAATATCGGTGCATCTTTAGTCAAAAAAATAACTAGAAAAAAGTTTTCTAATCATCATGTTTTTATTTCTTCTTTCTGAAATTTTCAGTTTAATCAACACGTGGAAAAGGTTACTAGGTACTAATACCATTCCATCCACACAAACAAATCACTCACAATTAAAAAGTTACACTATAAAAATGTCGGCTTAACAGAAAATTACCTGCTTAACTCCTAATCTTCGTAACAGAATTACATTTAAACAAGAGTAGTACGCATAATAAGATTAACTGTCAGCTCAGGTAAGACATGGCATCAATGCCAAATAATCCCGGTTCGACGAACCAGTGTGTTAGAATATTCATCGTACCTAGTGTTTGATCTAGAACAGGGGTTTTGAACCCCTGGCTTGGTAGGCCATAGGCGAAGCCTAATTATTTGAGGCCACCAATATATTTTATTACATACAAAATTACACATCATGGAACTTGCAATGATATAATTTGGCCTACGATGCTCGCAGGTCAACCTCTAACCGAATTTATTAATTTTCCAAATTCTTTGTCAAATTTTACCAATCGAACATCAACCTTCCGCTATTGCGATAAGATTGACAATCTATTGAAGAAATTTGACTGATTGAGGTAGGTTGATGTGCTGTTAGTAACAAAACTAACCTGCCAGTAACATAACGATATGATAAATATACACATAGAAAGTAACAAATACAAGTACTTATTACATGTAGTGAACTATGTACTATAAAATCTGACCTCAGCAACGTAGTTTATTTCATACATTTTCTCGACAACAAACAAATGTTCACGACTCCTGATCTAGGATAATCATATACAAAGCTATATTTTGAAGCGGGAAGATATTTCGGAATATACCTGCTGTATCGTTGCAGTTTCAGGAATAGGTATAAGTGATACACTGAAATACTACCTGAATGGTACTGTTGGTGGTTTCAGGGGAACTCTGAACATCGTGTATTGTAAAGTAGTAGTTATGTACCAGAATAATCGAACTTACATGCTATTTAGTGTGATAATTCTTTAACACATACTTGTTTCTCAATTGCCTCTTAATTTTTAGGTTCACCATGTACTTATCACCGTTTTAGAGTGTTTTTTTTTGCAACATCACAATTCATCCCTATAATTTTATATAGGTACCTCACATTAACACAGCCTTATCTAATCCAAAGAACTAGGCAAAGCTATCGGCACTAACCAAAAAAAAAAAAAAAATTTCCAAACAATGTCAAAATCTTTTATTGAATGTAGACTGAGTAAAGCACCTAAATTTTTTTTTACTTTTCACCAGTTTCACCATTTCCTAAGTATGACTGCAAAATCAAAAATCGAGAAATTCTGTTCGTCTGTACTATTATTCCGCCTACTCACTTATCTCTAATACAAATTCCAGTCGCATGAAAAACAATTAGGAACGAAAGAATAGAGAGGATCCTAAATGAAGGGGTACCGTGATTTCTGACTCGAGGGACTAACGTGCCTAGACTTGAATTATTTATAGCCATCGTAGTTTAGTTTTTTTTTTCTTTTCACACAGTCTATCTGTATCTCTTTTTATTCTAACTATCCCATGGTTTTGTACTATTTGTTATATTTTTCTTCTTATCTGTGTTCTGTGTACATAAACTATAAAATAAATTAATTTATTTGTAGGACTGATAATATGTTGTTTACATTGATATTTGGAGAAATAAATACTGGATATAGTATTTTTTTATGTATTTTATTTTAAGGTTTTAAAAACAATTAGGTTAGAAAGAATAGAGAGGATCCTAAATGAAGGGGCACCGTGATTTCTGACTCAAGGGACGACTCGAGGGACCAACGTGCCTAGACTTGAATTATTTATAGCTATCGTAGTTTAGTTTTTTTCATTGATTAAGTTAGGGGAGCGATAAAGTGACATTTGTATGTTTTTATTGGAGAAATAAATACTTTAAAATGTTATGTTTTTTATGTTAAAGGTTTGAAGTTTTTTTTGTTATTGTACAAATTGGCACTGGTATATTTTAGCGTCTGATGAAAGTAATAAAACTATCTAATTAAGTAATTGGGAAGAAAAAATAAATAAAACAGGAACTCAAAATAATAATAAACTAGAATAAATGTTTATTTGTCAAATCCTCATAAAAACCAAAGCCCACTACATGCCAAACCATTTAAGACAAAGATAAGCTTAACGCGAAAACTAAAACGCGACCATTGACTTTAAAATAAGCTATTACACCTACATTCACAATAGCCGTACAAAATGGCTTAAAACGGCTTAAATGGCTATTTGCAGGAAATGTTTACGTGTTAACGGGATGTTAGTGACGATATTCATGCAAAGTGCCTTCGAACAAATAAATAGCCAACTATTGTGGTAACACCGCTTATGATTGTATCTTTGAATTTTACTGAACATTTCGCTAGCGGGGGAATAGATTTCAGTGGATATCTTACTTTATGGGACTGGTTTTTGCAAAAAAAATTGTACTGTAACTGGCAACTGGAGTGTAAAATAGTGTGTTTTACGTCTTAACATCGCATTGATGAGAAAAAGTGTAAGATTTTTGGGTGCCAATGTTGTGACTTATACAAAAATGGCAGGAACACTGAAAACTCTAATTTTTAAGTAAATTGTAAAGTAATAAATGGCTAAGCTGTGATCAAATTAACCTAATAAAAATATCTAAAAAGCATAAACTGAGGATTACTTTAGTACTTTCCATTTAATATTCTTGGTACCCATTAAGATGGTAGTAGACCAAGTAATCCACTACTACTTGGAATTTAAACGTATAAGAAAAATGTGAGTATGTAGATTTTCTGCTATTTGATTTTTCTAGGAAACACGTGGCATGCAAGTAAGTATTTCAATAAAACAGTATTTATTCAATTTATCTGAGCATACTTATCGCAAACAACTTAAGTTTTTATTTTTTAACAATATTTTTTAAATACACGAAAAATTGACATCGAGCACTTAACCTACCTAAACACATCTCTTAAACAAAGTACATAAAAGCTTGACAATCTGAAGAACAATTGGAAATCTTAGCGTTCATTCAAGAGTGTAGAGTGAATTTCTCGAACCAGCGAGTTCGTTCCCGATCCCGGGACAATCCGGGATAAGTTCCCGCCTTATCTAACATTGCCTTACGTACAAACCGCTGTTCAAATCCTTTCGTTTGGTATAACGTTGATTTTTTATTAAACCTGGTTCGATTTTTGGTATTTTTAGTCAATATTCTTTTTGATATTCAAAGGGTTGAGTGAAGGGGTATGGGACTCAATGTTTTTTTGGGTGTCAATGTGTTATTAGGGTAGTGAATACTTGGAGTTTAATGGGAATTACACTGAGATGGATTTAAAAGAATATACCTAAATAAATGAGAGTTCTGGTCTGAAATCCACTTACGCAATCCAAAAGATGTATGCAGGCTTTTAACAGTATTTTAACATGGGCCAGTAAAATGGAAAACTGACTGGATGTCGATTTTTATCTTTAGTTAGCACTCAATATGGAAACTCGCCGTCTTGAATACATTTAATTTAGTATGTCATAAAATAGGTTTAACCTAAGATGAACATGACCTTTACCAAGAAACCAGCTAACTACTCATACAAAATAAACTATCCGATTACATGAGAAAATTACATCCCGTTAAGCAGTATAACAGCGCATCACAAAGCAAATGCTGTCGTTAAAAATTTATTCTCCTCTTAATAGGACGGTAGACTATAAAAGTGTGTAAAGTACATGTTGTTTCAAACAACGGCTATTGTCGTAAACAAGAAGTTATTTCATATTACCTACCTGTGCCTAGGTAGCTAGCTATCAGAACCTAGGTAGGTAAGAAAGTAATAGGTACTCTGATTTCGACACAGTACAGTAAGAGTCTGACACTCCCTCACGTTGCACCCACAACGGGAGGGATCATTTAGGTACAGTGCAGTGCAACAATACAGATGCATCAAAAATTACATCTTTAACTTATTAGTCTTTTGATCTGTCCACTGAAGTTAGTATCACTTTTAATGGCCACAACCGACCTATGGAGAGCCCTTCTTATTCCAAGGCCACTGTAACTCTTTCGGAATCCCGCAATCTTAACTCGGTTATTGGTCTAAAAACACGTTAAGGGCCTAAAATAATAAATAAATCAATATTATCTGACACGTGAAAATAGTATTTTTATTCTGTTTTCTGCAAGGTCAACGTTTATAATTCTTTTACATGTAAAAGTCATACGTTTAAAGCTAGTGTAACTATAGTCAAATAATTTCCACTACCAACAAAAACTAAAATCCTCAATTAGGTCTGGAAAGCACTAAATATTCCAAGTGTATGATCTCTATATCAGCTTAGAGAGGCTCCCGAACCCAATGATAGGGAAGAGTCAATTATACGCGAGGACGGCTTACAAGAGAGAGATCAATTCGGCTTTATCACGACTGGGGTTGTGGTACAAGGTGTGGGCAAATTGCGGTTATTGAAATCTGTTGGGAAACTTCATTTTATGAGTAGTTTGATTAGAGACTCCTCGTTTGCTGAGAATTTTACTCCTTTAAGAGCCAAAAACAAGCCTAGAAAAACTGTTCGTACTATGAGTATTATGAGTTCGTATTATTTTCAAAATTTAGTTTAAATATCTCAATTAAATTTAAAATACTTTTATCCGGTAGATAAGGTATCTGGTAGATATTTACATATTTTTAAGTGCATATATTTTTTTATATTTTAATAACTACAGCTATTGTCTGAACATTAAAATCAGTATGGGAAAGTTTTTCTAAAATAAAATTGTAACATCAACTTCTCCGCTTATAACTTGGTCCACCAGCTTAGTTATACGAAGGTAGGCAAGAGGAATAATCGTCTAATTGTATTGGAAGCAGAGGTGAGAGCCGCTCAATTTGTTTCATTCTACCTTATTTACAGACAATCGCTAAGAACTTCTCGTTATATCTCATAATCAACTTTGTTATTCAATATTAAATAATATTCCCTGAAATAGAATGTTCTCGAATACCTTCTTTGTGATTTCACGATATTATTTTTCCAATTATAAGTGACATTGGTGTTTGACTTCGCAGTTTGATTTTTAGTCTCGATGCTGATACTGAGAATTATTAGAATCTAAATCAATCAAAGTCGCTTTGAAGCGTTATTTATCTTCATAAAGATTTTGTTATTTTCATTAACTATTTTCAAAATATTACAGAAAGTCGTATTACCCATCTGCCGCCGGTCCACGCGCCACAGCGGCAGCTTACTGGCCACGTAGCTCTCCACTACACAACAATATACTCACAGTTAACATTAAGTATGATGCGCTTGCTGACGGCAGGCGGCACGTCGTTGGCGGCGATGCACAGGAACGCGCCCATCTGCCGCCGGTCCACGCGCCACAGCGGCAGCTCACTGGCCACGTAGCTCTCCACTACACAACAATATACTCACAGTTAACATTAAGTATGATGCGCTTGCTGACGGCAGGCGGCACGTCGTTGGCGGCGATGCACAGGAACGCGCCCATCTGCCGCCGGTCTACGCGCCACAATGGCAGCGAGCTCCCAACGAAGCTCTCCACTGCACAGAATAAAAACAAAGAAAGTCACGTAAAACCAACAAAGTAATTTTGGCCTACTTCGGAAATCGAACAAAAGACTCCATGCACCATCACGCTTGGTAACCACTAGACCAAGCAAAGACTCATAATAGCGCATTAAAGCCAACATACACGGCATTGTCAGTATAGTTATTTAGTCTCATTACAATCCGATATACAGGTTTATTCTCCAACAACTAGCTTTGATATCATTTCGTGGAATGCGCGTTAATTTATACAGGGATATTTGTGGTTAAATCCTGTAATAGCAAGATATAAGCCTCGCATTGATTAGAACATCCGTTAATGACCGCCAGCATAGTTTAGCAGAGATTCTAATTGTATTCGGTAAACCAGGTTAAACCTTGGTGCCATAGTATAAATTGTTTTGTTATATTCTTATGCATCATATAAGAAAATATTAAAATACATTTTAAGGATTTTTTTACAAATATTATAAAGTTAATTTGTAAGTTGTTTCGTCAAAACTACTAACCCGTTTCAAATGATTGTTAAACGGTCTAGCTAGAGCATGGGGAGGTCATAGGCTACTTTTAATTCTTAACTGACATTTTCTACATGAATACTCAAAAATAAAGGCTGAAACCAGAAATCTACTCAATCTACAACCACAATATTCAAGATGAACCAAGAAAAGCATACTAAAAATACCACCCACACAAACATAGGTATTTAATAACGTCCCACAACATACTGACCAGAACTATTCAATAACGGTCCAGAATACCTTCTCACAAAAGCCCATAGCAGACTATAAGGAAATTTCGTGGACCCAAGTAATCAATATATAGTTGACAGCCGGATTACTGTTACCGAAAAGACGGTATTAATATAAGGGCAAAAGGTTGCGATGTTATTAAGTAGTTTTACTTATATTAAGGGAGATAAACTCTGAGATAGGGATCGGAAAATAATAAAGGATAAGGTTTTATGAATAATGTTGTGTGGTTTAATGATGTCGTAGATACGTAACAAAAATTATTATGTAGACTTAATTAGGAACAAGTAACATAAGTTGATACAGTAATCAGGCTGTTCCATAATTATTTCAACATTGCCACGACACATATCTTTAGATAAGAGCTCAGTGTGTAGCATTTGGGATTTTAAAAGTAGTACCTAGTTATGCAATTAAGTATTTTGGCCCAAATCTCAAGAGAGTAGATACCTAACAGTTATTACTGAAACATAAAATTGCTCTTAGAATTGTTTAGTAATTTTAAAACTACAAGTACTAAAATCTCACAGCAGTTTTTGAATTTCAGTCTAAAAATAACTTCAAAATGAAAATGTTTCGTGATCAAAGCGGCTTTCGCTCCAAAAACTTTTCCAATAGTATCGTGACAAATGATTCCTTTTGTTTCCCATTTCTGGTGACTTGAAGGCTCTTCAAGTATGCAATGTTCCGGACCATTGGCTCTTGAGATTTCCTCCTTAAAAATTCATATGACGTATTTTTTGGAGAGATCCCATTTGGGCAGCTATCGAATTTGAATGCATTAATGGTAATGGGTTTTTAGAAATTTTGGGAACTGAATATTGAAGCCTGCTTTAAACTATTCTGCAACGTCGATATTTTAAATTGCAGAACTGGTTGAAAGAGAAAATGAAATCGAAGACTAATTTGACTCATGTACCTATTATATTTCAATTACCTCATAGACTACTTAACTATAGATTTGATTAAGATCCCCAAAATGTCGAACTTGAAAATAATTATTTGCTAACTAATAATAGTAGTCTATCAAAAATTTCCAAAAATACCTTTATAAAAATCCCTGCTCCCGACTTTCTTCAGCAGCATAGGCTCATGGTCTTCTCTCCTCCACGTGATCTTGGGAGGCGGGTGTCCTGATGCTCTGCAGATGAGGGTCACGTTATCCAACTCCTGGGCTGATACATCTGCTGATGTTTCTTCGTTTATAATGTCCGGTGGTACTAGGGAGAGACAAAATGATCAGGTAAAGCCTTCATAGGTAGGAGATATGGATAGATGGAACATACATTGAAGAGGACTAAAAAATATAATGTCTCTCTCTTTCCCGCTATGTATCCCACATGGTGGTGGGGTCAGCTTTCCATATTTGTCATCGTACAAAAATATTATGTAAGTTATTTAATTTAAGCGTGCCTATTTTGCAATCATATTTTAGTGGGATATTAATATTGTATGCACTTATACAATTTCTCAAAAAAAAAAAAACACCACTATTCGCAGTAAAAATCAAGCAATGAAATGGGAAACCCTGTTTCCAAATTAATATTTTATTTGACTATTATATTTCGAAAATATTTGAAACTGGCCGAATCAAATATCCTTTTAACTCGACACAATTGAATACATATAAAAAATAAAAACACCTAACGTACGTGTTTATATTGCTTCAAAATCCAGTATATCGATCAAATACTAGATAAAATAACACCTGCAAAATTCAGTAGGTATATACGGAAAACAGAGGAGAACGCAAGGCGGGTCGCATGCAATTTTGCAGGATATTTTTCCACATTTAAAGATTTGCCTGAGTCACTCTGCATTGGAGCGCTCATAAAAATATTCTTATGACTGTCTGTGTGTATTGCACCGGTCGTTTACTCGAAACAGTTTGTTATTTACTTTCGAGGAGATATCGTTTTTTATTCGTTGAGTATATAAGATGTTTTATATCGATGTTCCTTCTGTAGGACTTGCTTGATGGGCTTTTTATTGGTCAAGCAAAAATTGAATAGCGACTTTTTGTACTGAAATTGAAAAAAAATAATGCAAATTTTTAATTGCTCGAGTACCTGTGTATTAAAGCAAGAAAAATATAAGTCTTACCCAATTAAAATAAAAAACGTTCCATTCTAGCAACTTAAGAGACGAATAAAAATGTTAACATAATTTCTTTGAAGACATCAAACCGCTACCTTTTCTGAGAATTAAAATTTTGGACTTAAAACGAAGTATTTTATTAGCTGGATATTATGTTTTTTTCATTATTATGTTTAATATACTTTTATTAATTCATAAATTCAAATAATTATGAAAACTATTTGAAAACAATTGATGAATTCTACCACGCTTGTCAAGCAACAGTTACTAGTTACAAAAGTGAGCCAAAATCGATAGCTATCAAGTTGGTTGAACACTTCAAGCGATGAAACTTGAGGCGTCTGGCCAAAAGTTGTTTTGGGCTCCTAATAGATTGAATCAGAACAATTAGCAATCCTGCTTCGCCGAGTAAGGCTTTTTACCTTTCAACAAATGTCGAAGTTGCCAGACTGCGGTGAACAACCAAACTATTCACTGTAGTTATATCTACAGCTGCTAGTAAAATAACTCCACAGGCTTATTTTCATAAGGTAATTGGAAAGTAACGCGACCTACATTTTTCTGTCAAACCAATCCCAAAGTCTTAATTTCATCAAAATGAAACCTATCAAATATCCCCCTGATCCATACTTCCAAATATTCCATTTAGACTTTTACACAATTGGAATTCGAAAAAGAAAATCCCCCGTGACTACCGTCGCAATATTACATATTAAATTCTTCACCCCCCTAAAAGTTACGCCGCCTCGGAGACATAGTAAAAAATTCAATATTGAAATCCATACTTCAAAACTTGAGATTTGAAAAAAAAGAATAAACCCCCCCTCTGAACTAATTTGAGCTGCGAACGATAAAACTTGGCGCCCACCTCCAATGGTGCGGAGAAATAACGTTAACTTCTCTTAAGGTGATTTATTTTTCTGAAGAAAATACTTTTCCAACGTTCATTCGAGACGTTTCATTGATATTGAGTTTTGTTCTAAGTTCTACGTAAGTACTTTGAAATGTTTTGAAGCTTCGGATCCGTCCCCTATCCTTAATAAGCTTAAGACTTCCTCTCTTTTTATTCTTACCTATTACTCGTTTAAAGGAATCGTTCGTTCCTGAGTTTATATTAAAAAATATATTCCCTCCTGTTTGAGAAGTTTGTTGTGTCATTTATTTAAGTTCTTTACGGCTACACCTTTTCAATATCGTTGTACGAGTGGGGAGCCATTTCTCTTTTAATTTACGGGTTCGACCATAATAAATACTTAGGAGTTTTTAATTAAAACTCTTGAGTAAACGTTTAGATGGAAACAAGAGGCATCGTTTGTAACAAAGGATTATTTGTTAAAGATATTGATACCTACTATATCATTTGTTAGATACGCAAACAATTCTAACTTAAATAGAATTATATTGAACCATTGAGTAAGTCGCTGAAATTCAAGTGATTAAATTACTTTTTGTTGCTTTTTTATTATCAAATATTTATAGATTATAGAAGCTGATCACCTAGTTCTTGCTATAACCCTGACTGTTCCAAATTGAATAAGAAAACTTCCTTTTCACAACACAGGTTAACATTGAAAAACTTAAATTAGCTCATAATTTTGGTATGCATAAGGTTCAAAATCACACACACTCTTACCATAAACATCGATACACCCAATCTGCCACTTCATACTAGGCTGCGTGTTGATCTGACACATGTAGCAGCCGCGGTCCTCAGCCCTCAGCGGTCTAATCCTCAACTGCCAAGTACTAGGAGTGTCCAGGTTAACGGAGTACCGAGGACTTAACACCACTCGGTCGTTGAGGGAAAGGACTGTCTGGTCTTCTGCTCGGAGCCAGCCCACCTGAGAGGAAATTAAAGAAGATTGGTCAGTGCGAAAAAATATACCTAGGTCTGCAAAAATACATTTCCATTGGGTATCAAAAGCAAAAATTGAGAATCTAGAATCACACTTTTTCCCAAGAGGAATAACAACAAAATATTTTATTTATGCATATGCCTGTCCGTTTTAAATTGCTACATGTATGCTGGCTGTATTTTTTTTTTCAACGACTCCGAGAACAATTTCATACAATTTGATTCTAGAACATGCCAACGATTTTCACCAAGTTTCGTAGATTTTATCTCTAAAGCAATTTATACAAAATTCAAGACCGTTCGAAATAACATTCCGCAACAATTTCATTAATGTAAACCATTCCTCACCGATCCACGATTCCCAGCGAAGGCATTTTAAAATGCGCAAATTAGTTTTTGCTCTTTCTCCATAGTTGCAACAGTACCAACAGTGAGGAATTTACATCTCATCCCGCCAAGTCACCGGGTCGTCTATTTAATTTACTCGAGACTGCAGCGGGCCGCAGGCTCTTTGAATTTTAAACAGGGATTAACATCAACGGACATTGACGAAATGTACTGAGAATACAAAGTTTTTCAAACGTTTTGTTTCCAGTATTGTTTTTCTTCTATTATTATGAGAGCAGGATACAGAAATGCATGCAGTTGTATGCAGTCTCCCAAGTGACTTGGCTTGCAATGTGTTCGTATATGCATGCAAATATTTTGTAGGTATACTAGATAGGGGAGAAGCCGACAGTTCTCCGCAATATATTCTTGCTAATCTTGAAAAGTACTGCTCGGATTTAGAAACAGTTTTCACCAAGCCTTTTAAGCAGTTTTTTGTACCCTACTTTCATGTTCATTGAGATTTAGAAGTGCTATTATTTTCAGATTTTAAAAGCTTTATCAAGCAAAAAAAGATAAGTAGGCCATATGAGCAAAAATATTACAAGCAATATTTTTGGATCTTAAGCGATTTTAGAAACCTATCAAGATAAAACTTAATTTATGTTCATTGAAAGTGCCCTTAAAAATACTTATAATAGTCTTAGACTGAGATTTAACGACGTGTCACAACTTTGAAAAATATTCGCTCGTTCATCATAACGCAATTAATTTTGACAGATGACATAATTAGTGCTAACCTAAAACTCATTTCTGAATCAGAACTCGAGAAAAGAGTATCAAAGGGCAAGATTCCTCCCCTCGCAAAACAAATTATATCAACAGAATCACATACAAAAGGAAAATATTAGCAGCAAACACAATAATCTGTACCATTAGCCTCCATTTGTTGTTTCTCAGAAATTAATCCTGGGGTAACAGCATTATCTATTATAATAATGTCTGCTTCGTAATGCATGACACTTTCATTATCAACTACATTCATTTCTAATGTACCTTCTATGTTCTTGGTTTGTTTGTGTGGGTGTTTGTTTACTGTTCCTTCGTTGTTAGTGTGCGTGGAGTGCTTTGCTTTTGATTTTCGTTTGTTTCTGATTTTGTTCTGTTTAAGGGTATTAATTGATGACGTTGCTTTATTATGCGTTTATTGTATTTTTGGTACTTTGATGGAATAATTGGTAAATTGTATCAAAATGAAGTATTGATTTTGGATGTTTGTACCTAAATGAAGTCTTTTAAGGTTCGAAGAAGTGGTGGCAAGAAAAATCTCACTCACAAAATATATTCTATTTATTGTGTAAATTTCGGAACTCAAATACAAAACGTTTTACCATAAAATAAACCTAATTATATTTCGGGAAGGCTTAGGTAAGGACCCTAAGCCAATAAATCTTTAAACCACTATAATAATACATATTTCCTTTCAATAAGGCCATAAAATTAATAACCCTGTCCCTTTTATTTATCAAAATTGATATAACAATGTCTAGTGCCTAACAAATTTTCGGTCGAAATCGGTACTTTGTATGTTAGAAAATTAATGGATACTCCAAATTAATTTTAGCCAACTGAGAGCCTTTATCTTTTACAAATAATATTTTAACTTATAATTAATCTTCTGAATAATTAATATAATTTTGTTAAATCTTTTTTGGGGTCCCATAGACAAAGGGAAAAATGGAACCCTATGACTACGCTGTTCGTCCGTCTGTCACGGTGATAAACAGGTGTACAGATGATATATGAATTTTCCCACTATAACATCAAATACTGAAAAATTTAAGGGGCGTCCATACAACATACTTGTTTTATAAATAATATGCGGAACCCATGATGCGCGAATCCGACTCCAACTAAGTCGTTTTTTTTATTTTTATTTTTAGAAGTCTTTAATTATGTTTGGTTTTTCGGTCATTAAAATTGACTAAGTTTGTTTCATGGTCTTGTCTGGTGTCAGTGGTTAAAAAAAATTATAATGAAGATAAATGATGTTTCAGTGTACTTAAAATGTTTCCTAGCCTAAAAGAAAAATAATAACCTTTTATTTCTTTGTATCCTAAAGACTCCGAAACTAGTGAATCGATTTGAAATTTTTTTTCATTGTTAGATAGCTACACTAGCACAAGTAACATAGGCTACATTTTATCCCGGTACGGGTAGCAGTCCCCATGGGACGCGGGTGAAACTGCGGGAAAACGGCTAGTTTATAATAAAGAAACTCACAATATAAATGTTTGAGTTTTGAATAAAACAGCAGTTTGAAAACCAATTCGCATATTTATATTTAAACTATCTCATTTTAGTTTTCAACGCTTTTTAATTTGCGCCAATTTGAAATTAACGCTGGCTATCTGGAACGCGATGATATTTTTCCAAACAAATTGCTTCTTAAGACTAATTACTCTCTTTTAATTAAAAGCTCCATTCGTTTTTTTACTACTTTTTTTCTCAATTAATTACTATAACTAACTAGTCAACATTAACAAAATCTTTGCTAAAAAAGAAAATAAAAAGTACCTTCGTTTTTCTGTCAATTAATGACACAAAAGAGATTTGAATGAAGATAATGTAGTGTGTTTATGTAAAAGCAACTATACATAGGTTAGGAATATCAAAAAGATTTGATTTGGTATGTAAAAAGTTAATATTTTGATAAGATAAATATTTAAATAAATAAAAAAATAATTATACTTGTCAGTCAAGTTATTCTTTCAACATAATTTATTACAAATTAAGCGTCATCGGTTTCAATTCTATTAATTGAAAACGTAAGGGTCCCCCTTAGGAAACATGCTTTGTCATATCATACAGCACTTTGGTATGGGGGAATTAATAGTGTTCCTTATAACACTTGAAAAGGATATGACTTGTATAAATAAAGGATTGTGAAAGTGACGAGATTATTTACTTTAGGTGTTATGAATGATAGGATGGTAGAGATCTGTACTGAGAATTGTACATAAGACATCATTTGGATATGTTCACTCTTTGCATTGATTTGTAAGAATGCAGGTTTTCAGTACCAACGTGAACCTATACTTTGAAATAAGACACATAAAAAATTAAAGGTCGTTTAATGTGATGACGTGTGTTTTATGTGTGAGTATGTGAAATTATAAACATCTATGTTACAAATCACACTAAATAAACATTCAATGATAAGTTTTTTTTTGTTTTATCATTGAAAATAATAGCTTTATAGTTTTGAACACATTTATTTATAGATAAAACTTGACAACTAATTTGTTACTCTCAATAATAACAAAAGCTATTGAACGAGTGAAAGCCATTTTTAAAATCAGTTTAGTTTTAAAGTAGTTAGACAGATTCAGTCATTCGTCACAATAACTGATAATTTTGATAAATATTTTCTTTCAACTGATTTGGAATTAATTCAATTATTCAGTGAATAATGATTGATGACCGAACTTTGATTTAGATTCATCAATTTTTGAGAAGATTGGGTATCATCTTAGACCTTATTCAAGATAGGACATTTTTTTATTAATTTCAATCACTTAATTTTCATCAAGGAGCTTTCTATAAAGGCATTTAACTATTAACGAAAAATTACATTCCATATTTCGTTACTCACAAAATTACTGTAAAATAATTACTAAAAACACCAAATGATTCACGAAATGGCACACATAAATAAAATAGCACCACAGAAAAGTTTTATTTCACCTTTTAATACCTTTTGCTATCGAGAACAGACTCACAGAATGATACGTTTAAATTTCCTGCCAGTGTAAAGTATTGCTATCGAACGGACTCTTTGTAGAGTACTCTGTATGGGGACTCCCCCACAAAGTACATTAGTAATGAGATTTTTTGAGGTCTCAGACTTATTCAAGATGGGACATTATTTTCTTTATTTCAATCAAACAATTTTGATCAAACAGCGTTTTATATAAAAACATCATTCAGTATATAAATATGATTATGAAAAAATAAAAAAAAGTTTTTATTCATAATAGAATTATTATTACTAAAAACTCAACTCAAGTCACTAACACAGTGGATCTCCGAACTCTCAGTGGATCTTGAACTAAAATTACATACAGAAATAAAATGAATCAGTCACAGAATGATACGTTTAAATTTCCTGCCAGTGTAAAGTATTGCTATCGAATGGACTCTTTGTAGAATACTCTGTAGAGGGGACTCCCCCACAAAGTACATTAGTAATAAGATTTTTTGACGTCTGAGCCTTATTCAAGATAGGACATTATTTTCTTTATTTCAATCAAACAATTTTGATCAAACAGCGTTTTATATAAAAACATCATTCAGTATTATAAATATGATTATAAAAAATAAAAAAAAGTTTTTATTTATAATAGAATTATTATTTACAAATAATTACTAAAAACTCAACTCAAGTCACTAACACAGTGGATCTCCGAACTCTCAGTGGATCTTGAACTAAAATTACACACAGAAAGAAAATGAATCAGTCACAGAATGATACGTTTAAATTTCCTGCTAGTGTAAAGTATTGCTATCGAATGGACTCTTTGTAGAATACTCTGTATGGGGGACTCCCCCACAAAGTACATTAGTAATGAGATTTTTTGAGAAATGAGTATGAGAGCATTGGGGTATTAATACTTTATGCTTGTGTGGTGAATGATGGCTTGAGTATATTGTATGTTAGTGAAGTGGAAAGAGAGATGAATATCTAGAAAGATGAGAATACAAGTCTTTTATTGCGTTTTATATGTATTTGAAATGGGAGAGGTAATACATGTCATACGAATATACATAACTGTAACTTCTTCATAAATCATTCTATCCCATAAAACGAAAATCGGTGTTTAGTAGTTTTTGTGTTTATTGCTTACAGACAGATTGTTATGTATTTAGTGGATATGTTTCCTTCAAAATCTTTTATAAATGATGTGGTTACACAAACACCGAACTAAAGGCATCTAACAAATATGATCCAAACAGACAAATGATCCTCATTCCGCTCATGAAAATAAACGATACGAACCAGAGACGTACAGCGTACATCAAAACAGTTAGCAAACATCGCACATTTGCTGCCTACACTTCCCCTTATTCTTGTACATTTTACTACCCCATTGTTGCGTCTAGAGCGATGGGCCTCTCTCCTCCTTTGTTCGACTCGAGGAGCGTTTCCAACGAATTCTGACAGGTACCATTAATTTAATGCGCAATGGTGATGGTCCAATTACTTTAAATACTGTTAGAAAATCTCTGAGTGATTCTTGTCAGGTCGGGTTTTGACACGGGTCTATACGATCGGGTTGAATAGTGTTGAGTGAGCGAGATTAACCTGTCTTCGGGTAGGTCAGTGGGTGCAAGATTTGCTTGGATAATCCAGTTTTGATGGGTAGACAGCATGCTTTCAACTCGACTTGGGTGATGTCAAGTGAGATTTGAATTTCATTCTGCAAAGTATTGATTGAATGGTGTATTCAGTTCAAGCAATTTATGCACATGAAGATCAAGGTATGAATACATACGTCATTGTCACTTGGGTTGTAAATAATTGTAATTACAGCAATAATTGGTTGACGAATAATAGCATATTTATACTTTTGATTTGACACTTGATTTGGTCGACGCCTGGTAAAAAAAGTAATCGCTCGGATGCGTAGGTATGTTGTTCAATTTTATCGCAAGCGTTCAGACCTTTCACACCGACCGATTTCTCGCACGTAGTCTGCTGTACCTATGCCATAATACAAATATAATATTCGCTTATTTACTTTAAGGCGATATTATAGTTTCTGGAACGTATCATGATCCTTCGATAGAATTTTCTAGTCTGATCGCTTCTGAATTGGGCCACCTCCCACCATGACTCCCCCTTATTTGTTGCATCAAAATTTGTTCCTTCACCGAGGGATTATATTATATCAGATATTTCAGTCTTTACATCATCCTATCAATTTATTATCGCGATTTATAATCAGATCTCGAATGAAATGAATGAATATTAATTGATTAATTAATCGGATTCTGCTTGTACTTGCGGAGTCATTCATTTGTGAATACTTTTGGTCCTATTGAATGCGTATGTTATCTTATTTCAGTTTCTTTCGAAATATCATGTACCTATATCTGTATTATGAACCTTTGATGACTGTTTGAGCTTGGTAAGTAAGTTAACTAGTCGAAAACGCTAAACTCAAAAGCATAAATCCTGGCGTTGATACCCTGATTAGTCTATAGTGTCAAATGGTTTGAAATTTCCACAAACCGCACAGTGTTTTCCGAAGAGGCTACGTGGAAAATAAACTCTTAGTTTGTTAAGCTAACTAAGGTTTAAAAACTAATTTAATTGTTAAATAAGTAGCTGAAATGTACTACTTAACGTTTAAAACCACAGCTACTTTCTTTGTATTCTCCTTAAAGACCAACGAAAACCAAATTATCTTAGCGCAGGTATTCTACACGAAGCCGCTTTCTTGAAATTAATTTTGTCTCTTATTTTACTGTTGACATTAATGTTGCTAATTATATCTACATTTAATAAAGAAAGCCCCTTGTACAAACGTATAAAATTAACGAGAGTAGAGCTGGGACAGGTTTATTCGAATAATTTAGTCGACTTTTGTTTGCACAGTAAACGACTAGGTTCATTCGTAGTGTTTTATATGCTCATGTTTATTTTTAATTTAATCCACTATGCAAATACAACTGATTAATTATTTTATCAAACAATGTTTGCAAATCAGATTTATTTGCAAAATCAAATTACGTTACTTTTATTTTGTTTACTTTTTTGTATTTTTCATGCAATTTTCGAACATGCATAATAGACCTTTTTAGTTCGAAGATTTTAATTTTGTTAAGCTTGTCCACATTGCCCGACCGAATCGATTTACCAGATTTAATATTACACAAAATTGGAGCGCACTGTCCTCGATCCGCAAAATCGACTAACATCGAATAATTCGCACTGAAAAGCAATCTCGTGTCCCATCACTATCCCATATCGGGTCGGGTATAATAACACTGCGTTTGTATGAGATGATAATCATATTTCCGGCTGCATATTAAAGATTATACGAACTCATAAAGATATATTAGGTGGTGGGAAATGGTATACTTTATTAGGTAATATTTACGTTTCATTAAAAGGTTTCATGCCGCGTGTTTATGATGGGATAAAAGGGGTATTAATTAGTGTCGAATGATCTCCCTAGTAATGATATGGCTTTGCGTTGGATTCGGAATTTCATCGAATTATGTTTCGAATGGCAAATGTGAATTTTAGTGCGGCAATTTACCCCATATGTTGCCGAATAATATCTTGGCACAGAATTTTGTTTGCTTTGTGTTTCGTACCTTCAATTGTTTAGCAAAATTGGAGAAACTGCAATGTTTTTTTTTTCTGATTAGTCTTCTCCTTCGATTTCAAACGTAAAGTACCACATAACAATTCACTCTTTGATATTTATTACATAACAGCACTTTGAAATAAAATAAAACACAAACGGCCACTAGCAACACAAATCGGAGCTAACAAAAAATCCTTTTATCTATTTCACTTTTATATCTCTAAACAAAAAAAAAATATAGACACCATTTAGAGCCGCGTATTTACAAAATGTACTCTAATTCAGTGCTACATTCCGGCTGAGACGGGGTAGCAATTTTCAAGAATCACATAACACCCCCACCCGTAGATTACTATTCGTGCCGACCTATTGTAACTTTTGGCTCACAATAAAACAGAACGTGACCGAGGATTTAAATGTGGTGGTTGACGAGTACCAAATCAATTTGCTGGCTGTGCGTGATTCAAATTCTTCATTTACCATTTGTGATACAAATGTGCGCTGAAATTTATGATGTTTGTACGTAGCTTATATTGCTCTGGGGAGCTACAAATGTGTTTTATAGTTACGCTCGTACATTTTTTTTATTGTCTCTCTGTTTTGTTTCGTTGTAAAATCGTTGAGAGTTTTGAATTTCAAATAAAATTGCTTGTGTTTTTTATGATTACTTTGTTTTGTGAATAGTTGACAGGGAAATGTGTGGGCTAAAAATTGGTCTGTGACATTGCTTGGTTTTACACAAACTGTTTGTCAAGGATGATTACGAAGCATAAATTAGTGACCTCTTAAATTGTGGACAGTTTTTTATTTCTTGTGGTGATCACTACGTGTTAAAAGCCCTTGTAATCCAATAATTCATAATTAAATTTTTCTATGAATACTGCACTAATTTTGTTGTATTGAGGTTAACAAATCGAGTTCTTTTTTACCAATCACAAGTAGACATTGAACCTAAATATTCTAACACTCAATTCAGTTACCTAACTACTTATGTACAAAATGCCATCGCCTAGGTGATTCCCGTTTTGAATTACGCAATATATCTTGGACTCTCCAAAATAAAGCAAGTAGAAAATTCATAATTAAACACCCACTTACACTTCTACCTACCTTCTTTTATAAGTCGGGTAAAAGCAATTGAGATTAACGTACGCCCTTTAATTACGCAAGTTTCTGGCTGCGAATAAATATAAATGGAAAAGGTTTTTTCTACTTACGACTGAAGGTTTTAGGACAGAATAGTAAATAATGTGGTTTGTTATGGGGTGTAATTTATAGCAGCCCAATTTTCAGTGTCCATAGTTAGTTAGTAGTTCCAGTTCTACATGTTAGATTACCTGACATACGGATAGACACTAAAGATTTTGAGAGTACATAATATTGGTCAAAATCTTATGACAAAAAATCAAGAAAAAATCATCAAAATATTATTCAGTTCCTCAAGCAAAATTAAGTCTCAACAAAAACATTTACAAACCAGCGTTTAAGCGAATGTTTCTCATTAAAATTTTGCTATTTGTACAAGGAATGATATACAAATATGTCGTCAAAGTCAACTGGGTAAATAAACAGACGACTTGTCTTCATTACGATTTAGAATAACCGCACACTGAAGATTAAATAGTCGGTCGACTGTTGCCAAAAAACCCAAAAATATTTCTCCCCAACCATCGAGGTTGCAAAAATATTTATATGCCCGGGTAACTGGGTTGAGGTGGTCAGATAGGCAGCCGCTCCCTGTAAAGCTGGTACTGGTACTCAGTTGAATCCGGTAAGAATGGAAGCCGACCCCAACATAGTTGGGAAAAGGCTCGGGAGATGATGGTGGGGTTGTAAAAAATGTAATTAGCAAATCGTGAATTCATTCAACGCTATTAGTCGATCTAATACCGGTTAAATACCTGATCATTGTCATATGCGCACACCCATACATCTCCATACTTATCACGCGCCCAATAAATAATCGGCCGACTAAAAAGTCTGTCGTGTACTCTTATACATAAACCAGCTTCACGGCTGCTTAGCTCAAGTGCGTAAAATTGTCTGTAAACGTGCCGAGAGGCTGATACGGCCGCCATTTTGTTTTGCTCAAAAGCCAGTGTTTTGTTTTCCACGTGGTTTCACAATTGGTTTATTAGCTGAAGAGGTTTTAAGACGTCAAACATTTAAGCCTAGACAAGAGCTGGATCAATATTTTGTGAGCTGTTTTCCAATAAAATAATAGATGACTTACAAAAGATAATATTATAATCAAGACTTTTTTTGTAGGGTTACAAGTCATCTCGTTCCAGTCGTGTCGGATTGCCGTCCCATCGGGCTGAGAGTGAAGGAATAGTGAGTGCTCCTGTGTCTGTGCAAATGCTTGTGCACTTTAATATGTCCTGCGCAGTTAGCTAATCTCCTTACATGAGAACAGCCGCCGTAGCCGATAATTGGCTAGGAGGACATCATCACAAGTCATATAAAAAGTCATTTAAAAAAAGCCACTTAAATAATGAAGAAAAAACTCTATAAAGAAATTGGATATTATCAAGTTTCTTATCTAGAAAATTTCTAGAACATAAAAATCTAATTACTAGCCGTTGCTTGCACTTTTTAATGGCGTTCATTAATTAACTTCAGCCAGTAATTACGCTGTAACGTGCATCTTAAGGAAATAAAGCAACCAACGCATTTTGTTTCGGAAACTTCTGGAAGTTCTACAAATGAAGTGGATATTAAATAGGTACCAAAGTACCATACTAAAGAGGTTCTTTTAAATTGTATGTTGGAATGAAAGGCTTGATACTGCTGCATAATTTATCTTCATTGAAAATACTACGTAGTTCAACCAGGGACTCCAGTTATATAAAGAATACCCTAACTATCCATCCCATTTTAAGGCAAGCTTCTACCAGTGTATGACACGGTGATGCACACAAATTTTTCTTCTGGTTTCCCTCTAGCAAACAGCACAAATTGCGTGTGAACATTTCTTAAATGTCCGCGGAATTTCAACCATTGTGCGCAAACACATGCTAGCAGTGGACTCGCATATTTTACTAGAATCTTACCATTACGCAAACAAAATTACTACCCTTCCCCTTAAAAGCTAACATGACAATTAATGCAAAAAAAAAACAATTTACAAAAGTAATCACGCGCAATAAGAAGATTCTAATAAGTTCCGTTTACCAAAGAAAATACGATTAATTAAATTATAAAACCGCAGTACATAATTAAGGAAAATAGCACTTCGTGTTAATTACTTTTATTATAATTAAGCCAGAGGGGAGACAGCGAAAACTTTTCAGTTTACGAACGTAAGTATCTACTGAAAATGAAGTCGTGTTAGAAAAGACATTTTCTGAAAATTTCGGGTAAGTACCGAGTAAGTTTTATTTTTGTGGGGGACATAGCCATTTGGCGCTGTTGGTGTAAAGTTTATTTATTAATTACAAAGTCGGCGATTGACTTTGTCACATGATGCTGAATTAATCCTATTTGTTTGATCGTTTATTGATAAATCTTTCTCATATCGTTATGGTCCTCGGAATCTGGATAATGCGCTATTCACGCAGTTTTTTGCTTTTCTTTTCTTTATTTTTTGTGGTTATACATATACAGCCTTTGCTCCGTGCATGTGCTGCTAGCTCGCAAACATCATATGATTTGCCAAATCTGAACGTGTCAAGATAACAAACTTTTCAGAGCATAACTTACTTTAATCTCTTATTACCTCTAGTGTAAGCGATATGGCCGTATCACCAATCTACAAAAAACTCTCGTTCTCAATTTAAATCCTTGACTTTTTTAATGGTTAATATCCCTTACCTTATGCTTCCCTAGGTTGATGACAGAGCATCCAAGAACAGCCTCCTTGCCTATATGGAAGGTATGGTTGCCGATGGGTCTCTCGAACTGAGGGACGTCTATCAGCTTGCGGTTCACCACGTGAGAATCTGGAAGCAAAGAGAAAGATATTAAAATAAGGTAATTATTTGTGTAAATAACTTATCGACTAAGGAATCGGTCTGGCAATTGAGACTTTATCCGTTGTACCCAAAAAATTTTTAAACGACAGTAACACTTGTCTAAAAAAATGTCAGATTATGACGTTGAAATAAGGTCCATTTTGCAGCCACACTTTTTTTACTCAAGTGTTCGACACATGTTTTAGTTTTTGTAGTACGTCTTATTCTTATCCATTGCTCTATTGTCATGTACCCGCACCAGACACAATAGTAGGTATATAATTTAATTGGTAGGTCGTATTAACAGACAAACCACAAATAATAAGTTTTTTTATATACATTCTATTAGACAAAGTAAGATATAATAGACAGAAAAGTATCAGTTCAATAATTATAATATTTATGCCTTAAAAGCTTCAACAGTACGCCACAAAGCACCTCTAAATACAATCCTCCACATTATAAAATCTTTACCCATTTCCCAGAACACGACTATTATGAACTAAAAGGAATAAACTCACAAGAACTATATGTTCTTATTGTTAACTGAGTTATCTTAACTCGTGTGAGCTGAAGCACACTGACTTCAGTAATAGTTCGCTGTGAACTGTGCAAGCTAGATTATTTTATACGAATATATGTGGATGACTTAACTTGTGGTTGCCTAGAACTAACCTCTCAAGTATGAGTGTGTTCGATTCCAGATCAGGTAAGTACCAATGCAACTTTTCTATAAAGAAATCAGATATCACATAGCTGACAAGTATAGTCACACATTGAATTGGAATGGAACATGGAATTAATTTTCTGGGCTGATAGCTGATCTTCAAAATCAAAACCACCACTAGAACTACATAAACTAACATCATTACGCTTAGGACCATCTACCAAATGAATTTTAGAAGTATTTTGAATAGTTTATTTTTATTTCTGATAATCATAACCACATCAAAACACCCCAATCGACATAGACAGCTTACAAAAGCCATTCAATTTCTAATTAACAAAACCTAACACTAAAAACTATTTTAACAAAGTAAAACCTACGTATACAGCTACTCAGCTCATACCAGTTAACCCTTACATTCTAACCCGGCAAAGTTTTAACAATCACTGGTCGAATCAGCCCCGAAGTTTGCCGCTTGCGCCCGCAATGTGTCATTTCTGTACCAAATATGCCAAATGTTTGGGGGTGTTTCGGACCCCAGTCGAATGTTAATAGGTTTATTGATGGTTTTGGTTTGATTGAAGTTTGATATTTTGGTTTTTGATTGTATCGCGTTAAGGTCAAATAGGGTTTAATTTCTAGTAATTTCACTCCTGGCGTTTTGGTAAAGCACCAAAGCAAATTCATGCGCCTGCCTTTTCACAACTGTGTTAGGGCCGGCCATCCAGTCTAATAGGATGCAGCTGAGTACCAGTGTTTTGCAAGAAGCGACTGCCTATCTGACTTTCTCGACCCAGTTACCCGGGCAACAAAACAATTATGATGTGGTAAAAAAATATTTGATTATTTATCTAAATAATCGTCGACACCACTAAGTTTCAACTTATCAAATGGTTTATAATTAAATCGAACCCAACAAATTTTGTAAAGAACTTTATAACCCAGAGTACTTCAGAACAAGTTACCTATCTATTAATCTACAAGCTCTCTGGTACAAATGAGGAACTGCCCATACATGGAGTTCGGGCCCAATCTATGTTTAACTTTTACTAATTGTTTACCCGGGGGTCGACTTCAATCACCAGTCTTACCTGACCTCTGCGTCTAAAAACATCGAAAGCAAAATGTTCCAATATTGTAAAGGACTAGACAGGAACCAGGGGTCAGGGTAAAGTGGACGATCCGACAATGCAATCTCCTGAAAACCGATGTTACATGAGAAACTTTTAATATGATTAATATTTAATTTGTTTATTGGTTGGTGAATATGTGAATTGCGTGGAATTTTATGTGAAGTATTTATTTTTTTGTAGGAGAAATATTTTACAAAATAATTTTGAGTAAGTAATTTCTCCGAGCATCGTTCGTCGTCTTGTTAAAATTATCTCTCTGAATATATTTTCTGAACTTTAATAATTTAATTGGAAAATTCGGTCCTGTAACTTGAACGCAAACATTTTCCTTAAAATGCAACTTTCTGTTATACAAGCTACCAAAATATAAATACAAAAATATTTTAAAACACTGTGTGGAAAGTAGACAGTATAAAGTTCATGCGTTCCTATTATTATGCTATAAAATTATGTATTAAAGCTATTCGCGTCAAAGCAAGAGACACGTCTAAAATTGTGGCTGGCCTAGAAGGGGTCATCCTTCTTGAAGAAAAAGAAGGTCATCTA
Organism: Helicoverpa zea x Helicoverpa armigera; assembly: GCA_033682625.1. Classification (NCBI taxonomy): domain Eukaryota; kingdom Metazoa; phylum Arthropoda; class Insecta; order Lepidoptera; family Noctuidae; genus Helicoverpa; species Helicoverpa zea x Helicoverpa armigera. The sequence goes on from JAWIIS010000045.1 coordinate 8,981,603, forward strand.
CGATTTCTTAGGAGAAAAACTAGTCATTAAATCATCCACTTCAAAAAAACTTCAAAATCATTTTACCTTTTACACCATTCCTTAATTCTAACAATCCAAAAAAATACTCAAAAACCATCAAATTACCGTACTAAAACAAACAGAAAAAACATCAATTGCCACAATTGCTTGCAAGGCAATAAACCCGTTAGTCCGAGATCAATATAGATCTGCAATTAAAGAAATGGGCTTACACTCGTACCATTTGTGTAATTCGCTCCAGCGCCTGCATTAGTACCTAATGGGGTTTTAATAAAATTGTGGTACCCTCGCTTATCTGAGAAACGCTTTAGTTTTACGTTGATTTGATTTTTTTATTTAATGTTGGCTTCTTGTATTTTTGTTATAGAATCTTTAGAAGGAGTAAAATAAATGTTTTGAGTGTAAAACCATGAAAAATCTACTTTCAGCAGCCTAACCATTTAATTTTTTAAATAACCTAATAGAAACTTTGGTAAAAATCCTTTTTGACAGAAACCTCTTTTAAACACAAGCAACTGAAAACACACTGGCACAAAAGAAAAACAAAACATTCCTCCCATTCGAATACAATTTCAAAATAAGAACAAATTCAAAATCCAACCATTCTGACTCCCCTAATCCAATAATTCATATCGCCTATATAAATATTTAAGAGCGCGTTAATGGCGGCCACAGCTGTGTCTATATACATCACGAAGTTAGGAAAGATGAGCGGAGATGCCACAATGCAGGTAGGTCAGGCGGCTACTTCTAGGTCAAATTCAAACGTTGGGCATGACCAAAACGATTACTTACGAGTGACCTAACGAAGCGTTCAGGTTCTTTGAGAAATCTGTCATAGAATTTTGGTAGGTATTACAAAAAATGCTCGGGTCGAAAGAAGGCGTATAAGGGCGAAAACAGTTACGTTCCTCGTCCCCCTCTCAAACGCATTTTGGCACGCTATTTTCTTAGGCGATTTTCCGTTATGGCACCTCCGCTAGTCATTTTCTTCTCCATGACATACATGAATGAATATTTAAGACAGCAAGAATGCAACGGTTTGCTTCGTTTACTAGTATCGATCGCTATATCGAGGTCATGCTGTTTTACCCTTTGCCTTTTAATATATAGAAATAATTGTTTTGAATAGTTGAGGTTAGTTTGTAAACTGAAAACTTACTGTAGCGACAGCTGAATTCAAAGTTGGATTTATAGAATAGACATGTTTTGAGTAAGTAAAAGTATTAATTATAATAATCTGTTTATTCAGAAGGCAATCTATCAATCCAATGATCAAAATGTTTATACTTTTTTTTTCAATTGCACCTTAGTTATTTTTAATACATCTTCAACTTTAGTTTATGGATTTAGTTCACGATTATAATAATTGTACGTTTTGTTTTTACTATAAGACAGAATGAATGCAGTATAAGAGCTAGTAAGAAACAGACAAGCTTTTTCGACAATTCTGTTGTTATCTCAATTTAATTCAACTCCAAATTAATCAAAGCCTTTGAAAGTTGCAAAAAAAGAAACATTTTATAATTAAAATATAATCCTTAACGCAGCACGTATTAAACAGTAATAAAATTACAGCTCAACAGCAAAAACCGAATAAACAAACCAACAAAATCATCTCAATAAATTCGGTAATTTATGAACCCATTACGTTACTTATCAAGTATTCAATTTATGCAATCTGAAAGCGACATCAATAATTATGAAACTGCATGAGCGTGCAAAAGTATCATTCAGTTAATACCTAGCAGATTAGTTTGATTCATTGCTATTGGAAATTGGATGTGCATTGCTCAGTACCTACTTCTAAATTAGTGTTCGCTATTACTCTGTCTGATAATGCATTTTGAGTAGTACCTATTTGCAAAGTCTTTAAAAGTTGCATTCGATTTCAAACAGCTTTTAAAGTTAAATTATAGAAAATTCTTATAAGTCCGCCAGTAATGGGAATATTAGAAAAAAAGCCTTGAAGACGAGTCTACTTATAATCAACTACATAGATATTTCTCGCTGTTAGCTACATATATACCACTTCTTATAGAAACTACTTCTCGTAGCCTGAAAAAATTTAGCCCATGTATGTCAATAGAGTATCTTCCAGTGAATTATTTGTTCCAACAGTAGTTTTGAAGCCTAACTAGAAGAAAAAAGTACTGGGGTAAAATCAATCAGAGAGAAAAACAAAACTACCTATTCTCCAGCAATTGAGTAAGAAGTTATTCATGAATGTGTTAACGTCAAGACGCATTGCAAATTATTATTTCAGTCTATGACAGCCAAATCAACTATACAAAAAACTACAATCACCAGCTTCTGCCCCACAAACTTTTGTTCTAAAATCAGAAAATCAAAGTCCACAAGTTAATTACCTTAATATAAAGAAGAATGTCGGAAAAGGCCGCAGAAATTAAAACTGTATATAATTGAGTCCTAGCTGCCTTCGCTTTGTGGCGTTCAGTGGAGTCACGCCACGAGGTGTGCGTTCTCATTGTACGAGCTTAATGTGTTAAACGGTTTATGGTGAGAAAACCTGACTTTTTAAACCGTTTGTCGCCTCTTTAGAGAACATAGAAAAAATGTGGCATATGTATTATTCTGATGTAGGTATAAGCTAAAAAATATATCTAAAAAGTTTAATCAATTAATTTCAGTATTTTTCGCATGAAAGAATAAAAAACATCTACATTATCGTCATTCATACTATTACCTATTACGTTTATATTGTCATTGTGGTATGTGTACTTGATCATACCTATTTGGTTGACTACTTTTTCCCTAGAATAAGCCAGAGTTACCGCGGCCCTAGTACAGATAGGGCTCCAGAAGGAACGTGGTGGGTTTTAGCCAGTAAAAGCCTGACACCTTCTCAAGGGAGGTGTCATTTGATAAATTCCCTCCAAAAAAAGATAGATACGCAGCTACTACATAAATATCTAGACTTTTCAAAATATGAAGCCAGTCTTTTGTTTTATTTAAGCTTTTAACATGACATGGTGTTGTCACAAGAGTTCCTATTGAGTTGTCCAACGTTTTGTTTGTGTATAGAGCACGTTATTGAATTTCTAGGAAACTGTATGGAATAGGCTGCGCTTCTGTCAATCATAAATTTGCCTACGTTTGAACATTCATGAACAAAATTTGAATGTTTACTGGCATGCAATAATTAATAAGGTGACACCCAAAAAATATAAAATCTTACTATCAAAATAATATTTAAAAAAAACTGACTTCAATAATATACCTAAACATGCGTACAGGTCAAAATTAGCACCTCCCTTTTTTAAATCGGCTAAAATATGAATTTTAACAGCAAAAACTCCCCAAAGCATGCCATACAAATTAAACTTATTAAACAAAAACAACTGCATTAATTACCCAAAACTTTAAAACCCAAAACACGTTAAAGTTTTAACTAACAAAAATTAAGAAAACGGAAACAAACACAGCGTACCGGTGTCAGACACGAGCCGTCACCAAACCTTGTATTAAAACCTCCGTAGAATATAATTGCTGAAAATCGTATAAACACTGAACATTTTAACGTTATTTTGCAAATTAAAATTTAGTACGATTCATCGTACCTGCAGACTGTAGACTAAACAGTCGGCCAACAGTTGATTCCGTGGTTGGCAAATCTTGATTCCAATAGTTAGTAAAGGTACACATGTTTATGGCAAATAAATGATTTTATTCTATTCTAATCCAATCAAAGTTCTCAGTCGTTCTGATACCGGCTAAATACCAGCGCCTGATCTCTCTCCGGTCGTGTCGGATTGCCATCCCATCGGACTATGAGAGTGAAGGAATAGTGAGTGCACCTATGTTTGCGCAACTGCTTGTGCACTATAATTATGTCCTGCGCTGTTGGTTGACTTCCATATGCGAGAACAGAAGCCGTAGCCGATAATCGGCTAGGAGGACATCACCACCATATATCTTCATAGTGATTTAAGAGCCCAAACAAACTATCGGCCGACTAAAAGTTTGCAGTGTGTACTCCAAAACCTTCGCAGAAAATAATTGCTGAAAATCGTATCAACATTGAACAATTTTAACGTTATTTTGCAAATTAAAATTTAGTAGGATTCGGTACTTGTGTGGGTAGTAATTTATGGATACTTTTGTGTGCATTGATTAATGGGAGCACGGTACTTATTTTCGATGTTCGCGAGTTGCAGTTATTTAATTCATTCTGTTCTGGTTGTTAATGGTGTAATGGGTTTTTTGGTAAACAACCTTAAATAAGTAGTTTTAATTTGGGTTTATTGTAAGGTTTTGGGAAATTATAAAAAGACCGCGGATTTTCTTCTTTGTAGTGGGCAAATATTACGATTCGTACTCATCAGTGTGAATTTCTCATCTAAGGGTCGAGCGGTTATTAATTTTATTAATAAAAAAGAAGTATATAATAAAATATTACAGCTGTATAAAAATTTTTCTGATGATTATATAAAACGTTTATAATAATTGGATAAATTGTTTATTTAACACAAACCAAAAAGATAACGAGTGTCTATCGACAACAGAATGTCAAAACGTTTCCTTAAATAATTATTATCACACAAATAAAACCCTTAAATAGATACGTAATAAATGTTGAGATCCAAAATCTTTTTAAAGTACCATCAATTGAATTAAAATCGGCGCTTTTTCTTTCAGTGTAAAACAAATGTTTACAGATTAAATTATCCTTTTCCAAGAAACAATCTTGACGCCACCAGATTGTTTTAAAACGAAAATTAAAAGAAACAGGCCTTAAAAGCTCAATAGTCATTTTCTGTTTGTGTCTCACGACCTTTAATTATTCAAGCAATTAATGCTAAGATCCTGTCCATTTTCATTAATAATTATTATTTTGGTAATTTAATAAGATGATGTCAACAATTTATTTTTGGGCTTTAAATATTTATTTATAGGGTAATTTGCATTCAAATTTTACATGGACATATTTTATATGAAACATTAATCAATTAAAAAAATATTAAAAACAGAAAATTAAAGGAAATATTTTAAAGAAATTAAAATATTTGACAGTATAACGAGGTAAATAAATTATGACTTCCATTTCTTGAGGAACAAGCAAAGTTTGACACGCAATAAGCTACACTTGATGCTTCTTTCATAACTTCTGTTTATAAATTGGGTGCGAAATTAATTTGTAATAAATAATAAGAAATAAGATTGATAGTGTCATTCATAGAAGAACTTGTGACTAGATCTGTTTATTGGTGACATATACCGTATTAAAGCGTTCAAAAGAATCGATCATACAATCATCAATTTACTGACTGTATTAAAGCCGTTCCCCTCGTATGCCACGCGGGACACAATTGATTATCAATTGTTTTCTAATTAGCGGCATTCAAGCTGTTAAATAAAGAAACTGACTAGCCTCCCCACTCGGAGTGATTTAATCGTTACTGAAGCCATTCCTTGGTGAAGGATTTGTATGACATTCCGTCACTAAGGAGTGACTTAACAAATCATTAAATGTCTCTGTGAGTGGGGAGGTTCGTCATTCAACTAATATCATAAAATACCTGTCATAACATTGACAACCACGCAAAACTATTTTGTTAACTGAAATTAAGTATCAAATTAATATTATTGCATGAATACAAAGGTACTTTACCATTATAGAAACGTACATTTCCATTCAATAGGTTAAATAGCAAAATAAATAATAAGCGGTCACCATTCATTGAAGCATAAAAATAAACTGCTTGACAGAAAAAACGGGCATAAAAGAGCTCCCCTTCAAAACACACTATAAGAACGTTGGTAAACCCTACTTGACCCGACGAAGTGTGTTGGATGCAAACCTTATTACCGTGTTTAATCCTCTTATGAAGACTACCTCCTTTCCCCCTTTTCCCCCATCCCTTAACTCCCCCAACTCCCCGAGATCTTGTATTTTTAATGCGTAAAGTGTTTTTGTTTAAAATTTACATCAATTAGGGACTGTCGCACATCGCTGTGAGGTGAGGGTGGGATTTTCGGTTGCGAAAATTTGGGATAGGGATGTTCGTTTGATATCGAAACGTTTGAAATAATATTATGTTTTCACCTTTTCGAAGTTAAGCTGGTGTATCGATATTTATTGATGATTTTTCTTAAAACGGATAAACGAGAGTTCAACTAATTTTGACTATTGAAAATACTACTAAAAAAATATGAGCTACAAATAAACAAAACATAGCTAAAATAACTCAGCTAATATTTCCATTTCATCCGACTTTGTTTAACGGTCTATAAAAGTCTACAAAGGTCCGTTGTTGTTTTATTACCGAACTCTAAAAAAAGGGAACAAATTCTGTCGTGTCAGCGTGACTCAGTGCTATGTAAAAGGTAAACAAGCAGTGACATTGATACAAAATTAATGAAATAAGCAATAAATAAACACAAGGGGAAGTTTATTAGGGTAAAAGTTCATCATGATTTGGGTACCCAATTTTTTTGACTGTCACTGTAATAAAAAAGCTATTCTGTAACTATTTCATGACGGATTCGATTTTAATGAAATTAATTTGGGAAATAGGCGAATATGCCCATTTTCTACACATAAATTCAGGAGAATCTCATCATCATCAGCCTTTTAATCGTCCCACTGCTGGGCATAGGCCTCCTCTCACACAAAGAAGGATTGAGCGTTAATCACCACGCTTCCTCAATGTGAGTTGGTCATTTCATTCATTTCAGTTGGTGCTAGTTTCCTCGAGATGTTTCCTTCACCTTTTGAGAAAACCATTAATGGAACATTTTCTTGTTCCCGATTTGAATATTTACGTATAAAACATCCGAAGATCGTCTAAGAAAAGAAAATTGATACCAGCACATAAACCTACATATTTATGCAAAAGCTTTTACCTTCCGTAATTCCTGTTTACGAAGAAATAAATAAGCATTGAGTTCACTTCAGGGAATTCCAAATTACTTAGTCTCCTTCAATTTAAGGCGTCTCTTATGAAATTTAAATTTAGTAAGAAACTCTTTATGGCATTTTGTTAAAATCTTAAGGTATTCTTCAAAAGGATGCGATATTTTGTACTCCTGAAAGACGTGGGTAATTTCATATAAAACGAAAACATTAAAGGATTTTTGGCCTTCGGTTTTGAAGATATGTTTCTAAGAATTTGATAACTTCTATAGAAATATTTTGTATTTGGCAATGAAAATTGATCTTTGGTCGATATCTTAATTGGGCTGAAGTGATCTGAGAATTTTCAACGTATTTTTGTTAACAAAAACACACATCTTTATAATAGCGTAAGCATATAGGCAGATAATTATATGGCACAAGAATATTAACCTCTTTATTCCAGCCTAATTTAAACTTAGTAAAGTTCAAAGACCTTTCTAAGTACCAACATAATGTACGCGTTGAGAATAATAATTTAATTTAAAGACCCACCAACATAAATGTATCCTTTTTGCTAACATTACCTGCCCGACAGACGGAATACAGCGCAATAAACTTTATTATGTAAAAGATACATGAGAAAAGGTAATGAGATAATATTTCAAGCTGTAACTTGGATGATATTAATCACAGAAAACATGAATGTTGGGTTTTATCGTTTAAACGATCGGGGACAGTTTTGTTCTGATTCCGTTGAGAGATTATGGTGAAAAAATACAGGTACTCAGTTGAATAAATACCCGACTGCACACTAAAAAAAGAGTAAAACAAGCCCCACAATAATATTGATCAATCAAATGCTAAAAACTAATTATGTAATACCGTTTAAACAATACCTATATTAAAATACACTACAATATGTGTTCGTAATCGATAGTTAAATAAACAGAAACTTATTTTGAATACAAATTTACTGAATATAATTTATAAATATTGATGGAAAGCATCGCAGGCGGGGACCAACAGAGGCTTATTTATAGTCATTTCGGTTGTGCACCATTTAGCAGAATTTTCGTTGGTGGCGGTCAAGGTGGTCCCCGCCTGCGATGCTTTCCATCAATATTTATAAATTATATTCAGTAAATTTGTATTCAAAATAAGTTTCTGTTTATTTAACTATCGATTACGAACACATATTGTAGTGTATTTTAATATAGGTATTGTTTAAACGGTATTACATAATTAGTTTTTAGCATTTGATTGATCAATATTATTGTGGGGCTTGTTTTACTCTTTTTTTAGTGTGCAGTCGGGTATTTTGTTTTTTTAATAATAATTCTTTTATTTATAACTTTTTAGCTGTTTTTATTTAACGAAAATGTTGTAGATGTAGAAGACTATGTATATGTAAGTACCATTTTAAATTATTTCGACGACATTTGGCTTTAGATTACGAGTGATGTTACTCCGCAACATAAATTTACCGCCAATCTGGACTGTTGGTAGTGAAGAAGAAGATATTATTAATTAATATGAAGAATTTAAGAAAGAACCAAAAAAAAGAACGGAAGAACGAGTTAATTAATTAGAAAGAACGAATAAATTTAAAGAGAGAAACGCGAAAGAAAAAGAACGAGTTATTTATACTTTATAAGTTTCGCGTCAGACGACGAAGTATCGAAAAAATCGCTATTTAGAGACGACCGTCAACGACGTGTGCCCTTATGCCCGCATTCGGGCTGTATACTCGAGCATATCCCCCTCCGCACCGCGCCGCGCGCCGCATGCCAGGCCACGCCCTATCTTTTTGCTTGCTAACGCATGAGTTGCTTTGCGTTGACGCAGAATTAACATGTTCCCGTGGGAATTTTGAGAAAAAACGTATCCTATATTAATTACTCCCGTGATTGAAATGAATCTAATGATACCGCATACATATTTTTTTAAAGGGAAATTTAGAAAAAATATCCCGTGGGACTTTTAGGATAAAATGTATCCTATGACACTCCCGTAATCAAGACAAATCTAACGATACCTCATACATCAAAATCCATCAAGCCGTTTAGGCTACAGGAGGTCACAAAGGAAGAGACATACATACATACTTACATACACTCGAAAAACATTACCCTCCTTCTTTGGCAGTCGGGTAAAAAGAGGTCCCCTGTTTAAGTGGCGTAGTATGTATGTTTTTATACGTTTCATTCTATTGAAAACTTCTCATAAAGCTTTTCCAAGGGACTCTTAAATCAGTTTATATTGTACTGCTCTAACATTTTTTGTTAGTTGATCAAATATCATAAAATTAAAAATAATAATTAATAAAAATGCACATTCATAGAATGTATAAAATTCATTGAAAGTAATTAAATTACTTCTGTACAAATAAAGTCAAATTGACAAGTTGAACAAATAAACTGAAAATATATCCGAATACAGTTTTCCTATCTAGTTAAAAATTTCCCGGACGCATAAAAACTAGCCGTGCGAAAAAATTGTAGGTGAAATAGGATATTCCAAAAATATGACACAAATAAAAAAGGATTTTATGGTATTCCGTGTTATTTATTTAAAAATGTAGTAGTGAGATTTTGTTTGGTAAATATACATTTACTATAGGTATAAATAAAATAAAGTATCATAACTGTATTTTTCTATAAGCCCTGCCAATGATTTAGTGAGTAGTTTTTACCCGCAAATTAATGTTATTGCATTACCTACTTGGCGCTTGAAATATATGGATGGGTGACCATATTCGACGAAAGTCAATTATCCTGAATTACCTATACTTAATTGTGACACAAAGTTTAAGTATATCATTTATTGTATTCATAAAACTAGCTGACAAACCCCACAGCAATCCAAACCTAACTAAAAATACATACAAATTATCTGCAGACTACCCTTAATTGTTGAGCACCCTTTCATTCGGTATGAAGCAGGAAATGAGTGCTATAGAACTCCTTACGATACGTGCTCCGATTCTAAATGTTACCACTCAGAGAATCGAATGGGTACGTAATTGAAAAATCGTTTTCGATGATCGAGAAAAAGTCTCGATTCTTTCGCAGGGTTGGTAGTTTGCAGGTAGCAAAGTTGTTTGAGGGTTGAATATGATTTGATTATGTTGTTTTGAGTCGGCAATTGTTTTTTTTTTTGGTATGGAGTATATTCGTTTTTTGAAGGTTTTATTTTACTTAGTGACAACTGTATTGTGATTGTTTCTTTTTCCTACAACGTTGGGTTTATTTTACGTATGCTATATCCACCGATTTGCGATTAGTGATGAATTGATATTAGCTCCATTTAAATTGTATCTAAAAAAGCATAACAATGCATTGGTGGTAACAGAAATCCGCAGAAATTAAAAGTTGAGTAATTCGAGCGTCATCCAATAAAAGAAGTTAGTTAAAAACATGGTTGATTTTAACCTTTCTCCATAACAAACCACGTTAACTTAACCCTCCGTTAATATCTATAGAGTTCACATTTAACACCCTTTAAAGTCAACCTCTATAATTTAACTAAACCATGACTACTAGATCAAAAGAGGAAATTAATATTAATCATTACACTTAACAGACAGACAGTAAGCACATACCTTAATGTTAATTATTGTTATGATTGACTCGAGTTATGATAATTACTGTTTGCTTCTGTTAAATCAGGATCAATACTCAACTGTAATTAAAGGAAAGAGAATTAATTAGGCAAATGGTTGTTTAGTCAAGGGGATTTAGTTGTTCTTGATGTTACAGGTTGTTTTTCGTCAGGTTACTTTTTCAGTGAACTGTTACGGTCTTCTACAGGCTACATAGCGAGATCAATGACAAAATAAGTGCCATTAAGGATAAGATTCGGTATTTTAGTAAAAATATAAAGAAAACGTATTATGTTTATGTACGCATTATGTATTCTTATGTAACCTATTCGTATATGCAAAATTCCTATCGTATGGAAAAAGCATTTTAAATCTCAAGACTTTGTTTGTTAAACTTCTGGACCGATTTGATCAACTATTTCAGTATAAGATAGCTTTTTCATTGTGAAAAGCTATAAAGACTTTTAACCAGGTGCACGGATTAGTTCCCACTGGACGCTAGTCTCAATTCTGTTAAACGAAATATTTCAATTCGTGGCTTCCACCACAATCACCCAATGAATACCTAAAATTTTAATCAAACATTACTGCGGCGGAATAATCAAACAATTCAATAAATTATAAATGTTGTGTTCAGTCAGTAGGATATTATTGTTTGTGTGTACGTGGTGAGTTTAACACGGTTTGTTGGTTTTGTCTCGTGGCCACTTCACGTCTGATTGCGCTCGCACTTGACTGTTAACTTGTGATTGTAGTTGGTTAGCAATCACGAGTTAACAGTGCTTGCTTTATGGTCATTTAGCGCATTAGATAATGTCTTGTTGTATTAGAAAAAGTTAACAAAAGTTCCGAAGTTCACAGTTGCTTATAAATTTTGTGAAAGAGTAGCGCCATAATATAAATATTACAACATTACATTACAATGTTCGTCACAGAATCCCACACACAGAATATATAATACATCACAGAGAATAATCAAATAAATATATAATCACAGAGAAAATATAGGTATGGGTATACTCCATACCATTTTTGACCCCTTTCTTAATATCGTCCAATAAACATACATAATTTAAATACATAAGGTACATAGGCTCTAATAAAAAAGCACAACCACATGTAATAGGTCCACAATAACACTTAACTTGTAACTTAAATCCTTCAAGTATTTGAACATAACTCGACAATTTCCGCATGTTTTCCGATTGTTTTTCCTTCATCCAAAAACCCACACTACGTATGTAATAAATTTGGTACGTGGGCAAAGCCGTAACATTGGTGATAAGTTGCCTTTACTGTACCCGTATACTGCAAACTTTTAGTCGGCTGATAGTTTGTTTGGGCTCATAAGCAATCATCATCTGCCTAGCTTTTTCCCAACTATCTTGGCATCAGCTTTAATGAGATGCAGCTGAGTACCAGTGTTACACAAGGTGCGACTGCCTATCTGACCTCCTTAACCCAGTTACCCAAACAAAAAAAAAACACCTTGATAAGACTGGTTGTCAGACTTACTGGCTTCTGGCTCGAAACGACTACCAAAGATGTTCAAATGACAGATAGAATCTATAACTTATTGTGCCTTCGGAAACACTCGTAAATCAGAATGGAGACTTTACAGGGATCAAGTGACTGTCCGGTATCGGACTTACTAAAAACTTTGATTGGAATCAAGATTTTCTTTGAAAATATAAAAAAATTGCCAGCCATATTCAAATTCAAAATTCAAATTCAAATAATTTATTTGCTTAAAATGCAGGTTACATTAAAGGTGGATAGGTATATTGTAAACTGTCGGCCGACTGTTTACTCTGCAGTGTACGGGAGCTTTTAGGCTACGCTTGAACTATTGTCAGAACGTGATCAGAATTCTGAAAGGTTAGAACGATGACTGATTTTTGATCGTATGCCATCAATGTTTTTTGGTGTGACCTACGTAATGTTTGCGATAAATAACGTAATTTGTTTGAAACTTTGAATTTACATAAGTGACGTAACGAAACCCGAGTTCAGGGAATAGAAGCGTTTTTCTTCAAAAAATACAGCTATACCCACATAGCTATACTTCAGCAATGTATCTTATAACGCATTAGTATTGGCTCCAACTCAGCTAAAGTATATAAATAAGTATATGTGAAGATACCAGAAAATACGCAAAACACATAAAATATAATTCATATTAAATTAAAGAGTCTTTAATTAGCTTTTAAAAACCTAGCCTACTTATAATAGAAACAAGAACCGCTAACAAAGTTTACCCAACTAATTTATTCTTGATTTACCTTTTCAGACATTGAGACTAAATCCAGGTAATCACACAACCAACTTCCAAAACAGCTCCTAAGGTAAGGAATCCTAAATACATGACTTTGGACACCATTTGACCACTTTCAGGGGATAATGGACAGTCTAGTCCTAGTTTTGGTTCATTTAAGTTACCTAACTGGATTACTGGTAGCTTTACCCCCTGTAATTACACGTAGTTTTCAAATTCCTCGGCAAAAATCCTTTTGTCTTAACATAGAAGGTCTATTTGACTCCTTAATTGTGCTAAAGTATCTCAAGTAGAGGAAAACCAGGGTAGATATAAAAGTTTGGAGTTGAAGCCTACATTGCCACTTGACATGTAAAGCTACTCTGACAATTTCCAAGTTTAGGAACCTTTTAAGGGTTGTAAATGTAACGTATACTCGAAGTAAGATCACCGGGTGTGAGTTAAGCAGAATTATGGCGTACCAATTTATGTTCGGAAGTGACTGGACTATTGCTGGGAAACGGCAGCAAATTCCAGGAATACTATTGAATCTGATCATCAATCTTATGTCTAAATCTTCATGTGATTATAAAGAAAGCAATAAAACTGTAAAGTCCTAGTTTTATATAAGGTAAGATAAAAGTGCACTCATGCAATTCAAAAATGTATAGCGTTACACATAAATATTCATACACTTCATTTGCAGTCCACAATACATATTTATCTACCTGTTGCTCAGAAAAATGAAATAGTACAGTTTTCTTTGATAGTTCTCAACATCACAACATGGAGCGTAGGTTTTAAAGTGTGCATGTCCACGAAGGAAGGAAAGATAGCGGAGATGCCATAGGTAAGGAAGGTAGGTCAGGCGCCTTCTTGTAGGTCAGTGTAACATACGGTAAGCGTGATCAGTTACTAGGACTCACGGCGTTCGTGTTCCTCGTCAAATCAAATCCTATGTTTTATTGTATTTGTAATGTGATTTAATTTAAAAAATAATGGCCGGGTTCCATAGAAGGCGTGTAAGAGCGGAGCCAATTACGTTCCTCGTCCCCCGAACACCCGCTTTCTGGCGCACTCCATCTCCGCTAGTCATTTTGTTCTCTATGGTGCAAGTCATTGAGAAGGTAAGTGCTTAACTTTGAACCTCTGTGGGCGTTTTCTGAGAGCTTCGGCAATTTGTTTCACATCAAAAGTGCCTAGAACTTCTGCCCCTTTGAGCTATCACTTTCATTCCTTGAATGTGGGCGTATGTGGTTTAGGTGGAATAAGGAACTATTGTGTGTAAGGATGTCTTCTCTGTTATTGCATCATAACAAAAATAAAATATAGAGGAGAGATATAACGTGATCGACTATGACAGAAATTCAATCAAACAAGCCCACAGAAGCAGGCAAATTTCTTAAGTGTCCTATTTTTCCCCTTTTGGTCTTATTATTTCTCCATTCCCTTTTTTATCACAAGCTCGGTTATCACTCCATCATTCACACTTTATAGGTTCATAACATTTCAGTACTATCTCACTCCTGATTCTTCGAACATTCTTGACACAAATTCCTTTACCAATAATCCTGTGGAACTTCCAAAAATTGGACACAATTTCACAAAACTTGGACACCAGAATTCAGTGCAACGCTACCTGATTAATGGTCACTGTACATTTAAAACGGATTTAAATAACATTTTTACAGACCGTGAATTATTTATCGTGAGTCATGAATAAAATTCGAATAAATTTTTCAAGGATCATTTTGTGACATTTAAGTGCCCTTTAGAGTTATTTGAAAGAACATTGCAATAGTATTAAAACAACTTTTATCACAGGGTTTTCTTCATGGCTTCAAACGTATTCTAAGGAAACTTAAAAATACGGAAAAAATAATCATGACACTGATGGTCACCCATCTACAAACCGACCACATCAAGCGGTGCTTAACCTCATAATCAAGCGACCCAAGTGTTTCTTAGCTTAGCTAAACATATTTTAATAGCAACACCATTAATTTAACACACTAATTAACATAAGATTCTACACTACATAACGTCCAGCGCTTAAAGTTTCCAATTTACAGTCGAGGTCCGGTTACTAACTTACGGACGATAAGTAGGTAACTACCGGTCAGAAGCAAATTATTGAGGGTACCCTTAGTTGTTTAACTTGGGTAATTACCCCTTTTTGTTAGTGTGTGCCATGGTGGTGTGTTTATGGTGTATTTTGATTTGACGGAGCATTTTATGAGAGGAGCGTAGATTTTTGGGATATTCGTGATGAAAACTAAATTGAAATGTAATACAGAGCTGTGTTACTGGGAGTGTTATTTTTCATGGCTTCTTTTTTTTTCAGTTAAAATGATAAAGGGTTTAAAAGGTCACATTGTAAATATTGACGCAAGGAATGCTAATCGAATTAGCCTAATTTCAAATATAGCTTTGACTTTGACTTCAAACGACCTTGAACTTTTACTAATTAAAATATACCCCATAAAAGTTTCATCGATTAAACTACCTAAATAAAACATATCATAAATCTTAACGCAAACGTTTTTCTTCTCAGACGTGTGACAACAAATTAATTAAGTGTTAGCTGAATCCGGTTAGACTGGAAGCCGACCTCAACATGATTGGGAAAAAGGCTCGGAGGATGACGTGTGACAACAAAAGAAATATTTATTTATCAATCTCAAACAATCCGAAAAAACCTACTTTAATTTAATTTCGTAAACGTTAAATCTATTTATACAACCTCGACTGCGACTGCTAGATAAATAACGCCAAGTTCTGACTTAAAATACTTTCCAAGATAAATTCTGTTACCCAATTTTAAATCACATTTTACTCCACACAACCACACACTGTAAATTTATTGCCCAAACCACTTAAACTCATTAAATTCCACGTGTGTTTATCAAGTAATACCCGAAATAAGTTTAATAAAAGCCTGACCCTAAAACCGGACATATAAATGTTTCGGGAAAATAATTATCCAACTTAAACAATAAAAGGACCCAACTAGTGCTGGGACTAATTTGGTCTTTGGATTGTTGCTCTGCTTCAACCCTGGACTGGTCCTTTCAAACATTTTCACAAAACTCTAGCTCTTTTTTCAAAAGGTCGGATCACGCTTCCCGCTCGAACGACTCCGGAGCCGCAAAAGAAATTACGTGTCAAAACGTGTTTTGAAACTTTTATAAACTGATTTGCATTGTTAAAAGATAAAATTAACAAAATCTAAGCAGAAAATTGTGAGAAAATGAACTTTTGGCGTTGTCTGACTTTTATCGCTTTTTCGAGGTCAGACAGTCAGGGACAACTTTAAGGATTAAGCTTTTTTGCCAGCTAAGACTGATTCACTTAAAATTTTCTAAAAAGTCATCCGAAAGTCAGTCTTAAATACGAAATAGTTCACTCTACCTATAATAAAATTATTTCCGAGCACAGCAATTGGCTGGGACCCAAAAAGTTAGTTAACGGCCTCTTTCTAGGGTAATTATTTTGACCCAACGACAACACTTTGGGTTCACAATTATATAGGTAATTTCATTTTTAATTAAATTAAATTCTCTTTGTCATAGGGTTGCCCACTATTCCGGGGGTAAACATAAAACGTTTATATTGTAACACTCATTCTAAATTAACGTACCTACTGAAGTAAGGGAAGAAACAGTAACCCATTTAAACAAATGCATTTATGAGAACAATCAATTAATATTCTTAGCAGTTACAGAATAACCCACTTAACCACAATTAAAATGCTAGACAAAGAAACAATTGCATCACTACCAGAAAAAGAATGTAAAACAAAAGAAAACTACAAAATAAACTTACCCAATGTACAGAAAAATCTTAGACTCAACAACTGATTTCTATCCTAAAACACATTTCGTATTACATCGATCACTAACAGAGAAAATCCGCGCGGAACGAGTATATTAAGCTCAACGAACACTAGGTTTGGCGGCCATCTTAGCTTTCTCGTCTCGGGGGCCCGGTAACGAGTTGACCGCTAGCCAAACCGCAGGGTAGCTGCCTTAGGGAGACCTGCTTGAAGGTAGACGTGAAATGTATTGGATATTTCTGTAGGTACGTTTCTGTGTAGGCAGATTAGTGGGGTTGTTTGAGATCGGTGTAAAAGGTGTTGTATTAATTTGGGTATAGGATGATCTATGACGAATTATACTATTGGTGACATCAAATGTATGAATGAATAGTGTCCATGCTTAGGTACTTCGAACGTAGTTCTGCCAAAAATGCATCTACCTCTATGTTTTTGTTTTTTATAACTCCCGTTCCTAAATATAAGTTAAGCGTCAGAGGTCAATTTTTATTATTATTTCGAGCTATGTATTGTCTCAAAATCGAAAACAAAAAATATATGTGGAAAACAGTACTTTTAGCACCATGACTAAATACCCAAAAATAACCACTCTGGTCTCTGGTCTCTGCATGTGCTATATCTTTCTTATTCTATATTCTCAGGTCAACAATCGAAAAATTTAAAAAATCTTCTCCAACAAATTCTTCCTCATTACAAGTCAAAATGAGACTAGAAACACCTCGCTCACTATCACACTAAGTGCTGACTAGCAAGAGATCATTACTCAACGTTCTATTCTCTATGGACCGATGGCTGACCGGCCGTCAGATGACAGCGTTTGACACTTCCAATACTCTATTAATTGCAAGGATTGTTGGAATATTTTGCTGTAGTGAATTTCAACGATTACAATATTTTTGAAGTGTTTATTTTAAACTTTTATTTAGAAAAAATCTTTTTGGTTTTGCTCTTAAGCGTTGGTCAAAATATTTCCTATAGAATGCGTGTGAAACCACTGGTGGAAGCTAGTGGGCAATATAATCACTTAGTTTCGTTTAGTTTTCTTAATAAAACATGTTTTCCAACTCTAGTCAAATAACTTTGCCAGTCTGAAGACAGCAAATTGATGCTTCACGCATGCACAAATTGATTCATGCATTTTACCTATTGCACATTTCACATTACTCACCCAACCCATCTAAAAGTAATACCATAATAGTTTCCAAATTCCAAAATGCAGGAACAATATCAAATTATTTCTATGCACAAATGCAATGTAATTTTCAATCGGTACTCATCGTAAATGCATTACAATGCAGCTTTGTTTCATTATTTGCTGAATATTTCGAAAGATACAAACAGACTGCTGAAACAATTGAATTTGCTATCATTACATCGTTCTCGTAACAATCACAATATTTAAATTACTTTGTATTCGATTTTTCGATTAACCTATTTTCCAAAGTTAAGTTTCAGTTACATAAAAATCAGTTTTTAATATCTAGAACTGTTCATAGCCATGGATAAATTTTGTTACATAACATCACACCACTTTGTTCAAAAGTGATGGCCAGAGCGTAATTTTTCATTTATTTGTCGTGTTCATATCGATGCAAATAATGGTGACACACTAAGTTATGGGACCAAAGAGATCATCAAGATCATATTTTTTTTTAATTTTATGCAGGTGTTCGAACTACATAGTATGCAGGATTCGTGCGACCAAAATTCTAGATATACAAATACATATGTATGTATACCCAATAATTTCTTCGTTGACAGCGTCCAGTCCCAAATTCAAAATCTGCCAAAAGCCAGCTATTACCGGTTATAACCAGTTCAATATCAAGTCTCAGGGGCCTGATAACGATTTGAGTTGGAGCCAAACCGATGTCGAGGAGGCCAATTGTTAAGTGAATATGGTTAAAAAATGAGAAATCGAAATGTGAACTCCAATAATGTTACGCCTGTTTTTGGAGGAACACCTAATGTTAAATGGAGAGGAAAAAGAAACTGGTATTGGTGCCAATTTTCTTGGCTTGAGTAGGTAAAATCTTATGCTATTTTTTTGCAGTGCTTTTAGTATGGGTCCTTAAGGAAAATCTTTGAACCAAAATTAGGTGGCTTTAGAACCTACTGGCAATCCAATGGCATTACATAACTGAGTACCTGTATTTTTTAGCAACTTTTTTATTTATTTTTCCAAATGCGAATCCGTCCCTCTAGTCTTACTTTGAGATGTTATAGAAAAAAATCCACCATGATAGAGGCCATAGTTACCCAGTAACAAGGAACTTCTGACTAGCTTCAATAGTTCAATGTAATGTACCTACCTTATTGTCTGTTAAAAATAAAAGGTATAAAATTCATAAATATTTGATATGAATGGAAAAGGTATCCTTCTCTATCTAAGCCTCGTATCAAACCGTTGTATGGAAAACGCCTATCCGTTCCTCAATTAGTGTTGTAAATTTAAACTGTTCTTTGTTAAAGAAACAAGGAAATCGTGTGCTGAGTCCAAACAAAGTAATTAAATTAAAATATAAAGCGTGTTTCTTTAAGCTGGAGTAAGGAGGTCAAATGAGGATAAAGAAAGAAAGTGTCACGTTTTATTTTTGTAGCAACACTTCTGAGCAGGATTTGTGTACCAGTTTTATTCATTATGGCAACATTTTTAAGAAAACTTCTGGCTTTTTGTTTGGTTTTGAAGCTGGTTATAGTGCCAGTTTTATGTGCAGTTGACATACGTCAGTTTTCAAGGAATCATATTTATTTATTTAAAATACTTCTTGCACAAACAGTACAATGGCGGACTTAACGCCTTAACATATTTATATTATTTTTTGTACTGTCTACAGTCACTGATAACTGCACAAAAAACAGTCAGACTATACACGGATACAAATAGTATTGATCATTCAAATATTATTTATACAACTCTATCTAACAACAAAAAAGATTTAAACACTAACCGCCAAAAAAATTGAACCCTTTACAAGCGCTTTCAAAAAAATAATAACCCCAATCTAATTCCATTGTCCGCCAAAAAATCCCAAACCTTGCTGCACAATACAGGACAACTGCCATTCTACAACCAATTTAGTGTTTGGCGAATACAAAAAGGCTGAAATACGTTTTATCCGCGCGGAAACACGACTTAGCAACAATTGACGCAATATCATGGAGAACAAAATGAGTGGCGGAGATGTCATAATGCTATCTCCTAAAAAAGTAGTGCGCCAAAATGCAGGGGACAAGGAACGTTACTAGCTCCGCCCTTACATGCCTTCTATGGAACCCGCCCATTATCTTCAAAATAAAATCACCAAACAATCAATAAGAATCTTTGACAGATTGGTTTAATGACAAGGAACCGAATGGTCAATGGGGTCGAAAAGGGCTGGAGTGGAGACTAGTAAGCGCAGCGTAGGACGTCCACCAACAAGGTGAACAGACGACCTTATAAAGTTCGCCGGAAGACGCTGGATGCAGGTCGCCTCCAACAGGTATCTGTGGAGATCTAAGGGGGAGGCCTATGTTTAGCAGTGGACGTCCTATGGCTGAGATGATGAAGATGATGATGATGACAAGGAACCCAAGCACCTAGTTAGTTCTAGCAACTAATCATGTATGTTGTACGTCACTTTGACCTACAAGAAGAGCGCCTGACCTACCTTCCTTACGGCGTCTCCATTAGCTTTCCTTCCTCCATGAACACAATTGACGCAATACCCAAAATTTTCGGTACAGTAAACAAATGTAATGGCTCGACAACGGGTGACGTTGCATTTAAAAACAAAACGCAGCCTGTTTCGATAGATTAAATGTCGGATTTATTTAATTTTTTGAATTGGAATTTATTTTGTAGCTGCACAATTGATACGTTTGATTTCATGTATGTGAAAGGACAAAATGCTATGAGGGTAGCTAGATATACAAACAGAATCATGAACACAAAAATTGCAAGTATTTATAGAAGATTTTTTTGTCATCATTTTTCTTCTGTAGAAAAAATGTGTATGGTTATAGTAGCCCCTAGTTCTGCTTAGGAAACGGTCGTGCGCTATACACATACTACATACGTACACACAGACGCACTATCGTAAGTCAAGAAAGAGCAACAGTTAAATAAAGAAAGAACATTTCATAACGCGACTATTCTCTAGTGAAATCTTTCTGCAGCTGTCATTTAGAAGCCCCAAGTTCCCAATTAAAACTACCTATCGGCATGAGGTTTTACAGGCATGCCAACAACAGAATAGCTAAAGGTTCAACCAATGGCAGTTAATTTGCCACCGCGGTATCATAATATCAAAAATCTTTAACAGATGTCAAAGAACCCGAATGCCTCGTCAGTCCACTCGTACGTAACCGATCGTTTTGGTCATGCCCACCGTACCTATTTGACCTAGAAGAAGACCTATTTGACCTATGGCATCTCTGCATCTTTCCTTACTCCGTGACAATACCCCATGAATAGTGAACCATTAGGTTGAGTGTCATTCATTCCCAAGAGAGAGTCATGTTGCAGGCGTAATATACCTGTGTACTGTAGCTATTATTTAGTTGTTACTTGTACGTAATAAATAGGCTCGTTTTTTAATTGAGTACCGAGAATTGACTAGATTACCTAGTACTGTGTCATTTTTTGAATGTCGTAAATGTCGAATAACTCTGTTTTTTCGTCGGGCTTTTGGTACAAAATTGTTTTAAAGAAATATTAAGGAAAAATGCTTAGTTTTACCCAGTTGAGGAAATAGGCTCTAAACTTAAAGCTCACAGTAAATATAAATGTAAAAGTGTTAAATTTGTATTTAGGTATCTAACACGGTATATTTATAAGCTATGTTTGCTTAACGTTAGTCTCCTCAAATAATGTTTTTCTTTTGGTGAAATTACAGTGAGGAAAAGGCAATAAATATTGCATTTCGATGCATCGATACGATTTTGGCAGTATTTGAAACATGAAGTGCAAAATCAAAATGTATAACGTTATCACTATGGAAATGTGTTATTTCGTTGGTATTCATGTGAACCTCGATATCTTTGGCTCTCAGCTACAGGGAACGAAATAGAGTTTGACCACGGAACAGGGGATAAAATCTTTAGACCGCACAGCACTGCGGCCTTCAGAGGCAGTTTTAGGTACGCTGCTACTAAATGCTGGAACAATATTCCCCCGCCAATAAGAAATGCCAAAACTCTTGGTACTTTTAGAATACACCTTCGAAAGTTCCTCATTAACTCACAAAAAGAACTTGGTATGACGATCTCAAACATGTCCATAATATAGCGATAGCAGGTACCTGCCGTGATGGTGTTTCGTCGCCGTAGTCCGGTTCACTCGTAGTCTGAGAGAACTAATACTAGTAGTTTACCTAGTAACACATTTCTACACTTCAATATTAATCATAGTTCACATTCAAGCACAACACACACACAGAACATAAAGCACTTACTTCAAATACACACAGCACACACACCAATAGTCTTCTCGACGTCCGTGCGTCATTTTTAGGGATCCAGCAGAATACCAGCGTCAGGTATTCTACCTGGCACATGCTGAGTTGGACTCCCATTCGGTGCAAACGTAAGACACTGCAGCGCGCCGTTAATCTCTGATTGTATTTCATATTTTATGTTTCTCTTTCTACCCACTTCTTGTTTTGTTTTATTTTTCTTATTGTGTATCTTTGTGGTGTCTTTTTGTTTGTCTGAATAAATGTTTTATCTATCTATCTATCTAGACATAGAAATGTACATGGAGATATGTAATACATTTTTAGTGTTTACAAAATTGAATAATATTAGAGTACAACTATTCAAATTATCGGTACCGAAACATGGAGACAGAAATTCATCAAACTGAAGTGTCATAGGATGACATCACAGAAAGAAAATGGTGGGCAGTGGATGGCTACGGGCTGGCCAATACCGAGATGGTTTGCGCCTTTGGGGGAGGCCACGTTCAGCAGTGGCCGGATGATGACTGATGAGATGACGATGACGTTTTAGAGAAAGATCGTTCAATTTTAGATGACCTTAACCAGAATGTAGTGTTTCAGTTGAGCCAACACCAACAAAATCGACGAAAGAACACTCTCAAACCTTTACACGCATCATTAAAACGAATCAAAGGCCCAAAAAGTCCCATGAAACATACTCCGTTTGAACACTGACGACTGAATTCATATCGCTTAAATATCTTGATGTTTGTTCGAGATATCGCTCAGTAAATGGATATCGCGACGACATCTGTGGGCGACAAATTACCTATTCTATCTGTCATCTCGCGAGAACGGTGCTTGTAGATTGTTTGGGGTTCCGTCTGGGTCTGTTAAAGCTGTTGTTTTTGAGTTTCTGGATTTATACCTAGTTTTTGATGGTGTTAAAGTGTGACTTATTTTGTTACTTCACTTTATCGGCTAGTATCTTACTATAACAAAAATATTGTTCTTACGCCTTCCAAACTGTCTTTGTCTTCAATACCTCGACACTATGTCATAAAACTAAAGAGAGGTTTAGTTCATTTGTTTTTTTCAACGCGGATATCTGATGAACCACTGATCCGATTAGCAAAAATTATTTCAGTACCGTCTGTTAGATATAGCTCATTATCGAGTTTAGACTCTATACGCTACTTTTAATCTAGGTAAGCGTAGTAATTCACTTATGAAGTGGGTGACGCTGCTCTCAGAAGCTAGTCTTCAAATTCAAACATGCGGAACCTCACCCCCACCCCTACAATCAATTCTCTCACACCTTATGTTTTCGCGAAATATTTTCGAGATTCAGTGATTGATGTTCGGTTGACGCGTCTTCGACTAATGCTAGCACAAGATTGATACGTCCCATCGGTATTAGCTACGTGTTTCATTTCTCTATATTATTTAAATACCGTGGTATGGGTTTCGTTTGATGAATAGGTATTTGATTGCTTTTGAATATAGATTTTCTTTTGGCTTAAATGGGAATGTCTTGTTTGGGGATTGGTTATTGGGAGGTTTGCTTTTAGGTGGTATTTTTGTGGCCTATTTGAAATGTGGCTTTTTTTTCGGTGTGTTGCTAAGTAGTTCAAAATAAGACAGTCATAATTCAGGGTAAGCTATCATAGGGGGTTATACTATTTTTATTGTCTATGCTGCTGTTTAATTGAACAATTAATGAAGTTGAGCGTTTCAAGGATATTCGATTCATTATTCAAGTTACAGAAGATTACATGTGGCTGTAACCTCATGTAATGTTCATTTATCGTCCCACTCACAATCAAAGAAAACAAGAAAATGCAGTACATTTTCTTCGAAGGGAATCTCTTCATGTATTCCAAGTAAACAGTCGCACATTTAATCGCTAACAAGCTGGTTGAGCGATTGAAGCGCTTCAAGCGCTTGTTGACATTAAAAAATAAATAACGTTTGAAAGCATCGCTTTAAGTGTACATGTCCGCTGGATTCAGCGGCTGAATGGGATGTTCTAATTTAGAAATTGTGCCGTTTCGTTCTGGGAAAGTAGTTAGTGCATATTTTTTAGGCCATTTCACCACTAACCTGGTATCATAGATGTTTTATCTCACAAAAGAGGATGATTCATACTTGTATGTGTAAAGGCCTCATCTCAAACTATAGACCATTTCACGAGGATATCGCATTTAAATGCCAAGTGAATACTGTCATTGCACCTAACTATACTTCCAGAATGTACATCCATATTGACTTATTTATGTACTTTTTCATATACTCTTCCTAAATACTCGCAAATGTAGGTACTCAAGCGCCTGAATTTTATAAATGTGAAAGTAAGTGATTTTTAGCCAAATCGGATATATGCGCTCACAACCTATTTTTAGAGCTGGATCCTCCCCTCCCCGCAACCTGACGCTAAGCAGTACCTAAATAACTTGTAATTTTTACCAACCAACTGAAAAACCAACCCAATAATCGTTCACAAAAACCATTTAATTCGCCCACTAATCTTTTCTCACCACAAGACACAGCACGACTTCTCAATTATTCACAATAAAATTAGGAGTAATTGGCGAGTCCAGGGAAGCAATCTAGATAAAAGCTTTGCTTGAAGGCCCATGAACGTTTTAGGAGTACCTACGTTTACTGCCAACCCTGAAATATGATAGGTGGCCAGATGTAATCATTTTGAGTATGTCCAGGATTTACTTTACGAGGGGGCTATGTTTATGTGTGTGAGTGTGTGTATTTGTGGGTGAGTGTGTGTGTGTGTGTGTGCGTTTTAAATGGTTTGCTTTTTATTTCTGTTTAGGTTGAGAATTTATTAGGTTGGTTTGTATCGTGATTATTTTTTATGCAGGTATATATAATTCGCAAGTACGTGAGCTTCTGAGATTATATGAATGCAGGAAGATAGATTATAACATAAGAACTTTGGTGGCAAAAAAATATTAAGAGCAAAGGAACAAGCCATAATTAAAACACTTTTTACATTCATGCAATACTGGGTACACCGAAAGACAATTTTCAACTAATTTCATTCTGCTGTTAATTCAGCATTTGCATACAATTAACTAGAAATTTAATATAAGTGTTTAAAGAAGATATTCCGAATACGGGTACTAAAATTATAGATTTCTGAGAAACAATTTGATCCTCACTCGAGACAGAGCACAAAAGGTGACCTGATTAAACTAATTTTGACTAAATATAGTACCTGCGCACGTTTTTTAAAGTCACCTTGTTTTTGTCATTTAATTGTGATTGGTAATAATTGGTCATATCTACTACTAAAACTCTTATTGTTGTAATTTTTTTTAGTCTAAGCGATAGCCGACTCATTTCTTCACTACCCTGCCCTGGAGTATAAGAAGATCTCGAAACATCATGTCTAAAATGAAAAGAATTAATAAGGAAGTATTTTCCGTTCTGTACCTAAAATGAAATTTTCACAGATGATGTATTATTATTACCACTTTGAATACTGAAAACTAGAACCAAACGAATATTTTAGGGGCCTCCTATAAATCCTATAAATCAAACTCGCACTATTTTCTGCTTAGAATTTCAAACGATTCCCAAAAAACAAAATACACTTTTAATATTTCAGACTTATTACAAATCCATATTCATTTATAAAATGCTACTCATTCAAAGCTTAATCGGTATTAAGCACTGTAATACCAATTTGGACGATAAAATGACAAATTAAAGTCCCAATGCAGACTGGCAGACTTAATTAGTCGACAGTTTATAGTCTAGCAAAAGTAATTATCGGGATCATCAAAATCATGTAAAATGAAAATACTGTTAACGTTACTGAACTTTTTGTAAGTTTATTTATTTTTTGGCATTGGTAGTTAATAAAATGTATTACAAGTACATAAGGTTGTTGTACCTTGTTTTGACGTGATCATCCAAAATAGGCTAAAAAATACTTTTAAGGCATTTTTCACTGAGGAAGCTATGTCGAGCACTCGGAGTAGAGCCATACTAGATTCATGGGCTATGCATGGCCCAGTATCGTAAAGAAAACAATTGTAATATTTGTGGATATTTATTTTATTGAGTAAAAAATATAAGTAGACTGATAATAAGAGATATATTGTTTTGCTGCATAAACCAAATAATTTCATAGAGAAAATAAATAGTTATTAGGTCCTCTCTTTGTACGATCATCATCACCATTATAGGTATTGTTTTAGACATACACACCCTTGACTAATAATTACATGAACTACGCAATTAATTCATTTTTATATTCTGTTAACAATATATTCCAACATCACAGTTAACAGTACCTGAACCTAAACAATAGCATTAGAATTAATTCGCTGGACAATTCATTTGGCCACCGCAGCGACATCGGTTTAATGAATCAACGGTCCGTGTGACGTTGTGCCGTATTGCGTTCCCGTTTCTATGCAACTAAGTGGAATTTTAGCTTCAGTTACATCTGAGAATGTTGGCTATATTTTACTGTTTAATAAGTAGATTGAAAGATTTAATAGTTCTGACTTATAAAAAAAAACTGGTCCTTTTTTTGGGGATCATCAAATGACGTCTGATTCCGTTACGGGTAGTCAGAAGCCAGTAAGTCTGACACCAGTCTAACCAAGGGTTATTGGGTTGCCCGGGTAACTGGGTTGAGGAGGTCAGATAGGCAGTCGCTTCTTGTAAAGCTGGTACTCAGCTGAATCCGGTTAGACTGGAAGCCGACCCCAACATAGTTGGGAAAAAGACTCGGAGGATGATGATCAAATGACGTCTGATTGGTGCTCTTTGGTGCTGTGGAGGAGGGTCTGAGAAACTGGTCCTACTAATCCTTCATTGATTTCAGCTTCAATTGTTTTAAATATGAAAGCATATAAAGTAAATTCTAGTATTTTATAACGTTGAAAGGAAATTCAGTAAATATTTTAAAAAATACCGAAATTAAATATGAATATTCTGAAAGCTATTTGGGTAAACGTATTTCGCGGTTAACATAATTAACATTATTTTATCTACAGCTACCAAACCTATAATAATTCAGCTTTACTATATCCGCAAACATCTATAAACGAAGCTAAAAGAGTACATTAACCCACTAGCTATTAAGTAGATAATTATGTAAATTCGTATGTAAATTTACTGAAACATTAAGCTGGAAACGAACGAAATAATGATACTAAAATATTAATTATACGACAATTATAAATGTGACAAGTATTGTTGGTTTTGTTAGCAGTCATATTCCGTGTTACCTGACATTTGTGTATGCGTTCAGAATTCATTAAATTAGTTGCTGTTTGAAATGAAAAATTGCCTTTTTAGA
This sequence comes from Helicoverpa zea x Helicoverpa armigera, assembly GCA_033682625.1. Taxonomy (NCBI): domain Eukaryota; kingdom Metazoa; phylum Arthropoda; class Insecta; order Lepidoptera; family Noctuidae; genus Helicoverpa; species Helicoverpa zea x Helicoverpa armigera. The sequence goes on from JAWIIS010000045.1 coordinate 9,008,931, forward strand.
ATTATGTAACGCAGTATAATTAAAATCCAGATAATAAGATTACCTAATCAAGTCGTCTTATATATGAATATAAGTATAGGTAAAAAGCAAATGAAATGAAAGTACAAAAAATAATCAATATAACAGCAAAAGGAATCGCTAACTTAACAAACGAAGAGTGATAGCAGATCTAGACTTTGTTTGTTTCTTACTAAAATTCAGATTATCATTACTATCTATACCTCTCAGTTGACCGACAGTTTAATCGGAATCTTAATCACTATGAAGATGTATGGTAGTCAGCACATTACAAAAGAGGCCAGGTATTGGCAGAATAAAAAGTTTGATGTCATCACATTTATGCTTAACTAGGTATTAATCAACCCACTTGACCGCTTTGTTATTTAGTCTGTAATCTGCTTAAGTTTTAATTTTCTTCTTTACAACTTCTAATTATAACAAACAGCCCACACAAAAACACCCATTAGGTAGTAATTCTTCCACAAATGAACGAAATAAAACATAATATGTACACAGGCACCATAAAACCCAATTCTAATTCAGCAACGAACTCACAATTTCATGGTTTACCGAACTACCATTAGTGAAAGCCATTCCAATCTTGATAATGGGATTGCAACGCCATTGAATCTTACATGTTGCTTTCTAGTTATTTGCTTAATTTAACTTATTGGTATTGTGTTTGCGATGTGTTTGAGTTTTGAAGGTTAATGGTTTTGTATTACGTTTAGTTAATAGGTAATAGTTTTGGTTTCATACGTGTTAGGAACTCATCGATCAATTTTTAAAAGAGCGGGTCAAATTGCGTAAGTATATGTAAACTATGTACCTACGTCATAAGTTGAATACGTTATTTCCAAAATGGTCAGAATTTTTCGTATTTTTCCACTAATCTGTTTGCAAACTCAAAAGTATATTTAAACCAAAAATATCACTACGCTATTTCCTCAAACTCCAATTCCAACGCCCACGCACAATTCAAAATCAGCCCCCAAACAAAACACCGATTAAAAGCTGTTTCTAATTACATTTGAAGATCGAAGTTTATATTTCTCCAACGCCGAGGAAATTACAAGTAGCTCCACTCTCTAAATAAGACAATGCTTTGGAATAATCACTGGAGCTTACCCTTTCATCGGTTTTAACTAAACACCGCTTAATCCAATTCTAGCGAAATATTTGTAGGTACTGAACTTGGTAGGTTTTGGTCCAAGTTCTGAGAAACAACGGACGTTATATAAGAAGTTTATATAACAACAATAACATTATGTAATGTCGTCTAAACCGTTTCTGGTAATAGGGTCAATTTTCAAGATTATCTGCGTAGGATTCTTCGTATATTATTATCTCCTTTACTACATAGTCTAGAAGGACGATAATAATATGACACATACGGAGAAAGATCAGATACAGGACTGACAGTTGTGCGTGCATTTCAAAGTACGAGAGTATTTCAGTTCACGAGACCATTGTCTAGTCTACTTTGTGAAAAACCCACCAAGGAATTTCGGCCCGACCCAGGAAGCAAAACTATTCACACTATTAAACTAACAGAGCAGTCTAATGATGTCTGATTTCCCAAGGAAAAGCTGTTCCTCTAGCTATCTTCCGCTACATTTATACTGATACATACTGATACTTCTACCCCAATAACCTTCAGATCTCCAACATAAGACCCACACGCTCCAACCCAAATCTTGGGACGTCTAACCAACAAATTATTTACATTCTCCTAATCAAGTGGTTGCTAACATAGTGACGGTGCACTAATTGAGTTCGTACGACGACCCACAACTGTGAGAATACATTTTTAACTAGAAACCGAGGATCGTTACCTTTGTGAGAGATTGGCTGGTTAACGAAAGGTTTTCGGCTTGATTGTAGTTCGCAGATTTAGGTCGACTTGTATAATTGACTACTTAGTTCCACGACCCAAGCTCAACGACAAGATAAATGACAGTTTTTTTTAACTGTATATGTATGAACTTTCACGTTTGATTTTCAAAATAAACAGTTATTGCGATGGGGATGGATTTTTTGACGCGTCTTAGATATAGTGTTTTTTTTTTTATTGTTTTACTAGGACAGTTTTTTTTTGTGTTGTAAATAACTATGTAAATAACCTTGTTATTGTAAGAAAAACAAACGTTTCTGCTGTCAGTAAAATTGAGCTTTTGTATCATTCTGAATTTTATTAAAAACATCTTTATTTCTAGCGACTTCAATTAAGGAAAAATCATTCTTGCGTTGCACCTTTCTTTCAGAATTCATTTTGTGTCAATCAATTTTTGAAGGGTTCGAAGGGGAGAAGTTCATTGACCTCTAACATCTTTGTAATTTTAAACCTTCGAAACAAAATTGTGTTACTTAAGTTTCATTCGAAGCTAGACTTTGTTATCTAACCATAGTGGTAAATTATGAAAACGGGTTTAAAGCGTGTTAGACAACCATTTAATTCTTACTTTAAAACGGCTTATGTTTAACTGATCACCAGAAATAGTAACAAATAGCAGACAAAAATAGTAAATGATCACCAAAATGACACTCGCATTTTAATGTAAAATGATAACCAAAGTTTTAACACTTTGCTATCCCATTTAAGTGAAATTACTCCAAAATAAATCATGCGCAAGCCAAAAATAGTAAATGATCACCAAAATTAAACCACCATTTTAAAGTAAAATGATAACCAAAGTTTTTACATTCTGCTATCCTATTTAAGCAAAATGAGTCCAAATAAATCATTGTTATCCCAAAAGTAGTAAATGATCACCAAAAGTAGTGAATGATCATCAAAATTATACCAGCGTTTTAATATAAAATGATAATCAAAGTTTTTACATCTTGCTATCCTGTTTAAGTAAACCGACTCCAAAAAAATAAGTTCGGCCTGATACAATAAATGTAATAACATTATGGGGACCCTTTTCCTGCACTAGGGTGGAAAATTGTCTATTGCATGCCTCTAAACAGTGCGATAAGAGTGTGTTTTCGAGGGAGTGTATTGAGAAACACATTCTTCTTCTTCTTTCTCCTGCCCTGTTCCCAATTTTACTTGGGGTCGGCGCAATATGTCATTTTCTTCCATCTTCCCCTGTCACTCGTCATACTGACACTCACGCATGCATTGCAAGCCGGACACATAACTTAATATGGCATCATAATACTTTATTTGATAATAAGCCTACATTTTATGGCAATCACAGTGACTTATTTAGGCAAAAATAATACATTAATTTGGTCGTCAAGAGTTGGTGATCATTTACTAAATTTGGTGGTCGAATACAATTTAAAGTGAAGTCGTGACTAAAATAGCTGGTACTATTACATTTTTAGACTTTATTTTTCTGGTGTTCAGTAGATTTTTCTGGTTGCAAAACTAAGGGTATCAAAGCATTTTATGGTGGTCATTATATTTGTTCCCCTTTAAAACCTAAGCATTACACCAAAAATACGTAAAATTATTTTCTGCTTGCTATTTAAAATTCTCAAAAAAACGCAATCGTACCAATAAATCCTGACGAATTATGATACCAAGATGGACGAAGACGAATTGCTAGTCAAGCAAAAATGTCTAAATCTCGTACCTATGTTTTGATCCCGGGCAGAGCAATTAATTCAAATAAGTGATGGTCTCAACCCGGCCCGGGATAATGCCTGATGACAAATAGTCTTCGAAATAGTCAAGGCAAGGGTTCTCTAAAGGTCACCCCTAAGATGTAGCATTTAAATTTCAGGCCAAGGCTCTCTCAGTATTAAACTCCGGATTTTGTTTTGGCCTTTAGAGTATTTTGTTAGAAAGGTATTTTTCCGTTTTTATTTGGAAAATGTGTGAGGGGAATTATAATGTAGCCTAAAGGTCTGGCCTGTAATATTTTATGTAGGTAAAAAAGTTTGTTTTTTATTTATGAAAAGGTTTATTCGTGTTTTTGGTTTATTGAATTGAGTGGTCTACTAGACTAGCAAACATAACCAATCACTGTTATATGTCGTACTTAAAGGACATAAAAACGTGTCACGTAACTCAAAATATGATCTATCATGTACAGATCTCAATCACCAACAACTCACACACCACCAATATAAACATCGAAAAACGAACAAACCAAACTATCTCTAACTTCACAGAAGTGGCAATCAACTCAAAAATCCGATCAAAACCCTAAAAAAAACAAAAAGCAATCTAACCCTCTCGCTGCAGCAGCAATAAGTACAATCAATACGCAACTCTGTAACAAAACATAACCGCGGAACTGCAAAACAAAAAGGAGAACACTTAAAACCGGTGGAACTGCACAAACAGTGCCGTTCCGGAATCCGGATCGGAACTTATGCGATCACGTCCCCGGAAATGGAATTTTAAATCCACACATTGTACTTAGCGGTGAGGCGAGGCAGGGTTAGTGGCACAACGAGGCAGCCTCGATTTCGATGCGTCGCGGTTGATATAATTATGTGGTGTGGCACGTAATTACGTATCTTTTGTATGTGTTTAAATATTTATTGGGATTCAATAATACAGTGAAAGGTTTTATTTTTTCAGGTGTTTATCTTTATTAATGCGTCACAATTTTAATACATATTTTAAGCACCATATTATGGCCTTCAAAAAATGTATTAGTTGTTTAACAAAAAAAAAAATCTCATAAATTATGCCTCAAGGAAAGTAATCTTAGAAGAACCAATGCCTTCTTTGCAATATATTTTTGTCTGTCAGTCTTCATGGTATTCTAAACGTCTTACTCATACACAAAACTTACAACTTATGCCTCGCATTGTAATATGAGGCGAGGCAGGTGTGCCTCGCATGCTTTTAGCATTTCACGGTTAAAACATAGAATAACTTAAGCAGTGGCCATTAAAGGGTTGCGCAGAACGCACAATTCACGAGTTCTTACATTTTAATTTTAAATTCTTGGGTTAGGAATGGAATTTATTGATCTTTTACTATTTTAGTGGAACTCATCTGAGAAAATTGTGTGAGCACTTTAGGAAGAGTTCTACTCAATTCAACATACCTATTTCATAAAAATAAATCGAAGAGAGAATTGTTTCAGTAATCTACTATCAACTATCAATTCTTTAGAATGAAATGTGCAAAAGGAATATTTTTTCTTAATCATGCTTTGACGGTGAATATTACAGTGACGATAATGCAAAACTCACGTTTGATTCTAATATTTATAATACACCACCATGTAATACACCAAAATAAAATTAGACAATCTTCGTGAAAACTATTCCAAGATTAAGAGGCATTTTCTATGTCTTCTCAATAACCCAAAAACATCTTAATAAAAGCGACCAAACCAAGTCTTTCTCTAAACTCTTACGAGACACAAATCCATCTTCAATACAACCTACTTTAAAGTATAAACTATAATGACAACGCCGACCCATTCTATAGCAGACAGGTTCAATCCCCTTTATCTAGCTGTAAATAATTGAATGCGTTTTGCTTTCGATACTAGGGATGTGCTACTAGTGATGTGCTACTTGTGGTTAGTATCGATTACGAGTGACTTTAGAACTTTGTTAGCTGTGTGGGTTAAGTTTCTTTGTGTGCGTGTGAGACAATGTGTAGTTTGGTTTAGATAGGTGTGAGAAAATTTTGAGTTTTGTGTTTTCGAAGGCGCTTGTTAGATTATTTAGAATGAATTATTGTAAAATTACCTTAATTAGGTAACCAATTTTCTAGCGAAACGATTTATTAATTTATATGTATTTATATTTTAAGCTTTTAAGTTCTATTTCTCAATAAAGAGCTAAGCAATATGTGGTTAATCGATTAAGCATTCGCTGTTAAGAGAAGAAGCCAAAGTAAATTTTAGAAAATTATACTCTTATAGATCAGGTAAGATAGGCAGAAGAAGGCAGAAGAATCTAGGTAACCGACATGGCATAACAAGTTACCTAGGCAAGAAAACCTCACTTGTAAAAAAAGTTTCACTCACTACATAAAATACATTTTATAAATATAAAAACAATGTAAAAACACTAGAACAACTCCATTATCTTAGTACACTCGCAACTTAACAAACCACAACAATACGATACGTACACTTGAGTTCAGTAAAACTGACTCACAATGAAAATACCAGCCATTCATCTCGCCACCAGAAAATATTCATATGCCGAGTATTAAAGCACGCGAGAAATATTTTACATATGTATGGAATGAATGACGGAGATGTGGAAATACAAGATTTTGCTTCTACGTTGGTGCGAGGAAAGATTTCATGAATTCCGTGAACGTAGTCGAAGATTACGACTTTGTGCGGCATTGGGAATGAAAAGTGGTTATTGGAATTTTTCTGTGCGAGTTTTTTGCTAATTTTATGTTGCTTATTAGAGATAGCGTAAAGTATTTCAACGTACTACAATCCAATATTAAATTGATTACCAAAATAAGTCAAGAACATATGTAGGTGCTAATGTGAATTATCTTACCTTCCTATTAAGTTATCTAAGCTGTAAGGCTTCCATATAAATAAATAAATTATACACCTTTAAACATTTCACTTAAACGTTTAAAACACCAACCTACTCAGTCCTAAAACACCTTAAACTTACAGTCAATAAATCCTTAAAAAAGGACATTAGCATGTCTTACTCCGTGAACAACGAACTGTCGGAATAATTTCCTTGGGCGTCTTAATTCTTTGCCAGCCGTAATTAAAGGACAACCCGGGAGCCTGTCAAATTAATTACACCTATTCGAGATAATCACAGTGGAAAATGAAAGGGTGATTTTTTTAAGTTATTTTTTTCCTTTATTTTCTGTCCCCTTTTTTTTGCAGCGCAGTGTAGTCTTTGAGTGAACGGATTTTGATGTTTTAAGTTTGTGTCGAAATGTAAAACTGTTTTTGCTGGAATTATTTTGAGGGATCCTTTAGGGTTTGAGTGAATTGTTTGACAACTAGGTAAATATGAACTGTCAAACAAAAGTTTGAATAAAGGTCAAGTACAACTGGGAATCAGTTTCAATTGCAAGAAAATGTTTTGTGGTTCAACCAAACAGTTGCTTATAAACTAAGAACTGTCTCTCGGATATTTCTACATCAATTGTAAAATAAATAAATAAACTAAGAGAATAAATAACTGGCTCCAAACAAAAACCGAAACAACTGCCATATAAAAAAGCAAAAAAAACATACAATCTCATCACACACGAGCGATAAAATTCAAAAATTCATCACAACACCGTCATAACACACAATAGAAACATCGTGTGTTTATAACACCATTTAGTCACGACACGGGAACGTAACGACATGCGGAAATAAAACGTTTTATCCTTTTAACGTTTATGAAAACAGAACTCCGAAAGGTTCCGTGGCCATTCAAAGCTTTAAGGAAACATCGGAAAGATTTATTAAATTCAACGCGACGGGATCGTGTATTGTAAATGGCCTTTATAAAGGACGTTTCAAATATTTTTCAAGGGACGGACGAAGGGACGGATTTGTGTCCGTTTATTGTTATTTTGCTGTAATAATTGTGTTATTGGAGTGTTTTACACAAATTGTTTTTTTGTGTTTGTTATGATATTGTGATGTCGAGAAATGAAATTACGAGTGGGTCTTTATTTCCAATCTTCAATAGGCGTCAAGTTTTTTAGAAAAGGTTGAAAACTAGCTTGATAAAATTAGATTTTGGAGGCCGTAGTAATGTCGTTAACACTAGAAAACGTGCATTGAAAATGCAAATTTAAAAAAAATGAGATATTATCCATTATGAAACAAATCAATTTTGTATATTAACTACGACCTACTTGACAACACAAAACTTACAAGAATAGACATAATAACCTTGACACCATGACACCATTGATTTAATCATAATTGTGTTAAACATATTATTATAGTGACGAAGCATGTCTATAAGGATTTATAAATCTTTGTTTTGGTTTAGTTAACAGAAGAAATATTTTATATTCTATTTTTCATTGTCGAGACAGTTAATTTCACATGTAGCTTCAATCAGAGATTATTTTTTTATTCATGTTAAATTAAACAAAGTTAATATTTTTTTTTGTCAAACAAATACTTAAATGGAATATGGTATTAATCAATTTTCATTAAAGATCCGATTAGTTACGCAAATTTTAATAGGGAGCTGCCATTTCTCCCAGGTTTTATTTTTTTTATGAAAAATACACATTAATGTAGTACGAAGGACATTAAATAGGAATAAACAGTATCATTGTACTTTATCTGCATTACACCACAATGCAATCACCATCCACAGTAATAAAAATTCCGAACGGAACTTCCAAAAATGGCCGAACTTCACCCCACCAAAAAATTCATCTCATTTAACAATAACCAAAGTTGCCCATAAAATCTGTCAACCCAATTTATGGGTGCAACCACACATAATGATAGAGGTTTTGTCCATTACCAGGCGTTAAAGTCCGCGCATACTACAAACTTTTAGTCGGCCGATAGTTGTTTTGGGCTCTTATATCAGTATGAAGATGAAGGGAAGTACACAAGTAACGGCGATCAGGTATTTGTTCGGTATTACACTGAATAAAAATTTTGATTGCATTCAAGATTTTAAAATATTTATACTTAAAAGTATATATCGGGTGTGTCGTACCTAATTACATTAAATTAAATCCATTAATACACTGGTTAATATATATCGATTAGCTTAAAGAAAAAATAAAATATGGAAAAAAATATATATATATATATATTTATAGAAATCGAGCAAAAATGAGAAAAAAAATTACGCTTGTTTTATGGGAGCCCCCAAAATATTTATTTGATTCTAGTTTTCAGTATTTGTTGTTATAGCGACAACAGAAATCTGTGAAAATTTCAACTCTCTAACTATCACGGTTCATGATATACAGCCTGGTGACAGACGGACGGACGGACAGACAGAGGAGCGAAAACAATAGGGTCCCGGATAGGGAAGCCTAAAAAACAAACAAAGAAAATATAATACAAATGTGCGAGAATTAGAACACCTTATAAGAGTCTGTCATTACAAGCAACGGAAATTGTCCCTTGAAAACTGACAGCTGTCAACTGGTCAAACATTCGATACCTACTACCTAACTTTATCTCTGCTTCACACATGATGTTGTAAATGATGAAAACGTAAAATGGCTGTGGCCAAACCACTGAATGGATTGGGTTATTTTTTTACAATTCGCCATAGAATATTTTAAAGTATATGTGATAGGATTTAATGTGATTGGATACGACACGCCCGAAATATATTTAAACTTGGATTTGATTATTGTTACTCTCTTATGTACTTCATTCCCAGAGCCCAAATCAACTATCGGCCGACTTAAAGTTCGCAGTATGCGCGCGATAATGGGAGCTTGCCAGACCATAGTTACAAAGTTCAACTGTGTTTTACTGCTAATCAAAATTCAAGTATGCTAATTTCGAAACACTATTAAGCTGAGCGATGAATGACTGCCATTTTGGGAAATTTCGCAAATTTCCCGCAATTTAATTACTTTGTCTGTTTGTAATGCTCGTGTTTACGTCGGCCTAGTTGACTGGTAATTGGCGGAAATGTCTTCATATTTGTTATTGGGGAAAGACTTGTCAAACTCATTTCATCGTCGTGAAAGTAAGGAAAGTCGAGGAAAAATGCAGGTTTATTAGTATATACCCGGAACTTAATTCACTATATTTCAACATACCTACCTAAATAAGTAAATAACGACTTTATGTGAATATGTAAAATGTCATCCACCGCTGTTTGCGACAAACTCAAAAACTACTAAACGGATTTCCACGTAGGTATCACCAAGTGGAGTTGGAGTGATTCGTGAAAAAAGCATATACTCGTACATACATTTTCTACCTGCCTGTGAAAAGGCTGAATTGCTAGTATTAAATAATCTATCATTCTATATTCATAATACTCTGTAAGTACATAAATACATTTATAATTATCGGCTACTGAAGAAAAACTTACAGGTGAAGTACTGACTAAGTTCTTTGGCTCTGTCGCTTCGAATTTTAATTACTCTGAAAGCAATTTGCATACTTAATTTAAATCAATAGGTATTACTGCAGTAATAAGTTTCCATAATTCAAACATGATGAAATATAATTACAATTTGCTTGAACAGATTCTGAAAACTTGTTGTTTTACTTTACTCTAAATCTAACGTTTTAAGTATTAGTTTCAAACTCCAAGATTTTGGAGTTGATAAACAAGAATTAATATTCTGTTTGTGTCAACAAAAGTTTTGATAGGCATTTATTTTGTTTGATATTTACGACAATATCTGTTTCTAATCCTTACTAATAATTTATTAGGAGTTTGATTGTTTGTACTCTACCAATGACTCGTAAATGAGGAAATTTTAAAAGGAAATAACTTGGTAGCTAAGAAAGATAATAGTAAAGTTCTAATAGACTTACGAACCGAGTAAAACCGCAGAACAAAGCTGCATAGAACCAAATACGTATCCATTCTCCGGTGTCGCGACCCTAATTCAAAAAATCTTCTCCAACAAAGAAACTTTTGAATTAAATCGGTTAACAAAGGTACCCGGACCAAGTTCCCCGGATTGTTTCAGAACTGGGTGGCACACTGTCAGTTCATTTAGCTAAATGAGCTGCTACTACATTCATGGAAACAAACGTCCCAATTTCAACCTTAATACTGTAGATATAAGATTCATTTTGGGTTGCCATGGTAATACAACTATTTTTGGCAGTGTTTTACTTAAATTACAGGATGTTTTCCACTTAAGTATTCGCGTGATTATGTATGTTTATCTCCTGTCTGCATTAGAGTATCTTTTCCCAAAGGAAAGTCGAAGTAGGTTTCCAAAAAGGTCATAGTGTAGGCTTTTTGGCAGGAACCCAGAACGGGCCGTGTACTCTCGTAGTGTCGTGATATTGAAATGAAACGGTCGCTTCATTGTTGTCACACTAACGCCCGTAGGATAGGTATATAAGCTGCCGAAATATGCCCTCTGGGTTTATTTTGGATGACGCTGCAGGCTGCTCAAAATAGAAGCAAATATTAATCATCAAAAATGTACCTATACCTAGCCGCTTTTTATTTTTCGTTTTTTCAATCTCCCGTTTACCTGTATTTTACTGACGATCATCGCTCGTGTACCAAAATAATTATTTGAAAAATAATTACATAACTTAAAAGCTTTTAATTTAATAAATGATTATAGCATATTAAATGATCATTACTGTACATATTATCGCTATTAATATTTAATTCGGCCTGCACCCAAAACTTTATACCCAACATTAAACATTAAAAACAGATGCAACATAAAACTTGGAACGCTGAAAATGCAACTGCATTGTTTTCACATCATTTAATTTATATAGGTTTTTTCATTCACAGTATCCACTTTCATTTACATAAGTTAATTGGCATATTTCGTGTCGAGTCTTTCGATGTAATGGATTTTATTATCGCGAAGCGCGATGGATGCACCCAAATGATCGGGCGATTAAACCTTTTCGTATGAAAGCTTGCGTTCCAGTTTTTTTATTATATCTGTATATATACGCTGTATGAATGTCGTGTGTGTTGCTTTTGTTTTTAAGTGATATGACAATTTAATTTTAAGTTTTGCGTTTTAAAAATTACAAATTTTGGTTCGTTGTGATGTTTTGGTGGTTAAAGAACCAATAGGTTTAAGAGAAGTAAAAGTTGATTACGTTGAGGTAAAAATACAGAGGTTGAGCCCTAATTTTCACCACTATATGAATATCACTTTTAATGATTACAGAATGTAATACGAGTATGACATAAGAAGGTTCCCTGTTGATGACAGCAATGAAAGATGCACCAATTATTCGATCTAATATTTGCACTAGAGGACCAAAAACCTCTCCAAACACTCCGTACCATCATCATCATTGCAGTTTTAGACATCCTACTACCCAAAGCTATATCTATCTTCAAACAACTCCCCATAAATTCAAAAACCGATAAATATTAAAAGGAATCACAACAAAACTTTCAATATTTATTCGATTCAATTTCTGAGAAGCGTCGCGGCAGCATAATATCGAAAACATGAGTTCGAAACCGCTACATGCTTGTGGCAATGAGCCAAAGGTTTCTCACAGCTGGTTCACACTGCACTTTATATTTATTATATCTATTATTAATAATGTACTGTATATTTTGAGAGGGGTATTGCTTGTAAATAATGTGCATCTCTAGTTTTCTCTATTACTATTGCGATGATCATTTCGATATGAAAGTTTCTCGTACTCGTTGGAGGAAAGTTTTATTTGTATTTGCAAAAGCTATTACCTATATTGGCCATTGTTTATAGTTATCAAACGTTATTAACCAACGGATAAGTTATTTAAAAAAAAAAAAAAAAAATCATCCTCCGAGCCTTTTTCCCAACTATGTTGGGGTCGGCTTCCAGTCTAACCGGATGTAGCTGAGTGGTAGAGCTTTACAAGAAGCGACTGCCTATCTGACCTCCTCAACCCAGTTACCCGGGCAACCCAATATTCCTTGGTTAGACTAGTTTCAGACTTAAGTATTGTTATTTAGAGAAAATATAATATGTTAATTTTGATTACTTATTGAAAACATGGCATTAATCAACCTAGTGCAAGTAATTGATTCGACCGTTACCTTGTCATATTGAAAGAGATATGGTAATTATTTCATGATCGTAACTTTTGTCAACTATAGCATGCATTTCTGCTCTTATATCGGGTGTGTCGTTCATAATCACATTAAATGAAATGCGTTAATATACTGCTTGATATATGTCGATTAACACAAAAATAAAAGAAAAATACGTAAATATAAAAAAATGTTTTTTTCAAACAAAGTAAATGGAATAAAAATGTGCAAAAATTAGAACACCATATAAAAGTCAGTTATTACAAACAACTGAAATTCTCCCTTGAAAACTGACAGCTGTCAACTGATCAAAACATACGATACTCCTAACTTTTTCTCTCCTTTACACATGATGTTATAAATTATAAAAACGAAAAATGCCTCCCTGTCCTCCTGTGGTTAAACCACTGAATGGATTAGGTTATTTTTTTTACAATTCGCCATAGAATATCATACAGTATATGCGATATGATTTAATGTGATTGTGAACGACACACCCGATATAGCAACAGTAAATACAAAAATTATGAAAATTAGGTTGATTCGTTTGCATTATAACTATCAAAAATCGGATTTAAAATCAATCCAATTTTGACATCGTCAATTCAATCAATTCATTCATCAGTGACTGTTCATTTAGTATAAATTGACCGACAAAAATATCATATAAATTAATTAAATTAATGCATCATTCATTGTATCATTCTCTTTGTATGACCTCAAAAGGCTTTATTACAAATTCTGTATTCTGCAGCTGCCCTTTTTGCGATAAGCTTGTGTTTTAGTACATTAAATATTCTCACTTACAAGGCACAATTTTACAAAATAATAAATATACCAAACGAACGTTTAACACCTATTAATAATCTGGGTTATTTGTCATCTCGACACACTAGACTCATCACGAATGTGTCTAGTTGGTGAACCTCAAAATTTGTACATTTTCATTTCGTCAACTGGCCACGTCAACATTTTCATTTGTGTCCAGTTATGCAACTTAAATTACATCACTTTTATGTTTTCGCCAACTGGACTCATTTTAGCATTGCATGGCAAAAGTACAGTCGACCACCTTCATTTCGCATAAGGCACTTATGTACTTTTTTTTTTTATAATAAGCGAACGTTTTATACCTACTTACTTACGATGAGTTGCAACATTTACCTAACTGTAACGATAACTGAACCATTTTCAGTTCTCAAATCGGCGATTTGTCCAACGGGTGATGAGCTTACAGCTAGTCATGATTTGGTTATCGTTATAGTTAAATGGTACGAATCCACCTCGAAATAAATTGATTTTCTTCTATAAAATTAACAAGTCGATTACTCAAGCATTTCAATATGCTACGTCAAATTCTTACTTAAATTGAGTTCGAAATAAAATAAAAGATGGTCAGCGAAATTGTTGTAAGAAAAAACTTTGTTTTAATTTTCTTTACAGAAATAAAGCTTTGCGTATTTAATTAATTAAGAAGGGTTCCTTTCTTTAAACACAATCAAGTGTCTAATGAGTGTTTTTACTTTTTTTCTAGTTTTTCCGTTCACTGTAAGACATTCCCTGACACGGCTCGACTGAATCCTAATTTGAAAGAATTATTGGATTTTCTTGTTGATTTATTTTTGTTTATTTTTACTTAGTCACAAAGGAAATTGTTTCTTCCTTCTAAAGTAAGATTGTTTTATTAGTGATGTTTATTTTGGGATGGTATTTAAGTCTGGTAATTATAATTCTGAAAAGTAATTACACTGTAGTTTTGTTTCTAAATATACAACCTATCCAAAAATATCCAACTCAATAACCAGGTTGTCTTTCTCAATATTCCGTAAAATATGAAACAAGAAAATTCATATAAATATTATATGAAGGCGAGTTTCGAAACACTTCGCTCCGGGTTTTACCCGATGCAGCACTTTTTCTATAAAAAATATTATGAATAACGAAATATCCTGTTTACCGTAAGAGAAAATGTTTACGAAGAAAATGAGCTTCCAATACTTGTTGCGAAATACCGGCAAACAACTTGCTAGAAAAACTACAAAAAATATACGCTTTTGCAGATTACCCCTAATAAGAAATTCTTCGCTTCTTCACGGAAATAAGGGACGCGAAATTATGCTGTAATTTGATATTAATATTCTACAGCGTCGTTGGTCCCAGTTGCAGCAAGTGTTACTGTCTTACATGGGGCGCCGTGTTTGATTCCTTGGTTGACCTGATTTAGCTTTGTGTCTTTTAGAATCTTTCAAAAAGCAGCCTTCAGCACAAGATGGGGCTGAAATCCCGCGGCACGTAAAGCAAGCGTCACTGAATACTACTCATTTAACTCTGACACTAGGGCTTGTAAGGTGATTGAACCTGCAGGTAATATATTAAGGACTGGAGCTAAAATAATGCAATTCAAAAGGTAACTCTTTACAAATGCAGATGCGGGTTTGACATTCCAACATGCTTAAAAATATGAAACACATTAAATCCATAGGTAAAAACCAAATCACGCAGAAATACATTCGATTGCCAAACACCATTTCTATTCCTTATCTAAACATCCGTATTTACCCTCGCATTTCACTAAACAGCTCTTAACTAACCATTTAACAGCCTAAAGGACCAATTCCTCCGCCTCTTAGCTACCTATTTAGAAAGAAGCAAAAATAAAGCCTCCTAATACCAAGATAAGATTTAGGCTAAGCTCAAGAGTGAGCACACTGCAGACTTATAGTTATTAGGCCGATAGTTTGTTTGGGCTTATAAATCAGTATGAAGTACGCACATTATAAAGATCAGGTATTTAACTGATATCAGACCGACTGACAAGTTCGGTTGGAATCATCATTTTCTTTTAAAAAATAATTAAGAGTATACTGCAGACTAAACAGTCGACCCGATAGTTGCCTAGTTTTGTTAAAGAAAATCTCGACTCCGATCAGAGTTTTCATTCGGTCTGATACCGGCTAAATACCTGATCTTTGTAATGTGCGTACTACCATTCATCTTCACACTGAGATATTAGCCAAAACAAACTATTGGCTGACTAAAAATGTTCAGTGTGCTCTTAGGATATCCACTTATCTATCCTATAAGCCTTGATATATTGATTTGCGAGTCTTGTGGCTACTTCTGTAAATAGGTTTCTTTATAAGGCTATTTATAAACGTTTGGTCACAAATGCATCGATCCGTTCAGCAAATGGAAGCTCACATGCTCACACCTGGTTTTATATAGAAATAGTTTGTTAGTTGGCGCCATTTTTATGCTGAGGAATATGAATTGATGTCTACTGGCTGCTTTTGGTTGACATAATATTTTAACAGGATAACTATTTTTGTGATTTGTGGAAGTAACGATATTTACTAGATAAATAAATATCAATAGTGAAACCCACATTATTCTCCAAACAGTCTTCCACATTTGCAGAAAATATGAGGATATCTTACATAATAGGTTTTAGAATAAAAACAAACACTGTATAAGCTGAAATGGAACGCCCTACTATCACATTTAAAATGCACCATGCATCGTAAATGCGTTAGTTTCAGCTAAGACGAGCTATACTGAATTCTGGTAAAAAATACGACCAGAACCATAAAGCTAATTATAAAATCACAAGTTCTTCAGAGGAAAAATATTGTTTACTTAACTACACAAGCATCAAAATAACTTATTCCCCTTACTTGACTTTCTCAACTTAAGCGGAATAATAAGCGGCTCCTGTCAATATTCCAGCATTTTCCTTCCTAAATCGACGGAGACATTTATTTACTTACAGAGGAAAATGAGACTTTGTTGTAATTACGACAAACATTACCGGGAACGTGGGAGTTAGATTTTTGTTCTACATTTAATATTCTTTTTATTAATTACCAATTAACATTTCCTGGAAATTTTCTTGGCTAAGTAACAATCACACAATTATAAGGCTGAACTCCGGATGATTTATCATCTTGTCGTAATATTAAGAATATCATAACTGTATGTTAGCTTGTTATTTAAATAGTAAATCAATCAATAAGCTTCCCTATGACTGAATAACGCCATCCAATCTGTATACATGAGCAATATGTATCATTAAATCAGCAATATGTATCATTATCCTTGCATTAAATCAGTATAAAATTAATCGTTTGTACAAGTATAAAGTTTCACCCTTTAATGAGTCGCTTTCTAAACCCAGGTGATTAAAAAAATTACAATCCCAATAAAAAGTCCAGTTAACGAACGAAAAGACTAATAAAACACGGTCCTTTTATCCGCAAATGTATCACCTAATCGCTTTAAAGTAATACATTAATTAAACCTAGACACATTATTCATACCGTACAAATTGTACTAGCAAAATACTTTCAGCCTGACAAACTACTTGCAAACTGCTTAATTAGTCGGGAAACCGTTATCTTTGATCTCATCGCCTCTATTGCGACGACATAAGGTTGGAATTCGAAGTGTGTGTGAGTTTTGTGCATGCAAATATTTATTGGTAGCCGGTAACAATTTTCTGAAGTGTCAGTGGCAATTTTCCCCTACAGTATGCTGTAATGTAAAGGGAGGATTGACGTTTAAACAGTCGCTCGCATCAGACTCAAGTGTACCGGTAAAAAGTTCGATTACGTAACCCTGTAGGTAATGGGAAAGGTTTTATTAACACGTTTTCGCTGACACAGCAGTAATGGAGGCTTTGGTTTGGGGCCTTTTGATTTGTACGCCTCGTGTTGTTAAGGTAACGTTGTAAGATATTACAGGAATTATCCCTGAAGGTTTTGTCAGGGATGGTATTCAATATTATGCCTGACTTCTTTCAAATCACTCCTCTCGCTGTGGGTGCAGCGTAGGTAGTGTCAAACTATTTCTGACTCAAACTCATCATGTTCGTTCTTAACCCCCCCGTATGCCGGCGCATAGATATACGCGAGACATAATAGATTTTCTATTGTTCTCTAATTAGCGGCATTCAAGAGGTTAAGCTCCTTATGTACCAGGGCTGCGGAAACTCTTTCGAACAATCCCAGGCAGGCTTTAGCCACAACACACCATCGTTATTGTATCAGTGCCATAACCTAATGCAATTGTAAACTAAACATGCCCGAGGCTTCT
Source organism: Helicoverpa zea x Helicoverpa armigera (assembly GCA_033682625.1). Taxonomy (NCBI): domain Eukaryota; kingdom Metazoa; phylum Arthropoda; class Insecta; order Lepidoptera; family Noctuidae; genus Helicoverpa; species Helicoverpa zea x Helicoverpa armigera. Next base: position 9,026,631 of record JAWIIS010000045.1, read on the forward strand.
AAACCTGGTTTGGACTACTCTCAAATACCAGCGGGAAACAAAAAGCGTTCTGTTTACAAAAGCAAAATTTTAACAAAATTGCCTCTCAAGTTTTACCAAGAAATGCAAATTTGAAACAAGAACGAAATCCCCAAGATTGTATCACAAAGGCCCACAGATTCAATCAAAGATACCTCCCACACGTTTATGTAAATATTTTAAAGCCCAGTTTTGGCTGTATGCCAAGGGCAGTCTGGCGGTGCGTTAGTGCCCACTTAGTGTCAATCAGTATCACTTAGTTAAGTTGGGTTTAGTTAATGGCAGTAACAGCAGCTGTGGCTAAATGTCATGTAAAATAATCAGGGTCTTAAAATCAATTTTGGGATATTGTGCAGATATTAATTTTGAACTTTAAAGTTCGGGGTACATAATTATGTCATTGTCGATATTGAATGAAAATTGATGTCATGACTTGATAGTTTAACCCCATAATTTATTAAATTTTCACATTAATAAAATTAAGCAAAGGTAATTTATTTAATAGTTCATGTACACAGATACACACACAGAATACAGAAAAGAAGAAAGATAGAACATATAGTACATAGGCACAGCTTATTTCAAGAGAAATTTCTTCCAGCTGGCCCGTTATGGGAGAGTTAGAATAAGAAGAGATGCAGATAGTGTGTAAAAAAGAAAGAAGCTATAACTAAAAATAAATACTAACATTAACCTAAATACATATGTAATATATATATAAAATATATATATATATATATATAAATACACTAAATACTATATGCGTCTATGATGATAAGATGATGATTAATTTCCAAAAGACACAAAATACTCGAAATTCAGTAAAATTGCTTAATATTTATATTCACACTATTTAGACGGTCCTTTGATCAAGCATTCAAATTACTTAATACGAGAATTTCGGTCCTTTGAGACGTGTGTCAAATATTGACCGAGTTTTAGAAATTGTTGTTATTTACGAATAATATACAAGTACGATTATGTGCGAGGTTTAATAGTTGAAGAAAAGTTTATATAATATACCCATAGAATGTTAAAGTTTCAGATTCTTTGTTTCTTTGCTTGAAAGCACTTATCTCAGGAACTACCTACTGGTCCGATTTGACAAATTCTATCAGTGTTAGATAGCCAAGAAAGTCTCTAGTTTACCTACTTTTTGTTCAGGCGCACAGAGTAGTTCAGTGAATCTGTTTAAGGAAGCTACTACATTTTAATTATCATATAGTCGTTGTGATTATGCAAACATTTTAACATAATAGGATTTTTAGGGAAAATTGAAATAAATTAACTTACCCCTTATAGCAATAGTAGGCAGCATAGCGAAGCCATGTATGAGCGTCCAGAACAACTTTCTATACATCTTCATGTTAGTTTAATTGACACTTCTAGCATTTTCACTTAAAACTACTGTTTTGAGCACACTTCACTGCTTTTATTGAGTTTTCTTAGCATCTGAAACAAAGACGGAATCAAATGTAAGTAAAAATGTTTTTGAACATTTGTTATGTATGGCTGCGCTTTACCAAACAGCATATGAATGCTTCGGAAATAATAAGTTCAATACAAATACGTCCCGCACACTATAGACTAAAGTAGAGGTGGATAGTTTGGCCGGCGATTGGATGACAGTTTTTTGTGCAGTGTTTTTTAATCATAAATCCAATATTTTTTGTCGGTCTGACACATTCGGATACCCGATTGTTTTATGCTCATTACGCACTATCTACTTATCATTTTAGCTTTATATAACTTATTTATTCAAACGAAAAGCTTTATAACCGATACAACTTTTACAGGTTCCATGAAACGCCAAAAAGATGCAAGTTTCCAAAATGTACCAATTCTGCAATTTATAATAAGTCTCAATGTCAAGACCATTAAAGAGCAAACCATCCAATTACACCACTCCTCCACTGATACATAATAAGTGATTGAACACGTATCGAGCACGCAACACGTCACACGCTCGCTTCACAGTAAGTCAAACACGCAACACGAGCATGCTTGCTGAGTAAACATGCCAGTATTAACAGTGTTACTTATGCATCTGTTGTGTTAAGTTTTGATAGGGTTGTGCTTTCAAGAAGTTAAATTCAAAATTGTACGCGAATTATAAATGTGCTCGCGTCGACGCGAGTCTATTACCAACATGCGTTCAGGAACATAGATTGCGATTTCTATTAGCTACAATTTCTATAGCTAGTCAAAATTTGAGCAACACTTTTATACTGAGACCCTTTCTTGACTCACAAACAGCTTTAGGATCAAATCTGTCTTAAGATTTTTAAGTCTCAATATCAAAACCGTCCAATTACACCACTCCTCCACTGATACATAATAAGTGATTGAACACGTATCGAGCACGCAACACGTCACACGCTCGCTTCACAGTAAGTCAAACACGCAACACGAGCATGCTTGCTGAGTAAACATGCCAGTATTAACAGTGTTACTTATGCATTTGTTGTGTTAAGTTTTGATAGGGGTTTAAGGGTTGTGCTTAGAAAAACTTGAATTTCAAAATTGTTCGCGAACGAAAAATGTGTGTGTCGACGCGAATCCACTGTTTGCACGCGTTCGGCCATAAGTTGCAAGTTCTCTTGGCTGTCAACATTCTATGGTTAATCAAAGGGTCACCAATTTTATACTGGGACCTCTTCTTATCCTGGAGACCACTTTGAAATCGAATTGATCATTTTGAAATCTATGTGGCCAATAATAAGTAGTCAGAAGCAATTTAACACCTTCAGTGTATGAGTACCATAATGTTTATATAATATAAACTTGTGATTAATTTGTAAAGCATAGGCGCACTACAAAACGTTCCTAGAGGTAATTGCAAAAGTATATAGCACTCTTTACATTCTTTCTACACACGGCAAAAAAATTGCAACCCCTTTAACAGAACACATGCAGTGACGTCATTCGCGCTATAAAATAAATAGTTTCGACGGCAGCCACTAGATGTCGCTGCGGCACTAAAAGTCAAATAAAGTTACATCGCACGTTCACATGGCTATTCGAATTAACTGCTAGGTTTACCGCTTTTACGTACACTCGTAACTTCACGCCTTTGTACGCTAACTGGGTGGGCAGAGTTGTGGGTGGGACGTGTTTGAAACATTTTGGAAATACGTACTCCTAAAACATCATCTGTAATTGTATAGTAATATAATAAATTAGAAACATTTTTTTTGTTGTACCCTAAAGGCTGTTAAAACTACTGAATTGATAGAAAGTTTAAATTATCCCCGAGTAATATAATGCAATATCTTATGCGGGTACGAGAAGAAATTTCCCCGGGAAACGGATAAAACCGTGAGGAAACAACTAGTGTTTAGTTAATTGGATTAAATACTTACTGCAATTTGCGTAGGCATTACGCTTTACAATGATGACGGTGTTTAATGCATTTTTCAATTTAAACACCATAAAATACTCCAAGTACATCGAACAAGTTACAAAAAATATCCATGGAATCTCAAACGCCAAGCACAGTAAGCATCTCTTTGACACAAAAAGGCGTTTATATCTGGACGTGTCTACGTGAAGAAATTCATCGGGACACGTAACTAATATTCCCCGTAACACCTATAAAACGCTTGCTGTTCAGGAAAAATCTTCAGCCATATATAAAAGTCAGGGTGCGTTTTTGCTTCGATGCCACAGACCACAAAATTCTCAGACGCGGCAAAGCGAAAATTTATCACTAGCGCTCTGTATTGCGCTTAGATTTTTTTGTTCTGCTTTGTTTTGTAAAAGATGTAGTTTAATATAAAATTCTTGATAGAGAGCAATTAGTCTTTTGTCAGAAATTCTTGTGGCAAACACTTTGATTCCCAAAACGTATATGAACCAATACTATGTAATTAAATATTTTTGATTTGATACCAAATACTGTTTTAACCGCGTTCCGAGAGTAATGGTCATTCTGAAGTATAAACTTTATAACTGCAAAGTTTGATAAAATTCCGATAAACTTTTGAACCGTGATTGAACAAACATCCAAACCTATAAATTCTACACTATTCAGGCAAAATGCAGTGAATCACTCACAAAAAACTTTAAATATGAATAATACAATAAATGTATATTTTACAACACTGCACAGCATAAATCCCAGTTGGCTACAAGTCAATCACAAAATTACCAGCCAACCCACATTTCAATCAAATATTTTGATTTACAAACATTGTAGCGAAACTTCAAAATTCCATACATTGACTACGTGTTGCCACAGCTTCGCCACAGCTACGCCACACGCGATTCACACAAACGCCGGTTAACCGCGTTCACGGTCGATGATTAATCTCTTTATCCGAAGCTCTGTGGGAAAACCCTTTATGTTATACTCTACCCGTTTGTTATTCGTAACTGTTTACAGTTTTAGTTGGCTGAATTTAGAAATATTGTGGAGGAAGAGTTATTTTATGTCCTTTTATGTGAATTGTTTGTATTGTTCATATCAAAACAAATCATATCTTATATTTATGGCAGTAGTTACGAGTCATTCAGAATCCAAAATGTCTGACAACCAGTCTTACCAAAGGATATCGGGTTGCCTAGGTAACTGGTAGTCAATTTCATACTGGCATATGAGGATCAATTAAAAGAAACTCTAGTGATCGGATTATACAGCCTACCAATTGCCAACTGAATACAAACCAAACGAGTAAGCCAACATTCCTTCGTTTAAAATCATTTAATATTAATACTTTGCAACCAAAATACATGCACAGAAATCACTCTTCGATTTCACAAAACTTTCCCCTATTACATCATATGACGAGGAAAGTCGACCCAATTAAGTTCACTTGCGACCTTTTTTTTTTTTTTTTTTTTTTTTTTTTTTTTTTTTTTTTTTTTTTTTTTTTTTTTTTTAACGACGTCAAAAATCATCAAATGACCCCTCCCGCTGTGGGTTAGCAGCGGTGAGGGAGTGTCAGACTCTTACTGACTAAAAGCCGTCGTGTTCCGTCGTAGGCCTTAAGTGCTAGGGCCGCGGTACCTCTTTCGAACAACCCGCAGCCCCGGCAGGCAAGTTCACTTGCGACCTACGCCATAAAATAAAACCTTTTACGACGAAAGCAAACATTTATTATATAGAGAGCATATTCTTATAATTTCCTTTTCCAATATCAAGCGTTATTCCATAAACTGTTAGGGATTACACCCACTACATGTGTTATACGTATAACCATGCAATATAATATGTATCTAGCTGTTCGCCGCGGGTCCACCCACGTACCCTGGAAACTGCTTTTTACACCACTTTTATGAACAAAGGCGAAATCTGTGGCCACGCATGCACGGCATATCCATGGCTTCTCGGTACAATTGTAGTTCACAGTAATTCGAACCATAATGTATTTAAAAACAATTGAACCTCAACTTCTTTGTTAGAATGATAGATGACAGAGAGGAATTGAAGAATTTATAATAACAAATAACTGGGGAATACGGTCAGGCAGAAGAAGAAACTTTACTTTACCTTTACTTTACTTTAACTTTACTTTACTTCTATAATCCAAATACTAAGTGCTTTAATGTATCTTACTATACAATAAACTAAATTTACTACACCGCAGTTAACTTCACAAAATAGCACCTTACAGTAATAAAATATATTCAACTCACACCTCAAATGTGAATCTGTTGTTTATTTTGTGCGGAAACTTTGACTTAAATCAAGTTGCACATGCACTATTCATACTACGTTGAATGCTTGGCACTCGATCTAAGTTGCAGGGCACCAGTCCATTTCAAACCAAGTCTTAGCACTTCGGTTGCTCTATAGAAAATTTTCGTGTTTTCTCCAAACGTTTTCCACGACGCAACTGCGGAATTGCACTAAAGCACGGCAATGCATTTCGATTTACTAAGAAACATTCGAAGTTTTGAAAATGGTCTTTTTGAAAATACGGTTCGGTAAGGCTTTGGAATTAGAGTTACCTTGTCATTGATATATAGGGTCGTCTGTGAGGTGGATTGTATTTCGTTAATAGGTTTTTCGGAGAAACTAGTAGTGTATGTTTAGGTATTTTTTGAAGTCTGTATTGATGTACCTTTACATAAGTTTACATTCAGCAGTGATTAGGTACAAATAGCTTTTGAGACTTTTAAGTAAATAGACTGATATGGCATAACTATATTATTGAGTTAAACATTTTTGAAAGTAATAATAAAATGCAATATGCTATCGACATATTTTTAACCATAAGTTCATACACTACACGTACGAATTTCAGGGTTTCTACTTTCATTTACAAATGAATAATGATAATAAAGCAAAATACTAGACAGCTGTAAAATTTACAAACCCAGGTGTATTTACCTAAGTACCTAAGTAAGTCGAACCCTCTAAGGAGGAGATTATCTGATCTGTTTGTAGACACAACAAACCAATAATAGACCGAGTGAGCTCCGAAATAGCAATCAAGTGGCTTTAAGTGCAAGCTCACTCATTACATTACGAGTTGAATTGATTCGCTTACATTTCATTGGAGATACGAGTAATTTAGGTTTTTTGGGTATATGTATGTTGGATTTTCACAATCGCCTTGTTCTTCACAATTTTTCTGTCATCTAATTAGGTTAGGTTAGGTTTTAATAAAAACAAAAAAAAGGTTAGGTTAGGCCGATTCGCAAAAATTTTTTTTTTTTAGTTTAGTCCATTATACCAATGCATTACCAATTAAAATTGAAGAAACACCAACGTGAAAAGTGACAAGGAAAACCAAGAAACGAATGCTTGCGAAAATTTTAATTTAATAAACTTTATTTTACAGTTACAGCATAAGACCAACTACCCCACAACAAGTTTAAAAGACAATCTTTATAAATAACCCTAACTTAATTAAAGTCAAAACCTCGCCAACTACTATTAAGACTGCAATCTTATCGAAAACCGAAACAAAACCAAGTCTATTCAACATTAAATAATTGGATATTCAGTGTTTTGGGGTAACTCCGCCATTTTCAGTACATTTGCGAACAGACAAATTTATTCTTCAGGCAAACGCTTGACGCTACAAATCACGCCCCGGAAAGTACTTGCGTGAGGTAAACAATCTTATTAATGTATTAACAAACGAATTTAAACTTTATCTCTGAGCACATACGATACAATTTACTTATAAGGCACTTTCTGCTCTGTTACGATCCTATCAAGGTGAGTTTCGTTTGGAAATCAGGATGTTTACTAACGATTACACGTAGGCATGGGTACTGACAATATAATTTATACAGTTGAGATATACTTGATTAACCTTGTTCGCAATATGGGATAAATTACCGCCTTTGTCAGGTTAAAAGATAGATTAACAGGGGTGCTGGCCTTGAGTTAGGAAGGCATAGATATGTAGAGCGAATGGTCAGACAAAGAGTTTCAGTACTTTTTGCAGGACCCAACGATACATAGACGTTGGAATTATCTTACTTATTACAATTGTGTCATTGGGTAAATGATGTACTGAAAAATTGGTAATTCATTAATTCATGTTTCGCAGATCATAATAATCAGGTTTGTGCATGATAACATAAAGTTTTGGGTAATGCACGTAGTAATAACAAGGACATAACAATAAACCAGAAAGCCCATAATTAAAAAAATAAACAAAGAATATAACCTCGTTAATTTAACAACACAATAAAGTCTGGCAGAATGAGAAAATGCCTTGTTTCTTAAAGAAAAAAAAGCACTAATTAATGATACTATTTCATTAGGGTCACTTTTAATTACAGAACAAATATTTCTCTTTGGGAAATAATTGTTGTTTCTACCTTTTTGTTGCAGTACAACAATTAATAAAGGTCGGTTTACATTTTTGTTTTGGGATGGTAAAATATTTTACACTCGGACATAAAAAGCTCAATAAATATACAAAACTTTTCGTCGGATTTTGAAGGAACTTAAGTAATCTGTTTAGAAAAATCTTCTGAAGTTATAAAGCGAACTTTAATTAAACGTAGTTATCTATTTAGAAGTATATTTCAAAGATTAATTAAGATTATTCCTAATATAATTTTTATTCTGAAGTACATTGATTCCAATCAAAGTTTTCAGTCGATCTGATACCGGCAAAATACCTGAACTTTGTAATGTGCGTACTACCATTCATCTCGTACCTATCAAGCGGCCGATCAAACTGTCGGCCGACTAAAAAGTAAAGTAAAATTTTAAAAATCTGAATCAATAATATTATTAAAATCTGAATACACCTTTACCCGGTGAAAAGGGGTAAAACGAGTTTTAAAAATCCCGGTAACAATGTGAAATTGGAACTATGCCCAATAGTCTCGCTCGCACGGAATCAATGGCTCCTAATAGTTACATTGTATAAAATACGTACAATATTTGTTCAATATATTTTATTTCATAGTAGCATACTTTTTAAATGTTATTTTTTTATAGCTATGTTATTTTTTATTATTGTGTTATTTTTTTATAGCTATGTTATTTTTTATTATTGTGTTAATTTTTTTTCCTAACTTAACAGTGCAATTCAGACTAAAATTACCCTAAGTATTTTAAGAAATTGTTCAATGCGCTTTTCGTGATTTGGATACTTCACATAATGCTAATCCTCTCACGACAAAATTTCACGAAAACAATACCCACTACTATATTTATCACAGTAACTAATTTACTTCATTCAAGAAACATCGCAACAAAATAAAAAGCATACCTAAAAGAAAGTAAAGGAAAATATTTACTACAAATCTCCAGTTCGTTCAGATACGACAATCCTTTGGTGCTGTATTGCCACGGAGTAAGGAAAGATGAGCGGAGATGCCATAGTGCAGTAGGTCAGGCGCCTTCTTCTAGGTCAAATTCGTACGGCAGGAATGACCAAAATGATCAGTTACGAGTGGGACTCGTATATATATCGAGGATTTCGGCTTCTTTGGGACATCTTTCAACGATTTTTGGTATTACAATACGAAAATGGTAAGATCCAAAGAAGGGACTGTAAGGGTGAAACCAGTAACGTTCCTCGTCGCCGTCTCTCCCGCATTTTGGCGTGCTACTTTCTTTATGGCACCTTTTGTTTTTTTTTTTTTTTTAATTCAAAATCATCAAATGACCCCTTTCTGTTGTGGGTAAGTAGCATGAGGGAGTGTCAGACTCTTACTGACTAAAACCCATCATGTTCCGTCGTAGGCCTTTTATGTACCAGGGCCGCGGTAACTCTTTCGAACAATCCCGCAGCCCCGGCAGACCACTATGGCACCTCCGCTAGAGATTTTGCGCTCCATGTGTATACCGCTGAACGTCGCTAGTTCTAAAGTATGTTTTTACTGGAACACTTGTTTGTGCCCCTCTTTCCGTAAAGATTAAAAGTGTATTGCAAGATGTACTGTCGGTATATGTAGTCTGTGTACTTGTGTTGATGGAAAGTGTATGTAGTAAATGTTTAGTTTATTGTTGCTGAAATGTATTTGTTCATATTAATCAGCTAGTACCACCGTAAATAATGTCCGTTGCCAAACAACTACATACAATGTGTTATCGTATTTCTCTAGATGAATACTCCAACATTTGACATTTGAAACACAATATAGTCATTCAACTTTTTTAATAACTATACTATCTATATACAGAGGATGAAAACATTCAAAAAGATTCTTTCACAAACACATTATCCCTTCAAAGATGAAACCATAAAACACAAAAGCAATCCGAAACAATCTTAATTAAAGCAACAGTTATTCGGAACCGAAAATAAAAATGTGCCAAAAAACAGCAATAACATTACGAAAATTTAGACAGACATTGTGAAAAAAAAACCGCCATTAGGCTTCAGCAAAAAGGTTTAATCACGTAAATTAATGCGAATGGGGCATCGCGTGGCCGTAATTGGTTGGAACAGAACATTTGGGCATAGAGTAGCAAATGCAGACCAATAAGCGATCGATTAAATCAATTTATTGATTTAATAGGCACATGTGGTGGTAAGTTTAATAGGATGGGTGATGATGCTTATTGGATGCTATGATGCTTCATTCTCGCAGTTTCAAATTCTTCTAGTACTGTACTGCTGCTTCCCCCAAGTTGGGGATTTGCAATTCTGAAATACCCATTTAAAGTAACTATATGGCCCCAAAAACTTCTCATATAAGTATTCTGTTATCTGTATCTAACGTTTCAAATTAGAAGCAGATTATGATCGCATTTGTGCAGTTGTATTAGCAGTTTCGAGGTATCTTTTTGTTTCAGTGTTTTTTTTTTGTTTCACACACAACACCGCACACCGCAGCGAACGGCGGTGACGATGTCCGGATTCCCGTTGCGATTATCCGGAACATCCATTCACTACAACTGCTCTCAGTGCCTGAAGGCACGCAGTACTCTGTGTGAACAACCTTATTTTTACAAGCTTTTATTATCATTTCTGAAACTGCAGTCTGTGGCAATTTTTTTATTAATCATGGTTAAAACTCACCCACGTCATCGTCAAATGTGGGCTTAAATGGGATTTGCTGCTTAATCGATGCTATTTTTAGAGATTCAACGCAAATTGAACTCTGAGTTTAATGCAATTTTGCTCTTATCCATTACTCTCGAATTTCATAGCAGATTTGTGGGTGCTGGTAAAAATATTAAAAGTGTAGTAAGGGTACAGTTAAGTAGGTTATTAAAAAATACTGAATAAAAAATAATACTAAAAAACTGTACATCATGAAACGTTGTCGACAAGTAAGTATATTATGTTTTCTCTCTACATTTAATTATGATCTGTTCTACTAACCTACATTTTATCAGCAAGAAAACTGCCAAGAAAGAAGAAAAACTGAACAAAAATATATTTCAACATTTTCTAACAAACGATGATAAATTAGCAAGCAAGTCTGTAATTGAAAAGTAAATCATATCTAAGAGGGTAGCTGAAAAAGTACACTTAACTGCTAACTGCTGACGTGTAACAACCAAAGGTCAATTTAACTTGTGCTTCGAAGTTAGCAGTTACGTACTTCTAAACATTTTGGTTTGCTTACGATTTCTTGTAAAATTAAAAATGTTGTGTGAATTTCACTGGTGTTAATAAGCTCAATATCATTTAATCGCTCGTGAATTATTGAAGTAATCTTAACGTACAGTTTTGTGTTTCGCAATTTTTTATTAGGAGAAAAATTGTCTTGAAAGACAGGAAAATTATGAATTTCTAAAATATGTAATTACAGGGACAAACGCTTGTAAATTATATTCCACTCTCATCACGCTCTTGCTCACGCTCTTGTCTGAGTGAATACTCTGATTGAGGCATGGTAGTTCCTTTAACTACTAAGCAAACCCGAAATCATGACACCATGAGAGCCATGCATTTAGTAAATGAACAAAAACGACGTGACATACGAGTATGGTAATAAACATGTATTTTTAGCTGCCGGTAAATAATCCCCTCTGAGTAACGTTAATTCAAACCGTAAACTTTGTAAAAAATTCTAAGAAATGACAGTACCACTGCAATGTTTCACAAAGGAAGTATTAATTGAAACTCACGACAGCCACTTTCAATGTTTTGGTATAAATAATAATATAATAACATAATTAAAATGTCACTCAGTCTAACTTCAAATGACTGACGCAAATATAATGGTATTTTAATTATGTTAACGATAATTGTGTTTAGTTAGCTATCACTGAATTTACGCTAAATTAACTATGAGTGGCGTAAAATACGCTTTAAGGTTACTCTCCTGTAACGTAAACTGAAATATGGTGACATATTGATGTTGCTAGATATCTGACTAATATAGATTTTATGTGGAGCTTTCTACTATACACAGAATTATCTTATAAAAGTATATATTATGTAGGTAATAATGGCATTATAAAGACGCAAAGAGCGACTAGGTATCGGGTGGACTAAATGATCAAAAATTGCAGTAACACACACAATTTTATTTAGCTCTGTCATCATAAACTAAAACTAAACTAACAAAAACTCCTTTTCATTTTTTAAACCGCTCATAACCAAAAACCTCGTCCACCAAACTCCTTTCCCGCCTAAATCCGTTCAAAAACAAATGAAAAACAGGCTCTCTAACACAAAACTAAAAAAAAAAAACAAGATGGCGGACCTAGTTTTGACGTGAAGTTAAAACAATCTAACGACTAGTTGTCGGTGTTTTGACAGTCCAATTATCAGGCTTCGTCTCGATCCCTGTTACTGATTCCTGACTTTTTTATCGAGAAAAACAAGAGATGGGCTTCGAGAAAATAATTGCTCTCCCTGAATGAGTATAGATAATAAATAGTTCGTTTTTTTTTCTCGGTTTTCAAAGCGCACTTTTGTTTGCGGACTTCTTTTGTTTGTAAGACGGAGTTTTAAATATTTATTTGTTTTGTCGTGGCTCTTGTTATTAGAATGAAAAATATTGGTATTACAAATTGCTGCTGTAACTTGGTTTTATTTTTGTTCGATATGCATTTTAATCCTACCAAAAAGTTTTAGTTGATTTTATTTTCACAAAATGTTAGTTTTAACTAGTTATCCGGCAGTTTTAAATATAACTACAGACTAGGAGATTAAAATTCACTATCATTCATACTAAAAATTTATTTAACGTTACACACATAAGCCTAGTTTAAATAAACAACCAAAATAAAACAACCACTTTTCACTAAAAGGCTGATAAAATCAATACAGTTCTATCAAAATTCAGTTAAATAAAAACAAAGCGAACCCGATTCACACATCAAACTGACATATCTATTACAAATTCACCCTGTTTTGCAAACTATTATACGATCAATCCTACCAACTTATCTCCAAAACCCCACAGAGGAAACTCAACCTTAGTACTTTGTGATAAGGTTTACATCGACCGCATTAAAAGTGTGTAAGAGTACAGATCTATTTTCCGAGATAGGACAGGCAATTTCGTCGTTGTTCGCCCGTTTGGACATATCCAGTTGATAGTAGATGTTCAGCGGATGGATGTACCTGATACTGATACTGACGTTTATAGATGAACACTTCAGGGTTATGGAGACGGGTTGAAGGATCCTTGGGCTTAGGGTATTTACATGTTTCAAGTATGATTTGGATGTGGAAGAAGTAAGTATGTGTGGAAGAAGTAAGTTAAAGCCTTCTTAAAAATCCTTAACCTCAAGAAATATCCTTCAGGGATATTTGCAAACTACAAATGAAAGAACTGGTTGGTTGGATGGTCGGAGTTCAGCAGTGGACGGCAATTGACTGATATGATGATGAAATAGAAGAAGCTTGGTATACTACTATTTTACCTATATGAAAAACAAATATCCCGCGTCCCCGTGTGCCTATGTTTTGTCTGCAGCTTTTGCCTTGGAAGGCAAACGGTACCATATTCACACTTATATCCAGTTCCTTTTAATAAGAAAAGAAAAAGGAATCCTTTTACTTTTACAATAAAATAGAAACTAAATACCAACCTGTGAAAATATGCTTTCTAAACCAAGTTAGCACTACGTCTTACAAATACTGAAACCGCCGAAACAACTAAAAATAACTCTTAGAAATCTATCAACAAGGATATTTCAAAGTTTCAAACTGTTAATAGCAGACGAAGTTCAAGTTAAATCGAGTGTACTCTGAAGTTACACACCACTACAGTGAGTACTTGTGTCAGCGTTTTCTTAACTTGCTGTTATTTTTACAGAACGAAATCATTTTAGTGCTATTTTGATGTTTATCAATTTTATTTCGTGTTCTTCTATGCATCTGTGTATCTATATCGCCTCCTTCCAGACTCAAGTCTTCAGATAAAACTATATCCAAACGACCTGCGAATCGAACCCGACGCCCTATGCAAACCACTCAAGCCATGCGACTAGACCGGCGAGGCAGTATGCCTTGGCTAAACTAGCTTAAGTTCTGTCAAAACTGGTTAAGTCCTATCTAAGACATAGCTATCAAGCAAAATAGTATGGAGTCCGTTGTCACATATTATGTAACCGGTTATTATCTTAACAGCACCAGAAAGAAACAAATATTTTATGTACTTAAGCATTTCATTTTTCTATACACAAGACACATACAAAACTCTCAACAAAATACTTTCGCAAGACCGAAAACCGAATTCAAAGCGAACCCATTCATATTTGGCTCCATTTAAAATATCAATAAGATACATGTTTACGTCAACACATTTATAAAGCTATACGAAAAAAAAAGTTTCTTTATGAATGAATTCAAAGCTGAAATCCTCACGAAGCTTCATAGAAAATATCTTTATTTTTTCCGCGGCATGCGCCATTTGGTTCATCCGTTCGTTCGTTGAACTGATAAATCATTCATCGTGTAGGAATGACTGGTGGAACGTATCATAACGTGAGTGCGAATATTGGCTGAGGTGGAACTTGTTTAGAGCAGATTTTGGAAGGAGTAATAGTTCACACGTTAACAAAATAATGTTTATTGTCAATGTTGATAATTATTGATTGAATGGAAAAAAATAACCTATGTAATTTGTTAAGTAAAAGTTAATGTTAGTAACACAAACCGATTTTGTTAAAGTATATTTCTTTGCTGTATTTTTGTTTCGTCTCGCTCCAATTCACATTTTACCCATTTTCAGAGCTATTCCTACCTACTCGTTATATCTATTAGTAGAACGTTCTAATATTATCCTATCCTTTATAATAATTGTTTACCTATTAAAAGCCGATAACCTCATCAAAACTTTTGATGTATCCTATAATACCCTTGTCGAACTATACCTCTCTCAAAATTCAAAACCCTTTGGCCAAACAAGATCGAATGAGCTCATCGGACAAATCAATTAATTTTACATCGAAACCAAACAAACATAAAAGCAAATGGAAATCTGATCATTCGTTTTATGATTGAAGAGTAAACATCGAAATAAGGGTATTGAGTTCATGTATAGAGAGGGTTAAATTACATGAAGTTAAATATGGAATATTGAAAAATCTGTGATGAACAAACTAGCGGTGGTATACGGATTGGTATAGGAAATATATCGATGTTCCTAGATTTCAATAATAAAAGCGCGTACACGTATTTACAAACTATTAAGTTTCCCCCTTTTTTATCAGGGTTTAAAATATCCAAGCTCAACTCTTGCATTTTTAAAGCAACAAAATACCGTTCTCCATAATCGAGCAATCATCTTAATTTGAAATTCAACGATGTACCGCACAAAATTAAAAGCTGAACCGGTATAATAATAACAAATTATTCTCCTGAAACCCCTGAAACATACACCATATTACAGGCTTCAACGGCTTAAAACATAAACAGCATGTTCAATTAAACCTTACACATCGCTCAAAGACTAACAATGTTTAAAGATCGTAAGAGCGCAGCCCTAGCGCTTAGGGTTCGCACGACAAATATGAATATTTCACTAAGTCTTTTGTAAAAGTTCACGCGACTCGCCCACTTAAGCTCCGCCGTCTCGGTATTTCTCGACAAAACATTGCTTTTCACAATACACAGTTTATATGAAAACAAGGGGAGTTTTAACATAACACTATCTTAGCTAGAAATTGGAGTTTGATGCGGCTTTCATACGAGTGGAATAATGCTCGTTATCTGCTTAATCTTCGCGTTTGAGGAATAAACTCGCTCTTAATATAGAAAGTGGATGGAAATTGAACAAAGACGATTTTGCTCAAGTTTATTTGTGTTTCTAATAATAGATGTTGGTCTATAACCTTTGCATTTAAGCATTAGGCGTTGCAAAAATAGCTTTTTCTTTGGGTATCCTGCGGTAAATACTAAGTGAGATTGATTGATGGAGCACTTGATTTAAGACTCACTTGCAGGACTCCTTACTAAATACCTTCAAGAGTACGCACACACTACAAACTTTTAGTCGGCCGATAATTTGTTTGGACTCACAAATCACTATGTAGTACACACATTACAAAGATCAGGTATTTAGCCTGTATCAGACCGACTGAAAACGATAATTGGAACCAAGATTTACTCAAAAAAAAATAATTGGCAAAACATAGGCTCGACTCTTAGGACTAAACTCAAAGTCAAAGCTCTTTATTCTCACACAGCACTTCACTACTGACTACTATTTCACTACTATCACATCGTTCTATATTTTTGAGTATTTCGAGGTAAAACACCTTAATAATACCCCAACGAAATCACCCCCTTACCGACATTCACCAAATTATGATGGCTTTGTCTAAGACACCATGAATAAATTATTGTTTCCAAGTTGGCTTGGTTAGGACCGTGGTCTACAGGGACCTGAAATAACAGTTGGGATCAAATGTACACAGATTGTATTATCAATGAGGTTTCAAACATTATCTTTGTTTTCTCGAGTAATCTCTGAAGGGTTTTGGTGTGGTTTTGTATGCTATGGGGGTTACTAAAGAGTTTGAAATGGTTTTAATCAGCCAGTTATTTTGAAGTATGTTCATATTCGTAAACAGAGAAAAATCTGTCAATCTGAAATTGTAATGAACATCAACGGAATAAAACATCCGTACACAAATTATAGTCGCAGACACAAAATACCTGACCAAAAAATAATTCGGTCTAAATATAAAAATGTTCAAGTTAGAAAGATAAATATTATCCTAAAAGATACAAAACAACCATAACCACAAAATTACTCCAAATAACAAGGCTTACCACGAAAATCCTAATAAATAGTGGCTTAGACTTTTTAAATATTCACAAGGCGAAAATTTTGACGCTCATCCGGGTGGTATCAAAGTATTTTCATTAGTCCAAAGTGAAATTCATTTCTCCGAAGCCAATAGCTGAAGTTCAAACTTTAGATATTCAGCCTTACTAAGAATATTAAAGGAATTTTCATAATCCATCAATTTACTAGTACAAAGTCCGTTTTAGCTCGTTCACGTTCAATTGCGCACATAATTTCTCAAATGAATCTGTATTCTGCTTCGTGAGTTTCTTTATAATGGATATCCTTTAAGTTTGCTTCGTAAATAACTACTATATCTATTATTATATCTTGGGTTTGTTTCGGTCGTTCACCTCTATCCAAACTAATATTATAAATGCGAAAGTAACTCTGTCTGTCTGTCTGTCTGTCTGTCTTTCTGTCTGTCTGTCTGTCTGTCTTTTCTTCACGCCTAAACTACTGAACCGATTTGTGTGAAATTTGGTACAGACATAGTTTGAAACTTGAGAAAGGACATAGGATAGTTTTTATTACAAAAAAAAAAAAAAATTAATCCGGACATATAGCGCCATCTATTGATCAAATCAAAAATCTGCTGGTAGTCACTATTCCACGCGAACGAAGTTGCGGGCAAAAGCTAGTTGAAATATATTTCGGTATCAGAATCGTTTATTGCATGGATTGTTTTAATCGAATGGGTCGATGACCTTTAGTGAGCTATTGTGTTATTTTGGCTTATAGATTTCCATTTCACTTGCGACTGTAACTTACACACTGCAGTGACGTAATCTAGAATTTTGACTTATTATCGATATGTAGGTATACTGCATAAACTTATCAAAGAACAGAGGTCAAATACTGAGAATTTCAACTGTCTCATGAACTTGCATTTTGCAAGGACTCGTCAATTAGCAAAGACCACAAGCAAGAACAAATATCGGAAACAAAAAACTCAAGTGGCCTAATAAAAGTACCGCGAAATACATCTTTCTAATCTGCAAAGAACTATCATCTAACTAGATCTAAAAGGCAACCAATAACCATAAAACGAACTTCAAATTCGAAATTCGAGCAAAACCTAAAACATCCTAAAAATAGAACAAAGAAAATCCGAAAACACAGTCCGACCGGCCAGCAACAGTCCAATACATAGCATTTGAATCAATTTGTTGGTCCAATACCGGCCGATCGCATAAATCACACATTCACCGTATATATTACTGTTAGGACAAGAGCTCGTGGCTATTTAGAGCTTCCTTTTTTTCGTTTTTTTTTTTGTACAACATAATTTGTAGTGGGTGTGAGCAGCTGAATAATTCGAAATAGTGATGGTGTCCATAGGAGGTGATGAAAACATAGCAAAGCATAATCCAGCTCTTTAGAAAACTCCTATTTTTAAGCTTATTTAGACTGATTCTTTAGTTGACTGCGCTAGAAAGAATAATCGGAATTTAAACGCGATGCATATCGATACCTTTATTTTTTTCCCGCCGTTTCAGCCGACTCTACACTATAAATATGTGTACAAATTGCGACAGAAATCTGTGATCATACACTGGACAAACAAAAGGTCATTCAATAATTTTTCAAATCTTACAAGGGTACATTAAGTACGCTAGCAATCAGGCGAAGACACTCACACAATGACTGCATTTAAAAAAATCCACCTTTACAATAACGAAGTTCTGCCAGCAACAGGCTCTCAGCCTACATAGTGTGCGTACATGACAGTTGAAATGGTTGTGGGCCAACGACAGTAATTTGTTGAATTTTATGCATTGCGTGGACTACTGTACCTATGACGTGATTTCGAATATGTTGCATGGTACATCAGAATCTGTTTGGCGTTATCAGTCCACTGTGACTGTTGAGATTTGTAGGTAATTTGTATTTTGTGTCGCTTGATTTAACCACTATGCATTACGACAACTTATTGCTATTTTTTTAGTGACAAATAAAAGTGATTTGATTTGATGTCATAACAGTGTCTGAAATCGTAGATGAAATTATTTAAGTAAATTAATGATTGTTTTTTTCGATTGTAAAATATTTTTTTAAGGTTAAAACGATTGCATCTGAAATAAACATCATTAATGCCTGATTTTCATTCAGTATTTCTGCGTACGCTCTAGTCTCATAGATCGGTATTAAATAGTGAAGGGATCAGTTGATTATGAATAGCATTGAATCGATTTCTAAAGATCGTGAGGGTAGTTCAATGATACTTGTAGCCGATGACCCTGCCAGCAAATCATTATCGAGCTATTGAGATCATTCAATACACTGCAGGATAGCTCCATCTATCTATCGATATGTCGATAGGATCATCACTACGTAGATGCATCTCGAACGTTATAATATTCAAACACCATTTCGGGGCTGACTTGCACTAGTTTGACTTGCAATCTTAGAGTATCCGCACACTGTAAACTTTTAGTCGGCCGATAGTTGGTTTTGGCTCATAAATCAGTACGAAGATGAATGGTAGTGCACACATTAGGTATTTAGCCGGTATCAGACCGACTGAAAACTTTGCTTGAAATCTGAGGGCACGGCAGTGCCCCAGCCAAGACTCGAGCAAAACGGGCACGGCCGTACCATCTTTTCTCGAAGCGTTTCGCGGCTATTTCAGCCCCCTGTATCTTCCATGTGAACAAAGCTAGGAGTTTAGGTTTTCGATGACCAAGAGTAAGTATTAGAACAAGCTCAGTCTCAAAATTACAAGACATTTGAATAAATAGTTTACGAGTTATGAGCCATCAAAGTTACACCATTTTGTCACTGACTCACTCACTGACCGATCATCAAAAGTCTAAGGTACTTCTAGCAAACTTAGAACCTTCAAATTTGGCACCAAGATAGGTTATTAGCTACATATAAAGGGAAAATTATAAAAACCTTAAAACTTAATAAAAAAATAGGAAACAAATTTATATTTGCGGTTTTTCAAGAACATTGTGTATGAATTTTGACTGCATTGATAACTTTGTAATTTATTTATGTACAAAATATTACTATTTATTTATTGTTACGTAGTACAATATACCACTATTGTTATTATGTATTAAATATACATACATATGAATAAAAAAGCTAGGTTAAAATGAAATGAATAAGGATAAAATCTTTCATATTATTGCAGTGCGATAAATACTGCATGCTCGCTCGATAGATGGCGTTGTCCTGGTCTAAATCGCGCTATGGTTTCGTTACATAGCTAAGTATATGTAGTACTTAAAAAAAATCAAATAATTTCATGTGATAGCGCCATCTACCTCTGAAATAAATCTCTTTTATTCTACTAAAAGATATTCGATTAAAAAATTCGACAGTTTCGAAATTTTTTAGTTTATTTTTTAAAATGTTGTTTACGTGCTACTTTAGGTGTACATATTTAGTTTGTTATATATTTAGAGAAGAAAGAGACCTACAAAAAATAAATTAGATCCCACCAAAAACATTAAATGTAAAAAAAAGCCAATCCTCTACGCAATTCCTCCACCGTAAAAAGTTTTGAGATCGCATAGAAGCCAAGTCCTGTTCAACTTTATTTGTAATAATAAATCAATATTTTGTGACTATATCAATAGTTTTTTTCACATTACAATAATATTGTCTTGGCCATGAGCACAAGTTAAAAGTCGCTCCTTGAAATAATGTGTAAATACCATTGAATTGATAAATTCTATATGGACATGATTTTACGATTGGACTGATTATGGACTGATTGGAATTTGAGATCACCATGGACTAAACATGCGCCATAGTACATGTGTAGTTCACTGATGTTGGATGATACTGACTGTCGGTCATTCAGTAACAATTGAATAAAGTAAAAGTATTTAATTCTGTGATATTAAAGTTCATGTTTGACTTTCCCCTCTCCAAGATATGCTGTATTATATTTGTAGTTTATTGTGCTCATGGCCAAGTCAATATTATTGTAATGTGAAAAAAACTATTGATATAGTCACAAAATATTGATTTATTACTACAAATAAAGTTGAACAGGACTTGGCTTCTATGCGATCTCAAAACTTTTTACGGTGGAGGAATTGCGTAGAGGATTGGCTTTTTTTTACATTTAATGTTTTTGGTGGGATTAAGATTTCCTGTAAAACCAAATTGACAACCATCGGGTCAACTGTTCGGCAACTGTTTAGTCTCCAGTGTGGGTAGGTACATACTCTGAGATGTAGCTGAATATCAATATTATAATAGAGGGTTTGCCATCTGACCTGTGGAAGGTAGTTGGAGAATAGTACCATAGTAATAATATAAGGAGAATGTATGTAATGCATCACTACTTCTATGTGAAATTACTGCCATTGGTGCCTGTGTAATAAACTATGAACATATATCCGTAGTCGCTTAAAAGGAAACAATAGCTTTCTGTATTTAAATTTTTTTGGAACCGTGCAACTAGTGTGACGTTTCATAAGAGCTTGCAAAGTCTTAATTAAAGAAAACTATTTAACTTTGATATCGAAGGTCGAAAAAGCCTTGAAAAGGCCTATCAGTGCGTAGGTAATAGAAATGGATGGATGATCCTTTTAAATATTTTTACTTGAGTAAAAAATAAATAAGCTTTTTTATAAGTCGTCTAACTATAAAATGTATTGGCTTGCACTGCATTGCACCAATCTCTTGGGACTCAGATTTTTCTCCAATGCAGGAATGTCACACGATCATCAATTTAATGTTACTGCTTCTTGCCTCTCACATAGTGCTACATAGTTACATGAAAACTTACATTCAAGGTGAGAAATATATTACGGGTCACAGTCTTCAGATAGATGGAATTATTGGTGTTAAGTGTATGTTCATGTATGTTGGAGAGCCTGTTGATTGAATAAGACATTATCTTACAAAAATGAGTAACAGAGTAAATTTTGACAGTCATCAATTCGATTTATGACTGAAAGATGTGGAAAAATCTTAAGTTTTATTAAAACGTGCCATATCTACGTCATCTTTCACCAATAACATTTTACATTGTATACTTATTTATCACAATAAAACCCGACTTTGAAACACGAAAACAATTGCGTTAACGTTCTAAAAAAACTGTCATCCCAAAATCTAATTTACTCGCTTTTAATAAAGATTCCACGGCACTTTTATGTCAATTTATCATATTAAAATAATAATTTGTGAAATGGCCGTCCCGTCGATAATCTTTGTAATCTGTGCTATCTGTGTAGTAAAATTTGTTTCCCTAATTATGCAGGACGGGACTTGACGCGATCGAACACGGTCCAATATAAAATTCCAATTACTGGCCATCGTTAGAATATAAATTCCCGATATTCTTTGGAATAATCTGATGTAAGGGATGTAGGGTTGCTGGATGGGGTAATTTAAAGCTGTATTTTTTGGTTTGGTGGAATTTATCGAAATCCTTGTCCATTGTACAAATTACTCTAGTTTATTATGTACTTGACTTAGTAAACGAGTCCACCCGCATAAAATTGTGGCACTTCTTCAAATACTCGATACCTACAATAAAAAGTAGTCTACGTGTGTTTCCAAGAGACAAACATTGGGTTAACCGTTTTACATATCAAAAGAGTTTGTTTTAAATAGGTACCTACATATTAATAGGATTACCTATGTAGAGATTATCATAAAGCCCATATGTACACACAATTAAATCGCCATAACACTTCATATAATATTCAGATCCAACCGAAAAATTTTAATTGCCGCCATTTTATTCTCGATCGCCATCGCGGTCTCGTACAATAGCTCATCTTGAAACATCGATATCCGTGGTCGATTGAAAGTGGGACTCTAACGAGGTTGAATGTATGCGCATACATTTACCACTCCCGATTGAATGGAACATCGTTTCGGATTTGTATGTGTTGTTTGTACAGAGATAAAGATAAAATGGTCGATGCCCATCAATCATGTTTGAAACATTAATGGGTATGCGATTATGTTGGTGTTAGCACGTTTTGTGGGGAAACTAGTTACTTATTCAATTGTTTTTTTTTGCGGTGAGGCTATGCAACTGTGGGCCACTAAAGAGCAATCATTTTTTGTTAGAAAAACGAACGTGTTTGTTCTTGAAGTTTTATTTTTCCAAAATTGATGAATGAAATGGCAAAGTGTAAACTTTCAAAAATAGTTCAACTATGAAGATAATTCAGGTCTGTTTTTAAATCCTTAATTTCAGCAAAATCCTTGAAGTAAAAAAAAGAAAAGATAAAAAGAACTACCGCTACAAATAAGCTGCACCCAAACTAAACGTTATCCCATACCATAAAAAACCCCACAGAAAAATAAACATCCGTCTCACTCCATTTTCTTTTACACCGCAATGAAACCCGAAATCATCAACTTTATAAAAAATATGATCCCAAAATATATCTATCGTATTGATAAGTAATACGTGCTTACACGTTATGGTTACAAAAACCCATACGTTCCGGGTTTTCATGAAACTTTTATCAACCAACGGAAGCGGGTAAGACTATAAATTTATTTATTACAGAACGTTTAATACCTACATTTTTATGGTTTGTACTTTTTATATTTGAGTTTGGGAGTTTTTTTATTCGTATCGGAATCGTTCAATCGAATGATCGTTATGGGTTACGAAAGTCTTTAAATCGTATTTGTTGTTCATTTTTTTGTAAATGAAGCTCTTTTGAAAGGGCTTATAGAAAATACGAAATCGTGCGTGTATAAAAATCTGCTATTGATTGACACCGTTCAATTTATAGAACAATTTAATCGAAGAGATATTTTCATAACAATACTTTTTGCTTTTGCATATAGACACTGTCTTACTCACCTGATGAAAAGTACTTACAATGTGGTCGCAGAAGCATGACTTCAAGAAATAAGCCTCAAAAGGTGTCTTTTTTAATTGCTCTCTATTTTCAAATTCATATACTAAAGCCTATATACTTTTTAATATGACATCTGGGTACCAAAGCACCTGCTGCGAGTCGTCCCCAAAATATTGAGTCGAAACTTTTTTTAATATTAAGCGCGTTTGTAAAGGGGCCCGAACATAGCACTTTTCTTGCAATTTCCATGACCGAATATTTGAGAAGAGATAAATCGTTTGCACGTGATTCT
This sequence comes from Helicoverpa zea x Helicoverpa armigera, assembly GCA_033682625.1. Taxonomy (NCBI): domain Eukaryota; kingdom Metazoa; phylum Arthropoda; class Insecta; order Lepidoptera; family Noctuidae; genus Helicoverpa; species Helicoverpa zea x Helicoverpa armigera. The sequence continues at coordinate 9,050,367 of JAWIIS010000045.1, forward strand.
GCGGAACTGCGGTGACATATAGGAAATTGTTGCGTCATAAATATTGGAAGTAATTTTTTTGAGATAATCTAGTTCATATTCCACTTTTTGAAAGTGCAAGGGGGCTCAGTTACCTACTAAAGGTGTTGAGAAAGAACATGGTGGGTTTTAGTTAGTAAGAGTCTGACACACTACACCAACAGCTGAAGGGTCATTTGATGATTTCCCACAAATAAAGGGGCAAACCAACATCGTCCTACCCTAAAAACAGAAAACCCTAAGAACTGATTCCCAACCCTAAAAACAGATGAGGCTCTGGTTACCGACTGGTGCCGGTATAACCACCACACATGATGGGCAGCAGCATCCACGAAGCAAAAAAAAAGTTTTTAAATAACTAAAAACACCCTTATAGCACGTCCGCCATATTGGGTTTGTAATGACGTTTATTAGCTAGTCATGCATTGTTACAGAACTCAGAGCGTGTGAAAAATTTCATCCTAATCGAAAACTGGAAAGAAATTAAGATTTTCTTACATAGTTACGAGTTAAGCTAATATATGCGTGTTAGAAATATTCGACACTGCATTCACCAACACTGTATGAGAAAATCTCCTCAACTTGGGGAGGCCTTTGTCCAGATGTTTTTAAGCTGTGATCAGTTTAAGTTGGTATTAAGTACTAGCGCGGGGATCTTTTATAATTAAAACATTTAATAGAACTTTAACTTCGGTTCATTTTATCTGTTGGCAGAGAAGTGACAACTTCAGTATAAAAAACCTAATCTATTCTAACTTTTTAAATGGTTGTCCAGCCAGGGACCAAACAACGAATAAAGACTAAAAAGTTTCTAACTGTTCTTGAGTAAGTACTTATATTATGATGCCGATGGGTGGGTGATGCAAACCAATTTCACGTTGAATAGTACGGTTACCAAGTATTTCATCACTTATTCGCCTCTTTTGTTGTTCTGAGTCACATTTGTTTATCCGAGTTCTGGTTATGTATGTCATTTGAACGGATGTCCTAATGAGTATGATGAGTACCTACACAGTTAGGAGCCTTAATTAATATATTTCATCATCACATTCCGCCTTACATTGTTTTATTAAAATAATATTTGATATAGATTGACCACATTGTCTACCAACTGGCCATTATTCACGAAAATGACAGTTATTTAATCCAAAAAGTAGCAGTAACCACCATCGAATTAGTTCTAATTGTCAACAGCACAATCAAATAGCCTCGCCATCGATACATCGACATATAATTATTAGCAATTGACCGAAATAACATAGTGACTTGTGACGTCATAAAAAAAGTCAAAAAGATCAATGACACCTTCAGTCAATTATTGTGACCTTTGAATGGCAGAGAAAAATTCAGTCTATATGTATGTGATAATTCTATTTATAACAACACCTGAAAGGTCACATTGAAGACATCAAGGACTTTTATGCAAGGAATTCTGTCTAATTTACTAACATTTTTAATAAGTAAATGGTTTGTCATTAAAATTAGACAATTTTCTATGTCTATGTCTATGTCTAATTAGACAATGTCTATTCTTTCTTACTCCTCCATCTATGAAAATATCAGCGTACAGACCAAAAATCTACATAAAACCTATTCTAATATCACTGTCAGATAGCTCAAAAGCATAAAATATTACCTTTAAATCCTACTCTCTATTCTTATCTTTTGTACCAGAAATCCGCTCAATTACTGTGTCCAAAAGCTGCCTAAAATATTCTGTATCGAGCGACCTCTTTTCATATAGTCTAGTAGACTGTTAAGCCACTTAGGTTTTAGAAAAAATGTTTTAAAATTGAGCTTCTAAATGCGGCTGTGGTACATTTGCCAAGCCTTTTCCTAACTATGTTGGGGTCGGCTTCCAGTCTAACCGGGGAGAGCTGATCACCAGGCTATCTTTCCTGGGACAGGTATACAGATAGTTATGACTCTAAAGTAGATTATTTTTACCGAATTTCATTTAAATCCGATCAGTAAAGGCTGGAAAGTTAAAAGTTAGGTACTTTGATGAAGTGAAAATAAAGTCCTTTTGCATCCATAATATAAGGTACAATAGTCTTCAAGGCTTGACTTGTGGAGAAGAATAAAAAGTAACCTACCTCGGTAAGTATAGAAATGACTACTTGTTTGTTAGTTTTGCACAATAAATGAAACGCCAAATTCTAACTTGCGTCAGAACACGGTTAATACAACAGGAAAAAATAGTCGACCAAATTGTTCAAATAATTGCCTACTTTAGATAGAATTTGACATTAGCCCCCCTAAAATTAACGTAGATAGAATATTGGGACAGACAACCTTATAAAGGTTGCCGGAAGACGCTCGATGCAGGTCGCTTCCAACCGGTATCTATGGAGATCTAAGGGGGAGGCCTATGTTCAGCAGTGGACGTCCTATGGCTAAGATGATGATGAGAATATTGGGAAAAGCCGTAAACCAGTAGCTATCTGCCGATTTTGACGGGTTAGAAAGAATCTTATGGGACCGGCATTAGTCACCGATTAATGAAAGAACAATATGAATTCAAGCAACAGGAATGTCTCCTTACTGTATTTGGTAGATAACATTTTTAGACACTGTTTATCTAAAGTTTGAACTCCAGCGTGATATACTATTTTTAGCATAGCATAGCATTACACAAAATTGAAACTAAAAAATATGTAGATATGCTAGATGATGAAAGAAAATGTTCCATGACTACTATGGAGCAATGCAACCAACTTTTGTTGATGATTCTAAAGAATTTGTCTTCTATTACATATGCATAAGGTTGAAAATTAAGACAAAATCTGTGTTTTCTTTAACTCATAAATGTTTAGGTACATCGGTTTATCTTAAAAAATAAAATATCATTAACGAGGTAAAATTAACCTGTTTTTTTTTTTATTGTCGTTCTATTTTTCTATACTTCTTGATATAAAGTATAGCTTTTGATGTGATGTCGGAACAGTTGTTACAAGGAAAAAAATACAGAACTAATTGTTGAGCAATACTGCACATACTATAAATACAAACTTTTGCCACAATGTGTATTCATTTCACGAAAAGTTGTGACATGTGAAACATCTTATAACATTAAAAAACCTGGATTTTGCGCTGTGTGTGTGTGAGTTAATCTAAAAATGTGTTCTGCGGTGCCATATAACCCTGTACATTTAAACATACGTATGTATTTTTTACAATAGATATATTTTAAGTTGATAATTTTCGGAAATATATATTGACTTATGCATTTTTGGTCATCTTCTAATTTACAATATTTAGTTAAGTTTTTATGTACTTTCCAAAGTATATTTTCGACACCAATTAATAATTAAAGGTAACATCTCGTTACCAACCCGCATTGAGCGAACGTGGTGATTAACGCTCAATTCTTATATAAGCTGTGTGAGAGGAGAGCTGTGCCCAGGAGTGAGTCGTTTTTATGTTGGAATGTATATTAATGGTCTATTTTTTTGCAGTACCACCTCCAAAATTTTATTACAAATCAGGAGATTCACTGGCTATTAACGTGGCATTTAAGAATGTACCAAACGGTCGGAACCCTGGCTTTACAGTCATGCAAGGAAATTTAGGTAAGTTCACAATTGTTACCTAAACCATGGGATAACTGAGTGAAACCGCGGAAAACAGTTAGTAATTTAAAATTATTTTCCTTATAATTCCAGAAAAAGTATTTGTGAAACGAGGAGAAACATCATTTCAATTCAATGAAAAATTGACGTCTCAAAGTATATCTCTTGACTTGAATCTGGCTGAAGGCAACCTGGTCTATACACTATACAAAGGAGAAATTCAGCCGCATGGTAAAAAGTTTTTTAACGCCTCAAATATAACGGTGCACTATTAGTACCCAAAAATTTTGAACAAGTTTGACATATCCAAATCAAAATCAAAAAAAATAATATTCCAAGTAGGTTGAAAAACAGCACTTTTCGAAGTTCAGAACCTCCTTCCTTTACCACTTCCTTTGTGTTTTTACTGGATAGAAGTGGCGCAACTAACTCCTCAGAAACACATGTCTGAGTTTCTAATAAAAAAAATCATCTTAATGATTATAATTTCAATACAAAATTTTGTCATATTAGTAGGAAAACTAAACTAAAAAAAAACCTTTCCAAAGCTGAAAAAAGAAAAAGTTCAGAAGCACTCCATAATACTAATGTTATTTTTTCAGACTATGCTGTATGTGGCGTATCATCTTTCGAATTAAACATTGATGTAGATTTTTCAAATTCATATACTGGTAAGCATTGAAAACATCTGCTTGTGCAGTTAAATATTTTCTGCCCTCTAACATAATTAATTCTTCGTTTTATGTATAACATTTTTATTATTCGCTACTTTTTATATAAATGATTGGAAAAAAAATATTCGTCTTTTCAGGTCATGTGTTTAATGTAGAAAGTAATATAACAGAGAAATGTGTTGCTGCAAAATATGGCTCCACTAAAAGTAATGGTAGATCTATTAGAATCAAAAGTACTCTAGACATTTCTGAAAATGGTGGAGAGTATCAAGAGAAAACTTATCCAGATGGGGCCAAACGTAATGAAAACACTACTAAGGATGGAAAGTGTGAAGAGAATAGATATTCAGATAAGACCAGGCATATTGTATGCAATTTAACAGATGGTAGCGAATATATTGAAATTACTTATTCAGATAAGAGCAGACATATAGAAAACAATAATAAAGAGGGTAATAAGTATCAAGAAGATACTTATTCAGATGGGACCAAACTTATTGTAAACACTTTTGTAGATGGTAGCGAATATAGTGAAACAACTTATTCAGATGGGACTAAACGTATTGAAAACACTACTAAAAATGGAAAGTATGAAGAGAATACTCATTCAGATGGGACCAGGCATGTGGTAAATACTTTAAAAGATGGCAGTGAATACAAAGAAAGTACTTATTCAGATGGAACCAAAAATATTGAAAACACTACTAAAGATGGAAAGTTTGAAGAGAATACATATCCAGATGGGACCAAGCGTATTGTACACACTTTCAAAGATGGTAGCAAATATATAGAAGAAACTTATTCAGATAAGAGCAGATATATTGAAAACACTGATAAAGAGGGTAATAAGTACCAAGAAGATACTTATTCAGATGGGACCAAACATATTGTAAATACATATGTAGATGGTAGCGAACATAGAGAAACAACTTATTTAGATGGGACCAGACGTATTGAAAATACTACTACAGATGGCAATACCCATACAGACACTATTCGTCCAGATGGTAACAGAAAAAATTGGAGAAGATCACCAAATTTAATTTATGGAAGGAGTACTTACTCAAAAACGGACCCAAATGACGATGGTTGGTATTTCATCGTGTATTCTTCTAAAGAGTTTATTATTCACCATCAATCTTCATCCATAATGCCCAGCCTTTTCCTACACATTTTCATACACATTATATCTCTTGTGTCGTGTCGAATTGCAGTCCTATCGGGTTATGAGAGTGAAGGAATAGCGAGTGCAGCTCTGTCCGTGCAAATGCTTGATCACTTTAAATATTTATGTCCCCCGCAGCTGGCTGATCTCCTTAAACAAAATTGCCACTGTGGCTGATAATAATCAGTCTGGACGCCTTTTTTATTACATACAACAACTTTTTGTTTTCAGAAGCAGTTTTAGTATCCATGGAATCTTCTGGAAATCGCGTCAATGCCTACTCTTCTGCTGACTTGTTGTTGGTGCTATTAGCCGTATTAAGTGTATTACATAAACTATTACATTAAGTTTATTCAATACTTTCATTGCTTTCCACATGTATTCTTAGGTTGTAATACTTATAAATAGTTCACACCCTGTCGGGCACAGCAAAATAAGTAAGTTACAAAAAGTAAGTTACAACTTTCAAAAAATGCTACTTGGATTACTTCTGTTCTTACCTAGCCATTTAAACAAGGATACTCAATCTACAATGTAAAGTTGAAAACTGTGTGTGTATGTGTGTATGTGCGTGTGACTGTTTATGTCTTTATCATTTATTGAGTGATTTAATATTGTTATATTGCATCCATGTTCTGATCACAGTCATCAATTTTCTTTTTATTGTAATAATTCATTGCGGTAGGTTCAACGGTTTTGTATTACTTTACTAGCTGTTGTCCACTCCTGGATTAAAAATAAATGCGATATACACAGAAAGTTTTTTTTTAAATTCCAATCCCAGAATTGGATTGGAATTAAAATAATAATTCTCAGAATTAGAATTATTATATTCAACCAAGGATATTATCCTTCCCATTTGGATGACGTCTTTCAGCCAAATCCATCGAGATCACTTCCTTAATCAACCTTACCAACCTGACCCACCAATTAAAAGGATCGAGAAGTGTGAGGTTAGAGAAACAATTAGAAACCTAAAACAAGGAAAGGCTCCGGGATACGATTTAATTACTGCAAAAATCCTTCGAGAATTAGCTGGAATAGCAATACACTTCTTGACGCAACTATTTAATTGCATACTGACCAAAGCCATCTTCCAACGCAATGGAAGATAGCCGAAATCAAAATGGTTCTGAAACCTGGTAAAGCGCCCGAATAAACATCATACTACAGACCGATTAGTTTACTACCTGTATTGTCGAAATTTATGGAAATACTTTCCTCAAAGCTTACGGAATCCAACTACGGGGCACAGCTGCCACTTAGAACCTGGAAATACTCCAGAGGTTCCAGTCCAAAATCCTAAGGATAATCGTAGACACTCCATGGTTTGTAACAAATCAGCAATTACACTACGGCCTTGAGATCAGGACAGTCCAAGAAGAGATCAAACACTCAATGAAGTCCTAGAGGAATAGACTGGAGAACTATCCAAACATTCTGACTGCGCAGTTAGTGAGCCTTCCATTCAGGAGACTAAGGAGAAAGACTCTTAGAGATTGATAGGGATCCATTGAACATAAAAGATACCTGTTACTGGACTGACTGCCCTACAAGACACAGTTTTTTTAAGTTCATAACCCTATGCTCAATGTTCACATGCAACAGATTGCATTAAGAAAAGACAAGAAAAAAAATATTATAACAGAGAAATGTGCTGTTGGTTATTAGAGTTGCTGTGGCTTTACAAATGTTACAATTACTAAATATAGTATCCAAACAGGTTGAAGAGGGCGTAATTCGTGTTGGTTCTTAAAATAACTTTAGTAAGACAAACGATTTAAATAAGCTCAATAGTGATGAAATAAATGAAACACCAAATTAAAAGAAGTTGCGTCAGAACACGGGTAAAACCACGGGAAAAATAGATGGCGAAATTTTCGAAATGATTAAATCGATAATGTACTGCCTAACTGAATCAAAAACCTATATGTATAGGCGTGGATTTGTTTCGAATATTCTATATAACTGTCGATCTTCTTCACATCTCCCGAGCCTTTTCCCAACCAAGTTGGGGTTGGCTTCCAGTCTAACCGGATGCAGCTGTGTACTAGTGTTTTACAAGGAACGACTGCCTATCTGACCTATTCAACCCAGTTACCCGGGCAACCCAATACCCCTTGGTTAGACTGGCGTCAGAGTGCCTATACTTACCTAAGATTAACGTCACATTCTTATCTCAAGTAAGCGATAGATAGAATATTGGGAACAGCCGTAAGCCAGCAACATCATGCCGTTTTAAGGCGCTGACAGCCCGAATTGCCTTGTCTCAAACAGTTTTTGACGGTGAAAAAAATAAACATTAATCTTGAACATATTTCTGAGAACCTGTTAATTTCAAAACACGTTCTCGTAAAGTTTTCTCGATACAAAAAACTGTAAACTTTCCTCTTAAAATGATCTTCCAACAAAAATAATCTGTAATAATTATCAACGTACATTAATAAAATCTGTAACATTAACGAGTCCATAATGTGAATACAGAACTTGGTTATTTTTTTTTATTTTTGGCTACTCAACTCATTTTAAAGCTATTAATTTTATGTATGTTACAAACGTTACGAACGTCGCGTCAACGGGCATCCCTCTCTCTCTCTTTCTTTCTCGTACGTATTTTGTTTTGGGTGCTGTCAACCTCTTAATAGGATTAGACTGGAAGAATCTTGTGGGACCGGCATTAGTCACCGATTATAATTATCCGTCGAGCTTATTAATGTAAGAAAACTATGAATTTTATCAACAGGAATGTCCCCTGTACTTGGTAGATAACCTTTTTTGCCACTGTTTATTTAAAGTTTGAACTCCAGTGAGATATAATATTTTTAGCACTACACTAAAGATAGATATGCTGCTGATTTATAAAATAAGCGAAACTGTATTCGTTCAAAGAAATCTTTAGATGTTCCAAGACTTCCATGGAGCAACGCAACTTTTGTTGATGATCATTTTAGCGAATTTGACTTCTATATTACCATATTTCATAATTTATATTTGCCCTCATTACATATGCATAAGGTTGAAAATAAAGACAAAATTTGTGTTTTCTTTAACTCATAACATTTTGGGTACATCAGTTAATCTTAAAAACAAAATCATAATTAGAGATTAAGAATAGATTTTTCATTGTGCGTGTGTGATCTAAAAATGTTTAAATTGTTTGCTGCTTTTGTAATTCCATCCTTAATTTCTTGTTTCGCGGTGCCAAATGACCCTTTACATTTAAACATGCGTAAGTATTTTTTACTGCATATTTCATAACTATTATATTTTGAGTCGGTAGTTCGGAAATATATATTTTATGATTTCTTCATCTTCTAATTTACAATTATGTATTAATAATGGTTGTAAAGGGCCTATGCAGACCACGTTTTTTTTTAAACGCGCCATCGACGCACGCGTGTCCCAATGCTAACGCGCGTTTGTTGCGATACACATAACAACAGACCGATCAGTAGGATAAAAGCGCGTTACGACGCTCCGCGCCACCTTTAAAAAATCTTGGTCTGCGTTGAGCCTCGTGGTGGGATAGTGGGTAAAGAACCAACCTCTCAAATATGTTTAGGTTTGGTTCCAGGTCATGCAAGGACCATTTCCAGTATCCTAATTTTGTGTGTCCTTTCTATATTATGGACCAATGACTGTTCAAAGGCGAAAGAAAAGAAAATCGAGGAAACTTGCACTACTGCTTCTAGTTACCAACCTGCATTGAGCAAACGTGGTGATTAACGCTCAATCCTTAGTGACGGCTGTGGAGAGGGACGGTTTTGTGTTCTGATGTGTATTAATGGTACTTTTTGTTTGCAGTACCACCTCCAAACTTTAATTATCAATCAGGAGATTCACTGGCTATTAATGTGACATTCAAGAATGTACCAAACGGTCGGTACCCTGGCTTTAAAGTTATACATGGAAGTGCAGGTAAGTTTACAATTGTTATCTATACCATTGGCTAACTGTTTATTTTTTTAATTTGAGGAGTGAAAAGTATCCTTCTTCTAAAACAAAAAAAAAATCTTAAGAGACTTTTTGCGGCGATGCCGGTAGCGCCCTTTTTTGGGCACTTAGTGCCAGTATGCTTATACACGTTTTTAATATAGAAATCCATCAAACAACAGCAAAATCAGCGTGCGGTTGGCCTAGACCTTATACCAGGTGAGCTTCTGAAGTACGGCGGCGAGGAACTGCATTCGCGCGTCTGGGAAATGTTTGTGCTTATGTGGGAGAAAGAACAAGTTCCTGAAACTTTTAAGTTATCACGCGTCAGGGCTCTCTATAAGAACAAAGGCGACCGGTCGGAATGTGGTTCTTACCGCGGTATTTCACTGCTCTCTGTCTCTGGAAAAGTCTTCGCCAGAGTACTTCTAAACCGCCTCAGGAACCTCTCTGAAAAGATTCTGCCGGAAACCCAATTTGGTTTCAGACCAGACAGAGGAACTTGTGAGGCAATATTCGCAGTCCGTCAACTCCAGGAAAAAAGTAGAGAGCAGGGACAGCACTTGTATCTCTGCTTTATTGATCTGGAAAAAGCCTTTGACTGCGTCCCTCGCGAGGCCCTCTGGAAGGTACTGAGAAAGTTGGGGTGTACAGAGAAGTTCATAAGACTCCTGCGACTCCTGCACGATGACATGCAATGTTGTGTAGCGGTTGAAGATGACCAATCGAGCTTCTTCTCCGTCACCTGTGGAGTGAAGCAAGGTTGTGTCCTGGCTCCCACATTGTTTGCATTATATTTCGCAGTTGTAGTCCGGGAAGTATTGAATTCTTCTCCTGAAGGAGTTCGTATTCGTTATCGGACTGACGGCAAACTTTTCAACCTGAATAGACTCAAGGCGACCACAAAGGTGTCCTATGCACATATACAGGACATTATGTATGCAGATGACCTCTGTTTCGTGGCTGAATCCCCTGAAGTCCTGCAACAGCTAGTCACGAACCTTCACAAGCAGTGCTGTACATTTGGTCTAAAAATCAGCATCAAAAAGACAGAAGTAATGTCTTCAGACAATCACGGACGTCAAGAACTGACCATTATGCTTGGTGAAGATGTCCTGAAGCAGGTCGATAAATTTCGATATTTGGGGAGCATTATAACATCAAAGTGCGACCTTGACGCCGAAATCAATAGCAGAATTGGTGCTGCAGCCGCTGCTTTCGGCAAATTCGACAAGAAGGTCTTCAGCTCCCATGACCTAAAGATATCCACAAAGGTTTCTGTGTATATGGCAGTTGTGTTGCCTTGTATACTCTACTCAGCGGAAACATGGACACCGTACCGACGCCACATCAAGCAACTAGACCGCTTCCACCTCAAATGTCTGCGCAAAATATTAAATATCCGTTGGTTTGATCGTGTGCGTAACACAGAAGTGTTGAGGAAAGCCAATGTAGGTGGCATTGAAGCATACCTCATGAGGAGACAGCTTCGTTGGTGCGGGCATGTACTGCGCATGCCGGATACTAGAGTGGCCAAGCGCATCCTCTACTCCGAGTTGCAGGAGGGCAAGCGGAAACGTGGCGGACAGCTGCTGCGATACAAGGATGTGCTGAAGCGTCACATGAAAAGCTGTTCCATTGACCCGTCTCAGTGGGAGAATCTGGCATCCAACCGCAGAGACTGGAGAAGCCGCGTTAAAGCCAAAGTCTTTGACTTTGAAGCACGCCGACTTTCTGAGTTGGATGCCAAACGAGATGAGTTGAAAGCTCGACCACCTGTAGCTGTCAACTACAACTTTGTGGCTGGTACCCTGACATGTCCGCAGTGTGCGCGGACTTTCACGCACAAAATTGGATACTCCAGCCACATGAGAGCACACGCACGCCATTAGGGTCGAAGTGGTCGCCGTTGCCGAAATCGGCGTGGAAGATTATTATTATAGAAAACATTTTATTGTTAAATTTTGTCATAAAAGGTAAAACCGCTTTGAAAAAATCTCTTCACTATTAGAAGCAAGTTCCTCGGGACGCGAGTGAAACCGCGGAAAACCGGTAGTTATTTGTATTTTTTTTCTTTGCAATTCCAGAAAAAGTATCTGTGAAACGAGGAGAAAAATCATTTCAATTCAGTGAAAAATTGTCTGCTCAAAGTGTATCTCTCGACTTGGATCTGGCTGAAGGCGACCCGGTCTATACACTGTTCAAAGGAAAAATTCAGCCGCAAGGTAATTATAATTTTAAAAGTTCTTTAACACCCCAAATACAGAGGTGCACTATCAATACATTAAAAACTTTGAACAAGTTTGACAGATACTTAGCTAACTAATTGTGATGGCCCCACCTCAAAATCAGACATCGTTTATACAAAGTATGCTGCAAAACAGCACTATTCAAACTTCGGAATTACATGAGATGGCCCCAAAAAACGCCCACCACTTCCTTTGTATTAGTACTGGGAAAAAGTGGCGCAACAAACTCCCCAGTAACACATGTCTGTCTTTCTTAAAAAAAATATATTATTAATTTCTTACAAATAATGTCATTTATCATGTAAGTACAAGTAAAGCTGTACTAGTACACCATGTCTGTGGTTTGTAGGAAAACAAAACTTAAAAAAAAAAAAACCTGAAAAAAGATAAAGTTGAAAAGCACTCCATAATACTAATATTTATTTTTTCAGACTATTCTGTATGTGGCGCATCATCTTTCAAATTAAACTTTGATATAGATTTTTCTAATACATATACTGGTAAGCTTTTAAAATATATATATTTTTTAATTTCTGACCTCTACAATAATTAATTCTTCGTTTTATATATATTTATTTTTGCTGCAAATTAATTTTACCTTTTTCAGGTCAGGTTGTCAATGTAGAAAGAAAAATAACTCAGAAATGTGTTGCTGCAAAATATGGCTTCACTATGAGTAATGGTGGATCTATTAGAATCAGAAGTATTCTAGACATTTCTGAAGATGGTGGAGAGTATAAAGAGAAAACTTATACAGATGGGGCTAAACGTATCGTAAACACTACTAAAGATGGTAATAACTATCAAGAAAACACATATGCAGATGGGGCCAGACGTATTGTAAACACTACCAAAGATGAAAAGTATGAAGAGAATACATATTCAGATGGGACCAGGCGTATCGCACATACTTTTAAAGATGGTAGCAATTATATAGAAAGAACTTATTCAGATAAGAGCAGACATATTGAAAAGACTTATAAAGAGGGTGACAAGTATCAAGAAGATATTTATTCAGATGGGACCAAACGTATTGTAGTCACTTTTGTAGATGGTAGCGAACGTAGAGAAACAACTTATTCAGATGGAACCAAACGTATTGTAGTCACTTTTGAAGATGGTAGCGAACATAGAGAAACAACTTATTCAGATGGAACCAAACGTATTTTACGCACTTTTGTAGATGGTAGCGAACATAGAGAAACAACTTATTCAGATGGAACCAAACGTATTTTACGCACTTTTGTAGATGGTAGCGAACATAGAGAAACAACTTATTCAGATGGGACCTGGGACGAGTTCTTCTTCAAAAACGGACCCAAATGACGATGGTTGGTATTTTATCCAGTATTCTTCTAAAGAGTTTATTATTCACCATCAATCTTCATCCATAATGCCCAGCCTTTTCCTACGCATTTTCTCAGTTATGTTGAGATAGATATAATACAGTACAAACCGGGAGCAGCTGAGTACCAGCGTTTTACATGTAGTGCCTGCGTACTTGATATCAATGACCTAGTAACTGGGCAACCAGATACCTTTTGGGAAGACTAGATATCAGCTTTTGATCGGTCGCTCCGCAAGGCTGTTACTTACGTACAGGCCCCGTTGGTCTAGTGATCGTGAAGACTACTGTGCGTGGGTTCGATGTTCGATGGGTTCGATCTCCAAGTCGGCCCGCCATCGTTCGTGGGCTTTAAGAAACTTTTATAAATCAGCCCAGAGTCTGGAAGTTGGTCTATGATGTACCCGTGCTTTATTGGTCCTGCGTTTGACCTCCTGTGTCGTGTCGGATTGCAGTCCCATCGGGTTATGAGAGTGAAGGAATAGAGAGAGCAGCTCTGTCCGTGCAAATGCTTGATCACTTTAAATATTTATGTCCTGCGCAGCTGGCTGATCTCCTTAAACAAAATTGCCACTGTGGCTGATAATAATCAGTCTGGACTCCTTTTTTATTATATACAACTACGTTTTGTTTTCAGGAGCAGTCTTAGTATCTACGGAATCTTCTGGAAATCGCGGCAATGCCTACTCTTCTGCTGACGTGTTGTTGGTGCTATCAGCCGTATTAAGTGTATTACATAAACTATTCCATTAAGTTTCGTATTCTATTGCTTTAAATCATGATTTAAACTTTGTGTTATTAAGTTAAAATAGCTCACACGCATTTACAAGCTTTTTTGACAGTTAATTTTTAAATGGTATAGGTATTTATTTTTTTCAATTCTTATGATGATTTTAATTTTGTTATATAACAAAAATATTCTGATAATAGTTATCTGCACATCTTTTTCTTTTTGTTGTAATATTTCATTGCGGTAGGTTCAAAGATTTTTGTATTACTTTATCCAACGTTGTGCACCTGGATTCAAAATAACTTTAACACTTCAATAAATCCGATATACACAGAAAGTTTTTTTTTTTTAACTAGTCCAATCCAACAGTACTAACTCCCAAAGCTATATATAAAGGTTTAATCATGTGTTAGACCGAGACTTCTAAAAGCGTAATTTTCTTATTATTTAAACAAATGTTAATGTTGATTTATGACACCTATCGAATATAAGACATTAAAATAAAATAACTTTTACGGATTTTATTATTTAATCCCCCGAGTGATGGTCACAGGCAGTTTGCCCGTAAAAGAAGTTATGTATATTTAAATTATAATGTTTTCATTTCTCCGTTCAGACTGTAAGTGAGTCAGTATAAGTGAATATGCGTATAAATAACTCAATATATGATCCGCCTATAATCACCAAGCACTAGTGATGAAACTATCCATGACCAGATATTAAACAAAAGAGGAGTTACCGAGCTAATAGGGATTAAGTCGTTGTTTAAAGTCAAACTCAGTTCCAGTAAAACTCCTACATGCAGTTTTTTAACGATGCATTTTGTGAAGTTTAACCAACTACATACTTATTTTAGCTTTAAAAATGTTTTAAAATATGTAGTAATATTTTTGCGCTGTTGCTCTTAAAAAATATTTAGGGAAAAGCTAGACAATCACGGAGTAGAAAATCATTTCGTTTTTTCCAATATTTTAAGACCCTTTTCGCCGTACTACACTAATAATAAGAAAAAAAATCGGTGCTTTTTGTGTATCCATTTGTACTTACCTACTCTGACCCGTTACCCATGCAACCCAAACATATTCAACACACGTCACAATAAGGAACTCCTGGCCTTTTCAAAAACGCAACCCTACGCTCCAAAGGCAGCCCTTTTAGCCCAATAGAGTAATTACATCTAGAGGGTACCCAAAAAACCGTAATTTTGCCCGAAAAATACTGAGCAAAAGACCCACCGTCCATTTGTTGCTCCTAAGTAAACAATTTTAATCAAATCGGTGTTTTTTTACCTTAAATATTTGCAAGGAAAAGTACCCGAACTGACGTGCACGAATATAAGGAAAAAAATAAAAATGTTTTGCTTTAAAGACAAATCTAAGTTTTATCAAAAGTTCTGAACTATAGTCCGATCTGAAAGAGTTTTCAGTTCAGTGAAAAGATTAACTTTTGTTATAATTGACTTAAGATCTAACGGAGAAATCGAATTAGAACAAGTTAACGTTTAAAGATTTCCAGTTTTCACGCTCTTTATGAAGACAACCGCCATTTAGCGTCAATTCTTGTTATGGTCTCGGTAACAGAAATATAAAAGTCCAGATTTTCTTGTAAAACTATAGTTTACAGTTATATTGAAAGCCATGGTGGCCTAATGGGTAAAGAAAAAACCTCTCAAATATAAGTGTATCGATTTGATTCCAAGTCAAGCCAGTACCAATGCAAATTTTCTAAGTTTGTTTGTACTCTCTAAGTACATCTTACTGGGAAACCTGGACTATGGAGTCTGAAATTACCAACCCGCATTGAGCAAGCGTGGTGATTAACGCTCAATCCTTCTCCGTGTGAGAGGAGGCCTGTGCCCAGCAATGGGACGGTATAAAGGCTGATGATGATGATGACGATGATCATTGGAAGGCACTATTCCCCGCACTTGGATAGAAGTATATTATATTGAAGCTATTCGATATCCATTTTTCATTTCTGAACATGGTATTCGTAATAAAGTGATTCGAGGAGGGTTGGGAGACAATATTGCAATAATTCATGCTTGGCAGATTGGGGTGAGCTTTTCTATAAGTTTTTTGCCACTTTTGCCTTAGAAGTTTATTAATTTTGTTTTAAATGTAGATTAGGTTAGCAACTGCCTCTCTTTAAGTTTATTTCATAGGATCATTGTAGCAAGTTTTTTTTTGTTGTTAAATGTACCACAGGGGTACTAAAAGAAATGAAAATCAATTTGAATATGAAGATAAGTTACCAAAAGAGA
The DNA here is from genome assembly GCA_033682625.1 of Helicoverpa zea x Helicoverpa armigera. NCBI lineage: Eukaryota > Metazoa > Arthropoda > Insecta > Lepidoptera > Noctuidae > Helicoverpa > Helicoverpa zea x Helicoverpa armigera. The sequence goes on from JAWIIS010000045.1 coordinate 9,066,316, forward strand.
GTGTTAATATAACTGAAAACGTTTTTCAAAAAATTAAAACCGATTTTAACCCAAAACCTTCTCCTAAGCCTGACAAATACCATGATGAAAACGGCTACAAAATCAGTTATACCAAACGCGAGATAATCACGCACATATGGACAAACAGGTCAATCTAAGAACTTCTTTTTTTTTAAGTCGGTTGAAACAGAATCCCCAATTCGCACTAGACCTGTTTTTATAACATCCTCGTACCTTAAACCCGACTTATTTTTAAGTAAAACCTCACAGCATATAATAAATTACATGCAATTAACCGTGTTTCCTCAAAGTGGGAGTATAATGGTTAATTTAATGGCCAATTAATTATAAATTCTTATACTAATTGCGTTCTTTAAACCCGAGACGGTATGAATTTGTTGAGGAACCTTACACCTTTATGTGGGCACCTATTATGTTGTTATTTAGTTAAAGAACATAGTTGTGAAGGTTTTGGGTATGATCGTGGATTGGTAAGACGAAGGGGGCGAACTAAGAAATTATAGATAGAATGAGAAGAATGTATAGGAAGAATGTTGAATGAGATGTCGGTAGATAGAAAAGTCTGTAACCGAATCTCCTTTATCTGCCTTGCCTTTTCCCGAATATGTTGGGGTCTTCCAGCCTAACGGGACACAGCCGAGTATGAGTTTTTTTTTATTTTGGACGACTGTCTATTTGACCTCATCAATCCAGTTACATAGGCAATTTGAAACCCCTTGCTTACACTACTTGGCAGACTTTCTGGCTTCTGACTACCCGTAACGACTGCCTCAGATGTTCAAATGATAGCCGGGATCCACCAATGCATCGTGCCTTCCGAAACGCGGAGGAATCCATCATTACAAGATGGTCACCCATCAACGGACCGACCGGCGGTCGGTTCAGCAACGGCTACCGTTGCTTAACCTTATAACTATAGATGCGGGCTCTTCCTCATCATCATTGGCCACAGAGCCTCTTGGACAGATGATTGTGGCAGTGCTTGTCTATGCTCTTCCTAATTAACTGCTAACTGATATATGTATAACAGCCAAAAGAAAACAAAAATCTCCACTCAACCGTATCCTGATGAAAATAGATAGATACATACAATATCGAAAACAGGGAATTTAATTAATTTTTCACAATTAAACGCTTTGTATTGCATTCACGCTTGAGGAGGTGAGCACAAAAGCGAGCCAAATATTCTGAACACGGCGTAATGAATAAAACCTGAACATAGCAGCTATATGTATATAATTATTTTAAGGATTTAATGTGAGGATGTACTTGTGGACAATAATGTTTTGATTATCACTTCAGTTGTTGCTTTATCCTTAGAGAATACTTACTTATGCTATAAATGGGAAAGTTACTCTGTCTCTCTGTCCGGCTTTGTAACCTTTTTGCCAAAAACCGTGCTAAGGTGGTTAAAAACAGTATTTCTACCCAGTATCACCAGTCAAATTTCTACCAGTCAAATTAAAATCCAGACATAATTGTACATACTAGGCATTCCGAATGTACCACTTAACGTCTTAACAGGGTAACTGAGAAGCTATGTGGAGTCCACTGTCATGATATGTTATGTGGAGGAATGAGGATCATGTTATGAGGAAGGTCTTAGACATGAACGTGGATACCTGTAGAAGACCAAAGTTATGATGAATAGATTGTGTAAAAAACGAAATGGCTGGTAAGAATAGTATTGGAGACAGAAGTATGGAAGAAAAAGACTTGATGCTTCCACCCTAAACAAAGTTGTGACGAGGATGATTTTCAAAGTCAAAGTCAAAAACGTTTATTGAAACTAGGCTAGTTTTTAGCACTTTTTCAAAACAAAAGGACAGCACCCCCAAAAGGACCCCCTTTCACCACTTTCTAGTGTTATGATTCAGACGTGTTAACAACAATAACAGCCTTTGTAATTCACAAATAAATATGATTATCATGCAAGCACTGATCCAAGTCTTGACTGCAACGTTTTACTCATTGCTATAATCGTGTATAAAATGTAAATTATTGTAACATCGCAATTATATGTGGCAAAACTATTGTCTAAACAAGGAACGAGTAACAATAGTACCCTGGCAAAAATAAACCAGGTCCTTAAGAATTACTTAATAGTACAATAATAATATTTATTTAAAACGAAACTTAAGAATAATCTGTGCATTGAATATTGAGACAAAGCTATCAATTAATTAAATTCTTTTTTTAAACATAACATTCATTTCAAACCTACCACATTATACGTGCAATAAAATTGAAATAACACAAATACACTTTCCATCAGAATTTCTCTCTGTAAAACCATTATTCGAAATGTTGAACCCATTCACATTTAATGGCAAGGCCAAATTCACATAAACGATAAAATATAATTCCTCACCTTATTTCCGATTCCAAAATCGAAAGGAAGGAACAGAAAACCGCTACTTAATCACGACTTATCACTTCTGCTAACACAACCTACGAATCACTTATAACTTTACTATATTACGAATGTATAACAATGTTAAAAAATGAAGTTTTTCTCACATATTTTCTATTTACCGGCATTATCACATTGTTCCAAGTTTATGTAATACCAGCGTAGCGGTCGCGTAGACTCGTAGCAACGCTACGACGGCTCGTAGCGGACTGAAGGCTTGACTATGGAATCCCGTACATATAATATAGTGCATACTTTAGTGCCGTATATATAAAACTTTTAAGTTTTTGTATATTTAGTTGTGGCTAAACAAAATTGTTTGTAGATTTTCGTCGCTTATGAAGTGGTTGTATACAAGTAACGCCATCTATTGCCAGGTGGAGTAATTACATGTTCGTTAGGTTTGCAATGTACTCGAAAGAGGTTTGTCGGCGATTTGAGCAAAGGCGAAGTTTCGTACAAATATAAGTTGTATGTGTGTTTGTGAAGTGAGTTGTGGCCGGTTGTTGCTCACTTGGTAATATTAATAAAAGTTGTGTTCATGAACGAATACGATTTAGATGTATACAGTTTTCATAAAATAGGCGCAATGATTGTTTTTTTGCATGCAGTGTGCATGATTAAAAATGTTAATTAAATTTAAAATATCTGTATTTCAATACATTACTGTGTAAGGTGACTAAAATAGGGTTATGTCGACATACATACATAGGATTTCATTATCCCTGATTATATATATTTTTTTAATTTACCAGCCCCTGAAGGTACAATACACATCTGAGCTGCAATAAAAAGTTCCTAAAATACATATAAAAGATTAGACCACGTTAAAGGCCGCACAAGATATTTAGAAGCAGGACGTTACAAATATAGCGGTTGCATCAATATTTCACACTATGCGATTGCCATCTGACCTCCGTAACCTAGTTGCAGGCCAATATTAATGTCCTAAGTAAAAGCTCGATTTTCAGACTCTTTTTAAGAAGCCATTTTATAGTGGGAAACATCTATTTTGTGATTGAAGAGCTCGTGGCTAAGTATAGTAAGTATAGCAGCAAGGATCGCATAAGGTTAAGCAACGCTTGCCGCTTTCAGTCCATCGATGGGTGGCTATGTACCGCAGAATTGTTCGAGAGAGTTACCGGTCCTGGTACATAAAGAGCTTAAGAAGGAAACTGGTGGATTTAAGTCAGTAAGTCTGACTCACTCCCTCACGCTGCACCCACAGCGAGAAGGGATGTTTTCCCATTAAAAAATGGGTTATAAGTACCTTTCTCCATATTTCGGAATCACGTAAAATTATGAGTACTGTACATCTTTGGCAGTCGTTACGCATTTTAAAGGGTATCAGATTGTCCTGGTTGCGCAACTGGGTTGAAGAGGTCAGATAAAAGTCGCTCCATATAAAATACTGGTACTCATCTGCATCCAGATAGACTCGAAACCCTTAGTGGTGGACTAGTTGGGTAAAGGCTGAGCATATACTCGTGATGTTCTGTTTATCGATGTCGACAAGGTATGACGATCACAGGTCGTCAGAATTCTTTTGTTAAAATTACGATTATTTCTGATATGTTTCAATTTACCCAGTTATAGCAATGTTTGACCCTGAACCTAAAGCTTCGTCTTGGTTTTAACTAGATACTAGATAAACCATTGATAAAAAGATATTTTTTTCACTTTATATAAACTTATTTTAACCAAGCATTACTTTTTTTTCAACCGATTAAACTGGAATTATCAGTTGACCTAAATGTTCATATATCAGCTTTTAATCCGACATTTCTCACATACATACAAAATTCAACCCTTGCATGTTTGACACGCGACTTCGAACATCAAATATTTAATTGGAAGTCCTAACCCTTTCGTCGCTACATCAATATAACGTCACACTAATAATATGTTATACGATATCTATACTAATATTATAAAGCTGAAGAGTTTGTTTGTTTGAACGCGCTAATTTCAGGAACTACTGGTCCGATTTGAAAATTTATTTCAATGTAGTAGATAGCACATTTATCGAGGAAGGCTATAGGCTACTTTTTATCCCGGTACGGGAAATAGTTCCCACGGGATGCGGGTGAAACCGCTGGCAGAAGCTAGTAAATGATATAGGTATGGATGTTTGTAACTATGTTTGGGTACCAGGTTTTACAAGAAGCGACTGGCTATCTGACCGCTTCAATCCAGTTACCCGTTTATTCCAATCAGCATAACTGAAATCAGCCTAAAGCTGTCTAAGAACCAAACAAACAAACTTCCGCTTGATAAAATAATTACAGCTATACACCAAAGCTAGTTCATAAATAAACTGGGATCCACGTATAAATACCTCGATTTGAGACTACATATCGCTTACCCCGGGGGAGGCACCTTATCCAAAGTTAAAGCATTATATTATCTATCGAGTTGTGCCATCTGCTAACTTTTAAACTTGAGGGGCATTCCGTATCAGGTTAAGTTTCCAAGTATCTTGGTTAGATACGTTTTTGGGTGAAGTTATAGGGTGCCAATGAAAAGTCCAGTTTTGGTGAGATTATTTAGTTTTGGTGTAAATGTGAATCTGCAATCGTTTTTATAAGATATATAAATATACAATGGGCAACATCATTAAGAATTGGTATTTATTCCATACCCATTTCTGATCGTAATTACAGTTTTATTGTTTTCTTATCGGACCAGTATTTTTTTAAATAAACACGTTCAAATAAACAAATTCTTCTGCTTTACAAAGTTTGTATACATTCTCTTTGTCAAACAACCGTTTCTATAAAATCTTTTCATCAACTCCCATTAAATGCATGTGTGTTTGTGTACGTATACATAGGTACTCAGACACATACACACCTACATATCATAATATTATGCTCTTCAGAGTAATCCTTCTATTTAACTGACATTTAATAAGTATGTGAGACGCTGACGAGATACTTTGTATATTAAAACGGAGTCTTGTAAAATATTTGCAATTGAAAACTTTGGTTTAAGTTACAAGATTTCAGCAATTAAATCTTTATCAGATAATTTTATTTGTATCTTCTTTTAAGATAAACATTGTCACCTAGCAAGCACAATAATTAGAATGAAGTATCTATTTAATTATCTCTGTAGTGGAATTTAATCGACGACTGCTGCTGGGTAACTAACCATCCTGATTTACGAGCCCTCCCAGACACCATCTTCGAATTAACTTACAAGTAGCAAAGTGTTGTAACTGTGCTTCCATTAAGAATACTCCATTTTGTACCTTCGTCCCTAGGAAAATCCTCAATGTTACCTAATAGCAATCGGTGTTAAAATTCTACGTCAGAGGGCGTCTAGCAGATTTGAAATAACTCTATGAGGCTTATTAGGTGAGCTGTAGACATGTTAAAAATGACATTGCCCTGGTACACAAAGGGCTACAGAAGAAACATATAAACACACCTAAAGCGGAATCATTCGGGAGTCATTTGATATTCTGTCATCTAAAATATTGCAAAGGACTTCTTGATCAAATCAAAATCTTTGTGATCACACCTACACTCGATAAGGTTTTATATTTTTGAAAGTTATTAACTTATACCACACCACACAAGTAAAATAATGATGTTGGATGGCAAATCAAAACGATGACAGAATCGTTAAAAACGACTTTGCACCGTACTGGCATATTAAAATATTCCTTTGAAGATAATACGTTTTATATCGACAACTTATTTTGACTTCCTAACAACAGTTAATTGGGTTTTCTGTTAATTTCTAACGAGTAAAGGCTGTTTTATCTTCTTGCTATTGTGAGAGTTTATTGATAGCTTTATTGATACGGATCGATTACATTTTTAATACTAGATATTTCTCGTATTTTTCTCAGGGCCTGGAAGCTTAAAAACAAAGCTGAGTTTAGGATCTAGGTATTTAGCATAAAGATTTTTATGTACCTTTTGCTTCTATTGTGTAGTGTCAGTCAATGTTTTTTCTTTCTTTCTTTAACGTGTGTATAAAATTGAACTTCATAATCATTTATTTTTGTAAACTTGGGTGTACACGTCATCATCATCCTCCGAGCCTTTTTCCCGACTATGTTGGGGTCGTCTTCCAGTCTAACCAGATTCAGCTGAGTACCAGGGCTTTACAAAGAGCGACTGCCTATCTGACCTCCTCAACCCGGGTTACCCGGGCAACCCAATACCCCTTGGTGCACACGTATGTGCATACAAATTATATAGTATATGTAGATATAATGTATGTATAGTAGGACTCAGTATCCTAATATCACCTCCTTGGATGAGAGATTACATTCAAAGCAAGCTTATTAATTAATTCTACACATTACTAGCTTATTAAATTCAATTAGAATAATTATGTCGCTATCTATTAATGAGCTTTATATTCATATAACGTTTAATCTACTTACACTTCAATAGCTGAAGAGTTTGTATGCTTGTTTGTATGCGCCAATCTCAGTATGCAATTGTCCGATGTGTAAAATGATTTCAGTGTTAGATAGCACATTTACCGAGTTAGGCTAAAGGCTACTTTGTTATCGGGGTGTGCAGAGGACCTCTCATAGGATGCGGGTGAAACCGCTCGTGGAAGTTAGTTCCAGAATAAATATCAGATAGCCCAGTGGACCTTTGCACATTGATCAATGTAAGTATACCTCATATGAGAGCAGTTAGTAAAAATGTTTAATTTTTCAATGGCGACTCTAATTTCTAAAATGAATATATGCCAACTTAGTGCCGTTTAACGTGTTTTATATTCACAAATTGCACACGGCAGGCAGAAACTTTTCTAAAATATTGTTAACGCACGTCTTTTGTTTATCTATTCCAAATAGCGAACTATATAACGAGTAAAAAAATTGGTTCCTTTTTCAGCGCAATACATCGCACCACAGATGATAAAATGCAGCTCCGAAAATGCTTTAAAAGCCAATAGAAAAAACTAGGCTTGTAAAGTATTCCGCGGCGGTTTCACAATCTTTTTTTTATAAATCTCTGCAGGTAACACTGCGAATGGTCAGCAAAGCCTAAAATAATGGTCTCGTTTCGACTCCCAGGTTTTTAGCGTGGAATATAGAAAACTTTGGAGTCGCAGGCTAACTTTTTCGATGATATTTTTTGGTCCTAACATCCCGAACTGGATTTAAGGGACTTGAGAGTTTTTGTGAGTGGTAGTTTATGTTTTGTTTGAAGCTAGAGATTTTTGCTTTCAACTTAATTTTGTGTTAGTGACTCCTATATGAATAAAATATACCTTCTTAATAATTTAACCCATCCATTCTATTAGTGATTACAAGTGCTTAGGTATACTCTTATACTGAACTGGTCCGAAGATACCTAAAATAACAGATTTGTTTACAAAAATAAAATTATCTGCTAATTATAATAATTGAAAGGCTCAGTTAATAAAAATCCGAAAATATAACCCAAAAGTGCTTTACAATCGACTTCCCGAAAAATCACGTACCTACTCCCAAAATTCATTAAATCACCGTAACACGACAATAAACTTTCTACCCTCTCTTGACTAAATGATCCATGAAAGTCAAACTATCGTTCACTTAAAGAATGTCGTTCCCTTCCTACGTTCACGGTCCAACAGGTGTAACAAAGAGGTTCGTTAGTTCACTCGCCGCCATTTTGACGGCGGTGTGAAAAGCCCGCGAAACGGCACGTGTTTTGTCGACCACGACGTTTTTTGCGAAATCAGTGATCGAGTAATGGGGATTTATTGTAGATTTTTTAGGGGTGTTAATATATTTATTTAAATCTGTTTCACTTGGATAAAGGAAACACTCAAAACTGGTATCGTTTATTTTACAATTGATGTCACTTGTGTTATAACATCAATCAACAAAAATCCGACATTATTGAGACTGTATCCTTGCACAATTATAAGTCTTTAGTGACCAAATCTGTAAACTTTTATAGTCAGAAAGCATACTTCTCAGACAAGACACAAGCATGAACCAAACAAAAATATTTTTAGTAGCAATAGTTGATAATAACAAAGTCAGTTTATTTATTATCGTCACACGTATCAATACATATGAGTTCTAAAAATAATAAAAATTCAAGCGCTTGTCTTGCATGTTCACCGTCCAGTTGTTCTTGGACAACTATTCCATAATGCCAACCAAGCATCTTACAGTTGTCCTCCCGCCCAGTATCAAGCCAACCTTCAAAAACAAACACCTGGAAGCCATTAACTGTACTCAGGACCACGTAATCGAGATCTTAAACACTTAAACGTGGCACGTACCCACGGATCGCGACTCGTCCCGCCTTCTCGACGTTGACGAATGCCACTACTATCAATTTTAGAAGTAACTGTAAGGGACGAGGAATTTTCTATTAAATGGAAAATTACATGAAAATATTGTTAGTTAAATTACCTACTAAGTAAGACCTCGCTAAAGCTTTAACCTGCGGCAAGATCAGCACAATACTAAGACACTACTAAGACCAAGTTCACACAGTAAGCTTTACACAGGTTGACATAATTGAAGCAAAAATTCATCCATCGTTTCTTCTTTCTAATGCCAGTTAAAATAAAGAAAATCCGTAGTAACAGTTAGTATAGTAAAACCATATTTCACATAACTCGATCTACGTAAAAAGAAACACACATCAATAATTAAATAGCTCAACATAGTAGGGGCCACTGATAAACTTCCAAACTCGTTTCGAAACTAACTTTCCCGAATAAATGTACCAGAAACCTTTTGAAGGTTTAATCGAAATTCGCGAGCCCGGCTTTCGAGATAAAACGAAATTTTACAACGGCCCCAATGTGATTATATTAAAAGTGTTCGAAATACTGATTATTTTGTTTCCTATTATGGAGTGTTTAACTCGGATTTTTCGTGTACAATTTTTCCTTTTTCTGACTGTAAAAATTGGGTGGATTATGTTTTTATTTTATTATTTTTGAATAAGCTGGTGTAAGCATGATGTTGTGGTGTTCGGTAAGGATGATATAATTGCTCCTTGTAGTACCTTGGATCACACAGATGTAATAATATACAATTAGACACGACACGTGACAATTGAGCTTTTGCTGAACATGGGATAAAACAGTGCATGTGTGACCAATAGATTACAAGAAAACTTTCGTGATGATATTATTGATATAAGTTTTACGTTATTTTAACTTAAAATATGAGAAGCTTAAGTAACTTTTATGAAAGTAAAAGAAAGTCATTCACAAATAACATCGAAATAACACGGAAGAAACACTTCACATTTCAAAAATTGAAAAGCAACAAACAACATATTTTCCTTAACCATTCATAAAAGCATTAAAACATTACTTTTCAACCAACAAGATAATTCTGAAAAATACTACAAATCTTAATACAAATGGTATTAATCGTAATAACATCGTAACTGGATTTCCTCTTGTTTTTCTTAGGAAGCCATATTTTACCGAAGCAGGTTAATTTTACGCACAATTTACTTTATTACGGCGCCGGCCGAATTCTTTTGTCTTTAGTTTATTGATCAATTTATGAATTATTGTATTTATTTTTTGGGTTCAAGAATTATTTTGTTTAATATTAAGCGAGTATGGATTTTGGTGTTATTAGTAATTTTAAATTTATTATAAAAAATACGGCTGCTGAGTAAGCGCTTCGATTACAGTTACACATAATTCAGCACCTTGCCCTGTCTGTACAAAGAATACCTATGTTTAAGCTTTCCTACGAACCACCATATCTCTTGTTAAAAACAACATGAAAATCCGTATAACTTTTTTTTGAGGTTTTCGCGGGACAATAAATTGATGCGAGGACCTTGTCTTTTAGGAACATTCTTGTAGGAATTTGAACCATACACCGATAATTACAGTTAAACACCGATAAAGCGCCCTAAGAAGATGGAATCAAAGGCTGTTATTACCATATTTTGGATGAACAACGATGTAATCTTATCGCCTCTATGTCGAATCAAATGCACACACACACTCACATATTTACATGCAATACATAGAAATAGGGATGCATATCACAGACAATAGGTGTCCAGTTCAACGGTCGCGGTCTTTGATTGTGCTTGAGACGAAAATGGAGCGTGTTCCGACATACGAAACCATGAATATAAGACAAAACATAGAGAAATCTTAGCTGTATAAATATAGTAATATTTTTTTTTCCTGTTGGTTCCATTTACGTTCTAAGGGAATTAGTTCTTATACAAAAAGTAGCCTAGAAACTTTTTCAAGAACTTAGTAGTTCTTTTGGTTTTTTTTTTTGCGCTTTCATAGTTTGTTTCATATATCAGCTTGTATAAGCAATGTTAAAGCATAGTCTCCACAAGATTTATCTGAAGTCCAAACTCTTCGTGTTTAACCAAAACACAATACAAGACAAATTCAACAGGCGTAAACCCAGCACTAAGGGGTATCACTACCCCATTATTCTGATAGTCCCACATTATTACTCTCTCATCACATATTTATGGTGCTTTTTCGCGCCATACAAGAATCGCCCGCAATGGCTGTCGAAGAGTGAGCGTCAAAATGGTAGGTGTAAAATAAGGAATCAAGTTAAACTAACTACTAATATGTGATGGTCAACGTATAGCGTGATACTGACATCAAGCGCGTCTGTTGCATACAGTTCTCGCAATCTCAATGACTGCTCGTGATTGTGCTCGTGCACAAGCAAGAGCATAAGCACCAACGGGTTGTCTGTAACTCTCGCGTACCGCCGCCAAGAGCCAATACCTTAATGGTCGATGACGTAACAATTACCTAAATGGTCACTATAATGTGTGGCGAGAACCATACAAAAAAGCCACCATATATTGCCTTACCTTGCTCTTACTATTAACGCAACTGCCGCATATAGCCAATCGTGACGACAGACCCATAGTTCGGAAATACACCCTTAATCTCGTGCCCAGTGAATTATGTAGATCCACATGAAGTATTGTGCTGATAACAATGGATGATTGCAAAATGTATTGTAATCGAATTGGATCAGTTTTATTTACATGTTGTTGGTTTGTTTGTGTACTGTTTGGGTGGTTTTTAATGGTTAAGAGGGTTTGGTTTTTGACGTTGTATTAAGGATTGATGTAGACTACTTTTTATGAATCTATGTTTGTGTTCATTGTGGACGTTAATTGGCAAAGTTAAGAGGCAAATACAGCTAGATAGTTTTACGCCCAGGTTTTCAGATATTCTTTATTAACTAGCAACCAGCTCCGCCTAACTTTCCTTATATTGTCGAAAGCCGCATGGCAAATCATGCATTAATATTTATATAAACTCAAACACAGTTGTAGCTTTGAAATACACATGAACTTTTAACGTTTTTTTACAAAAATAATACAACGTGCATTATTTCTCTAAAATCCGAAACTTCCTACTACAATTAGCCCATCCCACAGCTGGGCAAACTCGTAAACATATCGACCGCTACTCTAGCGTGATTCGAAACACTCGCTGACAGACAGAGGCGATTACCCTAATAGCCCCCTTGAGCGTGGCGTGTTATAAGAAAACTACAATATTCGACCTTCTTACTTCAGGCTAAATAAATAAGCACGTTAAATAGAAAAATTGTTCCAGTACTGTTTTTTGCTGAGTGAAAAATAGTGTAGTTTCTTTGTTAGTGAACGGTTGATTGCTGGACTGACTTTTTTATAAATGTTTTGGCTTATTTTCTGCAAGATTAGCTGATAAGAAAGAACCATCGAATTATGAAGAAAACAAGACAATAACTGTTTTTGTTAAGTAATGCATCAATGAAACCATATATTTTTTTTAATTGGTAAGTGTAGGTACCTACCTACAAAAGTTCCAAAGTTTTCTATTATCGAAAACAATCTTGAAGCCCGTTTACTATTTGATATTTAACAACCAAGAACTTATCTTAGAAAACATAAATGAAAACCTACATTTACTTGCATATCCGATAATACAAACGCCTAACGTAATCTTACGCAAGTATACTCGGAAATAGAAGATATTTAATTAGCCAGTAATCCTTTGTTACGGTTAACTGAACCGGTTAACCTGTAAGCGAGTTAATTACCGGCAATAGCTGTGATGTGATAATTAATATCTCAAAACAATACGCTTAGGATTCGCTTCGATAACACACGTTTATGGATTATGGATCACGTATTATGATAATAAGACTAGTTTCCAACCGCAGTTTCACCCGCTTTCTTAAGGAATTATATCCCACGCGTCAATAAAACAACCAATATATCATTTGGATAATATAAGCTACAACACTGCTAAGTTTCATTTTCTGAATGGATGGTTCTTGCCGGAAAAAAGAACAAACATCCATACATCTTATTAACAGCTAGGCCGTGATATAAAGCAATGCCTACCAACCAATTGTCAAAATTAATATCAATGGACTGCCTCGTTAGTTCGGCGCTGTTACATTCCCGTGCCTGGAAGGACACGTAAATACGGCTTCCCAAATGCCACCCAGTAGCTGTCGATGATACAATTCCACGTCAGAGGCCGTCAGGCGGATTTGAGAAAACTCTGATACTAGGGCTTGTTCGGTGATTAAACCTACAGCTCACTCAATAAGGAGAAGTTGTCGCCGATTTTACTAATGGTCGGCAATATTACGGCTGGCTATCATCATAGCTAAAAAGTGTAACTTATCCTTTATCTCTTCAACTCCCTAAAACTACTCAAAGTAACTCCTTCCACAGCTCACCCCTATTAATCACAGTCGTGAACATACAACTAATAACGCAACGTTATCGACGGGCGTGCGTCCCAACAGATAACAGCCTGTTTAATTTACTGCGATTGTACCTGGCTAATTATGTGATGTATCGCAATTTGGTTTAATAAGGTTTATGGGTTTTCAAAGACATTGATTTGTTAATTAGTCTGTTAGATTTACACAAGTGTAAATCATCATCATTATTAAAATTGCCATCCAAACTCAAACCAAATTCATCAGTATCATATCATATTGCCATCCAGATCAGAAAATTATGGAACAAAAAGGACTGCATCTAGGACCAATCATTTCTACCCTTTTATAAAGGCTGAAATATCCGAAGGATAATGCATGCTTAGCTAGAGTTTTCTCTTGAACTCTGCTATGGAAGCTCTGAATAGGAAATCAGGGTCCTATAAAATTAATAATGATTTACGCCATTAATGGCATTACCAATACATTGCTTTCAATATTTACTCGATTCTGCTTTTATTATTTTTTTGGTAAATCCTTACCTATATGATCAGGATAAAAAGCTCACATCTCTGCAGTAAAATAACAAACAGCGCTGCAGTTTCCTTGTTATTTTCTCCAACTTCAATAAAGATGAACCTATAGAACAAACTATGGAAAACAGTAATAAAATCCGAAGATTCCTTCATAATCAGCACGTTTATGGGAAAGTTCCAGAAAGAATAGATTCTCTTCAAAATATACCATAGAATTCTGTCATGTGAATTGTATGGTTTTCATAGGAAACTCGTAAAATGCGCGTTTTGTGCTTCTATAAAATATAGATCGCTCATTATCATGGTTTGCGGATAACGAGGTAGTGGTGTGCAAGTTTATCGATAACTAAGGACTGACTGATTTACTTTATAGAAGTATTTTACACAGAACATTTTTGTTACAGCGACATGTGGCAAAAAAGTACACAGTATTATTTCTTCAATGGTTAACAAAGCAATAGCTATGCTTGGTGTCACAAAAGTAACAAAATGTGAAAATCGACTTATGTCGAAAAAAAACACATATTCCACTCTGTTATTGGCAGAAGCTACAATGGCACCACATCACACATAGTTTACATTAATATGAAAATACGAGAGTGTATTGAAGAACAATCAATAATAACAGCAGTCTTAACCACTCCTTTCAAAATAGATCTACAAACGAATCCTTCATAAAATGCAGCTCATTACAAAGTATCGATACGTGCCCCACCCTACAAAAACTAACAAGGTACACATCGGATACTGGTACAAATCGTTCATAAAATCCTGTCGTTTATTCGTTCCATGAGAAGTTGAACATATCCTGCGACCTAGTCAGACGTTCCTTCATTATTTTTTATTTCTATTATAACTTTCCTACTGTGGGATACAAATGTTATATCAGATCTTGGAAGGAATTTATTAAAAGAAATGGTCTTTTGGGTTGCTATTTGTGTTTCGAAAATGGTAATCTCAGAAACTGCTGGACTTATTTGAAAATTAATTTTAGTTTTAGATGGCCCGTTTATCAAAAAAGGCTATTTTTTATGCAGTAGAGGGCAGTAGTTTCCTTCCTCAGAAGACCGCGGAAAACATCACAGAAACAATGAAAAGAAAATACTTATTGTAGGATTACTTTATAAAATATATGATTGATATGTGATTGATGTGCACAGTGACAGTGTTGGTCAATTCCGTAAAGCAATTTTTACTAAAATGCACTGTAATAGATAATTTTAATTTTATTTTTTTGTATAATTAATTTTGTAACTCACTTTTCTGTCCATTATTTTTCATAAAGTATCAGCTTGTAATATTCTATAAATAATGTACCTATTGTTAACTGTTACTATTATGCATGCTGTGTTAGCCTTTAAGTGATTATTATACTCGCACATGTGTTTTATCTTTTAGTTATAGTGATGAAAAAGTGTAATAATTGTTGGTTAACCTATTTAAATAAATAAATAAATAAACAAATAAATTACTCATGCATAGCATTATCTAAATATTACTTGCATTTAATCGAGATTACCTTAAAACGTACTGCTTATGTGCATTTTGATATTATACTTGCTACAAACCTCATCTCACAATTACATTACGCTTATAAATGCACATCTATATTTGCATAGATGCATAGTTATGAAATTGGGAGTGCACCTGAGTCGAGCACAGCCTTGTAATCTCCTGCTAACGGGCTAATCCCCGTTGAGATGTACTGCCGTGACCGAAATACGGGTTCAAGACGATCTATAGCTTTTGTATTATGTATGTTACACATGGAGTTTATTTGTTTTTCTTCCGTAGAGGATCCAAATATTGAATCTGCAGAACCTTCACTTTTAATGAAAGCCATATAAGATCGCCTGATTTTATGAAGTTACGATACTTTCTTAAATAATACATGGATAAGTATAAATAGACAGAGATTTAACGTTTTGATATCAAAAGACCTTTGAATTGCATAAATCTTCGTTATACACTGCTTGAATATCAATAACTGCAGTCACTTTAAATGTTTACTTGCTTGATTAGACGTAACATAAAAATAAATATAACGTAAATAATTGCTTGCATAAGCACTTTTTGAACGTCAAGAAAAAACGCAATGCAACAAAGCCCCCAAACGCAAAACTTTTACTTCGTGCGTAGTTTTGATAAGGAGATGTAGCAGAAAAAAATCCGTAACATATTTCTGCCTCAAGCAGTCTAAAGAAAATCTAGACGTATTCAAGAAATATTATATCTACCTAATTTAACGTGTTCCACGATAAACATAGACAAATTGCCGTTTCCAAACGTGGTAACACCAGGAAGCTAGTGAAACTTCCCCCAAATATTTATTCGTGAACTTAGAGTCTCCCTTATCTGTTCCACGTGGCGTACTACGCCATTGTGCTGCGTCTATGAGATAATCTCACCTCTATTGTTGCAGAAGATTGCCTGATACGCAGTGTTTCACTTTATTAGGCCCACTCACTTTGTTAGCGTTTCGAAGATGTTCGATTGGTTTATAAGATTTTGGGGTACTAGTTTGTGACAGTTTTGGTGTTTGTAAGATGTCTGATGACCAGAAATTCATTGGAATTCTTTACAATCTAAGAGAAACACTGTTTAGGTTTAAGACCACTAATGCAAAGCAAACTGCAAGTCTTATAGTTTCATTGGGCTTACAGTTTGATTGGATTCACGATTACCTTCAAACTGTTAACCAACCACCAGGCCAACTATCGGCCGACAGTTCACTTTGCAGTCAACAAACAAAAAGTTAAACAATCAAACATTAAGGAGCGTCTCCATCTAAGAGTATGTTGACTATTTCATAACACATAAAAACGGGATTTTCCCTAATTTAGAGCATCAAACCCGGAATCTAGTAGACGACAACAATTTTACTCATAAAGTGGACAAATTGAATGATTACTCTCCTTCCTTTGTTTCTACAGTTATTTGTATGATATTACGGTCTTTAGTATGGGACGTAACCTGCTTCGATACTCTTGCGCCATCACACCTTGCAAGTTCTGGGTGCTGTGCTGATGCTGCCGCTGCGGCCGCGGAGAACCTCAAGCGGCAGTAATATAGTCGCCTTGTCGGAAACTATATTTTCGAACCGTTTGGCGTTGAAACCCTCAGGTCGTGGGGTCCGAATGCCCACATTCTTAAAAAAAATCATAACAGCTGGTCGACGCGTTTTTTTTAATGTTATAATTATGTACATGTGCATATTAATTTTAATGTAATTTTCCTTTTTATATTACATTGATATGAGTAGTTTTAGTAACAGTCATTGTTTTCGTTATTTTTTCCTGCTAGATCTATTCCAGTTTTTGCTACTCAATTATCAACGTATGTAATCGTTAACAACTACATATGGCTTCTACTTTAATAAATATTATTTTTGACATAAAAACCTTAAAGAGACGTCTTATATAATATCTAGTTTTTTTAGGTCTATCTATGTGTGCTTTACGCACTGGCTTTTATTAGAAGATATTTAAATAAATGTTTCTTTATTTATCTTTTCAACTTATTATTTTTATTACTTGATAAAACGTCATTCACATTATTTTGCTACTACACGGCATTTATTAAAAGTAAAGGTTAAAATAACACGTGCCAGAGGATTAGCAACGTATTTTAATAAACGAACGAACGCCATTTATAACGTAACTGCATATAAAATAAGATTATGCATGCATATATTATTATATTTGCAAATACTACTATTAAATATACAGAAAAGGTGGGCATACTAACGAAGCGCATAATCCACAATGTTGATAAAAATATGGCTACATTTAAACTACAAATAAAATACATTATAACAACTAACAATGCGAGAAAGTTGATTGACTGAACACAAACTACACATTCCACGGTCGTTACTAATCTGAGCATGTATAAACAACGTGCTAAATATATAAAAACCACGCTATTTTCATACTAAAAATACATTCAGATTACATCACATTCAACCCAAAATACACTCTTATCGCGCGATATAGGACACACGAAATTCATCGACCTGACCTACACACATCCTTTCTTGAATTAACTCTATCATTAAAATAACTAATCAACTACCAAAAATACTACAAATATTCCCACGACAAATTAAAAAGCCCTTGCCTAAATTAAGCACGCAACAATGAAACTATAACTGTCTCGTTCACTCTCATACAATCTTAACAGCGAAATACACGCTGTCTTTATCCCACAATCTGAACAATATCTCGTATTGAACGACACACTTTAGCCGGTTTTTCTTGTTTATTTTTGATTCAAACGCATACAAGTTAAGACATCTGCTGGGATCGCTCGTTTGTTAAAAAAAAAACGAAACACAACGAAAGTTTCTATAAAAATGACTAAGTGAAGGGTTCAGGTACGCATGCGTGCGGATCTGTCAAAATTACAAATCACAGAGAGAGATCACCGCGGTGCGTTTAGAAAAAGTTATTTTTATAAATTAAAATATTAATGAAAGTGCTTCGAGTGATATTTGAAGTGTTCTATAAAGGCTGAAGATAGAATTGTTGTAAAAATGTCTAAGGAAACATCGTTAGTTGGGTTGGACGCAATCCTAAAAGAATTGGGATCTTTTGGGAAGTATAATATTATCAATTATGCTTTCTTTCTATTCCCGTGTTTTTTAGCGGGAATGTATGGATCTGTTTATGTGTTCGAAGCCAGTGACATCGATTACAGGTAAGCTTTTTTTTTATTTATAATATTTTAAGTGACTTCTTACGGGCGGTTGACAGACACAGCATAGAAATTGGTTCTGCAAAAGCTTCTGACACTGTGCGAATGTTTATTCCTTGCATATTTATATAAAATTATTATGAATCGGTGTATTACAATTTTGGGGTTATATTGCCGTGCATTTTGACAATCACGCCACCCGGAGTGAAGTTTACGCATGCGTAGTAGCGTCGATGAGTCGCCGGGGTTGCCCCAAGGTACCTGTTAGGGCCACCTTGAAATATGTCGCATGTCAGTAGCGCAATCTAATTTATAGCTTTCATATCGAATTTTAAAGGATATTTGCGAATTAATTAATGAAAGATTAAGTGAATGCTTATCGTTTTTACATTTTGTTGGTAGCTAAATTATGAACTGAAAAGTCACCTAATAGGTACTAAAACTAAACTGCTATGTAAAATTCTATAAAAAAGCCACCCAGTATCCATACTGTTTAATCCTTTTATTGCCTGAATAACTAAGTGTTATGCTGAAATGAATATACATAGTACTTCCTCACTCATATTATTGTACATCCATTGAGAAATCGTGACATATGAAAATAAAATTTAAAAACCACTTAAGTAATTATTTATTCAAGTGACACTTTTTCTTAGTCATTTTTTAAACATCAAGGTAATTCTGTTGTATCGTTAATTATTTCAAATAAAAAAAACACCGTTTACAAACTATTTCAGATTTTAGTTTATTAGACATCATCAAAATACATTATGTGATTGGTTGATAACCTTATTTGAAGCTCAATGAAATCGTAGAAAAAGACGTAGTCACAAATAATGGCCCATAGAAAATTAGCCAACTGGACCAAAGCCTCAGCCAGTAACTGGTAATTATTCATAATTAGATATAGTCACACTTGATAACAAAATCATAGATGTTTATACTCAGAAATAACTACATTTCGCAATAGACTTAGCTCTTAACGTAAATACAAATGATGATAACGTAGTTGTAAATATTCTGTTATGGGTTGTGTGTGTGGGTGACCTATCGTTATCATTATGATACTCAATACTACCATCATGAAACTATCACTTACACAATATTAGAGATACCCTTAGGGCTGTCAACCATTTGAGTTTTTCTGGAATTGTTCTGTAAGTCCGGCCCCGAAACGTTTGGACAGGGTATCTAATTTAAAAAAAAACTATGAATCTGACTTGCTTTTACATAAAAACTGCTCATATATCATCGTCATCATCATCCTTTGCATAGCTGTTTCCCATACTATGAAGGGGCCTAAGCTAGTAAGAAGTCTAATCATTTACAAGGAGTGACTGCCTCCTCAACCCATTGATATTCATTACAGGTTAGGCTCATCGCTCATGTCTAGTTAATAGGCAACGGACCCGTGTCGGGCCGGCGCGCGTTGTTCCACGCGCTCCTCAAAGAGATGTCAGCAACCCCAGCGGGGCCCAGCAGGGCCATGGCCTGCCGGGGCTGTGGGTTGTTCGAAAGAGTTACCGCGGCCCTGGTACATAAAAGGCCTAAGACGGTTTTTAGTCAGTGAGAGTCTGACACTCCCTCACCGCTGCTAACCCAAAGCGAAAAAAAATTACATGTCGACAATCCAGCTAATACATCGGCAGCCCTAGATATTATCGGCATATCGAGAGATGTCAGAAGACGTTCTTCTAACCTTGTACTGAGTCACCGAAAGACCTTGACAATGAAATAGATGACGGTTTTATTTCTGCACACATTTGTTTTTGTTTTGCGATAAATACATATGTACTTTTTTACAACGTTTTGTGTGCGGTAATGTCATGCAATTTTGGGAATGTTACTTTTACTGTTTTAGTCTCTTTAAAGATTTTAAAATATAGGTAAGGTAAAGGTTTAAGGTTTATCGATCTCAGTGGCGTGCACTTGGAGAGGCCTATGTCCAGCAGTGGACTGCGATAGGCTGATGATGATGATGAAAAGTTTAAGGTAGGATACGTTTGTGTGACGGATAAGAGTGTCAGATTCTTGCGATGTACTATGTTCAATTTGAATCCTTTCGTGTTCCAGGACCACTAGGAGTTAGTAAGTGGGCTCTTCAGTGCATTATCTTAAAAAACATAAAATAGAATCTCAAACTAGAACGTTTTATCTTATCACGACACACCTACTGGGAAACATGCCAAAATTGTAACAACTATTTTCGAATTTCTATTTCACTAAATCTGTTAAACGTCTGATTGTTATTTAAAAATAAAAACACCTACACGTTTAAACGCGTTGGTATTAAAGAAAGTTCAAAGTCTAATTTCATTCCAAAGTCACTGCTTTCATGTCACTATTGAGATGAAGTCAGACAGAGAAGTATGGAAAAGGAAGGCTGGACCGACCAATGATAAATTTGAATAGGGGCAGGGAAATGATGATTCGAAAGAGTTACCGTAGCCATGATACCTGAAGGGCTCCAGAAGGAACACGATGGGTTTTAGTCAGTAAGAGTCTGAGACCACGTCGCACCCACAGCGGGCTTGATGAATTACCACCAAAAAAGCTGGAATGATGAGGTTGATGAACTAGCAACAATTTTCACTATCAAGGTACCAATCATTACTCATTACTACATCATTGTTACCCAATTCCTCTCATTGTGTTCATTGGCCACAATGAAGTTATGTGTAACTCTTTCAATTGATCGCGTAATTATTGATCATAGCCCGTATTTGGTGACGCTACATATAGTACTCGACAATTAAAGTGAGTTTGAGAATTTGTCTTTGATTTTACCAGTATATAGAAGTATCTACTGAGCGCACTCGGATAAAAAGCGACCAATGTTTAATACTGCCAAGTTTCACGAAAATCCATTCAGAAGTTTCTGCGTTAAGAAGTAACTATCTCCAACAATCTTTTACCGTTACAATATGTTAGCAATAGTAAATATAATAAACAAATAGTTTGCTTAATTATGTGTTACGTTAAATATTGACTTCTAACGATTAATATGTATTTACCTTCTACATGTAATGACTATATTCATCATTAAATAAATATTTTAATACGCATTGAGTAATTAAGGAAATAAATGTTAGCGTTACCTTTTAGAATGCTATTTATAAAATTTACAATTTGATCTTTTATAAAATTCTCGTCAATGCGAATCAAGGATCCGAATTTTGTAAGACACATTAAATGTGTGGGTCAGCCGCATCGGGATGTCTGAAGCTAGAAAGTCTGACAACCAGTCTTAATGAGGAGTATCGAGTTGTCCTTGCAAACTGACTTGAGGAGGTCAGATACCCAACAGACAGTTTGCCTGCCAGAAAATCTATCTCTCGCAGTCTATCTACTGAACCAATCTACTAAAGCAGTAGATTGGTTCAGTAGATAGACTGGAAGCCGACCCCAACATTGTTGGGAAAAGTCTAGGCAGATGAAGATCTCATTCACAACTAAGTTACAATCGCATATACCTTGACCTAACTTCTCACGATTAAACAACCATATACAGAAAATAAACTACAAATAAATACAAACTGAAGGTCTGTTTATCATAAGGAAACAAGACAAATATTAGATCCCTGTCACACGAACGAATACAGCGATACAAATCGCGCGTTTTCAAACGCTTGACATTATTGCGTTGGAACATAATCTGTCTGAAATCTTTTGTAAGAGTAAAAGGTGAATACCATTTGTATGTTGTGTAGAATTTAAAATTCTTTTGTATTCATTCTTTGGTATATAACGATATGTTTGAAAAGATGTTTTGTGGGGACGCTTATTGTTAACTATTTATCAAGCGGTTTTTTTCCTAATCTCCGTGACTTGACTCAGCGAATTGTATTTAAAATTTCTTCTAAATTGATTCAGACATACAAGCTACATTACTGCTTACAGTCATTAAAATCCATCCGGCAGTTTTAGCGTGAAAAGGACTACGTACATCCATACATACTTTCGCATTGACATATTAGGTGGATATTATAGATTCATACGTAGTAACTATTAAGTACTCTGCGCTATACTTTTTGTACACCTAAAATATTGATATATTGACATTCCCATAAAGGCACCGTGATCAAAAGATATCATATACATACATGTACATATAGGAGAAATTCTCAGAATCATCATCATCTTCCTGCCCTGTTCCCAAGTAATTTGGGGTCGGCGCAACATGTCTTTTTCTTCCATTCCTCTCTGTCAGACGTCATACTTACATCCACTCCCTTCTGCTTCATGTCCTCTTTCAGGCAATCAATCCATCTTTTCCTCGGTCTACCTCTGCCTCTCCATCCTTCCACATTCATACTTAGCACACTCTTTGTAGCATGCGTTTCACACCGTCTCATCACATGCCCATACCACGACAAACGCTGACCTCTCATTTTTTCTGTCACTGGCGCTACTTTCAGGCTTCCTCTGATATACTCATTCCTCACTTTGTCCATTCTGGTAACCCCACACATCCATCTCAGCATTCTCATCTCTGCGACATGCACTCTTTTCTCATCCTTCTTTTTCAATGCCCAACACTCTGAGCCATACAGGACGACAGGTCTTATTACGGATTTGTAAATTTTGCCCTTCAGTTTGAGGGGCATCCGTGGGTCACAAATGGTGCTTGTTACCTGTCGCCACTTCATCCATCCAGAATTGATCCGATGCGTAACGTCCCTGTCCACCTCACCGTCACTTTGGACGAGTGAACCAAGGTACCGGAAGTCGGAGCAGACTGGTAGGGGCATGCCGGCTAGGGTTATGGTCATGGGTCTTGATAAACCACCAAAATCGCAATGTAGGTATTCTGTTTTGCTCTTGCTGACCTTTAAACCCACCGTCTCGAGTCTTAGCCGCCATGCCTCCAATCTGCTCTGGACCTCTGGCCCACTCTCCCCCACCAGAACAATGTCATCGGCGAAAAGCATACACCAGGGGACCTCCTCCTGTATGTCCGCTGTAAGAGCGTCCATTAATAACAGGAAGAGGTAAGGACTGAGCGCCGACCCCTGATGTAAGCCAACGCCTACACTGAAACTGGCGGTAGTGCCGGCTGTGGACCGGACTTGTGTACTGCATCTGCCGTACATCGCTCGGATCAACTGCACATACTTCCCTGGCATACCTTTCTCCTTGAGGGCCCACCATAAAACCTCACGAGGTACCCGGTCATATGCCTTTTCGAGGTCAACGAACACCATATGTAAGTTCTTGTGAGCGCTCCTGTACTTTTCGCACAATTGGCGAATACAGAATATAGCGTTCGTTGTACCCCGACCAGGCATAAAACCAAATTGGTTTCGTGAGATATCACTCTCTT
Source organism: Helicoverpa zea x Helicoverpa armigera (assembly GCA_033682625.1). Classification (NCBI taxonomy): domain Eukaryota; kingdom Metazoa; phylum Arthropoda; class Insecta; order Lepidoptera; family Noctuidae; genus Helicoverpa; species Helicoverpa zea x Helicoverpa armigera. The sequence continues at coordinate 9,089,976 of JAWIIS010000045.1, forward strand.
CTCTCAGCCTTCTTTCAATAATTTTCTCCCAAACTTTCATACTATGTGACATTAACTTTATTCCCCTATAGTTGTTGCAGTCCAACACATCACCCTTGTTCTTAAAAATGGGCACCAGGAAACTATTGCACCATTCGTCCGATATTGTTTCCTCTTGCAACAACTTATTGAAGAATAAAGCTAACCACTTCCATCCATTCATCCTCAATAACTTCCACACTTCCACTGGTATTTCATCCGGTCCTAACGCTTTGCCATTCTTCATTCCATTCAGTGCTTTTCTCACCTCATCCACACAAATGTTTCTGACTAGGCCCTCATTTACTGGTTTATTGTGGAGCAGACCACTCCACACATTTTCTTCATTCATCAGTCTTTCAAAATATTCCTTCCACCTTCCTTTTATTCTCACGTCATCCGAGAGGACCGTTCCTATTCCATCCCTTACACACTTAATTTTGCTAACATCCCTCGTCATTCTCTCTCTAGATTTAGCTAACCGGTACAGGTCTTTTTGGCCTGCCGGGCTATCTAGAGCATTATATAGTTTCTCGTGTGCTTTTGCTCTTGCAACAGCCACGGTCTTTTTAGCTTTTTTCTTCCATGCATCATATTCATTCTTCTTTTCTGCCTTTTCACATTCATTACTCTCGTGTGTCCTCTGCCATTCTTTGAATTTCACTTTCTTTTCTCTCAATACCTCTTGAACTTCTGTAGACCACCACCATGTTTCTTTCTCTATCACACCTTTTCCTTTCGATTCTCCTAAAATTCTTCTCGCAGTCATCCTTATAGTCATTGCCATTTCACTCCAACACTCATTCACACTCCTTTCATTCATATCTCCCATTTCAATTATTTTATCTACCACCGCATTTCTAAATTCCTCCGCCAAATCGGCCTTTTCCAACCTGTGCCATTTTATGTTTGGAGGTAACTTTTCTTTGCCCTTTATTGACTTTATTGTAAACGCCACTTCCATGACAAGGGGTCTGTGTTGCGAGACTACACTTTCACCCGGTATAACCTTACAATCTTTTATGTTCTTCAAATTACTGCGTCTAACCAAAAAGTAATCAATTTGTGTGGCATGTGGACCGCTTTTATAGGTGACCATGTGTTCCGTGTTCTTCTGGAACCACGTGTTGACCACTGCCAGATCAAACGCAGTAGCCGATTGCAACAGGGCTTCACCCTCGTCGTTCTGGCAACCAAACCCCCACCCTCCATGCACTCTTTCATACTTCCCTCTCATTCTGCCAACATGGCCATTAAAGTCGCCCCCCACAAATACTTGTTCATTTACTGGCACATTCATCATAACTGCATCCCAGTCTTCCCAAAATTTTTCTTTTATCCGTTCATCACATCCTACTTGCGGTGCATACACACTAATTACATTTAGTATTAAATCCTCTAACACAAATTTCACGACTATTATTCTATCATTCACTCGTTTTACCTCCATCACACACTCTTTCAGATTCTTATCTAAAACAATTCCTACACCATTCCTTTTCCCATCACTTCCACAATAATAAAACTTGTATCCTTCACCAATTTCTCTAGCTTTCGTACCTTTCCATTTCGTTTCTTGCAAACATGCCACATTTATTCGTCTTCTCTTCAACACCTCCGCTAACTCTCTGGCTCTTCCAGTCATCGTTCCAACATTCCAACTTGCATACCTCAATCTTACTTCCCGGGCTCGCTTCTTACATTGCCCCCGCCCGGGTTGGTGCAAAAACCCTTGTCCACTTCCCACAGGGGCCGGGTGCTGCCCCTGCGCGTCGCCTGGGGGGTACGCCCTAGCCCTATCACTCACATCTATTACACTGGACATATTGCTAATAGATTTGGCTATATTTTTATGACCGGCCGCCTGCCTGACGTCAACCCTCCTTGGGAATGCTTTTGTTGGCGGTTTTCCCTCCGCCTGAGGGTCGACCCAAGGTGCTGAATATTATGCACGGGGTCCATAGTTTTTTAGAAGAGAGATTCTCAGAATACACATCATTATATATTATTGACTTCTCTCAGTAATAACGCAGCTGTTCTTATATAAATAAACGTCAAAGATTACTGAACACAAGTTATTATTTCAATGTTATACAAGACAAATAGAAATATGTATCCAATATGCGGCTCTGTCAATATTATGGCAATATACTTATGCTACAATTTATGCTTACTTAGGCAATAAGTATATTCGTATAATGTAGTAACTGCTTCACACGGTTTCAGAAAGGTTCTTAGGATAGTTCCGTAACAGATCGGAAAAAAATACAGCATCATAAGTTCTATTACTGCCTCGTAGTAGTCGCATAACACGACATCCTTGGGTTCGATTCACTGGTCGCGCAGCAGTCTTAATCATATCTTTCTTTAAGCAAAACATCAAATCAATACTAACTAAGTACGATCAGGAATCAATTAATTATATTTGGTTACTTAACAGCAGTAAATACTTTGTATCGGAAAATATGTTTACCTCCATACTGCTTAACCTCCCTTCTGTCTCAGTCAGATACAAGCGAACGAAATTCAAACCTTCTCCTATACTACCTAACAATTCTTTTGACAATCACCAGTATTCCTGCATACCAAATGTCTATTTCCAGAGATCACACAGCAGCTTAATAGCCTGCAGTCATCTCAATTTCATCTTACAACTGAGATGGTGGAACCAGTGCATTGAAAGGCACAGTCACAGAGATACAATATTTGCATACATTTGCATCACTCAAATCATTGCAGCTGGCTCATTGCTGTATGCAGTGTAGCAGAGTAGGATGCTATTTTGTGGGGCTGATGTTAGTAGCTGTAGATAAGTTAGTGATTTCATGTATTTTGGAGTGACAGTTTTTTTACATCGGTTCTTATAGCAAAGCTGAAGAATTCCTGTGTTTGCGCTTGTAACAGGAACCATTGGCCCATTTAGAAAACAACATTTTAGTGTTAAACAGGGTATGTATTGAAGAAGGCTTTAGACAGATTTCATTCGCTTTCAAATGCTATATTCTACAGATCTCGTTATTCTTCGATTACTTATTGAAAAAGAACGCAAAACCAAGAAAATTCTCCGCTCATTAGTAGCCAACACTTCCAATTAATTAGCCACTAATTGGGAAAGTACGTAATAACATTTTTATTGCTATTACTGCTTTAGAAGGCAAATTGGCAATTCCATGACAAAATGATCGGAATTTAATAGCTTTAAGAGAATAATAGATCTTGCTCGTATGTCTCCATAATCAGACTTTAAAAAGGGGAATAATCCACTCAAATGTTTTGTATATCGGGTGTATCGTATCTAATCACAATAAATCCTATTAAATGTACCTTATAATATTGTATGGCGAATTGGAAAAAAAAATAACCTAATCTACATATTCAGTGGTTTAGCCACAGGAGTCATTTTTCGTATTCATAATTTACAACATCATGTGTAAAGCGTAATTTTTTCTAATAATATATGTCTAAGTATTTTATTTTTTTATTTGTGCTAATCGACAAATATTAACCAGCATATTAACGTATTTAATTTAAAGTTATTAGGTACGACACACTTAGTATGACTAATCCTTTTATATTTTATATGCGGAATTAACTCCACAGAAACTACTAAACCAATTAATATTAGGCACACCGATAGTATCGAGCCTGAGAAACATAAAGTTCCTACTTCTAATTCCTATGCAGAACATTATCATCTGGACCGTGGGGAATAGCTCTCTATTTGTCAACAAAATGTATTTTGATTAATTCCAAAATCTCAAAATAAAGAACTTCCCTATTTAATAAAAAGAAAACACCATGAAATTCTCTCTCCAAACCAGCAAGTCACACATGACTGCATATGTAAATGTTCTTCAGAACATTAGCTCAGATTAGGCAGTTTCTGCCTGGCTTAGCGGATTTGCCCTAGTTTTGAGCCTGGATTCAAAGTTTCTCGTTTTAGTTGCGAAGTCATATTAGCCTTCTGTCAAAAGACGGGTAACTTGTGGGTTAGAATTTTGTAGGTAGCGACTTTTTTAGGTATGAATTTTATCTCCGCACGTAAAAAAATATCTGTAGCAAAGAATGCTTTAAAAAAATAAAATTATTACTGTGCTATTTCAATCCTAATCAATGTGTGTCATTGAATGGCATCTACGGAGACATTTCTCTGATCAATTCTCAGTTTTACTATTTTTGTTGTTTTCGAGTCATTCTCGTTGTTCTATGTTGACATTCTAGTTTCTTCTGAAAAACAACTCGCACGCAACGAAAGTATAATTTTGGTTAAATATTTAAATAGGTACTGTTATCAGAAAATGAAGAAGTTATACACGAGTATGATAATAGTTCGGTAACCTAAATATTTGTATCATTGCTTTAGAGACAAAACATAAGTAAGTATGTTTTTCGTAGTTTATCAAAAGACTTAATTAAACGAAAACTGTGTGAAAATCATACAAACACGAGTAGTCTAGGTACGTCCAGAAAAAATATTTTTCTTTAAAAAATACTAACAAACAAAACTAATATTTTTCCTCTTTACAACATTAATATCCTTAGATAGAGTATAAATTTATAAAAAACCGCATTAAATTGTATGAATTTAATGCAGTAGTTTTTTAGTTTCTCACAGACAGACAGGCTAACTTAGTTTGATGATTTAGTCAAAACCAAAATAACACTGCATTTTTTGCATGCATTTGAACATCAAATATAGTCAAAAAATCATTTAACAAACCACGTTAAATATATTCAATGAATCGCTCCAAGTTTTTTAAGAACATTCGATATTAGATATTTTTCACCATGTATGGTAATTTGCGTAACAACACCAACAACGTATCTTACCCGATAGTGTAAGATACTATGTAGTACAAAGTACCAAGATATAGGGCAATGTTCTGTTATCAGACACGCGGGGATCACAGCCGGTCATACGAGACCGACCTTGCGAACACGGATTTATTTTAACATCACGCGATATTTTTGTACTATCTTGTAATTGATTAATTGTCATTTTAATTATGTTTTTGATGATGTTGATGTTTATGTCTGTTTTGTTATCGGTCAACTGACATATAGAGGCTTGTCGGTCTGACTTTTGGTTTCTAAGGTGATAGAACCGGAATAGTTATGACGTTTGATTGATACAACATCTATAAGGCATAATGCAAAATATGGGTACTTATTTTTGTACATAACTTTATATTTATTAAGATTACAGTTAAGACACCTTAATCATAACTTTTTTAAATCGGTCCTGTAGTAATCTGAAATTAGCACGCTCAAGCAAAATTCTTCGGCTTTTCTTTGCCCCGGAAATACTTTTATATTTCCTGGGTATCGGTCCACTAGCCTCAGAAATCACCCCATACACAATTACTTTCCCATATACAAATTAGTATGTTACAGAAGTAAGACCCACAGACATATCCAAAACAGCAAGCCCTTACCCCCCACATCTTCAAGCAAGCCACAAATCTTGTAACGCCGTGAGACGCCATCACAAACATCTGGGCGACCAGCGATCAATCATAAAGCGACTGATATTAATTATCATTACCAACCGATCGACAGACAGATATTTTTCACTAGATGATCGAGTACCACTTTGTGTACGAAAATTTGCCTCAATTTTTGAGGTAAATAAATTTTGAGATGTGGCACGGATCTTTTGAGGAGAGGTGAATATTTTAAGCAGATTTTTTTTCTTAATTCTGATGATGAAATAACAATTTTCTTTACTTCGGGCATTCTTACCTACCTATGTTATATTCTCTGATAATTAAAAAAAAAACTATATTCGAAGTTTGCATTTTGATGAGACAACGACAAAACCCTACCTGTGTATTAAGCATTACAATAATATATGTACCATATAAATGTCTGTGCTTAAAAAAATACTTCCTCCACCTATTTCTGAAGACAGTCTGAAGTGAAGACCATGTATTTCTGGGCATAAACCTTTTAAAATTTCCAGAATAGATAAATAGAATTATAGTCCATGCAGTCGCAGTACAAGTGTAATTTTGAAAGCCGAAATACGTTTTGGAATCATCGAATATTCTAGTTTTGTATTTATCCAATATTTCAAAGCAAACACCGTGTTCAAAGCTTTACTTCGAAACGTAAACAAAGTATGAATTATTGACTACACATGCCATGAAATAAATAAATGTATGAAAACGTTTGAATTTTTTGTTAGAATTGCTTTACAAATACGGTTAGGTAAATACGTAATTAGTAACAATGGAAATATAGTAATAATTATTTTAGATTTTGTAAATAATGTTAAGTTCAGTTATTTATTGTATTTCAGACTGTCAGTTGTTTTTTTTTTAGCTGTTCTTGAATATTTACTAAAAAAAGATTGACACTGTAAAAAGAATTTCAGTAGACTAATTGAAATGTTCATTCTACTATTTTCACGTAAAGTCTTATTATAATGGACCCGACAATATGTAACCTCTCAATCATAGATTTTCTTTTGCTTAAGGTCGTAATAAATAGATAAATTATAAATTACAAAACAGCAAAAAAATATAGGTACAGAAACATTAAATCAAGTACCACATGCATGTCAATATTTACAACTTAGAAACCTGTGAAAACTAACAAACCCATAAAATATACTTCCAACACGTGTACCACATAGTAAAAGATAAATCTATAGTAATATTATAAAGTTGAATAGTTTGCTTGAACACAGTAATCTCAGGAACAGGTCCATTTTGAAAAAATGTTCATTGCTCATTTATCGAGGAAGGCTGTGGGTTACTTTATATCCTGTTTTGATATGTAGTTCCCATATGATACGGGCGAAATTGATGGCTAAACCTAGTTATCAATATTACCCCTTATAACAACCAACGTGACTTCTTTAACCATCCTTTCTTTGTTGCAGATGCCGTATCAACGAATGCGAGAATATCAACAACACAAATCTATGGTTAGAATACGCTATTCCCAAAGAAAAAGATAGATATTCCAAATGTTTAAGATACTCTGCTATAGAGAGTGATATCACTAGTAATAGTTCCTGTACGATGGATGCATTTGATACTAGTGTTGCAGAGAAGTGCACTTCTTATGTGTATAGTGATGAAGATTCGGCTGTGAAAGATGTAAGTAAAATTTTGATTTAATACAATTAGGTAAAGTTATAAGTTTGTGGAGTTTATAAGTTCTTGGAATTTTTCAATCAAATCTTACAGTACTTGGTTTATTCATTAATAGTGTAAAAAGTATCTTTCTATTACTGGCTGTATGCAGAATGTATTAGACCGCTGTTTAGAGAGAAACCTCCCGTCTCATAACTTACCTAAGCAAAATAAACGTAAATTAATGACACACGAGTAGCCAGTCACATAAGCCAGTATTTCTTAAAGTTACTATTTATAATTTTCGAGATAACATAAGAATTAGTCTGACCCACATCCATTGATCTCATTACCCACCGATAAAAAAGCCGGTAGCAACAAAAATATCCGTTGCCAAACACAATAATTCAGGCAATCATTCGATAGCTTGTACATTGTCACACGAGCAATATTCAGTGGCCAGTTATCGTGTCAATTGACCGATAATGTCGGCCACTGGTCGTTTATCATAATTTTATTTACATTGTAACAGCACGTGCGCGCTAAATGGGTTTAATGCAATGACAGTAACGGGAGTTCTGTTGGTGATGTTTGATGGTATAATTTATTTTTGGACTAGCTTCTGCCAGCGGTTTCACCTGCATCCCGTGGGAACTACTTCCCATACCGGGATAAAAAGTAGCCTATAGCCTTCCTCGATAAATGGGCTATCTAACACTCAAAGAAATCTTCAAATCGGACCAGTAGTTCCTGAGATTAGCGCGTTCAAACAAACAAACAATCTCTTCAGCTTTATAATATTAGTATAGATAGATAATATTAGTATAGATTAGAATTTTTTGGGCTGTTGAACTAATCGTTTTTAACTGGCTCTTCTAACGGACAAAATTAGGTTAATAGTTTTCTAATGATAATCCCACTTAAATTATAAACGCATAAGTTTCTATGCATGGAGGTTAGTTTCTGCTTCACACAACAACGACTGAATATAGGCAATTCTTTTCCTTAGAAATCAGGAAAGTAAAACCTTCAGTTGATCATATTGATGATGGGTGCTGTCTTGCTTGTATGACACGCCTCCAAAGACAAGAAAAACATTTCATTTTATAACATGACAAAGTATATTTGCAAAACAACTATCCGATAAAATATCAGCCGATAGATACAGTACTTATACTTATGTATATTACAAGTAGAAAGAATCACGAACCTCCCACAAGGCAATAAAGATTGTTATCACCAAGATCACGCTATTTCATATCGTTATCATCAATTTGTATGTTATTCAATTTATTTATCACATATATTCTTCAGATAAAAACGGATTTTATTTACGTAGTCACTGTTGTTACAGTTGCAGAAAATAGCATCAGCATATCGGCTTGTTTGCTTTTTAAAGTATTTTCATACTTAAGTCATATACGTTTGAGAATTGATCATCCGATAAGTTGGCTGAAGTTGATGGATCATTTAAAACAAAAAAAAATAACTAGCTTCTGCTCTCGTTCTAACTTTAAAAAAACCTAATCAAAGAAATGTCTGTGTTATATTGATGTGTATTAAATTGTGTATGCTAACAAGTATTATTGAAATTCGTTCTACCGTTAAAGCTTGATTAAAGAACAAACGTCGAAATATTCAATCCCGATTCAGACGATCACTTCGCTTAGTATTGTTTTAGTTATTTAAATAAATACCTTTGTTACAGTTTGATCTCGGGTGCCAAAACTGGAAGAGGACTCTTATAGGGACCATCCACAATTCTGGTCTTTTCCTCTCCCTCCCTCTTACAGGGATTATATCAGACAGATATGGAAGGAAACTGGCCTTATCCGTAGCAGCCCTTATGAACTGTATTTTTGGATTCTTGAGGTCTTTTTCTACTAATTATATCATGATGGTAGCTTTTGAATTTTTGGAGGCTGGCTTTGGAGCAGGCGCTTATACAACTGCTTTTGTTTTAGGTAAGTAGAAACCCACAAAAAACTTATTCTCACATATTCTTTGAAAAGTCATGAACTCCAGAATTGCACTGATAATTATGTATTCTTTTGTTTTTTTATTTTATTTGATTGTATGTTGTTTTTATTTCAGCTATGGAACTGGTAGGACCCAAAGGCAGGGTGTTTGGTAATACCCTCATAAACGTAGTATATGTTTGTGGCCTGATGTCTCTAGCTGGACTATCATGGATCTTACAAGACTGGAGAACACTTTTAAGAGTAATTTATGCCCCATCTTGCTTAGTATTTTCATATTTATGGATATTAAATGAAAGCATCCGTTGGCTGCTTAGCAAAGGCAGACATGACGAAGCTGTAGCCATTCTGCAGAAAGCGGCTAAAATGAATAATGTAGAACTGAGTGATCAAGCTTTAGCACCACTTCAGGAAATGGAGAAAAAGCCGTTGGAAGAAAAGGAAGAAATTGATGTGGAACCAAAACCTTCAGTTTTCTTACAAGTGATAAAGTCAAGCATTATTATAAAAAGATTGCTATGTTGTTCGTTCTTATGGATCACCTGCACTTTCGTGTACTATGGCTTGTCAATTAATTCTGTATCTTTGGCAGGCAATAAGTACATTAACTTTATGTTAGTGGCCTTCATTGAGATTCCAGCTAACTTTACTTGCTTGTTTGTGCTGGATAGATTTGGGAGGAAGAAAGTTATGATTATCATGTACATTTTGAGCGCGATTCTGTGCATCAGTTTATCGTTCCTACCTAAAAGTGAGTAGCCCTTTATTTCTGAAAATCCAAAATCTTACAACTGTTGTAGGAAACGTCTTTTACCAATTCAAATCAGTATTAACGAGAGTTTTATAACCAAACGAGTTGTGGTTTGTGTTCACAATTACTTCGCTTACAATCAAATGAACAAACATAATTTGACGGGAACAAAAGGCGAGTTAGATAATCCGGGAACAGTTTACGAGCCGTAGAACTGTTTCCATTGTGTTTCGCCAAGATGTCTTACCGGACCCCTTTGTTCAGGATAGGGTGCTTACGGGAAGGCAGGGTGATTGCGAAGATTTTGCCAAACGATTGTTTAATATTGCATTGGATGGTAAAGGGCCTTTCATAGAGAAGTGTGCTATGTATGTTGAGTATCTTACTATGTTTTGGTTGCTACAATTTGATTTGCCACGAGTTGTCATAATGTAATGTAATATTTGTCGTGTAACAGTGAGAACGAAGTCCAACACAAGTTTTGAGAGAATTTTGCTCCAGTACTGTTTATTTAGTAATCACTGCTTATATAACAGCCTGAATTAATGGAATATTCAAGTTAAACCGATTTCAAAGCCGACGCAAACGGCAATAGTAAAACATAAATAATTTTCGCGGTTTTACCAAACTTAGCGTTTTGTAGAACCGCTTGTTTTGCAAACATTCGAATGAATAAATGAATTCGGTATTCCGATTTGGGAATCGAAAAGTAATTATCATGATCTTTGATTCGCTTTGGTACAGTTTGATTATCTGGTATTTGTTTTTGAAAGCTTACGTGATTTAAAATTGGTTGTACCTTAAAATACAACTGAATTTATTCTCTGATATAGAGTATTATCTTGAGTGCACTTAACTACACTAAATATGTATCGTGCATTAATTTACTTAATACTGTTCTTTTGGGGATCTTTTACCTTTCTAATCTTCTCAACGTCATCTGTATTCCTTAAAACATTTAGTAGGTACCTTTTCTCTGCATTAACAAACTGATTCTTCTCCACAGATCAGACCTGGTGGTCGTTAATATTCTACCTCTCTGGGAAGTTCTCCATCACAGTGGCTTACAGTTCCGTCTACATCTACGTATCTGAAGTATTCCCTACCAATGTGAGGCAGTCACTGTTGGCTGTTTGTTCGTCTACTGGCAGAATTGGGTCTACTTTAGCTCCTTTAACTCCTTTACTGGTAAGTTTGTGATGGGGTGACTTGGTTTTATCTTTGGCTTTATTTGCAAGGATTTGTTATATTAATCAATCAAAAAGATTGAAAGTTGCAATGTCACAATTGTGGTCACCCAAACATAAGTAATGTGTCTAATATCAATTATGTGTCAACGATAAGTGACCATTTTCTTATGCCAGAATCGATCATTTTATTGTTGCAACTTTTCCGCATCCAGACTAAAAATTGCCTTTGTCATCTCATCTGTGCACCAAAATTCATTTCATTCGGTGCAATAGTTTTTACGTAAAAGCGAGAAAGATGTACAGAATTGCTTATGTATTTGATAATATTGTTTCTTTTTGTTACCCAGGCTTTATACTACGACAACCTGCCATCAATATTCTTCGGTACCCTAGCAGTGATGGCTGGTCTCCTAGTCTTCACTTTACCAGAAACCATCAATGTTCCTCTACCAGACTCGATAGAAGAAGCCGAGAGATTATCCAAAGCGAAGAGACGGAAACCAGAAGATATGCCGTAGTTTGGTCTCGCTCTAATGCTAGCATTTATTAAATGAGTGAAAGAGATGCATATTGTTTGGTTAGCTCATATTTTATTTTGATGGATGCCTGCTATCTTTTATATATCTTTTTTTTCTTTTTTAAATGTAGAAGCAGTTTTTTGTATGATATTTTGTTTTTGATAAAAAGCAATATGCACAATAGCACAAATGTCTATTTTTTAACTTAAATCTAAGAAGATTTTAACTATTTATTTTTAAGGAACAGTTATTTTGTAGATCATATTTTTTTATCATTACAAGACAGCTAATTTAATTAATAATAAATAGCTCAAAGCCTTTTTGCTCAGCTTAATAATCCTATGTTTTAAAGTTACCATTAAATATTATTGTTCTAAGAATATACTTAACCAATATTTAAGTAACTTGAAAGTGTATATGTGATTGTGTCTATGTGTGCGTGAGATGAATCCCACAGATAAATCAAGGGTTGTGTTAAAGGCGTGATAAACACAAAAACACCTTTGTTACTATATAAAATATACAATTAATAACAGTAATATAAAGGAAATATTTTAAAAAGCAAAATTATAAAGCTAAATCTAATTTGTTATTGAGCACATATTTAAATATTTGCAACCTTATTTCGTTGCTTCTTGAGTATTATTTTGCATGAATGTGCTATAATCAAAATTAAACTATTTCCCTAAATGTTAGTGTTAAGTTTTATGTTTATAATCAATGGCATAATATACTGCATATTTTGTTATCTACCACTACTTACACGGTAAAGGCTATTTTGAATATTTTCAGAAAAATATTGTATATTTTTGGAACTGTAAGTTCAATATTCCTTCACTGTACAAATATTATTCTCAGACAAATAAAGAATACCTCAACCAGTTTTAACATACCTACTGAAGATTTTTATTTATTACACCTTTCTACTTTTCAAAAATAACTAGAAGTTCTGTAAGTACTCATGACGTACATAACGACTGCCAAAGATAACTCCTGTTTGTAATAAACACAAAAACATTGAACAGATTTGCACGCAGTTTCCACCCATCTTTAGAGGTAGATTCGAGTGTACTGAACCCTATGAAACAAAGTTTCATCTTTCGAAAGGATACAAGCGCCTACACTTTTTGAATAGCAATGTGTAACAAAGTAACATTATTGTTTAATTTGTGTTAATGGGCTGACAAAGTGTATTTTCACTATAAGACACGTCATCGACATGAAAGAAGAAGAACATATCTTACGGCAACATAGTTGACTATAGATAGCAAAACTTCTTAATACAATATTTGATGCCTACCTATGAATGTAGGTACGACAAATTCAATCAGGCATTAAAAATCTGACTCAATGGTTATAAACAATCTGCCTATCCTTATCCCAATTATGTTTTACAAGGAGCGACTGCATATCTGACCTCCTCGGCCCAGAACCCGTTGGTTAGACTGGTGTCAGACTTACTGGCTTCTGACTACCCGTAACTGACTGACAAAGCTGTTCATTGACAGACAAAAGATATTCCACCGAAACACGCGCCTACTTATTTTAGCATAGCATGTGGTCTTTGCGCAGCAGAGCGAAGAGAAAAGAAGAATTCGTTTAGGGGTGTAGTTACCAATCCAGACTATTATACAAATATTGTAAACATAAGCGTGAACCAACCACGTTGATTTTTGTTGCCCTGAAAAACCGACCGGAAAATCTACTCATCCATTCATTCATCTACTTTCACTAGAAAAATTGTTAAAATAATTTCCAGTCAATAAAGAAAACGTAATAAATGACCAATGATTGCACGTGTCAATCCATATCATTTAATTCCATTTCCACGGTAGATGCGTTACGGATTCTTGAACTTTAGATTCGGATTAAAACAAAAGAAAATTCACGTTTTTTCACTTGTTTCTTTTAAAAAATTACCTGGATCACGTGCATAAAGTAGATTTTTACCTAGATAATTTTTGTGTATGTAATGTTACATTTTTGGCCCTGAACATACCGAACCAAACATCGAAAATTCAAATAGGTATCTGAATATTCTAGTACTACCTTGGGTAGTGGGATAGGTATAAATTATTTTAGTTTATAATTCGCAATCTTAGAATGGGCTTGCAATTAGGAAATCTAAAGAGTAGATAAACTTAGGCATTCATTGGAAAACATGAAAAGAGAAAAAACACGCTATATGAAGATAGCACGTGTTTTATTTTATTTATTTAATATCTAGGGTTTTAATTAAAGTAGTAGTCGCATAGCTAGTTATTAGATTCCATTCTCTCTCAACCAATATAACAAATAACATGAAAAAAAATCTCAACAAGTACGTTGTACTAGTTGTACCTACTACAATGTCCTGACACCAAGGACATCAGATGATCTACGTGTAATCGTGTGATAGTCTAAAAATAGACAAACGGTCATAAGCCCCTATAATTAAGAGGCCCTATGAGTATGGACAAGAATAACCATTGAACAATGTAATGCTTTGTGGTTGAAAAATACTTAGGGTAAGTTAGAATTTCACTTATTATGATATAGAAATCACTAATATGGCGCCTATTGGAGTAGTTTTGGGATTTGGCAACGGGTGTTTCTGTATGGCTATGTGCTTGTCTGCGGCATTGTAGCGTTTAACTGAATGAACCTATTTGCATGTGTTTTTGTTTTTAATAAAAGCTGGTTTAACGCCTTGTTTCTTATTGGTATTCATGACTTTTCATACATATCATATCCACATATCTTGTACCAGGAGATCATACCCACTACATAGTCAGATAATAAGACTTCCCTTCAAACTAAATTAAACACAGCTAAGCTTACCGTGTGTGTACCCTTCAATCAATGTCGTACAAATGACTCAAGAAAACTGCCAGTGTATGTGTCACACCTACACATATACGTAGCAGTTTTCTAGACACAAACATATGAGCATAAGTCTCAGCTTTGAACCTTATATGGTCTTACAGATGTGAGAAAGTTCTCGACGCATTCAGTTACAAGTTATAGAAACGTAACTTTAATTTTCACTTGGAGACGTTAATTTGTGCGAATTCTTACTTACATTGTATAAAATGCGAAAGTTACTCTGTCTGTCTGTTTGTCGAGCTTTCACGACATATTAATTTTGGTATTCTAGAGGTATTCCAGAGCCTTAGATAGAAAGGACATAGGCCATTTTTTACTCGGTTGAGTGAAGTGTCCCAGGATGTGAGTGAATACTTAATATTACAAAAATAACATAGAATTAGTTTATAATTTTTAAGGAAGTTAAAAGAAGCTTCAAGTATTGAGAGTAACGCGGTATTTCGCGGTATTTGGTTTTCCGTTTGGAATCATCTTATTTAAATAAATTGTTATTTAAAGTTGCTTTGAAGAAATAACGAAGGATAATTATGTAACACATACAACATTGAATAAAAGTAAGCTTAAAATAAAAAAATAAAATTTCACCGTACTTTAATTAGATAAGAAATAAACTGCAACTAATACAATTAAATTCAACACACAAAAATTTAAATTAGTTCTACTTAGTTTTCTTATATTATTTCAGCCAATTATTATAATCAGTTTAATAGCTTCTAGATAATAAGGAAAAAAACCTTATGTTATCCATTTGATGTGCCAATGAATTTCATTTTCATGGAGCCTATTAGAGGTACATCTAATTAGTACTTAAAAAAAAAATCAATTCATATTGCCCTGTCCAGTCTGCGCATAAGCTAAGTCTTATTAAGGTGTCTACACACCAAAGCCGCTGAGGCCGCCGGGCTGTGCCGCCGGCATCAGCGGCTTTGGTGTGTAGACACCATTAGTCATGTATCACTTAATCTATTGGTGAAAACCGCATGAACATCAGGACAATAGTTTACCTCGAATAAACAGGTAGTATGTAAGTATACAGAATTAAATAATTAATAGTGGTTATGTATGTAAAGAAAGACATGAAAATCTGCGAACTCGAAGAGGAAGATGTCCAAGACAGAGCGAAGTGGAAGAAGAAGATACGGAAAGCGGACCCCGTCACAAGACGGGATAAACTTTAAGAAGAAGAAGATAGTGCTTCTGTATTCAATGCCTTTATATAAAGAAAATAATGGCGTATAAGTTTGAACCTACAGTTATCCATATCATAACTGGTAATAAGTGTTAAAATAAATTCTCCGATACGGCATAAACAGGAATAAAAAAACTTCAGAAACATCTGGCTGCCCTAGCGAAGGACTTTATAACGGTTTAAGGCACAAGGAATTATGTATTCAACAATGTGCTAGATAAGCGTAGGAATACACATTGTTATACTTTTTAATACCTAGGTAGGTACATGATTTATGATTAATGCGAAAGTGAATCTGTTTCACTTTTACTTTCATGGTTAAAAAAGGCTCAACTTGACGACTCGATTAATATTGAATGTGTAAAAAAAACCTGATTGATGTACCTAGTCGGCCAATAAGTTTTTTTTCCTATAAAAGCGAGTGAAACAGCAAGTAAAAACTAGTGTCAGTACAAAAATGTAACACTCGTATCACTCATATTTATGACACTGAAAGTTTGCATGTTTTAAATAACCAAACGTATAACTCGCCACGTGTGAACACAGGTAGATACCGTCTAACCAACAGCTGATTCACTAAATTAAACAGTAATAAACCTTATTAGAAAGTGATAACAATTATAATTGCTTAAACACTGCGAACGCATGGCTTTTCGTACACACGATCACGTGACTATCACGCTACTTCGGCTCGCCTAAAACCTATCGAATGGGGTCATCGTCACCCATTCATTTAGATAGCAAATCGATATTAATGTAATTACGAGTGTACACACATTTGTAGCATTTTTCTCATCGCACAAATACACGATGAGATTATGTTAAAATGCATTAAACATTAAGCGCACATTGCATGCATCGACAGCAGATCATCAGGTAGAAACGCGACTTGTAACATTCTTTTAAGTTTGATGACCAATGCTTGTGTAATATCGGCGTTCTTTAGCAACTTATGAAGATAAGCAGCTATGGATGGCGTGTAAGCGATGTAAACGGTCGGAAAGGAAAGCGGCGTAAGCGCGTCGCGCGATAAAATGACGTTAGTGTGACGAGCCAAGCCGTTCGGAACCAATGCAGTGTCGAGCGCGCCAGACGGTTCGCCTCAGTCCGACGCGCACGCTTCGCCGGCCGGCCATTCTTACCAAATAACGAACAAAAATCCGTGTCTATTTAACTCTTACTACTTCAAAAACTCGCCTCTTTACTAACGTGTGCAAAACTAGTGTAATCCCAAGTGCCTTCGTGATTGTTTAAGGTTATAAAACTGCACATACCGACGAGGTGTTCCGTGAATTGGGTCATGGTGTACAATTTATACGATTCCGTGTAAGTATTGCCTTTTTAATTTTTTCAAAAATCGAATGTGAAATCCAAGTAGTGCTGGCCGCGTACCTTAATTTAGTCGGCTCGATTTAATCGATTATTTTTAGTCGAGTCAAGCTTAAAATATTTGTGGTTATTTATAAAATTCGTTCCTTTTATGGTTTATAGCATTTTTCCCTACATAGGTATGTTCGAACAAATTGGATTACGCATTCCACGTAACATCATAAATGTATCGAGTGTTGTAACATACGGTTCTTTTAAACTGATTATGTGTTCAGTCATACCAGCTACTTGCATTTTTTAAATTATTTGTCTGATATAAAAACTGCCAACAAGCTCAACACCAACTTTCTATTTTTTTAGAATTTCTATTGTTAAATATTTGTGCTACCTAAGCAGGAACTGTCATTATTCTTCGACAGCAAATCTCAATCAAAGCATCAATATTTTTTTGTAAATGACATCGCAAACACACATAAATAATGTCATGCGAGTATTTTGATAATTTCGTGTTGAAAAATCGTTTTATTGCGTGAACAAACTTCATTGTCTTGGTAGCGTGTTTCGTCGTATTGTTAAAAATTACCTGACACGTCTTACAATGCAAACAGACGGACAGTGGGAGTTCTGTTGCTTATGAATAGCCGTAACTAACGACCTTTATGTTCGTAGTTACCGTGTAGGGAGCAAAAACGAATCGAATTATCGAAATTATAATCGAATAATCGACTAACACAAAAAGTGTTAACAACTTAATTTTATATTTTGTAAAAAAAGGATGCGAATTAAATATCGATTTAAAGATGTTAAAAAAATAATTTGGTAGTCGTACAACACTATTGGTTTATTTTCGAAAATTGAAGCCATATTTAATTTGAAGGAGCAAGGTTACTTTCTTGCAGTTTATGGTATACACTAAACGTTTCAGTTCTAAAATTAAAAGGGATTAATATAGAAATACTTTGTTACTCCGATCTTTGACGGTGTCTGTTTTAAAACAGCTTTTAAGACATGGCAATAAAGTCCTGTTTCCTTTGGCGGAATTATAAATAATTCTGTACCTCGCTGTTGTCAGGGAAGACGATCCTATAATTGTAATGTTTAGTTTAACTTCAGTGTTCCTTTATGAAAGAACATTGGCTTAGCACCCAACTTAGTCTGCATTTATTTTAAAACACCGTACCTATAAAGATACTTTATCGGTACGGTGTTTTAAAATAAATGCTCTTTTTTATCCTTTCAGTAGTTTTTAAAAAGATTGACAAATTAATATCCTTATCTATACATACTTAATAATAATAAAATGCTTTTCACTTTATACTATTGTGGTAGATACACGTGCGAAAGATATACTTTCACTAGATAAAAAACCAGTCAAAACAATGACTTATCAATATTCAACGGTTATCTAAATTCCGATGTTCTAATTTAAGATTTTTTCCTTAACATTAGCAGGTAATCTTTTAATATAATAAGCTTTACAACATTCTGGTTTCAGCCACTTAAAAAACGATTAAGGACCGATACAAATCTTTAGAGCAGACGGCAAACTTTTAGTTGGCCGATAGTTTGGGCTCATAAATCAGTATGAAGATGAATGGTGGCAGGTACGCACATTACAAATATCAGGTATTTAGCCGGTATTAGACCGACTGAAAACTTTGATTGGAATCAAGATTTTCTTTCAAATAAAGCCAACGATCGGGTCAACAGTCGGCCGACTGTTTTGTCTGCAGTGTATTACTCTTTACGCTTATTATTTTAATCAGGCACACCAAATAACCGTTAAAAATGAATTTATATTCAACGTGGTATTTGGCTAGGCAAATAGTATTACTATTTGTTATGTTCACGTTTTTAGGGTACCGTACCCTAAGGATAAAACGGTATTGTTTTCGCTCCTCTGTCCGTCCGTCCGTCCGTCTGTCACCAGGCTGTATCTCATGAACCGTGATAGTTAGAGAGTTGAAATCTTCACAGATGATGTATTTCTGTTGCCGCTATAACAACTAGAATAAAATAAATAATTTGGGGATATTTATTCATACAACACACGTGATTTTTTTGCTCATTTTTTCTCGATATCGATAACGGCAACAAGTAGATGCGGTTTTATAAATTATGGTACGGAACCCTTCGTGAGCGAATTCAACTCACACTTGGCCCGTTTTTAGTTTGAACTAACATATCGATGAAGGCCCTATGTTAATAAGATTTCGAGTACTCAATAACGAGTGTTTGATTTAAATAGATGAATATATTAACACAGATACATTTTTGTAGGACAAGTTAGCCTCCATTTTGAACAAATAACAATAGCGAAGTAAGTACTATAATAATACAAATACTAAATTTAAAAATCATTAAAACGTAGCTAAACTATTAAGTAAATATATACAGCTTCGATCAACGGTTTTACCCTTGGGGTTCTTCCCACATAGGGGTATAATTTATACTTAGATATGTTATTC
Organism: Helicoverpa zea x Helicoverpa armigera; assembly: GCA_033682625.1. Taxonomy (NCBI): domain Eukaryota; kingdom Metazoa; phylum Arthropoda; class Insecta; order Lepidoptera; family Noctuidae; genus Helicoverpa; species Helicoverpa zea x Helicoverpa armigera. The sequence continues at coordinate 9,109,365 of JAWIIS010000045.1, forward strand.
TGGTGCATAAGCTACATACCTATATTGCTACCAAGACTCATCAAAATGAATCTTGTTTTTAACATGAAAGGAGTAACAAACATACGCACATCCTATCAACTTTATCATTTGTATAAAATTAATACGAGTAGGACATAATATTATTGTGTCTCAAAGATAACTAAAACTGACTAATGCATTGGAAATCAAAGTGCAAAGATCAAGAATTTTAATGAAATAACTAAAGTATAAACTTATGAAACAACTAAACCTATCAATGATAAAAGAGATATTTAATAATCCCCTATTAAATAAATTCATATTTATCACTTTAGTACACACGTGTGCAAAATACGTTAATCTGAATGATGAATGAATCGCAACATTTTGTTCTAGATAAGACACAAATGTCAATGCAGTCAGAGAGGTCGATCACATTTAAAGAAAATCAAAATAATGTCGATTGAGTCATTGCATTGATCACTGATAAATACAACCAGCTCTTAATAACTACGAGTATATTAAGTCTTATTACATATGCAGTAATGTACAATATTCGTTGCATGTATGGCTGCCATGTGCCACTTCAGCCGAAACTTGTGAAGGCCTTGCTATTGAAAGAAAAAAAAAACAAATGCGCATTAAAAAGAACAATTAAAACATTACTCTCATTCAAAAAGATCAACAGTATCATCTCCCATTAATAACCAACTCCTGCGAAAAAAAATAACACAGCAATCTGGATTAAGATAGGACTCCTAAATGTCCATACTTCCACTTTCTAATTCATCTCACTACGTACTAATCACCTCTTCTTCTTCTTAAAGTAACAGTCTAGAAGGGTATGGAATGGACGCCTGTCAAGCGATGCTATATTTTTGTTCCGCCAGTTGTCAATGTCTGCTTGGTATCGTCCATTGTTACCTACTTACTCATATATCTTTCGTAATTCTAATTACGAGTATTATCTATTTTGTGGTTATAACGGATATAATCGCTGTTGCTATTATGGTTATTAACCGTGATAACGTTTATAACCGTCTTTATTTCTGCAGTAAAATTCTAAATGTGGACTAATCTTGGGAACGTTTGTCATCTAAATTACAAAAACAATGTCGGTATGGATGTACAGTCAACTTCAGCTCAGTGGTAATAGTTTATTTAATTATTTATTAAAGGGTTTACCAACAGTTTTATAGGAAAATCGTACTTGTTTATTACTATTGAGTTAAGGTGCATGACAGTTACCACTCATGTGCAGTCTACTGTACCGAGAACCTCCGAATTTTTCAATTTATTTGAGGCAGCAGAGCATGTATGCAAATACTTATAATATAACCCCCATTGACATAGTGTCCTCAAGACATACAGGTAACTGGAATTTAGGTACAAATCTTGTACCTACAATTTTGGACCAGTAACAGCTCTGAAGTTGGTTCACCATTCATTTCATGATACATTGACAAAATGAAATGGCTAACTTCGTAGAGATTATTTGAAGAGATCCGTAGACAAATTAATAGTCATAAATACGTAACAAGACTGCTTAGTAACACAAATAGATACTCCATATTGAGCAGAATACAACGGGAGTTCGATCCCGGACGTGATAAATAATAATTTATCTCAAACATATGTTCACAATACTCTGCGATGAGAGTTAAAACTGACGTAGATAATAAAACGAATGAAGAATTAATTAAAATATTAATAGTTGCTACAGAATATAATGATGATTATGAAACTATTGTTTCACAATTTGACGTAAATGTTGGCTAAAAAACTGCGCTCTAAATGACTTGATTATAATTATTGTGAAAGAAGAAATCACAATAAAGATGGCTAAAATTATTAAACTTGCTGTTTCCCTCCGCTTTCTTCACGATTCAAGCAAACTGTTTCACACATCTGGTACAGCCTTTTTATCGTCCCACTGCTGGGCACAGGCGTCCTCTCACACGGAGAAGGATTGAGCATTAATCACGCATCTGGATAATAAGTATTATCCAGGTATATACAAGCATATATGTGGTCTAATGTATAAGCTATGTAACTGACAAGTTTCATCAAAATTCTACGAGCAAGGTTTTGCGAGACAGACTACAAGCGCCCCCACAGTCAAACTTTCTCGTTCATATTATGAGTGAATATTGGTCTTTCTTCACATATGTTATCCTATTTAAGAAAGTAACTAATCTTTATTAATATTCTTACTCATTCCTGTTCACATACCTTTCAAAACGTAGACCCTTTTTACTCCCGTTTTTAAGCCCCGATGAAATCTGATCAGAGTTTACCTGCGTTGTTCATTTCACAAGGGATTATCTTTGGACCCTTCTAGATTGTTCCTCGAGTTAAAGTTGAGAAACCCATATTTATTGGGTAACTTATTTTGACTTAAATGCGTCACTTAGATATACTATACCTAAGCTCTTACTTATAGTCGTTCCGTATGGTCAGTAATATTTTGTTCGTAGGTACATTATGACTATTGTGAAGTTACTTGTAGCCAACTTCGTAGTAGCAAAGTTACTTGACGAGAAATGCACTCTAGTTAATTAATGTCTTAGAAACTTCTTATTGGACATATTTGGAGTTTTATTTCCCTATTTCAAGTGGAGATAATGTAAGTGTTATTTGCCGGTAAAAAAAAAACAGAGGTTCATTTGTTTCAGAGATTTATCAGCTCATACAAACTAATAACTTTTATTGTTGTTTTAGAGATACCTATAAAACTGTCATTAGAGAAAAGTGGTATTTTTATTGCGTGCAATAAAACGAAGAATTCAATTAATTAACTAATTAATAGAAATCCACTTAGCCGTCCATTAGGCACTATAGCACAATTATTTTCTGTTATAAAATACCTATATCTAGTTATTAGAGTTAATTCAATTAAAAGTTTAATGTGTCAACAATCGATGGAAAGTTTGAAGGAGAAATTGATGAATCCTATTTTTCTATAAGGTATTTTTATTACTATTTCACAAGGATCGGGATAAAATCTATAATGATTGCGATGACGTTAACGCATAAAATTATTTAAATCTTGACTGCGTAAATAAGCCTAAATATTTTTTGTTAGTATGGAACAAAAATAGATAGCAAAAAATCATCGTAGGTATATGATAATTTACATACTGTACAGAATTTTATTAAACTGAAGTCACGAGGTTGAAAATTGAAGGTGAAAATTGCCAATCCTCCTTGAGCAAGCGTGGTGATTAATGCTCATTCCTTCTCTGTATGAGAAGAGCCCTTTTTTTAACGACGTCAAAAATCATCAAATGTCCCCTCACGCTGTGGGTTAGCAGCGGTGAGGGAGTGTCAGACTCTTACTGACTAAAAACCATCGTGTTCCGTCGCAGGTCTTTTATGTACCAGGGCCGCGGTATCTCTTTCGAACAACCCGCAGCATGAGAAGAGGCCGGTGCCCTGCAATGGGATAGTAAAAAGGCTGATGATTATGAAAGATACAAAACTTATTTTCTAACAAAGTTGCTGTCAGTATTAACATGAATGAATCTTATCAACTGGAGATTATAATATTTACCTCGTTTACAGGTACGAACTAATCACAAGATAGCTATTATCTAATCGCAAATAGATACTTAGGTGTGATATATTTTCTAAACACCTTTAATAAAGTCTATCGTAGATAATATATTAAATACTGGCGGTTTCTCGCAGTTTCACTTTCCTAAAAAGGACCTAATATTCTCCTTCTATAAATGATCAATCGAATACCAAGGAATTTATCAAATTGGACCCACAAGTTCTTGAGGTTAGCGCGTTCAAACAAACTAACTCTTCAATTTTATAATTGTTATTCAATCTTACTGCATAATAATTTAAATAACATATTAATAATGACGCAAATTACTTTCATTCATAAACAACAACGGTAAATATAGTCACAATCAATAATGAAATAAATAATAATATGCTATTAATATAATAAGATAAAACATGATTTCGTAATTTAACTATCAAGAATTATAAAAAAGTAAATAGACGATAATATTTGTTCTGCGATGAAACTTTATTTTAAAGTATAAATAAAAATACATACAGGACTTTAACCTTTGTTACCAAGAAAAAAAAAACTGCAATACAAATAATAAACCTAATTTCCCTTTTTCATTTCTTTCTTATTGATATTGTCTAACTATAATTTTTATTAAAATAACTTTAATACTATCGATATTGATTTTAATCTTAATGAAAGATCTTATTTTATTGCACCCAACTGTCCAAACAAAACTGTTTACCCGGTTATCAAAGAAACTATAGTTAAATAAACTATTACTATAATAAAGAAAATAAAAATCCGTTTTCCGAGAAGTCATCTTTACCTCATTAAATCTCAAGTTTGAATCAAACAGTCGTACTATTCATTGAATAACGATAATCTTAAGCTTGTGTTTGTAATTAAAACGATAAAGTTTTGATTTATTACAACATGTAATTTATGTATGTATATAAAATATAAATATTTGCTTTACTATACATAGTGGTCATTCTATTGTAAGGTTAACCAGATTACTTTTAAATGCTGGTGATTTTTTGACATCTAGTTGTTTTCCCACGGTTTCACCCGCATCCCGTGAGAACTACTGCCCGTACCCGGATAAAATATAGCCTATGTTACTTGGAGAAGGTGTAGCTTTCCAACAGTAAAATATTTCTTCAAATCTAACATTAGTTTCAGAGCCTATGAGGCTTACTTTAAGCCTTTAACCAATTAAAAAATGTTTCGTCTTTATTATATTAGTACAGATATTTAGAAAAAAATTCACGATAGTGAGTGTTCGTAAATAAATTTATAGAGTGGCAATTTCTGAGGCAACTGCTTTCCCCATCCGGATTATTGCTGTAGTTTCCTCAAAATCCGTGTATATCGTACACATTTGTCACATTGTATGCAAAACAAAGTAGCCAACCAATGTTTATTTCCTAACCATTTCCTACTATCATTATGAGTCCAGTTATTTCTGAATAATTAACGTGTCCGGCTTCTAATATAAACGGACGTAGCTAAATTGCGGTATTTTATATACTTACTAGCTTCTACAAGCGGTTTCACCCGCGTTCTGTGGTATCTACTCTGTGCGTAAGGATTAAATGCTATGGCCTACTGAAAGAATTTCAAATCAGCCCAGGGGATACTGATAAACACACTAACCCTTCAGCTTCACAATAATAATGGATAATTGCAGTTCTCGTCAAATAAATTTGCCGCTCAGAAGTGAGAAGGCTTTACGGTAGTCAAAATATACGAAGAAAACACTACTACACATGCGCGAGGCGTCGAACAGAACTTTAATAAGCAAAATTCTGGACTTTACTTACCACAATTTCTTACCAAGTTAAGATAACAACAAAATACCCATATTTTTGACCTTTTAGTACATAAAAAAAATACCAAAAATACATATACACTAGGTACATATTGGTGTTTTCGAAACCGCAACGAGTGATATCATGATAAACAAAAGTGAGTCATACCTTGAATGCAAGTTCCCCGGTCGAAGCTAATTACTTAGGGCGAACGTTCCCGAATGTTCTAGACTTTAGACTTTATTCGACGTAGTAAATTGTATGAAGGGTAACTTGTAGGTATAAAGTTTGTATAAGCGTGCATGGTAATAAGTTATTTTTAGCAATAATCTGGATACTTAGTTTTTATGTACTATCCTTCTAATATTATAAATGCGACAGTTATGTATCCCGAAGGGTATGTTTGTTAAGTACTCTTTCACGTAAAAACTGCTGAATATAAGTTTCATGAAACTTGTCAGTTGTAAAAGACAGTCAAATGAGTTATAACATGTAATGTAAATATTTGCTTAGTATTCAAAAAATGCAAAGTAATCTTTATTTATATACAGATACAGATTCGCCATTCATATGCCTTTGACTGTATTTGTTTATTGCATAGTACTTACCATCCTCCGAGCCTTTTTCCCAATCATGTTGGGGTCGGCTTCCAGTCTAACCGGATTCAGCTGAGTACCAGTGCTTTACAAGAAGCGACTGCCTATCTGACCTCCTCAACCCAGTTACCCGGGCAACCCGATACCCCTTGGTTAGACTGGTGTCAGACTTACTGGCTTCTGACTACCCGTAACGACTGCCAAGGATGTTCAATGACAGCCGGGACCTACAGTTTAACGTGCCATCCGAAACACAGTCAATGTTGTCTAAGAAATACTTAGAAAGTACATACAAACTTAGAAAAGTTGCATTGGTACTTGCCTGACCTGGGATCGAACCCGCGCCCTCATACTTGAGGTTGATATTTATTGTTTTAATACCTAATTACGATAGTATGTGGTGTATTGTAATTATGTGAATAGTAAACACGTGGTATGTTATATCTTACTTTGTAACAGTTCGTCCTTATGTAAATAGTGAGTACTCACCTTTTTGTGAACGGACGAAGGTATAGTGCTGTAGTACAAATCTACGATAAAAGCATTGAATAATTTTGGCACAAAAGATGACCGTAATTTTTAAATAAGCATTTATTATTTATCAGAGAAATATCTAATCTTTTAATTACAAATAAGCCCCTGAGAGGATATCAAGAACTGGACACAATTTCTGTAAAAAAATCTGTATTCATATGTATTGTCAGAATCTACAATCATATGTCAGTGCTAAAAACTTTGTTATCGACAAAACACTATCGAGTACTTTCTATCACCACTTATCGATATCGATAAAACTATTATTATCTCCTCTTATCTCTAAGTTATTGAACTTGCGTACAAAGCTATAAAATCAACTTATTCATGTACAGAGAACTCTCAGTTCAAGTTTATCGATACTTTAAAATGGACTTAACCGTTTGACCCTATTTGAAAGCTTGCTAATCAAAACGAGAGCGAAATAATATCGATTCAAATGTATCGATAAAAAATCGTTTGCTCTTGAAAATTGACCGTTATCATGTATATTTTAATGGGCAAATATTTATGATAATATTTGGTTTGTGTCATTGTTATCTTATCTCCCTTTCAAAGTGCATTATGGTGAAAATTCAAATACAAACTCTTTAGGGATTTTGTTTTATCATTTGTTGGTTTAGTTTCACACTGTCTCGGATGTCCTCTGAAAAAGGTATATTTAAGGGAAAATTTGGAAATTCCTGTACAGTTCATTTAAGAATATCATTGAAGACAGTGCAAAGTATACTGTGCACCGAAAATTAAGTGAGTGTGGATTTGAGAAATGAATCGAAAGTAAGCATTATTTTTTTTTTTTCCTAACCTAGTAATATACTTAATTACAAACTTTTATGTCATATTGCAATTTTACTGATAAAAATCTCAATAAAACAAATCGATATATTAATTCTTATAATATTCAATTTGGATGCTGTGACATTGAGTCTATTAGTAAATCTATGAGTGAAATCAGTTACATGAATGATATATCGTTCCGAAATGTTGTGCTATACCACAGTGATGTTATTATACAAACAGTAGTGAATACCTATGTATACCAACGTTCCGTGAGAACTTTAAGTGACTGATAAATCCAAAGCGCAAATTGTTACTATTAAATAGTCAATGAGAATTGAACAATGGGATCTTAATGGGCTGCATGAATCGTTCACGAGTTGACTGAGTGCTATCGATAACTAGTTAGGTACATCACTAGGTGCACTGCAGGACAAAAAAAAAATCTAATAAAATAAACAAATGATGTAATTTTTTAAATATTAAAGTGTACCTTAATTATTGCGTTAATTAAAATTAATATTTAAGATACTGTGTGATTAATAATTTGGAAAAGCCTGCAGCATCCCTTTTCTGTGTAGCTACAGAAATATCGTACTGGTTTCAAAGATTCAGTGCCATGATATGGATTAAATTGGCTCCCTGTTAACTAAACTTGTGTTATTCCTAATTATTTTAGCTGTAAGTCTTCCATGTTACATAAATAAATAAATACGACCGAACAAAATCTGACCACAAGAATAAACTTGAACAATATTGCATGCAATTTGTTGACGAACATCAAAACTACAAAGATGTATCAATCTACATAATTTATCAATCACGATTCATTCGAGTGTCATCGACAATCAGTTTGACTATGTTACCTTAGGCCAAGGTTGATTTTAAAAGAAACGAGAATCTATAGAAAAACTATGTCATTCTATTTTAGTAAAAACTATTAAATACTAATTAAGATCGTGACCCAAATTAGGAGGTTAAAGATCATGTTTTAATTCATTAATTAATAAGTTCATTGGGTCATCAATAATCTTAAGCAAGCGTGATGACGATAATCCAATCCTCACTAAAGTTTTTTGTGATACTTTAACGCTAAAACTGCTGCACCGATTGAGATGAAAAAGAAGTATCGTGGAAACGGAGATAGACAGTGAAACCGTTTATGGAGTGTCCTGTCGGTTCATCTCCATGAGACCCACTCTTTGGAACCGTGCAGCCAGCTTGACGTTTCCAAAGAGCCCTTGCGTATTTGAAATTTAAATAAAATATTTAGACACCAATAACCACTCTATAACTGAAAAAAAAAAACTTTATTCTGAGCAAAAAAGTCCAACTACCAACTGCAGCGAATGCAATTGATGCAAGTGCAAGTATTTCTTTAATTCCAGCAATAAATTGGCCAACATTTGTCGTCTGATGCAACGATAAATTAGCAGATCTACTTTTTAATCTCCCCATCGAGATTCGTTTAAATTCTGCTATCAGATCCGTTCCGATTGTCCACTCGACTTCTACCGTTAACTTGGCGAAGAGCCAAGGATCTACTTTCTGGTGGAACCTTATTTTAATTAGCTTAAATATGTTCTGTGGGACAACACTTGGTTTTCCCGTCACTTCTTAACCAAAGAATCTTTATTCCTACTTTCATAAATGCTAAAGTTTATATGTATGGGTGTTTGTTCCTCTTTCAATTTGGCAGTAATGAATCTTTGATATCTGAATTGTCCATTTTTGTCCGAAGTAGGAGGTAGGAGGAGGGAAGTGAGAGAAACCACCGGCAGAAACTTGTCTTAAATATTTTTGCAAGTAAAAGGTGTGTGCACATTACTGCATGTTATATGTGCTAAGTTTTACCCAAATTCATTAAGCAGTTTTTAAATTAAAGGCATAAAGACGATCTGTCCTTAGGATATTTAGTTATGCAGCAAGAATACCTGCATAGTTCCGAATACAATATAAAAATAACTCTCAAATACATTCAGCATTCTCGAACATCATAAACCATTTTTCACAGCTCACGATCGAACGAGATGCAGAAATCAAAATAAAATTCTATTAATAGCTCAGTAAAGCTTTCATTCATCAAAAACAACTGACAACCGGTTTTGGTTACAATTGCGCAACTGTTTAAGATTACGTGAAGTTAGGTATAATTGTTTGTAGTTGGGTAAGTCGCAATTACTGTCAGGATATGACAGCCTTATGACAATGATTGCAAGTTGTTAAATAAGTGATGAAGAGCGCTTATTGTTAGCTCTTTGGCAATAACGAACTAAAGAAACGTTCAAATTGAGAACCTCCTCTGTAATCGGTTAAAATACCATGCCTGTAAAAACATAGGTTAACAATTTAGGGTCATTATTATGGATTTTTGCTACCCATATTTCAGTCCTAAACAGAGAAAAGATATTACCTGGTGAATTATATCGTACCATTTTCGACCATATCAAGTATCTTGTCCTAACCTTTTACTTCTGGAAAAGTCCATCTCGCTATCTGGGAACTTGACGTGCCTTAATTAGGTACATACAAATGCACCAGTCCAATACTTCCTGAGATTATATTTAATTACTAAGATGCTATAGGATGTTACACTGCTTATTATGTTTACAGGATGGGTGGTAACATCCTTCTGTGAGCAAATAACTGTCCGATTACCATCTTGACTCGGAAAAATGTGTATATTTAAATGAAGAGGCATGTTTCAGAGGTAGGGCAGTACCATAACATGATAATAAAGGCGTTTTACTTCTAAAGCATAATCAAATAGGAATTAATAGCTTCGAATAAAGTTGATCCTATACTCTCACTGAGCACAATTCATTCTGTCTAGGATCTAAACCCAGTCTTAATCATTAAACATAAGAATTACTACGCAGTGTAGTATGTAGTACAATCTTTCCGCCACATTCTTCCACGTGAGAACCAAACTAAGTCAGCACCAATTGACACTTAATATCCTGCTGTACGATTAATAAATCATAACACAAACAATCAAGAACCATCCATAGTTTATCTGTACGTCAAAACAGACTCGTATCTACAAAGTACAGTCAACTTCAGGTCAGTGGTAACAGTTTTATAGGAAAATCGTACTTATTACTATTGAGTTAAGGTGCATGACAGTTACCACTGATGTGCAGTCTACTGTACAAGCTGACATCTGACACCAACCTTCGCGGTAAGACAGCAAGGAATCACGCTCGAGTGCCCACATGTCATTATGACTCACTATGGAATACTGACGAACTATGAAATTGATTAAGTGGACATCCTGTTGGGTTGTGTGATTTTTGGCGGTGTTAAAGGGTTTAATGAAGGTCTGTTTGGGTACCTTAACTACACTGTAAAAAAATCCAAAATATACTGTCCATTCCATAGGATTGGGCAGAGAAATTTCTATTCGTATGAGATATGCACATACCCAAATGGGTGACTTCGCTGCTATCAGGCGAATAATATGAAGATTAGGGGAAAGCCTCATAACCCATGTTTATTTAGTCTAGTTGTTCTGTACCACTCTGCCAATATGCGGTTCGATCAATGAGTAATTTATAGCAGATCCAGTAAAAATTAGACCAAAGTGACTACAGCTTGTGAACACTGCAAGCCTTGACAAATCCATATTATTAGATACTTACATTAAGTACTTTATTGTTTTATATTTTTCTATAGATCTGTCATGGTCTGAAATAAATGAATATTATTATTATTGAAATGCCATTCTTCATTTGGCTGACTTCACGAAAAGGTATATTATATCACATACACAGCTGCGAGGTGTCAAATGCCTAACCTTGAAGAGACAAAGTTACTTCACGGGGACAGCAGCATTAAAGTATTTTCAAACCTTTATATCAATTAAAAATACCTGAACAGGATATACAGGTTCCAAAAAACTTGATTACCGGTTAAAACCAGTTTTTTGTCACAGCATTGCAAAATATTGAATTCCATCACTCCATACGTTGGTAGGCCGTGAACCAATTTTTAGCGCTGCTGTGTTTATTTCTTAGCAAATAATTGTGACACTTTTACATGTCACGTGGCGTGATCTGCATATCATGGTGTTTTATATTAAATAAAATTTTATGTCACGATATCACAAGTTTTCCAAAGCATTGACCCGTGTTGAAGTTCCAGTGTTTTAAAAGTCCTCTCTCGAAGTTGGAAATTATGTCATGTCTTTGAAGCTTCCTGTTGTCTAACTCACATTGGCATGCTTAGAAGATAACTAGAGCCTCTTAGAAATTTAGAATTTTGCAAATTTTTTGATTTTTCGTCGGCTCTAAAAATATTCCTCTAGCTATATCGAAAAATATCTTGCTTTATGAATATTTTTATTTATGCAAGTTATTTAGTCCAGTGCTTAACCGACTTTAACTTCAAAACCGCCGTCTTTATGAGTCACACAACAATGCTTTGTTAATAAACTCGGGCCCATTCATAAATTAAAAGGTCAATTAGTGCACTGAGGACCAGCTAATCGCCTCAATTACCAATTGGACGATTAATTTATACAATTAAGATCCGGACGGATTACCTCTGCTTATACAGGCTGTGTTCACACTTGGGAATTGATTGATTAGAATTAGAAAACGAAATAAGGGAATTCACCAGTTTGAAAATTTGTATTAAGTAACACTTGGCTGTCTGATTTAGAAATAGGTAACTTTCTTTATACTTAATCAAAAATGTATCCAGGTGAGTGTAATTAATTAGGTACCTCAGACTTGGTGTCTTTAGTCCCAAAATTGCGGGAAATCCCGTATCGTGTAGTTCAACGAGAGTTATTTCAAAACGTACCATAGTTTACCTATATCTTGAACCACATACGTCGGTGTTCTGCATACGTTCCTCAAAAGAAAAGATGAACAATTTGTATACGCCCTTTATCATAAGAACCTTATTATTGTCTATAAACATCAGAAATAAGATAAAATATAATATTGATAAGTTAATTTGGTACGACAAGGAGCTAGGCTACTTACCTACTAAGTTGAGATAATCGGCTAATACTGGATTAATTATAGTTAATTAACTAATAACTAAAACACAATAATCCAATGTAGACGATCGAACTACTCCTGGGCATATGGTACAGAATTATCAAAAATGTATTTAGTCAGATAAAAAGTAAATATTTGATCTTTATCCTCAGTACAGTTAGAAATTCCTGCAGTTTCTTTGAGGGTAAAATAAACTAATGGCATATAGACCATTTACCACCGGCGACGGCGAGTGTTCTCTCTTAGGAGATCAGCTAGCTGCGCAGGACATATTATAGTGCACGAGCATTTGCGCAAATAAAATTGCACTCTCTACTCCCTCTTTCTTATGTACATAGTTCGATGGAACGGCAATCCGACCCGACTTAAGAGCGATCAGAAGCGGGACTGACATTAACGTGCTCTCCGATGCACGGGTGTATCAATCACCAACGTCCTGGCTCCAGAATGCTTAGTGATATGTAGTTTCTTAAAACGCACAAAGTAATTTCCGACTACTAGACAAACGAAACTACTGCTATTTGTAAGCTAATAATATCCTAGCTTATTGGTTTCTTACGTGATTATAAACCTTCACACCTCTTAGAAATAGCAGAACAAATGTGTAATACATATTAATTACTTGTACGTGAGCTATTTATAGAGTATTTGTGGTGTTATCATGTTTTTGTGGATGATGTGAATGCAGATACTGTATTTTTATTAGGTACTTAAGTACCTACCTAATCCTAGGTCATTCAAGTTTAAAAATATATGATTTTTATATCAAGAAGAATACCTCTATATTTTAATTAACGCGCTAATGTAAGTGTTATATCAAGAAAGGCTATAGGCTACTTTTAATGCAGGTGCGCGAAGTACGTAATACATAAGTAATAGGTACATTAACTTGAATAAAAGTCTAATTATATTATACATCATAATTATTACGCACATTGTCCTGCAGCAAAATGACTCAAAAAAGTCTCATTTAAACAGAAAACAAGATACAACATCTCAAAATAATAACAAAACCGCAAGCGAGCAATTAATTTAATACAAAACAAAATCTATTAATATCCTACCGTCGTACCACTTGTGGTATTTATCACAATAAGCGCCACAATCCATAGTTTAATGTAGAATGAGTGAATCATGCGCATGATCATTTGTATTCGACTGACGGATGACGGTACAGCGTGGGATTTGAAATAGGAAGGGTCGGCCCACAGATGTAATATGGTTTCTTTACTAATCCTTAGTTTTTGTAATAGTGTTTTTGGGGTCGATGAATTTCTTGTTACGAAAGAACTGCCAATGGAATCCCAAAGAATTGCTTACTTTTTCGAGAGTATCTTATTCTGTGAACTGAGTGTGAGTTTCTTTGCAATGATTTTACTGTATAATTGATAAATTGATTTAGATAAGTCCTTGTATTTAGACGGCTGAAATGGCTTAAATCTTGAACAAAATAAAGTATAATATTGTGTATATTGTGTAGGCGTTTGAGGTGGTTTCTGCTGAATGCAAACACAACTGCGGCGAACAGTTAGGTTAACAGTTCTTACAATAATCAATCTTTAACATATAACCTCTGATATATTAATATTAAACCCATAAATCCACCGAATGAAGTAGAAATAGACTAACTTAGTCCTAAAGAAGAAACAAGACCAAAACTACAGGTAATAAAAATAAAGGTAGATAATAAAAAATAGACGATCAACAATACAGAGCAGAGTAACTTAACAAACAATGCCTCATTAGCATTGTCATAGCGTGTGGGTTACTAAAAACTTGAATAATCATTTAATATGACCTAAATACTTCGGTAATGTGAGTTAATATTGTTATAATGTGGAACATCGCGATTTATCGATCAATAAGGAATGCTTCCAGAAAAATCGATAGAGTATCTGTCGAATACTGCGACAAGCCTATTGCCATCCTTTCGTTTATTTAGAAGGAAGGTAAAAGGCGAGTACTTTACATTTAGAAGTGCCTTTTTAGATAACTACTATCTAAAAAAACAAAAACTAATGTTCCAGGAAACATAGCGTCGATATCTTCTATGGTGTTATTTTCTTTTTTGATACCATATACTCAGGTATTACATAATCTTTGTCATGACAAAATCAAGTTAGACCAGGTTTACATATCACCTCTACACTTTTTTCTTTTAAATCTATTTTTTTATCTTTTCCTAAAATCTTATTCATCTACGTCTAATTTGTCATCGTGTTTGTCCTTGACTGTAGGTACTATTATAATGAGCGAATCTAATTTGCATAACGCGCAAAACTAAATAAGTTTATTGAAAAAAAGTTAAAATAAATCAATTTGCTTGGCACTTATATTATTTTAATTAGTCGCAGTATTTATTACTCTAGTCAAGACTGAGAATAAGGCGCTAAGTGTAACGATAAACCGATTAAATTTTTTTTTCTATATCTATTCAAGAAACTCCCATGAGATAAGAATATGAAGGACATGGAACATTCATTGAAACTATAACAAATCATATCTATTAAAACAAACGAAGTCATAAATAGTTACCTATCAGACGAAGGAAGGTATATTGAGAGCGGTAAAACCCTAACAACGGTAGATTTTAATAACCTGTCTGTCTATATAGATTTGCTTATCACTAGGATAGGAATTTGACACTGTTTTACTCAAACTAAGGTCAAAATTCCACTAGTGGTCAAATCCAAACACCTAAATATCGATAAATTATTGAAATCCGTGGTTAGTCGGTTGTTGGAGTAGGTACTTAAAATATCAATAAAAAATCACCAAGACGACCTCTGTGGCGCAAGGTCACCAAGCCGGACTGCCAAATCTGAGGTCCCGGGTTCGATTCCCGGTTCGGTCGACATTTGTGTGATGAGCATGCTTGTTGGTCGTGGTCTGGGTGTTACAATATGTACTTATAAATATGTATATGTGTAGCTATATGTAGTTTATCAGTTGTGTTAGCACCCATAACACAAGTTAATTAATAACTTACCATGGGGCTAACCAACCGTGTGTCAAAAAGGTGTCCCGACACTATTTTATTTATTTATTTAAAATATTCCCAGAACTCCACTCCTCACAACATACAGAAGAACTGACAAAAAAACTGATCATTTTTTTTTTGTTTCCAGATAATCTTCAAGCAGTGTAAAAGATTGCAAAAATGGAGGAGGTCAAAAAGGAGATCAATTTGGACTCGATCCTCGAGAGCTTGGGTCCCTACGGCAGATATAACCTCTTGAACTTCGTGTTACTGCTGTTTCCTATTCTGCTGAGCAGCTTCTTCGAATGTGGCTTCATATTTGAAGCCCAGGAATTGGCTTATAGGTGAGCTAAACTTTTTTTATTAAAGTCTTTCTTCTGGTGGCATACTCGCATTGTAGGTTTATGTTGAATATCAATATGCCTTGATGAATTAGTGACTTTCCTCTATATAACTCTATTAGAAAAGACTATGTTTATCATTATGTGCT
The DNA here is from genome assembly GCA_033682625.1 of Helicoverpa zea x Helicoverpa armigera. Classification (NCBI taxonomy): domain Eukaryota; kingdom Metazoa; phylum Arthropoda; class Insecta; order Lepidoptera; family Noctuidae; genus Helicoverpa; species Helicoverpa zea x Helicoverpa armigera. The sequence continues at coordinate 9,125,070 of JAWIIS010000045.1, forward strand.
AAATTTTTTTCTAACTATTTAGGGACAATTAAGGTAAATTGATGCTTAAATTTCTTGTTCTACTTTATGTAAGTACCGAAGTTGCATGTGTGACTGATTTTAAGAACCACATTGAGACGGGAGTATGTTTTTTTTTTTAATCAATAAAAATTACATGCTTTAATTAAATATTTAAAACAAACTAGTAGCCATGAAATAATATACAGTTTTAATAAAAAAACCATATTCTCCAAGTCACCTTCACAGACTTGGTTTCGCAATACATTGCCTTCTATGAAATATTGCATTATTAAATATAATTTGGTTTCTCAGGACCTTTACGAATAACCTCATCTTGAGTCTCATTACCAGTCTAAGTTTTGTAAATTATACTCATAGACATTTTACCATCATTACCATTACCACCTAAAAGCTTCTCTCAGCCACAATTTTCTTCATCAATGAAAGTATGTTTTCCTCGGATGGGTGAACATCTTGTCATGATGAGTTCTTCCGCGTTTCGGAAGGAACTATAAATTGGTGGGTCCCGGCTGTCATTTGAACACAACTGAAACTCAGATGCATCCATCTACGAGCCGACCCCAACATACCTCGGAGCAAGACTAGGCAGATGATGATATTACATCGTTTAATTGCAAAATCGTTTATACCTCTTCAATCTTATCAGCAATTAAACATCTGTTATTTTTTAAAAACTCCATTATACACTTGAACGTTAGACAAACAATATGAGTTTTGTGCAATCCTAATCGTTTGTCCTACATATTTTTGATCTGCTAGCACACTGCAGACTAAACAGTCGGCCGACAGTTGACCCGATGGTTGTCATTTTTTTTTTAAGAAAATCTTGATTCCAGGCAAAGTTGTCAGTCGGTCTGATACCGACTAAATACCTGATTTGTCATATCCGTACTAACATTCACCTTCACACTGATTTATGATCCCAAACTATCGGCCAACTAAAAGTTTGCTGTTTGCTCTTAATGTCATATAAATCAAAATTTTAGTTTCAATACCTATCATTGAGAATTCTCAATGTTATTGTCATCTATACTTATTTCTGTCACTAAATTGATCAATTGCTTTACCGAAACTCTCTCATAATTGAAAGTTGATTGACCTAAACTATTTAAAAAGTATTTAAGGAGTACAATTTGACGTTCAGTTTCAATTCGCTCCGGTTAATGCTCTCAACGTGATTTACCAAAATAATACTAACTGAGTTCATTTTCCTTAAAAGTTTTTGTTAATGTTCTTCTATTTTTAGGTGCAAAATAAATGTTAATTATTTTGCTGTTTTGTTGATTAGGTTTTTCCTTGTTTGATGAAACAACGGGAAATGAAGTGAAGAATGATTTATTAGCTAAGTTCTGCTTAATAACTTACACGAGTTAAGTTTTTGTGACAAAACTTGCTGGAAACCCCCTTAGTACTTTGACAGATTTATCTTTTTTTTTGTCTTTAAACCACAATTGCTTCAGGCCACTACAATTATTTTGATAAATCGTTCTTTCCGTCGATTAGGATTGTTTTTGTTTGATGAATTAAATTCAGTCGCTCCATGTAAAACATGTATGTACTATGCATGTTTGTACACGATTACCTCACATTTTTGATGCGGCTGTCAACGTAATACCTATTTGTGGTGTACTTAGGAGACAGTTTAAGTTATACTATTGAATTCGTTTTACTTTTTGTATGTACAAAGTATTTAATTCTTTACCAACAGATGTGAAGTCGATGGCTGTGAGCTCCGTTTCAACGATACCTCCTGGATCGATTACGCAATACCAACTGACCATGTGCGGAATAAACCCGAGTCTTGCAGGATGTACATACCACTGAACTCCTCGGAATTCCAGTGCATGCCACACAACTTCGATCTGAACAGGACTATGGAATGTGACAGATATGTCTATGAGGATGAACATTCGCTTGTTAAGGAGGTTAGTGTTCATTTCGATTGTAATGTTTTTGATAATTTTGAAGTATAAGAAAAAGTAGTAGATGCTAAAAATGATATAGCAGTTGATATTACAAGCAAAAGTGCACACAGTAATAATCTAGAGTAACTGGTAGTTTATAAAAATGAAAAGTATTAAAATGTTTGTGAAATAAATCTTATCTATCAAACTTTGTTTGCTTATACCAGTTTCTCATGTCAACTGCTAAGTAAATAATTATGACTTTGGCCTACTTGGCTATCTCAAGTAAATGTAGCTGCCAAATAATTTTCAATACCTTCGTATGTTACTGCCTCAAAAATCTGTATTTTTGTGGGCAACCCCTAGTCCAAATCTACAAGTAATTTGTCAAAAATTACTCATAGATTTGCTACAAACTTATTGGCTTTCCATAATAATAATTTAATTGTCCGCAGTAATCGAAGTACGGCAGATGGACGGCACTGCGATAAATATGTAACACTATACGCTCTAAACATGCTACTTTATTTGTAGACTGTAGAACTATTTCCTAAGTTTCTTTCTCTTTCAGTTTAACCTTGGCTGTCAGGAATGGAAGAGGGCTTTAGTTGGGACCATCCACAACTGTGGAATGTTCGTCGCCATGTTGTTCACTGGCGCCATTTCTGACAGGTTCGGAAGGAAAATGGCGGTTGGTTTCGCGGCATCTACCAGCTTTATATTTGGTTTCTCAAGAGCGTTTGCGCCAAACTATTTGGTTTATGTTGCGTTGCATTTCTTGGAGGCAGCGTTTGGTGGTGGATTGTATCCATCAGCTTATGTATTTAGTGAGTAATACTTTTAACTTAATATTATTTTGCTATAGTAAAACTGAGATCTACTAGACAGGTACTAGTGTAGACAAGTTTCTAACAACGTTAGTCTAAATCAAATTCTGTTATCCAAAGGACGCAAGCTACCTCCCAAGAGAATGGAAACTACGACTTCCTAAGTTAGTTATCAATTTAGTTAAAGAGCAGATCTAAAAACTTTCTGCTATATATTGTACCCTCTTACTAATATTCCTAGATAGGCCTATGATAAATCCTTGAGTAATTACTATGATAGTTAGCACAGATAATAAAACTAGTCATCAAGGTATTTGTGATAATAAAATCGATAAGAGATTAATTATAATTGATTGTGTATTTAATACGCATGTTATCTGTACACTATTAATTATATCTGAGACAGATATTATTACAATACTAGCACATGACATACACCATCTCCGAGATAAAAATAAATTATTTTATGAGTCATAAATAAATCCAAGACCCTAAAATAACTTCAATGCTTCATTAATTCTGCTTTTATTTCCACTAAGTCCTTATACCAGTCTTTAGAGAACGATCTTCTATATCCTTTACCTTAAACAGCAATTCTCACGACTGTGCCCATATTGATACTAATTTATTCCTTACAGTTATCGAGCTGGTTGGCCTCAAGCAGCGAGTCATAGTATCCGCCATGTGCAACATGACCTTTGTCATAGGCGTCGTGCTCATCGCCTTGCTAGCCTGGGTCATTGACAGCTGGCGTACCTACATCCTCATCTTATACTGCCCAGCTTTAATCGTCGTCATCTACATCTGGTTCATGAATGAAAGCGGCCGCTGGTTGCTCAGCAAAGGCAAAAGAGACAAAGCCGTCTCCGTCCTCAAAAAGGCTGCTAAAATCAACAATTTGGATCCTAGAAAACTTGAACTGGACTCTCTAGGAGATCCGTTGTTGAAAGTTGAGAGTCAAACGACGGATAAGAAGTCTCAGTTATCTAAAGCGATTCGTTCAAGTATAATATGGAAGAGACTGATGATATGCTCGTTTTTGTGGATGACCTGTTCACTGGTGTACTATGGGTTGTCGATAAATTCCGTGTCTTTGAGCAGTAATCGGTACGTGAGCTTCATGTTGGTGACGCTGGTGGAAATCCCGGCGTATATCGTAGTTGTGATCGTTTTGGACAAGTATGGAAGGAAACAGACGCTGGTCGCCACTTACCTCACTTGTTCACTCATGAGTCTACTATTTGCGTTCTTGCCAAGAAGTGAGTATATATTTTTATATAAATCTAGTATTAATACTTAGCGTAGTAACTTTGTCTGACTCGCTTGTGGAGTTTAGAAACACACACATACTTTTAGAAAAATAAATAACTGACCCTTCTTGTCTCTCAAAATACTAAGTACATCAATGAGTAAGTAGCTTCTACTATAAATAGAGAAATGGGTCTATGGGAAATAGTAAAAGGACTGAATTCACATGAACTCCATTTACCTGACTGACGTAAAATGCTAGATACCAATAACACATGTCCAATTGCATGAGTGGGTAATAGATATTATTAAAAACATAAAGTATTTTATATTCATTTAATCTTCTGGTCACACAATCGTGATATATAAATTACTACGAAGGTGGACATATTATTGCTAACCATTTTTCATTTAGCGATAATTTTTCTATGACCTTTTACTATCTAAGTGATAGAATCGATGGTCATTTTACCACATTTTTTTAACTCGCGAAAAAAACAATATATAGTGAAACAAAATACCCATTGATCCTGAGGCATCCATGAGGCATAAAATGTTTAGGCAAAACGATTTTTGGCAAAAAACGTTCGTTAGAGGATCAATATTGGAATTTTGACACAAAAAAAAAAGTTGAGATAAAATTCGAAAATCGAATCGCAGCTGGCCACTTTCATTTATTACCGTTTCAATTAGTAAAAAAAACAATAAACTGTATTATATTTAGAACGACCGATTAATTCAATAATCGTATTACGAGCCACTATTTCTAAACGATTGCTTCATCAGCAAGGCTATCTAAGCGCAACATAAACATGCCATTCAGAGTAAATAAAATAACATAAATAAAGGCCTAATAGTAAATACATACGTTTATAAACAAGTTTTGTTTACTACGGAAACAAAACGCGGATATGTAATGAATTTAGTTTACATGTGAATTTCATTAAGGCTGGCTACACATTTGCGGTTTGTGAATTTTATTTTTGCGACTGCAGCACTATTTATTTTGTTAGCCTCACGATATAAACTGTAAAATAACTGTACTGTCAAAAACAAGTTTAAAAAAGTATCAGTCGGTGGCAAGGTTAAATTACCTAATGAAAAATTGAGCACTAAATTGTTTTCTTAAAAAAAAAAGAAATTATCATCATCTTTCTAGCCTTTTCCAACTATATTGATATCAATATCCAGTTAACCGAATACATATCTAACTTTGGATAGCATTATTTTACAAGGAGCTCCTGAACTCCTCACCTGGGCAACCCTGACACCCCTTTTAATAAAAATACCCATCGAACTTTAAATCATGTGTTCGCCGAAAATATGGTGTTACAAAAAAGTTAATTTTTGTAATATTATTACACATAGAATTTCTTTTATCAATTTCAATTCGACAAAGAATAACGGAGTAGGTAAACGTCGTTCAGAAAACTAAAACAAACAACATTTAACAAGTAACCACGACTAATCGTTAATATGAAAGCGGTCTGCTGACGCGTATGTACGTCGACCTTGCTGTAATTGTGAAACGATCAACACGTGTATTGAACATCGTAAACGTACGATCACGATCTCATGTCCGAATTCTGTGAAGTGTTTGACTAGGTTTCTTCTTTTGTTTGGTTAGATCCTGATGATACTGAGCCTGGTACCTTTTTTTAACGACGTCAAAAGTCATCAAATGACCCCTCCCGCTGTGGGTTAGCAGCGGTGAGGGAGTGTCAGACTCTTACTGACTAAAAACCGTCGTGTTCCGTCACAGGCCTTTTATGTACCAGGGCCGCGGTATCTCTTTCGAATAACCCGCAGTCTGGGTCTGGTACCTGGCTGAAAATTTAAAGTTCTTCATTCGGTTTTCAAATTCAAATCTTATTTCACGTTGGTATTGGTTCAGTGACTGGGTCGTAAAAGTATCTGAAATAGAGGAGAATTAAATATGTAATCGATTCTTTTATCGCCAATGAGACAAGTCTCTTCATTACCAATCACGTCTCAATTGGTAAAGCCATTTCACTTAAACAATTGATAAACATCCTTTGTATACTTTTTCATGTAAACATACCTACGTAGAATCACACAGACTTAGTCAACCATCCACGTTCACACACACAAATTTTTGACACGAGTCATAATTGACCGGGACCTGAAAATCCCTACCGTGGCCGTACCGTAGCGGAAACACCACCTACAAAGCACACTATCATCATCATCATCATCATCTCAGCCATAGGACGTCCACTGCTGAACATAGGCCTCCCCTTAGATGTCCACAGATACCTTCATCCAACGTCTTCCGGCGACCTTTATAAGGTCGTCGTAAAGCACACTATGGCAAGTTTTGAACAAAATTTTCTTTTACAGATGACTACTGGTCTATCCCCCTGTACCTGGTCGGCAAATGGAGCGTGACCCTGGCCTACAGCTCAGTGTACATCTACGTGTCTGAAGTGTTCCCCACGAACATGCGACAGACTCTCATCAGTATGTGTTCCATGGCTGGCAGGATTGGCTCTCTTATTGCGCCGATGACACCTCTACTGGTAAGTTTTGGACCCTTGGTCCTATAAAGAAGATACGATCCATTTTGCTTACGGATGTTAGTTATGCTAGATTTTATGAGGTTTTAAAAGGATCTTATGTTGATTTAATTTCTTTGCTGTATTCTGATGAAAATTCCTAAAATCTCTGTAGGCGGGATTCAATTGGTGATGCAGATACATTTAATGATACTTATGGTCTACTTTCTCTTTGTGCAACAATATCAAAATTGTGGCCGAACGTTTCTAAAATAATTGTTCGGACAATTGCGATCTTTGTGCGCGAACACATGCTAGCAGTGGACTATTGCTGACTCGTTAAACATTTATTCATTTGTTCAGGCACATTATTCGCAAATAATTTAAATGTAATGTCAATCTCTAACGAACTTAACCTTAGAATATTCCAGAAATAACCAAACCCATCTTCTTTTACAGTCTCTATACCACAAGTCGATGCCAACTGTAATCTTTGCGGCGATGTGCTTAATATCCAGTACCCTCGTGCTGATGCTGCCAGAAACCAGGAACATGAGGTTACCAGACACCATCGAGGAGGCTGAAGCCCTCTCCAGAAAGAGAACCAAGAATTGAGGCTGTTAACTAAATTTAAACGTTAAGTAGGTGTATTTTAAGTCGAAATTCGTAAAGACATCACCCGGGACCTTTAGACCTTTTAATTAGGATTGGATGCAGCTATCGAAATGATTTTGAACAAACTTGTGAACTGGTTTGTGATTTTTTTTTAATGTTGTGTTATTTGAAGGTGTGTTCTTAGTTTGCCTTTTTCATAGACACTACTTGCTTTAAAAAATATATATTTTCGATAAGAATTAAAAGTGACTTATTGTCACTAACAAAAATTTCTTTTTCAATCAGTTAAGTTTGAAAAGCATAAAATTTTAAGACAAAATTATAATAAAAGGCAAATAAAGAATACACCAACAATAAATAGAAATGATCCATTGTGTCGTCATGTTATATTAATATTTTGTTATTTTTTTCTTAATGCACTTTTTTTAAGTTACTTATTTTCTTAACGTCCAATGATCTTATAAGAAAGTACTTACACTAATACTTAAACAATTTAATCAGTAATTCCTTTTAATTATCATATTTATAATATCTAACCCTGTGTCTACACAATCAGTATAGAAACTTTTTGCAACCCAAGTATGAACGTAAGTTGTCAATGTAAAGGTGCGCACGGATTGCGCGTACCCTGGTACGCGTACTCAGTTTACGCGTATCCGGAACGCCTAGTCCCAACTACGCGTAACACAGGAACGCGCTATCCGTACGCACCTTAATAAGAAAGAATACTGTGGCGCCCTCTATTACACAATTTTAAAATTCGAATAGAGGTTTGGAAGAACATCAAATAATGGCCGTTTGTTTTGCCTATAAGGGCGCCAAAAAAAAACAAATGCCGGTAGGTTTATTTGAAAATCCATGAAGTTTTATAGAACAAGATGTTTTTGTTTTAGAGCTTTACATAGAGGGACGCTCCCTCGAGTCATTATCGTTCACCATTTTTTATTAAATTTTGATCGTTTTTTACTTTCTTCTGAAATCCCTAAAACCTAAAACTATCTTACTGTACAATAAACTGGCACTTTGAAAAGCCGTTAATAAAAAACTCGTATAGCAATTTTATGGATTTTTTGAAGCTAGAAAATATCTCCTTGTAATTTTCAAAAATTTTTGAAACATTAATTATTCGTTCAAAATGTTAAAGATTTTTTTGTTACTTCTGCTTAGTTGATTACTTAATTAACTCGAATACCTATGTATAATTCCACTTAATTATTACTTAAATGTATAGTTCTACTTACTAAATAACTAATATTCACGAAACTTTGTGATTGCAAAGGTGAATGTATAAAAATTAAAATGTAAAATATAATTATGTGAGTCCAAATATGGACAAAGTTGAGTTGGATTAAGTTTTGTATCAGCACAAAATAATGTATATGTCATGTACTAGTATATGTAATATGAATACTTAAATACTTAATTCCTTGAGTTTACCTTTAGTATACATAATTCTTTCACAATACTATCACTTCTGTTTTACTTTTCATCTTCAACAATTTAGCCAATAAAATCATTGTGCTGATTTACAACTATATGAGTACCCGTACTGCAAACTTTTATCGGCCGATAGTATGTTCAGGTTAAAAATCAGTATAAAGATGAATGTTAGTACGCACATTACAAAGATCAGGTATTGGCCGGTATCAGACAAATTGAAAACTTTGATAGAAATTCAGATTTCCATTTAAAAAATTGCCAAAATCGTCAATTGTCGGCCAACTGTTAAGTCTGCAGTATGCGGTCGCTTAAGGGTCAAAGCTCAATGATATATTTAGCCACGATTTACTTGATTTACGAATAATAAGATGGATACTCAACTGCGCCAACTCGCAATGCAAATTGTAAGTCCCCCGCTAAAAATATCGTTCGTGCGATCCCTAATATCAGATAACTTATTTAATGTTATTTACGTTGATATTTAACAGTATTTTTGTATTAAGTGTGTAATTTTTATAATTATTAGTTTTTAAGAATAGTGTGGGACCAATATATGAACCATCGTCCATAAACTACGTCGGATATTGACTAAGGGTAGGTTTTGTTAACTATCTGTAAAAAATGCATTTTACAGCATTTTCCACAAACGTCATCACAGAATTACGAATGTATTCTTTATAATTAATCTTAGAAGTTATGTAAACATATATTTTATGCTTTAATTTTAACGCACGCCGCATTCAAATTGGTATTAAAAATTTACAAAACATTACCTAATCACAAAATGACGTAATCGTTACAAATATCCGATCCGATAAAGATTTAAATTAAAAACAAAGTGTTCCTACACATGTGCGCTTTAACATGCATAACACGCGTTACAAATGCGCTGTTTGAATGAATGATGTCTACAATGATAAATTCATTTCTAATGACTAAATCATCACGTAATTATCACGCCACCTTGATTGCTTCATTACTTTAACCATCACTTTTATTGTGATTTCAATGTTGTAAATCATAGTGAACAATCACAATGACACTTTAACATTTATCATCCACAATTTACACGATAATAGACTGGTACTAAGAATATTTCTATAAAAAAGCTAAATGTATTTATAATCACTTTTCGGATTGGATCTTTATCATTGTATAATTACTTTGTTGTTATAGAATTACACACGACAGCTAGTAAATTATATATAATTGTCAAATGTGATACATTGGTAGCGTTATATAACGATAATTGTGATTAACTGGGTTTAACCGCAATATCTGTGGCTTAGAATGATATATTGTGAACACAATGAATGGTCTATTCCATCAAGTTAATTACTGTTCAATTTTATATTAGCTTATGTCAAAAATAATAACAACAATGAACAAGTTGACGTTATTTTGACAGGTTATTAATCAAGCAATACTGGGAACTACGTATTTGCTTTTTTAAGCCTTATGTGCATAGAGTGCCTCAAAGAGATAAATAATACACATTTATTTTCTTGAATAAGGCTAAAATACTTAAAATGAAAAAGACTTAATTCCAAATTGGTAACTAATATTTAAAGAAAAAAATACAAAAAATGCAGACGTAGTTTATGGACATACCTTCGTAGTGATAAACCCGAATTACTACTGCACCCAGCATTTTTAGTTTATTAATATTTAAAATACATTTTTGGTATTTTATTAAATTAGGTTATTACTATATTTGATTAATTAATACTATAATTAATTAGTAAGGCGTCAGTGATGTCAGTTATTGTGCTTTTACGATACCTATTATTACCTATTTATTACTCGATTTGTATTTGGTACAAATACATTTGTTGAATACACAATTTGTATAATAAACTTTTTGTAAAATATTTCGATTTGTTTTAATGTGAAAACTGTTAACCCCCAAATGCTGTCATGTGAAATGAGCACCACTTTTTGGTTAGGCTACGGATGAAAATGTCACATTACGAAATTAGAATCTACAGCCCATCATCGAAGCGGTTGAGAATAAAATCTTTTCACAGGTCTGAAATCCCTTAATTTCATGCCAAATGGTATACTCTTATGTATACCTACCCTTAAAAGGTAAACATATACAGTAATAACTTCCCACTCAAAACAGTACATAATGAGAAAACCGAAGTACATAGCAAGTTGCCCCAACCATAATAGATATCAACCTATGTTTAAGCAAAATTACCATAGTAATAGTTTGAGCGTACCTGCCTCATTAAACTTCCCGCAACGCTTGAACTTACTTTAAATATTTAACCGAGCTTAAGTAATTACTTAAGTATGCAAGGGTTGATGACGTTGATATTCTTGATGATTAATAGGGGCTCATTCCCACCTGCTCCATAAATTCCTTCCCAATGGATGCAAAGTGAAAAAAACTAATTCTTTAAAAATAATTAAATCCTTTCCCCGAACTCCAAAAGATTTTAAGTACAGAGACGTATTTTGATGTTTCGCTGACGATACAAAAAAGGAGCCATGTGGAAGGAATTTGAAGGTTTTTTTTTTTCATTTACTAGCTTCCGCTCGCGGCTTCGTCCGCGTGGTGTGTTGATAAAATGGGCGTAGCCTGCGTGTTAATCCAGAGCATCACCTATATACATACCAAATCGGTCCAGCCGTTTTTGCGTGAAAGAATAACAAACATACATCCATACATTCTCACAAACTTTCACATTAAAATATTTGTAGGATAGTAGGATATTAGAAGGATTTTGTTCTACAGAACAGGACCGAAGTGAAAGAAATGTATAAAAACTTTGCTAACAAGAAACAATTGGTTTGGAGTATATGGGAACAAGCCTCCATAGGGCGCCAAAATGGTCGCGGTTACAGGTTAATGGGCGCCAGATATGTCACGAGCGTTTGACGGTTACGTTCAATTGCGATTATTGCTTGTATAATCTGATTACGGCATGCAATTTGTGTAAAAGCTTTGGTGAAATTATTGTATGTAGTGTTACATAATCCATCAGTATAGGTACTCAATTAGCATTTCATATGTAACACTTTACTGTAAGTCTGACACCAGTCTAACCAAGGGCTATCGGGTTGCCCGGGTAACTGGGTTGAGGAGGTTAGATCGGCAGACGCTTCTTGTAAAGCACTGGTACTCAGCTGAATCCGGTTAGACTGGAAGCCGACCCCAACATAGTTGGGAAAATATGCTCGGAAGATGATGATGACACTTTACTGTCAAGATACAATATGGACTTTATAGGGCAAAGATCAAAGAAGTTGGGGTGTTTATCAGTAGCTTATTACAACGTTATAATTACTTGACTCCTAGGTAGTCTCCCAATACTGATGAAGTTTGTATCTAATGGCTGAAAGACAAATGCTCTTGTTAAATGGTTGAAAATAAAGTTGTTGTTTCAAACATTTTTTTTTTGCAAAAATTATGGTTGACATCTAATTCCCTGTCAGCAATATTTCACCATGTTATTAATAGAAAAGAGACTATAATCTGAAAATTTTATGGTAGTCTAAACTATCTACAATTATACATTCATTCCCATAGCTCAAGAACAAAAGCAACGCTGCTTTAAAACACAAAATATTTCTTCAAATCTTGCGTTCTCGTTTCTAAAATAAAAATCTCACAAAACTATCTTGGAATTCTCAAAACGCTAGAAGAAAGCGTACACATTAAAAAGAAGGCTCGCTACACGCCACAAAGCATTTTAATTTCACAAAAATTGCCTTCTAGGAACGGAGAACGGTGTTATTTTTCTCCTGTTTCTCATTTAAAAGTAGACATGTGGCCACAAAACGTGTTTTTTGGGGTGTGAAAACGGCCTACAGCAAAGTTTAGCGCTCTGCGTAACAATGCGGCTAGAAGGAATTGGCGTAGATGCTGGAAGTCGTGGATATGGTAATAAGATGTTGCTAACTATAACACAAAAGATGAAATATAATATTATATCTATACTACTACAATAAGTGAGAAACACAATTTTTTTCTGTTTGTTTGTACTCTAAAGGCTCTGAAACTATACTGATTCGAAGAATTCCTTCATTGTTTGAAAGCTATACTCTTCTCGAGTAACATAAGCAATATTTTATCCCATTACGGGTAGTGAAACCTTTTGAAGAACTGTGGGAAAAACGGTTAGTATTTTACAAAGAATTAATTTGTTAAATACAACATTTAGGATAATCTCCAATTTTGCAAATTCTTAAAATAATTATTTGCGAAATAAATAGTTACCTACCTACGAAGTAAAGTAAGACGAAGCCATATCAACAACGCTATGAATTAATTCGCGATCTTGACCCACTTAAGGGTCATGCCCTTAAACTCATCAATTTAGGCAATTAATGATACCATAGGAAATACACATCATTTCAATAAGCAATTTCAATATAGAGGTAGATCTTTATATTCTATTAAGATATCTCTTGACATAGATTTACTTATTAAAATATGTGGTAATGATTTTTTGTAAAATAAACGAATTACATTTCTTGTCTTACGGTCTATGCCTAGAATTTAGATTTTCTTGTCGGCTTCTTCACGTTTTGGGACTACACAAACTAGCAGAACTTTTCATAGAAGCCTGAAAGAAACTGAAAGATTACAATTTTATGGATATTAGCATAGACTGGCTATTGACTATCCCGTGGGAACTTCTTCCCGTACCAGAATAAAATAAAGCCTATATTAAACTTGGGGACAGCATGGCTTCCCAACAGTGAAATAATTTTTCAAATCGGTTCAGTACTTTGCGGAGCCTTCAGTCCTTCAGTCCAAAAAATCCTCTTCATAATATTATTAAAAATTTGTAATAAAAGATGATAAAATGCCATATCTCTTTAACAACAATCTTGATTGCATGCAGTAAGTCTGAGTCGAGGCGTGTCTCAGTGCAACAAAGACGCGGTCCCGTCCCTTTTGTGTGCAACACTCGGGTCGCGGCGCCGTCCAAAATATTGCACTTCTCTAAATCGCCGCTAGTGATGTAGGCTGTGTCGATAAAATTGCTGTCGATATAAAAGTTTACAGTTTCGGTCACATGCCTAAAAGCTTTCACGGAAGGAGCAACTTATTGATTGATACTTACAGCTCAATACATTTTTTAATTAAAATCAAATTGTGTCGGTTATTTCGTATTTTTATCATAGAGACAATATCAACTACATATGTATATTGTTTATAAAGTTTGTAACATAAAATCATCAATAAAACTAAAATAGTCAATTATTATTGCATTAATAAAAGTAGGTAACGCGTAGGTAACTTGCGTACAGTATGCGGAAACATAAATATAAACCATACGTATTACTTTACGTCAATTGGTTAAGGATAATAAGATAGTAAAAACTAATCGATCTATTGTAGACAGCAGCGGCATGAATTATTATTTATCGATGTGCTTTGTACATTCAATTAGCAATAAATTTTATTTCATGATTTAAAAGTATTTATTCACTTGAAATTAATAAGCGTTAAATTCTAATTATAGGTTAAGTGAAGGTTAGTCGTTCTCTGAAGAAGGCTCAAGTTCACCTAGAACATAAACATCAGCTGTATAAAACAGCTGTTTACGATGAATTTTCACGTCAAATGTTTAAACTTAAGACTTTTTCACTTAGGCTAGACACTGGCTGTCGGTGAACTGAGGCCTAAGAAGCAGGTGGACTTAGAATAGAAATTATGACAAAAAACTTAACCTCATTTACCGAAACAAAACAGACACAACTTCCATTTAGAAAAAAATTTACGTCACGACAGTCAAGTTTTTTAACAATATTCATTGAACATCGATATCGATAAACTGTTACCACATCACTACAAGTTGACACCAGTATAAAGGCTCTTTGTGTGATTGAAGCGGAGACCTGGCCTATCTACTATCACCTCACTATGTTGATCAAGATTACAGGTGACATAACTATATGCTTTCAACTTAGAAGCTATTTGAAAGCCTCTTAGTACTAGTGATGTATATCGATAGATAGCAGCAAAAGGTTGGTTTTGTGTCATGTTGATAATTAGTAGGTATGTGAGTTTATTTTTTTATTGTGCCTAGACTATGGTTATTTTGGGCTTAGAATAATGTAAAATTAATATTCGAATATGATGTAAAATATACAGGTGCAACATACAAACTCGGATTAAATGGTACTCGGATTAAGTATGTAGATACAAAGGATTTTCCCTATATGTAGAGGTAGTTTAGTTTTAGTTATCGATACGCATAAAAATATTAAATTAAGTATAGCTTATTCTTGTTAATATTCAAACATTGCTTATAAACAAAACACCAAACCTAAAACAGTACTAAATTCTGCTACACAAGAAACTTGAGAGTCGGTTAATAAGCTGTACGTACTTGCAGACTCAAGTTGCAATATACGTAAGTTAGTGTGCAAGTTACTCCACAAACTACTATCCGATGATATTAGAAAGACATTTTGCTTGATACGACTTTTATGAGAAAGGACATAGATTTTTGTTTGGTGTAATACAAAGTTGATACTGGATGCTCATCATCTGTCTAGCCTTTAGTGAACTATATTGGGGTCGGCTTCCAGCCAAATCAGTTGCAGGTGAATGCCAGTTCGGTAGATCTGTCCTCCTCAACCCAATTACCTGGGCAATCTGGTGGTAAGACTGATTGTCACATTTTCTGGCTTCTGAAGACTCGTAACGACTGCCAAAAATGTTCAAATGATAGTCGGCACCCAGGTAATCTTTGACAAGATGGTCACTTATTCACGGAGCTATCACGGACCGACCGTGTCAAGCGTTACCTACCCTAATGATCGATGGAATGTCTTGATTGATTTGTTGATTTTATTTTGAAAATAAGCTAGTAACTTCGTCCCCCGAAGACCCTCATTTTAGCACACTTCTTTTTTAGGAGATTTTGCGCTATGACATCTCCGCCAGTCATTTTATGCTCTATGGGTGCAAACCACCCATAGAGCGCTTTATTAACTTACTATAGGTACTTGTGCTATTTGCATATTTCCTGATGCAAATGTATACTGCAATTAATTAGTCACCCACACTGTATTGTTTGTTACTTTACCGGTACGCCCAACTGTGGTCCCATTGCTTAGATATCGAGTCGGAGTCGTTCGCAGACCTATATTTTATGCCGTAGACTGCACAATAATTTCCTTTTCCGAGCATTTTTTTCCCAACTACGTTGTGTTCGGCTACCAGTCTAACCGACTGCAGCTGAGTCCCAGTGTTTCACTAGGAGTGACTGCCTATACCCCTTGATAAGATTGGTTGTCAGACTTTCTGGCTTCTCATCCGTAACGACTACCAAAGATGTTCAAATGCCATCCGGGACCTACACCTACAGTTTATCGTGCCTTTCGAAACACATACAAACATTAAAACCCTCATATTAATCGATTATTGAAACAAGTGTTACTTTACGGAAATCAATGATTTATAATTATGTAGGTGGTATTTGAATAAAGACATCTTCGAAGTGCGTGTCCCATCCTATTTTAAAACACATAGTTAAATAACGTGTTCTCTACAAATATTTATTTTGATTTACGTATTAAGGTGTATTTCTTTTGTGATTTAATTGTTACCGGCTGAAAATGGGCAGTTACTGTTATGTCATTATAAATATGTCTAGCATTTTTCCACTTAGGTATATCTGTCGTAATTTTACTCTGAAAACAAAACAGATTAACAAGAAAACTTTCTAACTAACATAGGTATACGTGTAGCAGAAAATTAACTAAAACAATGTACACGCATTAAAATATTAAATATGCCTTAAATTATGTGTTCACTGGAGCCTAATTAAAACCGTGTTTCTCCCATACATATGTATGTATGTATGTTTCCCATTACAGGCTAAGTTGCGTTTATTCCCAACACGGGACCTCACTTAGTTCCATAGAGTTATGATGCTGTAGGGAGTCCAGTGTTTACAGTTTAAATAATTTAATTATTTCGTTATTTAAGGCTTGAGATAATTGAGGCTTTAGATTTTTGTAATTAATGGAATAAATTTTATTTGTATGTAAGAGAAGAAGAAAGAAAAAATACATAAAGGACAATGGGCAGATTGGTATACCCCACCAATAGCAATGTCATATATATCATTGGATAGGCCTTTTTATGTAGAACAACATTTACTATGACAGCTTTGCTGAAATGTTTGTCCGTTCTGAGATATAGATCAAAAACTGTGCAAAAGTTAGAACCAAGTAATCTATTCATAACTCAAGTTTTTAAAGGAAAATCTAAGTACTACTAAGTGTATGTCTTGTAAGTACTACCTGTTGTGCCCGTTAGGGTCCATAACTGTTATTGTTATTTAACATTTCAACTTTTTACTGTACCAACTGGATATTGGGCGTAATGAGAAACCGCACCAATAGCAAAGTCATATATATCGTTGGACAGGTCTTTTTAACCACCAACCTCCTTTTCAACCCAAAATCCAGTTGATACAATAAAAGGTTGAAATGATACATAATAGTAACAATTATGGACCCTAACGGGCACAGCAGGTAGCACTTACAAGACTTACACTTAGTAGTACTTAGATTATCCTTTAAAGACTTGAGTTATCAATAGATTACTTAGTTCTAACTTTTGCACAGTTTTTGATCTATATCTCAGAACGGACAAACATTTCAACAAAGCTGTCATAGTAAATATTGTTCTACATAAAAAGACCTATCCAATGATATATATGACATTCCTATTGGTGGGGTATACCAGGTCCCATATATTTGTGCCCATTGTCCTTTTCGGCACTTTATCAAATAGAAGTACCTTCTTACAAAAATCACGCTGCGCTGACCCCATATAAAACTGGCATAACGTCAGGAGGATAATGATGATAAAAATACTAACAAACAAAATTATATACATACCTTTGTTTGTTCTATTTGAAAAAATCGTTCACTGTTGAAACTAGACTATCCCTAAGCAGCATAGGCTACATTTTGTCCGTAAACGGGAATAATTTCCTCTTGAATGCAGGTGAAACCGCAGGAAACAGCTAGTTTATAATAACTTATTTTTATAAAACATTCTAAATCCTCAATAACAAATTCATATCGCTAAAATGGATAAACCATCCAACACTCGAAAGAACCTTTAAATAACATTTGAATATTTTTAACATACAAAACTGTCTATAAATCATTACTTTCTACCTCAATAAGGCGCATAATCTGTTTACTCATGAAAGTACTTATAATTTTGTGGAAGTTTCACAACACTCCCGGGTCAGATTTTCAGTATTCATAATTCAGAACTTATTTAAGAAAATTACCATTCGTCCTTAGACCTCCCGCTTGGTAGGGTGACGAGGCTTTTGGGAAATGTGGGACATTTCTTTTTGTAAGTTACAATTATTATTCTTTATTCCAAAACTCCGAAACTGTTAGATTCAGGGGTTTAAAAAAATTACTAGGCATATAGTTTTTAACTTTTTGTCAGTTTATAAGTTTAGAAATTTTGATTCTTAGATACGGCCCAATTTGTTATTTTTTTTCAGCAAGTGTATTTTATTTCTTTGTGTTTTGCTCAGGTGTATACTATTCTTCTTAATTTAGAAATAATACTGCAAACCTAAGGCACATGAAGAAGAAAGGATGAGACGAGAATTAATAAAACAAAGCATAGAGACCCAGTTATACTCTCAAATGTTGAAAAAACCCAGAATGATGTCCGAACAAAAACCAACTATTTGGACACCCTAAATTAATGCCGCTGCCGTAAACTTACAAGTTCTCATTTCATAATTAGAAAGTTTCCTTTTTCTTTTCCAAGAGCCATTTTGATTTTTTTAACAATAATTTATCGCAAATATTTTTATGTCCAGCAGTGGACTGCGATAGGCTGATGATGATGATGATGATTTTTATGAATAACATCAACGTGTTTCAAAAATTATAAGAAATAGGTATCTTAGATTGTTACACATCCATAGGATTATTTTACGTGAAGTTTTTTTACGGTTAAACGCCAAAATACTTTTCATTAGTGACATAGATAGGAAAGGCCCTTGAAAAGTGTTGTCAACGAATATTATGGTCATAAAAATCATTTAATTTTTCTTATAGCTGTAGATGAAATAATACAAACAGAAAAGGTCGTCAGAATCAGTACTTAGAGAAGATATAAATATGATAGATTCACAGAAGGTTACTTTAGAAAACACAATGTTAACGACAGTGAATTAACTCGAAATAAAACAAAAGAAACTATAACAAAACAACTGTTTTCGCCTTCAAACCTTTCCATTTAAAATTCCAGTGTAAATCAGTTTCATTTATAAAGTTACTGTCATGTCTGTCAAAATGTTACCATTCAGTGACAAAATTGATAATTATTTTAATTACTGGCAATCAAACGATACCAATAATTAAGTTATCAATGGAATTACAATGCGGTGTTCATAGTTTCATTGACAAATCCATGGTTGATTTAATAATTTAATGAAGGTGGTTCGTTGACACAAGATTCAAATTACGTAAAATGTATGGTCTACCGCTATCGCACGGATATGCACGTATGTGCTAAAAAAGAGGTTGCTTCTAATTGCTTTTTGCTGCTTCTCATGTTTAATCGGTCAATAGTAGAAGAATACGGGGACGATGGTTTATGTGCCAACCCATGCATGGGGGCGTAACACCGCCAACTTACTCTGGACTGGGTTAGTCGGTCGATAGATATTAAATATGAATTGAATACCGATAATAGTATCCAAAACTGAGTACATGAATTGACTTGGTATCAACCCAGAGTCAAGTGGTGGTGGAGTGTTTAGTGGTAATAGGCTCAACCATGGAGGTACACTACCTACTTTCTTAAAATATTTATAAACAAAACCATTCTATGAGTTTCGACAGAGAGGCCCTGGATAGCCAAAATACAATTGAAGGAAAAGGTTCTGATGGACTTTCTGAGACATTTGATTTCACTTTCAGTAAAGAGAAAAATGTTATATTTTATAGTTCTTATAAAGACACCTACACAGACCAGACATTCCTACTGGTAAAATCATAGCAATATTTCTTCAAACGAATAAGGCAGAATGTGGGAAGCAAAGCATACATTCGAAGCTACTTGCCGGATAACAATCCCTCTGAGTCAAAAAGTTTCAATCCCACAAAGAGCTTGCCTTCAGAATAGAGTCGGGATGGGTTGGGACATGTCGATAATTTTGTATCGATAGTTTTTTTATTCAAGAAATAATTTTGGGAGTTACGTGAGTGTAAACTCTGATGATCCATAAACAATTTAATTATTTACATATTCTATGGTTTTTGCACTGAAAATGTTTTGTTTTTTTTTTTTTCATGAAAAATTATAATGAAAAATTTTTTTTTTTTAAATAACTATCAATAAGAATGGACAGCAAAGGACGATATAGGAGTAAATCAATAATCACAAACATCTTAGCACTTAATCATCGATTAGTGACCATCGAACTACAACTCGATACACATACCTAAACATAGTTTAATCATTTCACAATATGCATCGTTAAGAGACCATTAATGGTCCAAAGCTGTGCCAGTTACTAGCCCATGTAGCAACACTCCATTATTTATCTGTTTTTCCTCTTATATTTACGTTTGACATCAAGTAAACCATTATAATCTCGATTATATATTCTAAATAATGCAGTAGCTGCTTTATTAGGGCCGGGTAAGTACCTGTCGCTGTGAGAAACGAGGTTTTAATACTTAATTCATAGTTGTCGTGATTGTTTTTATGAGATTTTAGCATTTTTTGTACAGTTCAAGTTAAGGATAGGACTAGTTAAACCTGTCCGATGGTTCATTTTTTATTAACCGAGATGTATTGATTTATTAATCTGAGAATGAAAAGAAGATGGGTAATTTATTTTACATAATTTGTAATTCAATCATTAAGACGAAGGAAATAGTATGGTTCTAATTATTTATAAAAACTAAAAAAGATGATGGTTGTACGGTAAGTGTGCAGTAATAATTATATTTTTTTATTCGGTAATAAGAGACCAATTCTTAAATCCATATCGTTATGAACTATTATTTTTTGTCAAACAGAAGTGTGAATAATTTAGATTAGCAAGATAATCGCATTGAAATGATTAAGTGTCAATTACTAGTAATAATTGACCATAAATTCCTCGATAATCACTTAACAAGATTTACTTCTATTTGATGTTAATTATTACAATTAAGTGAACTTCAATAAACGCCGATCTATTTTTATCATGACGTTTGTAAGGGGACCTAATTTGTACTATAACATTGAACTAAATAGGCAAGGAAAAACTAAAACAAGACAGCTTTCTCGCCATCAATTTTCATGACCTAATTACCGACCCTTCAAATAGTTTTTTTTTTTTTTTTCATTTTATATGTATAATACTTGACGATTTCCCGCGGTTTCCCCCGCGTCCCAAGAGAACTACTATCCGCACCAGGGTAAAAAGTATCCTAAGGTACAAGGAAGATTAAAGTTTTTAAATCGTTTCATTAGTTCCGGACCCTTTAAACCAAAATAAACAAAGAACCTATTTAAAAATATTTTTCAATGCATTTTCTTATTTCAATTTGAAACGCAACAAAATTACCAACTGTATTGGATGAATAAAAATATCGATAAACAAAACGCACATCCCTAACCCAGTCTAGCAATATCGAATGCTAGTTCACGTCACCAGCATAAAACACGGAAATCTCTAGCAATACAAGTTGTCTACCAATGTAAATTGTTAGCACCATCGCGTTATATGCTTATCTGATGCTGGCAAGCTATTTTGTTCTATATTTCAACTGTATTTTAGGTGGTTTTCAACAGAAGTTGAGATTTTTAGTATGTTACGGTATGTGGGAAATAGTAGCTAACTGTGGAATGAAATTGATGATTTAAAATAATTCTGGGGAGCGGCCATCAGATCAGATTTCCCAAAAAACCAATATTTTGTAGGAATTTTTCGATAAAAAATCAAAAAAATTACTAACTTTTTTAGAAGTTTTTTTTATCGATACATAAAAAAGAAACTTCTGAAAAAGTTGGTAATTTTATTGTTTTTTTTTATGTATCGATAAAAAAATGCACATGCCTAATCCAGGCCAGCAATATCGAATGCTAGTTCACGTCACCAGCATAAAACACGAAAATCTCTAGCAATACAAGTTGTCTACCAATGTAAATTGTTAGCACCATCGCGTTATATGCTTATCTGATGCTGGCAAGCTATTCTGTTCTTATATTTCAACTGTGGTTTTCAACAGAAGTTGAGATTTTTAGTATGTTTCGATATATGGGAAATAGTAGCTAACTGTGGTATAAAATTGATGATTTAAAATAATTCTGCGGAGCGGCCATCAGATCAAATTTCTGAAAAACCAATATATTGTAGGAATTTTTCGATGAAAAATCAATAAAATTACCAACTTTTTCAGAAGTTCTATTTTATCAATACATAAAAAAGAAACTTCTGAAAAAGTTGGTAATTTTATTGTTTTTTTTTATGTATCGATAAAAAATGCACATGCCTACTCCAGGCCAGCAATATCGAATGCTAGTTCACGTCACCAGCATAAAACACGGAAATATCTAGCAATACAAGTTGTCTACCAATGTAAATTGTTAGCACCATCGCGTTATATACTTATCTGATGCTGGCAAGCTATTTTGTTCTATATTTCAACTGTATTTCGCGTGGTTTTCAACAGTAAGTAGTTGAGAATTTCAGAGGCTACAGTTGTGAGTAATAGTAGCTGACTTCTATGAAGTTGATGATTTATAAAAAATATGTTAAAGTTGGAAGTTTTCGCTGGCTGGCACCTCTCCTCCTTTCTTCTTCCGAGCCTTTTCCTAATTATGTTGGATCGGCTTCCAGTCTAACCGGCTGCAAATGAGTACCAGTACGAATACTGAGTACGAGTCGCAGTAATGTTTTCCAAGGAGCGACCACCTATCTGACCTCCTCAACTCAGTTACCCGGGCACCTGTTATAGACTTATTATTCAGATTCGACGACAAACACTCAAGTCGAGAAATAATATCAATAGTTCAAATGAACCGCAAATCTATCCAAAGCTATAAGTACCAATTCTATAAAATAATATGATTGTTCTAAGATAACTCAATGGACTCCATTACAGCAGCCACGGTTCAAGTAATTGTCTTCTAAGTTAAATCACGACAAACATCTTCAGTAAAACACTGCGGTTTGGTTAGGTAATAAAATAACAAATTATGTTATTATTATTGTGGTTAGATTCTATTAGACTGGGTTTACTCTATTCTATTGTGCACTGTTTTAGAGCACACTAGACAGACTTGGTCTTATGGTGATATTCCACTAAATATGTATCTGCATATATCCGCGGGGTTAACGTGTTTGCGCATAACAGTTGCAATTTCGCGGACATATTAGACACTATTTAATAGAGCGATCAGAAGAAACGTTTGTGTGAGTAGCAGTGTTGCACACCGATGGAGTATCCCCCTAAGAAAAAACCTACCAAGACACGTTTTTCCTCATGAATGGGATAACTTATGTTTATTGGAAATCACCTTTACTATAATAGAAATCCATTTAAAACCACCTTTTAATACCATAATCAGATGATGCTTGTCGGATGCTGAAATAAATTCTCAGGCCATTAATTTTGCATTAAAACAAACAGTAAACAACCGGCCCGCTAAGTAGTTTCGGAAGGACTGTTAATGTTCTGCAATTTTCTAAGCAATTACACTTAGGAAACACTAGAAAGTGTGCCGAAAATTAAGGACATACTGACATACCAAGGTACGCAAATATTAAACGTGTAAGCATATGTAGCTTCCTATATCTACTCACTACTTAGCTGCCTCGTTGTCTAGTTGTCGCTTAGCACGACTGCTGTACACGAGGTCTTGGGTTCGATTCCCTGGTCGGGCCGAAATCGCTTTGTGGGTTTTATAAACTTTCTGGAAGTTGATGATTGATTCACCCGTGCATAGTAGAGCACGTTAATGTCGGTCCTGCGCCTGATCGTTCTCCGGTCGAGTCGCATTACCGTCCCGTCGGGCTATGAGAGTGAATGAATAGTAAGTGCACTTGTGTCTGCGCAAATGCTTGTGCATTATAATATGTCCTGCGTTGCGCAGCTGGTTGATCTTCAAATATGAAAACAGCCGCTGTGGCTGATAATCGGCTAGGACGCATTCCTGAGTGTACTCAATTACTTAGGCATGTTAGATCCGTAGAATCGTCACGATACTCAATAATCTATGAGAGTCGATGATCTATGCTAATAATATGTTTAGCCGTATCATCATGATGATGTCATTTTCAGTTTGTTAATTTGTAGCAGTTCAGAAAACGAAAGTATCGACTTCCACTTTTGTTAATAAATAAATGTTCTATGTGTACAAAAGTGTTAAATAAATAAATGTTCTACGTATATATTAGCCTTTTATTTTGCCTCATCTCATACACAGAAGATTTCACCACGATTGGCGATGTCAGACTTTAGAGCCCAGATTTAATCAAGGTATATTTTTTTTTCACCTTTACTCACATTGGTGTCCAAGACATACTTAGATAGCATGTAGTAACTTTAAAAACTTACTCTTCGTACTCGCCTCATCTGGAATCGAACCCGCACACTCATGCTTGTACTACTTAACCATCACGAATATATCGCATTAATTATTCAGCAATTAATTTATATAATCCGTCTTAATCTAAGAACTAACATTCTTTATAATATACAGGTTTTCGATAATTTCCTGTTGGCTAAAACCTTCACAGTGTCCGTTGTATAATTAAGATTTAGTAGTTTATTTCTTAGTTTAATGTTTATTTGTATATTTTTCACGTACCTACGTAAATTAATACACATTGTGTACATACTACTTACTGCTCGAAATCAGATTATTAATATTTTTATCACAATTAAGTACGATGTTTTTGCCAAAGCTAGATTTTTATACAATTAAACTTATTTCCGAAATTAGCGTGAACAAACAAACTCTACCTCTTCATAATATTAAGCACAGGTAAAGATAGATAGTTTACTTACTTCTCACATTATTCTGTATGTCACGCCTTTTCCCATAAACAGCCAAAACACCATAACAACAATATAACATAGTCTTCGAGGAAGTGTCAGAAATCAATAGTCACCTTGAAAAACTGCAGAAAACACCTGTGTTCTGTCAAAATCTGAATCCACCATATGTACGTAACACCATCAGGTTTTAGCTCAGGTGTTGCGCGCACGCATGTTTATCAAACATGTCTGACATTACATAACAACTGTATTAGCTACAAATTATTTTGTAAGACTTGTGATAATGGTGAACTATGATGTTTAAATGGGAAGAAAGATCTAGGTGGGATTGGTATTAAGACCCTTTTTATGGGAAATCATCAAATGACTCCTCCCGCTGTGGGTTAGCAGCGGTGAGGGAGTGTCAGACTCTAACTGACTAAAAACCCATCATGTTCCTTCGTAGGCCTTGTACCAGGGCCGCGGTGACTCTTTCGAACAATCCCGCAGCCCCGACAAACCGCAGCCATACTGGGCCCCGCTGAATCATTGCAGGATTTGGAAGATATACAAGTAGATTACACCAAGAACTAAATGCCTCGAAGATGGGCTGTAGCATTTTGAAAATGAAAAAACTCAACAATACGCATAAATATGTTCCCTTATAGTATATAAACAAATAGGTACAAACTACTATATATCATGTAGCTACGGAAGAGCGCATTTTGCCTGTTTAGAAAATAGTACTGCAGTTAGTAATACTTAGCATATTTTGTCTCCGCACTAAAGTTTATCTACATAGTGACTCTGTCAATAATCAAGTTGTCTAGACTATGGTTTCTAGGAAAGAAACTTGAAAGATGAAAGTCTATTTAATGACGACACATACAGTATCCAACGTGCTAACTTACGAAAAATCATAATTTCCCTGTATTGTGATGATGTAAATGTAGAGAAAGGATACTAAGCTTTTGTTATAGTTTCATACATTAAGATACCTGTGGAACCAGAAAGAAATATAATCATATGTAGATATACATAAATGTAGATACGGATCAGCATCTGAGTTTAGACTATTCCGCAGTGCGTCAGACACCCCTAACAAGACAAATTGACAACTTACAAACAACTTAATACCTCTTACCAACAAAGGAACGTCTCATAGTAAAAGTAGTTGTAAATAGAGTATAGATTCTTATTCAATGTTATCGTAAGTAAACTCCGCTTCGATAGGCAATGATTTTAACATGAACAATAAAAAGCATAGACTGACTCAGTCGCGCGCACTATCGGCACGGCGACCGTTGCCGCGAACGCGTTTCATATTCAAACTACAATTCCATAATTAAATACGAAAAGTGTTCTAATTTTTTGAATATTTTTTTTTAATATAGTGTTGTGTTTTGAAAGATGGATCCCGAAAAAAAACAAACTTCCGAAGTGTCAGTGGACGATATTTTGACAATTTTGGGACCTTTCGGAAAATTCAATGTTTATAGTTACATTTTGATACTGTTCCCTGTGTTTTTGGCGGGAATGTATTCTTCGGTTTATAATTTTGAAGTTATGGATCTGAAATATAGGTGAGGTTTTCTTTTTTTTTAAGTGGTGATGATGTGTTTCAACCTTTTTGTTATCATTTTCATTCAACAAAAACGTGGTTTAGCTGGCAGTTCATAAATCTTTTAGATTATTCGATAATATACAGCAATAACTTTTACTACAAATATAAAACTTTGATTTAAACAACTTCGGAATTTAACTTATAGTTAATGTATGTTTAGTTTACATTATGTTTAGGCTTACTAAACAAAAATAAACATCAGCTGTTAACTATCATAAAGAAAACGAACTCTTTTACCTAGAGTGCTATTAATAGTCTAATAGGTATCTCGTCTAGATTTATTCGGGGTTACAAAAAAATAACTCAAATTATTTATAATAATTCAACGGGATTCAAACTCCAATTTGAACTAGTCTTTATATAGAAAAAAATAAAACTGGACGTTTTGGTAGGTATTTAAAAATAAATAAATAGGCACTGGAAGATAAATTAATCTGGAAGCAGATATCATTTAATATTTTTTCATACAAATAATCAGCAAATAAATTAACTATCCTAAATAGGTAGTTAATTTATTTATTGATACAAATTTATTGCAACTTTTTCTTCAACTAGTTCCAATTATTTACTCGAAAAGATAAGGGGTTTCACCCGCATCCCGTAGGAACTAATGCTCGTACTGGGATAAAATATAGCCAATATTTCTCGGGAAGAGTGTAGCTTTCCAACACTAAAATATTTTTGTTAAATCGGTCCAGTACCTACTTTTTTAAGTTTACCCATTACAAACAAATATACAAATTCCTCTTCATAAAATTATTTTAGTGTAGATTATTGCACACAGTTTACAGTAATGTTACTTGCGTAGCACGTGCCTTGTGGATAGGTCAGGTATATAAATAACGACTTTGTTAGTAAACTTACAATGGATGATATTTGACGCGAGCTGTGTTGCTACCGAAGCTATTATACGCTTGGTAACAACGCGGTAAGTAAAGACTAGTGCATGCCGCGGTTATGCTCGAGTCTCGAAAAAACTTATAAGCGCATCTATAAAACTGTTATAATATTCTATAATATTTTTATGACAGTAGTAATATATTAAATAGTAATCTAATATAAAAAAATGAAACCCGGTTTAAGTTGTCACGACAGAACATGAAAACGGCTTGACCGATTTGGCTGAAAATTAGAGGGGAAGTAACTTAGACCCGGGAGAAGGTTTTAGGATAGGGTTTTTGTCACCATCCGGCTACGGGACGCGGGTGAAACCGTGAGCGAAAGCTAGTAATCTATAATAATCTTCGATAAATAGGCTATCTAACACAAATATTTCAATTTAGACCAGTAGGTATTTCTTGAGATTAACAAACAAACGACTTTAGATAGAGATAGCCGGTAAAATTTAAACGTTGGCTAGCTTCCGCCATTAGGATCACCCGCATCCCGATTCCACACACCCGGATAAAAAGTAGCTTTCCTAGTACTTTAAAATGACCTATCTAACACTTAAATATTTTTCCAAATCGACCTAGTAGCTCATGAGGATTGGTCATCATCCTCCGAGCCTTTTCCCAACTATGTTGAGGTCGGCTTCCAGTCTAACCGGATTCAGCTGAGTACCAGTGCTTTACAAGGAGCTACTGCCTATCTGACCACCTCAACCCAGTTACCCGGGCAACCCAATACCCCTTGGTTAGACTCATGAAGATTGGTACGGTCACTTATAACATTATTTGAAATTCGATCTATTTTTTTTTTTCAAAGATAAACTAACCCAGAGTCATTCATCAAGAAAAAAGTTACTTTCCTATTTATATATTCTAACTTGAAAAGCGTTAGTAAGAGAAATAACTATCGATAACAAAAAAATGCGATAAAAAGACTCTTTCAATCAAATCAAGTTAAAATACAAAAAATAAACTAAGTACATTATATTGTTCGCGGTTATATTTAGACAAAAGTCAGTAGTTACTCTTTTGTGTAAGTAACAGTACAATTTCTTATTTCTATTTATTTTTTCTGATTTCCCAAGGTTAAGGTTGAAAGTATAAATAATTATGTAACTAAGTACGTTTTTATTTGATCAGCAATATTTATTTAGTACGCATAATCAGCATGTTTAGTGTGTATTGTTTTAATATGATTCTTCAGCTGTTTCCGTATATATATCATTATGTAATATTTGCTCAAATAACAAAATTTAAAGTAAATCTATTTGATTGTCTATCTATCACGTAGGTTTTTTTAAGGATGTTTATTCGAGTTTTGAGGGCCTCTTATTGTCTAAACCTGCTTAGACTGTGGGATTATTCGAAAAATTTATCATGTTTTTGTTCAACAACTTATTATAAAACTTGTTTATTAGGAGTACTGGCATTTAGTACTAGATTTAATTCATAACATATCTTCAAGGTTTAAATTGAACCTAGCATTAAAGCTGTACATTTTTAAAGACCATTTTATAAAGTGACAAGAATCTAAATCTTTAAAAGTCTTTATTAAGATAAGACTTTCTGGTTCCGTGGAAGGGAGTTTCTAAAAACTTTTTAGAAATACAGGTTTATAGTTATAGATTAACTTTCATATACATAAAACTGTACCTTTACTAGGCCACACATTATTTACCACATTCCTTATGACCGTTAGAATAACTTAGGCGTAGTTCAAAACATGTTTTTATTGCGTTTCGGAGAACCTCTAATTCTATTGTTAGACCACACTGCAAACTTTTAGTCGGCCGATAGTTTGTTTGAATTCATAAATCAGTATGAAGATGAATGGTAGTACGCACATTACAAAGATCTGGTATTTAGCCGGAGTCAGCCCGACTGAAGGAGATCATTGATTGGAATCAAGATTTTCTTTAATAAAATTACCAACCATCGGGTCAACTGTCGCCCGACTGTTTAGTCTCCTGTGTGCGGATACGCTAATTCTATTGTAAAGAGTCCTTGTTGAAATCATCACCTTGCCTGTGTTGCTAAAATTAAACCTTACTATACTTATATGGCTAATTTATATTTGGATAACTCATTGACACTTGAACGGGGTCGCCCGTGTTTACGTCGCAAAAATTACAAGGCTTGAAAACCGCTAGTTTTGAACTACTAATATTAGTAGTACTTAACTACTTCTGAATTTTTGGACAGAAATATGACCTTTTTTCCTGCTACTCAAAATCATCTTCTCATTCAAAAACGACATGTTATGGAGCTTATGCTCCTTTGAGGCGACTGGAGGACTCAGAATTTCCTCAAAGATGGGACATTACCTAAAGCCAAAATTAACTATGATGGTTCTACTTTTAGCAGTAATTAATTTCATCGAAAATCTGCCAATAGATATATTATATGATTTTTCTATGGGGTACTTAACCAGAATGACATTAACCACAATGCCCTTTAATTCTTGACCAATCAGGTATGATTGTCCAAGAGGCTTCATGTGGCTAATCACTTGTTCAAATTGAAATTCGTGCATCCCTTATTAAGGAAAGGTTATTGACAGACTCGACACTTAATTATCTTTAGGGAATTTTTGTCGTTTTTCCTGTAAATTAAAATGCTTATTGCATATGTTTTCCGGATAGGAAATAATGTTTTATTGCAATTGCTATTTTACTTTATATTGATTGAATAAGGTAATTTCAAAAAATTAAGCTACAAACCTAAGCATTTAGTAACATAACATTGAAATAATTTTTTTCAAAGAGATGTTATTCCAATTATGTTGTAAATAAAAAGTCAAAAAATCACAAGAAATAAATTCATTTTAAAGAGAACTTGACTAACACCAATTAAGTACTTCATCTACACATTACACAATTTAACGAGGACTAAATAAACACAATCTAGATAAATTCTTTGGAAGTCAAATAACGTGGGACGAGTCAATATACCTCTAATTAATAGTTATTTATTAACTACGACATTTCTTTGTGAACTTTTTGATAACCTAGAAGGACAATGGTGATAGTTCGAGACAGACCACAGGCCATTGACAATAGCTATCAATAACGCTGATATTCTCGTTGATTGTACTATGAAAGTGTCAATGACCTTAGAAACATCAAAATAGTTTATAAATCAATAAAATTATAAACTTGTTTTTTTTTGTTATTTCCTTGTATATCTGTTAATTTGGAAAACCATGTCAACTTTAGCAACTGCTTATTAACTTGCCGTGCCAAATAAATTATTAAGAACTTTCTTAATGGTAATAGAAATTAAAAGTAATTTGTTGTAAAGTATTTTGTTGAGAATACTGACACGTAATCACATTGTATAACTGATGCATTTCGGGAACCTGGGTTTTGGTACCTATATTATTTTTCAAAATAAGGATATGACACTCACGCTTTTAATCAGAGCAATATTTTCCAAAAGTTTTCTGAAATACCAAATCCTATCCTGTACCTATATTAAAATCGCCTTTCTTTCTTTCCCAGATGTTCAGTACCAGAATGCGAGGACAACCCCGAGCACATCAACTTCACTATACCCCACGGCAATGACGGGGTGCCAGCCAAATGTCTGCGCTACGCCCCTTTCTCCAACGTGTCACAGTACAACTCCAGTCAGTGTTCCCCGCACTATTATGACACGTCCACTGAGATAGAGTGTGATTCGTACGTGTATTTGGAAGAACATTCTATTGTTAAAGAGGTAAGGTAAAGAAAATATAATGTAAAAATAGTTATAATAGTTACTTATCCTCGTCTAAGACCAACAAGCACGTCTTCTCATCTTCTTTAAACTATAAATAGAATAGAAATGCAACAAACCTCTTCACAAATTTTTGTTCACGTAGGCAATGTAGAGAAACTTGGGGAAGCAAAAAATACCTAGTTTTTATTAAGATGGATAATGTTTCCTTGCAAATCATTACAGATGAAACATAATTAAGCTTGTCCTTTAATAATCTCGTAAATAGCAGTGCTAATAACTTTCGCAATTTCTGAAACCTACTTTTCTTCACACTGAGAAACTGAAATCAATTAAAATCCCGCTAAAACTGAACTTCAGAACATATTAATTAGCAACATACACGTATGTAAAATTGTCGATAAGCATGTCAAAATACAGTCACTAATCAATTTAGTCACAACACCTTTTGAGCTCATGAACGGATATGTCAAATGCACACAACGGCACCTTTATTATTTTTTCCATACATTATAACCATTCACGCTTCTCTGAGCCCCGTAAATACTTGATCATTACAATTTACTTGATAAATAGGTTTGGCGCAAATTACTAGACACCTGTACATTGTTCGAATAAGTGCTTAAATTGCCTGAATTGCTCACACGTTTCAAATTAACCGAATATGTTTGAGTTTTGAGTGTAATTATAGATTATTACTGGATATTCTCATCTTCCTAGTTTTTGGTTTTTATGTAATGATGATGATGATACCAATTATCATCATCATCTGCCTTGCCTTTTTCCAACTATGTTGGGGTCGGCTTCCAGTCGCACCGTATGCAGCTGAATACCAGTGTTTTACAAGGAGCGACTGCCTATCTGGCCTCCTTAACCCAGTTACCCGGGCCCCGATACCCCTAGGTAATGCTGGTTGTCAGACTGACTGGCTTCTAGTACCCGTAGCGACTGCCAAATATGTTCAAATGTCAGTCGGGACCAACAGTTTATCGTTCTTGGTAACAATATGGTATTAAATAAATTCGTATGACGTTCTCAGTCTGCATACCAAAAATCAATTGAGTAAATATTGAAATTCAATAGTTTAGTCTCCAAAAATTGATTTAAATTTCTGCATAATGTACCTACGGATTTTACTTTTTTGGATCTGTTATTTAATATACTTATTTAGAAATGCAGAACTTAATTATAAATATGTTTTCATGTTCAGTACAGGAACTGAACCTACGAGACGATAAACGGTTGCTATTTATCTAAAATGTGCAAGTAAACCGTTTTTTTCTTCATTTGGCATCATTCTCCGAAATGTTTTTATAAGCATAGGAAAGGTAAAACCCATGTTTTAGGTGTGAAAAACATAGTTAAATATTAGACATGAGACAGTTCTAAAAATACCGCAAAGTATTGCCTTATTATCAACTCGTTAAATCCGGTGACTTTATCTGTACTTATGTACCTATATGTATTTATATTAAGATTTGATTGTTTGAATCGAATATGCTCCGGAGCTACTGAACCAATTTGTTTTATCCGGGTGCGGGAAGAATTGTACCTAGAATGCGGGTAAAACCACATGGAAAAGCTAGTTACTAATGCATTGATCAATAGAGGTAGAATGTACGAAATTACATACCTATATCTGTTCATTTGTTCGTACTTTGTTTTCAAAAGCTTAAGTTTTTTATAAGTTTCAGAATTATATAGTTTTCTTTGGCTCAAAGTCAAAGTGAAAGTCAAAAAGTTTCCTTTCGAAGATTTTTTCACACATTGACTGTTTAAAAAGGAAAAAGGAAACCCTTTTAATTTGCATCGGTGTGAGATAATTTATTCTTCATACATATTTATTAACTGTATTTGTCATATTTAACCCTAATATAATTTAGCCACTATTAACATAAACATGCTAATTTATATCAAATCACCTTACCTTAGTTAGGGAAAATACCATACTCCAAAGCAGCTCTGGTTTTCCTATAAAAAAGTTCGTATGAAATTAAGTTCGTCTAGTAATAATATAATAAAAGGAAAATTTTGTATTTTCATTTGTTTGTAGGGAATGGCTAAACTCAAAAACTAGTGAAGCAATTGAAAAAAATCTTGTACTGTTTGAAAGCTACACTCTTCCTTAGTAACATAGCAATCCCGAGTAATATAGTAAATCCGCGGAAAACGGCTAGTAAAAAATCTAATCATTATGAAATTAATGGCCAAGAATAATATGTCACTAGCTTTAAATGACGTCCTTTGGCATTTGATAAATTATAGGAAATAATAATTTTATTAGTGTCTCATAATGCATACATATATAAAAAGTTAACTGAAGATAATTATAGTTCTCATAAAGTATTTTCATTTGTTTTGATTACTTATAATAATGTAATTTATTGCTCATAGCTAAATTAAATTATTTGTACTTTATAAAAATAGCTTTAGTATTTCCCAGGAAAATCATTAAGTTACAACCTTCAAAAGAGTTTCTGATCTCATTTTATTTGTAGGTATTCTTCAATATTTTGTTATATAATATGTAGAATTACCAATGCTTTATATAATTGCGGATTAATCTATGACAAAGTGGAGTGACGTTCAATCAAAGATGAAATCATCATTAAAGTCGAATACAATGTTTAATCGATATCAAAACTTATAAAATGTATCGAATCGATGTTCTATAGGCCACGTGTAGTAATTTGCTTCAAACCAGTTGAAATACGCACGTTATTAAACCAATTTACCGTGCAAGGATCGGTTACGGATCATCGATAAGGAATTTTAATATCGATACCGAGAAAGAAACTGGTGCAACCTTGTTTGTGAGTTATTTTGTGTAATGAGAATTTTATGGTTGATTGAGAGATTAGTTGCTATTAGTTGCGTAATTGGTATTCATAAAAATATAATCAGATATATTATGTCATCAGAGGCTGCGTCAAGGGAATGATTCAGAAGGCAGTACTCCTTGGTACCGCGCGTATTGTGAGGTTTCTCTAGGGTCCTAACCACCGGTAGTACTTGGACCCTGTAATCGGTTTCAAAGGCCACCTATTTTTCTATATATTCTTTATTTATTTAATAGATTAAAAAATAAGATAATAAGATAATAAAGTTTAATAAAGTCAAAGTCAAAAACGTTTATTGAAAATAGGCTAGTTTCTAGCACTTTTTCACGTCAAGTAATACATAAGGACAGCACCCCCAAAACGCCCTTTCACCACTAAGCTGCGAATACGCTTCTTGACAGTCGGGTAAAGAATGTACTCCACTACTTCTCTCTAAAGCTATTATTATTTGTAATTCAATTGGACATTGAACACACGATCCAATTTTTATGGAATTTGAACAGCCTAACAGGCATTGAAAAAGTCGATCTTGATACACATATGAAAGTGCAAAATCAATGGAATTCTCTTGACCGTGAATAAATAGCACGTTTTGATTTATCCATAGTGTCGAAAGGTATTGATAATCTAATTTCACAGCCCGACCTGTATTGTAATGCGCCGTGAATCGTACTGATTTTTGAATTGGTCGTTAACTCGGATTGAAAATTCGAAATGTTATGTAAGTCCTATTTTTGTGTAAAAGGATACCTAATGATATTTCCTTCTGTGGTCGCAGTATGTTGCTTATCTCAATCTATCTACAAAGATATCAATAAAGCTCTTTTGTGATATTTTTGTTACAAATCAGCATCTGAAGACAATTTTTAGCGACTGAAATTCCTGTTAAATTATTGACGTCCTGAGGAACTCTTTAAAAAATCTACTGCTGAAGTATCTAATTATAATAGACCCAATATAAAAATCTGCTGGAGTCATTACCAAAAATCTTTTATCAAATCCCTCTCTTTTAAGAGAAACTTCTCCTCTGTCCCAACAAAAGTCTCCAGAAGACCACTAATGCTATAGAAACCCCACTAAATAATATTTTTCTTTATTTTCAGTTCGATCTCGGCTGTCAAGACTGGAAGCGATCCTTAGTAGGCACAGTTCACAACGCTGGTTTCTTCATCGCCATACCATTGACAGGACTCATCTCTGACAAATATGGCCGCCGTCCCGCCATTGTGTTCGCGGCAGTCGCGAACGGCATCTTCGGGGTCATTCGGGCATTGTCGGTTAATTACGATATGTTCGTTGTGTTTGAATTTTTGGAACCGGCGTTTGGAGGGGGAGTTTACACTGCCTGTTTTGTGTTAGGTAAGTTTATTTTTATGTATTACAGTAATCATTAACTCTTTTTTCAATATGAAAGAAAGCAGTCGTCATTTTTAGGGTTCCGTACCTCAAAAGGAAAAAACGGAACCCTTATAGGATCACTTTGTTGTCCGTCTGTCTGTCTGTCTGTCTGTCTGTCTGTCTGTCTGTCTGTCTGTCAAGACCCTTTATCTCAAGAAAGCGTGGACGTATCAACCTGAAATTCACATGAAATACTCAGGTCTATTGTCTCTTTAGGCTGTGAAAATATCAAACTTCTAAGCCAAGCCAATCAAAAGATACAGCCAATTATGTCGATATTTTCAACAAATTTTCGACACTCGCAAAGGAATCAAAACCTACAGGATACTTGCCGTAAACTCAGGGTCTTGAAATTTGGCATGAAGCATTGTCATATAATGCAAATATAGGAAAAATTCCGAAAATCTCATTTTTTTAGTTATATAACATAAAAAAAAAATATTTTAATAAAATGAAACTTACTACCTGATTTCTCACGAACGAATAAAAGATACAACAGTTATACCGACACCTTAGAGGAATTTCCGTCACACGCTATGGAATCAAAACCTACAAGGTACTTCCCGTGAACTCAGAATCTTGAAATTTGGCACGAAGCAACGTTATATAGTACAGATAAAGGAAAAATTGCGAAAATGATAAATTTGAAGTTACATAAAATATTATTTTTGCTTACATGACATAAAATATTTTTTAAAAATTATAAGCTTACTACCTACCCTTTTTCACATGAACGCAGAGAGATATTAAAGTTGAAATTCATATCAAACACTTCTTAAATATAATTGCCTCTAAACTGTGAAAATTTTTAAATCATTCAAAGGTTTTCATTGGGCACCTTAGTATGGAAACCATACCCACGGCGGATACGAACGAAATATATATAGCACAGTATAATGATAAAGGCTCTGATTTACTATGGCATTAGTCGCATCAATGTGAACCATGGGAATCTAGAGAAAATCAGGTGTAAACATCAAATATTTTCATCATTTCAATGGGGAATTTAAACGACCAAGTTTGACGGATTTGAGAAATCATTTCTTTGTAGTGAAAGAGTATACTCGCCGTTTATTTCCATTGTCATTAGGTCAGGATCTGATGATGGAAATTCTGAGAAATCGAGGGCAACTATCAGAAATTGTAGGCATGCATAGGATTAAAACTTGATTCTCAGATGTATGTCTGGTGATACTATCAAACAGTGAAGGTTTAGAGCTTACCTGATGATGGAGACGTGAGAAAGTCGAAAGAACTCCTCAATGACGTGTTTAGGCTTATATTAATCGTATTAACGAGAACTTTTCACAAAAGTTAAAAATAAAAACTTTTTACAAAAAAAAAAAACAACTTCAAAAACAACAAGAAACTGTTAAAAGGTGGTTAAATAAATATAGATGCATCCTCTAGACACCGACTTCTAGACCGATGCACCTAACATCTTTTTAATTTCTTTCTTGCTTTTGTTTTCTTGTTGATTTTTTATTATTGTTTGAAATGGGATTTGTTTGTAAAATGCTACAAAATAAAATAAAGCCGACTTTATAAAACAAAGAAAGGGACAGAATTACACTTTTGTCAAGGCTCTAGAAACGTAAAGCTAGCAGAACCGAATCCTACTCTCTACCAGTCGTTGTTACAATTCGACAGTTACAAGTCGTCAGGCAGTATCGAAAAAAACTTGAAACTGGGGCTCGTTAGGTGATTAATCCCTCAAAAATAAA
Organism: Helicoverpa zea x Helicoverpa armigera; assembly: GCA_033682625.1. Taxonomy (NCBI): domain Eukaryota; kingdom Metazoa; phylum Arthropoda; class Insecta; order Lepidoptera; family Noctuidae; genus Helicoverpa; species Helicoverpa zea x Helicoverpa armigera. Next base: position 9,161,836 of record JAWIIS010000045.1, read on the forward strand.
AGATCCCATTAGTAGTGAATTCTCATCACCTAAAATAAAATAAGCTCCAACACAAGGTTACGTTATAAATTGTATTGTATATATAGAAATATAGGTGTATAATATAAATTGTTTCTCAGGGTTTCCAGATCCTCATCAGATCCAGGTCATCCGAATTGGCTTCTTCCTTTTTATGAAAAGTCTTTAACAATAGAACCTAGCACTGCAACCTGTACAATCCTCTGAAACTGCTTGTATTTTATATTTTTCAAACGATCCTGGACATTTGTGTCTATGGAATTTTAATAAAATATTTATATTCAAAGAAACGTCATACCATTCTCCAAGATTTAAAACTACTTTGATTCATGTCCGCCACTTTTTTACAAAACGGGTCAGATATGCATGCAAAATAATAACTATTTTGACTCTCACGAAATTACCATAACTATGATTGTTCTAAACTGAACGGTTGGCCCGAGACTCACTTTTTATCAATACAGGATTTGTACGGAACCCTCGGTGCGCGAGTCCGACTCGCACTTGGCCGGTTTATTACACAATTCTCCAATTTGACACAGAGATAACGGAGCTCCCATTTCTCTCTGTAACTATTCTCTATCACCTATGAATGTCGGAATCTAGAAAGAACCAATGCGATCTTTACAAACCTACTTAAAACCCACTCGTGTACCAATGGTAGTAGATAAATAACTATACCTACTAACTAACTAATAATACATAGCAAAGAAATAAAAACTGCCACTATCATTAATAATATAATCGTTGAATGAATGAAACAGCAGCGAAATTAAATTCGACAATGATCAAGTCAAGAGCCTTTCCCATTTAGACTTTATAAAGACCCTATTATTGCTCTTACGCACCTACCCAAACTTAGTACACAAAGTCAACCTAACAGTTTCTAAGTAAACAGTATCAAAATACATACCTGAGTAACCGATCACGGCTCAATTACTAAGGTCATTGTACGCGGAACACCGACTTCAGAGGTACCTCCATTTTCCTTGAGATTCGAACGGCGAAGGCAACAAGACATTTCTATCGAAAATAGCCAGTAACTAATCATGTTGTAAACATAATACTATGACATACTATGTAATTAGTTACGTAGGAAATTGGTAGATAAAAAGCTTGTTTTGTTGCTTAGTAGTTTTTGTACCATTGGGTCTTTTTTAGGGAGATGTTAAGCTTGCTGTGGTTAGATTTTTTTGGTAAGATTTCCTTGTAATAGGTGGGGCTTTTCCATTTAGCATTATTGGTAGTAGTTGACTTATGTGTGGGAATTATAGTTTGCTCGTGCTTTAAATATTCAAATAGAACTAAAGATTAGGTGAAGTTCTTATAACTATTTCAAGTGGTCCTACTTTGACGCTCATTCTTGAGGCTTGCGTTCAACACTGGATCGGCATTACGCTTTATTATAACAACCCCTTAGCATGATTTGTGCATATAGGTAGAAGAATGTTAGTTTACTTTGTTTTCTTCTCGCTGCTCTTGTGGATATTAAAATAGGCAAGCCTTAGTTCACGAGTATTCTCAAATTTTCTTTATGAATTTTAGCAAGATCTTCAATTCTAACTTTCATACAAAACAAGATGTTATATTTATTCATAGTTCCACATGGTTTGTACATAAGTGGCTTACCTCACGTGTCACAACATGAGGTAACAGCATGACCAATATCAGATACACATGAATTTGTAAATAATGTGTTGCTTGCATTGTTTGTAAGTCTAATCCATTGTAATTTGCAATACATGGGCCATACTTATAATTCCAATTGGGTGCGCTGTAAATCTTGTTGCTGAGATGAAGTGTGTGAAAAGAATTAAAAACAGTTTTTTTTTTGTTACTCCTAGTTATTTAGGAATGACGACACGGATTTTGAAGTAACTTGTAAGTAATTTGAATGGATATTTACCTATGACTTTGTCAAGTCACGCACAAGCAGGGTACTCAGCTACATCCGGTTAGACTGGAAGCCGACCCCAACATAGTTGGGAAAAGGCACGGAGGATGATTTGCCTATGACTTTGTGCAGTCCCTATTTTTAGGTTTCTATTTTTTTATCTATGCCAAGGTATTTTAAACTCAAAGGGTTTATAATCATAAAATTAGGGAATTTTAGCGGATCTTAAACTCAACATCAGGTTTTCCAAAAGACAAGCTATTTAAGACCTGTTTATATAGAACCTATCAAGATATCAGCTAGAAAGAAGTGATGCAACAAATTCTAGCAACAATATGAAATAGTGATCTATCTTCCATCGCAGATAATGAGATAATAAAAAACATAAGGCTAGATAATATTTCCTCATACGCACGATACAACTGCGTTTAATAGTAATTGGTAATCTATACTTTGAAAACATTTTAATTGAATGCCACTAAGATTTATGATTCTCTTCCTATTAGAAGTGACCATTATCTACAATTTGTACACAAAGACTAGGAATCAATATTGACGTAATACCTACTTAAATACTTAATGAATAGGTTATCTTCCTTTGTATAGGAAGATTTTGTAATATTGTATGGCTGTCATTGAACATCTTTGGCAGTTGCTACGGGTAGTCAGAAGCCAAGTTAGTCTTACCAACGGGTATTAAGTTGCCTGGGTATCAGGGTTGATGACATTTGTAGGGAGGTGATGGTATTTGTACGACAAATATTGCACTGAAACTTAAGTTCAGTATATAATAACTTGTGAGGAATGAATTCTAAACAGCTATACATCTGAAGCAATGAAGTATATGAACTAACAACAACAAAAAAGGCAAGCGAAAGTTACTTCAAAATCGCTACTTTCTATACATGCATAAAACTAACTTCTGGCAGCAGTTTCACCTGGACCCAATAGGAACTTATTAGCATACCCGGATAAATGGGCTATCTAACTCTGAAAGAATTTCTCAAATTGGACCTGAGAGATTTGTGTTTAAGCAAACAAACTCGTCATCTGTATAATATTAGTACTAGCTTTATAGGCTGAGACTATTTGGTACAAAAATTCTAGGTTCATTATTAGGTAAATAATAAAAGGTCTAAATTAGTATCGTTAACCTTCCACCCCACTCTTTACATTCAACCAATTAACACAACTCAATTTAAAAAGCAAAGCATCTCTATTTACCTTAATTCTGTCACCAAATTAATGTTTGAGTAAATACCGAAATTAGTGAGTTTGTCCTAAACAAACGGCTAGGACTCAGTTTAGGGACGCTCCTTAGTAAATACTTGGCTTTCAGGCCTGAGTAACAGTTTTAGGATAATATTTGAAGACTCGAAATTATTGCGAACTAATTTGGATGAAGTTTTTTGAGGGTTAATTTTGCTATCGATGTCAGTGGGTGTAATTTACGAGGTAATTAAAGAGTTTTTGATTCAATTACCTATATTTTAAGTGAATAAATACACAAAAGAGATCACGTGTAGTTAAGCTTAAAAATAAAAGTTCCCCGGGATGTCTGTGACTCATATCAACTATCCATTATTTAAATATAGTAACGGACATTCAAAAATAATCAAAGGACCAAAAAATCACGTCAAAAAATAGTACAGTAAATAAGGACCAGCGAAAAACTGAAAATACTCAACAATTAAAACTATCTCAATCCAAACTATTTAAGTACTTTAACCGGTTCAGCGACTATCATTCAAAATTGTACAGTTTCAGCAATCCTAAATTGTCTCTATTCATTCAGTATTTTTATCAAATGGCGAGCCATGTTTTTTTGTTATTTCATTTCATTTTATTCTCACTGAATGATTTAAAACCGTTTTTATAGCGAATAAAAAGATCAACATTCACTTCATTTTACTGTAGTTTTTATTTATTTTAACTTTGTTGGATGGAAACTAATTTTATTTATTTTCATTTCGATTTTAAAATAGCTTAGAGTCGATTGTTTATGCTAAGATAAGCTACGCTTTCACAGACAGGGGACCATTCGTTTCATACAGGGACCTACTATAGCGACATACTTTCATTAGTGTTTTGTTTTTTAGATTTTAAGGTGCATTGTGTCACTGAGTTACTGACTTGTGAAGGTCAAAGAGGCTCTCAATATATCACCTAGTCTTTAACGCGATCTGCATGTTCTTAGAGATGGAAACAACCAAACATTAGACGTTTAGTTTATTACATCTAGGTCCCTACGTTTTAATTAACTCCAAAATAAAGTCATTTGAAAGGATGTCATGTCACAAAAAGTGCACAAGAATAATTTACTTTCAGTGCAATGTTTTTTGTCTCATATATTTCTGGGTATTGATAGACGTTTTTGTATGCAGAACAGCTTTAGAAATTCAGAGAATCGGTCAAATATTGTGGTAGGTTTTTCCTCATCTACTTACCATAGATTCTATATGCATTAATTGTAGGGTCCAGACAGATTTATTCGGGAGATTTATTCGGCGCGTATAGTGGTGGTCATTCTTGCATCCAATACGAATATGGGTTTGCGCACACACAGATGCACTCTCTATACCGACACTCTCATAATCAGATGGAAGTAGATACAATCTGACTTTACCGGGGAGATATCAGATGCACAGGGGTATCACATCCAGGCTTCGGGCTGCACTGTGAAAGTTTCTTAAAACCCAATAATCAATTTCGGCCCGACCCGTGAATTGAACTCATGACTATATATAGAACAGTTAATGACTGCTATTGTCACCAGAAATAAACATCAGCACCCAAATAACCTTCGCGATTGAACGCCTAATAATTCAGTTGAAACTAATTTAGTTTTTTTGTACCTCATCTTCCGGTCTTTGTTTTAGATCCTTTCTTGCACCGTTCATGGGAAACCGGTAGTTTTGCTTCATGGGGACCAAAAAATTTGCCATTCACAACATTTTTTTCTCATATTGAGAATTGGCGATGAAGCGTAGAAGGATTAGAATCACAAGACTTCAACTGTTTTTAGTTTTTTAAACCAACAAATCATCAAATTTTTCCAGCTCTTTAATATAATATTGTAGACGATGTAAATATAACTTGAGGGTCATCGTTAAAGTTTAAAAGCATTGTTATCCTGAAAATGTTTTTAAATGATTTATCAGTATTTTGTTTTAGGTACATAGTCTAGACACGTCCAATTATATCTCCTATTGTAATTCAAATTGCTGTTTAGCAAAAAACGTGACTGCATAATAACAAATGCACCCAATTCACATGCATTGAATACTCAAAACCTACGGTTATTTGCAAAACAAACCAAATATCCTTCAAAGCTTATTTATCTACTTCATAAATTAACGATATATTATCTTGTTTCAGCCTTAGAATTGGTGGGACCAAAAGGCAGAGTCTTCGTCAGTCTCCTATTCAACACCATGTTCATCCTTGGAGGGGTCACAGTAACCCTACTATCCTGGTGGCTGCTTAACTGGAGATACCTTCTCTTCATCATCTACACTCCAGCAGTCTTCGTCTTCATCTACATCTGGACTTTGACAGAAAGTTTCCGTTGGCTATTCAGTAAGGGAAGATACGAAGAAGGTCTGAACGTCCTCAGCAAATCAGAAAAGATGAACAATGCTAACGTTCCAAAAGACCACTACGAGCAAGTCGAAAAGCATGCCACCAAACAGAGAGACGAGAGAAAGTGTGAGAACGTTGAAAGAAACCAGTCTACCTTCAACCAACTCCTTACATCTCCTATGATATGGAAAAGACTGTTCACCTGTTCTTTCCTATGGATTTCTTCAACTCTAGTCTACTATGGGCTCTCTATTAATGCTATAGAGTTATCAGGAAATAGCTATGTGAATTATATAGTGATCTTAGTGATTGAGGCGCCAGCGAATGTCTGCAAGTTGATATTCTTGGACAGATTTGGCAGAAAGAGGGTGATAGCTACTGCGTTCTTTTTGACTGGATTGATTTTGATCAATTATGGATTTGTTCCAGGTAACTTGATTTTACTTTCTCGTTATATAAGTCTTTTGCCTTAAATTCATTGGTTATGTATAATTAAACTACTTATGCTAATCGAGCATGTTATCTGACCACAAACGACATGCGTGATCCGCTTTATTTTACTTGATTTTCCTCATCGAAATTGGATCCGTACTCATAGAAAGTTTTAGAAGTTGTTTATTTGACCACAGAATCTAAATAGTCAGTAAAAGGGTGAAATCACAAAAAACAGCAACAATAACGTATGAAAAGTCGTCCTGTTACTTTCATTTACAAATTATCATTGAAGTAACATCTCATACCAATTTACTTTACACATTTACATGGTTTTCGAACTAACCTAACTCAACGAGATAATAGTCGTATATTACACGCAACGTTTTGTTATTACGCATGCATTAACTGTTAATGTAAACAGTTTACAATAAATGCGTTTGCACAAATCGTTATTTTATTAGATAAACAAGCTAATTACATCCTCATAGTGTTAAATTCCATTTGTTTATTGTTTTGTGTAGTACGTAGTATGCAAATTCTTTATGGTAATCGTAAAACCGGTTTATTACAATGTTATCGTTCAGTGCATTTTTGAGTAAATAGCATTTTAAACTATATACATAAACAGCATCTGCCTAGCCTTTTCCCAACTATGTAGTCAGCCTCCAGTCTAACGGAATGCAGCTGAGTACAAGTCTTTTATATGGAGCGACTGGCTATCTGACCTCCTCAACCCAGTAACTTGGAAAACCCGGAATCCTTCGTAAGACTAGTGGTCAGGCTTACTGGTTTCTCTGTACCCACCTGTAATGACTTCCAAAGACGATCTAACGACATCCGGGACCCGTCTTGATGAATAATGATATAATTGATTAGGCACTTACTTGGACACAAATTAAGTCTCTTTTTGGAAAGTCGGTTAAAATTACGCGTGAAACTCCCTCTTGTTTATGATAATTTTCTATACAGCCACCATGCATTAAAAACCTATTTAATTTTGTTACAGCCGGCAACTGGTCAATACTCCTATACTTGGGTGGAAAGTTCTTCATAACGCTAGCATACAACTCCCTATACGTATTCGCAGCTGAAGTATTTCCCACAAACTATAGAACATCACTTCTAGCCATGTGTTCAACCATTGGCAGAATAGGTTCCACTGTGGCACCGCAAACTCCTTTGCTTGTAAGTACTTTTTTTAAACTGGCAACTCACAAAAAATGTTGCTTGTATGAATAAATTAGTAAGTTTTATTATAAACATTTTCAAGGCCGTATGGTAATAATTTCGTCGTCTATGTAAAAAAAAGTGAAAAATTCCTAGGATTATAATAGATTGAGATCAACAACATCATTAATTAAGATCTGTGTGAAAATGTTGTCTAAAGTATTTATTATTAAGAATAATGTAGATTCTTAAACAGTTTTTTATACTTAGACTGGATTTTAAACCTGTTTCGGTTACAAATGGATATAATGTTTTATTTAAATAATGATCGTTAAAAAAGTCAAAATTTTCCCCGCATTAAAATATGCAGATTACGGTCGATAACATCGTATTAATTTACTTAAAACTATGCCTAGAATAACTTGATTAACTTGTTATTTAGATTAAAGCAAGTTCTTAAGCAAGTATTTTAACGACCGGTTTTTAAACAGTCTAGGTTATGAACACCTAGTAATTTAATTTAACGACAATAATAGCCGTTAAACATTTAAATAACAAATATATTTTCTTTTCACAGACGAGGTTTTACATATACCTCCCGACAATGATATTCGGAGGCATGGCGGCCATATCTGGCTTCCTAGTACTTACCCTACCAGAGACAAACAATCAGAAACTACCAGACTCCTTGAAAGAAGCTCAAGATCAAGACAAAAATAAGGCCGAGGAACCCATAGAGAAAACCGTAGACAACAAAACTAGATTATAGAAGTTTAAGAAGCTAGACAATTTTGGAACAAACTCGTGAATTAGAAAGTATGTTTTGCCTTATTTTGCCTTATTAGAGAAGGCAAGTACCTATCTTTATTTTTATTTTGGAAAGTTATGAAAGCACTGTTGTAGTAATAACTGCCTAGCCTGTGAAAAGGCTGAATTTTCTGAACTATTGTCAAGTTAAGTGACATTCTGTTACTGTTTTTTATGTTACCGGTATTTTACCAAATAAAGTATTAATTAACAAGTTTTTCAGTAAAACATAATGCACTCTCTAGACCAAAATAGATTTAAATCGATTCTAAAATTATTTTTAAAAAACCTTCTTTGATTATGGTCGCATATGCGAATAAGCTCTGTAGCTTTACAAACTGGATAATTTTAGGTTTTTTGTTTTAATTTTTTAAGGTAAGTATTTATTTAATTCCTTAAATATTTTGAGTATTTTAGTGTTCAAATTATTAGGGTTTATTAAATATGTATTAGGTATTGATTGACAAATATTACAATATGTATAATTAAATTGAATAAGGCTTGTGATTATTAATATTAAATTAGGTACGAGTATATATATTAAAAAATATAATATTTTTGTACGAAATTGTTTATAGGAAGAGGAGACTCCGCTAAGCGAAACTAGTTACCAGGACCTAGTTAATAATAAAGTTAAAATTAAATAATTAATAAAATATTATATATTTTTTAATTTGATACGCATAAAGCATGATTTTTTAAATACAATATGGTGATATGTATTTCAAATAATATTTTCAAATGTACAAAATAAAAAGCAATTATAGACAATAAGGTACATAATAGTATTAATTGCAGAATGAAGTAGATTTAAGGAGAAATATATTTCTATAAAGTAAACGTCACACAGATGAAAGCGAGTGATTTGAGAAATTCTAGCTTTGTACAACTTGATATGTTAAACCCAATAAAAATAATCTCGAAATACATAGTTTAAACTTTTTTAACGACGTAAAAAATCATCAAATGACCCCTCCCGCTGTGGGTTAGCAGCGGCGAGGGAGTGTCAGACTCTTACTGACTAAAAACCGTCGTATTCCGTCATGGGCCTTTTATGTGCCAGGGCCGCGGTATCTCTTTCGAACAACCCGCAGTGAGAACAGAAGTAACAAGAATATTCTATTTAATACATCCTTCTATTAGAAAATTGGTGACCATTCTATAAAATCCTATCCACTCATTGGTTCAGAATACCAAAACTTACTCAACGATACCCCCCGGAACGTAGTTCATCCATTTTCATTTATTTTGTCTTAATACGGCACCCAACATGGGTTATTCAAAAACTATGCTGTCTATGACATTTGCATGACAAATCAAATACATAGGGGCACAAAAATACAATAAATTATCCTCCTACGCGTGCCGAAATAGGGTAATAAAAACTACTCAACTTAGGGCCGATTTGTCAATCACCAGATTGAGATAACTTTATCTGAGGAATAAATATGGCGGTTTGACATATTTCTATGCAAAGCTGTCAAACCGTCAAACGTATCCTTCAGATATATGTTATCTGACGATTTAAAAATCAGCCCTTAGCCATAATTTTCTCAAATCGCTCTCGCTCGCCGTAGGTATGACAAGAGCTTTATGTCAAAGTTAAAATATACCATACCAATTGTTACTATGTTCAATGCAATGTAGATAGTACCGTGATAATAGAATATATTAAGATTTTTTATTTATTTGTTTCATTTAGGTACCTATGCCCAAATAGAGTAGGTACTACTTTAGGTATTTTTGAGTAATTCATTATTTTTCTACGACACTTTTGTCATTAGATATATCGAATCTAATTATAAAAGCTAAAAGCACTCAGAATCGACTTAAAAAGTGTTGTTATTACACTTTTTTAAATGATGGGAAAATACTAACAAAAAAATCATTGAGCACCTAGTAAACCTTTTTGGCAGGCTAAAAATAAATAAAACTGACAAACGATAAAACCCAAACGGTTCACGTCCGAGTTTTAATTTGGAAAACGGATTAAAACTGACGTATTACCCATGCTTCCAACATTGGGTCCAACGTTGGGCCAACATTAAGCTCCATTCAAGTTCAGTTTTGTTTTTAGTTTTTTTTTTTAATTTTTTTATTAAATACCTTCCTAATATTGTTAAATGTAGAACAAGGTTTACTCAAACGATAAATTAATGCTAAACTATTACTTACTACTGTTAGTTGTAATGTAATTAACTGTATCGGCCGGAAAGTTATAATTCTATACGATTATTTCTACTCTGTGGTTAAAGATTTTTATACCCTGTATTTAGACGGATTGCTTACGCGTTTTTGATTAAATCTTGCGTCAGGAATGAATACCTTAAAGTTGATTGGTGTTTTTTTTAATAAACAGAAACAAACGTATCTACCTCATTTAAAGATTGAGAAGACCAATATTTTCATAGATATCACAGAGTAAAATTTTATGATTGGAGCAATATTAACTAACGTGGTTTTTCTAAGTTTCCAATATTAACCTAAGTTTTCTCCTTACGTATAGGTTTCAACCAGTTTCAATCCTAATATATGTACATAAAACAACAACTTAGTTCTTAAAAACAATAATCAGTCAAAAATATTGGCGCCAACATTCGCGCCAAAAATCCAAATTAGATTTTTTAAAACGTTCCATTCCACGGTCCCTTGCATCTAACGGGAGCGTTCATTGTAATTATGCGTTTACTACGTGATCCCATTCCGTTGTACGTGCCTGCGTGGACTTAGCAATATTATAAATATAAAAAAAGGCCATTTAGTGTCGGCCTTGCTGATAAGCTATGGATAACGGATGTGATTTTTTAATGCAACGTTTTTTTTTCCAATTAGTTTATCGAAGGAACAACGCTACGATTCTCCTTTCTGGTATTGCGTAAATATTTTCAATGAATCTGGTCCTTCTTATTCGTTATCTACGAACTGAAAAAATATATTATCTACTTCTGAAAATATGTTTCCTAAGATACATCATTTATTCAGCCTACCTAAATATGATAGTCACGATTGAATGAATGTTATTGATAATAATGTAATCATGAGTATATTTAGTAGATACTTTATATGTATGCAAACAAATATCTGGCCATGCTTATTTGTTGTTTACAGATGACTGGTGCGTATCTAAACTAGTTTCTTGTTATGTTTGTGAATCCTAGTGCCTACTGCGTATCAGGCAATATAATTACCATATGATAATCTTTTTTTATATAATTTTCAAGGTATTTGATAATAGACCGAGCTTTCCGCATTAAGTATTTACTTGCCTTCTGATGTTATTCTGTTGTAATGCGAATCGACCAAACCAAATCAAAGACCTACAAGAAAGAGACTTCATTTCATTTATATCAAGATTTTAGAGAAAAAGTAGAAGTATAAGACCTAATAAGAATGCTCCAACTTCGAATAATTATCCTCAGAAATATAGACATATGCTAATATGCCATTCCGTATATAAGGACCAGATAACAAACACTCTAAAAAGTTCCCAAAACCCAAATCACTCATGAAACAACAAACTCACAATGAAAATTCGGACAATATTCAACAAAAAAGTTTATCCTTAAACAAATCTAATATCCCTCTATTTAGATTTACAGTGTCGGGTAAAAAAACTGGCAACACTCGGTCAGAGGGCAAACGTTATTCGGGCAAAAACAATTTGTAAGTTTTTGTTAGAGAACCCTTGGGCCCTTTTGGCTGAATACATGAATACGTTAGGCCGAAAATGCCCTTTATGATAGCATGGTTTTTCACAAAGCGTGTCGGGTTAAACTCGGTAATGTACGAGCGATTGTATTACGAATCTTGAGTGAGTATGTTACGGTTTTTCACTACACTTCATATTAACTGGAACTGGAAAATGTGTTTGTGTACGGGAAATGTACGGTGAATGCTCTTTGAGGAAAACCCTGTACAGGAAAATCAGAGCTGGAGAATGGTATAGATACCTACCTATACATTCATATGGTTGATATTAAACATGGCCCTTTATTTTTTCCCTTTAGTCTTCTCTGGGAAACAGAATTCTGAACCAGGAACACATATTTTCTTCTTAACCGTTAGACACAATGAACTTAGATTTTTTTAAACGGTTTTCTTAAAAAGAAACTTCATTTCATTCATATGTTTATTACCAGATAAAACCTTTCAGAATAAAACCAAGAATATATGAACGAATAAAGTTACAGCCATCCCTTCTACCTAGTTACGGTTGATTGCGGCGAGCCACCCCGTGCGGCTAAATTATAGCCACTGCATCGATGGCCGAATAAAAAATGTGCACAATATGTTCCCGTCATGTGAACGCGACATTTTATTGTCACGTTGGTAGCACTGTAAGTGTGACGTTTTAGTTGTACGTGATGTTGGACAAATTCGTTTGAATATGGAAATTGGAACGTGATTTTTTGTTTTTTTTTTTTTAGATTGAAGTGGATGAAGAGATTTGGTAATGGGGTTATGAGTTGAGCCTATTGTCAACCTGATATACGTACGCTAAAGCTATTTTAGTTTGTCTATATCTATCAAGTCTATTTTGTAGAAGGACTATAATGTTTGGGAAATAAGAGACTACATGATTGAAGTACACAATTGGAGTACATAACAGCGTACATAAGATGAGTACATAATAGGAGTACATAAGATGAGTTCATAATAGGAGTACATAAGATGAGTACATAATAGGAGTATATAATAGGAGTACATAAGAGAGTACATAAGATGAGGAAATAATAGGAGTACATAAGAGAGTACATAAGATGAGTACCTACATAATAGGAGTACATAAGATGAGTAAATAATAGGAGTACATAAGAGTGTACATAAGATGAGTACATAATAGGAGTACATAAGAGAGTACATAATAGAGTACATCTCATTTAAGGTTTACAACTTTCGTCTGATGACCTGGAATAACTTTTGACGCACACAAAGGATCGATGGGGACTTCTAATATTTAATTTGTAATGGCAAAACAAAAGCTCTCCACCAAAATTACGCTTTCCGGGAATTTTTGTTATTTCAAATGTCTATTTTGACCGGTCTATATTAGGTAGGTGGTGAATTGTAGTCGCGTAATAGGCTTAGTAGTAAGATCTCATTTGGCTCGGGCCTCAGAAACGGACAAAGAAACCTCCTGAGATAGGTAATACTATTACTATGTAGGTATTTAGGCACTCCGGTTACATTATCCTGTTATAGGTACCTTAAATACATATTAATACCTACAGAATATTTATGTAGACATTGTGGTTATAATCTTATCTAATAAATGAATATACATGCTAAACCTCAAGATTTATTCACTCTAATCCCCACTAACTGGCCGTCAACAATTAATTCAAGCAATATCTCAAGAGATTGCAACTGATATATGACCTCCTTACTGCGTTCGCGCCATCACTCAACCAATCCAATATGGCGGCAGTAAATCGCTTCAAGTCATCTGTTAAGTGCTGTGTTGGTATGTAATTAAGCATTCCCGCGTTGAATCAACGCTGTACACAAATTAATGGCGGGTCACCGCGTAGCCTGGGACATTCGGTATTGCGAATTCCACATGCAATGGCGCTCCACCTGTGTGTGAACGTCTGTATTATAACGTTTACAGACGAATTTTGGCGCCATTGTTATGGAATTTACGGTTAGCACTATAATATGTGTGACATAACATCTTGGTTATTACGGCCCGTTTATGCGCACGAAAGTACCGTAGGTTCAAAAGATTTTTATATCCACATTCACGGTCCTCCGGTCCGAATTCTAACAAGATAGACAAAACTAACTGACGTAACTTTTTCAATAAGTAGATATCAATGTCTCCAAGCTCACAAATCCTATCTTTTTACACGTAAGTAAGTGAGCACAAATATTTTAGCGGCAACTGCAAAGAAAAACGATTCAAAATCTTCACAATGTCACAACGTTGTACAAGATTCTTATTTCAAAAAAGTCGACGAGAAAAGCTGCCAGTGACACCAGAGTTTTACTTTTTTTTTTCTTCAGCCGCCACAGTTAAATAGTAGTGTTCATTATACCGGCTGACGTTTTTCCGCAAGTTGGGCCCGCAAAGGGTGTCGGGATGTAAATGCAAATAACTGTCACGGGCCAGATGATTTTATGGGGCCTTTCCTCGTTTGATTTGTGAAGACTTTTCTTTTTTTTATTTTAGGTTTATTTTACTTGTGCTTTTGTAGGTTTAAAATGTTTTTCTTGCCTGTTTAAGCTATTTTGTACCGTCTTTTCCCGCATTCTAGGCAAAGTCCTATCTACTCACAGATAAAAACTAGGTATGCCATTACGTTTCGCTTTTGCAAAAACACGTACCCACATATGTCTATTATCAGTTTACGTGGGCAGAGGATGGTTTTCAGACCAGTTTGTAGTCTTCTCAAAGATTTTAAAGGAATCCGTCAACCGTTATTTAACACAACTTTTAACCAGTAGGGCAAACTCAATTTTCCTACCAGTACCTTTATTTAAAATTTCCCTTAACACCTTTGATTTACATTTCCCCACAACACCAGATTCCGCGATCTCCAATCTGCACCAGTACAGTACAATACCTACAATAAATCGACCAAATCTAAGCAATCCAGGTGTTACCCTGGTATTTGCAAAATGTCCGCCAGTGGTACCTGTGTCGTGCATTCAGTGGGAGGGGGGGAGCTATAAATCGCGTTGGACCCGAGAAATGCTTCATTACGAGCCGCGACAAACCGGCTTGGTGTTGTGTGGTGGTTTCTATTTATTTGTAGTTGTTGAAACAGGGTAATATAACATGAGAAATCCTTGTTAATAATTAAAAATGCGAAAGTAATTGTCTATGTTCAGCTTTCACACAAAACCTACTGAACCAATTTGAATGAAATCTGTGTAAAAACACAACCATTCAAGAGCATAGAGCATTGAAGGTGAAAAACCTGAGAAAGAACATGGGCCTCATTTTATCCGGGTGCGGAAAAAAGTTCCCTTCGGAAAGTGGGTTAAACCATGGCCTACCGTTACCTATTACGGTACTACAATTTTAAATTTTTGATATAGGGAACATAGGTGGTATCTACATTCAGTTTTACTTTCCCTATTAAATATAACACACCTACAAATAATCTCCAACGTCTACCTACCAAACTAATGTCGGTACATTCCTAAATTCTTGGTACTACGTAGGTAGTGGGCCTCGCTCAAGCCGCAAATAGGTCAAGGCATATACTCTATGGTCTGCGGTCAACGTAATTTGGACAACAGTATTAGCAGTATGTGATGTGATTTAGGTAAATTAATTCCTGGATTTATTGCGGGTCATGTACGTGCAAAAAGTAGTGAACGATATTCTGTTGGGTATTTTGGGAATACTGTTATAGTTGTAGCCAGAAATCTTTTTTAGTGTTCAGTACCCAAAGGGTAAAACGGGACCCTATTGTTTTCGCTCCTCTGTCCGTGCGTCCGTCCGTTCGTTTATCACCAAGCTGTACCTCATGAACCGTGGTAGTTAGAGAGCTGAAATTATCACAGATGATGTATTTTTGTTGCCCCTATTGCGGCCGCTGGTTGCCTGGTAGTCAGGCTGGCCGACAGGTAGGTAGGTAGGGGTCCAAATAAAGTACACAATTTGGTAGAAATTGAGACTTTATTTAAGCCAACTTCTGTTGCCCTAACCACGAATAGATCACGAGGTAGAAGGTACACTGGGAACACTGGCCTGAACCGTGGTGTAGCTCCGACGACGGCCCAGCTCCTTGCCAGGTTGCACTGCCAGGTCTCCAGCAGGACCCAGGTAGTTCCAGACAGGATCAGGTCTGGTCTTTCACTCGCCGCCAGGTAGAAAGATTGCGTAGCGAGGGTTTAAAGAAGAACGTAGAATATCCAACGTAGAAAATAAATCCTGGAAGCGCAGAGACAAGGCTAGCATTAGCAGAGCTTGGGCCACGTTGCCGGGTCCAAAGGTCACAGTGTCCCAGCAAACAAAGTGAACAAGGAACAGCTGCTTTAGACAGAAATTTAGCAAGAAGAACACCTTACAATAGAAGTTAAGCAATGCATGGAAACTTACCCCAGCGGGATTTCCGATTATAATTTGTCTAGCACAATAAGTAGAAATTAGGCAGATACGCAATACTTGAAGGTCAAGTAAAAAAACGTGTGACACAGCCGTCACGTCTGATGCAATTTGGTCGTCTGCCTGCGTCTCAGGCCCGAATGCACTCGAGGCAGCACCGTCGCGCGCGGTGAAACCAGTTCACCCGTTTAGAGATGCGTAGGCGCAATAGTTACGAGGACCTTTGTGTAAATAATTAATATTGGGTTCCGTATATGAATTACGCAAATTTTAATATATTATAGTTTTTATTTTATTTATTTTAGTTTACTTTTGGGTGTTTTATTAATTTTAGAATAAATCTATTGTAATTATTTGTATTTTTTTTAATTTCTAACCTATTCTTAGAGCTAGGAAAGTACAACGTTACACTATAACAACAAATACTGAAAACTAGAAATATTTTGGGGGGCTCCCATACAACAAACGTGATTTGTCCGTTTTATAAATAATGGTACGGAACCCTTTGAGCGCGAGTCCGACTCGCGCTTGGCCGGGTTTCACAAAAAAAAAATCGAGGTGGGTAAAAGGTTTGTAGCTGCTACCCAATAATGAAAATACTGTTTATTATATTTTTTCAGTAAATTGTAGTTTATAAAACATGAATTGGGACAGCGAATGTCCTTGTACCAGCTTTTTCCACACCGCCATATTTCTATGTTTTTGAAAACATCAGCATCCAACATTGTAAATATTATGTACGAATCTGGATTCCACAGTATACCTATTTGAAATATTCATTTAAAAATTAAAATATTGATTTGACTTGATTATGATAGGCTCTCAGCAGTCTCAGCCTTCACAGATTTACTGATATTCTGATCAAGTAAGGAAGAAGTAACATATACAAGAACAAACAAAGTTATATGTAGCAAAATATATACAATTTATTTACTTATTATTTCCATTCCTCAACTTTCATCGAAAACAATCTTTTTACCTTCAAACGGTAAAATACCTGATTTCTTCCTCTTAGCTTCCCAAGATGGATGCAGTTTCTCTGGTTCTTCATTAACCCTATCATTTCTATTAAAACCTCTTTTATCATTAAAGTCATTATTAAATGGCTTTTTATCATTAAAGTTCCTTCTATCATTAAAATCATTATTAAATGACTTCTTATCATTAAAGTTTCTTCTGTCATTAAAATGGGGTCTATCATTGAATTTGCCTTTATAATTATTTCCTCTATCATAGCCATTTTGTTTGTTAAACCTGTTGTCTTCATTATGATAATTATTGTTTTGTCTTAATCTACTTTTAGGGACATGGCCAAACATGACTGCTCTTCTTAATTTCCTATTTCCTTGCATATGTTCATCTTTTATCTCATCGGGAGCTCTCGGTTCTACTACAGACATATAATTCTCTCCTGTTGATGTTATAAAGAAGGGATCCACGATTTTCTCAACTGCAGGAGCATCTGAACCTTTCTTTAATTTCTTTTGTAATATCTTTTCATTGAAGTTTTTGGTTTTATTAAGTTCCTTTTGTTTCTTTATTGGATTCTTCTTGATTATTTCTTTTTGAGGCTTTGGATTCTTAATTTCTTTTGGTTCAACTGTTTTTGGACTAACTACTTCTGTTTTCTTACCTTTTGTTTTATTATCTACAACAGCTGGTTTTGCTTTAGGAGTCAGCTTCATAGTTTTACTACTGTCTTCTTTTATTTCACTGTCACTAGGCTCTTCAACTGAGTCATTATCTTCTTCTAAATCTTTAGCATCTTCATCTTCCACTCCATCACCATCAGACTGGTCACTCTCATCACCAGATTCCTCATTACCACCATTGTCATCACTTGACATGTCATCTTCACCAGACATGTCATTACCTTCATCATCACCAGACATTTCATTACCTTCATCCCCAGACATTCCATTAACTTCATCATCATCCAATTTGCTTTTATCACCCACATCTTCAACATCCCAATCTCCTTCAGAATTAACCACTTTACTATTCTTATCTTTCTTCTTATTCTTTTGTTTTTCTTTGGCCTCTTTTTTCATCTTTCTTCTCTCTAAACGGGACATGAATAGATCTTTTATGGGAACATTAGAAAATCTACCTCGGATGAACTTATATTTTTCTTGTAGAGCTTTGTGAAGTAATAATCGAGCACAGGCTTTGTCTTCATCAACTTGTGGCTTATTTAAAAAGGAGTTTAACTCTCCTTTGTGCGTGACTATGAATTTTGCTATGTCCTTTGGTTTGATTTTCTGTAAATAAATAATCAAATATTTAATACATTTGGAAACATGATAAATAGCATAAATGCTTAGTTTTATGGGCTGCAGAAAAGTATCAGTTATCCAAATTCTATAAAAATATTGCATTTTTGATTTAAGTAATTATTAATTCTAATGCGGTGTTCAAAGAATTAATTTTCTGTAATGATTATTTTTAAATATTTGCTGTTTGATTTAATAAGAGTTAGATATAGTACGCGCCAAATAAACTTGCAATAAAGGTCATTCAACCGCCCTGCCGTCAGGGGCGCATCACCTGTTCGCCATTTTGTAACAATGTCCTTCCGTCATTCCGAATTTGGAATGCGCTTGTCTGCCCATATTTGAACTAAAAACGACTGATCATAATTTTGACCAAAGGTTTGTAATCCTTTGCGACAAGGACGCCTCTTACCACGATACACTTGTATTGATCGTGTTAGCGACACTGCCCATACATTTTTTTCGTATCGTTTTGAAATATTGGGATACATTAGTAGAAGGAGGTGAACGAACTTTATTGCACGCTTATTTGGCGCGTACTATAAGTATAAAGTATACCTTTATAATCAAAACTTCTTTTACAGCAGACTCAGCTTTCCTCTTCAACTTTTCCTGCAACTTTTCAGGAGCTTTCTTCTCAGTCAATTGTTTAGCCTTTCTGGTCAGTTTATGTATTATCTGTATCTTGGCCTGACTTAAATTCTTCTTTAGAAGTATAACCTGGAATTATTTAAGTAAACTATTTATTACAATGGTCTTTCTTAAACAATGTATGAGGCATGATAAAACGACTACGAAAGAAGATACAATATAAAAATAGAGATAAAAAGCTTGCCAAAGACTGTAGCAGGGTCTAATATAAGACTGGCAATTTTTCACGTTTTTAATGTGTTCAAAATCAGTGAGCTCTTCAAAATCAATTAGGTGACTAATAAAGATCATTACCTCATTATTAAACGCCTGTTTTACAGCTCCAACCTCCATTTTTATTGATAAAATTAAACTTTTCAGTAACAATTAGGTTATGTTTCTAAATGCTGCCCATATTCTTCAATAACGTGGGTTAGACTGCTTTCAATATAACTGTAACCCGAGTAAATGAAGTAGTATAAGTTTGCGATTCTCTCTATTTCAATGTAATTGAACTTTCACTTAAATATTAACATGTAAATAATAAATTTCGTGTGCTCCTCGCTTTTGGATATTGCAAACTTGACGTGACGTTATAATATTTTGACATTGACGTTAACAAGTGACGTCATTACTAAAATATTCTGTCTGATATTCTCATGTAACTGATCAGAAGTTTCTATCCCCTTTCCTACAACTCAACTCAGCAACAACAACATACTTCTATTTGTGTGTGGAAAATGTGGAGTAACTGCAAGATTCACTGACTCACTAACTATTTATTTAAAAGATACTTTTCCTGGGAATTTATTACATATTTACAATGGCCACTTCCAACATAAAAACAAAAAAATATTTGACTTGAACTATCTGCTGTATTTTTTGTTCATGGTTTGTTTGAATCACGGTCGTATCACAACACAAACACTTTTCACTTCATCCGCTCAAATTAATTATTTAGTAATGTTACTAAATCGCCTAAAAGTCTATGACATGGTATCTGACATCTGTGGCACAACTTTAATCTGTCAATGCTGTTTTAAAAACAAACCAAATTCTTTCTGGTCGGATCTGTCAATCCGTAATGTACGTAAAGATTTTTGATAAAATAAATTCTATTAAAATCCAAATAATCTAAATGATTTCTTATGTTTTTATAGTGTTTTGAGATTCTTTGTGTTAAGAAGAAAGTGATTGTGTGAATATTTCGTCCTTATAGTTCCTGTGTTTGTTGTTTTCAGCATGGCTCCTCGGTTTGAGTTAGCAGTCGGTCTCCGAAAGGGGCACAAAACCACAAAAATATCCGCCGGCAGGAAGGGTATTACAGACAAAGCAATTAAAATCAGGCCCGCCAGGCTAAAGGGTGTAAGTATTTTTTCTATATCTTGATGAAAAAGAAAGTGAGGTTATGTTTTGAATCCTGTAAACGTTGCCGCAGGGGTTTTGCACATTTCAAATGCATTTCCAACAGTTATTTACCTTAAAATGGATTTAAATAAGATCACTATTAGTGCCACTGGCTAAGAATGAACTTAACAATAGGTACTTATATTAGTTATTTGTCACAGTAATACTAAACTTAGATATAATTTTCCCTCTACATGTCAGTCTAAGAGCGCAGTAAATAATTTTCTATAGGAGAAGTAATAATCTCTATAACCACTTTGTCAACCCAAACATGGAATTATGAATCACTCTCAATACTTGAGATATTGTTCTTCTGAAGTCTTCAATTAGTATTTATAAGCCACAAACCGCCTACTCTACTATAACTTATCCTATTACTTTAACTGTGTACTTACCAATTATTTGTATGTTTTCAGCTCCAAACCAAACACTCAAAGTTTGTGCGTGATCTGGTCCGCGAGGTTGTTGGACACGCTCAGTATGAGAAGAGGGCTATGGAGTTGCTGAAGGCGAGTTAACAAACACATTCGTTTTGTGTTATCCATTTTTTCATACACAGAATATGACATAGAAGTTTCAATGTACTAGTCAACTGTTATGGCTGGTTTGGCATTTATCCATTTACTGGATCCTGTTGTAATAGTGTCTTAATTGGCCAGTTGGAGCTAGTCTGCAGTAGCAAAATAATGATAGTATCTACAGCATAAGTGTACTAACTTTCAAACATTACAATGTTGACTATACTAGACAATTTTAACTGTTTACATAATATTATTGATTCATAGCTTGTTATTGTACCTAATAACAAAATTTTCTTATGAAGATCATAGTTAGCTTTCCTGATGGTGATTTTAACAGACAAAGAAGTTTTTACTTGCCTTTGCTATGAATGGCATTTCCATTTCTATTTTCAAAATATTATATTGCACCTCTAATGGCTCTCCACTACAGCATCTATAGCTGATTATTCTTAATTCAAACCTTATTAACTAAACCTCATCATTCCAGGTGTCAAAGGACAAGCGTGCACTCAAGTTCTTGAAGCGTCGTCTGGGCACACACATCCGTGCCAAGAGGAAGCGTGAAGAGCTCAGCAACGTTCTGACCCAGATGAGGAAGGCCGCGGCACAGGCTCACCATGCCCCCACACACACTAAGTGAACAATAAACTAATTAATTGTACTTCTGTGTCTTTTATTGTATTGTAAGTCACTGTTGGGAGCCTGCTGGCATTTTAAGATGGATGATTGAACTAGCTGTTAAATCAGACAGCTTAGGCTCTTGACTGAAAGGTCTATAAGTACTTTAGACTTGTGACTTGAGTGCAATATTATTGCACTACAGTACTACATTATGCTGATCCAACTGAGTTTTAGCGCTCACTTGTACAGCCGCATTTCAAGCAACTGTAATATTGAAAGATTTTAGCTATTTGGACAAAACTTAAATAGATAAATGATAAAAGACGATGTTTAGTGATTAACTGCGACATAATATTTATATTAGCAAAGTTGTATCTACAGTGGCACCACAAATAGTTCAGAAGATTTCTAAAATATTCTGCTCCAAATACTAATGAATGACAAGCCCCAAAGTTAGCACAAGTATGATATTCATCTCTGAAATGACAGGTTAGGTACGCTTGCCAATCATTATAAGAACGAAATTTCTGATATACGGTGCCAAGTTTCTACAGAAAGTTGACTATAACATTACAATAGACTGAGATGGCATATCACATTACACTAATATTATGGCGAAAGTTCGTGAGTCTTTATGTAGTTCTAGACTCACAAGGGGCTGAATATAATTTTATGACACTGCTAAACAATTTTTTTTATCAGAGTAGTAATTAATTTTATGAGGGTGAAACCGCTGCCGAAAGCAAATAAGCCAAAATGAATATTTTAGGTGCTACGTACGAGTCCGACTCGCACTTGGCCGATTTTATTAATGCACCCACATATTGATATCGATAGGAAGGGAAGGTATTATGTAAGTTAATCTCGACGTCGCTGACCCACATAGAATTCAATACGTCATGGGGTAGCATTACGTAGGTAGAAACACACGGAACAAACATCTCTAGCTTACACAAATATTTGTTCCGATGCGCCAATCGATGGCCTTGAACTTAGAATGCGGTTGCAACTCTCCCTTCTGCACAAATAATGGTTAGAACTATGTATCGATTAAAAATAATCTTGAGTTACTCGAATCTCGATTCGATTAGGTACTGCGAAAATTGGTTGGAGCGGTTAATTCAAATATAGTACAGAAGCACAGATAACTAAATACATAACTAACAGGCTTATGTCTTGAACCGTGATATGATAACTAAACAGGCTGTTTTCACAGATGATGTATTTCTGTAGCCGCTATATTTTGTTTTACTAAAAACTGCAATAAGTAGTTTAAGGATTCCCATACAAGAAACGTGTTTTTTTACGGGAGTTTTTTTTATATATATTGCTGAGGTATAAATGTCGGAGCTTCAATCTAATATTGCATCCTTACCCCATCAGTTAAATCTGGGTAAATGACTCTACGCCGCTCTTTGACCTTTAACCCACAAGCCGTAATTTTTTCATGCAACATACCCAAGTAAAGTTATACGAGTTTTACTCGCATTATGAATGTTTAATTTTACTGCTTGCAAAAAAATTATTCAATACGAGTTTTATTTGAGTAATCAAATATTTGGTTGTTTTAGTTGCTTCCGTGACAAAGCCTGTTTCACTTTTTTATTATAATTTAGTAAATACCGACCTATGTTAGTTATTTTATTAGTTAAGATAGATATGCGTGTTGTGTTCAGATAGGTACAGTCAGGGCCAAAAGTCAATGAACACGAAAGAACTCCTATTGGTGCTTATGGAGCACAATTTCTGACAGCACTTATGACGCAATGGTTGCGGCCGCTGCGTTGTAAGTCACTGGTTCAATTCCCGCATGGACCAAGTAAAGATGACCCGGGTTTGATTTGTCCTGAGATTAGTTTAAACAGCATATTTATAAATGTAAACATATATCAATTTATCGTTCTATAACGTTATTTAAACTTTTGTAATGATAATTTAGCCAATTGGTTACTCTGCTACTTGTCGCTATACATTTTCTTATGACCTTTGCTCAATACGTTAACCAATCGTTGTGTTAAAATGAACCTGCAGTACTTTATCTTATATTCTGGCAATAGAACCTTGAGTCGCGGTGGAAAGTTAGATATTAGATCAATGGCCGATAAAGACCAATCGAGTGAATTACAATTTATTACTTTATCGCTATAGGTAAGTAGGTAAAGTACCTGATGACGTTTTGGTAGTCAGTCACTGTTAATTATTAGCCCTATGTAAAAGCTTCCTTAACTATACTATACCTACAAAGGTGTCGATAGCGTAATAGCATATTGTGTGCCAAAGCAGTTTTCCTCAACATACATACATACATTATTTTATGAACATAATATTCTATTGATGCTCCAGATTCGATTCAATCAGACACAGTTCCGTTAACTCATTCCAAATAAAAAAAAAATAACGAACTTTCAAAATTCCCGCGCTCGTTTTAAAATTGCAAAAACAACTTAATTGTTCTGGATAACAAACATTTTTGCGAAAACATATTTATTTACATATTATTGTGAACTGATTATGACGCTTGTTATACCTATAGGGGGTCTTGTAAAGGTCGTACAGGCTATCGAATTGCGTCACTTGAGACCGCGGGTTACGTTGACACCCATAGATAATGTGAAGACGGTCACATCTCTAGTTACTTTTACTTGGCCGTTATTAATAAACTGCTATCGTGGTGTGAATATACCGCTAATAACTATTGATATAATAATTTTATGAGTGCATGGGCATTTAAAGGGGAGTATGAGAGTTGATCTGTGTATGTAGGTTTCATTGAAATTATACTTAACCTATAGTAAAAACTTGTCCCAACCGCTGCCTGTCTTCAAAACAGCTAATAACTCTATAACGGCTGAAAAGAGTTTAAAGAAACGCATCTAAGAATGAAACAGTCCTGCCATACAACACTGGCAGGAAAAGTAATTTAATAAAAGTACAGTCACGCATAAAACTCATCTCCATTAAAAACTTATAAATTGAAATTCTGTATTTCTAACGTAATGGCAACTTAAATTATTTCCCAAACAGTCACTACAGACAGGCTGAAATTGAAGCTCCGGTAGTGACGATTAACTATGTCAGCGGAGAAAAACAACGGAAATGCAATAGTAACAAGAAATACGTCATAGTCACCATAGGAATTCACTGTGTTTACAGATTTACATGTTTTTGTTTTAAAAGCATCAATCTTCTCTTAAGGGGTTGGGTAAACTTTCCTAGATAGACCACATTTTCAGTGTAATTTTGTTTTCACCTTTTTTCCGGATTCGGACGTGAGGAACAAGATTACAAAAGTTTATACTTACTCATGGTATTGATAAGTGTTATCAATGACACGATAGTTTCATTCCTTATCATTAAAGAAGTACATATAAGTAGGTGTCTATGTCTAGATACAATAGCAGTTGTATCAAAAGTATAAAAATATAAGTAGGTGACAATAAAAAAAAGTATTTAATTTCATTCTAATTCATAAACACTCCCAAAAAATTCACTGTTTAAGACATTACACATTATTTTACGCTAGAAAAAAGTGGTGCAACAAAAAATCTCCCCAGCAACACGTAATCTATTAGTCTATATTTTAAGAACATGCCGATCCCAAAGTTATTATTGTGTCACTATACAAAATTAACAAGTTCCTCCGATACGATACTATAGGAAGAATACCTGCAGCCATAGGAATCACTGATAAAATACGAAATCTTATCAGCAAATTGCGTAACTATCTCATTATCACTTTCAATTTTGATAATAAAGAAGACTATTTCGGAAACTATCGTCACGAACCAAATATGATGCTACACATCTTTGACTCCCCTTGCATTCTTAAAGGGCCTTAATTAGGGTGACGACATTCAAATTTTCAATATCCTCTAACTATCATTACACTATAATGTCCAACTAAAGGATGTAAAGAGCCCCACACACATCGTATTTCTGTAGTTCCTAAGTAGGTACTATATAAACAATGGTAACAAAATCTACTCGTGTCAGTCTGGCATCGAGTTTCGTGTCAAGTTCTTCGTAACGCGACCTTGACCTTTAAAAACCTTTAGTGATACTTCCTTTAGTCTACAACTACAACTGAATGATTGATTCATAAATTATGGTAATCTTGTAGGTAGTCTGAAATCACCAACCCGCATTGAGCAAGCGTGGTGATTAATGCTCAATCCTTCTCCGTGTGAGAGGAGGCCTGTGCCCAGCAGTGGGACGATAAATAGGCTGTAACTAGTCTTGTAGGTATAATCTGCCTAGTCTTTTCCTAACTGTAGTACCTACTTGTTACCATCTGGATAAGTCTGTATCTAGGTAAGTCATCACTGCATAAGCAATTGCTCTCTACATTCAGAGACTGCTTTACTGACTTCCTCAACCCAATAACTTAGAAACAAACTATCTGGGTCCTTGAAGCTATAGGTAGGTAGGTACCTACCGATACATTTTTCATCCAGCTGCATGCAAATGTGTAGGAATTTTACGTTACTTTTTATTCATGAAGGGCATCTAAAAATATCTTACCATGAATGTTGTTCCTAAAATGATTCATCAATCAAGATAATCATACCTAGGCAAACCACTTATACCTGCGTGTAAACAATTAAAATACTAGTGGATAGGTATTGCTACACGACAAAAAGGTAAAAAAAGACGAAAGTTGGTGTTGAAGATTGATAAACATTATACCTATAATACAGCCCAGATCGAACCGGAGACCCGGGCGCAACAGCCGCGCTTTGCGACTATTAGACTCTACAAACTACTAACGGTGAAGATTAATTTATCACCAACAAGTATGGGAGTACGAAAAATAAACATCCGTTTCATTTGTTTTTATTTTTATAGATTTTTGTTATCCGCTTGACAACTCTACCAATCAACGCAATCTATTTGTCAAATATACGAAATTAGCCTCCAATGACACCAATTAAAACGTTATAACTTATCCAAATGTTTTATTTATTTTTATTTTGAACTTTTGCTTACTATTTGTCGACGAAAATCAGCGAGTTACTAACTTTATCAGTAGTTTATCTTTTTAGCTGAAAGGGTCATCTTAGGTTAGAGGAATAATACTATTCGGGAGGACTTTAACTTTATATATCAACTGTGAATTATAATTATTTTAGTTTATATTCCAACGTTCACTACTACTATAAAAAATAGATAATATACCTACTTCATGTGTATATTTTTAAATGTGTTCATTTGTGTCGTTAGGTAACAAGTGAAAATGATCAAAACACTTTTGTTACTGACTGTACGTCACTAATTTAGATTAATGTATGAAATATTAATATTTTACCTAGGAATGGTCATCTAGATTCTAACTTAAATATGAAAAAAAAGGATATTATCGGAGTAGTCGGAAAAAATGGGAATCCAATTAACAAAATGACCTTGAACTAGTCTATTTAACAAAATGGATGAGTCTGCAAGTAGGTAAATAGTTCTTGCAGCAGGTACCAAGAGTAGACTGGTACACCGCATAACAAATGTTGCCTTGTCATTGAACCATAAAAATATTTTAATAACGCTGCAGGCACTTTCATTAAAGTTCCGTTAGTAATCAACTAAGATTCTTTTAATTTACAAATTAAATAGATCGGAGATTAAAAAGTCTAATTTGATGAGGATAAATTCTTGCCAAAACGAAACTCGGTAGATGGGCTAAAGCCTGAAAGAGGAAATATGCTACATTATGGCAGGGTACGGGAAGTAGCAACTTCTGTATAAATTGCAAAACTCATAATCATAAGTAGGTATAGGTATATTGGATTCCCCTTGTGCATCCGAAGGATAATAGGTAGGATAATACCAATATCTAACAATATCCCTCCTTTGAAAACTCTTCTGAAAGAACTTGAAAGAAGCATGCAAACAAATGAAACCTCAACCACTTGCTTTCCTCCCGATTGGCGTAGCTGCGTAGAAAAGATTAATAACTTTTTAATTGGGCATGGACAATTTTGGTCACCGGAATTATTATGTTTTATTAATAAGACCTAAATTCTACCTATCTTATATTATGATAGTGTTAGAATCTGATGATCTAGATCGGTTGCGTGTGTGTATATTATTGTGACGGATAGACGCACCCACTGACAAACAATTTACATCATTGGCCCGTGACCCTAGGGTCAGTTTTCATATTGATACTGTTAAACTTGTACTGTGATGTAAGAAGGTCATATTATAAGAATAAGATGTAAGAATTAAAACTATAATTTGAACAAAGTGGGAAATGTATTTTTTAAGACAATAAAATCAGAGTTAATTAGTCTCAATACCTAGGTATATGATATGACATGTAATCGACACGAAAGAAGAATTAATATCAAGAGGTAGTTATACCTATCGGGAATACCGACCTAATAATTTAAGAAGAATACTGTACATAGATTTAGTTACATTATAATGTTACTTCTTATCATAATAAGCGTAGTAGGCTGATTGGTCTGGCTACTGGTAATAAATAAGCTCGACTAATTGAATTCAACCACTAAGGCTTATAGATTTTAGTCATTTAATTAGGTAAGTTAGTAACTTTTAACTATTTTTTTACAGAACCTGCTGGTTCGTAATGTTACTTTTCACCAAAACATATTCTTAGGACATCATTAACGTGAAATTATCAATCTGTTGCGCTTTCACGCTCTGAAAAAGGACAACGGAGTTACCTGAGGACGCGGCTTCCATACAACACAAGTTCCATACCATAGGTCAATTTTCCAAAACCGTCTACATGGTAAAATATTAGAGTAAGTAATACATTGTGGGTCCATCAAAAAGATAACTAATATTCTAAAAAAAATATAAGGCTACCAGCGCGCTTAGCATTGGTGGAAAAACATTTTTTTTTTCAGCCAGTCCTTATGTAGTGTTGGTAGATAGTTAGTGGTGCATTAGCATCAGTGTAAATAACCGACCTCCAGCCAAAGGTATTGTCTTGCCAATCACTGGGTTTCAAATATTATAGAAATCAATAAATAAGTACCTATCAATGAGATAATTACCAAGTGTGCGTGTGACCGACTTTCATGGCAGTTTCTCCAACATTGTTCGTCAAGTTTTCAAGGATAACAAAGCAAAAAGACTTAGAAATGTTGATTAAAGTTTGGCATGACAAATGTATAGAACTACCTACGTTATAATTTGTTTATGTATCTAAGAAAGTAGACACCTATACTGGACAGAATAAAAGCTACTTCGCTACACAGGTAACACAATCTGAAAGGACAAGGCGGTCCATAAACCGCCAGAAATTCAAGGAACTATAAAAAAAGGGTCGTCGCAAAAGCTTTCTATTTAAAGGAAAGGTTTTTATTCACAATTTCACACTGAACATAAAACCAAGGTCTACCTTTTTCCTTGTTACCTAGGCATTTTATTTAGTCAGCTTTTACATAAAACGGGTTGCTTCATTATTTTGCAAATAGATAAAGAACTAGGCAAAGGAAGAGCACTCACAGTGCCTTATATTTTTGGCGTAGCAATAGGACCTCTTTAGTCGGTAGTTAATTTAAATCTTTTCCGCACATTGACACCAAGTGATTTCAAGGTTACCACGGTGCCTCGTACGTACCTACACTTATTGCGTGTGAATAGGGCTGCCAGATGGCCGGGAAATCCGGGATTGTCCAGGAATTACTAGTCTTGTCCCGTGTCCAGGAATTGTATCTTTTAGTCCCGGATTTTCGAATACCGTCATACACTAGTTTTTTCATTGTGATAATAGTAGCAGGCCGCTTCCCTTCCTTTACCCCGCTGCATTGCAATTCTTCGTTTTAAAGAGCCCAGATTTCACAAGTCTTTTGAAAAGGTCTGCAAAAACAGTCTTCAAACATGCGAATTCTGAATAAAGGCAAAAAATATAGATAGGTATTCTAAATTTTCATATTTTTTTCGTAATCCTCGAATTGTTCCGGAATCGAAATACCTGAATCTGGCAACCCTACGTGTGAATGAAACCGTATTTGGTACATTGGAACAAAACGCACCTATTTATTAGCCAAATTCCTTATACTACTGGCCGTAAATATTAACGAATTATGACGTCATCATTTATAAGATCGTCGCACTCTGAGAAAATACCTAGCTAACTATATACCTACTTAAGATTTATGTGTGACGAAACACGTGAAAGGTTATTTATACATATAAACAGACACATAATAAAATAATTAGGTATTTAGTTAAATCCTTTTTATTGTTATCTTAATCGTAGATATCAGAACCAAATATACATAATTCCTTTTTTTATATAAATTTAGAAAAAAATATACAATATGAGGCAATTGTTTTTTTATACATCAAATTGCTTCTAATTTACTATAATATACCAATAATAACAATAGCCTTGAATTGTTCGCCGGATAACAATTAGCCAATAATTCATTTAGAATTTTTTATCATCCTTTTAAATTCATGGTTTAATTTCAGTAGCATTGTAGTGGCTTTTATGAAAAGAAAGATAAAACTTAATACATTTTATTGCTAGGAAGTTGTAACACAAACAACTTATACTAAACAGAAAAAAAAAACAAAATTCATTAAAAATACACAGCAGGATGTTGGTAGCACTATTCTCTTACATTTTGACATTGATCCAAAAGAATTAAATTCATATTTATGTATTTTAGGCACATTTTACTTTTTGCTTAGCTATTTATTGCATGCTACTTTGATGTATGACGTAAATTGAGACAAGGCCATCAATGTCTTCATTAAAGTTTAATTATTTTTAGGTATCTAACCTTCTTGCCCACAACAGAATCTTTATGGTACATACCATAAATACTGGCAATACATTTTTATTGTCTAAGGACAAAATAGCATTGCTAAATAGGCCACATACAAAAAGTTTTTAAGTCATCATAAAAGTTGTCCATGTCCTGTCCTGTCCTAGAATTTCACAAAAAAACACTATGTAGTGTATAAATGCTACATCCACAAGTATTACAATAGAATAGATACACAATTAACATCCTAGCTGTACTTAGAGATACATAGACATATGTTTAACAACTAAAATGTCTTTTATTTTAAACTAACAATTGATTTTGTCTATAAAACAGTGTGGTGAGGTTCACAGGAGAAGGTAATATGGATGTTAACACCTAAATATACAAATGCAGACCTAATTTCCAAAAATGATTATGGTGTAAATGGAATGAAAAATCTGGCAGACAAGTTATTCAAAACATTTCATGGTTATAGTGTGTAAATATTCCAAAGAGGGTAGGCCAAATCAGCAAACAATATTATAAAGTGTGTTTGTGTATAAACATTTTAGGCAAAAAAAAACTTAATTCATTTTTGTATAAAATAGACTGTTTTGTTTCAGAATACCAGGATTTTCACTAAACAATACATTTAAAATCTTCTTAACAAATTAATCACTTACTTGCTTCACTATGCCTGTTCTCTAACAGCATAGACAACAGGCAATGGTGTTCCAACAGTTATCCTCCTTCACTTTCATAGCTCAATATTAAACTAATATTTTTTTCATAACAAATAATATGTAACACTAAGTTTTACTCAAGCAATTATAACAGTAATTTTACGAGTTACATGCCATTTTATTTTATGTTATGAATTATAACACTCACCTATATTTAAAGTAAAATATCATGTAAAATAAAGAAAATTATACTAATATGGAACATTAGAAAACAGGTAGGAGACAGACTCGCCGTTGTGTGTACGTCTCACTGCCTCCGCCAACATCATGGACACGTCAATACACTGAATTTTGGGACACTCCTGCATGTGCCTCTCCTGTGGGATTGTGTTTGTGACAACAACAGCTTCTAAACAGGCATTGTTGATCCTTGAGATCGCTGGTCCAGAGAAAATACCATGAGTAAGGATGGCATACACTTTAATAGCTCCCGCTTCTATCAACTTCTCTGCAGCATGACAGATAGTTCCACAAGTGTCTGCCATGTCATCAACTAGGATAGCCGTTCTGTCCTTCACATCACCAACCAGCACCATAGATGCTACTTCATTCGCCTTTTTCCTCTCCTTGTGAATCAGGGCAAACTCAACATTCAACCTGTCAGCAATAGATGTCACTCTCTTGGCTCCTCCAGCATCTGGAGACACCACAATACTGGTCTTCCAGTCAGGAATGTTCTCTTTGATCCACTTCAGGACAGCAGGCTCAGCAAAGAGGTTATCCACTGGAATGTCGAAAAATCCTTGGATTTGCGACGCATGGAGGTCCATTGTGATGATGTGGTCGGCGCCAGACACGGACAAGATGTTCGCGACCAGTTTTGCGGTGATCGGCGCTCTGCTCTTGTCTTTCTTGTCTTGTCGCGCGTAAGGGAAGCACGGGATCACGGCTGTCACTCGAGATGCGGACGCAATCTTGCACGCGTTAATCATGATCAGCAATTCCATCAGATTGTCGTTTATTTCGCCGCTACCACTCTGCACAATGTAAACATCCTCGCCACGTACAGATTCACCTATTTCCACGCATGTTTCCATGTTGCTAAACTTCTTGGTTACAACTTTTCCCAAATCGATGCCCAAACGATCGACGATCTTCTGGGCCAGGTCTGGGTGGGAGCTCCCGCTAAACACTTTGATGTTCGGCATTCTGGTTGTTAGTGGTAAGGATAGGTGATCTAATTTATTTACTACTTCTTGTATAGTTACGGTTGATTTCATCAGCACAGTCCCGATACGACCTCTCGACGGTCACTCGCGATATATGCGACGGGAATAACAAGATGAACTATTTATGTGAGTCTAATTACCGATAAGAGACATCAGCGGCAACGTGGGGACCCGCCGCGCCGTGCTGTAAATACGCACCGCACTTGACCACAGTTCACGCGTTCGCCTCGTCTCAACTCGCACGTTTTTTATTTTACTAAAATTGATTTGACCTGTCAAGAATGTCAAGAACAATGAACTGTTTATGTTAGGATCTGTGTGTCAATTTGAAAAAAGTATATAATCAGGA
The DNA here is from genome assembly GCA_033682625.1 of Helicoverpa zea x Helicoverpa armigera. Taxonomy (NCBI): domain Eukaryota; kingdom Metazoa; phylum Arthropoda; class Insecta; order Lepidoptera; family Noctuidae; genus Helicoverpa; species Helicoverpa zea x Helicoverpa armigera. The sequence continues at coordinate 9,194,234 of JAWIIS010000045.1, forward strand.
AATATTTTGTGAATTACAGGCCCAAATGTACATATACTAGCTAGGACAGATAGTCCGACCTTTTGAGGCATAAAGCTGTGCAGAAATGTTTTCAAATCAATTCATTTTTATAACTAAAAAGAAGTCGAGCCGATTTTGGTGGCAAGGATTTTTGGACTGTGGGTTTATAAAACGAACGCACCTACTAACCGGTGTCAAGTGGAAAAAAACCTAGCGAACCAGTTTTTGTTCAACGTAAAAAATGATATAGCAATATGAGCAAAAAAAAACTTCCAGTAAAATTTTGCTAGCTACATATTATGCAATTTGCGTACATTGCGTACATTTGCGTACATTGCGTACATTTCAAATAATTGTAGCTGTAGGTAATGTGTATGTTACACACCCGAGAATCGAACCTAGGACGAATTTACAAAAGTAACATTCAATCATTCAATATGACCACTAAGTTTTCACGAACTATGTTTGGGATGATTGTTTTTATTAAAAATCCATGGGGATACAAGAGATCTTGTGTCGGCTGCTGCTACGAAAGTCCAGGCGGAATGGTCGAAAGACCTTAGCCTCCCCTGTGGGCAAATAAAAAAAACATTGTCTCAGCTGTCACTGTCAAAACAAATAGATCGTTTTCGATGTTTTCGAACGGTTTGAACGGAACAGCAGAACAATTTTGTTTATATTTTTGAATTTCGAATTATTATACCAAATATTACGTACGATGTGAAACAGTTAATTAATTTGAGTAAATAACTTTGTTGACCGCAAAGTAAATGTAAAGTGTTGTTCATTATTTATTGTGTTCACTGAAAAAACGTCTTCATAATGGAGGAAGATGAACCTAAACCAAAATGTAAAGATGACAAAAACAAACTCCTTCGATGCATAGAATGGCTTGAAAAGCAGAATGACGAGGATACAGAAAAGTTATCATTGGAGAAAAAGAATGATATTCAGTTTATTATACAAAATCATGCAGCTAGGAAGAACTTTTTACTGACAGTGGCTGAAGACGATGCGACGGTCCCAAATGGCGTTACTGAATCTACTATGGAACCACTTCCCGTGGTAAGTAGAAGGAGGTTTTATGCGTTTTCAAATTAATTTCTTAATACTTGCTATTTTCGTCTATAATCAGTGTTCCTAAATTCAATGGCACAAAATATGGCGCGTAATTAAGCGATTAACCTGAAGTTTTAGTTAGGCTAATCTAGGTTAGACTTTTATTAAAGTTAATCAAGTTCAGATACTGTTTAGATAGTTAGCCACAGGAAAACAGATTGAATTTCATGATGCAACCACCCATACTAATATTATATGTTGGTAAAGTAAACCAAATATTGTATATTGCTTAAGCTCTCTCTCTGTGGTAGGTCTCTCATATCTAAGGATTGTGGTCAGCAGTAGGGTTGCAACTGGAGCCGATGATTTGCCTCCACCGGGTTCTGTCCATTGTGTCTCTTACTGACTGTGTAAAGCTTGGAAGACAGTGAATCTTTCACTTGATCAGTGTATCTCAATGGAGAACAACTTATCAATGTCTTGGCTTTCAGTGTTTGCCTAACCAATTTAGGTGATACCTATGTTCAACCAGCAACCTTAAATGGCCATATCATATACAATGTAATTATTTGAGTAAAGTGATAATATGAAAAAGCAAAGTTTACTATTAATATTATTTTTTCTTGTATTGTATGTTAGAAATCCAGCTACACAAATGTTTTATGAAATCCTCAATTTTTTTGCTTTCAGTCTCGATATAGGTTGCGTGTCCTCAACCTTAATATGGAATGTGAATGGCAGGCCTGTAGAACTATTATGATAGATTATGACCAGTTCCAAAAACATGTACGAGGCCATACATCTGAAATGCATGTTATAGACAAGGAGCCCTCAGGTGATTATCAAATTGACTACCTAATTAATGTAAAATTCGTGATTTAACAAATGAAATTATCCAGTTCAATGAGTATTTAAGCATTAAATCTAATATTTCTCAATAAGCTGAAAAAGTCTAGGTTCAGAAAACTGGATTTTACAATGCCCCTTTTCAAAACAAAATGTCAAACTTATTATATTTTTTTTTATTAACTTCAAATTTAAATTTTTTATATGTATCTTTCAGCTGAATACGTATGCCTATGGGACGTTTGTGGGCACAAATCAACCGACTTCAAAGAAATGGTGCGCCACATGAACTATCATGCTTACCATAGCAAGTTACTTGCTATTGGCTTCAACGGTCGAGCTACACTGAACTTGGCTCGATGCAAGAAAGACTCCAGTAAAAGAAATGTATTACCGGTGCAACCTACTGATTATGCTTGCATGTGGTTTGATTCGGAGACAAAATGTGATCAAACATTTGACTCTTACCCGGTAATTTATCATTAAATTGGTTTATGATTGATCCTTCCTGATATTATAAATGCAAAGGTCATTCTGTCTATGTGTTCTTTACTCAAGCTAAAAACGTTTAACTGTATGCATTTCTTTAGAGAACTATGGTACAAGATATCAAAATAATTTTTGGGTCCAGGGTGCCCATATCCATTCCAAATTTATTAATCTTTTCAGCTGAGAAAGTGTTAAAGTGTAACAAATGAACAGAATCCCTTAAGCATTAAATATATGTATGCATGGTTGAATGAACGCAATGGCATACTACTTTAGTTCACATACATTAACACAGTATTACAAATTTCAGTTGTTCCTAGACCATGTAAAAGTCCACACAAACTACTCAGACACTTTCCTCTGTTCATGGGCTGGCTGCGGAGCCAGATTCACCAATAAGAACAAGTTGGAGGTACACGTGAGGTCCCATACAGGGGAAAGACTGATTGCTTGCTATCATTGCGGACAGCACTTCGCTCTAAATAGGAAATTGAGTGATCATTTACGAAGACAGGTATGAATTAGTTGAGTTTTGTGTTTTATTAAAAACATTGCACTATTGTGATAGTTGTAATAAAGTATTTATTTATTTAGACAACAGCTGTAGAACACATTATTGCAGTAATTTTGTCAGTTATAGCAAGCAGCAAAGATATATAAACTTTTTGTGCAATAAATAAATTTCTCCAAAGTTAATGTCCATTTGAAGCTAATTTCTAATTACAGTACGTGCACATCGCCATATGTTTTAATGTTGTCTGCGCTGCTACTCCAATAATATTCTTGGCTGCCATTAACTCTGGCACGAGCTATTCTTCTTCTATTTACTTTTAATTCTATAAAACTTTTTTCAGAACGTAAGCCCGAACTCCCCATACATCTGCGAGCTGTGCGGCGTGCGCTGCGCCACGGAGTACCTGCTGGCGGAGCACACGCGGCAGCACGTGTCGTCGTACGCGTGCAGTCTGTGCGACATGTCCGTGGTGTCGCCCGCCGCGCTCGCCAACCACGTGCGCTACCGACACCTCGCGGGGAACGATACCAGGCTGCATGAGTGTCCGCATTGTGATTACAAGTTAGTCTTATATCATCCTCCTATCCGTCACAGACCGGTACAGAACCATCTAAAGAGACTGCCTAACTAAATAGAATTGGGCACTGGCCCCATTACTATAAATACCCTTCTTGTATTTCCACGCATCTGATCATAGTCTGAGTGGACTGATAGCAGATTAAAAACTCAAAGGAAAAAAAAATATCATCCTCCGAGCCTTTTTCCCAACTATGTTGGGGTTGGCTTCCAGTCTATAAGTCAGTAGCTGAGTATCAGTGCTTTACAAGAAGCGACTGCCCTGCCCGACCTCCTCAACCCAGTTAATAACTCAATACCCCTTGGTTAGACTAGTGTCAGACTTACTGGCTTCTGACTACCCGTAACGACTGTCAAGGATGTTCACTGACAGCCGGGACCTACAGTTTAACGTGCCATCCGAAACACAGTCCATGGTGTCTAAGATATACTTAGAAAAGTACATACAATCTTAAAGTTAGTCTTATATGTCCCATGTTAATTACGGTTCGAGAGTGACTTCCGAGTGAGCACATGAAGCCTGCGAACTTCGCTGATACTTAAAAATTTATGAATCTCGGCATGTTCTTGCTACTGTCATCAAGTTTATCTTGGCCTGTATAAATGACCATCATCTTTCCATACAGTACTTTGAGTCAACATTGTTTAATTTAAGACAACGTCTTTGGCATAATGACAACGTCTTTGGCTGAACTGATGGTTCTGGGTGTGATTCCCAGTATGGTCAACATTTGTGTGATGAGCATTGTTTGTAGGCTTTTGTTTGATGTTGTAATATGTATGTATCTATTTATACATTTTATATAAGTTACAGTGGTTTGTCAGTTATGTTAGCACCCATAACACAAACCAATCACTCGCTTAATATCCCGACTTTCATTTATTTAGCTTTCACCAGACATTTCAATTATAACAGTGGCTTGCGTTAATCTGTTCAATCTTCCACAGAGCAATAACAAAATGGGATGTCCGCATGCACATACTTACACACAAACCTAAAAATAAGAGGAAGAGAAAGAGAAATGTCAAAAAGGACCCTGAAGATTATTCTGATGAAGAGAATTCCGATGAATCTAGTGCTGAAAAAAAGAGTAAACCTGAGAAAACGGACAGAGAATATGTTTGTCATATGTGTACGGATACAGTTAAGATATTTTCTAGAGGGTCTCGGCTGACCACACATTTGGTTAAAGAGCATGGGGCTCAGTGGTCTATCGGCCATAGTAGGTTCAGGTAAGCCTTATTTTATACAGTTATGGCTTGTGCCAAACTTAATGGCGGCTCGTGATTGTGTCACAGCAGAATCCATTTTTAGGCTATGGGTCACATATCAGAGATTAGTTGCGGGCCGCTGATTGAGATTAGAAGAACCCTTAATCAATAAGGTTTTTTTTTTAATATTATTTCGATTCATGGCAATAATCGACAGTAAATCCATTGCTCTGGAATCATCCCTACTAGAACTTTTATTCTTCTAGTGTTTTGCCAAGTTGACCTTCAAAAAGTACTTTTCATCTTTTTTGAAAAAAGGACCATTAATCTTTGTCTTATTTTAACTTATTAAATATTCAATATTCAATACTTACAGGTACCAAATATGTGCTGACGGCAAATACAGATTGACAACTACTCGCTACGAATCTTTGGAAGTGTCAGAAAAAATTATGGATGGTTATAGCAGTCCTAAACTTCCTTTAACTAACTTAAATTTTAAAGTGAAACAAGTTGCCGAGGCCACAGCTTGTACTCCTAGAAGTTATGAAATCACCTTAAAAGGTGATGAAAAGGCGGATGATGAGGATGCAAAAGAGGAAGTTGATAAGAAACCGGTGATCAACCAAAATGGAGTTGAAATTCTAATGTGTGATGTTGATGAAGAAGGCAATATTATTAGTACTGAACTTATTAATTCTAATGTTATACCTAAGATTGAACGGTAGATTTTTAAAGTTGAAAGAATTATTTGAAGCTTAATATGCGGATAAAACACAAACGAAAATTGGTAAGTTTCTTATTTCCAGTTTGCAACAAAAATGAACGCACATTTATCATCATCATTCATTTATAGAGAAGAAACAATTTCTACTTCTGCGAGGTTTTATAAGACTTCATGTAAATGATTCTAACACATGCTTCATTCGACAACTTAGAGTCCTGTGGATAAATGTTTGTCCTACCTAACTTTTTATGCTACTAATATTTATTTTCGATCGTATTCGCTGCGTAGTTTGGTCCGCTAAGTAATTTTTCACCTCAAAGCATAATGATTTTTTTTTTTGTACAACATGGAAAAATCTGTCTTTATATTTTTCATGTTGAGAGCATTTATTATACTTAGTTCATATTATAATTGCACTCAAACATTATTGATAGTATGTAATAATATTCCAAAAATACGTTTAATTTTAGAGTTTATCTAATTTTAAGTATAATTTTGATGTAATTTGATTGACTACGTAGTATAAGTAAAGTGATATGTAATTTACACAGAGGAAGGAAAGATAGCGGAGATGCCATAAGGAAGGTAGGTCTAGCGCCTTCTTGTAGATCCAACAACAAATAGTTGTCGTGATCAGTTACTAGAACTAACGAGGCGTCCGGGTTCCTTGTCAAATCAATACCAAGCTTTCAAAGATAGGTCTTTTTTTGTGATTTAATTTTGAAAATATTGGGCTAGTACTTATAAAGGCGTGTAGAGCTAGTAACGTTCCTCGTCCCCCGCACACCCGCATTTTGACGCGCTACTACCTTAGGAGATTTTCCGTTATGACATCTCCGCTAGTCATTTTGTTTTCCACGTTAATTTAAGAGTTATTTCATTTCAATTGGTTTTTTGATAATGAGGCCATTATATTCTTTCATGCTGTGCATATTATATAAGAATTTATAGAGAAACAGTTCTAATTATGAATAAATTGATGAATTACTTTGATTTTGCATGGAAGTGTAGACCTACCAAGCCATTTTGTGCAAATCAAAAAGTTTTTTTTTTATTAGCTTTTTATAATCAATTAAAACCTTAAAATAACCATTTTGTACCACAATATACGAATTTTATTGATGATGCAGATATGTTCTGTTATTGTTATTCAATCCTGTATAAAATTGAGGAGTGTAAAATACTCCTTTGAAAGAAGTCTTTGACTTCTACTCTCGTTTTTCTGTGAATGGGATCGTCAAAGGAAAGCTCAGTGGGTCTATATTTGCTTAATGAACACCGTGTTTAGCAATTCCTTTATATTCATGTATTTTTATGTGGTCTGATTAATGTTAAGAATTATTAAAGAATGTATGCGTGTAAATTAACAAATGGTGTTTCATAATACTTAATAATTGTAAACAAACTTCGATTAGTTTCCAAATTCTAATAGCTCGGAATAAAAACAGTTTATAATTAAAATTGTATTTTATTTTCAACATAAATTGTTATAAACATTTAAAAAACAGCCTTTATAAATCTGTACATAAAAAATATCAAATAACATGATTTTATTTTGATCGTCAATTTTGCAGTGCATTGAATTTGTGTGAAAAGGAGAAATGTGGCAAGCATTATTATTACGTAAAAAGTTAAAACATTTATCATTTAAGAAATCCATTCAAAATTGAATTGAATAGACAAAGTTACCATAAACAAATACACTGCAAAAAGTATCACAACCTTTTTAGTCACCAGTTACTTAAACCCAAACTCTTCGAAGGTCTCTATCAGACGATCAGCTTCCCTGAACCCTGACTCCACAGCCCCATGGGCATCACTGTGTCTGTGATGCGACGTGGCTTCACCCGCGAAACATACCACGGGGAATTTGTTCGCGTGATACAAGGGTTCTGATAGTACGATGGCACTGCCGCCATTTTCTTCTAGGGCCACTGTTCGGTAGGCGTATGCACCCCGTGCTAGCTTATTGGATGCCCATTTTGTCCTGAAATCGATTATATTTCATGTATTTGTAGTTGGGCCTTACATGTTTTTGAAGAAAAAAACGATAATTTAATAGGACTCGGATAAAAATGAGAATACTGTGAGTGAGGGGTACCTTTGTTAAATGAATTTTAATTATCAAATATTTATGATGATAGAATTTCCCTAAGTGTTACATTTACAAGCATTAATTGAGGAATAAATAATACAGGGTCGCCCATCCATAGGCGTGATGTGATATGGTGATTCGGATACCCCATAGCAGAGCTTCTAAATTTTTCTTTAGGACGCCTATGGATGGGCCACCCTGTATATATTTATTCTCTTCGTGAATTATTTGGCAAATAGACATGAAATGGCTTTAACAATTTTAATAGTATTTGTAAAAACTAGAGAGAGAACCATGAAGTAAATACCAACCTGATCAAATCCTTGATCGGAGTAACTTTAAATTCCGTGACCATAGTATCCAACAACTTTTTCACTCCAGCCTGTACTTCTTCTACGCTAGCCTTCTCCATCATTTCAGCCCCTTTTCCATAGATCCAAGCCAACAGCACATTAGGCTGATAATCTATAGTCCATAGACCAAAAATCTCAGTCACCCATTGGTCCTTTCCAGTGAATTTCGCCTTATCCTCTTCCCGCCATAATATGGTGAATTTGGCGGGAGTCTTAGGCCACCAGGGCTTCTCGAATTCGATGTAGATTTTGTCTAAGACGCACATGTTTAGGTTTTGGATTGAGGTCACTTTTTCTTGAGGCAGTTGGGGGTAAAAGAGTTGTTCATGTCTGTAATGAAAAAGGGTGTTTTTTTTTTTAATAAATCCGCGAATTACTGTAAGGTTTTAATGAGTACTCCCGTTTTTACCGCCTTGTGTTCTCTTTACATCTTTATGTATTTTTCTTATGTACTACCCGCCTATGCACTATATGAAATCTTATGCACTCCCTCTATGTACCCTCCCTATACCTATATTTACTCCCGTATGAACTGTATACTGTATGTACTTTCCTATATAATATACCCTCTTATATACTCCCTGTATCTACCTGAATTTGCCGTATAATTTACCTATGAGTGAAATTAATGTCATTGTTACATTTTGAGCCTGTTAATTTGTTTTCTTCTAAAAGGAATCATTCTCTACAGTTAGTTATTTTAGCTTTCAATGCACTTCGAAAGCACGTTTAGAACGCTCACGGCTCACTCTACTAACCCTATGAAATAGAATGGTAGTAATTTAGCTTCGCAGTTGAAATGTTTATTTATAGTATAAACGGAAGTCTGTCTACAGCCAGGAACATTAAATGTTTTGACGCTTTTCATAACCAACGTTCATTTCGCTTGAGTGTTAACAGAAGTAATGCTTTACACGCAATATATCTTGAGGGATGGTATTTTTAGTCGATGCTCACGTAAATCTCTTCTTTTGGTGATCATTTCACACTTATAACGGTGAAGCATGTGTGTGAGTGTTTGTTACATCTTCACGTACAAACGGCGGTACATATTTTGATAAAACTTGGCAATTATACATTGGAATTAATGCAATAAACGATATGATATGATATTTATGAATTACATATTATAAATAATTCACTCAAGAAGTTGGTGACTCCTCTTGCGGAAGCCTAATACATAGTTAGTTAGTCAAAAGAATACTTCAGTGTACTTCAGTTTACAGTCTAAATATTCATCTCACCTTTCTTTCAAAACTCCAACAGAAAGAGTCACAATGACACTCTTAGCTGCATACAAGCTTCCGTCCTTACACTTAACTTGTACCAGCGGGTTGCTCGGGTCTATTCCCAGTTGTGTGATCCCCCAGCGAATGTTCTCCACTTCTTTGTTGAGAAGAATCTGTAGGGGTATCTCCTTAGAAGGATCGGGGTATTTATTCTGGGAAAGAAGGAAAATATCAATGACAAGTGACAATAGGAACCTGTCGGAATGCAGAAAGCAGCCATCTTCTTTTTGCTCCATTCCTAAATTAATATTTGTTTGGGCTGTCTGTCAGCAGTTTTGCTCATTTATTTTCATTACGAAAGAAGAAGAAGTACCTAACATAAAATGGTACAAAGGTACTTATTTCTAAAGAAATCTCTTCCAGTAGACCCGCAGTAGGAGACTTAGAATAAAGAGACTCTTTATTCATGTCGTCTTTTCATCCATCCATCTTTTCTTCTATCTATCATCGTTTATCTATCCACATTCATACTACTACTAACAGTAAGCTCTTTTGTAGCATATTGGATTCAAACGAATTAGACTTCAATGTCTCTTATCTATCATATTCTCAAAACTAAAGCCAAAATTACCATCAAAACATCAAGAATGGTCTTGTAACCCCTTCCCTTCCAGTTTAAAAATGGATCACCGTCGCTGTTCCAGAACTCCACCAGTCCGCGTAAAGATTTCCCAGTCTTCGGGTCGTCCTGGCCACCCAAATGGTTGTTCCTTTCATACCATTCAATGAAAGATCGAGAGAGCTCTGGATTTTTCTTTAAGGCATCGTTGGTGTTAGCTCTGAAAGTAGGCACGGCAATATTAGAAACAATTCTAATGAATCTGGATGGTTGCCGCAACTAAAATTCGAGACACGAGTACGCCAAAAATGAGGCAAAACCACACCTAGAGAAAAACATAAGTCGGGATACTGCCTGGTCCTACCAGTCATCTCCTTGCTTATGGCTTTATTTGCTTCATACATGTATAGAAGTAGAACAAACGAACAATCTCCTATTATTGATTTTCCTTGCTTCTTCCTTACGAACTTAGCAAGCTAAAGTTAGCATTAACCTAATGCCTTTATCTAGACTTTGCCATACTTACGCATTCCTGACACACTCTGATATAGATCCCTTGCTATACTTGTTAGCAGACCCCACTTCGTCATCCAACGCCTTCAGTATGCCAGTAGCTTCGTCTTCAGGAACTAAAGCACCGTTGGAACGCAAGTAAAAGTTGGTGTCAGGATCAGAACGACCAATAAGACCTAAGGGATTCGCTATCTCGAAGACCTTGTTGTCTTTTTCTCCGTGGCACCTGAAAGTGGAAAGAAAGAAGTTTAGTGTGGTATATGTTCTCATGTATCCATTGCTGGACAATGGTTAAGTAACTGAGTAATACAAGTCCACAGTGACTTCAAATCCATATTTCCGTCATTTGGCTACCCTTATCTTCTTCCTTTCTTTTCTTCTTTAAAAATGTCGAGAACGTGATGCCAGAAAAGTTTTTTACTGTAGCATTTGGGGCTATATTGTATCTCCTCTAGTGTAGATATAGTTAATGGTTACTTGGCAATAGAAGAAAAGCAAGATAGAAGAATTGTTGTCTTACTATATGTAGATATTTTAGTTATACTTACCAAGCAGCACCAATATCAATGGGCTTCCCCCCAAACTCAACAGTACAGATTCGTCCACCGATCCTGTCAGCCGCTTCAAGCCCCAAGACCTGCAGACCAGCGTCATGCAGCTTCCTCATTGCAGAGATGCCGGCAGCGCCGCAGCCTACCACGATCACGTCCATTATTCGCCTGGGAACAAGATATTAGAAATGAAAATTAGTTTTACCTGAATGTTAAAGAATTTAATGAAAGAAGAAACAGCTACACTTCTAGTGATGTGTGTAGAGATAAAGTCTACACTTATATTGTAAAGCTCAAAGTTTCCTACGGGACCGCTTTGAAAAATGGTAAATTTTAGTGTAGGTAGGGTAGGTTAATTTTCCCACAAGTTTTCTACAGAATGCGGGTGAAACCGCTGGCATAACCTATTTTGTTAACTTACCGTTAACCGTCAAAGTTAGAACAAATACAACTTCACTTAAATTTCAAGGCAACTTTTTGAGGTTCAAAAGCAGTGTTTTGCAATCGTTAGATCTACACGAATAACAGACAGCGAGTGAGATACCTACGAGTAAACGAAGACACCGGAAATTAGTGCACAAGTACCTAATATCTAAAAATAATTACACAAACATTAATAGCACTACGACTTGAGTAAAGAATAATAACTGTTAGTAATAACTACACAAACATACATAAAACTATGACTCGAGTAAACTGTTTGTCTTTTGTTTTGAATGAATGATAATAGAATTGGGCACTTGACTTAACACGAGACTGAATTTGACACACGGTTCTTGTCAATGGTTAACTGTTTAACATAAATGTCTATTGTTGATGTTTAATTTATAATGAGGCCGCGAACGACGTTACATAGGTTAGAATAAGGTTACAATTACTTAATGATTGTTTTACCGTAAAATCGAAACAGCTAGCATCAGATTTATAATTTTATAAATTGCTTATTAATTTTAATAAGTAGGTATGTAGGTAAGTTATTAACTATGTACCGCCCGACCAGCTGATAAATACAGATATACCTACATAGCTATTTTATTTAAGGTAAATATGTAACGATAATTTTAATTGGGTAACTGCATAATCTATTGTAAACAAATATAAAAATAAACTCTAGCTATTACCTAAATAAAATTGATATTTTAGGCGCTAAATACGAACATTAATTCTAGTTGAGACGCTTTACCTACATTTCTATTTACTATAACCCCGTCTGAATATCGTATTCAAATTGACTCTATGTAACATAAGTAGTATTCTCTGAAGAAAACTTAGCTTTAGGTACCTTTACCATCTAAAAACGTAAGTACTTACACCAACTATGAGCTAAGAACAATTTAAACCCCTACTATGCTATCCTAACCTCAAAATCTCCATGTCCGGTCCATTTACCTTAATGTTACAAGCTATTAAGGATAATTTTAAATTAAACGAAGGCCAAAATCTACAATGTATTAGACTTCTAATGTGCTTTCCAATGTACTGACCAAAATAAAAGTCAGGGCTTAATCTCTGTGTACTAAATTACTATTATTCACTTAATTATCGCTTAAAACTATTACCAATGCAATTTAAACTTCGAAAAATAAACACAGAAACAATATTTGAATATAAACACAAGAAATACTCACGCCACTTTTGCGAATTAAAAGATGCCGTTATCCAAATAAATATGTTTGCCGCTACACAGCGAAATATAAACTAAAGATTCATCTGGCATTCAATATCTCATGTTTATTACTTATTACGCAATATTTGTAGGTAATCGTCCGATCACGGAGTTGTGAATGTTATCAATATTCGCTGTTGTTTTGGTTATTTTAACTCTTTACTGAATTCTTATTTAGTAGGTAGGTACTGAATTCTTATGTAAAGTATTGTTGTTATAATGATTTGTATTGTATGGGGTATCTTATCTTAACTTGAAGTAGACCTTGAAATTTCGTTCTTTCGTTTTATTAAATAGAAACATAAGATGATATGAGATTTTATTTAAAACGAAAGCTATTTCGGGATACAATATAGTCATCTACGTAGATTAAGTAGGTATGCTAATAATTAGGCACTTGGATGCATTATGAGATATCATTTTTTCTAATTAGGTAGGTATTACATATCATATATGCACCACATAATCTATAGACTCGTCGTTTAACTGCCTCATTGTCGCAGTCTCGGGTTCCATTCCCAAGAAACTGTCACAAAGCAGTCCACAGTCTGGGAGTTGGTGATTGATATGCCCGTGCATCGGAGAGCACGTTAATGTCGGCCTGCGCCTGATCTCTCTCCGGTCGTGTCGCATTTCCGTCCCATTGGATTTTCAATTAGGTGAAACAAAAACATTCATTTTTCTCTAAACTTTGAAAATTCATAGTAAATAGTTCCCTTTAAAAACTGTCTTGTTGCTGTTTGGTGCCTTATTGGTTCATTAGATATATCGTAACTGTTTGATTTCAATCAACATTTGACAGTGTTAACAGCCCTATCAGGTAGGTCGTTATAGTAAACATAGTAAGTACATAATCGTTGTACATTAAAAGCTTGTTACATAGCTTGATAGAGCGACTGCTAACAGGATCAGCGGCATTCTTAGACCCATCCCTGTGACACGCGACTGTGGTGTAGGGTTACCTTGCTTTCTGTACTTTTGCAGATTGTATTCGTTCATCATCCTCCGAGCCTTTTTCCCAACTATGTTGGGGTCGGCTTCGGGTCTAACCGTATTCAGCTGAGTATCAGTGCTTTTCAAGAAGCGACTGCCTATCTGACCTCCTCAACCCAGTTGCCCGGGCAACCCAATACCCCTTGGCTAGACTGGTGTCAGACTTACTGGCTTCTGACTACCCGTAACGACCGTCAGGGATGTTCAATGACAGCCGGGACCTACAGTTTAACGTGCTATCCGAAACACAATTGGTGTCTAAGAATTGATTGTATTCGTTATGGATAGGCTATTGTCAAAGGAAAATAAGAATAATGCTCTACTGTAATCTGTAAGCAAAGCAAAACAAGGATCAAAGGAATTCCTTCTATAGATTTATGCGGATTGAGTAGGAAGTAACTGAGCTAAACTGTCTAGCTGGACATATGTTTAGCCTAAACTTATGTCCATTTAAGAGTACCTAGATATGTTGCACTGGATTGTTTGTGTGGAATCGTTTATAGTAATGGGACGACATTTGATAATGCACTTGGCGATCAAGGGCAAGTAAGTAAATAAGTAGGTAAGAATAGTTTTGGACAGAGATAATGAGAGGAAGACTAGGATTTATTTTATACCTGCATCAGAAATGTAAATCATATCTCTTAATCATCATCTGTTAAAGTAGGTACGTTTTTTATGGAAATAAATGTTATTTTTATTCTATGGAATACTAAAGTAGTTGCAGGACCTGCATCTATACACTTAAATATTTTTTTAACCAGGAATGATCCCAAAATTACAAAACTATGGAGTCCCTACATAAGATGCAAGTTTTTGCTTGACGCGCGGACAACGTCCTCTCTAGGTACATTATGTAAGATATTACAGCACAGCACATAACACCAGTAGCTTATCGGGATTAATTATCAATATTCTAGAGAATTACGCATTTTGTCCGGTAATATCCCAGTAAAATATTATGCAAACAGTAGCCGTTTTGACGGAGAGAAATGATTGCATGTAGGAGCTTTTACTAAGCTGAAAGACCTGGTGGAAGAGGACTACAATTTTAGTTTGTCATTCCAAACAATGAAATCAATGCATATTTCATTCATGTGATTTTCATAAATGCTTTTAAGGCCTAAGTGAAATAAATAGTTTGACTTTGAACACTTTTTAGATATTTCAGGACTTCTTTGGCGTGATTACGATGAACTGAAGTGAAAAGACGTGTGGAATAAAAACTGAAAAAAGTGGATAAAATTAACAGTTCTAAAATCGCATAGAAACACAGTTAACTATGTATTTTCGTAAAATTCATAGGTGGTAGGTATGTACCTATGTACTTTAATTGAAATCTGAATAAGTTATAAATAGTTATAATATTACAAAGGACAAACAATTGAAACATGATACTCTATTGTCTGTAGATTTATGAATGAAATTCTAAACGTATGTTCTAAGAATTGCAAAAAAGGCGTATGTACAAAAATGCAGACATTGAAATACGAATAGGCGTTTTTCGCTAATCTAGCCTTGACATTACGATTATGGATATGGATCTATTTCATTGTAAAAAAAGCTTTTAATAAAAATACTTCGCTAGCAACTTGTAATGTATTTTTAGCCACATTTTATTTTAACGTTTTGCATTGATTGAAACAATAGGGTATCTATTCAAAGAATTATAGTGGCTGTGGAGAGTCGTAGGTATATCTAGTTACTGGCGTTTCTCTTATTTGCAATTTTTTTGGAACCTTTGAGTGTCATAATATATTATGTAGCACTCACTTTCCTATTCAAATTCGGGATTGACACAATATAATGTTTTAATTAGAATTCTAAATGGGCAATGATGATGAATTTATCCTATAACTTATAAGCCAACTTAGTGGCTTTACTGAAGGCAGTTCGATAAATGGTCTAAAACTTTTATAAGTAAGGCTGTAACAGCCTTACTTATAAAAATCAACAAATCATCTTCTAAGTATTGTTTTAACTAATTACTACTTAAAGCCTTAAGTAGTGATTGAATTATTTTGACCTATAAACGTTGCTTAAGCATGTCTTAAGTAATGAACAGATAATGACATAAAAACATACTAATTTCTCAACACTACCGGAATGTTGGTAGCTTAAAAAAATATTTGTCATCAAAACGTTGTGTAATGGCAACAATGGCATCCGTAAAATATAAAATTAAAAAGTTGAGCTGTCAATAAACCGGAAATGAAAAATCAGCTGGTAAGAATCCAGCCATTTTGCTAATTAGCGGGTTAAACAAGGGTGTGAGGCTACTTAGTTTGACAGCTCATTTAAGACATTGCTAAGAAAATGATTTAGTTGAGCCACGTTTCTAAGTAAGAATTTTTCTTAAACACCCCTTAAGTATAACTTATTATTTAATTCACGTTTACAAGTAAGACCGTACAGGCTGTAACAGCCTTACTTATAAAAATCAACAAATCATCTTCTAAGTATTGTTTTAACTAATTACTACTTAAAGCCTTAAGTAGTGATTGAATTATTTTGACTTATAAACGTTGCTTAAGCATGTCTTAAGTAATGAACAGATAATGACATAAAAACATACTAATTTCTCAACACTACCGGAATGTTGGTAGCTTAAAAAAATATTTGTCATCAAAACGTTGTGTAATGGCAACAATGGCATCCGTAAAATATAAAATTAAAAAGTTGAGCTGTCAATAAACCGGAAATGAAAAATCAGCTGGTAAGAATCCAGCCATTTTGCTAATTAGCGGGTTAAACAAGGGTGTGAGGCTACTTAGTTTGACAGCTCATTTAAGACATTGCTAAGAAAATGATTTAGTTGAGCCACGTTTCTAAGTAAGAATTTTTCTTAAACACCCCTTAAGTATAACTTATTATTTAATTCACGTTTACAAGTAAGACCGTTAGTCCCTTTCAAGCAAACTGAATTTGCAAATAGCAAATTCACCGACTAACGCATTTTTCTCATATGGTCTGAAACCAAATAGTAGTGCCAATTTATATAGCTACTTACTCATGATACATCCCAAGATTTCAGACCAAAGTCCTCACTCAAGGATGAAACGAGCATGTTAGCAACAATATACGGTTGCGGTAAGATGCGAGGGCAGGTAAACATTATATTTTAATATCCCGTTACTTCATTGTTGGTTGCTGGTTGCGGTTTGGTTGTGCGTCTTTCCCACAGTGCAATATTGTGGAATTTTATTGCTATTTTAAAAGGAGCAGTCTTGAAGGAGTTATGTGCTGTCGGATGAAGACATTATAGATACTTGGATCGTGTTGTATATGTTAAGAATGAGTAGAGGAACTAAGTAAAAGTAGGACTGATTTCATGCTCGGATATTTTCAGAAAAAAATGTTGAAAACTTTGAGATCAGAGGCAGTTAATTTACCGATTAATGCATTGATGTTTAGAATAATTTTCTCTCTTTAATCCCTAATAATACTAACAAATTCATTAACAGACTCTACGACTATTTGCACACGGAGCAACTTTATTTGAGGGAACTACTCAAATGGAAGGTAAAGTTGCCATTTGTGCGCAATTTCACATGATATGTAAACAAGCTAGTTGCTTCAAGCTGCATATTTGCTCCATACACAAAGCCAAGAAGACTTTCAAAACCTCAAAAATGACCAACAGTCCAATGAATAATTAACGTTTTTAATCAATTTACTGCCCACACCATTTGGCTAACTTCTTTTTCCTGGCACAAGCTTGGAAGCACACGTTGCAAGCGCTAGATAGTTTTTGTATTAACTCGATATGTGGACACCTGCATGACAGGTGCGCACGCGACGGTGGGCTCGGAAGGAACCAGCTTCCATGCCAGGTTGTTGTGAATTAATATTTTTTTTTATGTAGGTGTGATTGTGTTTTGTTTTTCTTGCCAGATTTTGAAAATTTTGTATTGTTTCCGAATTAGTCTGTAATTTATACTAGGTGGAAATATGAAAGCCTTTTAAGTAGGAAACAAGATCGTAATAACAGAATTTTCCTGGAATCGTGCTGAAACTTAATAACATTTTCCGGTAGAATATTTAGCAAGAGCATTGCAATGAAGTTATGTTTTCCTCTACTTCTTACTAGTGGTAGTGACTCGTTTAAAGCGACTTACTTTCAGCCAATTTCTTCATCAAAAGTAAAATCCAAAGTAAAAATCAAAGTAATGTCTAAAGTAAAACTAACGGTCAAATTCGCTTTTTCTATTAGTTTTGTCACTTTAGCCTTGAAAAAACGAAATTGACCGTTACTTTTACTTTAGACATTACTTTGACTTTTATGTTTGATGAAGAAACTGGCCGTTAGTATTAATTTTCTTATTATTTCACCATTACTAGCTACATATTCTCCATCTGCATTCATAAACAAATGTCCTTCAAACGCGACCTCCCATCCTACCAATTTCACACCTATTAACAAAACTATATGGCCAGTAATAAATTAATTGCTACATCTGAATCTTTCAAATGTCATACAATTCTAGCGTCTAAAGGTCGTGTAAATGTCAGTGCGTTTAAATATGATTAGTGCTCACTTAATTGTAAGACTGTTGTTTTAATTTGTAGTACTTAATTGTCATTTGAAGTTGGTGGTGCTAATTATTGTGTAGTCAATCTATACTAATATTATAAAGAGGAAAACTTTGTTTGTTTGGTTGTAATGGATAAACTCAAAAACTACTGGACCGATTTTAAATATTCTTTCACCATTAGAAACCTATATTATCCGCGAGTAACATAGGCTATATTTTATCCCGGTGCGGGCAGTAGCTCCCACGGGACGCGGCTGAAACCGCGGGAAAACGGCTAGTGTTTTCTATTTCTATCTAGTCGGCATCATTACATGGGCCTAACTATGTCGGCATCGGTTTTCAGTTTTTTCTCGTCTCTGGTTGCAGCTAAGTACAAGTGTTTTACCCAGTTACCTGGGCAACCCCTTTAAATTGATTAACAGACTCTTACTCCCGACTTCCCGTAACAATTACCAAAGACAGCCGGGCCTAACAATTTATCGTGAAAGCTTCAAAAACAGGCCGTGATAAGGTTTCTTTAAAAACTGCAAACCTGACTTCTGAACTTCTGTTCTTATTGTCCTTTTACGAATTGATCATAGAAGAATAGAACAAACAGTTATGTCAACATAATTTTAATGTGTAGGTACTTCTATTGAAAATTCAATTACAAAAACATTTCATTGCCTATTATTTGCAAAGCTTTATAAGTAAATCCTTTGCATCATGCACGCCTACCATTATATTATAAGCATTTGCTAAAAGCTCTACTCTGTCTAAGGTTCGATGACATGATGTTCGCGTTGTTATCATAAAATTATCTATTATGCGTTGATTTCCTGTTGCTTGCGACACAAGATAGATGTCACATCGAAGAAAAGTTTACAGGCACGTACTTAAAGAACTACATACATGTATAGAAAATGCTTTCTTGGCCAGAGATAAATGGAAAGATGTGACTTTAAGATGAGCTATTTCCCGCGGTTTCACACGCGTCCCGAAGGAAGTAAATACTTTTTGCAGGGAAGAAATCGCAGGGGCAGCCACCAGAGACAACCCATGATCACGACCACTCTGCCAAGAGTGTCCGATTAAGAAGAAGAGAAATGATGCCAAAGGCATACCTATAGTTAAGTCTTTAACAATTTGGTCCTAAGGAAGTTCCGAGTTTGAATGTAAGAAAGACTAGACTGCACATATTGGCAAAATTAAATAAAACATCGATTAATTAATTAAATACATACATGATATAAAATAACACGACACACACAATCAACCAAGATTTTGATACAGACGCAAAAACGCTAACTTAAGACAATAACATCGACTTTAAGCTTGCTCTTTTGTTTGTAACATAAAGTTTATGTCATATTGTCGCGACACTGGGAGATGAACGCGTCTTCTAACTGTAAACTTGATGCCTGGAAGAGTGGTGCATGGACTGACAGCTTTTTGCGCCCCTCTTAATGTCTTCTACGTAATCATAGGATGCGAGGGCTGTCTTCTGGGTGTTTAGAATAAAATCTTGCTGTTTTATAGTGAGGAGTTGAGGGTTTTGTGAAATTGTAAAACATAGCTAATTTCGTTTTAATAAAGAGATAATTTGGAAAAGCTTAACTCGTAACTTCTTTGGTCAAATGTAAATGTATTTTATTTTGGTCAACAAAAAGGACCAACAACTAGAAAGGTACTACACACTAATCACCACACTAGTGATGGTACCTAAACTAGTTGGTCCTTTGAGTCGCATTGAAAGATCAACCCCAATCTAAATATATACCGAGTAGCAATGAAATTAAGTACTATGTTATACTTATTCACGATTAGACAAAGTAGACTCGAAGACATTGTTTACAATTGAACCAGTACAAATATGACTAACAACAGTTGCTAAACACCAAACAAGCCTCCACAACATTCTGTTTAGTAAACACAATATTGCGATCAATAGGCCACTTGTTTACCAAGTATTTGTTTGGTGTCATTATTCTATTGTTAGGGTAGATTAGTTAGGCGATGCGTCTAAACTTTGCGTGCAGTCCTGCAGCCCTCCGGTTTGATTGACACACATACGCGCGCGCGCAGGTACGAGGCTCCGTCAGTCGTCCCGCGCCCGTCGCCCGAGCGCCCGCGTCGCTGTGTCGTGCAATAAAACCGGCCCGAATGCCGGAGAACCAGTCGGCGGGATGGCGAGTCTCGGCGTGCTAGTAGCGCCATGTTGAAACATACGCAGCGGCCGCCAGCGGCGAACGATGCCGACCACCGCTACCAGAACATGCCGCGGCGGCCGCACCACCACCTGCCCCTCAACGTGTCAACCCTGGACTCGTCCAAGCACTCCGTCGGGGGCACCTCGGCGAGCGTCAGCCCCGGCGCGCAGCCGGCCACCACCACGGCGCCGGTGTCAGTCGTCGCCCCCATACCGGTTGCATCTCCCCCGAAGCTCGCGAATGGGAATGCGACAGGCGTCCCGCCGCCCCGGCCGGCAGCTGTCAGGAACAGGAGCACGAGAGCGGCCACGGAGGAGGCCCTGACCTCCCTCGCCCTGCTCTGCCTCGTCAGCTTGCTGCTGGCTCTGCTCGCGCTGCTGTTCCTCCTGAAGATATCGGCGCCCGCGACCAGTGCGCCCGAGGAGTTTGCAGTGGTGTACGAAGTGACATTAGCGTTGTGTGCGTTGACGCTATCATTGAATCTTTGCTGTTTGCTCGTGTGTGCAATACAGTTCCTCTTTGCTGTGAAATTGGTGCATTCCCCTTCCGCGCCTAATGGACGGTAAGTCAATCAAATGACCTTACTTTGCTTACGTTTAGACCCCTAGAATCAGATGCATCTCTGTAAGAGATAAGAATCCGACGATTACTAACACAAATATTATAATCTGTTAGGTTATTACTTGCGGCATGCCTCGCTGGCTCAGTTCCGAACAGACTTATCTCAATTCAGGTTATCTCTTACACAACGGCATAACTGTAAGAAAACTTCAAGTTTTCAACTCGACTATCGGGTTTTTAAGTATTTTTCGTATAATTAATGCCATAACTGTTGATGGCAGAGTGGTCTAAGGTTTATTTGGAATTCGGCAGTTTGTTGAAGTTGGTCGGTGTTTATCAGCGATGTAAGGTAGGCAGAGCAGGTGCTAACGGTCCGAAGTGGCGGTTATTCGTGAATGGTTTGATAAAAAATGCTCAGTTGTTCAACGGTTGATATTGGCTCGCACGCGCCTAGGCTGTTCTTTATCAAGTTTTTCAATCCCCATACGTATTTATAATGTTTTCAGTTGCGTGAGAATGTGATCCGTTATGTTATCAAATCAATGCATTGTACAGTTGTGTTAATTTACCGAGATCGTTAGCTACTGTTATTGTTTTTTATTCTTTGATTGCTGCGCCCATTTGACTGTTAAGGTGAATTAGAGCAGTTTACCTCAATTGTCTACATTCTTCTATAATGGCCCCACCTAAGCTGAGCTTAAACAAGTTTTTATTTGAATGGTTTTGCCATTGAAAATGTAGCCATAAAAAATCCGCTCGCATACGATCAAAATCCACGATACCAAAAATTCTTCGCAAAAGTTTTTGGCACCCCAATCAGCTGGCTAAAAAGGTTTTACTGCACTTCTTAATCTTACTTATTGAAACTCCAATGAGAAACCTAAAATTCCAAATTCAAACAAGCATTTTAAAGTCTAAACAGTATTTTGGAAGTTCAGATCATGTAGGACGGAGCCCTACGTTACGTGCCTCAACCGGTATTACTTTCCGGGTTGCTTGTATTTATACCGTGACCGCATAGCTGAGGGAGCACTAGCACAGACAGGTCACCAACTACTATTTCGATGCTTTACAAACGGAAAATACCGTGAAACCACTTTGGAGAGAAAGGACCAGTTTTGAAATGGAGAAAGGACCAAAATTTTGGAACGTTGTGAGCAGAGAGTGTTGATATATAACACAATCTAGTCTGCAATGTGATGACTATATCTCACCCAAACTATTAACAATATCATTAGGAAAACTATCTCCAGAAGTCAATCCAAAACTAAAAACATGCTATAAAGCTACAAAAATACACCTGTAGCATTTTACAGAAACACAACAAGATTTTAGGCAATTATTTCGCAGTATACATTCACCAGCCACATACCAACCGCTCATGGTCAAAGGACAGAGGTGATTTAAGATACAATAAGAATAAACTAAGCACGAACACAAAATAAAGCGTTAAGTAGGCAAATCATTTACTATTTTGTACGTGAAACCGGTCGCAGAGGTCTTTGGTTTGACCTATAGAGACTGCAGATTGTTGTATTCCATGCCATCGGTGTCCTAACAGATACTAAGATCTTATAGAAGCACTTTTGAAACCATCTCGCCTTAGGATCCCCAACCCAATCGAAGGACCAAAATTAGGACCAATAATAAAAGTAGCGTCAAACTGCATTAAGTTCAACAGATATATGTAGATTTACTCAGCACAAAAAGTATACAAGGATATTGAAAATAAGATAAAAGAAAGTTAACTACATCTAATCATTGATGATCAGAAATCGGATTAGACTAACACAGGTTCATACTTTTAAAGGGGTTTTAAGTGGAATCGATAAAGAAGAAGAAATTAAGAAGTCTGTTAATATGTATTACAAAGTTTGATCATGAATGACTGGTGTCTAGAGAAGCTGCTTGATCAATATAAACAAACAGAGGACCACCCATATTAAGAAACATATTGCAGTGTCGAAGAAACTAACACTTCTCGTGTATCTTGGAGTGCTGCCAAACCGTAATAATAATTGTCTGCTGTTAATCTGTAGCCCTCATTACAGTGAATACATGTATGAAGTTATAAACTAAACAGTTCATCAGTATTTGTACCTAAGCTTATGTTTTTAGGATGATTGTTTAACCTATTACTGGTTTCATTATCGCTATTATCTTATTTATGTATGCTTACTCTCTCTTCTTTATGTTTAAGACCTTATACAAGAATGCCAATTTTAATTTTCGTAATACATAGTTCATCATTGTTGTCGTTTGGTATCGACACAAATGCTCCGCTTCTCCAATTATGGTGCACTCGTATTCATCTAACTGGGTTCCAACTCAGCTTGAATATAAACAAACGACATTCTAAACCTCAAGACCATTAAAAGACATTTTCTTGTCGTTCTCATAGAAACACTACAAAAAGAATTCAAATAAAATACTTCTCAAGAGCCATCAGGGTATAATTGCGTCTAAACTTGTTTTCTAAGCTAGAATCGACTTGTGTTCATAATTTATGGCAAAATCGGGAGGCAGGTGCAAGCTTCTATCTAGAGACGCATAACAAACCGCATTGCTAAATAAAGTCAAGATATTTGCATGATCCATTGCTTGCTTATAAGGATTGAATGGACAGAAATCTCTATGAAACTGTTCAATGTACATATTGTGCATTGAAGAATTAGAGTTGATATAGGTAGTGTTTTGTATTGTTTGTTTTGTTGATACTGCTGGCAGACACAACGACGAATCAATACGTTACTTAAGTTTGAACCGTTTGATTCAAAATTTGTGTGATTAAAATGTTTTGATACTTGCTAAGTGTTTAGTATCAAAAATATGAACGCAAAAGTTAATTTTCAGTACGACACTTAAACATAATTTATATCTCATAAACTCATAATTAAAACTATTCACAAGTCAACTAACCTTTTAAAGTTTAATGCACCTCTATGAACTGATAGACCGCAAAGAATCAAAGTTAAAACATTCCTCTCACATTCTCTTTTAGTACGTGGTTCTAATAGTTCTGTATATAAAGTAGATAGAGTTTATTAGTATGGGAATAACGTGGATACAATTGATTTAAACTGTCGTAAGTAACTGTGAGTTGTTGTGGATATATGGCTTGTAAACATTGTAGCTACGAATAGCTGTGATACGGATTAAGGTGGTTACAAACGACGAAAAGTCTTATGTAGCCAGAAATATGTGTGGATGATTTTAGAATGTGGTAAATTCTATCACGAAAATTCTCCCCTTTTCGGAATTGCCATTGGCAAAGCTCGTAATCTATCTCAGGTTTTTGATTTAGGTAATGTCTGTTCTTCTTCAAATGTTAATGGTATTCCTGAGCAATTTTCTTCCCACTAGCTAATGCTCATCATCATTAATTTAAGAGCCCAGCTCTTGTCGGTGCAGCTCCTTCCATTTACACCTATCTAGCGCCAACTCCTGAACTTCCTTATACGTCACAACCTTCACCTTTTCTTTAATAGCTAATGCTAGTGGGAAGAAACTTAAATTACTTAGGCCATTTTTTTAAAGATTCGCCATTCAGGATACGCAAGATGATGGCGATTTTTAGAGATACTACATGGGTTCTAAAGATACACAGATTTGATAAACTATTTTGAAACTGGGTGAATTGACACAAGAATACTAAAGCACAAGAGATAATGCATAGGACATACTTACTACGCTTAAGAAATATACGCGCTAGCAAAATATTTACCTAGGTTAAGTGGTGAATGTAATGCATGTGGCTAGCTTTAGTTTAGTCACAGTTGTTAGCCTGTTTGAATAATCTACATTCTACCTATACAACAATGTTTGTTATTTGTTTGTATCACGACCAGTATACTCGTAGATGAGTTTAGGAATACATAGGACTCTAATAGGACTCTAATAATGTCGGGACACCTTTTCACACACGGTTGGTTAGCCCCATGGTAGGGTCATTTCGCCTGTTCGCGACCATCGCCCAGTTCGCGTCCATTTTGCCGATCTCCTTTAAAAAAACTTCGAAAACAAGATAATTAACACACCAATCAAACGAAAGATCATTACCGCTAATACGTTAATGTATAAGAGGCACGCACAGATAGACAAAAGTTCTGTGCGTCCAACCAATCCTTTTAGAAAAAATAATTAGTCTAGGCTCTTCAACAAGAAAGCGCAAACACGTTGAATTTTAGATAAAAATTAGTGTGCAGCGGCGTGTTTGATGGTAAGTTTTATATTGTTTTATGTGAATTTTAGGATAGATAGCTATTTCTACAGTTTAATGATGAATAAAGGTATAATGTTTTTTATGAATTTGGTAATGTTTTTTATATTTAACGAATAAAATAAGGTGGACGCGAATTACTACATCGAATTTTACAAAACTTCTACTTTGCGTCCACAATGGACGCGAACTAAAACTATCCTCTATACTAATAAACCAAATTGCGTCCACTGTTTTCGTTAAATACTTGCTTATAAAAAATAATTAAAACATGGGTACTGTTTAATATATTAAGATTAAACAGTAAATTTTTTATTTTTTTTTGTTATTTTAAATTAAAAATCAACATTATCATCATTTAAAATTCACTTTAAAAAAATAAAAATAATTTTTCTCAACATTGGTTTAAGTAACTTAAAATTAGGCAATTAATTTTGCAACTTGAAAAATAAACAGTAATCAGTTCTGTTAATTTTACCCTAAAATCACAGGGAAAGACCCGCGTTGATTATAGTAAGTTTTTGGCCATATTAAATTAACAAAACAATATAACAATTTTGTCTTAAACATACAACTAAAAGAATTGTTGAGTCAATAAATTATCAGACAAGGCAGATTCTTTGAATATTTTTTTTATCGATTTATTCTTCTCTCGAATATCATTTAATGCTTTCTTTAAGTCTTCTTCTGTGTATGTTGTCTTTTCCTTCTTTTTTCCTGTATCCGAAGAACTTATCTTAAATGAAATTACTTAATATATTAAGATTAAACAGTACATTTTTTTTATTAAGATATATACGTGGTTATAATTAAATTATATTTTTTTATGAAGATATATACGTGGTTCTAATTAAATTATAATTTTTCTATTTTTTTATTAAGACAATATTTTATTATATACAACATGTAACGTAATTAACGCACACCCTCAGACACCCCAATTAGTATATTATGTTATAATCATAATACACACACTGAATTTTTAATTTAACATGTATATGCATTGTTATTTACTAAATTAGTTATACCAATTCTTGGAGAACTTTTTGGTCATACTACTACGCACGCAAATATCGCGCCGCGCGCCGCTCGACTCGACACAACATAAGGAAACTACGGAAAAAGCCGACAATACACGAAGTCTTATTACTTTGAGTTACGGTCTATTTGAATTTGTTTTGACTGTACAGGGTTAATATGACAATAATTTCCGTAGTTTTAATTATTTTTGGGAAAAAAATTACCTATATTAAAAATGATATAAATCGATTCAGTAAACGATTCTGAACAAACTAGTTTCAGGATGTGCGTTAATTAAGTTACATTTTGTATATATATACATATACGTGGTTATAATTAAATTATAATTAAATATTTAAATTATAATTATAATTTAATTATAACCACGTATATATCTTAATAAAAAAAATTACTGTTTAATCTTATTTTAAGTTACTTAAACCAATGTTGAGAAGAATTATTTTTATTTTTTAAAGTGAATTTTAAATGATGATAATGTTGACTTTTAATAATTAAGTTTATTGTTAAATAAAGAAATTGATCTAATACAATCTTTCTTTATTAATTCTTAAAAAAATCACCCCTATATTCCTTTTCTAAGCTACTGGACGCGAACTGGACCATGGGTGGACGCGAATTGGATTTTGTGGACGCAAACTGGGTAAAACGCCTAATTTTGAGGTTTATCGATTTAAATAGAAAACGTAAGATATTTCTAATACAACTGAAAGTTAATCTTAAAATAGAGTATATAAGGAATACATTACACAAATTTGACATGGAAATGAGTGCTGGAGCATTTTTATTATCGCCGTCAAACTTGCCAACTGCACTAAATGGTCGCCAACAGGCGAAATGACCCTAAGTTATTAATTAACTTGTGTTATGGGTGCTAACACAACTGATAAACTACTTACAGCTACACATATACATATTTATAAATACATATTGTAACACCCAGACCACGATCAACAAGCATGTACGATCAACAAATGTCGACCGAACCGGGAATCGAACCCGGGACCTCAGATTCGGCAGTCCGGCTTGGTGACCATTGCGCCATAGAGGTCGTCACTAGTTTCCTAAAAAATAATAATTAGTCCGTCTTGTAGATTGTCCAAAATTAAGCGATACGTATTTTTTCTTTTTTAAATTGGATCAGAACTTGTTAAGATATAGCGTGTTAAAGTTGAGTGTGACGTCACAAGTTGCTACAATTTTCAGGACACTGTGACGTAAAAGGCCCCCACTCCTAATTTTTGAAGTGTATTATCTTTGTCATTTTATGTTTAATTAAAAAAAGAAAAAATACGTATCCAATATTTTTTGATTATCTAAAAAGCGGACTAAATATTATTTCATTATTTCGACCCTGGACACTACCCTGTTGTATTTGACTAAACTGTATATAGCGTCAGCTGGTGCCTAAATAATTCAGCATCCTGTGGTCATAATCTCTATAATAACTATGAAAAATAAAGGGTGCAACTATTGGTACCCACAATCATAGAATTAAAAACTGCTACGATTTATTTAAAAACACCGTAATACATAAGGACCAAAAATTAAACGCGTCTCAAAAGACTGTACTTTGAGTCAAATTCTTATCAAATGTTACATAATTTCTCCTCAAAAATATCAAAACAGTTCTGCCTTCACACCACTTACAAATCAACTACCAGTTTCACCATAGATTGAAGAAATGAAAAGAAATCAAATAAAAAGGGTCTAAAAGGACCAAAATCTTTTGATTGAGCTTTCTCATGAGAACATGCGTTTAAAAAGCTCCTGCCTTTTGTTGAAGAATCTCGGTCGTGTGAATTATGTTTCTTTTATTTGCGTCTTTATTCAGTCCCACTTCATGCATTTATTCCTTGCAAGGATATTCGCGAATCGCGTTTGCGAAACTACCTGCGTTTTCAACTAATTTCGTTTAAGAGTTTTGTTGTTTAAACTCTTTGAACATCTTAAAATATTTGCAGCTTCTAATTTTAATAGTATGTCTGAGATGACGACCCATGCTGTGTGCAAAAGTCACATTTCTGTTATTATAATTAATTTACTGGCTATCTTACGAGACATTTTGTTCTACAGTTATGTATAGTAAGGATATTGGCTATTAAATAAAGTTTCTTAATGATCCCTTCCAAGTATATGATAATGATCCCTTCTAACATTCAGAATATTTCAAGTCTGCCTGTGCAATGATACCGTTGCTCATAAGATTTAAGATGAAGTTAATTATAATGCTAATCAAGGAAGTATGACCGTTCTAGCTGTAATGTTCAAAGCTGACGAATACTTTAACTAGGGAGATATCCCTAATGAATCAGCTATGGCCACCTGTCTCTGATTACCAACAACGGAAATCCGTGCTGTTACACATCAAACTTGAACGAACCTCGTATGGAATTCTGAATCGTTATTCTATCCGTTTGTTCCATACCCGAGGTCATTGAAGACCGGTTCTTCCACACCACATACTACAAATAAATTACAATCTTATCCAGTTGTGTGAAGGTCTGATTTGTTGTAGCATTGTCAGCAAAGATCAATGAATGTGATTGATATATTCGATTGTCAAATTAAGTGCTAGAATTAAGACGGGTTAGTATTTAAATGTCTTTCTGAATTTGTGGATGAATTTTTCAACCTGGTTTGTGCGGAAATATTATTTTTTATAGACTAATCTACGAATAAAACTATGCAAATAAATACTCTAGAGAAGACAGTAAACTGAAAGAAAAACAAGATCTAAGTAATGCAATATTATACCATATATCATGATCTTTCTTCATTGGAGACGGTTGGGATCATAAAAGTTGAAACCAGTCATTCAAATTAGTTGCACATGATACCGCATGCACATTTAAAGCTCAAGATGAAACATTAGGAGACTACGAATCCAGTATAAATATTCGTAAACCTAAAAAAAATGAAATGAAGTACCTACACAGAATAATATGTAAGGCAAAGACAATAAAATAATATCTTAAGGCTGAAAACAATGGACAACTTTTGAGCAATAAAATGCCTAAAAGACCAAAATGAAAGATAGGCAATACAGAAATATTTGAGATCCCATAACCAGTATGGCAACAGACCACTGTAATTTACTATGATACCTACTACGACTTGATGGGTGTTCGACCTTTCACCATGGATTTTTTCAAATCAATTCTTGGTACCGTTCATAATCAGTTTTTTTGTCTACAAGGAAAAGATCACGAGTTGCCTATTAAATTACACATTCCTTTAAATTCGTTCCAATACTTATTGCTATAAGTATACGCACTGATATTTCTTGGATATCTAATTCAACATAAAAGAAAACATTGATACCTACATTTAAGTATATTGTTAAATCTCTATTTCTGCCTAACTAGCTTCTGTGTTGGCTTCATAAATAACTAGTCAAAATCCTATGCTCCGTAGCTAATATCTAATCTAACAAATGTCAAATTTCAACGGTCTCAATTTGTATATAATTTCTGATCTATTTCTGTCTGACCACACTATATTTGAAACATTGCTCTAAATGTCATTCATTCATCTTTAGCCGGCTTCCTATTATGCTACTTTCAAGGTCTTTTTCTAGTCTATCTTTATTTAAAATCATACTAGCTTCAACTGCTACAGTTTTAAACTTGTTCTTATCATTACTGAAATATCGATTGTTCAATAAATCGAGAAATCGATCCTCTACTGCTTCAAAACACACAAATTCAAGTTTAAATACTATAGTTACGTCCAAACCACAGATCATTTCTCATCGAATTGAATTTCCAAATAAAAAACGACGAATCTTAGGGCCAGTCCTTGGCAAGGCCACTCGGGGTATCCCAATTATTTCCGGTCATCTAAAGCAAGTTTTTTTGTTACATTTCTGAGGTAACACGCCTTTAGAATTCCTAGAAGTATGCTTCATCTTTATTTACTGTTAGATAGTTTTAATGTGTATGTAAGTTATCTATCGATTCTGTTTTATTTGATCCTGTTTAACAGCTTCTGGCTATGAATTCACCAGGTCCATTGGTAATTGGTGTATCAGTTGTATTATTATTGTTTGCTAGATAAGATCAACGTCTTTTATTAATGGACTGAGTGGTGAAACTGGTTGTCTTTTACGATTTGAATTTTCATCTGCATTATTTTCAGAGACAGTTCATAGACTGTAGAAGTTGGTTATATTCTCCTTTGAATCTTGTTTCCAAGCTAAGAACTGTTTAAGGGCTTAGGAACGTCTTGGTTATTATTTTGTATATGTTTTAACGTTCGAAAACTACAGATTTTCAGCATAAATGACTTTGAATGAATAGTATACGTATCAAGAGCTCAACTTCAACGAAACATATTCGTTTACAAAATCGGTTCTCAAAAATAAACTAAACACATTTCCGTGTCTGCAATATTAAGTTATGCCATTCAATACTGTTTAGTCGCAAATTGTACCTCATTGTAGTTTCATTGAGTCATCAAAACTGATTCATTAGCACATTAGTTTATAAATACACTAATACACGTGTTAAGTTCAGCGACTTCTATTGTAACAATTGATATATTTGCAATACATATTATTTTTATGTAAAAGCTAAGTGAATAGGTACTGATATACTTACATGGCTACATGAAGAGAAAACAATGACACTTTTCATTGTCATTTATGCAAATGTATGAAACCTTTATGCATATATCTACATTACGATGAACGAGATGCTTCATGTTTCTAAAACCTTCAAAAGAAGAAAGTTTTTCAACGTAAAGTTTCATCATCTAATTTCACCTATCTATTAAGGCCTTCGAGTTTATGATGTCAAGCTCAGTTTAGCCTAGTTTCATAATGAAAACTCAGAGTAACTAATGTTTCTTACATTTTAAAATTCGATCTATAAATAGACGTGACGAAGAATCAAAGCCATTCTAAATTCAAATTCGGCCGTTTTAAATCTTTTAAATTAATTTTCAATTTGACAACTCTAATTGATTGAGTGTTCTATATTTGAACAGCAGAATGGAGATTTAAAAGTCAATGAAGCGGCTAAAAGATTCTGTTGTTGTCGTTTAAATATTTCTGACGAACTAAATATTTTAAGTAGTGTGAAAATTCCGTAGTTTTTGTATTGTTTGGCCTATTGAGTTACTTCGTTTTAAACATCAAGTCGTGCGTGGACAAACTGCACGCGTGCATAATTTTGCTGACTTTGTGACTCCTCTCTTTACTATTATTTGTAAAAGGTGTCAAATACGTGAGACTTTTGTAACTAATTCTGCAAATATGTATTGGTTGAAATTGTTATAATTACACAGATAAGATTAAGTAGGTATACCCGTTCAAGATAAAGTAAGAAAAAAATAGGGCATAGTTACATCCCTTGGGGCACACCAAGATAATTTTACCTACATCTACCATCTACATCGTATCTTCAAACCGTATTGCACAAAGTAAACTGTACCTCTCTCTCTCAGGTTTGACTCCATCCATAAACCAAGCCCAAATGGGACCTAAAACCTAAATGGGACCCACATACAATAAACAAACAACGCCCTCAGGCGTATCGAATGCTTTAGACAAAACTTTTCTTGACATTTGACACCGTACCTGATATAAGTCGACGACTCTATTGTGAAGTTCTGCTCTAGTTGTATTCAATGTGTAACTGAGCCGAGTGAAGCTTCGTAGCTTATGAGTTCGTTATGCTGTGTTGCATCTGGAGTGACCAAGTTATCTATATACTAGTCTCTCTATGTTAAATGTTCTGTTGTTAATATTATAAAGAGGACCATTTTCTTTGCGCCCTAAAAGCTCCGAAACTGCTGAATCGATTTGGAAAATTCTTTCACTGTCGGAAAGCTACACTCTTCCAGAGTAACGTAGGCTATATTTTATCCATCTACGAGCAGCAGATCCCACGGGACGCGGGTGAAACTGCGGGAAATCAGCGAAGAATGAATAACTGTTGACTTCAACGCGGGTTTTCATCATGTAAAAAAATTGTAGAGTTCATTGTCATCAAATCTAAATTATTTATTAGAAGTGGCATTAGTCATATCATAATTTAAATTTGCATTCAATTAACTGAAGATAATATTCTAATGAAGTATTGGAAGCTGATTAGATGCGTGATTATTTTTTCTCCTATAATTATGGATTCAGATATATCAAGAATTAATACGAAAGTTTTAAGTGACTGAACACGAGTTTTATATAAGTTCTTATCGATAGCTTTAAACGTGTTAGTACTTGTTGAAACGTGTTTGTAAGCTTTGGGATTTCTTTGGTAGCACCTGGCTTTGATAAAATGTTATCGTTTCCTTCCTGTGGGGCTGTTTGTTAATAAATAAGGAATGATAGTTAAATAGATATGAAGCTCAGTGTCGAGCCACTGTGTCTGCTTTGCTATTGTATCAATAAAAACCTGCATCTTTTGTTGCAAATAAAGCTTGGGTCTAGCATCTCCACGTAATATAGGTAATGATGTCAACTTAAGCTGTTGCAATTACTGGAGTCAATAGATAAAGAAACAGTTTTTTTTTTATGTTAACTTAGTACTTATGTTTTTAATACCTACTTCTACCGACCTTACATCTTTATTAATACTATGCATCACTTAATTACATCAGTGCTATTCAAAAATTCCTCGCACATAATTGATTGATTAATTCATACGTGATTGCTATCAAATTAAAGCCGCAGGGTTACGTATTGGTCATTCACAATTTCCTCCATAAAAAACTTGAGAGGCGCCAACAAATTAATTCGAGTTATAGAACATATTATACCTACGTCTGACCTTGATGACGACAGGTTTGATATGAGCGGAACCTTAGTTATAGATAATGACGTGGCGTTACCTGAATATGTTAATTACTGGTTTAATGGTATCTTGTATCTGTGAGGACTTATTTGGATCATAGAACATCGTGGAAGATAATTTGTCTATTCAATCTATCTGCTGCTTACGACTCGAGAGATGAATTTTGTCCTTACCCCCCCAAATAAGTAACGTCAAATTCCCATCGCTACTAAGCAAAAGAACAGGCAAATAGAGTATCGGGAACGGACGTTAATGGTATCATGTGCTGCCTGTGACCACTTCTTTGGATAATGGAAGCTCGTAGAAGATAATCTGAATAAGTACTTGACGCAGAAGGAGAGAAAGAAAGAAATAATAATTATTTGTTTTCCTCTTAGTTCATCATTCATTTCATCGGTTGATGTTCTAGTGGCTTAGTGGATAATTAACCCAGCTAAGATTGTTTTAAATGTTCTTTTGAAATAAAATAAGTTGTAACTTCATCAGTGTGTCAGTCAATGTATAAAGTCTGTGTAAAGAGGTTACAGCATTGTTAGCATTGAGATAATGAATGTTATTAAAATAATTGTCGTGATCAATTGACCATTGAGTTTTTATTGTTAACAACACACGACTTTGGAGTGACCTTTATGGCTACAATGACGGTAATTCACCTGCATGATGATGTCTTACTTCACACCGACAGGTAGAAGCTAATTTGAGATGGTCCCTAACAACTCTAGGTATACTTTTTATATAATTTGTATAGACATTTAGATGTGTCTGACAACCAGTCTTGCCAAGGGGTATTGGGTTGCCCGAGTAACGCTCGAAGAAGGGCGAAATGCTCTCATGGCACTAGATTTACAAACCAAGGCAAATAGGTGGTTTCAATTTTTACGATCAGTCAACCGACATTACAATAACTAAGTATAAAGTACGAAGTGATACAAATTAAGGAAAAAGTAGCTTAGAACACGTACCGCAAATTATACTTTTGGAACAGTAGGTAGTGATCACTTTTGAAACAATACTTTTTTACCTTTCACTTAAAATAGGAGTCAATTTAAGTCGAAGTCATTTTCCCTAATCGTGTTACCTTTTTTGTACACATAAGTAATTCTGAATGCATACAACCATGTGTCTGTGTGTTTAAAAACTCAGATTCACTTGCGAATTGTGAAATCGTTCGTTGGATAAATCTCTGGAACTACTGAATTCATACACTAACCCCCGGGTGACATACGCTATATTTTATTCGGGTATGAAAAGTCATTTCCATGAGACGCCGGTGAAACCGCAGGCAGAAGCTAGTCTCACAATAATTAGCGAAAATGCCACTGAGTCAACGGTCATTATTTATTTGAATTCTAGTTTCTCTAAATTCTTAAGTCTTTTTTGATGATCGAAGCAACAGTATTTCACATTTTCCAACCATGAACGAATGCTGTTAAAAGCTTGTAGTGGACTCTTAACTTATTCCAAGTTCGCTAGGTCACCACGCGTGGGCTAACGTGCTTGCCCACGCGCATGCTCATTATATTGAGATTCCTCATCATTTAAATGTTGAGATTATTTGTGACTATATTCGGTATTTGGATTACTTGGGCTCTTTCGTAATATTGTGAATCATACGCTAGTGAGAAGGGAATTTGTGTACGGAAATATCATCCTAGAGCCAGTATTTTTCCTAAATGGTTTTTAACTATAATTTCTAAGATATCACAGTAACTCTTACGAACTCTTAAATAACGTGTAAAACGTTGTATGAAAAACATTATTCACCATATAGATACAGCTTTATGATAAAGGCTCCAAACCTTCTCTGTGTGAGAGGAGAGGAGGGTCGAGCCCAGCTATGGGACGATAAAAGCGCTGATGATGACCATAGAATTAGCACTACGCACATGTCATCAACATGTCATCACTAGTCATCAATTTCATTAAATCTACACAAATTGATAATTTATCGGGCTACTATACGAACTAACATATTACCGGTTTGGCTTGGAGATTGGACATAAAGGAACCTCTTGCAAAAGTATGAAAGTGACAGAATCTGGAAATTGCATTTTGAAGGAGGTTAGCCATACTAACTGCTATATAACGGCTAGGTATTTGGGTTAATTAACTGAATATTATAATAACAGTCATCTAGAGACTGCATTTTATTGGATTTTTAAAACAATTGGGGTTTTTTGAATGGAAAGGATTGAATCCTTGACCGCTTTAACATATCGTCAAATGACATTAAAATTGCAAAAAAAAACAGAGAGTATAATATAATTTGACTCAATGTTAAACATGTATATAACAGTTGTTTAAAAATACAATTTTATTACTGAAGTTGTGCTAAAACCTTTAAAGTGGTTTCGCAAGTTCGACGTTCGACTTTTTAAACCAATTCATCTTCAAAACCTTCAAATCCTTCTTTGCCATAAACATATGAACAAAAACTCAACCTTCTACTATGTCCTAAAACTTCGTAAGTAACATATGGAATATCCTTTTTATTCACCCTCGTGCCATTTGATATGAAACGCGTATAGTAATGAAACCTTACTAGTGCAATATCTTCGCATGTTTCCTTAGGAAGTAAACTGATACGCCGGATAGAATGTCATTAAAGGAGCAGAACTTAGGAATTTGATGGGTCATCGATATAAAAAAAAAACGTGTATCAGTGTATGCTCCATTTCTTCAAATGCTGTAACTACTATCGATTTCCCACGGATTTACCCAAAGTAAAGGTCCTCTTTGGGTCTGGTTTGGGTTCAGAGAGAACATCCTATGCCCCGGATTAAAAAGGAGCATATAACTTTCCTCAGGGTCTAGACGAGGCTACTTATCCATTCATCATGGTTTACAGCCAATAATTTAGTTTTGAATACGAAGAAAACAAAATGTATTAAATTTGCTTTGCCTAATGTAAAAAATCTCGGTCCCGGTGTAACTTTGAACAATGAGGAACTTGAAACGGTACATGCTACGACTTTTCTAGGGATAACAGTAGACTCCAAAATTCAATGGGGTGAGCATATAACTGGCATCACGGGTAAATTAAGCTCTGCTGCGTACGCTGTCAGGAAAGTAAGAGCTCTCACCGATGTAGCCACGGCGCGTCTAGTGTACTTTAGCTATTTTCACTGCATCATGTCCTACGGAATTCTTATGTGGGGCAATGCTGCCGATATCGAGAATGTTTTCGTACTACAGAAGCGCGCTGTCCGTGCTATATACAAACTTGGTGCTAGAGTCTCCCTTAGGGAAAGGTTTAAGGACATTGGTATTCTGACTGTGGCGTCTCAATACATTTATGCCAATATAATATACGTAAGGCAAAACCTAGATTCATATAGTAAAAACAGCGACGTACATCATTTTAATACTAGAAATAAACATAAGTTAACCGCACCTAATTATCGTCTACATAAGGTGCACGGTTCATTTGTGGGGCTTTGTGTACGCATTTATAACAGGATTCCGGTTCATCTCTTGGAATTAACGGACAGTTCTTTTAAAAACAAAATCAAAGAAATTCTTGTTAAAAAGGCATATTATAATGTTAATGATTATTTCACAGATAAACGCAGATGGCAGCTCTGAAGTGGAACAAAAGTGCTTTATTTTTTGTATTTTTCGGTGTTTTAAATTAATAATTGATAAAATAGAATTGTATAATTGTAAAATAAATTAATAATAATTAAATTGTAATAGACAGCTGTGTTGCTGGGAAGTTTGTTCTTCACCACTTCTTCTTTCCAGCCATAACACTAGGAAGTGGTGAAAGGGGGGCGTTTTGGGGGTGCTGTCATTGTAAAATTTTGACGTTAAAAAGTGCTAATCGTATTAGCCTATTTTAATAAATGATTTTGACTTTGACTTTGACTTTGACTTTGAATCACAGAACCGAGTGGCAGGGCTTGTATTTAACCAACAACTCAAAAAGGGGTTGTTATAATTTCCTATTTAGCTATACGAAAATTCATTCCTATTGTCAAAATCTTTTATATTTATGAAGTTAAACTCACTTTACATGCTAATAGCGTTACAATCCATCTCAGCAGCTACAATTTTTTATGAAATAAAATGAGATCGAAATCGATGAAAAAAAACAAATGACAGTTCAATTCCCTCCAGTAATCTGTATTTACGGCCATATGAAGTAACAGGTTTACATTGCTACGGATTCCAGCCGGTGCCTAGACAAAGAATTAGCGGGCCCAGCATATAAATTAGTTGCAAATTGTACTAGACTAGACTAACTGTTGTTATGTGCGTCGGCTTTTTAGTTGTGGTAATAATAGTCTGGAGCTGTAAAATTCAATATTTCTTTCATGTAGGTAAACATAGTGCAGTATTACCTTCTGTTATGCACTGCATAATATAGTTTCCTAAGATTTGAGAAATTAATGAAATTGTGAACGAGTACATAGACAAGTAAATCAGCTTTTTCTAAAAAAAAATCTTATAAAGTCTAGACAGATCTTTGATTAGACTTCTAGAGAATTTTTAGGTGCATTCCAATGAAGCAGCGTTCCATTTTCAAATATTTTTCATTGATTACAGAGAATTTACAATTATATAGGGGCAATGGCAGAATTTTATGCTAGACGCTTAACTAAAGAATCAAATCTTATAGGTACTCTAGAAATCATCCGTTTTTTTCATCAGCCATGCAAATCTTTGTAATATGAGCGTAAAATCGATCATACGGAACAAAACGCGTGACTTAAAAGCGTATCATAGTAGCGAGATTTATGAGCTTGTCTTATGCTTGTTACGTCCTTATTAATTACTATACTCGCATCAAACCATTATTTAACTAGCCGTTTTCCCGCGATTTCACCCGCGCCCCGTTGGGAATTACTGCCCGTACCGGGATAAAATATAACTTGTGTATATTACTCGGGAAGAGTGTAGCATTTATTTATTTAATAGTTTATGTACATTAGCATTAGCATGATTAGCATTCTAATAGGTAGCGAAAGAATTTTCAAATCGGTTCAGTAGTTTCGCAACCTTTACAAACAAACAAACAAAATTTTCCTCTTTGTCATATTAATATAGAAATAAAAAAAATACCAAAGCTCGTATAAAACGTAATAACAAGACAGTAGCTTTATATCGATTAAAAGCTATTCCGATTAATCGATTACACTTAATTAAACACTTAAATGGCGATGGATAAATCAGTTTTAAAAGGACAACTGCCTATAAATAGGAGTGGAGCGAATAAAATGTGTGGTTTTAACCTTGGCTTAACAAAGATACAGAACACGCAATATGTAGTAAGCTCCTATTTAAATATCAATGATATAATGTAGATACAAAATACCTGGGATGTATTGTATAAGGAGGGTGGGGTCAATTGAGACAAGGGGTGATTTGAAACGTTTTCGAAATTTTACCATTATATTTTTTATGGTATTACAGTTTCTGCTGTAAGAATTTTATTAAATGGGGACTTTGGAAAAAATTTTTATTGTTTTTAGTAATTTTCTTCGATAGAAAATACGCTCTCAAAGTTCGTGCCTGTTAATCAGGCTAAAAATGCATAGTTAAACAATTAATATTGCCGTTAAGGACCTCCCTTTTTCATATCCAAGTAAGTAGTCTATACATATAATAAATCTGTAGAAAAGTAATTTTTGTACATTGAAGAAATTGACAAAAAAAATAGCCAGCATGTTAAAGAATAACTAACAGAACCCATTTCCATCATTTTTGTAATTTTTGTCTGTTTGTCTGTTTGTTCGTTCGGGATTCACGTAAAATCTACGAATTAAATGCAGACAATGCTTATATACAAAAATTCTACGTAACTTGGGGTATTACTTAGTTTTTGTTTCATCGAAATCGATTCACTTTATCAAAAGATATGATAAATTTTGTGAATTCAAGATGTAAAATATTACGACACGCAATCTATTTGTCAAAACTGTACATTTGAATGTTGTACTTATATTAGTTGATCGGCCTATTATTAATCTTTACACAGAAAATCACACCTTTATAAGTAACTTCGGAAGAAAAAAAAAAATATGAAAATTTTGTTTAGCCAAGGTTAAAGTAGCTCCATCTGTGCTAAATCTGTGGTAAATAAAATACATCAAATTAGTCAAAGGAGCGAGATGGTAAATGACAATATTACCATACATTCTTTATAGAGGATTATTATTTCAACAGATGGAGTTGTGTATTTTCCGTAATTCACCATATTTTAACACGTAGTGTAATTTTTCGATAGACATTTAATAGTGTTTGTCAGTTTGCCGTGCCACATCAAAATCCAACTATAATTATTACCTTGATGAAAAGAAAATTAATAGTTCTCAGCCAAATTTAAAACGGTGCCATCTAAATTATTTTTTGAACATTATGTCAAAAATGATGACTTTAGTGGAACAATTAATTATCGTTTAAAGTTACAGATGGAGTTCATATCAGGATTTTTTCATAAACATAGTTTAGCTTATCTTCCACTAATGTGCTGGCCTTAAAACAAATTACTTTGAGTGAGTAGTATTAAGTAGACCTTAATTATTTTTTCTGATGCAAAATATGTAAACTTAATCCTAGAAGAAATGAGGATCTATCTCTCGCAAGCGCTGCTAAGCGTGAGGTAGGTAATGTAGGATTCTGTAGCTTTAAAAACAAGAACAGATAAGAAATGGGAGCTTTCTCTATTTAATACCATACACACGTAAAATGCTTTATGCGTCTGAAAACGTACAAATTACGCGCCGCATACCAGAGACATGCTTACTTTCAACTTCTGATCGCAAGTACACTGTTCACGATTACGAACAGTCTCAGTACGACCCGAGCCAAGTCTAAAAAAATACCTTTTATATAAAACTACGTTTGATGTCATTTAATCACAAATCTAAAGACAGAATTGTTCTCTGTTGCAAATCCTATCCACCTATATCCTATCCTAATCCAGAATGCATTGCAGGTGTGCATAGCACAAAAACCAATGGTATCCTATTCGAGAAGTCAAAAGAGTTGATCTGCCAACGTCGCCATCAGAATTACATTCATCGTTGAATGAGGTGAATAAATTTTCGGAAACCACAATAACAGTAGGAGCCAAAGCGTATTATCGCTTCATAGAGCTCTGATTGGCCCCAGGTGACCAAGTCAGGTCTGATTTGTTCGTTCATCAGATCTTTGAAAGTGTTTCGGTGGATACTTACTGTCGTCCTGTTTACGTGTGACACAAAATATACGAAGTGAAGTAGTGACGCACAGTATACAACACTTATGTTTCTTTTGATTTGCTGGCTCCACCAAGAAATGACAAATTGCGAGCGCACATTTTTAAAATCTTGGCAAAACTGCAGGTTTCAAGTACGAACACATGAAGTGGACTCTCACAGATACGTACATTTTGCCTATTCGTGAACTAATGCAAACATTTCGGTGGAGTCCCGGCTTAGGCCACCACATTAGGCGTGCGTGATCCTCGGGTGTGTGAGTAGCGCGGGCGCCGCGCGTGCGTCGCGAGCGCGTTGCATGAGCGTCGCGTTTTGCTGCCCTGCAGCACGCGCCGCTCTCCTTGACGTTTAACTGCTAAGGCGTTTAGCTAAGGATAGCGGGCGAAGGGGTAAATACGCAACTTGAGCGCCGCGTGCTCGCCGCGAGCGCGTCGCTTGCACTCTTCACACATGCCGCAGGGCAGCAAAACGCGACGTTCACGCAGCGCGCTCGCGACGCCCGCGCTACTCACACGCCCGAGGATTGCGCACGCCTAATGTGGGGTCAGCCTTACCATAGTGAGTAAGTGAAACTATCCTACCCTATGCGCCTGCTGATGATGATGACTCATTTTATCATCCATCCAGCTATTCCCCAACTATGTTGGTGTTGGCTTCCAGTCACCGAATCTGTTTGAGTACCAATATTTTGCTTGGAGCGACTACCTATCTTCAATCCAGTCAACTACACAAGACGATATCCATGGTAAGACTGACAGACTTTCTGGCTTCTGATTAGTCGCAGCAGCTGCAGAAAATTTACAAATGACAGCTTTGTCAGACTCAAAGCATATAGACATAGATTATAGCTGTTTCCTGTGAAAATTACTTTACGCACCATACGTAATAATTTTCCAAATTGGCTGACTAGATCCAGAGATATTCACAACGTCACAAAATTTACTTCTTTCGTTTAGATAAATGGTCACATCCACAACACAACCTTGATCAATGAATCTATGCTACTGTTAAATCATCATCCTCAGAGCCTTTTTCCCAATCATGTTGGGGTCGGCTTCCAGTCTAACCGGATTCAGCTGAGTACCAGTGCTTTACAAGAAGCGACTGCCTATCTGACCTCCTCAACCCAGTAACCCGGGCAACCCGATACCCCTTGGTTAGACTGGTGTCAGACTTACTGGCTTCTGACTACCCGTAACGACTGCCAATGATGTTCAATGACACCTATGACATCTATGCTACTGCTAAGTGCTAATCCTAATTATACTGTCACGTGAAAGAATGCACCTACGGGATAAGTAGTATTTTGACTATTCTATATTGCCCACGCAGACGAAGTTGCGGGCAACAGCTAGTTTATAATAAGTAGCTTGTAATACCGCTGTAATGACAGACAGATCGCCTTTCCTAGTTGTTATTACCGTTTCTATGGCAACGCCTAACTCAGTCTAGGCTATGGCTAACTAGACTGTTATGCTTTGCTTTGCCTTCAAGAATTCCCGCTGTGTCCATAAGGAAAGAACCATATTTAGATATACCTAGACGTGTTATCTTTACTAAGATGGATTTCATGGATTAACAGTTTTTTTTTGCAACACAAGTAAAGGATATTTCGTAATTGGCAAGATTGTAAGACTGATTTTTTTTAAAGTTGGATGTTGAACATTCTACCAATACCTATGTCAAAAGTTACAAAATGCAGTATTCAGATACCTACTGCAAAATTAATTATTTGCATAAATTAATAAATTATTGACCTATTCATAGATTAAATCACATGTTTCGAGATTTTTTTTTATTGATCATGTTGACCGAAGTTTCATCGAATTAATAAAATTGTTAAATTAAAAAAAGGTCAATGCACTCCATAAATATAAAAAAAACAAAGATTTATTTTCAAAACACACATTTTATCATGACAGCCACTAAATTCAAATTCAAATAACATACCGTAATCTCACAACTATTTTAAAATTCTGCACGCATATTTTCAATACGGATCCATTTTGTTACAACAAGATAAAATGCATAGCAAAAATTCTATGGCGTCACCTACAAGCCTACAATAGCATTCCAGGTTGTTTTTTGCCCTTATTCCGAACCAGTGTAGCATTCCGAATAAATGAACACTATTTAAAATGGAAGCTTTAGCTCCCTTTCACTCTGTTAGGGTCAGAAAGAGATGGTTAGTGTTGGCTTATTTCACTATTTAGGCAA
The DNA here is from genome assembly GCA_033682625.1 of Helicoverpa zea x Helicoverpa armigera. Taxonomy (NCBI): domain Eukaryota; kingdom Metazoa; phylum Arthropoda; class Insecta; order Lepidoptera; family Noctuidae; genus Helicoverpa; species Helicoverpa zea x Helicoverpa armigera. The sequence continues at coordinate 9,236,434 of JAWIIS010000045.1, forward strand.
TGCACGAGTTTGTAGTACTGCGTGCATGAAATGTGAACAGAATCAATTTATGGGTTTTTAAATTAATTAAAATTCACATATCAAGTTGAAAATTGAGTTTTTTTTCAATATCTATAGTTTATTTTAATTTATCGTAATATGTTTTGCAAATAAAATTCATTCAATCAATCATTTAAAAATTCATAAAAGAAAACTTTTTGCGTTTATTTCACGGAACTAACGTAATTGGATGATTGTCAGCAGTAAAGCAATTATTTACTTACGGAGAATAGTGCAAATAAATGATTGCAATCTTGAATTCTGTTTTTCCTATCTAACGCTTCCTTAGAAATAGGGGAGTAAATTGGGAATAAGTTTTCTAAAAACCGAAAACAATTATTTGCCTAGTAGGCTCCCTCTTTAAAATTATTGCTCAAGAAAGACATCTTGTACAGAATCTATTACAAATGAAAGACTCTTGCCATAAAAGTGGGTTTCCTTAATAAAAGCAATTAAATAGAGGACTCCTTATCACTGCCCTGTTTTCACTAAAATCTTACAACATTGTGACTTCTATTTAACACTATCCTATCTTCTTTGTTTACAAACTGTTCCCATAAAGTTATTTGCTGCTGTTTCGTAATTTTTACGTTCTTTCGTACTTTTGACTTCCTTATGAATAATTATGTAATGTTTGTATTTATATATTTTTTTATAACTGTTACTCTAGTTCTAAATATGGAAGCTGTATGAAACTGTAATTAGGTTTATAATTTATAAGCTTTCATGATAGGTATGCGTTTCCTTTCGTAATAGGTACGTTTCAGATCAAAATATATGTGTAATTTTCAGGTTGTTTGCACATTTCACATATTTTAAATTATTTGTGTTCTCTTGTATCTTTAATATGTTCTCGAATTAAATAGAATATTGTGAACTTACCTAATTTGTATTATGTTTAAATTGGTTTTAACTGCATATGACCATTATTACCGTAGTCAATAAAGATGATGAATAAATAACTGACAAGAATATTGACTGGTCAAGAATTTTCGTGTTCATATTCTTTTATTTTTAAGCAAGTCTTCAAGTAGTTTGACAACACCTACTTATGACAATTATCTCGTTAAGTACCAGCTATCATTTCACATAACTTTCAACGAGCTTGTTTCTGTATTATTATATGTACTTAGTGGTAATACATATTTATTTTGTTCATATTCATGTCAATGAGTTATGTTTTTTTTACAATAAATATAAGCAGGTGTTTGTAAGTTTGCTTGTTCCTGAAGATAATCTCTGTAACTGTTTTTTTACACTTAATTTAAGTAAATATATGTCTGTTTCTTTCTGAAGAAATTCTATTAAACTGTTGAACAGACTCAGGAAATTGAAAAGGAATGGTCTTTGCTTTCATTTTGAGTTCACTTAAGTCACGAAATCACTAAGGCTTTAAAACAGGTATTGTTCAAAAACTTGCAATTCTATATAAGTTTTCTACAAGAAAGTTACAAATAACACAAGTAACATAGTATCTTGTGAATTTTATTAGTCATAAACGAGGTTTAACCGATGACCAACAGGTTATTTTAAGGTGAGTACGGGCAAGTGTCATTTTGTATCGCTTTATAGCCCAACATTTTAAATTGCAGCTTTTATCGAACGAGACACCTAGACTGAAGCTTTAAGTGTTTTCAAAAATGTATTAAAAATTATGTCGCTACAAAATATTACAAAGAAATTCAAGCACATTTAATTTTAGCTGAAAGTATACAAAAAAAACCTACAAAATTTTTCGTACACGATTCACATGAACGTGCAAAAATAAATTATAAATATCCACTTTCAAATACTCTAAAAAGTAGGTATATTTCAACCATAGATAAGGCTTCCTACAAATTCCCCCTTTGCATTCAACCTTTTTAAAAACAAATTCATTTCTTCGATTCCCCTTCGCATGTCTGCCTTCCCCCATAAAAATGCAACGGCAATTATTTTCAAGTTAAATCAATATTACTATAACGAGGTATAACTACAGCGTTTACCTGTCCCGACCTTGAATGAAAGGCAGGTAGGCTAGCTGGCTGAATGGCTCCTTGGTTAACGGACTCTTTGGAGTATTTGCGCTCTCAACCTTTTTTGTTTATGGCAATGTCATAATGTGAAAGTAGTAAAAAAAAAACTGATTTTAAGCGTGGAAGTTGGGATGATCTTGATCTCCATTCCAGACACAACCATATCGGGACGCGGGATTGTTTCAAAGAGTTTCTACGGCCCTAGTACATAAAACATGGTGGATTTTAGTTAGTAAGGGTCTGACAATTACGCTGCACCCACAGCGAGTCATTTAATGATTTCATATCCCAAAAAAGACAACCATAGTTATTGGCTTAGAAGCTTTGGCCCTCTATGTTGAGACTATTATTGCAATGTGATTGTACTATCAAAAGTGTTAAAGTTATTTTGTACGATTCCGTTGTGAATAATCTTAGGCCAAGCAATATATTTCCAATTAACTTTAATTCGGTAACACAATACTCTAACGGTTTTAGTTGTAACTCTACGCTTGCAGTAATTAGAGCCGTGTGGAATCGATTGCTACGTTAATTTCATACGAATAATTTTTAATTTGTATTGCATGTGGTGCTGATAAGGATGTGATTATTTGAATGGGTGGTCCCACTGGGAAATGATGGCCTATTTTATATCCAAAAAGATAAGAGGTACCTATTGGTCACCTTTAGGTTTATTCTCGAAATTGCAAAATTATGATTGTGTCGATTTTTTTCTGCATATTTGCTTCATTTGCCTGTTAGTTAGAGAGCTTCCACTGCCATAGCGACTAACAGTTCATAAATGACCAGCATTTTTAAGCTTTAATCAGCAACATTTAGCAAATATCGTCATCCTACTAATTTTCCATGTTTCGAAAGAGGTTACCTCCCACTCAGTCTTCACAGCCTTTCTTAGGTCATGCCTCCAATATTCTGGGGTCCTCTACTTAGTTAACGCTGAGATATTGTCTATACTGATATTAAAAAGTGAAGAGTTTGTTACTTTGAATGCGCTTAGCTCCCACAGGAACTACTTACTGGCTACTAGTAAAATTCGAAAAAATATTTCAGTGGTAGACAGCCTTTTTATCGAGGAAGGAAGCCTTTTTATAGAATACCTAAGTACTTGTTCTTTTTGGAGGGTAAAACTGCTGACGGAAGCTAGTATTAAATTATATTATCAGAGTTTGATATCGCTACGTTACGGTGCGTTCTATACGCACCAGTAGTACCTAAATCCTAACTGCATTGACATAAATCTAGAACAAGGTCACAGATAAGGTTATATAGGCATTGTTTGATTTCAATGCATTACCTACATAGTAACATACGATAATTTGCAATGTTTGTTTGTGTAGTTATATGATAAATTGTTTGAAGTGGACGTAATCAGAAAAATGCATTTAACGTCAAACGTTAACCTTGGCTTTGAACGCGTATCGATAGCCATTCATTCTAAATATGCGCAGAAATTACTAAAAAACAAAACCAGACTAACTTATAATGACTGAGCTGAATACCACATTTCCTTTGCCAAACTGTCAAAACAAAACGCAACTGTAAACTATCCCGCCAAAAGTCCGCCATATTGCCATTTAACAGTAAAAACAAAACGAATGTTAACTTTCACGAAACAGCCAGGAATGTACAAGAGTGCTAGTATTACTCCATGATTTGGAGCCAATGTTTGAACCAATGTTGGTGTAACACGTTTGGTGGTATACCCCAAGTTTTAAGCTGATTCATTTAAATGCAAAGTGAATTTGTAACCTCAAAATCATTGAGAGATCTTGATAAAGTAGGAGTTTGTATTCAGGGATGCATTATCAGAATTATAAGCAGTCCAATTTAGTCACATTTCGGATTTTCGTAGTTGATAAAATACTAAAACGGTTATTTAGGTTTCATAATTAAAATTCCTTTGCCAAAAGGAACAAAAAAATGGCTGCTATAAAACTGTAATGATCTGGATTCTAATTTTGGAAATCCCAAATTATCCCAATGAAATTAACTTTAAAGTTTTTTGGGTTAGGGCTCATAACAGTGTAGCCAGTCCTGTTTATATGTCTGTGCTTGCATGACCTGTAAACTAAATGCACTAGGAATTGCCATAATAAAAATTAACACCATCCATGCTTTATAAAATTTGTGGACTACACTTTTTGGTAGACAAATAATATTATGTAGGCTATTAGTATTAAGTTTTAGTTAGCTATACCGGTTTTAGAACTATTTTAAACAAACGAAGTAATAAAGCTGCATAATGTAGTATTTCTACCTAAATGCACTATCAAACTAATAGAGAATTACTACAAAACCATTGAATGGCCCAACGTTGGCCCAACTCCAAAGCCGGTTGTACATACCTGTTACCAGGAATTTCGTTGTGTAGACACTGAGAGTATACCGGTTTCGTCAGCTGACGCTTACAAAAATGGCGGCAAGCTCGCGAACGAAGATTGATAACCTAATCTTGTAGTTTTTGTAATCGTTTTCCATGTGTGGGCATTCGATAAGGAATGATAATAATATTTTGATGTTTTGAAATGAGAAAATATGCTGGCTGAATGAGATTTCCTTGTTGTAAAGAAAAGTTTTAGTTTTGTCTATAAATGTAAAAATGGTGTCCCCGGTCCCGGTTGGCCCACCCATTACTAAGTTTTCTTACTAGAAATACAAATAAATGGCTGCAATTGAATATTCTAAAGTATTTTATAAAATCTTTACGTACCTTTTTTCAGCCTTTCAAGCGTCCTAGACTAAACAGAACAGCACGAAAACTGACACAGATTTGATTCAATATTCGCACATCCGCGTCGAATAAAGCGCCAATTTGGTACTGATTGTAATAACAGCTGCTATTGAGATATATCTATGTTATGGACCAAGTGATAAATTGGGCACTATACATAATGCCCGGTCAATATGAAAAATGCCCAATATGAGAGTGCAATTTGATAATAAATATTCAAATAATCAAATTGACCGGGCACTATACATATTGACTGTGACCTTTTGGGCAAAGTAATACAAACATATTTAAGTTCAATTTTTTTATTGTTATTGCCATTTAATATATACTAATATTATAAAGCTGAAGAGTTTGTTTGTTTGAACGCGCTAATCTCAGGAATTACTGGTCCGATTTGAAAATTTCTTTCAGTGTTAGATAGCCCATTTATCGAGGAAGGCTATATAGGCTACTTTTTATCCCGGTACGGGAAGTGGTTCCCACGGGATGCGGGTGAAACCGCTGGCAGAAGCTAGTTTAAAATAAAGTAAATATTAAACCAAATAATTAGCCTCATGATTTTGATTAATTATGAAGGACTTCTGCCTTAAAAATCCACTAGTTTTTGTATTTCAAAGTTAAGGAAAGTCATATTAAAAATATAACATAAAATATAATTAAATTTAAAACAAAAATTTCACTCTCTCAGCGAAATCTCTGTCTCTGGAACATCATCAGGTGACATAAATCTTTCCTTGCAGATAGTTAATTGGTTTCTTGAATATAGTTGATTTAAAACACCTTGTTTTGTTCCCACTTTATAAAGGTTAAAGGTTAAACTTTAGCAAGCATATTTCTTCCATCGCTACGAGCGCGATCAACTTCGGGAACTCGGACCCTTACAGTGTCATCAATTGCAGCCATGGGATATTTAGCGCTTGATACATCCAACATTATATTTGCTTGTTTTTGCAAATTTATTTAAGTATGCGTACTTCCCCCCGCCCTCCCACCGCGTAAAATATAGCTTTTTATTATCAAATTGCCCAACTGCCATGTAGCAATATAATAATGCCCGTGCAATGTGATAAATAATGAAGTTAAGATAGTTATTAATCACTTGGCCCGATAAAGCTAGACATTATTCATAATGCTCGGGCATTATTTATAATGCCCGAATTAATCACATGGTCCATAACATCTATACTACATACCTACTCATATCGAGATAAAAGATAATGTAATTGTAGGATAATATTGTTGATAACAATGTTATCTTTAGGTATTATTTTGATGGTTACGAAAACACATTAAGAAGATGTCGTCTGTTTAATCTGTATTACAACTATTATGAAATTGAAGTGCAATAATTGGATCTAATTTTAGAAGTAATTAGGGAGATAAAGACTCAACTTTACCTACTTTTAGATAATTGCCATGTCAGATATTTATCATATCGTTCAAGATCTTTCATAATACCTACATTTATACCTATGTTATTTTTTATATACCTACAGGGTGTGCATTAAATAGGGATGATGAATAAAATCTTTCCGAAACCATTGCTATAGTGAAGGCCATCCTCGATAAATGGTTAAGCATACCTATAATATTGAAAGATCTTTGGCCTTTATATTTCAGCGTTAACATATTAATATTTTAATTTCTTAATAATTTACAGTTTAATTACCTCAAATATGTTGCATCGGAGAGCACGTACTTAAATGTCGGTCCTGCGCCTGATCTTTTTCCGGTCGTGTCGGATTGCCGTCCCATCGGGTTATGAGAGTGAAGGAATAGGGAGTGCATCTGTGTCTGCGCAAATACTCGTGCACTATAATATGTCCTGCGCAGGAGGCTGATCTCCTTAAATGAGAACGGCCGCCGTGGCCGAAATCGGCTGTGGACGAAATTATTATACCACAAATATGTTAGGATTTAAAGGAGATGGCCAAAAAAACACCCAGAGTCGACAGGAACTTCATATATATGATTGGATTCAGTATAATTTGTGGATTTTAAAAAGTATTTCAAACCATCTAAAAACCATGGGGTTCTCTTTTTATAACGTTTTTTCGATCAAGATTTTAGTTCACAAGAAAGTTTACTTTTACTGTTTGATGTTCGTTAGAAGTTGAATGCAGACTCGTGATTGGACCGTTTTGCATTGCTAAGTCATTTGTTATATTTGACAATGTCACATGGCGCGATTTTCAAAGACAATTTCTCCAAAAACATATCATAGCCAGTTGTGAAGGTTGCATGTAACTGCGAAACCTCTCTAAGTAGGTAAGGTCGGTGCTTAATTGCATCTGGAATGGTTAAATACAAGACCTTTTAATCACCAGGCCAACTCTGAAACTATGGGGTTATTACTAGTGGCTTGTATAATGTTAGTTTACTTTGCTTTTTTATGTCCTTTGATGTTAATAATCTTTAAAATCAACATATATTCAACATAACCTATTTTTGCGATAATATGAAATAGCTCCTATACCCCATGGATTTCAGTCTGAATTTTTTGGCACCATCAAAGGTCTATCATAAAGAACCTATTGGTAACCATTTCATTGCTGTCGATTCTGGGTTTTTTTTCTATGAAAATTTGGCCATCTCCTTTATTTTCCCTAAACGTGTGAAAGAAAATTCATGACAAAACAGAAAACTTCGAATTTTCATTCAGTTATAATATAACCAGTTCCCATGTTTAACGCTTTTCACTTTCCACAAGACATGACACTGCGCATTACGAAAATAAGTTTCCTTATTATGAAAATTATTACCCTGTGAAATTCACGCCCATTCACCACGTAAAGATTGGTGTCGCTTGTAAATCATTTTTGTTATAAAGATTATTATTTACTGCTTATAAGTATGTTGTTTAATTGCAAAAAGATTAGGCAATTAGCATTTGAAAAGCTTCTGGGTATCTTTTTAATGTAACTTTCTTTCTTAGGTCTTTATATGTATTTCCGCAAATGTCCGCGTCTTTTTCTTGCCCACTTTCTAACAAAATCTTTTTTGGTTTATAGTCCTTTACTGGTTTTCCCCATAGTTTCATCTGCGTCCCTTGGGAAGTGCTATCCGAACCCGAATAGAAAGTGCTAAGGTACCCTATGATCCTTCTGAGGCACTAGACCATCTGTGTAACAAACATAACTGTTCAGTAAGTAGTTTTGGTGTAAAAGCGCAGACTAGTGAAAATGATAATATTTATTCGCCGAGATATGGTTAACACAAAAGGTGATAAAAACCAAAAACAAATAACAAATACCTATAACGCTAACCTATAAAAGTTTATTTCTATAATTAATAAGTATATTCTTCTATTGTTTAGAAGCACCCTTCAATAAGCCAAGCTTTTAACTTCTTTTTAAATATTGCTTTAAGTAGCTCTCTAATTTCTCTAGGATTTTTGTTATATATGTTAATAGTAGAAGTAGATATTCGGTTTAGTACAAGTACTTACTTACATAGTAGATAAACTTACAAAAGACTTGAGAAATAACACGTAAACACATTTCCTACGTATTTACATGAAGATTAGCAGATAAGTAACATAGAAGGCTACTGTTTGTAAATATTACAGCACAATATGAATTCTTAACAGTTTTTTTACTTGACATTCTTGCAAAAACACTTTGTTTACTTACTTAGTGGTATTTTTTTGTTAGCAGTTAAGATAACTTCAGGTACGTAAATTATCTTTTTTATGGTCTTATTTTCGGCTCATGTAATAAAAAAAACCGGCCAAGTGCGAGTCGGACCCGCGCACGAAGGGTTCCGTAACCGATCTATAAAACGGACAAAAAATTACGTTTGTTGTATGGGAGCCCCCCAAAATATTTATTTAATTCTAGTATTTATTTGTTGTTATAGCGGCAACAAAAATATACCATCTGTGAAAATTTCAGCTCTCTAACTATCACGGTTCATGAGATACAGCCTGGGTGATAGACGGACGGACGGACGGACAGAGGAGCGAAAACAATAGGGTCCCGTTTTACTCTTTGGGTACAGAACCCTAAAAATATAAGGAATATATAACCATCTAGATATTCTTTTGAGCTTTGCATGCTGCTGTTCAAAGAGCAGATTTTATCATTTACGGACTATCCTCCTTGCTCCCCCTGTGTAAAAGTGAACTAATTCCCCGACAAGAAACTGGCAACATGTGCCCTTTCTAAGGCTTATCCGTATATCTAATTTTATTTAAATCGTTTTATTAGTTTCTGGTATCACGAAATCTCGATTTTTATCACTTTTACAATAGGTATTAGTAAAGATTTTTTGTTTCCGAAAAAATACATGCAGCGTTATTCGGAAGCAAGCGAATTACATTGGCATGCAAAACCTAACATTCTATCAATCTCATACAAAAAATAACACGAAAGGAAGTTCGCTTTGCCCTTTTTGCCCTACCAATCAAAAAGATATGGTGAATTCCTTCGACGTCTGATGATTTTTCCCAGACATCAGTAATTAGGGTCGTCACGCAAAGAAACCGGGTCACGCGGTAACCATAGATAAATTAAACTTTTTTTGAGTCCATAGTGTGGATGCAGTTACGAAAGAGTTAGATTGTAGAACTTGTTAAAGCTTGTGTTTACAAAGTGATAAAGTTGTGTTGAGATTATGGAGATGAGGTAGTAAGTCCTACTTATGCGGATAATGTAGTAGGTTGCTGTTTAAGTGGAATAAACTGTTTAAATGTTAAAATGGAATCTTGTCTTAAGTTGTCGAAATGTAAAGACTAAAGCATCTTAAAAATCAGATACCCCCAATGAAATACATAAGTACATATATCCGATTCGATCAACTACCACTACTGGAATATTTTTAAAGACATCAAAGTATTTGAGCATTCTTCTGCGCTATTTGGTCCTGAGATCCACTACTTATTCATTAGTGGGCTATCGCCAATAACTACAAAATAGGAACATTAAAAGAGGTCAATTACTTCAGCGTAAATTAAAAATAGTTAATAGTAGCTAACTTCAAGCGTAACTGAAGTTTAATTTCCATTTAACACAGTGGTTCTTAACCTTTTTGTGTTGAGGGACCACTTTACCAAAAGTTGGCTTGCCGGGGACCACCCCATTGGTTTGTCTAAATTGAGGGTTCTTTGATAAAGAATACAAGCACACTTTATAATTAGCACTCATTTCTTTATTATTTAGCAAAAAACGAAAAGCTACAGATTTGAATTTAATAAGATTTTTGTGACTGCATTCTCTTTACCAACGTCTGAATTCTTGGTTCAGTACTACTTACAAATGCGCGAGCGAAGCGAGCGCGAAATTTTTTTCGCACTCGTACGTACGTAAAATGTATCCCAAGCGTTCTTACATTTTTTGTTTGTTGACAAATGCAAAAACGAGGGCATATAATTGTTGAATACGCGAGCGAAGCGAGCGGGAAATTTTAATAATTTTTTAAGACTCAAAACCAAAATTACGTACAATGTAGCCCAAACGTACTAAAACTTTTGTTTGTTGACAAATGCAAAAACGAGGGCATATAGTTGTTGAATACGCGAGCGTAGCGAGCGTGAAATTTTAATTATTTTATAAGACTCAGAACCAAAATTACGTAAAAGGGCTACATTTCAAACCTTAACTTTTTTCTGTTGGTCAAGTAAGATGGATAGCAAGCAAAGCTTTGCGGACCACTTGGAATGCCTCCAGGGACCACCAGTGGTCCGCGGACCACCGGTTAAGAACCACTGATTTAACAGTACTTTTTGTTCCCTTTTTATTGAACTACAATTAATTTTCCATTAAAACAGTTTTGAAGCGATATCTACTAATTTAAACAAAATAACTTTGGATATGGAAGCCGTTGGATCGCTTCACTAATTGCTTCGGACATTAAAAATGAACGTTAAAAGTTGAGGATAGTCTTAGAGCATCGAACCCCCAGGGGACGAGACGACATTACCGTGCCTTATATTTTGCCAAAGATTTAAGATCGCCAAAACTCATGCCTACACCTACACTATATTCCTAACCGAAGAGCTATTTGTTGCATTGTCTCACCCTCCGCGTAAATCTACTTTTCTGTTCATGACGGTTCCAATTGGTTAAATAGTCTTTGCGGATAACTGATACATGCGGTAGTTTATGTTTTTACGATTGGAGTTTCGGTAAGATTTTATAGTATCGTAGAAAATGTGTTAAGAACTCTTTGCTTTGATGTGGATGGGTTATGAAAGTCAATTTTTCTAAGTCTTATGAAAATATTTTCAAGATTTTTTTTATCTAAACATTTTCCAGCTATTTCTTTATGATCTCTAGATTTTTGAGTGCTATATAATAATACAAGCCATGCAGCCCAAGAATTACTTTAATCAAAGTTTGAAGGATTTCATAGAGTCAGACAGGCAACCCATGTAGTTCTATGAAAAATGCAATGCTCATTATGTCATTCATCAGCAACCGAAAATTTAGAGATAGGTTAACTATTATCGGATACGTTAAAAGCTCTAATAAATCTTTTGGTAGATAATGTTGTGTTTTGTATACCTTTGTTTGCTAAATTAGAGTGAAAGATAGCTGAAATCAGTTACTTACTGACTTGCGTTTTTTGTAGGTGCATTCTAATGACTTCGTGTAAAGTTAAGTTTTGTTTAGAAGTTTTGTTTGTACTACTTTGTACTTAATAACTTTTGCGATATGACTAATAAGTCATAACTAATTCACTATTGTATTTTTTACTCTCAATATAAATGTAGGTACTTATTACTGTGGGAGTATATCAAGCTAACGACCTTTTTTTGGGTCTATTTGAAAGCTAGAATTTCGCGAGGCAGACTAATGGCAGAAAGTAGGTGCCTACTAAATCTATCTACTTACCTACATAGACAAAAATAGAATCTGATCTAAGGAAACCGTAGACAATGTGGGAAATAAGTAGGTATTTTACTAACTCCTAACAGCAAACATTTTAAGCTTTACCTTTATTTACCACATATATCCTTTTTATAGTAGGCGCAAAGTATTAAATGGCTTCATCCCGCAATAGATGCAAGACGAGAGTGTTAGACTTTTTGTTTTTTCCACTGTATTCCTTCTGGAGCCCTAAACCCTACTTTACCCACATGTTCAAGACGCATTTCCCATCCCTAAAACTGTAAATTAATATTCCTAAATATGATTAACCTTGTTAAAAGCCTATTAAAACAACGTTGTTACCCACTTTTTTTGTAGTAGCGCATACAAAAATATGGTTTATTGCTTTTTATATGTCTGTCTGCCTAAATCAGTCTGCTCTGCCTACAAGCTCACTAATATGGCAATGGCCTACAGACCTAGTGATGTGATTAACATAACAATTTGGTCGATTGTCACAGATGACAGCGGATTTTTTTTTTGTTTTTTTTTTTTCGTTGCTGTGTGGGTTAAAATCTAATATTCGAGGGGTTGTTTCTTTATTTTGAAGGAGTTATGGAATAACTTTAATGTTATTTTCCAGTATTTATTAATTCCAGTAATTAATATTCCAGTTGATACTGCAAATTGAAACTGTTTTTACCTTCTTAATATTTTTGTCTTATACTTAATCTAGCAAGCTTAGCTTAAGTTGGGCAAACATAATGGAATAGAGACTAGCTTGACCTTTTCTCTTGCCTAAAGATAAGTGATGATAAATGAATGGCAAACAGAGTGTCTTTTTTTTTCTTTCTTCATTCCTTGTGAAATTATGTACCTATACAATTTTATCTATGTTCTCGCTTTCTCCCAAAACGTGAGCTGTTTTCTCTAAACCATTTTTGCTATTTTAACCCACAATTGCCCAACAGTTCCGGATGCATTAGGTTAATTCAAAACTATGACGGTTAACTAGGTAACGTAAATATTATGTTTATCAAATCATTTTACGCGTAGCTTTGCGCTTTATTTATGTATTTGGTAATCTTGGTAGATGCTGTTATGACCAGTTTAGACGTTATTACGAAAGGGAAGGAGAAAAACATCGGTTTTGTGTCAAAACATAGGTACATCATCTTTCATCATTTAAAGCTGAAAAGTTTTTTTCGTCTAAACACGTTAACCTCAGATGCCTACATTAGGTACTTTCAGTCCGATTTTAAATAAATTTCAGTGTATCTCAAGATACCTTTAGTAGAATAGTCCCCTAAACTTATCGATACCAGCCAGTATCGACAAAATTGTGGTTGTCACGCAATTCGCGTTCCCTGCACCCCGACCTACCATAGAGTCAGTGGAGCGTGGCGCACCGTTGGCGGGAAACCGTTGCACCACATCTGTCATTGGAAATAGTTGTTATTAACCGTCAAGTTGTTTATGGTGGCACGTGCTTATTATGATTGCTGTTAGTTTTTAAATGTTTACGTAAAGATAGAATGAGGAGAATTTGCGTTATGAACATAACATAAAATAATGCCTTTTTAGGAGGCCTAAGGGCCGATCCAAAATATTTCTCACTATATCTTTCTTCACATGTTTTTCTTTCTCTCAGATTTTAAAGAGAACGACCGTGTTACCTTCCAATATAAATGTTATGATTACAAAAATCAGATCTGCAATTGTTGAACTATGGACTTCGGCATAATATCTAGAGAAATTCATGAAAAAAAAAAACCTTGGTAGAGATTTAGGTACTTCATGAATTTCTTCGCGGAAAGCAGGCACGATCTTACGTTATAAATAAACCAAACAAACCAAACCAGAGAACGTGAAGTAATTAAAACGATATTCTCTCGAACAACTTTTACCCAATAAATCACGGAATATGTCCAAATAAGTGCAAGTTGCATAATACACTTGCACTTTGTTATGAAATCTCTGAAGTAATAAATCAATCTGAAGGTACATTTATGTAGCAAGAATTCACACCGAAGTTACTGAATTTTAATTGCTTATTAAGGAATTTCGATTTCCATATATCCATATATACCTAAGCTATACTTTCATTGCAGCGTGAACTTAGGTATCCACCTCTTGAACACACAAAAACATACCTAACGAAATTCATCAAAAATATCGTCTTTTAAAATTGAACCAAAACCACTACTTATATCAAAAATCTCTCGATAAACCAAGCAAAGCTCATAAAATATTAACTGGCCGTTCCACTTGGCGAACAGTCAGGTACATTATTCCAACTTTGATAAAACATTCAGTAATTCAAACAAGTTTATAGTCTCTCGATAACAGTTACGATGTTGTAATCAATGATCGTAATAATCGTCAGAATATGCCAGTGTCACTGACATGCAGCAAATATTATAAGCCGACCGATTTCAAAAGCTACGATACAATCAAGCGGATCGTATATTAAAGTGACACCACAATTCTGCAAGGTTACCCTCGACGAACAGGTGCCGTGTCCGTTACATGGCTGTTCAAACGAGTTTCAATTAAAATCGAGTTCTTAAAACACAATCGATTAAAAGCATGCGTCTCGATTAAATGCTTGAAGCTTCTGGATTTTGGTACAGATATGTAAAATCAAATTCTTGTGTAAAACAAACGAGATCGATTTTTGAGTCGATTGCGAGAGAATTTGGGGCACGCTGTGTTTACTGGTTTTGGATGTAAAATTCTGAAATAAAAACTGCCCCGAATTTCGTTGGTATCTTAAGTTGAAAGTTGCATATGCATATTGTATAGGTATCCATATCGAAGTATATTTGATCCGTGGGAACCGTGCATTAAGGTCAGACAGATTTATTGGCGCTCGCAGTCTCATCATGTTGTCAACTGGTTTGATTGTTATTATATTGACCTTACTAATTCTGAATGCAAAAATAACTGTTTGTCTGTGACACTTTCACGTGGAAGTGGATGTGCAAATTAGAATTTCCAAGAAATTCTTTGTCTTTCGTTAGATAGGTAGAAGACGATAAAAATTATGGGCATTATAGCTACCTACCTACTTTAGTAGCCAAAAAGTCTGAAACCAGTATTTGCAAGGGGAAGATAACTGGGTTTAGGAGATCAGATAGGCGGTGTCTCCAAGCAATACACTGGTCATCAAGTGCATCCGGTGAGACTGGAAGCCGGGCCTAACATAGGTACCGAATTGGGAAACAGTTGCGCGATAGAAAATGAGGGCAAATATCCTTAGTTTAAAATTTGACATAATAGGTACCTACCTATCATTACCTACCTCTTGATCAATTTGGGTCCTCTCAGATCCGTTTGTCACTCCTTTTCCACCATTCCCAAGAATGTCCTGTCAATCTATAAATCTGAACATATCCTTAATAAAGTGCTTTTTCCTTGCAGATCAAACAAGTACCTGCAGAAGTCGGCGATCACTAGAGTATGCGCCGTCGGAGGTTTCTTTATATCCATACCGGTATTTTTAACAGGTTCGTACTGTCTATTACGTTCTTTTTAATCACTCGGGACTACTCTAGTTGTTCTCACGGTTTTATAAGGGTTAGGGAGGATAAGCTTGTGGGAACTTATTAAGTGCTGTCTAATGGGAGCCAATAGATACTAGTCTATTTTTTTAATATAAAAAGTCGCTAAGTACCTGTAACATCGAAAATATTATGGACATGCTTCAAAGTAATTTGAATAAGGATTCAAAACTCACAATATCGAAGAAAGCTACGCTGAAGTAACCAATATTTCAAAGATAGGTACCTACATCGTTTCCTTATAAACGTCATTTATTATAAAACTTCTTAAAAAAAAATTAGCTCATCTAAGTAGACCACTAATTCCACCTTCTCATTTCCAGGAATAATACTCTACACCTTCATCCAGTTCCACTCAACGCCAGCCATCGTAACCTCAGTGTTCATTGGCGTTGGCATAATCTTTTGCGGCTGTGCAATGGTACACAACGTCTTCGTATGGCAAAAAGAAAAAACGAACTTAGTTAAGGCCTTTCGAACCCAAGAACTTAATACTACGACCACTTCGCCCAACTTAAATACGTCCAATGGAGTTATAATTGGCAATGGGCATTTGAATAATACAGGAATGGGGAATTTGAGTTTCCATAGCATGACTGCCGGCGGTGCGTATACGCATCCTATAACGTTGTTGCAACAAGGAGGTCCTTATATTATAAGGTGAGTTTATTTTTACTGACCATGCAAGGTCACAGCTAAGATTGTTTCTTGTCTTCTTGTTTACTTGGCTAACATAAAATAAGATAGAAGCTCATTGAAATCAAAACACTGAGGTAATTAATCAAAATTAAAATGACAGAAAAATATGTAATTTGGCTGTAAAGCCAGTTAAATCAATAAAATTACCAATCTAATAATATCTGATTCCGAACTAAATAAACGTTAATCATTCTTAATACATAACCGCAGTTCAAATTCCCAAACCTCTTTACCTATCCATCACTTGACTAAATACTCACCTATTCTTCTCATCTTCCAGACCTCCAACAAGCACACCACCAGGCGAAGGTGCTGCGACGCCGGGAGTCCCAGCAGCTACCATCGACCTGAGCCACGACACGCACGAGCTCAGCACGCTCGTATGAGCCGCGACGTGTCTTATGCGAAGCGCCTCAGTTTGTTCGAAGCGCCTCAGTTTATTCGAAGCGCCTCAGTTTATTCGAAGCGCCTTACATTATTCGAAGAGGTTATACGAAGCGCCTCAGTTTATTCGAGGAGAATTTTGCGAAGTGAATCTCTTTATTTAAAGAGTTCATTCGGAGCTCTTCAGTTTATTCGAAGAGTTTATGAGAAGCGCTTCACTTTATTCGAAGCGCCTTACTTTATTCGAAAACATTTAATGCAAGTTCAATGTGACTGTTATGCAATATGATATAGTTTTTATAACATGTTAACTTTCAAAAGCGTTTTTTGCTTGGCATCGGCTACCCTGAAAGAATGTGGTTTCATATAATTTTGAAGTCAATAGTGAAAAAATATATCCCTTTAACTGTCTTCATCTCTTTATACTTCATCAAAATAAATAGAAATGAGTGATGTTCATTGTTACAAAATTAATGGTTGATCCAGAAGGGTTTGTCTGCCCAGCAAAATAACGACTTTTCATGTATTGTACTTAAACTATGCGAATGTCGACTTATACGACTTGCCAATTAAGTCTGTGACTTTTTCGAAATTGACCTTTGAACATACATATAAGTTGATCGTTGGTGTATGTTTTGAGTCTTTTGATACGAATGTATGAGTGTCCCAGCGGCGGGAGATTGTGTGAGCGTCTGAGTAATGAGTATGGAAGTTTTATGAATTAATTTATAATTTTTTGAGGTCCGTTTTGAGATATTTAGATGTTACTTCTTCTATGTATTTCAGTATTTCTTAATTCTATGTAGCCGTGAAAAATGATGAAAACATACAATTCATACAAGCATATAGCAATACAAAAATCCCAGTCAAAGTAAAACTTAATATATTTTTATAGTTCAAAGTTTAAATATATAATGCGATCATTAGTGATACATAGGTGTTATAAAAGTACATTATTGAGTCAAATACCATCTAAATATCTTAAAGCGACGTTTTCACGAACTTTCAGCCTTAGCTCGAGGCCATAATAAGCCTTATAAACATTGTTCTTTTTTGTATATTATGATAAATGTCATGTAAATATTGTTTCTCTAGTTTATGTTTTAAAATTGCCATGTTTTTATTTTAATTAGTTCTTTTTAAGAATCTTCAAGACTCTTGCCACAATTTTGAGTCGTTAATCGATTATTCGAGTCGATTCCTCAGTCTATTCGATTTATGCGAGTAATGGATATTACTCGGCCAAATTAATTAGTCTTGAGGCGATGATAAAATGGACCACTATGAAATTTTCTTTATTAAAAATAAGATGTGGACGGATGCAAAAAAATTAACGATAGTTTGAATTGCAAGTTCACGATATTTTTTATCGTTTCATGTAAGGCCTGGCAAAGGTAATAAATTACACTGAGATTAAAAACTTCGCCATTTTTACATTATTCAAAGTGTACTTGTGTATACTGTTTCGAAATAATTCTACGTGTAAAATTTCTAGAATATTCGTATTTTTGTAATTGTTATTTTTATAATTTATTTTTCTTTTTACATATTTTTTGACAGGCAATAATTAAGATACGTATGATAAATTGGACCAAGTTTAGCACTAAATATATTTATTGAGTGTGTTTGAGAAATAAAGATTTTAGTGTTAAAATTAAACCCACCAATCTGATCATAGAACTGAAAGTAAAGAGAAAAAAAAAAACATCCAAAATAATAATAGTGTCAAAATGTATATTTGTACATAGTGTTTTTACACAGAAATCAGGAGGCATAAATTTATTTATTATTATTTTCTTAAAGCTGATAACATTTTCTATTTTTACTGTAGTTCATTTTTATGTGAGACTAAAAAATAAAAAAAATATTTAAAAAAGAAAACTTCTTTTATTGCATAATTCATTCATAAAACACACTATTTATTTTTAGCCTAGTTTCTGCGTCCTTCCTTTGCTCTGAAATTAAAGAAAAAAGATTTAAGCATACAAACCAATCATGACCCTATAAAAAGCAATTTCATATTCAGGTACTCCAATCTATGGCTTGACTACATAATCTTAATTAAATTTTTGTTTATATTGATGACGTTAATTCTGGATATATTGAAAAAATATAAGTATGATGGAGAAAACTTGATTCAACATACTGATCTTTCTAAAGATATTCCCTAAACAGATGGATTTTCTCAATTCAGAAGCTAGACCTTCTGTGGCCTAACGCCGGTCTAGAGCACGCCCTACGGGTTGTTTGAAAGAGTTACCGCGGTCCCGGTACATAAAAGGCCCACGACGGAACACGACGGTTTTTAGTCAGTAAGAGTCTGACACTCCCTCACCGCTGCTAACCCACAACAGGAGGGGTCATTTGATGATTTTTGAAAAAAAAAGAGCATGCCTTAGTACAAACGAAACCAAAAAGTGTAACATTCTTTTTGTCGCAAAAAGTTCAAAGATAAAACTCACCTTTTTAATCCCTGATATAACCCTGTGTAATACCCGCTCATGTACCAGCTGAGAAGCATAGACGATATAGCTTGTTCCTCCGAGTCTGTTCTGTCGACCGACGAGAATGCCATCGGCGGAGGAGGCATAGGCATCTCTGTTGAGCCTAGCTGCTGTAGCTGGTGGGAAAAAGGTTTGTTAAGGATTAATAAGTAATTTTAACCGTCAAATCCGTAGCGGACCCCAATCGGGGTCTGAACATCAATGTCACCGTAAGCTCGGTTTAGACCCCAATTGGGGTCTGCGAATCAGTCATACACTTTCCTAATTATTTACGCTCATATTTATTTTCTTTCCAATCAAACCACATTTGTGAGTACTAAATAAAATAACTAAATAAATTTAAATTATTTTTACGCATTCAAACCTTTCATATTTAGCATCCCGTTAGAAATACACCTTTTTAAAATCCAATCGTAATTACCGGGAATTCTGATCGAACTCGCCATGTTTGTTTACATTAGTTGTTTTTTTAAATTTGAAGACGCATAGACAAGATGGCGACGGTGATTGAAGTTTTGCATCGAATGATCCGATTCGTTAAAATAAAGAATCGATTTAATAATTTTATATTATAATATTACTAAATTGCACTTTTGTATAGGTACTTACCATAATCTGAAAATAAAATGACTTAATTTGTTTTGAAAAAAATGCTAGAAAATCAGTGGTAGAAAATACGTTGTAGCCGGAATAAAAAAAATCTTCGGTTTGTAGGGTTTCTGAAGACGGCAAATGAAGACTTATTTATTTCTTCGGGTGTTTTATGTGCAGGATTCCTGTAGACCTGCCAAACTTAATGGCGATTCGTTACTTCCAACTTTTTAACTGAGCGGCAAAGCTATTTGACGAGAGCCGTAGTTAGGTGTAGTTATCGCAAAATTTTATGACGATTTCATTGTTTGAAAGGGCAAATAGTTCGCTGTTCATCGAAAGCTGGTCCAAGATGGAAAGATGGCCGCCGCCGACTTATTTTTAACCGACTTCCCAAAAAGCGGAGGTTCTCAATTCGACCGTTTTTTTTTGTATGTTTGTTACGCGATTACTCAGCCATTTATTTATCGATTTTAATGATTCTTTTTTTGTTTGATAGCGTATACTTCCGAGGTGGTCCCGTTATCATCAGGTCAGGATCTGATGATGGAACCTTGAGAAATCGAGGGCGACTTTCGAAAGTTGCAGAAATACATAGGTTGAAATCTTATCACTCAGGTGTTTGCCTGGTAGCACTATTCAACAGTGAAGGTTTTGAGCTGAACTGATGATGGAGACCAGTGAAGTTCGAGGGAACTCGACAACTGAATATTTAAACTTTCTCGTGTTTGTGCTTATATTATTCGTATTTACGAGGCCTCTGCAACAGTGAAGGAGATGGAGACGAGAGAAGTTCGGTTGTCGAGATCCCTCGACCTTCTCTGGTCTCCATCATCAGGTCAGCTCCAAACCTTTACTGTTTCATAGTGTTATCAGACATACATCTGAGTGTCAAGTTATAACCTTATCTATGCTTACAATTTTCGAGAGTTGCCCTCGATTTCTCAAGGTTTCCATCATTAGATCCTGGACCTAATAACAAATATGGGGAATATACCCTTTCGACCAAAAACAAACATCCAAATTGAGAACCACCTCCTTTTTGGGATTCGGTTAAAAATATTTGGTGACTTTAAAATCAATCAATTATTATTATTGTTTCTCATCATCAAATAAGTACATTACTTTGGTAGTTACAAATTGCATTATATTTCAGAACACCAGGCTTACCCTCATCATCATCATCATCAGCCTATCGCAGTCCACTGCTGGACATAGGCCTCTCCAAGTGCACGCCACTGAGATCGATTGAAGTAGGCTAAATACCTCTATGAGCAGGCTTACCCTCCGCCGAAACAAAAATCTTAGTATTGTTCAGAAATAATATAAGAATAAATTAAAATTCCGTAATAGGTAATAAAAATTCAATTAAAGTTAAAAATTATTACGAATGACGCAACACCAAAATAAATAATACATATAAAAATTTAATGCTAAAAACTTTCATAAAACTTAAATATCTTTTTTCTTAACAACAAAAACAAATTGAACCTATAATTTAAAATTAATAAATAAAATTGAAATAAGTTGCTATTAAAAAAAATATATAAAATTGGTATTCGATTATTTATAATAAATATCCGATTTAGGTATCGAATGAACACCGATGATTGAAAAAAATAAATAAAACTCTATTCCAAACTCTACTTGTCTGTGACTTTGATCTTGTAAATATTGTTCATTTTTATTGTGTATTTTATGTGCTGATTTTTTAGTTATTGAACATAATAAGTGCACGAAATGTATTGCAATGGATTGAAAATGTTATAAATATGACGTTTGTGTTGTGTTTGAGAAAGTGATGCGATTATTTATTGGTAAGTTTTCACCAAATTTGAAATGCCTAACTTTTCGATAGACTTAAAAACACCGTAATTATTATATTTTTCTGAATTAACTGACCCCATTTGACCTTTGCACGTTGTTGTCGAATAAGTGAGCTCTAAAGTTATAGGTAAAATACTTCTAATCAGGCATTACGGACTTAGAATTCATGTGTTGAAAGTTAGTACAAATTTTTGACTTCCATGTCGCGATTCAAAATATCCCGCCGAATCAACGGTATAGTCATATGTCAAAATCTTGTCGAGCAGAGGGGTTAAAAACGTATCGATTAGGGCTACAGAGATGTCCGAAGCTTTTATTAATTCCATGGTAATCAATTTCAAAATATCTCTAAGATTAAATAACTTGCAAAAATGCTAAAACTTTTTGATCAAGACAAGACAGAAAATGTTGTAAGCATCATAGCAGTGACTTGATAACTTAGTGTAATAGATGGAATATGGTTATCTATACCAATAATATAAAGCTCAAGTGTTTGTTAAGTTATTAAGTTGATCTGAGGAAATGCTGTGAAATCTTAGAAACTACTGAGCCATTCGAAAAATTCATTCAGTGTTAGATAGCCTATTTATCGACGAAGGCTCTAGGCTGCCTAAGGCTTTTATCCTGAAACGCCAAGTAATTCCCACGGGCTGGGGGAAAAACTGCTTGCGTCGAGTGGTACATGGGGTCCGATTCTCCTAATCTTACTTAAGCGACATAATTCACATTCGACTGAGATCCAATACCGACTCAATTACGATTGAAGCGTATGTGGCATTCCGCTATTGTTTCTTTGAAATAAACGTCCTTTTCTGTCATTCATGAATCATTTTGTCTGCAAATGATTGTAGAGCAAATTACCATATAGATAGACCAAAACTGCTATTGTGATCATATTGTGATTCAATTTCTATTCTATTTTGACATTATTAACTTAGGTGAATCGGGCCCCTGGTGGAAGTTAATGTAAAATTAAAGACTACTTACGTGTCTTAGCATAGACAAGTTAGGCATAGGTGGTATCTCTGGCAGATCAAAGCCATTGATGTTCAAGTTCCTAGGTTGATTCTTCTTCTTTTTCGAAGGCCGTTTCTTTTTCTGTGACGATCTATCTGAAATTATAAATGTAAAAATTTATCGACGCAGCATGGCAAATGGGTTACTTATTATTCAGTACTTTGCTTAATACTGAGTCAGGTAAAGATAACATTGTTTTATAAGTATACTAAAAAAGGATAAATTGAGTAAAATACTAAGTTTTCTGCACATTATACAGCATTTACTTAATAATAAGGTGGCGATCATAACAAACACCTATTTTAATTAATTAATTTGAATAACTATCTTTTTCTTGGTGAGTCTTGGGCAATCAAACAAAAATTTTAGAGGTCCAGTTTTGCCACACACAAGGCATTTTCAGTGGCGGCAAGTAGATATTAGGGCACATTGGGCATCACAGAAGGTAAAAATAGGAACAACCACATTAAAATAACTGAAAATAATTCATACCTATGCTATCAGGACTTGCAACCCTGTCACTGCAATCCACACCCTCAATATTCGGTGACAGACTACCGTAACTGTCCTCATTCTGTGCTCTCCTTGCTTCTCTAATCTGGCGCGTTCTAGCCTCCTTGCCGAGGGAGGGTTTCAATGATTCTAGAGGCACTATCTCTTGGTTATCATAGCCTGTAAAATATAGGGAGGAAAGTTATGTATTTTCAGACTAACCATTTACAAAAAACCAGTTACAAAAAAAAAAGTATATTACTTTGTACGGATGTAGTTTCAAACATTTGGAGAGTGTAATGTATTTTATAAGATGTAATCAAAATTTTTGATCAATTAGTAAAAAATGTAACTTGTTTGTATGAATATATTGAAAATAAATCATCTTACATATACTCCATTTGCATAGGCTGCTCTAAAGGTAAACATTGTAAGGACTTTTTACGCAAAAGCATTTTTAACAAATAAACTACTGCTAAAAATTTCAGTCATTGTCACCATTGTATTTTCATTTCATTTGGCTATAAGTAGTATTTTATTCTAAACCTGAGTTTTTAAATATTTTTTTTTTCCTACACAAATGGAGTTTAACTATGAAAAAAATAAAACATAATATTTTACCTAAATACTTGACGACGCACTCGTCATTTTCAATAAATCTAAGTACAACCGCTTCATACTCCAAGCCGTCTTCTACGTAAATCAAGCGGCAGGGCATACCAGGCTTCCACCTGACTTCCTTAGGCCTTTCATCCGTGGTATTGTTGGGAACAATCGGGATAGGAACTTTTTTCTTGGACGACTTTGCTGATAACTTCTCTTTTTTAGAGAAAAATGGGGCTGTGGAATTTAATATTATATTACAAATAAATAAAATAAAATTATTTACTATTAAAAGGATCATTGGATTGAGGGGTACTTGTACTACAAAGATTGAATAGAGAATCGTTATTGAAACCTTAGCCATAGGGTTTTTAGTCCCTTAGCCATAGGGTTTTTAGAGTTTAGTTGAGCAAGCTCCTGACCAACAACTGGTCTGTGGGTTGTCTTAGAAATACCTGGCCCATGAAGAACCATGGACACAAATTACTGAACTACTAATTAACAGAATAGAACGTTCATTTGACACTTTTTTTTTGTGAGGCAGGTATTGTTAACATAATTATTAACGAGGAAAGACCTATTTCCGTGGACAGCACTATTTGTGTAATAATATTTATTGGCTAAAGAACTAATGTATAGATTAATGGACATAATTTCAATGTAACCTACGTTCAACTGTAGAACTTCCAGTGTTTGTCGACATAGCCACGCGCTTCGCCACCTCTACGTTGGCAATCCGCACAGCCTTGTCGTACGCATCATTCAGTTTCTTGTCATCCCACTGATCATCATCATCGCCCTCAGATTCCGACTGAAACAGAACAATAACTTAAAATATATCAACTCGTAAAATGACGGTATATTTGACTATGATTTCACTTACAATGTTCATCCCTTTCATGTAAAGGAGTTCACTTTGGGACATCGCAAGCTTATGTGACGCTGTTTCCTTGATTTTTTTGTTGTGAAGTATGTTTTGAACACTTTAAATTTTTATTCAAACAATTTATTAACGCTTCCAAAGCGAATTTCCAAATTTGTTTTTATTTGACAGTTATGTGACAATTCTTTCAAGTTTGACGTTTGGATTTGGATTTCAGTATAATCTATGGATGACCCAAGTTTTAAAGAGGATACTCTCGTTCTAATCACTGATGAGGAGTCACACTGTATATCTGGGTATGCCATTAGTAAGTCTGCGGTTCCACTAAGGTGGAACGTAGCAGAGCTGAGAAAAGCCGTGCCGTGACTGGCCACAGAGCACTTCCGGTTCGCTTAATAAAACAGCATCTACAGAGAGAAGTGGAATTGTTTAAAATATTGGGAAAATAGGCTAGAATTTCTTTCTAGATTCCGCACAGCGTCAAAGAGCAGAATTTGTTTAAAACGGTCGTTTTGTCGGGAAAACAGGCAAGACCTCGTTTCATAGCTCAGAGCCTATATAAAAATGTACTCTTTTCACCCATCTGCTCCGCTCCGTCTCAATGGAATGCAATGGAGCCGCAGCCTAAATGGTGCTGTAGTCAACTGATTTTTTTTGACATTATTGGTAGTGTCGAATGTCAATGTCAAACAGTCAAATTGACATTGTTGTTTTCAATACATTTTGTGATACATTTCAGACGATGTAAATATTTACATTTTAGTTTGACTAATATGACGAAGTGTAGTGCACATAAGTGTAAAAATGTTGGAGTACACACCTTCCCTAAAGATGAGAAACGGAGGAAACAGTGGGAAGCGGCTTTACGTATAAAAGACTTTAAAGCAGGTAAAACAGCGCGTTTGTGTTCCGCGCATTTCACTGAAGAGGATTACTTTGGGCAAAGCAGATATACGAGTAAGTAACGATGAGTCTATTTACCATTACTTACAGTTTATTTACCATTACACATAAATATTTCTGATTTCATTCCATTCCATTCCACCTTGTTCTCAGGAACTACACAAATGTATGTAGCTTTACATTGGTCACAAAACACATTGTGGAGTGTTTAATATTTCAACCTTATAATAATACCTGATTCAATAATTAATCTTGCTCATGAATCTATTTTAAACTATATTTTCTTCCATAATTTTCAGACTACAAACCACTGGCAAAGTTTTTAAAAAAGACAGCTGTGCCTACAGTCTTCAACTTTAATAAGACTATAAATGAAAGTCGATTGAAGTTAAGGAGCCAAAAGAATCTTCCAGAAGAGTCGGCAGAAAGTGACCCACTAGCATTACCTAGCAATAGTATAGAACTAGAAAAAGATAATTTGGTGGAAATTAAATGTGAAAAGGAAGCAACTACTAGAAATAATAGGAAAGTACAGCCAACTCCCAGATATGTTTCTGTATCCACTCAAATTGATCACAGACTTGTCTATGGATCTATAGCTAGGTATAAAAATAATGATGCCTTTATAAAATTCTCTACAGGTTTTGAATCTTATAGAAAGTTTTATTTAGTCTACTCAACTCTAAGCCCGATGGTGCATAAAATTACTTATGAAAATAATTTAGTTACTCTAAATATGGAGGACCAGTTTTTCATGATTATGATGAAGTTATGGCAAAATAAGTGCAATTATGAACTCAGTATGTTTTATGATATCAGTGAAAGCACTGTGTCTATTATATTTCAAACTTGGGTGAACTTTATTTATAAAATCTGGGGAAAAATTGATGTTTGGCCCAAAGATGAAATGGCTATTTATTATTTGCCAAAAATATTTAAACACTTTCATTTGAATATTGAAGTTATGTCAGGTGGAACACAAATTAAGGTAGAGAAGAACTTAAAATCTGATGAAGAAATGGGTAGCCACAAAGATGTTAATACATCAAGAATTATAGTTGGGGAAATACTTGGTTTAATATCAGGACAATCAATAAGTGAACAGAATGATCTTGTAACTAAGTCCAAAACTGGACATCTAGATGACACAGTATTGCCAGATAAAAATATGCTAATAAATACAAGTGAACATATTGAAAGAATAATAGAAATAAGTAAAACTTTTAAAATTTTACAACATGCCTTGAACCCTGACTTGGTTCCAATAGCAAGTAAAATATTTTTTGTATGTTTTATGTGTTGCTATTTTAGAGAAGGTAATATAAGGGAGGAAGGTCAATAAAACAATTGTTGATTCATTTGTATTGTTTTCATTGTAAATACACTATATATTCCTAAAAAGATACATAAATGCATGACTTTTTCAGTATAGGTACAGTCAACTTCAGGTCAGTGGTAACAGTTTTATAGGAAAATCGTACTTATTGCTATTGAGTTAAGGTGCATGACAGTTGCCACTGATGTGTACCGTACAGTCAGCAAAAAAGGTACATTATCACTAAACAAAGTGATGTGGACATTATTTATTTACCTACCTACTTAACTTACTGTCGCTAACTACCTACATGTACGGTTTTACATTCTGATTACGATTTAAATACGATCCGAGAAAAATCAAGAGCATACTCCTTGGGTTCGATGAGTCTGACTGCTATGCATAGCCATACATTACTTTTAACGAATGGCCATGTGAAGCATTCGCACTTTGTGGTCAGTTGACCAAGGGGGTACACTGTATAATTCCGTATATTTTCAAGACAAAAAGTATTTTAAGACAATCTGGAATCGTAACGATTTTGTTTCGTAACTCTAACTTGCCTACAATATATCTAGATGAAATCAGACAGCGTAATCTTGTACCGTGTCGCTCAAATGTCAGCCGCGAGCCCAATCACAAGAAACGTAAGAAATAATGTCTCACAAGTTTGTCCAAGGCGGGAAAGCTTTTAAGAAAATTGTTACTATGCAGAATTGGCATTGCGTACGAAATTGTATTGTTTTGCTTAGTTTCCCTAAGACTCTTTGAATCTTAGGGCAACTGAGCAAAATTAACTCTTTCATAAACGTAAAATTTCAAAACCTACTCAAAAACGTTTATGAAATTGAAATCAGGCTGATAAATCAACATTTTTTAAAACTCCCATCATACACCATGTATTCTATTAATATAATTCCTATTTTTTTTTGCTGGAGGAAGTGTCGCAACAAATCCCCAGCAATGATTTGATGACATTTAATTTAACTAAAATCTAGGTAAGGCAATTGTAGGTTTTAGATAAGTTACTATTAAAGCGTTAATAGAAGAAGTTACTAAACATAAAGACTTGGACAGCCAAGTGAAAAAGAACAGTATGCAATGCCCTACAAAAACTAAAAAAGACAAGGAAAAAGTCGGTGGTTTCTCAATAAGAGTTAAATTAAAACGCTGGTTGTCTACACAATATTGCGCGCATTGTCTGTTCCAAAGGAAATTAATTTCCCAAAAGAAGGATCACAAAATGGCTTCTAGAGTTTTGCGGAAAAATATTGTGATTGGATTCGGTGCAGTAGGTAACATTATTTTTTTGTTGCTTTTTTTATAAGACTATTACGTCGATTCACGATAGCTTGGTTTGATTCAATCAGTTATGTTAATTCAAGAGATTTAACTATACCTACTAATATTATAAAGCTGAAGAGTTTGTTTGTTTGTTTGAACGCGCTAATCTCTAGCTAATCTCAAGAACTACTGGACCGATTAGAAAAATTCTTTCAGTGTTAGATATGGGTTAGATATGGTGCCCATTTATCGAGGAAGGCTATAGCCTATGGGCTACTTTTTATCCGGGTTGCTATGGGATGCGGGTGAAACCGCTGACAGAAGCTAGTTTATCATAAAAATAATTATATGAATCCGTCGATAATCTTATGATAATTGGATAATGGCTTGCATACGTTAGCTTCAGCTGTTTCTTATCACGTTAAAAATAAATAGGTATTCACCCACAAAACTACCTATTTATTTTTTCATTCGTAGTTGCAACTAAACGCGTCGCGTAGCAAGCAGGACTTGGTAAAGTAAACAAAAAAGAAAGTAAAATAAAAGATGAAATATTGCAACGGTGCTCAAGTAGTGTCTCCGGCGTTTCATTCTATCGCATTACGTTTATTTTTCTTTGTTGCGTCTTATGAATTGCTCGGAAATATAATCTACTTTCTACGTTGCGGAAACTTGAGAACTTACCCTACTTAACTTAGGTAGGTACTATATTTTTATTTCTACTTCTAAAGCCATCTGTGTGAATAAATCTACTCATACTTTGTTATGTTTTGTAGATATTTATATATACGTCCCGGAGGTACTTCTTCCACCACCAAAAAAGTAGCCGATGTTTGTCCCTTGGATGTCACCTATCTCTATGTATGCTCATCTCTATCGGTTCAGCCGGTTTAGCATGATTGCGTCACACACAGGAAGAGTATTTTTTACATTTAGGTACCTAAAATATTTAATTAAGGCGAGGAATTGGTCAACAATAATTCCATAACCGGCACGCGCATCTAAGGCGCCAAAAGGGGTCGGAGCGTCTGAGCGGGGCGAGGATAACAATACGCGCGCTAGCTTATAACTAAAAGTCGTAAGCGACAAAATGGTTTTGTAATTTTAATATTTAGAAATGATAATTTAATAAAAATTCCTACTACAATTTTAAAGAGTATGTATATACTCAACTACTAAAAAAGTTAAGAGGCTTAAATCGGTCCCGTTTGCCCATAATATGTGAATCTCTTTTTAAAAAGAGGTATGTTTGATATATTTTTCTCTGTTATAAAAGTTACCTAATCATGTTTCTACAACTAACAAAATAAGGCTTATATCATGAACTTTCAGGTAACCAAGTTGTATTTTGATCCGTTTTGTATTTACTGAGAAAAATTGACATCCTTGGCGCCAAAAATTCCAATTCGTCCTCTTAAAAGACTAGTACACCTAACACTACGCGTAAATTAAGTAATTATTGTACTAATAACTCAGATAGTGCGTGGTGCTGAAGAACGATACACGATTGAAAGCACAAATTGAATCAAATAGGGTTCACACCAATACGTTACTGTGCCCCTAAGTTCTAAGAACAGATTCAACTCAAGACAAGGCGAGAGAAAAACCTTTGCCTAGCGAAAAGTAAGGGTTTAAGTATAATATGGGTAAGTATTCTTTAAAATTATGAATGTTGCAATGCATCAAGCAACAGAACGCAATAAATGGCGACATCTAGTGGACAAGATCAGAAGGAGTCACGATCCTCAGCAGTGAGGGAAACGACTAAGAAGAGAAGATTCTTTAAAATAAAAACATTAATTACCACCAATAATCATCAATTAGCATAGCTACCTACTACATTATAAACGCATCGGATAAGTATTTCTTGTTATTTACCATTTCAGGAGTAAAGATATTTCATTTTACCTTTTTTTGCCAACCCTATTGGCCATATGCGAGCGTGTGTCAATTTCCCCTTGAGATTGAAATTAAAGATTTTCTTTTTGATTCCATTACTTTATTCTCTGGCGTGTGACACGAGTACGAGCGCAGGGAAGTGTGTTTCAATTAATTAAAATGGACTAGAAATTGCATTGAAATGAAATTCTTATAGACAGTGTACCCATACATATACTAGACATTAGAAGCTAGCTAGGTATCTATACTTATTTATTAGCGAACTATGTTGTAACTATGTTACCTACATATAATGTCTTTGGAGATTTATAAACAGGAACAGGCCGACCCTCAAAAGCGCGTGTGTGCGAAACCTGTGAAGCCCCTTTTTTACCCGACTGCGCACTGAAAAGGTGGGTACTTAATCAAATCAACCCATGTATGTATGAGAGTTTGCAGCTTTTTGGACTAAGTGCTTGCTTATCAATTTCAATAAATGATACGTTTGATTTGTCGTGACATAGAAATCATGGAAAGGATAAAATATTGCAGAAATTAAAAAAGCCAATTTTGGACACCACACCACGGTACCACCAGGCGTAGCCGTAGCGATAGTGGTAGCGCTAGCGACAGCGGCAGCGATAGTATTACGTAAACTGCAGTTACAGTTAGAACTATATCGTAATGCATTTCGATGAACTTCTTTAGGGTCAGTTCACACCGAGACGCGACGCGACGCGACGATACTCAAAGAGGCCAATGATTTCGCGCTGCGCCGCTGCGCCGCGCTGCGCCGCACAATGTAATGTGTATCTTTTCGTGTAGTGAATAAAGTATATTCTGAGTCGCTCTGTGAAAAATGTGCGCGCAGCGTCGCGCCGCGTCGCGTCTCGGTGTGAACTGACCCTTAATTTTCATACAGCACAGGGTATGAGTTTCCTTACCTCCACCCTCTTTAGGGAATTCTTTTGACGTATGGCATATTGACATTTGGAGGTTTCTGTCATACAATGTCGGTGTCATGGTGGAGTGTACGGTAAATAAATAGTTTTTCATTTAACATTATTTCAGTATTTCTGTAAGTACGTGATAATTTTAGTAAATTATGCGTTTGTCACGTTCACTAAATTGTATGAAAAGCTTTCTTCATCACACACATTGCGATACACAGTTATTGGCTATTTATGAGTTTGCATAAAAAAAATCCCGTCTTCGCTGGTTTATGTCTATTATAGATGTTTATTTTGTATGAAAACTGCGAATTTCAAGCCTCAAATTATGTCTAAATAAGTGTCATAAACAAGTTTGACAAGATTCTTTAATTTAAAGTGTTAAATATTCTTAAATTGAACAAGATAAAGTAACCAAAACTAGCTGCGCAGAAATGGATCAAACAATAAAATTGGAGCCTGTAGACCCGGAGCATACTAGTCCTGACTTCATACCGTTGCCTAGCTCGCCATCTCCAATAGCCATAAAGTCCGAACCAGGCACAGTTGAGAAAAATGTTCAGAAGAGAATTAAAATAGAACCTGATGATGGGAATAGTAAAAAGCCGCGAATAAGCACACCAGAGCCTTCTGTTGTTAGTGTACAAGATGACGATGGTGTAATAATAAGTGATAGCGAGGAGTACTACCTTACTGTTTTCAATTTGCCTGGAAATTGGTCCTATGTGCATATCAAGAATTATTTGGACAAAGAGGTGAGTTGATATTCTACTTCTACTAACATCACGCCCCATCATCTGTCTATCCTTTTCCCAGCTATGCTGGGGTCGGCTTCCAGTCTGACGTGATGCACCAGTGTTTTTCAAGGACCTACTGTCTATCTGACCTCCTAAATCAGTTATCAACTACTCATTACCCTTAACAACAGCCTTTTAACAGTTCTTTTAATTAAATATAGCAATTCTTTGTTCCAGTGTGGTCATGTGGATGAAATGGAGATGTTACTCAGACATAACTCTCAGCCGTCCGCCATAAGGCTCACTTTCCAAAGTCGGGAGAGATGTTTACATGCCTACAAGATGTTGCAGGATAAAGTCGTAGAAAATAACAAGATTGAAGTTAAAATGAGTGGTATGTGTATAACAATATTATAAAGCTGAGTGATTTGTGGGTTTGAACATGTTATTCTTTGGAACTATTAGTCTGATCTGAATGTAATATTTCATTATAGCTCTTTAGTAAAAACTAGCTTCTGCTTGCGGCCTTGCCCGCATGGTGTGTTGATAAAAAATATCCTATGTTCATTCTGGTACCACCAAGAATATGTTACAAAGTTTCATGATGATCAGTTAAGTAGTTTTTGTATGTGACCGTAGCAAACAAACAGACTTTCGCATTTATAATATTATAAGTAAGATAGTTATTGGCTATTGTACTAATGTACCTAACCACTTTCCATAGTTACCTGTTTTGTTGTGTTGCAGATTCTTATACATCAATTTCTACTGATGTTACTGGATCATCTTCAGCAGTTGAACAAAGTGAAGTTGCACCAAGGAGGTCAGAATAATATTTCTTGTGTAAAATACTTTTTTATATGTTCTGGTAAACATACAAAAAAAGAATAGACATGTATTTACATGTAGTTAGGTTTGCAGTTAGCTGAAATGTTTCTGTTTTTGTAGAACCATAGCTTTCTCAATTATTTCGGCTGGCGACAATAATGAACTTGTTTTTTTTCTTGTTATATTGTCTGCTAGGCCCTGGCGACCAGACCTAGATTGTTGGGATACAGATCCAGAAGGCGTATATGGATTGAGACCACAATTTCTGAAATCTTTGAACATTACACCACCTTTGAATAAAATGGTTCATGTAACAAATGTAAGTAGAATTACTGTCCTGCTTGTTGCGAATGCATAATAATAATTTTTTTGTATTAATAAAAAAAAAGTGTGAGTGTAAATTTTTTTTTCGGCCCTGGTACATAAAATGCCTACGACGGAACACGACGGTTTTTGGTCAGTAAGAGTCTGACACTCATTTCATTGTGTTCATTGTGGCCATTTGATTATTTTTGACGTTGTTAAAAAAAAAGAGTTAATTTTTTTGTAATAAGGCATTATGAATTTATAGGAATTTGCTGATAAGAAATCAGTTATTGTCGTAATTCTGGCTACAAAATCTATTATGTTATGTTAATAATTTTGTAAACAGTTTAGATGTGACAAAAATGAATTGAAAGAAGTGATGCAGCTTGCTGGCGAAGTTCTCATGTGTTGTGTGGTGAGCGCAACGCAAAGATATGCCAAAGTCATGTACAGCCATCCTTTGGAAGCTGTTCAGGTATGCAACATTAAATTTTATCATCCTTATCATATATTTCCTCCTTCAGAAGTTTCACCTGCATGCCGTGGGAACTACACCTCGCATCCAGATAAAAAGTTATCTATAGGCTGTTTCGATAAAGGCCTATTTAATACTGCAAGATTTTTTTAAGATGGTCCAGTATTTCCTGAGATAAGAGCTTTTTAACAGAAAAACAAACTTTTCAGTTTTATCATGTTAGACATTCAGTCATTTTTAACTATTTTTTTTTCAGGCCATTTCAATGTTGAATGGGCAAATGTACTACGGAAATCCTCTTAAAATCGTAATGGACAAAAACTTAGGAGATAACATTATTCTGCCCAAAGGTTTGGCCAATATTGGCGCAGGTTTAGGTGTCCAAGGTAGACCAATACGAAACATAGTACATGAGTACCAGAGATTTATTAAAAAACAGAGTAACTTATTAAGTCCTGTAGTATTTTCTGAAATTGATTTCAGTAACAATAACATTGTAAGAGAAGATAATTCTGAAGAAATTCAAGAGAAAATAAACGACTTTTTAAAGACATCTTTAGGGTCTAATAACGCTAATTCAATTAATTTGAGGACTAAAAATATTGAGGATTTATTAAGTCAAGACTCTAATTCTAAGGATGGTAGTGATAGGAGCACTCCTGAAAGTTTGGGCTCTAAACCTATTGATGCTACAAAAAAGACCTGTATAGGAACTCCCTCTCCTAATGATTCCTTTAATAAAAATGGTTCTACAAGACAAATTCCACCTCATATATCAACGCCAGCTGTAGGCTCAGCACCTCACAATCCTTTAGTCAGATTTGGGGGCTATAGACCCCCAAACATTCTAAACCCTCCTGTACCCTTGCATAACCCTTTGCCTGGTCCCAGCGAGCGATATTACAGGCCTGGTAACCCTGGTCAAGTGCTCGAGCCTCCCAGGAACTTTGGGCCTAGGCCTTATATGCCGATGCAACGTGTTCCTCCTTTTCATTCTCAAGTTATGCCAGGCCCTTTCCGTCCTGCGCCCAGGCCTCAGGGCCCGCCGTCGAATTTCAGTACGCCTAGGCCAAATCCAAATCCAGGGAATCGAGTGACTGTCAAGTTTACAAATGTGAGTATAAAAGTTAATACTTAGTGCTATTTTTATTTCCTCACGCAATTTATGTCAAAAATTACTGATGACAATTCTCTATAAAAGATTGATAGGCCATAGTTTCTGAGGGCAGTAAGATAGTATAACATCAATTAAAGAAAAACTGAAGATTTAGCACCTTACCAAGCCATGAGGGAGGACTTTTGACAATTTGATAATGATGGCATCCCAGTTCTTTACAAAATTATTGTGAACGTTTTCAGCTGCCTCCATCTACGACATTTCCACTTCTCTGTGAGCGGTTGACTCAATGTGGTCAAGTGATGTCGGTTCAACTGACCACTCCGGGATGTGCTATCGCCACGTTTGGCCACCCATCACATGCTGATCGATGTATACGTATCCTTTTATAATGAGAATCAAAAGAAAAAAAATCAAGACTTCAATATTCGGTCAATTTTGAGGCAGCTAAAATAAGTCAAAAGTCAAGTTTCTTTTTCATAAAGGCCTTTGCAGGCAAAAAAAAATGTTGCATGGTTCTAAAAAGTTAACGCCACGGAGAAGAAGCGGCAAGAAACTCCATGGACACTATTTTCTATATGAATGTTGTTCACAAAGACTAATACCTATTGATACTACTAATAAAAATAACAACTCATCCTCCGAGCCTTTTTCGCAACTATGTTGGGGTCGGCTTCCAGTCTAACCGGATTCAGCTGAGTACCAGTGCTTTACAAGAAGCGACTGCCTATCTGACCTCAACCCAGTTACCCGGGCAACCCAATACCCCTTGGATAGACTGGTGGCAGACTTACTGGCTTCTGACAACCCGTAACGACTGTCAAGGATGTTCAATGACAGCCAATAAAAATACCTACTGTTGTACATTAATTATTTCGTCAAATCGGTGAAAAAAAAAACTGTTGAACTTGTTTTTTGTGTTTGTCTTATTGTCTCTATTTTATTTTAATTTTCTTAATACAAATAATCAGAAACATTTAACGGTATGAACATCGAAGGATACATGATGGAAGTTAATTTTCTGTAAATTGGGTAAGTATGACATTTCTTTGCCAGTGACGAGGTTTTTGAAGCTGGCTGCTCTCTAAAATATAACATTTAGCATTCTAGTGCATTTTAGATTAATTAATTTATTAGGAAAGATATATTAAAGTATTTGAAAACCATAATCCATCTGCGACATTTTTATATATCATTTAGTAAAAATTTAACTTGCATAGCGAAATCATTTTGTTAGTATTTTTACTGCAACATATAATTTAGTCTACTTCTTAAAGTTTTGTCATTTAGTAATAAGTTAGTTAGCATGATCAAAGGTCCGTTTGCTTGTTCATCATTTAGTCATAAAAAATAACCATCACTATTACAATGTTCTGTAACTTAGATTATTAAATTGATACCTACTAAACAATATTCATTAAGATTTAGATTTAGAGAGATTATCGAGTAAGCTAATTTTTTTTGGGTTAATTTTTAGTTAGGTTATACAAAGCCGTTTAGTGTTTTGACTAAAAGTCTGATATTTTGCTGTATACTCTTGGGTTCGAGTCCCGGAATAGTCCCGTCATCATAAGCGTTATTATAAATGAGCTTAAGATTTATTTATCTTATTTTTGGCTACCAGTATGGCCACTATGTAAATTAAATATAATTATTAGTAGTAATAAGTTTATTTTTAAGTCATGTGTATCACATTTAATATTTCAAAAAAAAACTTTGAAAACTTAATTAAAGTAATTATTAGTTGTTAAGATGTAATTATGTATGTAATTATTAGATGCTACATTTGATAGGAACTAAATAATTTGCTTTGATTTACTACTAAGTAACTTTTGTAATAAATAATAATTAGTAACCTTGCTAATTAATCTTGATACCATGAAAATTGTTTTCTTGGTTATCCCATTCTTAGCAAATAAGAAACCTATTTATAATTTCAAGTAAAACATTAATTTTAAGGCTAATAATTTTAAGTTTTAATGTAGTTAATAATATTACTGGCAACATAATGCTAGAAATATACATAACCTGTTCCTTATATTTATTTACAATTTTATTATAATAAGGCCAAATATTAACATTAATATAACTAATGTATTTATAGTTTGTATACATTTCTGTATACAATTGTATTCTGTATGTAGATTTAAGTTTAAAATAAGATTGATCTTAGTTTTAGTGCAGCCATTTAAAAATAATGACACATGTTAATCACTTAGAATTAAGTTTTACTTTAAGTAAACACTTATATTACAAGTAGGTAGCTACTTAGATCAAATAAATACCAGAAATTGTCATCAGATGTTTTATTTCATGCGGACTAACCCTACAAAAGTGACTTGCTATGTATTGAGTTTAGGTATTTATTTTGATTTATGTGTTAGCTCAAAACGATGTTGTTAATATTTTAAGTCGAGAGACTGAAGAGCGGATGGTACCTATATAGGTCTTTCTAGCATACCACTGATTGAATGGCTTATTCACCTCATGACCTCATATAGGCTCTACAGCTGTAGGATTGTTCGAAAGAAAAACCCGGACATGGTACACAAAAGGTTACAGAAGGAACATGGTAGGTTTTAGTCTTTAAAAGTCTGACACTCCCTCCCACTATACCCACAACGGGAGAGGTAACTCGATGATTTCCTACAATAAAGGAACTCTTAACTACTTCACTGTCCAGTGTCCACGATGCCGACACTATAGTTAAACAATTCGTGTGTATCACATATGGGACAGGGTAGTTATGATCTAAGTCCCGTTCAATATTAAAATTAGAAATCATCACCAGCCCTTTTTTTTTTTTTTTTTTTTTTTTTATCGACGTAAAATCATCAAATGACCCCTCCCGCTGTGGGTTAGCAGCGGTGAGGGAGTGTCAGACTCTTACTGATTAAAATCGTCGTGTTCCGTCATAGGCCTTTTATGTACCAGGGCCGCGGTATCTCTTTCGAACAACCCGCAGCCCAATCATCACCAGCCCTTATCCCAATTTTATTTTATTTTATTTTTGGGGTCGGCGCAGCATGTTTTCTCCTTCCATACTTTTCTATTCATAATATTTATATTCGTACCTTAACATACTGCAATTTGTTAGAAAAAAAACTTAATTATAATTGAATAGAAACCTATAAATACAAGAGACCTACCTACACAAGAGAAAACCCGCAACCAACCCGAGAAGTTATTCACATTCACATCACATTCCGTAATCAATGGGCGTTAAATTGATTTGTGCATATTGCACCGCGATTCTACCGCCCCATTATAATTGACGGCAAATAGCTCAACTAATTAGGTTTGCTGTGCACTGAATTACACTTAATAACCCTGTATGTTGTGGAACGGAATTTATAGGCTGCGTTCCTTTTCAAGCTCTCTGTTATGTGGTATGGTTAGAACATAGAACAAAATTGTTTCTATACTCCGTTTAATGTAGGAAAATTTTTGGCTTTTAAATGAAATGTTTAATTAATTGCATGAAAGCTTTGAGGCAAAGTTTACTTATTTATTTATTTATTTAACACTTTTGTACACATAGAACACAAACAATAATAAATAATAGGAAAAAATTGTACAAGGGCACAGCTTATCTCTAATGAAATTTCTTCCAGCAGGCCCGTTATGGGAGAGTTAGAAATAGAAGAGATAGGTACAGATAGACAGTGTAAAAAGAAAGAAGATATAACCAATATATAATCACTAACATAAACTACTTAAATACATATATATATATATATATATATATAAATATAAATATATAATAAATACTATATACTGCCAGACTGTTTCTGGCAGCTCCTCACCTCAGGCGGCAACTTATTCCACAGCCGTACAGCGTGCACGGTGAAGGAGTAGGAGTAGAAGTCAGTGGAGTGGGAAGGAAATTTAAGAAGGGATTTGAGATGTGTCCTGCAGGACGCATCAGGTGAGCGAAGAAAGGAGAAACGTTCCCGCAGGTACGAAGGAGATTTAGGATTAAATATTGATAATATTCTATACTAGTTTTTCAGCGGTTTCACCAGCGTCCCGAAGAAACATACAAGCAATAGAATCTTTCCTCTTTGTAATATTTGCATAAATACCTAATATTAGTATGGTCTCTGGCCAGACCATGTACTCCTAGAGATACCTATGAAGGTGGTACGGTAGAGGTAGTAAGGTATAGTGCAGTATTGGAAGTTCACACATGTATTAAACTGGATTTTATTAACAACATTGTAAGCAGTGGACAATATGTCCGCCATATGCAAAACTGGGGCCCGATACCACAGGCTGTTAAACATTCCTTATTTAAATAAAGTCGACGCGTTCCAAAAACATTTTGACGTCACCAACGAATAAAGAGTTTTCGACAACGTATAAACTCCTTGTTTTACATATTAATGCACATGCAAAAATACTGAGAATACATGAATAGTAATTTAACGTCAATCATTTATTTATTTTGAGGAATATCGCTGTATTGAGGAAGTTCGTGGTTACGGGAAAAATTGAGATTTTTCTACGAACTGTTTTCCTCCTTTTTTGTTTAAAAATAAAAGGCTTAACAAAAAATAATTGGGATTTAGGAAAATTACGTTTAGTACAATGTCTCGCTAATAGCGGATTATGGAAATAAACCGATTCAAACTTTTTAATGGTTCCAAAAACGGTTATCTTCCTATTAGTCTCATTTTTAATGTTTCTTAAAGTAATCGTTTTTATTTTTATATTTACAGGGATTCTCGACGCTAAGTAAATCTCGCTCATTGATAAAAAAACTGCCTGATTTTATTTAGTAACCGCGGCCCTCTTACATGAAGGGCTTAAGAAGGAACATGGTGGGTTTTGGTCAGTCAGTATGAGTCTGACATTGTCTCATACTGCACCCACAGCGAGCGGGAGGGGTCATTTGATGATTTCTCATAAAAAAATGACACTGAGTTAATAAAAGCCGGAGTATAATCCTAGCCTCGTGCACTGAAACTATTAAAAACAAGAGAGAACAGAATATATGAAATAGGTTTTCAGATGAACGCTGGGTGATATGCTAACGGTGAAGTTAGTTGTTTGTTTCCAACTTAGAGGTTGAATGAAAACTGATGAATTTCCCGGGTTTGTGAATTTTATTCCAATGCAAAAGTTATGGAAAAAATAAAAGGGTATAAGAAAACATCTCGAGGAAACCTGGACTATATAGTCTGAAATCACCAACCCGCATTGAGCAAACGTGGTGATTATGCTCAATCCTTCTCCTTGTATATAGTCCAGGTTTCCTCAAGATGTTTTCCTTCACCTTTTATCAGCCATTGGTGTCCAAGATATACTTATTATACTTAGAAAGTACATACAAACTTAGAGAAGTTGTATTGGTACTTGCTACTGGAACTGGAAAATTCTGTAATCTGTCCTTTGTATTTGGTCCACCTTTCCATACCTACTGTTTCTGTTTCGTGTACTTAGTCTGGGCCGCACTCCAGAGGCGAGTTTTCTTATACCCCGAAAAAACTACCCATGAGATAGCTAGGTACTGATAGCCATAAAATTCATATCCAATTTTCAAAATAGATGTCACGGTGAAAGTTAATAAAAAATACCCGTCCCCGAAATATGGGTGTTAATTAATTAAAAAGTGGGACCTAGTGGAGTGAAAATATTTTTATTGGTCCATTTTAATTATCGTTGAGAACACTCTCTGATGAATTTTGGTTTTTGGTTTGTCCTGGCAGGGTTTTTACCCGATCGTTTAATTAAACTTATTCAAGAGTTTTATTTATACGATCAGTTTTCATTTCGATTTAACTGATGACAAAAAAAAACCTATTTGGTATGGATGGTTTATTTCTATGTTTTATGTTTTAGTATATGAAAATCGATCTCAGTGGCGTGCACTTGGAGAGGCCTATGTCCAGCAGTGGACTGCGATAGGCTGATGATGATGATGATGATGAAGATGATATGCAAATGTACTTACTTGTCTCTATTTTCTTAGCACTTTAACAATTAACATATTATTTGAAATAGTAGAGTAGTACCTAGGTATATACTCACCTATATACCTATTACTG
The DNA here is from genome assembly GCA_033682625.1 of Helicoverpa zea x Helicoverpa armigera. Lineage (NCBI taxonomy): Eukaryota > Metazoa > Arthropoda > Insecta > Lepidoptera > Noctuidae > Helicoverpa > Helicoverpa zea x Helicoverpa armigera. The sequence goes on from JAWIIS010000045.1 coordinate 9,276,434, forward strand.
ATGATATCTTACTAGTGGTTCCTATGGTTTTAATTGTGTCCTAAATCACAATTATTAAACAGTTGCCTACATTAAAATAATCGAATTAATTAATGTAATTTCCTTTAACGACAAAATTTCATATAATTTGCGACATAATTGTTTTGTAAATTGGCGTATTTATTCGGGTTTATTCGAAGTATTGATATCAGCACGCAACCGATATCCCGGGTCCCGGGATACGGGATTATTGTGTGCCCCATCAAAACGGAACGTTGTATTAACCGCATCGCAAACGAATCCGATTAACGTTTATTTGTCTTTTTAAAAGCTTATATTTATTGAACGAGTACATAATATAGGAGGGTTTTGAGAAATAACAATGGATTGTTGTAGCTACTGTAAAGAGTAACAATAGGGTAGTGTCCAGGGTCGAAATAATGAAATAATATTTAGTCCGCTTTTTAGATAATCAAAAAATATTGGATACGTATTTTTTCTTTTTTTAATTAAACATAAAATGACAAAGATAATACACTTCAAAAATTAGGAGTGGGGGCCTTTTACGTCACAGTGTCCTGAAAATTGTAGCAACTTGTGACGTCACACTCAACTTTAACACGCTATATCTTAACAAGTTCTGATCCAATTTAAAAAAGAAAAAATACGTATCGCTTAATTTTGGACAATCTACAAGACGGACTAATTATTATTTTTTAGGAAACTAGCCTATTGTGCTGTATTTTGAAGCTACATATGATTTTATAAAAAAATAAAGGTAGGTAGGTAGGTTTATTGCACTTTTTTAGGTAGGTATCACAACAACCTTACACCAGAGAAATACCTACTAGCTGGCAATAAACAATCATGTATAGAAATTAAATTAGCAACTGTCAACATTGTTTACCTGCCAAGGTTTGTACCAAAATGTATTTCATACAAAAACTAGACGATACGAAGCAGAAACCATGAAAATTATTTCCCCCCAAAAGTCAAAGGGTAAGCAAATTGGTGGGCGCGGTGTCAAGTTGGTTGCTAACGAGTGCCAACTTTGTGCTCGTGGGTAACGACTGGAAATATTCCCAACAATGCAATCCCGACGAAATGTTCGTACCAGTTTTTGAGGTTATCGGGGAATTTTTCCACTTTTCGGGGAGGTAATTAGTGGACCTTTTCTTTGTTTTCACAGCTGTTAAAACTTTTTTCTGACGGTTTAATTTTAACTTAAAAGCTGTTTTTTAAATGGTATAAATACTGTCCTTTTGTTCGCTTGGGCGCGCTGATCTCAACACCTAGTGTTTCCTCTTGTATTCCAATGTTTGATAGCCCATTTATCGAGGTAGGATATAGACTACTTTTTATGTGCGTGAGAAGTTTCCGCTGAAACCGCTGGCATAGAAAGCTACTTAAATATAAACTTAAAGATACTTAATCCAAGCAACATGTCACCGAAACTTAACTTCTTATTAACGAGTCTCTTTATCTTCCTATCGGCTTACATGAACAATGCATTAGATATTTATGAAGACACGACAAAGATGGGCTATCCTCAACCTGTGTAATAGTAACCGACAGTTGAGAGGTTGTTTAGAGAATTGAGCGAATTCTAGTCTTAACTATCTCTGAAGTTCTTGTCTCTCTAACAAAGTTTGGATTATAGTTGAGGTTTCCTCTCTATAGAAGACAAAGTTAAAGATAGAACATGCCTAATTTTTATTACGAAAAGTACTCTGCAAAGATCAGAGGTCAGAGGCCGCTGGTAGATTTTTAGGTGCCTGTTACAATTAAAAAGCGGAAAATAGACTTTTTCTGCCTACAGTGGGTTTTTTGAGATTCCGGTGTGATCCGTCTATAAATAACTTCCTCGATATAACAGGAATAAGGTAGCTTTCAGTGCCTCGTATTTTGAGCGATAAAGATCAAGAGCATTAGGGTTTATTGTTAAAATTTATGAAAAAAAATTAAATAGAAGGTAAACTAATAGGCTGATTAGGGTCTCATCAGCACATAACTAACTTCTATACGCTCTTGTGGTTCTAACCCTTTGCAAACCCCCAGAATATGATGCGATTCAAGCGATGTTTCTGGACCACCACTAAGTTTGGCAAGAACCGTAACAGTATTTAAATAGGTATTATGTCGATATTTTACATTTCCTTTCCATGGCCAAAGTCAATATTGTTCCTAAACCCTATCTAGGAATTTATATCCCACTGCTCACAAAGTTAACTAAGTCCGCCTTATATACTCGATTATTGAATTCCCAAACTTATAAGCGGCCCCAGTCGATTGTTATAATCGAATTATTGCGAGAATCGACTAACTCCATTGTCCATTCCATTCGTTGCAAGTTTTATTAACGAGAAAACTTTCTTACTTCCAATGTGCGTTTAATTTCGCTCTCTGGGACTTTGTTGGCCTTTATTTTGACGAAGCGACGGTTCTTGTGATTATGTACTTTATTGTACCCACCTAGTTTTGGAACTTGGGACTAGTTTTTCCTTTGAGATTAAGTTTTTGGATTAGTTATATTATTCCTGTATTGTTAACGCTGGTTTATTGTGGTATACATTTAATTTAATTAGCTACTTTAAATGACACGATCCGGGTAAATTAAATGAAAGAAAACTGAAGGAAGACAGAAAAAGACGTGGTTGTATGATTTATTTCAGGGCTGTACAAACAAGTTTATACTAGGTACTTGGAGCTACAACGAGCCAGTGGCTGAATGACACCAAATACCTAATTGCATAATTTCATCAGAAAATATCTCTTCGATAGGTAATGATGGTAAGGTATCCATAGATTTTTATCCTCTAACTCAAAATTTCCTTCGAGAATTACATACGAAACACAAAGTAGCCTGGATTCACATAACATCCTCACACAAAATCCATTATTCACAAAAATATTCTAGCAAAGGCGTGCGGGAACATGGACGCTGAGCTCATAACTCAATCAAATTAATGAAGGGACCACTTTCCGACAGAGTTTGAAAGGAAAATCAATTTGTGTCCTAAAGCCCTACGGTAAAGTTGGGATGAGTAGAGGTTGCCTTATGGCGGGTATTTTACAAGGTCGAAGAACATCTGGTAGGTCTACACGAGTTGGTGAGTTTTTATGGCTTTTAGAAGTCGAAAGTTGAAAGTTTTAGCATAATAGGTAGCTGATCGGATAGGCGTTGTCGAATGAGGTTTGACGCTCAAAATCTTGTCGTTGGATTTGGTAGAAAATGTGAAAAAATGCTTTTTTTAAGTTAAATCACCTATAGTTTTCCAAGTCATCAAGTAACCTATGTATGTATGTATGTATCATAACTTTATTATAATAGTGGTTGATTAGGTACTTGGATGAAGATAAACACTTATGGACTTATTTTTAAGCGACACCAATATAATTTTCAATTATTTGACCTCTATCACAAAAAATATAATAAGTAAGTACCTAATCATACTAATCTCTTTCCTCCCATATTTTATTGCAAGAATAAAAGTGTTCTATTTCCATCCGGCACTTTGCTGAAATTGAATTTATGCCAAGTCCCTGTCGATGTATCAGCAACTGACTCAATAAAACAAGTTAGCTAGCAATTGTGTTAGTAATCGTACCGTTGCCTTGGTTACCAGTTCAAACGGTACTGGTTTAGATCAGGACATAAGCGGACTATGGAAAAAATATACGACTAAAGATATGTAGAAGATGTTATTGTCAAAAACATGGAGGAAATAGTTGGTTTATAAGATCGAAACGCATAATTAATTCGTTAAGTTTTTTTTTTCAATTACACTTACCTGCAACGTTTGACACTTCCAAAGCTATACCTTATTGCCAGTGTCTCCTACATCCTGATTAATATTGTTGAAAGAAACCTGAGGATAGTTCAATATAATACTGCAAAGAAGGTACCTACCTACCTAGAAAAGAACTACTTAGTTAACAAAGGTCCTCATTGAAGAAAGTATCTACGTACAAAAAAATGTGGCCAAGTACAAAACTTTTAGACCCAGGAAATTATGAAGCCATTAACACGAAATAACAAAGAAGTACCGAGCAGTTCATCTGAAACCCAAAGAAACTGATGTTACTACCAACACAAGTTGTTCGGATTGTTACAAAATGAATTGTCGCAAGTTGTCGCAAGTTTGTGAGACTCCATTCTCGGCGACGGCCGCTTGAAACTTCACTAATTTGTGATAGATGTCTTGCGGCTTGGATGAATAGTTTAGCTGTGGTGATATTGTAAACTGTGGTTGCAAGCAATTTGGCTGTTTCAAGTTAGGGTGAAAAGGTTACCCTTAGAACTTAACTTCCTGCTTTTCTTAAGTTATGTCCTTTAGATGTGTGCCAAATAGGTACAGTTCAGCATTATGCCAGACAAAATAGTGCCTGGCATAGGTTTTCAACTGGACCTAAGAGGAGTTGCAGGTTTAGACTACCTATGTTTAAAGTCCCATATGCCTAACAGAGTCACTACCTATCTACGGTAATTAGTATCTTCTCAAGTAAGTGCGTTTCTCGTACGTGTCCTTTTGTAGTTTGTTCCGTCATCAGTGGTATATCTGACAACATTCTACAGTACCTAGAACTCATTATCGATGAGGTCCAATGAATAGGTCTATCTATAGGTACCTACAAATTACATAATTGTATGAAATAATTTACATACCAAACAAATGGGTTATAATTTGTCACCGTTATTCAGCTGAATAGATAGTTTTATTACAATTTTGGTCACTACGGGCTCAATACAATGGCACTTATGTTTCAAATGTGTAATTATTTTACTCACTAATCATAGTTATGGCCTTATGCACATTTACAGTAGTAGATAACTTAATTTTGTCCATAAATTGTATCACATTCGTGTAGCTATTTGTAGGTTTGTCTGTTATGAAACAGCTGTTTATCAATTTTATAACTTTATGGATTGAATTAATTTGAACGCTACGTTCCTATTAAATAGTCGTATATTGGATTTTTTTGTCCCACTACTAGAGCCTATTGAAAAGTTTTCACTTCACACGCAATGCAGTATCGACACTTTTTCGCACTATGTTCTCAAAACATAGACAGTTTACCTACAGTAGATATATATTTCTTATTTTAACTTGAAAAATAAAAAAAATCTTCCTCTCTCTCATTGAACGAAAAGTACCAGAACACCAAGAAAAATATTCCGACATCAGAATAAAAACTTAATCTAGAGCTTGATCTGAAATTATTCCACAATCCAGAGTTTTCACAAAATAAAGATATCTCATTTGGGTCAAACTGAGCGGAGGATAATCCGGCGTCAGACTTCATTTATACTAAGTAGCGATATTGTAAAGGATTCCAGTATTTGTTTGTTCGGAATTTTTGATTTTTGTATTTATTTTTTCGCTTTTCCCGTTCATTTTCTTTGGTTAACTTATAAAATCGAGGCAGGTTTGATCGACGCTCTTACAAAGTATCTAATGTTGTCGGTACGTGAAAACCATTTTTCGATGTTGTCCCATTTAAGATATTAACTGAAAAGGTACTTATGATGAAATGGACATAATAATGTTGCTTTTTTAACCTTTCATTGTTTATTTTTTTATTATCATATCACCTACCTACCTACTTACTACGGATATATTCATTGTACTCTGTACAATTTGTAATGGCGTGATTATTTTTCCGAGTAAAACTAGGTACTGGCAGAATCTGAGTAATTAAAACTAAAATAAAATGTAACAAATCCCACTCCAATATTTCAATTTTCAACCGGCTTAAAAAATGGAAACTTTATCACGAAACGGCCACTGATCATTTTTGAGCTGAATTTGTGACTTTATTGCTTTTCAATACCTACTAGTACCAAGTGTCAAACGGTATAACTTCGGAAATTATATTAAAGCTATTCGCGAGCTATCACACTTAATATACCTAAGGTGACTGGTACTTGATGACCGATACTTGAAAGAAAAAGAAAAGTTGTTTGTAATCATGACTAAAATCACGTGTTCAAGTATCGGTCACTAATTACCAATCACCCTACATTCATGCTCATGTTCTTCGTACAACAAAACGCCTATGTTCAAAACTAGGCTATTAACCAGACAGATCAAAACGAATCAACAGTCAAACGATCAACAATAAATCAAATTCACAAAAGACGAAACCAGTTCACTTACAATCAATTCACTTCGTAGTTACATAGAATTTGGCTCAAACGGTTTGAGGAGAATTCAGTCAATAGCTCCAAGGATTATTCAATTAGAATTGCGAAGACAAAGCGCTCTGACTTGGTTTGAGCTGGAGCCAGCAAAGAGTAGTTATTAACTAGACATACCGAAAGTGGTCAAAGGCTTTTTTGATGGAAAGTTAACGGTTGATAAAGAAGGAAAGACTCTCTTAATCTGACAGTTTAAGGTTTTTAATGTTGTGCAAAAGTAGTCAAGGTGCAAACTGCGGTTTCGTCGGGGAATTTGTAAAATACCTAAGTTAATATTAAACAAGGCGTGATCTAATCATTTAGGACAATAATTTATATCTCAAAGTAGTTATTGATATCTTTTTTTTTGATGTATGAAAGTTCTTCATTCAATTTAAATGTTTCTCGATAAACTACAGCGATGAATGATTGAGTTAAAAAATAGTTTTAAATTGTGTAGGCTTCGGCTTAAATAAATAACAAAATATTTCAAGAACCGCTAGAATTGAAAGTATAAAACCCAAAAGACCAACGTGGGCAAAAAAGACCATTTATCCAAATACAATTAACCGCACCTCACTAGCTGTCAAAAAATACGCAAAACGAATACTCCGTATAGTACGCCCAGCGTATTTTAAACTACGCCAAGTGCATACCAGATTCGTATTCCGGTTAAACAATGGCGGATGGTAATGGAATGCGATATTTTATACCAATATTAGCTCGGCTTCGCTCGCATTTTTACCGCTTTACCGCGTTTTTTCGTGATGGAATTTAGGATTTTAAATAGAAGTGGATTTTATGAGAATCCTATCCAATCGTAGCGAGAATAATGACTCTGGTTAATTGGAGTAAGAGACGTATTTCGTTTTATTATTGTAATAATTTTTCAGCAGATTCTCTTTAGTATGTCTATTTATAGGTTTAATTTCATGGAGGCACTTCAAGCAGCCCTCTCACCACGCAGTAGCTACACAAGAAAGTGAATTTCAACCGTTGTTAAGCCATATACGGGGACTTTCCGGATGTCGTTTGTAGATATGAAATGCAAATGAATAGAACAGAACAGAATAGAATAGAATGATAGTTTATTTAAAACGGAATGTAGCTACAATATAAAAACAGATGTTACAAAAATACCAATGGAGATCCTTGTACATTCTATTTTAACATAGGCATGCAAAATGAAAACATAGGCATGCCAAAATGAGCTTTCACACTGATAAAGGTTTATTCGTCGAGTGAACAGAGTGACATTTGAGGCACCTAAGAATTGTACCAGGATCATTCAGGATGCAAAAAACACCTTCCAAAAGAGCTTTTAAATACATAGTAAACTAACCTTTTAGTCGTGATCAATACATAAAAGGCTCAGGTTAAGCAATAAGGGTGCGGTATGTCCACGTTATACGCAATCCCTTGCAATCCGCTTTTCTGGGCTTAGTTTCATTCAAACTGTGGGTCGGCAAAATACTCGTTATACGGACTGAATAGTTGCTAAGAAATATACCTACAAGCTTGGGCAGTTTGGCCACAGATTACTTGATTATGGTTTGTCCACACGATACAAACTTTAAGTTTATACATATACATATCTGTACGAACTTCAAGTCTGAGTAAAAATCTGTAAAGTATGTTTGAAAATCTGTAGTCAGAGTGAAAATATGATGACAAGATGTTCGTGTAGACTATCATTATGGTTCAGACTTTTGTATGTACCGATTTGTTGCACAGACAATTCTATGAAAGCCTGTGTGAAATTGGTATCATGTTTACTTACTATTAGTGTGCATTTAACTAAGTATTTCAATACCTGATATATTTGTTTTTTTTTGCACATAAAAGGCCACTACAGGCCTCCAAAATGTTCGTTTTTGGACTCACAACACATATCGATCTATCAAACGGTGGAATCCTAAATATACTATGTATGTATCAACATTGTATGGAACTGTGCATATCTGTGCTCAGTCCATTGAATGGTTATTGCTAATCAGTACAGAGGCATCATTGTTCCGGCGCCCTCTGTTATCGACTGTACACAGTTTAGGTACACTCAAGAAATCAAGTGTTTTGAGATTTTTTTATTGGTTATTTCATTTAGAATAGGTGTTTTAGTAGAATTATATAGTTTGAACCCCAAAATATTAGTTACTAGAAGAGCTATTTTTTAGCTATTTTTGTGTGAAGTGAACATGCTCAATTCGGCTTATAGAAGATATAAAGTCGTAATTATTGTTTACTGCCTTTACAATTAAAAAATAATCGCCTGAAACAGTACTAAAGGCAATTTTTATTTATCCATCTTTTGACATAGCAACGATAAGAAAAAAACTATGAAAATACTTGTTTTCAAAGGCTATTCGAGTGAGACATTCTAATAGAAAATGAATTGGTAGATATTGTTTCTATAACAAAGGGGTTTTGTATTTTCAAAGTTATTTTACAGATCGCTTTTATTTTCCGGTTAATATTTGCCATTTCTGGTGGCAGGGTTGACTCTAGTATGTTTTGTTAACCCATTTAGTTCCTACATTTCAAAACCATTTTTTGTAATATTTATGAGCTATTTTCTGTACAGCATATACAGAAAATAGCTCATAAATGCTTATAAATAATGCGTTTTTCCATTGCGAAAATATTTTTTGAAATCGGCTTAGTAGATCAGGAGAGTATCCCTTACAACTTCTCTTATTTTATATTTTCGTAATTATTGGAACAGTAAAAAAAAAACACTAAAACATGAAAATTTTTTATATTTATACTGGACATTTCGTTTCATAGTCATAGTGGCTGTGGAAATTACCTAGGTACCTATAAGCGCTATAAATATTTTACTACTTACAATAAGAAGGGTGAATATTGATAACTCGATTGACCAATCGTCGAGAAATAATGCATTTCTATAACAAAGTTTTGCATTAAAATGTTTTATGGTTTATCTATACTGTTATTGTCTGCATCGTGCTATGAAATCTAAGGTCATTTTTATATTAGGACATAGTATAACTACACAGCTATTTTTGTCCGAATTCTGAGAGGTGTAATAACATCGTTATGGTGTTTCCCAATCATTTCCACCTCACTTGATGTCCATTCTAAGTGTCAATAGTTTATTATAAAGCTTTAGGATTTTGTCGACCAACGGAATTACTTAAGTTCCATGGGGATTACTTGCGCGCTACATTCACGCTAGTGAAATGTTTGCGTATAGGTAAAATATATATTAAAATAAGTAGCTGCCTCAATAAATGGGCTATGTCATTGTAACACTGATATAAGTTTTCAGGCCGGCTGGTGTTTCGTGAGATTAAGGCGTGCAAGCTCACAAACAAGCAAACAATCTCTTCAGCTTTATAATATTAGCATACTAAAAAAGCAACGCTACGTATATGAAGCACCACATGAAAAATCGATTGAAGTTCACAAGAAAGTATCGAAATAAATATTCAAAGCAGAATTTATTTAACAAAAAAATACGGTACCAAGATCTCTTAATCCAGTGTACTTTTTACAGAGATTTCTTCAATTGAATGAGCACGTTGGATTTGTTATTGTTACACTTACTTCGGTTCTTACTTAATGGGTCGGTAGGTACAGACGCGATATTTTATGAAAATTCAATCTTTTACGTGACATTTTTTTCATTTTGAACTTTTAAAATTTAATGCGAACTGTGGCTTGCATTCAAAGTGATAGTTTATGGAAATGTCGATAAAATTGATAGTATTTCGAAGTGGGTTTGAAAAAAAGGTTTTTGGATTTTTTGCGTAGGAAAGCAGATTTATTGCGAGTGGCTTATAATGTTGTGTATCTGTCTAGAAGAGTAAGAGTCCGGCCGATAATTGGCCCGATGGTTGCCAATTTTTTTTAAGAATTCCTGATTCCAATCAAACTTTTCAGTCGATCTGATACCGGCTAAATAGCCCGATATTTGTAACGTGCATACAACTAAGAAGAAACAAACTATTGGTCGACTAAAAGTTTGCAGTGAGCCCATCGAGTATCTGTCTATTTTATTGAACTTACGAGAGGATCGTACTTACCTGAAAAATTGGTAGGTCTACCTACAATGTCAAACGATGCCCTTGAAACTAATTGAATAACATCTCTGTTTGTTGTTGAACAAGACGTGTATTTTGCGATGCGTAATAATTTGAATACGCATTTAAACTGATTATGTTCTTAGAGACAATCCAATTTATTGCCTACAATAGCGGCTTTTCCGGAGGGTAAAATAGCGACTGTAACTGTACGACTTTTAATTGAGTTCACATAAATGTTTTGTAATATGCATCGTGAGTGGGTTTTTATCCTAACTAAATGTGAAATGTGAAAGTAACCTAGGTTGTATATCTTTCCGTCTTTCCCATCACAATAATTAAACCGATTTGATTGATATTTGTTACAGAGCACCGATATTAATCGAACGCCTGAAAAAGGACATACTAAGGACTACTTTTATCCAACTACCTACGCGGGTGTATTTTTAGACAACGATAAGCTAGGGACCACTTAGGCAATTAAATAAGATAATTACAGTATGTAGTAACTTATATTCTACCGTCTCAATTAAAGTAGCCATGCCACGCTCCACCTATAGCCACATTTTTTTTGCTAAACCGGAAGCGGTCGCGATAAATTGGATTTACCATGCCTATGTGACGTCACACCCGGTTAGTTTATGGTGTGTTGTTCCTGTTATTCCCCATAGTGAAGGGGAGATAAAAATATTTTCTCTTACAAATGGATTTGGGGGTTAATCAAAGCACAGATTCTTGGGAAGAGAGAGAGAAAATGTTCGGGGTCCTTTGGGATTTCGAGAAGTGTATATTTTTGGAAAACTGTGTCAATAAGTAAGAAAAATATTACAGCCTTTTCCGTATTTGGGATCCACTCGCTTATAATCATCGGCCTAGTCTTTTCCCATCTATGTTGCGGTCGGATCATGCGTCTAAAAGTTTCCATTGTGTTACTGCGGATGCAACTCAGTACCAGTGTTTTACATAGACGATTGCTTATATGGCCGCCTCTACCCTGTAGTCCTCAGTCCGGGCGGACTACCCGGTACCCCTTTGGTATATTGGTGATACGACTACCAGTAGTGATTACCAAAGATGTACAAATGACAGAATGATGAGATGTTAAGACGACATCGCGAGCGAAATCTGTTATTACCTACTAATTACATAATTGCACACAAACTTATCCACTTTACAATATAACAAACACAGTAGATTTAATTTCCTGTAATAGGTTGTGACAAAGCGCGGGCGCATCAAAGAGCAATCCTTGGTAAGCTCCGTAACGCTAGCTCTTGTGGCGTCTCTGTTTAGCCACTGGCTATTACTCCTTGGAGTATGGAAACACTGGATAAGAATATTGACACGTCATTAGACTGAGCAAACTTCGTTCGATGACGGCTGATAGAAGATTATGGAAGAAAACATGCTACGCCGATCCCAAATAAAATTAAGATAAGGGCAGAAGAATGATGATGAAGTACCTACCCAGTATTCAATAGATTTTTATTTGAATTTAAACACCGCACAACATGGTGGATTTATGAAGTTTTGATACTTCCACCCGCGTTAAACAACAGTGAAATATTTTTTGAATTGGATCAGTAGTTCCTGTGATTACCGCATTTAAGTAAATAAACTTTTCAGTTATATAATATTAGTAATATTACATGGAAAACCTACTTATATCCGACAATAAGCTTCAGTCTTAGAGACAACATTCGTATCCACAATTCTTGAATCCAAACGTGTGCAGACGAGAAAATCGTCCACAGAAGATAATTGCGTTCCAACTAATGAAATTGTAGTCTTACGTGTACCTCGTGGTACTTTCTAGTGCCGTACCGTTCGGTACTTTCGTGCACCTTGCTCTAATTGGCTCGCTTCGTTTTGTACATGTAACGAACGTACCTAATTAACGCATGTTTCTTTAGAAATGGTATGATTTACAAACTTCAAAAAGGTCTGTGGTTTTTGATGATGTTTGTGTGTAAGTTTTTAAGACCCAAGTTAAGTCATCCATCATCATCCTCCGAGCCTTTTTCCCAAACTATGTTGGGGTCGGCTTCCAGTCTAACCGGATGTAGCTGAGTACCAGTGCTTTACAAGGAGCGACTGCCCTGCCTGACCTCCTCAACCCAGTTGCCCGGGCAACCCAATACCCCTTGGTTAGACTGGTGTCAGACTTACTGGCTTCTGACTACCCGTAACGACTGCCAAGGATGTTCAATGACAGCCGGGACCTACAGTTTAACGTGCCATCCGAAACACAGTCATTGGTGTCTAAGATATACTTAGAAAGTACATACAAACTTAGAAAAGTTGCATTGGTACTTGCCTGACCTGGAATCGAACCCGCGCCCTCATACTCGAGAGGTTGGTTCTTTGCCCACTAGGCCACCACGACCTCAAGACCCAAGTTAAGTCAGTTTTCTTAAAACAACGGTTATAAATAATGATTTTGCTCGTACCTACAAGTTTCAATGTAGAGTTGTTTTAAGAAAAACGGACGTTTATGTTGTCGATTGAAATTGGGCTTTATAATACTTACACTTTGTAAATTACGAAGAGAGATATACCTATATTTTTTACTGTATACTTAAAGTGAGCAGTTTCAGGGATAATTTATGACTTAGTTAATAATAGGTTAGAAAACTTCAACTTTTTCAGGTTAATTTTATAATTTTCTAAGTTGGTCTAAACCTTATCATTTATCTCAAAACTAGTTTCTAACTTAGTACTTGAAGTCTCTTGAGGTAAAATTATTAATGTGATATAAGTAGGTTTTTAAACTATGCAGGTAAAAGTTACAAAGTCATAAGTACTTTTCTTCTTTAAGTTAACTAATATAACTTTCGTTAGTTATCTTACGTTATTAAAGTAAAGTGGTAATTTATCTAACTCTGTTGTAATAAATGTTTTAGTAGATATCTTGGGAAATACTGAATTTGCTGAATATTTCCTTCGAGGTAACTTTTCTGATAATTTTCTCATCATTAAGAAGTTATCTATGTTGGAATATACGCATTACGTACGTATAAACCTACCTACCTATACAAATATCCAAGTTTATATATAGGTACCTCAATCATTCGTCAAACATTCAATCATTCAATGTTCACTTCAATTGTACATTCTATAATTGACTTTCTTTCGAAATATAACAGTCGTCAAGGATACAACACGTCTTTTCCTTTTATCACCTGCGTCGATATCCAATAATTTATATGGAACCGACTTAGAATTTGTTACTCTTTTAAGAGCTGAAAGAGATCGGAAACCCAGTTGAAAACACAGACTACTTTTTATTCGGGTGCGGGAAATAGTTTCCTCAAAACGCGGGTAAAACCGCGGGTGGAAATTCTCTTTAGAATATGTTTAGTTTTACAAAAACTAATAAAAACCGATATTGATTAAAGAAACAGTTTTCTTCAGTCACTATAACAAAGTTCTCAAGACGCAGACTTATGCAGAAAAAAAAGGCCAAGATCAAGTCGGACTCGCGCACGAAGAGTTCCGTACCATTATTTATAAAATGAACGAAAAAATCACGTTTACTGTATGGGAGCCCCCCAAAATATTTACTTTATTCTAGTTTTCAGTATTTGTTGTTATAGCGGCAACTGCAATACATCGTCTGTGAAAATTTCAACTCTAACTATCACGGTTCATGAGATACAGCCTGGTGACAGACGGACGGACGGACGGACGGACAGAGGAGCGAAAACAATAGGGTCCCGTTTTACCCTTTGGCTAAAGAACCCTAAAAACGAATAAAAAGCCGCGATATTGATTAGAGAAACAGTTTTCTTCAGTCACTATAACAAAGTTCTAAAGACGCAGACTTATGCAGAAAAAAATGTACAAAATGCAGTTTTTGTTTTAATTCCCGATAGTGTCTTAACAAAGTCGTTTAAAGTCCTTTGCTTACAAAGTTCTCGCTTTTTCTTAGAATGCAATTTACTAGGATTAATTGAGCAAAGTTTTTGTTAGCATTGTTCCGTCTGATAGTAGTGACGAAGTCGTTTTTTAACCGATTTTACAAAAAGTAGGAGGAAATACAATTGTCCGAGTCATCTCAATTCAGATGTTTGTATTTTTAATGGCAATTTGCTTGCTATCCATATTATACTGCACTAGCTTCTGCCAGCGGTTTCACCCGCATCCCGTGGGAACTACTTCCCGTACCGGGATAAAAAGTAGCCTATAGCCTTCCTCGATAAATGGGCTATCTAACACTGAAATAAATTTTCAAATCGGACCAGTAGTTCCTGAGATTAGCGCGTTCAAACAAACAAACTCTTCAGCTTTATAATATTAGTATAGATTTGCCTAATCAAGAAAAGTGTAAAAACAAATGAAGGTCTCTCTATCCCCACCCTGTGAATCCCTGTCCTGCACCTGTTTAAATAATTCGATAGTAAAAGTCTAGTAAAATTCAAAGAACGCGTGTGTTTTTGTAGGTTCCAGTTCAATGTTCATTATAGACAATCTGTAAATCCGTTCAGTAGTCTTGATGCTCGACAGATAGGGTTACTTTCGTATATTATAATATTAGGAAGGATTTTAGGTACTCACAAGAACACTTTAATTAATCGATCAATACGAAAGTACCAAAATTGTTAAATTCGCATCAATTCACAGAAACGAATTAGAACCGAGACGAAGACATCAGCAGCGACATTTATCAATCTAAATTCAACCTTGTCTCCGCCCAATAAGTTTTAATTTCCCATGGTGAGTACATCGTCTCTGTCAGTCGAATTTTGTCGCTTAAGGTGAGGGCAATTTTGAATTGGGATTTTAATGCATTGGGGCTTTCACACCTTCTGTTGAAAATATCTCATTATAAGAACGTATCAGGTGTTTATTTTCATTTACTTTTTTATATATTTTTAATGTAGGTTGTGTGTGTGTAGAACTCGAGAATCGATTTACTTTTGTTATTTTTTTTATGCACCTTTTTTAAGTTTGTATGTATATCCTAAGCAGGTATATCTTGACCACCAGTGACTGATTAAGGTGAAGGAAAACATCTCGAGAAAACCTGGACAATAAAGTCTGAAATCAGCAACCCGAATTGAGCAAGCGTGGTGATTAACGCACAATCCTTCTGTCTGAGAGGAGGCCTGTTGGTACAGGCCTGTTGGGTACAGGGTGGTCCCTGTACCCAACAGTGGAACGATAAATAGGCTGAGGATTGCTGTTGTTTTCATTTGTAGTTAATGTATATACCTACTTCGTATGTTTTATTTTTGTTCCTGAATTGTCCAGTTTATATCTTTGTAAATCGAATGCCTTAATTGAATTAACCTATATACTTAGGTATTCTTGCTTATGTAGGTAAGTGGGTAAGTAAAATCCCTAAATTAAGTGCTTCAGCAATTAAACTCCTTTTCAACTAAATCACGCTAGACTTGCCTTAAAACGCCAGTGACTACAAAATCAAGTTACTAGCGCTAACAATAATTAAGATAACCGTCTTCGGCTAAACTCGGATTCACTCGGCTCTCTTCGGCTTTCTTCGGGTTTCTTCGGCTTTGTTCGGGTTTCGTCGCCTCGGAGATAACGAGCGCTTAATTGACAGTAATCATTGTGGAAAAGCGAAGATTCGACTCGTACATAAAGGAAGACGGAAGGCTTTGTACTGGTTTATGAAAATTCTTATTAATTTGAACATACTTTTTGTGAGTGACAAGTATTTTGTACCAGTATTTTTCAATTGGAATGAGTTTTATGAATTTCGTTATTTTCTTTTTTAAATATGGACCTAAAAGTTTGCCTATGGCCTGCAAGAAAAGCTTTCGCTATGTACTGGTAAAGTGGACAGACATACAAACCCTTTTTATGATAATATAGTTAGAATTTTACACTTAACTGGTATGACAAGCTACAATGCATTATTTACAGCGACAGTAGGTGACAACTACTCATCTTTCACATACCGCTACTCTGTAAACTTATACGTCCAATAAGGCTGTCTTTTCATATCTGTAGTAAATCTAAGTGCACTGAGAACTAAAACATTCTTTATTAAACCGCCTCATAAACATTGGTATCATAAAACTGTTATATAACTTCATAGAAATCCACTTTCCTCGGCCAATCTTTACGGCTTGGAGGAAAGATAAATATACTATCTCGTCTCGATGTTGGATTAACAGGATCAACATTTTCATATCAAATAAAATGTAATGGAATTTTGCTGGATGAGGGATTAAGAACTATGGTGGATATCTATGGAAAATTACTGCTTTCATAATACAAAAAATTAAAAACAAATCAATCAAGATATAAGTTCAAAATTTTGTTTGCGAGACAATGGTAAACTTTTCCTAAAAATCTTGGCATAACGTAAGATATCGTGCTTCAGCCAAGTCCTGCAACACAATTCAGAGAGAATTCAACATTTTTCTTTCTATCACCAAATTCACATACATAAAACAAGAATCTAAATCAAACTCCAACCACCCCGCGGTTGGTTATCTCAACCAGTTTATCCGCCATGTATCCTACGTAATTGGACGGTATGAAAGAAACTGTTTTACCTGACATTACTTTAATACTAATATCACAAATATAAAGGTTTTGTTAGTTTGTACCTTAGAGGCTCCGAAACTAGAATACCGATTTTCAAATTTATTTAACTGTTAGGAAGCTAGAATATCCCTCTATAACTTATGCTATATTTGGTCCGGGTATGGGCAGTAATTCCCAAGGGACGCGGGTGAAACTACGGGAAAACAGCTAGTATTTCACAAAAGCACAACTCAGAGAGATTTCAGCATTTTTCTTACTCAAAAAATATACATTTCAATACAGAATTTTCTACATATAAAACAAGAATCTAAATCAAACTCCAACCACCCCGCGGTTGGTTATCTCAACCAGTTTATCCGCCATGTATCCTACGTAATGGGACGGTATGAAAGAAACCGTTTTACCTGTCTATATATATACTTCTACATAGGAAACATTGTTTTGTTAGTTTGTACGTTAAAGGCTCCGAAACTACTAAACTGATTCCAAAAATTATTGAATCGTTGCTTGGGAAGCTATGTAGACTATCCCTGAGTAACAGCTATAATTTGTCTAGGTACGGGCAGTAGTTCCCACGGAACGCGGGTAAAATCGCGGGAAAACGGCTGTATTACATTAAAAGAACATCTCCATACACAAAACATCTACATACATAAAACAAGATTCTAAATCAAACCGTGGTTGGTTATCTCAACCAGTTTATCCGCCATGTATCCTACGTAATGGGACGGTATGAAAGAAACCGTTTTACCTGACATTACTTCTGATCATAATCTTAACGCGAATACGCTGTTATTACCTTGTTATATGAGGATTTACGTTGTTGGGGTACCGTATGGTATTTTGATGGGTTTATAAAGGACTTTTGTGGTTTTTTTGATAGGGTAATTTCTGGTTTGTTTTGTTGAAGAAAGCTGAAGATAATTGGCTGTTGTATTTAAGTACTTATGAGTACATACTTACATCTGTTAACTGCAATTTTAAACTAACTGGATTCTACTAAGTAGCAAACGCCAGTTTTTTCAGGATAATCTCTGAAACAGCTGAGCCGATTTCGTCGATACTTTCACTAGCAGATTGCCACTATGACAAGGAGATACTTAGGTTACTTTTATACGGGACTTGAAAGTACTTTGAGGACGCGGGTGGAGCCGCGTAAAACAAGTAGTTTCACCCAAACTACCGCGGCACAGACGCGAATATTAAACTTTAATGAAAGATACTTCGCTAATTGCATCATCAAAACGTCTTCCCGTCTTAATTTAATATAGCTCAACTATAAATAAATCTGTAGTATGCCATCTTTGTGTACGGAAAGTTAAATTTAAACTACAGTTAATAGGGAAATAAAGTTTTTGAGCTTGTAGGGAAAGGGTGATGATGTAGGAAAATGAGTGTTCTTTTAAAATACAGACTGAAATCCCACTTACCTATATTCAAAGCGACAGTATACAAAAAGTACTAAACGGACTTTGATGAAACATACAGTCATACAGCTTACACATCAAAATACCTTTTAGTTCTAGTAATAAGTACATAGTTTTATTACAACGTAGGTAGGTCAGCAGGTGAAAACTAGCATTCAATAATCTTAAAACAACGGTGCCAATTTATAGCGTCTGTTGTTATAGAAAGAAAACCAAAAATGCGTTGACCTTAATAATCGTTTGGTTCAGCTGGTGAAACAGTTTGAGATTTACACATGTTTTACATACTTGTAAAACTTGTCAAAGCTATACTTTTTCATTAAAACTATTACAAACTTGAAGAAGTTTTATTTAAGTTATCAAATATTCATATGTTGTTAAGATATTTCGTCACTCTAAGCACATGTGTTTTCATTTATAATTTAAAAGAAAATTGATCATAAAAGTTTTGACTAAATGGGTTTCAAAGTTTCTGAAAGAGGTTTCTATTAGAATTAAAAACCATATTTTGAGTAAAGTTTTAAATTAGTTTTCAATTTGAAACTTAGATTTGATTGGGGATAGTTTGAATCGTCAAATATTTAAGCAGGTCCTTTGAGTCTTACTTTGGAAAAGATATCGTAAACTTAGCAATTGTTTAATGCATTATTTTATTGAATTAAAAATAGTCCGAATTTCTAATTCGCAATATTTCAGCATTGAAAAACATACCTACAATGGCTATAATTTTTATGTAGTACACTTAAAATATTTGATCTTTAACATAAGTAATAAAAAGCATTTCGAAACTAAGGCAAAAGTGTTAAAATTCCCATAAAAAAGAACAAAAAATAATTGCGTTTACTCTCAGCAAACGTTTGACGATTCCACCATATTGTTTCATTTCCTTTCACCCTAATCCCTTAGCACCGCAATCTCTACTGAATGGCACACTCTTTGTACGAAGCCATAATTTTAAATGTGCATACCACGGAGTAAGGAAAATGACCGGACATGCAATAATGCAGGTAGGTCAGGCACCTTCTTCTAAGCTAGGTAAGCCAGGACTCGTCAACCTGGTCTGAATTTCGCTCATTCTGATGTACCAACCTTCATCGTTGGTAAAATAAGTAACAAGAGAGTAATATTGTTAAGAGCGTGTACGCTCGGCGCGCGATGTCAACTTTAGGTAATTCAACGCAAAAAACCGCGCAGACTAGCGTCGCGGCTGTGTGCGTGCCTATCATACTTCACGTATAGTCACACAAACCATTTTGATCCTTTCGAGTGAAATTGGTAGAACAAAAAATATATTATTTAGTAAATAGTTAATAGCGGGAAAATAGTGTAAGTCTATGGATGTCTAAAATATAAAAGCATGAAAATAAGTCGTTAATACTTACACTCTTTTGCAAAAAAATCGGGCATCTATGAAAACCTTGGTTTTGAAGACTTTTTGTATATTACATACAATTTTCAACAGTACTAAATAGTCGACTGATGATTAATGACAATGTTAAGAGTTTCTGTATTTTAACCGATTTCAAAAAAAGAAAGGAGGAGGTTTCAATTAGATTGTTTTGTGATTGTTCTCAATTTTATTGTTCTCGATTTCTCAAAGACACCTGGACCGATTTGAAAAATTGATTGTTTATATGAATGGTCCAGTCCATCCAGACCGAAAAATTGTGGTCAAATAACAACAATTGCCGGAAAGCCAAATATTGGTGAAGAGCTTGGGTTTACCATTGCAAATAAAGTTTTAAGTTATCTATCCTATATGCTTCAAAAGTTATTCGAGATCAAAAGTCAAAATTTGGGTACATCCAAAATGAAAAAAAAAAATTATAGCTCGATTGGTAACAGACATCTGCAATAAGTGATTTCTAGCCTAAGGAGTCCGCCATATTGGATTTAGACTCGCGACACATTTTTTTTCGAGTTATTCATAGCAAGCCCTTTCATTTGATACCCATATCGTAGGAATGCATTAAAAACATTTTTTTCTCCATCTTGGGTATACCGCCATATTGGATATAGAATCATACATTGTCATTAAAACTGAACATTCAAACAAAATTTCAACTCAATCGATAAAAAAAATATGCTTCAAAATTGAGCTTTAAATAAAATAGTAATGTATCAAGATTTGTTGGTCGCGCTTGAAATGTACTCAATTCTCGGTATCCACGGCAGAGGTTATTCACCCTACGCGATGTGACGGAGCGACACGTCCTCTCTCTGTGAAGCCTTGCGGCGGTCTGGTTTGAGTTGACTCGCGTGCAGCGTTTTATAGTAGTTTTTAAATAATTTATAAAAAAATAAAAACGAGAGATTAAATTATAATATAAAGTTTATGTTTTAAAGAAAGAGTTATATTACTATAGTAAATAATTGTTATATTAAATTAAGTAAGATAGATAGGTAAAAAGAGCATTTGAAATTCACAATTTTTCACATTGTTAAAATATTTTTTTCTGAAAGATAGAGACCTAAATCAAAAAATGTTTTCAACTAACTATAGGCATGGGGATTTCGTCTATGAGTAAAAAAATAAATATGATTAGATTTGCCACTGTTTTCACATGAATTTAAGCTTCGAAATAGACGCTGAACGGGAATTTTATAAAACATCTGTTACGTTATAGGGGTTTTAAGTATTTAAACTACACAAATTGAAATTTATGTTCAATTAACTATATAGACAGTGGAATTACCTTGCGTTATTAAAAAATAACATAGTTATAGGATAAGTAGTTACTGAGAAACAGTGGTTTGAAAAGTACCATTTTAGGCCAAATGGCGCGCGGTTGACGTACACGCTCTTAATGATAGGTTGAAACGATAAACTTCAAAGTCAAATTCGTATGGTGCGCATGACTAAAACGATTAGTTACGAGAGAACTGAAGAAGTGTTGCGGTTCTTTGACAAGGATTTTTGGTATTACAAAAAATGGTCGGGTCCACAGAAGGCGTATAATTGCAGAGATAACAATGTTCCTTGCCCTCGCACACACCCGCATTTTGGTGTGCTACTTTCTTAGGCACCTCTTTCCATTATGGCACCTCCGCTAGTCATTTTATTCCATGGTGCATACCCACATATTCACCCAGTTCTCAAGGGATGAACTCACAAAAGAACGGATCAAAGGTTACGGTTGCGAATTTTACGGGTCGCTTGAGCATTCCCCAACAATAGTCCATTTAATGTTCTGACCGTACCTGTGTACTGTCAATGTAAAATGTTTGGACACTCTTCAATGTAGGAACGTTTGTAGGGACAGTGAAATTTTTTGATGTTCATGTTTGAAATGAATGGCTTGAAATAAATGGCTGTTTAATCTGAATGGAAATTGGGGTGATTTGTAGCAGTTTATTTTTGTTGTTTGTGATCACGGATTTGATAAAATGTTTTTATAATGGTAAGGGTAGAAACATTTCCCAATGTACAGATTTGTACTGTACGGTAATTACTGTCAATTCTGAAGGATGATCCAAATACACGACATTTAGCAAGTAGACTTGAAAGTCTATAGTTCGGCCGCTCAGAGAATGCGTTTCTGACACATCGCGATTGAACTGACGACGTAACTTTGTAATGGCGTTGCAGTACGATAAAAATATTTTTTTGGTTGTTTATCGTTTTAACAATTGTTGAGCATTAAAACAACATTATTATATCAATAATAACACTAGTTTACAAAATCAAACTTTTTGTCTGTTGCCGTGGATTTAATGGCTGGTAACATTCACTTATGTTTAGTTTTTATTAATTACACCCGCAAAAAATTTTTTGTAGCTCGACTTTACTTGTTATTGACTTTCTCTTTTCTGAACCTTTTTCAGTCGCTAAAGTACGTATTTTACTGTGTTTATACAAATATGTGAAGTTTTTACAACACGAGTAGTTCAAGGAGGCGTTGTTTGAACAATCCAAACCATGTTTGTTACTTATGTGGAGAATATGTGTTTGAGAAGTGTAGAAATGTCATCAGAGACGCTTAAAAATACTTATTTTTTATATTTTGGAATGTTGTTAGATAAAAATAACAAATCTTGGGCTCCTGATTGTGTTTGTAAATCGTGCGTTGAATACTTAAGATTATGGAAAAATGGTAAAAGAAGTACTTTTAAACTTAAAACACCAACTATTTGGAAAGAATCGGAAAATCATCTCGACGACTCTTACTTTTGTAGCGTGAACATAAACAGCTTAAACACCAAAAATCGAGCTAAATTTCAAAACCGAAGTAGTACATGTGTTCAGCGTCCAGTGCAGCATTCACCTGAACTTTCAGAGAATAAAAATTATATTGAATTTTGAAAAATTATAATGAAAATTATGTTGAACTTGTCGAAGACCTGCCCTTGCAATTAAGAGATATGGGATGCAATTTGAGCATAAACTCACTTCCTCTTCAGTCATCTGGACAGATTTCCGGAAAATTTAGGAGATATGAGCGAAGAGCAGGGAGAACGTATGCATCAAGATTAACGTGTCATGGAAGAACGTTATCAGGGTTTCTGGGATGTAAATATGATGTCTGACTATTGCTGGTCTCTGATACGCCATTTCCCAAAGTCTACACATAAGAGAAGAGCTTTAAAGCCAAGTTTTTTGGAACTTAACAAATAATATAATTTTTAAACAAATATTCTTTAAGGTAAATACACGTTTTTTCTCTGTAAACCGCACTTAGCTGAATCTCAAAAACTAGAGCTGATAAAAAAAAACTACTAATAGTTTTAAATATGGTTAAATATGAGTAGTCAACAACAGCTTAAAAAATCCCGGCAACAAATGTACTGTAAACTAGTGTAATCAATGAATGTTGTAATTTTGTGCCAAATTGAGTGTCAAATAACTTGGTAAACAATATTTTTCTAAATCTATACTGCGCTATTACAAGGTTATGTCAGCGCTTTATATTTGTAGTGCTGTGCTAAAAATAACAGGCAAGTATCGTAATCTGTTCTGGTTGATGGTTGTTATACAGTTATACTTATAATATAAAATAATACGTTTTGTTTTTCTTTCTAAGAATTTGAAAATAATGGACAATAGGATAACTTTTATGAAATATAAAAATAAAACTATGATGAAACTGAACGCGCGAAAGAAAGTAGCATTTTTATATTTAGGTTGAAAATGGTAACCCCAAATGGCATCATGGGCCGTCATTTTGTGACGCTAAATAGTCATTTGTTGTCGTTTCGTGCGCTAAGACGTGCCCTGCCTCATTAGGACGCCAATGGCGACGTCGCCGGCTACGTATCCAAGCAGTTAGTATTGAAATGTATGGAACCTAACTCACTTGGCGACGGTATGGTAACGTCGCCAAATTGGAGGCGTGGCCACGAGCTACAGTTCCCTATGTGGCTTCTGGCTACCGTGGCAACTTGGCGACGTGGCCACAGTAGCCACTATAATGTACACGGTAAAGCGCACCTCCCTCACACAGTCGCCAATGTGGTCGCCAGTCAGCTTGCAATTTCTTGAGCGACGACGTAAACAATTGACTGTCGAGACGCCATGGCCACTCGACTTGGCGACATTTGGATGCCAGAAGTAGCCAGACCTGTGCCGCTGGCGACGTGTGAGGTAGAGCTCTAAAAACCTAATTTTGGAAGATTTTGACCGAGATATCAGGATTGATTCTGTTATTGATAATACCTAATATACACGTAATATACACGTAGGCGAAGATGATGATGAAGACACCACCTCCTCAAGCGAATCGGAGTCTGATTAACATTCTGTACGCACATTCAATTCAATGTACTTACTTTATTGCATAGAAATACAGATTGTAACTTTGTAACAAAGAATAAATAAAACGATTTTATTATATGAATATTACCTTTTTTTGGTTTCCACTTAAATAACTAAAATATAAATTTTAAATGATTCCGCCAATTTAAAACGAAAATAATCTTAAAATAATGCGGCGGTTTATTTTGGGGGAACGGTAACGAACTCAGTGTTATGTTGTGCCCATCACTAGTCCTGACTAACTGATAGGTGTCAGGAACGCATTCTCTGAACGGCCGAACTATAGTTTTATTTATTTTCTTTACCATTCTAACGTCCCCACTCAGGGAAATTTAATGGTTACTTAAGCCATTCCTTAGTGACGGATTTGTATGACATTCCGTCACTAAGAAGTGACAAGACAAAAATAAAGGCTGACACGTACACTGCTAATAACAGTTGCTCTATTTTTTACAAACCTTTAAATCATTTACCCCAATAACAAACTCCAAACTAAAAGCCACGAACGATCCATTTAAATAAAACAGCAGGTGTAACGTCGATTATCTACCAATACCATTACACGTAGTATTCTATGAGGCACGTATATCGGCCACTCGTGTACGTGCAATACGTACCTATTATAAATTTGAAATGGCGCCCAGACTGGGACCGCACGTGGCCGTCAGAGTTTTGAGAAATAGCTCAAGTAAAGAGGTTTTATTGATGCGAGTTGTTGATCGTTTTTTAACGATTTCTGTGGTTTTTGAAGAAGTCAAATGATGAAGTGGCAGTTTTTAAAGGAGTTAAGTTTATATTTATAGCTAGATTATTTTATTACGCGCGTTTTAAGACCTCAATGATGAGGTGAGACCTAAATGTCATCTCCCAATTTTCCAGTCACTTTTTTCCTACGTAATTTATATCCTAAATTCAACGCGCGGTCATCAAATAAACCTAGATCCGTAATTTGATTATTCATTAAGATCCCTAAGTCAAGAAATCCTACCTGTCTACCAAAAACGTGAGCACCGCAGAAAAACCTCGAGATACGTAAAAAAAGTGTACAAATAGCGGGCAATTTAACAGTCGGCTGCTGAATACGTCGGTACTGACGAGGGTTCAGTAAATACGTATTAAAGAGATTTTCATTATTTGCGTCGAATCTTATACTACCTATATCAGGGATGCCGAAACTGGGGCACGTAGGACCAATCAGCTAAATAATTTGGGCTTTATTTCGCATCTACGTTCCAGTTGGTAAACGGTAGACACAGTAACTTAAAAAAAATATAAAAGAGCATTAAGTGACTGTAGGTCCCGACTGTCATTTAACACCCTTGGCAGTCGTTACTGATAGTCGGGAGCCAGTAAGTCTGACACTAGTCTTACTAAGGGGTATTGGGATACTCGGGTAACTGGGTCAGATAGACAGTCCCTCCTCGTAAAACACTGGTACTCAGCTACATCCGGTTAGACTGGAAGCCGACCCCAACATAGTTGGTAAAAGGCTTTATTTAATCTTTATTACTTTATATGAACTACTTATATCATCGCATTTTTTTAATTTGGGGTGTTAGATTTAAGGTTTGCCATCCCTACCTACGTCATTCCCAAATGTATGAATGCGCCTAGAGGGTGTTTAAAACACACCCTGTTTATAGTATCGGACTGATTTGGGTAGGAATTCTAGGAATATTGGATTGCCTGTGGAATATTCTGGAATTTATTAGTTAAATGAAGGATTGGGTAATGTAATTTAGTTAGAATGTGGTTGGATTTATTTTTGCTGTCACTTTTTTTTACATCTGTTTTTCAGAGGTCGCAAAATTATAGATGAGCTTATAATTTCATTAGCTTACTTAAGATATCACTGGGTCACGTAGACCTCTATTTTGATAACCACACTTGTCTAAGGCCGATAGCTGACACTGAAATCCTATTGAATGTCTACTTATTTAATGGTGAAAATTTTTCAGTCGACTTACGATATCATTCTACATAGTTAAGCAATAACTCCAACTCTAATCTTACAGAAATAATCATGATTTTGAAACAACGTTGTAATTTTTTTTATAGTGAAAATTATGACTAAATCTCAGCTAATTGTATGACGTCATTGTTTGAAACCACCACAAAGGCCTAACAATACAAAATCCGTGTGCCAAAATGTAGGGTAGGAATTAAAAGTGTTAGTCGAAATACGTTGAGCGTTCACGTATGGCACGTGACCTGAAATAATGATTTTTGTTAATACCGTATAACGTTTTACTGTGGTTGTACTCGGTTAATACGTTCTGTTTTTTTCTGGATTTACATTTATTTGCGAAAGTATGAATACAAAAATAACCGATTTGTTTTTATTTAAATCAATGCTTGATTGTAATTTCGTCCTCTTTCGTAGCTTAAACTACATTTTCTTTTAATTGGGATGCGTTAGAATGATTAAACCGATTGAATGTAATATTTCTTGGTTTAGCTATGTCATTCAATCTCAGGATTTTTTCAAAAACTATCTTACAGAGTAAGACTAAAGAGCCGATATTTCTTGTGAAAGCAGTGTCCAAGCTTGGTAGGTTTCTGAGTGTGCGGAGAAGTTATCTCGGGATGCGGTCGAAATCGCGATTAATTAAGACAAGTTATATAAAGACAATGGATTAACCTGAATAGGTATAATTATTGGTATTAGTATAACAGATAATTAATAATACAATGCCAAGCCATCAAACAAAGATATAATCACTAGTATTACGATGATACTATTGACTATAGTATGTACTATAGAACTTAATCATCTAATAATCATTCAGCCATTCAAACTGGGACTGTTGAAAGCTATCGCGCCTAAAACGCATAAGGGTGGTATTACACTTATCAAATACGAGTATATTTATTTATCGTTTGACTTTTATAAGCATATTTTTTTAACTTATTTAATTGTCCACAATGTACACACTGTCATATTCATATCTTTTATTGGCTTTCCACAAGTTTTTACAGGTGTTACACGATTACTCTTTGTAGCTATTCACCGTAGTTCCACCCGTACTACTTCCAGCACCCGGATGAAACGTAGCATTGGATTTGAGTTTGGGCTTGTTATGTCCTTTCTTAGGCTTTGGGTTATCTGGCTACCAACTTTATTTAAAATCGGTTTAATAATTTTGCCGTGAAAGCCAGATAGGCAGAGCTTCTTTCGTAATAGGAGTAGGTTTTTTTTAAGATTTGTAGATCATTTTTCAGTGGATAGAATAGTAATGAGCCTTAACGCATCCTATTTAATCCACGCGTTTATCGCACCCAATTACCGGTTGCCATGACAACGTTCACTTTACATCACAAAGCGCTGTTATAATTATCCATGTCGTATGTTATGATATGTTAATTGTTCTCCAATATAAGTACGTAGTTTACTTTTCATTTGGGTGAAGAAAAACTTACAATTTATGGTCTATGGAAATGAAATTAAATTGACAAAAATATAATTTTGATAACGCGACCAAACGCTATCTACCTCTATAAAGAAGAAACGGTTTTACTTGGCGACCTCTGATTTTGTCAAAAGCTTCATATAATTATTCCAGGAACTTGGAGACAGTTAGACAGCCTAGAAAAAATATGATACTAACGTCTGTTTAAAACAACTACAAACGAAAAGAACCATTTATCGTATAGACAAACTACTCCATCTATTGCTATTTACAACAACAATAAAATGTAATCTAACCTATCCTTCTTCGCAAACCAGCCAGTTACACTAGCTTCCATTTTTAAACGTACATCCTCGATTTATCACTGGCCTTAAATAGTGTAGGAAGATATCATAGACATAATATTAGTAAACAGGACTGCGCATATAAACCCAAAAAACGAGCCGAGTGAAACAGTTAGTACGGAGGCTGTCTGTCCCTTTCTAATAGGGTGACTATGAGATTAAGCTATGTGAGACAAATCCGAATTTGCTAAAATTATTAAACACAGATTGGTATTGAAGTTTTAACTTACGCAGTTTGTGACCTTAAGATACTAATAAAGGCTTTTAATAATTAGCGGGAATTAGCCGTATAAAAGCAGGAAGATTCGAAGTGAAGACTGTTTTTTTTTGTATTTCTACTTCATATATAGACTGCTGAGCCATTAATGTCGCCTTTTTTCTTTTTTTGGGAAGCTATAACAATAGTACAACAGTTTTAAAATCCATCACCCATATTTTGACTCGTTACAAGAATTCATGGGCACCCTAGTTGTTTGGTTTACGAAAATGTTATTATTAGCTTACCTGTGGAACGATATATTGCAACCACCATAGGATTCACTTTTACAAGTATAAACGCAACACTTTTTCACCATTTAAATAGTTTAAATTGATTTAATACAAAAAATATTAACAACATTTTAATTGCTGATTACGCGCCAAGAATGTTCAGGGTTACCGCTAGAAAAAAAAAAAAAAAACGAAATAAAAATTTATGTTGTTTATGTTTTAATAATAAATACGAATAAATTAATGCGATTGTTTATAATTTGTTGACTTACAATTGTTAAAATAAGATAAAATTATGTGATTCAATTGTTTTTTGGGAAGACAAAACTTTTGATCACAACATTTTTTTATGCTGGCAAGGTGTTAGAAAGAGACAAACAGCCTCCGTTCGAACTATCCCTCTCGGCTCGGATTTGCCTCTGTGTATTATGCAACCAATTTAGTACCTTATTGCGTTAGAATAGACTTCATTTTCGTAAATATATATTTTGAGCGTGCGCAATCTTGTTTAGTAATATTATATCTATGGAAGATATCGACCACTCACTTTTCGAATAAAAATAGGACACGCTTCGTGTGAACTAACGTACTGTCTGTGGAAATTGATAGATCTATGAAATGTTAATTTTTAACCTTTGTAAACGTTCCTTGGTCACTATGGTATATAGGTCGATAGGAATGATGATTTGAGGAATTTGATTTGATAATTTAAATGTTCTCGTAGGTTTGACAATATTAAATGGAAAGGTTCCGAAGAGACCTAGATAAAAAGTCCCATTTTTTTATGACTTCACCGAAATGTCAATAAAAATGAGTGACACTAAAAAAATCTATTAAAACTAGTCTATGGTCGTCTTCATAAATAACGTCTCACGTTATAGAAGAGGTTGAATAGTTCTTTCAGTATTTTTTTCTTCAGCTTCGTAGCGAAGTAAACTCGTTAACTTACTGAATAGATAATTTTTCTTCACAACACGCGACGAGGGAGTGTTGTGTTGAAAATTGAGAAAATTCAATTTTGCTTCTTTTTTTAAAAGGTGGTCACACAAAGAGTATGTGTTAATCAGAATTTGAACCTTCTTTTTTCGAAAAGGTTCATATTTCGAATAGTTTCAATTCTGCTTTTGTAGGTTTGTTCAGTTGACAGCTGTAAATTTTTAATGGAAAATAGCATTTTTGTACTGACTAACAGAATTGTCAACTGCACCAAAAAACGGTTCTAGTTGTTTTGATTCTTACATAAAGAGTTAGTTCTCTTTTACGTTCATCAATATTAATTATAATAACTTCAATTTAAACACAAAGTGAGGAAATAAAGCCATGGAATTAATAGAGTAGGCGGGCATACGTATTGACACGCTCATCAAATATTTTGTCATATCATCGTTACACGTCATGTTGAACCACGAAATAATCTCCATACTTACTACCTCCACAAATACGCTAACAATAGTCTCGCCCTGTTCTACAATACTCCTGTAACCGCAGGTAGAGTCGCGGACATTAACCGTCTTACCACAAAAACTTTTAAACGTCAGTTTAAGACTTGTCTAAAAAATGACAAATTATGACGATGACATATGGTTCATTTTGCAGCCACAATTTTTTTAGATAAGTGTAAAACAGGTGTTTGAGTTTTTGTAGTAAAGCCATAATTGTTGGACTTTAGTAGGTAATAAATTCGTGAGATTATACGCTCTTTAACGAATCCACTGGATGGTAATAATCCACAGAGGATTGTTCCTAATCAGTTGTCTTTGAAATATTTATATGTTTAATCTATACTAGCTTCCACCCGTGGTTTTATCCGCGTCCCGAGAGAACTACTGCGTGTTGAGCTCATGGATATAAATATAGTACATGCTTCATCAAAATCCATTTTGTAGTTTTCCATGTATACTTCCGTACATCCATAAATGTATTTGTATTTTTGCCGTTTACAATAATAATATGATAACAACACGGGTAAAAAAAAAAATAACTGTTAATGTCCGCGACTGTACATGCAGAGTTCGAATTAATAAACCACGGCTTTGTCACAATCGATAGTACAAACAAAAATAGAAGCTGTTTTTTATGTAAACCACATGCTTTTATGTAGTTCTGTTTTTTGTTACTTATAAGGTA
Organism: Helicoverpa zea x Helicoverpa armigera; assembly: GCA_033682625.1. Lineage (NCBI taxonomy): Eukaryota > Metazoa > Arthropoda > Insecta > Lepidoptera > Noctuidae > Helicoverpa > Helicoverpa zea x Helicoverpa armigera. The sequence goes on from JAWIIS010000045.1 coordinate 9,306,702, forward strand.
AATGAAACTAGTTCTTAACCATCTTACCAGTGCCAGTATCTTTTTCTAGTATTAATTATGGAAGGTTAGGAAGACAAAAAACGGTTAATAATTTAATGAGAAAAGCATTGTCACCAAAACTCTGGACTGTCCTTCATTACATACTAGGAGAGAGAGTAGCGGACATTTAAAGTCCTTACTTACTTTTACGTAGAGATAAACGATTGAAGCACGGCAATTTAACCTCACCGATAATCATAAAAGCTATTCAGTCACGGTCCATTACTTTCATAATTATAAGCTACCATTTATCTAATCATAATTCCTATAAACCTCATTTTCCCTTCGCTTAATATCTTTTTAATTTTTCCTCCCCCAATTTTCAGCTTTCCTTCAAAACGCCTCTACGTTATCTCCTTTCGTTTGAAATATAAAAAGAAATAACTTGATTTCGCTAAGGATACATTTACAAAATAATTTCAGGGAATTTAATGGCTCGTGAAACAGCATTGATGTCAAGACCAATACAGTTAAAAAGGCAGGAACCTTAGACCGTATACCAACAGGAGACGCCATTCCCGTGCTCTTCACTGTCAAAAGTGTAAGATCACCAGTCATATTCGTATTTACATACTTACATGTGTGCGTGAATTCTATGCTTGTGTTTGCCAATTCTGTTATGTTAATGTGTAGCGATGTGATCGAAAATATATGAGTGAGCTCCTATTTTTTCATCGCCTCGCTCAGCCTGCATGTAAATTGGCAGATTCTCTAGAACAGAGATTTGTACGTATGCTGTTCCAGCAAGTTAAATGTTGTAGGGCAAGGACATTTCATCCCGCCTTTCCTTCAGATAAAAAATAAGCACATTTTCATAAAAAACAACATTGTCACGAGAAGAAGGTGATAAAAGCAACTGGTAATAATTTACGAGGCTCCCGACGCTAGCTTTATTAAATTTTTAATTCTACATTAAAAAAGGCTTTCTGCTTAAAAGGAGAACTTCAAGATTATTCCAAGGAACATCTGTGTTTTTCGATGGTGGAGCTATTAAGCTTTTTAAATGTTAAATTCTTTCGAACTAAGAAAGAGCCTTGAAGACTATTTTAATCGCGAGGAAATGTTGGAATTTCTCAACGAATTTTCTGTAGTTCAAGAATCTTTTTTTTTGAATAATTATCTAGATTTTGCGCAAGTTATTAGTCATCTGTGCATATTTTCGATCATATATTAACCGACTTCCCAAAAAGGAGGAAGTTCTCATTTCGGATGTTTGTATGCTTTTTTAACAAACCTTAGAACGTGAGTAGGTCATCCATGTAAAATAATAGAGTCAGTAAAATGTGTAAACTACCTAGTCGTGTTAACTTGCTAACATAATTAATTCATGAAATTATTGTTTAACTTTCAGTCTGCTACTCTAAACTAAAGTAAATTCACTAGTACCTACATAAGCTGCTGACGAGTATATATTCTCGCTTCATAACTGTATGTAGATACGGTATATATGTACTTACTATGTATGGAACCACCAACTTTTTGCTGTTTTCCCAGAGGTTACCTAATTGACACTGAGAGCACACATAACAGTTTAATGAGCTGAATTTAATATCATTTCACTGTTCAGAGTTAGCAGTTAGAGGAACTGAAAGTAGTTAGCCATTATTAGGGTTCCATACCCAAAGGCTAAAACGGGACCCTATTGTTTTCCCTTCTCTGTCCGTCCGTCCTTCCGTCTGTCACCAGGCGGTATCTCATGAACCGTGATAGTTAGAAAGTTGAAATTTTCACACATGATGTATTTATGTTGCCACTATAACAACAAATACTGAAAACTAGAATTAAATAAATATTTTGGGGGGCTCCCATACAACAAACGTATTTTTTTTTGTCCGTTTTATAGCTAAAGGTACGACTCGCACTTGGCCTTTTTTTGTATTTCCACATGTACAAAAGTGTATGTTAATGTTAATTTGTTCGGACTAAATCCTTCTCAAACAAAGACAATGTTCATTTTAGACCCACAAGTTAGACCCACCCGCTACTTCATTTGTTCGTCAGACCCTAAAATTACTAAGCGATTTAGATCAAATCTGGCGTGCTATTTTCTGACAAACTTGAATATCCTCAGGCAACAAATGCTCATTTTGAAACCAAAACCAGCATCAATTTTCTCAACAGCATTTAGGTCAAACCAAACAGGGTTACTGCCATGGAGAACAAAATGACTAGTGGAGGTGTCATAACGGAAAATGTCCTAAGAAAGTAGCGCGCCAAAATACGGGTGAGCGGGGGACGAGAAGCGTTACTGTCTTCGCCCTTACACTACTCCTTTGTAGTCGACCATTTTCTGTAATACAAAAATCGTTGACAGATGTCTCAAAGAAGCCAAAGGATTCGTTAGTTCACTCGTAACTGATCGTTTTGGTCATACCAACTGTATAAAGATAGATACAGGCGCCTGACCTACCAGCATTATGACATCTCTGCTCATCTTTTCTTACTCCGTAGTTACCACATAATACGCTGAAATTGCACGGACATTGTCAGATATCGGCAGTGATACGATCTCGTATAGGGGTCATTCACCCTTTGAATCTAATCATAGACAGCGTTCATGTTCGCGATGTCCGGGAGCGCACGAAATGTGGTCACCCTATTGGTATGTTGGAACATTGTAATGTCATTATTTTGAATGGAAATATACACTTTTACTAGCAGTTTGGTGAAATATCCTTGCTATTTGGATTTTCTGTTTGCATTTTTTTCAAACTATGTTATCTTATTATATAGGCTGTCTATCTAATACACAAGGTCTTTTCCTTTTTCCCAAAAAATATACTTAGGAGAGTTTTGTTTTTTCTTAATATATCACTAATTTCACATTGTTTTCGTGAAAAAGCTTTGTACTGCTCTGTGCTGCTTCAGTTAAGTGATACTAATTTTGAGTATTTGGGTCCCTACGATGGAAATAACATTAAATCAATGCCAATAGCACCTAGTGACACAAACTCGAGTCTTAATTCGAACACGTATGCTTTTATGCATGCAGAGATATAATAGTTGCAATACTTACTGACACTTGCAACATATTCTTAGGGCAATTTATACGTACCGACTTTATTCATACAAAAATTGCCTTTTAGAAATAATTAGATGTACCAACAGATTTGAAGGCTTTTTAGGTAGCGTAAAAAACACATTATTTGTAATATTCTGATGTAAATTTTTGTGCGCTTTTTTTTGCTTCTAGTGTTTTTTAATTGTCTTTCAGTTTAAAACAATACGTTCATTAGAGGTATAACGCAACATAGATTGAGAGAAGGGTCTCGTGACGTCACGTTCATGTAAAATTTGAACTCAAAAGTGACAGAAAATAAAAATACAGGGTCAACAATTACAGGTACAACAATTTTAGTTTTATCTAAAAGACGGACTAATTTCTTTTTTTTATTTACCATGTCTTTTTAAAAATGTATGTATTCTTGCTGAATAGTGACACGATTAACAGTCATCGTAGTCGAATCGTCCCCACATCGTGAGCTCTAAAGCCCTTCCAATATCGTGCTCAAAAGTGTCACATAACGCGAAGTTGTACCGAATACCAGATAACTGGTCCGTGCCTTCGACGTTATGCATAGAATTATATCTTCCAAGTGTTATGGCGGCCATCTTTTATTGGTAAGATGGCTGTTTTAATTGTCTTTGAGTGTAGTGTTTGTGTTAATGGGTAGTCGTTTGTGTACCATGTCTGTGGTTTACTTAAGTTCCTATGGATTGGAAGTAGATTTATTGAGTAGGTAGTCTCTTTTGTGTAGTTACTTAAGTAGTAGTTTTGCAAATTCTGGTGTTGTTGCATGTGATGCTTGAAAACGTCCGATACGGACCTGATTGATCATTCAGATGTGTTTTTTTTATAATCAAGTTATTAGTAAATCTTCAAAATTGTAAAAAAAAAACCTTCCAATACCATGCTCAAGAGTATCATATAACGCGAAGTTTTTAAAGTGTTATGCATAGAATTATATCTTCCAAGTGTTATGGCGGCCATCTTTTATTGGTAAGATGGCTGTTTTAATTGTCTTTGAGTGTAGTGTTTGTGTTAATGGGTAGTCGTTTGTATAGTCGGTCTGTGGTTTAGTTAAGGATGTTTGCTTCTGTTAGTATGGATTGGAGGTAGTTTTATTGTGCCTTGGGTGTAGTTTATAGAATATAAGTACATAGTATTATAGGTACAGTCTATGAAGTGTACTTAACTGAAATTGATAATTTTGAAAGTAGTAAGTTCGAGGAAAGAATTATAGAGGATTTCTAAATGATCGCTTATCGTACGGCTTAATCTGATTAGGAGCTTTTTTTTACAAAAATGACACTTTGTAAGTATGTAGTTAAAGAAAATTTTGAAATATTCAGATACTTGTAAAACCACGGAAAGCATATTTCACATTATAAATCAAATCTGCATGCTATAATGGTTGATTCAAATCCAAACCTAATCTTTTAATCAAAACAAATCGTTGTACAAAATTCCTGAAACAAACAAAAGAAAGCGACATACGTTATAGTAAGCTAATGTCATTTGTTCAGACTTATCTGGTGAGTGTGGTGGGGGAGGGGAGAGTAAAAATGTTCTTGTCTTACAATCACAGCGTGATATATTGTTCAACGATAATGAACAGGACTTAGGAAATAGAGATTTCTAAAGAGTTCGTTGCATCGAAGATGAGTATTTGATGAATACAGGTTTTAGATAAAATACCAATGCTAAAATGTTCGCATACAAAAATGTCATCTAAACTAATTCAGCCATTTTAATGCTGACAAAATTATGCATTTGTGATATTAGAAATGTATTAATTGTCCCAAAATGATTAAATTTCAAAGGAAACGCTCTATAATATCCCAAGACGCGAATTTGTGAGGTAAGAAGTATCTTCTATTGTGAGATTACTACTCGTAAAAATCTGTGTAAAGTAGAGGCTGACCATCAAAACTCATTCGATCTTAACCTAGACTATCCTAATCCTAAAACCATCAAACAAAACTTTCTAAGTACCTAAAAAAACTATAAACAATAAAACGCATAAACTGGAACGTATAAAATATACCATAGGCTCATAAAAGAAGATCCTATCTTTTATAGAGAAACGTATGACTTACAGCCTAAGCCGGTTCAAAGAGATATATAATTTATCAAGACCAATTGATTTATTTGCTTTGTAGAATACACGCATACCAATGAAAGATGGTAAAGAGGCGTGTTACGGTAGGTAATGTATCGAGGAGCTGTCTTTTTAAATGTAAATAAACTTGGATTAATTTAAGCAGGATGATTTTCGTAATATTAATGTGGTAAGCTACGCCTTCATCCGTAAACAGGTATTTATTTACATAGATAGTAAACATGTTAGTTATTTGCCCGTGAAAGTTTACACTAATCCGAACCATTCCAGAAAATGAATTACGTATTTTGACTAAGTTCAACCCTTTTCTATCTATGATGGTAAATAATTCAAAATTTCTCTGTCTCAATCTACGATACAGACAAAGCGCAAGACTGTTTCATTAAACAGGCCTTACTGAACGAAAATCGAATAAGACATACTCGTAGCCATAACCAATACGCTCACAAATGTTTGCTCCAACCAGCCAAACCTTAGACACACACCATACAGCAAACACGACGGTTTTACAATCGTATTTGTGCATAAACAATCATCAGCTTCACAGTGGTTGCCAAACATTGGCGCGACTTCAAGACAATTATAATTTGTACGTATGCCAATGTTTGCTTCTCTCAAGTGGAGGGGAGTGAAGGAGGGAGGGTGTTGCTATGTAGTTGAGATGTTTTGATGTTTATGTGGATTTAAATGAAGCCGTAGCACAAAATACATAGGTACAGAAGTCAATCTCATGTATGTACTTCACTTTTCATGCCTAAACTCGGCGGTCGCGCTAGGGTTGTCAACTTTTTTATGCGCATAAAACTAACGTGGTAGTGGTACTCGTATCTAATTATTTATTTATTGTTGAAAATAAAACAGGAAAAATGAAATATAAACCAATAATAATAAAATATTTGATGTGGCATAGGTACAAGAGGTTAATAAACACTTTCAACGGAAATTCGTTTGAACGAGATACCGAACTTTTTCAGAAACAAATTTATAATTTTGTTATTCAGACGTATATACCATAAAACACTATGTAAAACAAAGTACCTCTTTACTTGCGAACAATTTTTTTTTTGTATGTAGGTAATTGGTTGGTACAGTCCCTAATCTAAGCTTGCTTCTACCTACAGAAACCTTGAATGCGAGTCCGACTCGCACTTGACCGGTTTTATTTCGTCTACCTTACAACATACTCTCGCCATGATCACAAAAATGATTAACTCCTACTACCTAGTAATAATCTTTGAGGGTAGGTTGGCAGGTTCGCCTGGGTCGACACTAGCAAAACTTATTACGGCATTGGGCCAGAGACCGCCGGGGCTTACCTGCCCACCTAATTGTACCTACTGCGTTTATTAAACGAACCATCGAAATATAAGAAAATAAGTAGGTACATTACATACTATAGGTACTACCCCTCTGAATCAACCGGCAGGCTAAAAAACGACAGTTCACTGTTTATTATTGTATTAAAACAACCGTCCACTGAACAGTTACAATACGACATTTTTATTATTACTTTTTCTTTTGTTATTAAAATTAAAAATCAAATTACAGTTAGATATCACAACGCGTGCACATTTATCTATCTTGTGTGTGCCGCGCGTATCTCAAGAAAACGGCAGCCGCGCTCGCACTGTTTTGAGTTGTTTTGAGACAGCGCGTCTGTGAACACGCACACATAGACACCTGTGTCTGCGTGACTCGAAAGCGCTTTGTATGTAGATTGACTTCTGTACCTATGTATTTTGTGGCCGTAGTCAGTCTTTTTATAGGCCCACTGCAGGGCACGGGCCTCTTCTTATATAGCGAATGAATGAGTGTTAATCACCACGTTTGTTCAAGGCGGGTTAGCGATTTCGGAATTTAAAGACCAGTTCCAGTTCCTCAAGATGATTAAATAGTTTAAATGATAAATGGGTGAAGGAACGGGTGTGACATATGTATTTGTTAATGTAGGTACTTATTTACTCACACTGGTGTAGCTCGCCCGCTTTCACGAGATAAAACATCAAATCTTATCACTATTTTATGTTTTATTCTTTTTGCATATACATATTTAGATGTTCGTAGTTAAGAAATTGACCCAGTTTGCTATTGGAAAATCTGGACTGCATGGTATAAGGTGGGTGGTGAAATGCCAATATTTCAATTTGGTCTTCAGCAAGAACCTCCATTACTTAATTAAGTTTGATACCACTTATGTATAATACGGTACCCATGAATATATAAATAGATATACGAACATGTTTCACTTCCCACTTGAAATTAATAAGGACGTTGTTAATTAATTATAGATAATAACAGTTTCCTCGTGTATTACTTACTACGTTTTATTGAAATATAAGAAGACGGATTACCTACGTATGTATTTTAAAAAGCGTGAGTCTCAGTTAAACTACCCCAAATTAATAAAAATATTTTACTTATGTATCTATCTGTATCTAAAAACTCAGTGTATAGTTTTAAATGGAAAATACCCATCTTTCGTCAGTATATTTCAAATTAGAACTCTATTACATCCAAATATACCTAAATGAAAATTATACAGCAGGATCATAATTTATCATTTTGAGTAAATCCGAAATAGTTAATGAGATTTTAAACCAATTTCGCTTTCAATATCCCAAAAATCTCAAGTCATTTCAAAAATAATAAATTTTAATTATAATTTTCCATCAATATAATTATATCTCTGGGGACGGAAAAGATTGTAATCCCCCGAAACGATGGGGACTTCTCGATTGAAATATTCTTAATTACTACTTTGTAAATAAGGGAAGATATTTTAGAATTTTATTTTAAATTGCTATGACGACCGAAAAGGATTAAAAGTATTACACTGCAAATTTTTAGTCTGCTGATAGTTTGATAGATCTCGTATGAGGATGATTGGTTTTGCACCTATTACCACGATTTCATCTGACTGGTATCTGACTAAAAAGTTTGATTGGATTCATGATAACCTTCAAATAATCCATTCGTTCTACTATCGGTTGATAGTTTAGACATCAATTTGCCCGAGCTGTAAAGCTTCATTCGATCGACGCAATGAACAAAGTTTTTACTAAAATTCTCTGAAGACACTAGATACTACCAGCGGTGTTACCCCTTGAAAACTACCACTCAGTAGTTTCCTGAGATCAGCGCTTTGAAGCAAACAAACTCTTTCTTTACCTTTTTAATATTAGTATGAGAGTGTTACCTCTTTCTACCCTCTTAAGGAAAACGGTCGTAATAATACGTAGATAACAAATGTTAACTCATAGTGGTTATAACACCGGACACCGGTTTGCACAGCCCCTACTAAGATATTGCCCCCTAAGTCACGTAGTTAGACCCTACCCTTATCTGACAGGAACCAGAAGATATAAAATGACGTATAAGCCTGGGCTTGCATTCCACATTTGTCAATGTCTGCATACATTGGAGTGGTCACGCGGTTAGAATTAAAGAAATGATAAAATTGGTGGTGTGGACTTTTTATTTATAATATCATTGGGTGTGGATGTGTTTAGAATTCGGTTAGCATTTTTAGTTCGGAGTATCATGGAAGAGCGAGAGATCTGAAATATACTTAAAAGAAAACATTACTGTTGAAAAAAACAAAGAAAGAAAAGCCGTTTTTTCATACATCATAACAACAGAAAAAAGTAACCAGATGATAGAGAAATAGAATAAGGTGACTACAACTACTTAATATTTTATATTTCTTGTGTCATATCTGTACGAAAAGATCAGCGTTCAGATAAAATGCTGTGTCTGCTCTCAAAAGCTCCAGACTACAGCGCTGGGTTTTAGCGCCGACTCGCGAGTCTTTACCTCAGGACAACAAAATGATTTCAAGATAGTCCTTATTTGCCAAAATCTTGTAACAATTTATTCTTATCAACCCTGGAAACCCTTTGCAGGCCCAGAACCTTTAATTTAGCTTTTTAACCCAGAAACAGTAGTTTTTTTTTGTCATTAAAAGTATGACATGGCAAAATTTTTGCCACTGTCACAAATTCAAAAATACACCACCCTCAAAATTGCAAAGACAATACACCCTCTAATCTATATAAGGTGGGTACACAACAAAGGCGTCGCCTAAAATGGCGTCATGTCTCAAATATGACGAGGCACTAAGGTGAATTTCTAAAGAGATAAAGCCGCGGTTACATAAGCGGAACAATACAAATTGCGGGTACACCGTTGACCCTTGTCATTTGTCGCTTAGTCATCGACGTAAAGTAGTATTTTGTCTTGCCTTTTCATATCATACGCGTTTTAAAAGAAGAATGGTTCTGTGGGTTTAGGGCTTACAATAATCATGTGTATCATGGCTTAGAATGGCCTGGATTGAGGACGGGTCACAATGTAAGGAGCGTATGTCCTTGTTTGAGGACAGTAATTTGGATCGCTTACACGTGCGGATATAATAGAAAAGAGCTTGTTTTCTCTGATATTGTTAAGACATGAAATTAGAGACTTTCAGCTCGCTAAATGTGCATTATAACTTACATATATGGTGCTGTTAAATGAACTCTTCATAATTTCAGCTATTCGGATTTTCAGCTATTCTAAGCATAGGTCGCCACCTTAACTCAGAAATTTCTTAATTATAAACTGCAGTTTAAGATCAGGATTTCCCTCTAAAATAGACATAAACCAACCCCAATCAAATCCATAGCTCTTAACATATAAATCTACATTCCTATTGTTTTCTAAAGAAAGTCCACTTACCTGCAAAAGCATCGTTACATCGCAATTTAGTAATAGTAACACCCCAACAAACTATTTTGGGCACAAACAGTCATTTGACAAAGACTAGACAACGTCATACCTATGACAGGTAGAATCACGGAGAAAGGAAAGGTAACGGAGATACCATAAGGAACGTTGGTCAGGCGCCTTCTTGTAGGTCAAGTTACGCACGGTAGGTGGGACTTGCTACTAGAACTACCGAGGCGTTCGGATTCCTTGTCAAATCAAAACCAATTTGTCAAAGATTGGTCTTGATTGATTGCTTAATTTTATTTTGACAATAATGGACGGGTTCCATAGAAGGTGCGCAAGGGCGGAGCTAGTTACGTTAATCGTCGCCCGACCGGTATTTTGTGATTAGAAGATTTTGCGTTATGACATCTCTGCTTGTCGTTTTGTTCTCTATGAGTAGAATACTATGCGCCGAGCTAAAGGATTTACTTGGCATGTTGTTCAACGTCGAATTTCAAAGGGAATAGATATATGGTCGACTCGTTTTACGATTTGGGGAGCCTTTGAGCTACTTGGAAAATGGTATGTGAACCATATGGTGATGTGGTTTGTTTAGGTACAGACATATCGATTCAGAATTAGAGTAATTTGAGCCTCCTACTTAAAATGTAACATAGATTAGGTAAGTCGGTTCCATTCTCAAGTCCAACTTGATTATTTCAACAGTTTTAACTAAACAGTTAATTTTGATAAAAACAGAGTGTTGTTTTATTACAGGTGCGTAAACTAGTAGGATCAATTCGAGTGAATGAACAAGTTTTGACTTTTAAAATGAAAATATTCAATTGAATTTGACACATCTTTCATTACGTTATTTTTATATTTTTTAAGAAACTAAGAACGAATTACTACGAACGAACCAAGTTATTCTTGAAGCACTTAAAATTTTATAAAATATTTGTTTTGCACAAACAAGCTATATTTACATATTAAAACAAAAAGGCTGTTAGCCAAAGTTTTCTAGCACTCCTTTTCTCGCAATTCCATTTGTGTTATTTATATTTATTTTAATACAAAGAGAAATCAGCTATAAAAACCTTTCAGGCTAAGTATTTTTATAAGAACCAAGTGAATTGGAACTTAAATTAGTCGTAGACAGACGTACTTGTTAGATATTATTATCGTCTATGAAAATATATGTATATTTTTACAAGGAATATAATGTTCTGTCTGTGTTTCTATTTCAGTACCAATTTAGATATTAAAGATATATAAAATAAATATTGTATTACTTAGTTACTGTGTTTTACCGTACTATCACTGATATTTTGAAATAAACATCTATAGTGTCATGAACTATTATATGGATGTAATTTTAATTACAACTCTTTTATTTCACCGTTTTTTTTAGATCCATAAATCAAAGAAAACACTGCTAAATGAAAAATAAATTCAATTACGAAGAAAAGGATACTAAAATATTGTATAAAAAACCTACTATATAAGCATATTCTAAATGCACAAGACTTGTCCTATCTGTGAATACTCTTTGTACAGTAACCGGGTCAAAAAGAGCCGGGTATCGTTAAACCAGTGCATTTGGTCGGAGATGAGCTCAACATAGCTGAGAGCACGCAAACGACCAACGTTCGGCGTCCGGCTGATAAAACACTGGGCACACTGTACGTATTAGGTCGAATATAATGCAGGTTCATTGTACGAGAAACTAGAATAGAAATAGATTTACATTTTAGGAAAATACTACTAATATTATTAACTATAAATAAATACATACTATGAATTACTATAAATACCCTTCTTGTATCTTTTTTATTTAATTTATTGAAATTTTAATAATTACATGTCAGTCTAAGCTGGCCAAACTTCTACGTTTGATCAAATTTAGATTTTGATGAATCTTGGTAGTAGCTTACGTATGTATCAGAATAACATATATAGGATACTTTTTATCCGGATATACGAGATATAGATGCTTAAGGAAGCGGGTGAAACCACAAGTAGAAGCTAGTCTATAATACTAATATGTATTTATGATAACAACAAACTTAAACACAGCACGACCCCCATTTAGTTCCTACCTAATCTTGTCTAGTACAGTGCGCCCAGTAATAAACAAACAATTTAGGCTGGACACTAGTCGTTACCCGAGCCATTTGTACAAGGAAGGAAGGTTTAGGACGTGCCCTGATAAAGTACAGCGGTTTGTCAAGTCGCTGTGAGGGTTACGTGGTTTTGGGGTTACACTGTGGGTAACCGGATAATTTTGTGGTAAGGTTAAGATGGGTAAGAATTATGATGGATGACGATTTTGATTGGTTTGAAGGGAATAGTCTGTCTTTTTGTTGAAATAATACCATACAAGTTTCATTATTATCACACCATCTATTATAATATATTAACTTAAACAACACTAACTGGAAACTACCTAAACTACTATAGTTAAGAGGAAACATGGGTCAAGCAACAAAGCTCCGAAACTACTGCATTGATTAGAAAAAATATTTCTCAGTTGGAAAGCTACACTCTTCCCAAGTAACGCAGGATATATATTTTATCCCTGTACGAACACTAGTTCCCACGGGACGCGAGTGAAACCGTGAGAAAACGGCTAGTAGTTGGTATTTGGCAAAACGAAAGTATAAAATGAAATTGACTTCAAATGCCTTCAAGCCATTTCCGTAATGACATCATAAATACATACTTAAAGTCGTAAAAATACCCCTTTCGTATCAAGGCTCTCATAACACGGAAATCTTCGTGTAACGGTCCTTTCAACGCAGAATATATATTTACAAACAAGATATTATGTATAAGTATACATCATAAGGAAAAACAAACGTAATCTGATAAAATACTGCCTAAATCTTAAGTAGTTCTGAAAGGGTTTGGTGTACGAAAGTACTTTTCTGTTGTAAGGGCTAATCTGCCTTTTGTAGTCCTATTTTGCCACTCGATATCTCAGTTCGAAAATATACTCAAAATATTGTTTTTGTCGCAGTTTATATGCCTAGACTTTATCATAGTACTTCTGTGTCAGTCAGTCTAATTGGATGCAACTGAGTATCAGAGTTTACATAAGCGACTGCTCATATGATTTAGACATTGAGAATTACCGTTGGTTGCACAAAGGTCCAGTAAAGTTAAAGCTTCTTTAAATCTATTGCTGACTCTTTCTTTGTCAACAAGATTATAAGTGATAGCAATAGATTTCTTGAAGTTTTAATTTTAATGGATCTTGGTGCAACTAACGGTTAGGCCCAAATCCACCGACAATATAAACGTTTTTCTAAAAACGACTGTTTACTTTGAAACTTGAACATGAAAAATCTTAGTAAACAGTACGTTTATGAAAACTATAAAACTGACATACATAAGTGTAAAAAAATAATCTATACATATAATAAATCTGTAGAAAGTGATTGTTTGTTCGGGATTCACGTAAAATCTACGAATTTAATGCAGACAATGCTTATATACAAAAGTTCTACGTAACTTGGGGTATTACTTAGGCTTTGTTTCATCGAAATCGGTTCACTCTATCAAAAGATATGATTAATTTAGTGAATTCAAGATGTAAAATATTACGACACGCAATCTGTTTGACAAAACAGTACAGGTTAAAGTAGCTCCATCTGTGGTAAATAAAATACATCAAGAAGCGAGGTGGTAAATAACAATGAATTACCATTTACCACTGACCTCTATATTATACACTGGACAGGCTGTTGTCAACGTGCTTTTGTGCCCGTTTGATAATCGCCATTTTGGCGCTGTTAGATGTAGCGAGTGTCCGTGGTACTAAAATTATTTTACAGTGAACCAATAAACAAACACTTCTCTCACAGCCATTTGAAATTATACGTCAAAATTAGTTCTGTGGACACTCGCTTAGACGATATTGGCGCTTCAAATGGGCACAAAAAAATTGCTGTCAAACGTACGGAACAGCCGGTCCAGTGTATAGATATAGAGGTCAGTGCCATTTACATTCTTTATATACTATTATTTCAATAGATGGAGTTGTGTATTTTCCGTAATTCACCATATTTTAACACGTAGTGTAATTTTTCGATAGACATTTCAATAGTGTTTGTCAGTTTGCCGTGCCACATCAAAATCCAACTATAATTATTACCTTGATGAAAGGAAAATTAATAGATCTCAGCCAAATTTAAAACGGTGCCATCTAAACTATTTTTTGAACATTATGTCAAAAATGATGACTTTAGTGGAACAATTAATTATAATTTAAAGTTACAGATGGAGTTCATATCAGGATTTTTTCATAAACATAGTTTAGCTTATCTTCCACTAATGTGGTGGCCTTAAACAAATTACTTTGATTGAGTAGTATTATTTTTTCTGATGCAAAATATGAAAACTTAATCCTAGAAGAAATCAGGATCTATCTCTCGCAAGCGCTGCTAAGCGTGAGATAATGTAGGCTTCTGTAGCTTTAAAAACCAGCCCAGATACAAAGTGCAGATAAGTAATGGGAGCTGCCTTATCGCGTCTGAAAACGTACAAAATACGCGTCGCATACCAGAGACATGCTTACTTTCAACTTCCGATCGCAATTAATACACTGTTCACGATTACGAACAGTCTCAGTTAGACCCGAGCCAAGTCTAAAAAAACACCTTTTATATAAAACTACGTTTGATATCATTCAATTACAAAGACAGAATTGTTCTCTGTTGCAAATCCTATCCACCTATATCCTATCCTAATCCAGAATGCATTGCAGGTGTACATTGCACAAAAACCAATGGTATCCTATTCGAGAAGTCAAAAGAGTTGACCTGCCAACGTCAGCTTCTGCGCTAAGCAAGTGTTCTTAATAGTACCATCAGAATTACATTCATCGTTGAATGAGGTGAATAAATTTTCAGAAACCGCAATAACAGTAGGAGCCAAAGCATATGATCGCTTCATAGAGCTCTGATTGGCCCCAGGTGACCAAGTCAGGTCTGATTTGTTCGTTCATCAGATCTTTGAAAGTGTTTCGGTGGATACTTACTGTCGTCCTGTTTACGTGTGACACAAAATATGGTATATAAACGTCCTCCGCAAGAGCGAAATTTTCCCAGTGTGCGGTAGTGACGCACAGTATACAACACTTACGTTTCTTTTGATTTGCTGGCTCCACCAAGAAATGACAAAATGCGAGCGTACATTTTGAAAATCTTGGCAAAACTGCAGGTTTCAAGTACGAACACATGAAGTGGACTCTCTCAGATACGTACATTTTGCCTATTCGTGAACTAATGCAAACATTTCGGTGGAGTCCCGGCTTAGGCCACCACATTAGGCGTGCGCGATCCTCGGGCGTGTGAGTAGCGCGGGCGCCGCGCGTGCGTCGCGAGCGCGTTGCGTGAGCGTCGCGTTTTGCTGCCCTGCGGCATTTGTAGCGCGCTCGCGTTGACGACGTTTACTGCTAAGGCGTTTAGCGGGCGGCGGGGATAGCGGGCGAAGGGGTAAGAACGCAACTCGAGCGCCGCGTGCTCGCCTCGAGCGCGTCGCTTGCACTCTTCACACATGCCGCAGGGCAGCAAAACGCGATGTTCTCGCAGCGCGCTCGCGACGCCCGCGCTACTCACACGCCCGAGGATCGCGCACGCCTAATGTGGGGTCAGCCTTACCATAGTGAGTAAGTGAAACTATCCTACCCTATGCGCCTGCTGATGATGATGACTCATTTCATCATCCATCCAGCTATTCCCCAACTATATTGGTGTTGGCTTCCAGTCGCCGAATCTGTTCGAGTACCAATATTTTGCTTGGAGCGACTACCTATCTGATCTCTTCAATCCAGTCACATTACAAGACATTATCCATGGTAAGACTGACAGACTTTCTGGCTTCTGATTAGTCACAGCAGCTGCAGAAAATGTACAAATGACAGCTTTGTCAGACTCAAAGCATATAGACATAGATTATAGCTGTTTCCTGTGAAAATTACTTACGCACTATACGTAATAATTTTCCAAATTGGCTGACTAGATCCAGAGATATTCACAACGTCACAAACTTTACTTCTTTTGTTTAGATAAATGGTCACATCCACAACACAACCTTGATCAATGAATCTATGCGACTGCTAAGTGCTAATCTTAATTATACTGTCACGTGAAAGAATGCACCTACGGGATAAGTAGTATTTTGACTATTCTATATTGCCCACGCAGACGAAGTTGCGGGCAACAGCTAGTAATTAATAAAATCCTTTTAGGGAAACAACAAAAAAATACCTACATTTGTTGTTGCAGAAAAGCATTTCTCTAAACTCTTTTAAAATGCTATAACAATACACCTATTTCAGCTTCTCTGAATAACTACGAAACATATATCATCTAAGAGAAATGTACTAGAAAATAATATTCAGGTATTCTCTGTGTATATCTAGTATTTATTACAAAACCCCTAATGTGCTGTGGATTTATATCCAAGTATATTTTTTCTTGCCAACGTTTCTCTAACATCCACCATTTTCTTACTAAAAGCGCTTGAAATCTCTTTTTATCTGATGTTAGGGAGCGTATATATTATTTTGTCGTTTGTGGAAGTATTTTTGGTGTATGAGAGAAAAAGTGTATAGTAAAAAATGTGCTATAGTTAGTAATTTGAACTAAACTACTGACTTTACACTAAACATTGGTAACTACTGACTTTTGCCTAGACGTTAGGGCCACTTAATTTCTTGCCCTTTGGCCCTTCTATCAGTTTCTTACGGATATACGACGAATTATAAGTAGCCCTGAATAATAAAATTAAAAGTTCAGACTTCTTTACTATGCAATAAGGGGATAGAATATTATTAGTACGCTTTTAACTTAATAATAATATTGACTTAAAATTGGCTCACTTCATATGGGAAAAATACATCTGTCTTAAAAATAAAAAAATATATATTCCCGTGAAAATCAAGTGTGTATACTCACCAACAAAACATATCTGGGATACAAGAATAAAGATTTCTGTCCCACAAAAGAATAATATATGTGCATGTTACGCGTGATTCATCGAGTTCACTTTGTACACGACTGTACCACGTATTTTTATGTAAAGTGACCGGTTTGGCTGCGACTGTATTATTATATACTATTCTTATGTACGAGAAAATGTCACGCTAAGATATTTTACAAAGAATTTTGGATATACTGAAATTCAGTTACGAAAACAACAACAAAATACGTGACTTTCATCTATAGCTATGTGATGACGAAATCTGAAATTTCGATTTAATGTCGTAAGCAATGTCTTATGAAATTATTTAAAAGTAAAACCAACTGTCGGAATGAAAGATAAATAAGTTGCAACCTACATCCCATATAACCATTTTTGCGAACTATAACGTAACCGTTTCGACACTTAGTGTCGACACTGATCTATCTCGAAACATAATCTCGTCGACGTTCCGTGTTAGCGCCGTCGCTGCAACTAAAAATGGGGAAGATCTCGACACAATAAACAAGTAACATTTGGTTTCTAATTTACGTCGCCGTGTCGTAACATTGTTACCATATTTTAACCAGAGTTCGCACTAATCATTCAATCATTCATTCGTTCGATCAATTTCGTTGGCTCGTGCGTGAGTGACACGACGAAATAATACAAAATCCCAAAATGATGGTTGAAGTATGATAATGATAATGAAGTAAACAAAGTTTTAGTTTTCATTAATTAATATGGTTAATAATGCTCAAATCTTATTGGGAAAAAAAGTTTACTGTGTAATTTCTTTGAATATGTTGATATTTCCAACGCGCCACCGTAATATCATGTTTTAATAATTCTGGCGAAAGAAAAACTTTTGTTAAAATAAAATAAAAATATAAAATGATGCACATCGAGTGCTCAAAAGCTTCCCTTTAAATACAATATCAAATATTTTAATCCTAATACAAATTATTTTAGCAAGATTTACTCATAAAATTGCTAAATAATGAACTATGAAAAAACATTTTTGATGTTTGTTATGAAAAATATGCTCGTCGCAACTAGTCACAAAGTTACGATAATGTGTCGACACGTGTCGACATGTTACGGTAACTTGTTACAAAATTACTAGATTTTTAAGATGGTTTCTCTTAACATTTGGTTACAGTGTTTTCCAAAGTTTTTATCAAGATGCCTTTTTGCATTGTTCTAACCAAAGAAGGCTCATCAGAATTAATATCGCTTGAATCGAGTACTTGGGTTAAAGACGAAGACATCTTGTTTTGGCCGAGAAAAAGAAAAAACAGCGATTTGGAGCTCGAAAGTTGAAACTTTGGCACTAGGGACTATACCAATAAGCTCCTCGGTACGAAATTCCGTACTGTTTTCCTGTAAATGGCCTAGAAAAGAATAAGTTTTGAGTTCAATAAAATGGGTATCCGTCAATTTGCCCTACCAACAATGCAACATCATGAAAAAAATATTATTATAATAAAAAAAACCTACATGTACTCGTACGAGTACAATATTTTGGGGCGTAGGTACTTATTTCTTTAACTCTTCTGTAAAAAGTTGAAGTCCATCGGAATTTACGTAAGGTTTTTGGTTGTTTACTCATTTTAAATTTCATTAAATGGTTGATAACGGCAGAAAACATAGACAGTTTGAGAATAACTGGCTCTCGTCATGTTTTTATATATGCAAGTTAGTGTCAAAGTGTTCTGGAACATCGACTACACCATGTTACTACCCAATTACAACACAATTGTGTCAACATTGCACACTGGTTACAAACCAAACGCAAAGTTTCTAAAATGTGTGGTTACCAATTAAGCTGTAAAGTATCGACACAGCGACCACACAAAGTTACTGAATCTAGTTTCCGTCACATTTTTACTGAACCGTTACAACACATAAAAGCTAATCCCTACACAGTCACGTTGTGTCGTACCTGTTACGAAACTGTTGCGACTTGTTACATCTTTATCATATCTGCGACCAAAAATGGCTGTATGGGATCGCTACCACTAAATTGCTTTTTTTATTACCCTCCATTCCACTTCGGCTGAGTTATTTTCTAAAGCTTTTTCAATGCCCAAAAATAAAAATCACAATTCACCAAACATTTTGGCCTACATTTCTAGCACATTCCCAAACAACTTTACCTCCGAATTTCAGTGCCGAATTTCTAAAACCAGTTCTCACACCGTTGATTATAGTCATACTTCCTTTACCCAGTTTCGCAAAACTGCAAAAAGTGGTGAACGCCCAAAATCGGCTTCCAGGCACTCTTCATTTTCAGTAGACCATTACTGTGTGTGACCGTAAATGCGGGATTTTGCCCGAAAGGTGGGCAGAAATGAATGTCGTGAGCTTAGACCATTCAAACAACCCGAGACGTCATTGCCGTACTTCCTTCTATCAGAGCACCGATTATAGAATATTTCGTGCGTACAAAGTTACACACGAGAACTCCGTGTATATAATCGTTTAAATAGTTTGTGCTTAGCTTACTGCGGATTACAATAACCGGATGGCTCCGTGGTTTTTTGTTTAGAGATTCCAATTTGACATATTTTATATGAAGTTAATGTCAAAATTCATGGATGGACAGATGGATCACTTGCTGCAATCCGTAGCTAGTCAATGCAATGTTATCAAGATCTTGTGTAATGAGGTAATCGAAATAAATCAACGAATTTAACAATCACAATAGCTTTTTTTAACGACGTCAAAAATCATCAAATGATCTCTCCCGCTGTGGGTTAGGTTAGGTTAGCGGTGAGGGAGTGTCAGACTTTTACTGAATAAAAACCGTCGTGTTTAATGAACTGTGTCTTTTATGAACCAGGGCCGCGGTAACTCTTTCGAACAATCCCGCGGCCCCGGTAGATCGCCCTGCTGGGGTTGCTGACATCTCTTTGAGGAGCGCGTGGAACAACGCGCGCCGCGGACACGGGTCTGCTACCACTATAGCTAAGTCACTGATTTTCGTTCGTTGTGATGCCGCCGGGTCGAGGTACATACAAGGCGAGTCTGGTTATTTCAATGCTCTAACCGTGTAAGGGATAAATGTCGCGAAAATTCGCCAGTGTTTGAAAGGGTGTTTTAATGGATGTGTTGATGTCGGATTTCGTCGGTGATTTCTTTTTTCCTCGTTTTATTTTGTAGAGATGTTGGTTTCAGAAATTGGTTAAGTATTTTTTTCGTTTAATGGCGGTAATGTGATGTCTACTTTGAGTCACATTGGGGCTTAGATGATTGATGTCATCTGAAATTAGTTGTTTTATAGGAAAAACCCATGGAAAAATCCCATTGCCTAAACAGGAATCGCTGTTTTGTGATGAAAATGCAGGAAAGATTTCATTTTTAATTATTCTGTTTTTTGTTTGGCTGTCCTTTTATATTTCAATGATTGAGTTGTGGTGAACGAAAAGTTTTTGAAATCTGAGTTGAGTTTGAAATCTGGACTTTAAAGTTTCAAATCGCAAGCGTTGAGCAAGCGTGATTAACGCTCATTCCTATCTATGAAAATAGGAATGTGCCCAGTAGAGGGTCAATAAAAAGGCTCATGACGATGAAAGGCAGGAAGTTAATGAATGCAGAAGACTATCATCTTCCTAGCTTTTTGCTAACTACATGCATATGTTGTGGTCGGTTTCCAGACTCAATGGATGCAGCTGAGTACCGCTGCTTTACGAGGAGCGACTGCCTACCTGACCCCAGTGTAACCCAGGCAACCTAATAGCAATTGGTGAGACCGGTTGTCAGACTTTCTGACTTCCCGCAACGACTGAAAAAGATGTTCCAATGACGGCCGAATACGAATATAACACAAGCGACGCCGAGGTCAGGAGCTAGTCGATCAATAACTTCTGCTTCATCGAGTACACAATGGACATCTAGTACTTTACAAAGACAGCGTCATTGTTAGAAACTTCAGTTATTATGCATTGAGGAAATGAAGGAACTTTCTTTGTTAAGTTGATAGTAAGTTTATGAGCGTATAATTAGTTCTTTGCTAGCAAACCTTAACTGATAATAAAGTTTCGTGGATGAAGTTTTGCAAATAAAAACTAGTTTTATTGGGCGCAGTAACTCTATGGTATTAATGCTATCCTAATAAGGTAAGAAAATCAAATGAAAAAAACTTATGTATAATGATAAAAAATAGGTCAAACAGAGAAGAAGTTCCATTTATGAAGAAATTTTAATCTATTTAAAATTTTCGAAATATACCTAACCTAAATAACACTACGCTAAATGATAAGCCCACATTTCAGTCACAAACGACTAAAACACCTAAAATAAACACGAAAACAAACTAAAAACTTTGCAATTTTTCGCTAAAGCGTTTCCAAATCCTCTTTTCTCTCATAAAAATAACAAACTACCCAAAATATTGTACTAAACACGATAATATTCAGAATCGACGCCATATTTAAAAAATAACGTTCCGTTTACTCAACAAGGAAGTTGGCTGTATTTTACTTTTTACGATCATTTTGAAAAAAGAATCCAGGAACGTTGTATGCGACGAAAATTTTAATATATGGACACTGGCTACCGGTTTTTGTGGGAGATAGCGAGTGTTCCTTTTTTGAAGAAAAGGTTAGGCACGGAGGTTGCAACCGTGGAGTTTTATCTAACATTGTTATACTTTTTTTGAGTGGCCCTTTATGGTAATAGATTTTGGATATTTATGGCGCTTACGTTTTTTAGTGGGAAACCATTCTCGAATTGTTTTCTTATAACTTATTTACATTATTTTATAGACTTTTGGCACAAGAAATTGATTAGCAAACTGCACACATTATCATTATTAGAACACCAAACATCTTCAAGAAACAAGCACGAATACTGCTTCATAATATTACCACCTTTCTAAGAACAAGAACGCTAC
The DNA here is from genome assembly GCA_033682625.1 of Helicoverpa zea x Helicoverpa armigera. Classification (NCBI taxonomy): domain Eukaryota; kingdom Metazoa; phylum Arthropoda; class Insecta; order Lepidoptera; family Noctuidae; genus Helicoverpa; species Helicoverpa zea x Helicoverpa armigera. The sequence continues at coordinate 9,328,416 of JAWIIS010000045.1, forward strand.
CGTAATTAGTTCGAATTTGCCAATGCTGTAATTTTCTCGAACATTTGAACTTAGTCTTCGCTAAGCGCACGTAAACGAGGCACTAAGATTAAGGTAATGTTCAGAGAGGCGACTAAACGCAGCACCGGTGAAGCCAGTGCAATCTCTCCGAATGTTTCTTCAAAGACATTTCAAAATCCATTCGGATCCTATGCGGTACAAAAGTGTATAGGTATTTTTAAACGCTTTTTAGTTATATTTTCGGTTTGTTTTTGTCTTAGTGCTGGTGCATTTTATTTTACTGTGGGCTCAAGGATTGATTTATGGATAAGTCTTCTGAGAGTAATTGGACCTTGTGGTACCTATGTTGTTTGCACTGTGATTGTATTATTTTTAACTAATAATGTTAGGAAATTAGATATATGAATAAAAGAGCTAAACATGCATTACGGATTAAAATGCAAGCGTGACAGAAAATTTGTGAATTACTACCTTGCCAATGTCTCTCTCATTACCTCTGTATCTGTTTAACTAAATAATATATGAGTATCAAGCAACAGAATATTAACAAAATAAATAAATAAGCTCTACAAAGGTAACTATGACAAAGTTTTTAGCACTATTTTACTAACAAACCGCAACAGGCGAGTAGGCAGGAATAGTTGGCGCGACTCTGAAACAGGTCATAGCTATATGTCTACTGGTGTACAAACAAATGAAACTATGATGAGGCTACACACGGAACTAAAGTCCTCTCACAAAATAGGTAGGTAATGATAAGATAATTCTATAGCCTTAAAAGTTAGGGGAATGCAGGGACGATTCGTACAGTGGGACCATTAGTACAGTTGACATATTTACAATTGGGACTTACATGCAATACGCTACTTTGAAATAAAGATACGATATTTTCTTCTTTCCCGTTTTAAAGTCCTGATTGTTTACATATATTTTGTGTACTGTTTTTTATAAGTATGTGTAAAAACCGAAAAAGCTTCAACACATAATAATCCAAAAAATATTTACATTAAAAACATGCCACTCTTTAGAATAATCATGAGAATTGCACTCATCATTTCGTACGAAACAATTATTGGGGCGGTTTCCTGGAATCTAGGGTGAAATTGTGGGAAACAGTCAGTATTTTATAATAATTCATCTGAAAATTAAAAGAGCCTTTGCTTGCTTCCATTTTGCTCATGAGTAATGGAAAAGTACCTACCTAAAAATCTATTTTAATTGTGTTTTGTGAAAATTAGTTGTGTTTAATAACACTGCGATCAAATGTTACTTTTACTGTTACAGCCATTTTATCGTCCCACTGCTGGGCACAGGCCTCCTCTCACACGGAGAAGGATTGAGCATTAATCACCACGCTTGCTCAATGTGGGTTGGTGATTTCAGACTTTATAGTCCAGGTTTCCTCAAGATGTTTTCCTTCACCTTTTTTATCAGCCATTGGTGTCCAATATATACTTAGAAAGCACATACAAACTTAGAAAAGTTGCATTGGTACTTGCCTGACCTGAAATCGAACCCACACCTTCATACTCGACAGGTTGGTTCTTTACCCACTAGGCCACCACGACTTTTTTTAAATCAAATATTTAAAGTAATCCTTCTATCCTATTACAAACCCAATATATTCACGTTCAGAACTACATAGTAAGGAAAAACGAATTACCGAAGTCACATCCAGGTGCGAAGTGGCAATTTTTACGAGCTCGTTCGGAAGCAGTGAAAAATTTATTGCTTGGAAAGTAATCTTGAATTTAAATAGGATTAACTGTATTGTATTTTGGGGTGTTTGTTCATGAATTTAGAGATTGCTGAAGGTCAAAACCTGAATTTTCTTTTATAGATGTTATGTTTCTTACTTCCGAACTACTAATGTACTCCTAAGTAACGTGATAACACTATATATAATATTCTCAGAAGTAGAGAGTCTAATACGTATTGAAAGTAAGGTAGAAAAATGATTTAATTGGCACAGTACACACAAAAAAAGGGGACGACACAAATAATAAAATAAGTAAGAAATAAAAATATTCAAAATTTTGAGCCAACAAGGTCACAGTTCAAATTCCACCCGTATCCTCATATAAAAAAAAACAGAATCGACAGCAATAAAATGTTTACCAATGGGTGCATTATGATAGACCTTTGATGGTGCCAAAAAGACCGGCCTGAAATCCATGGGGGTATAGAAGCTATAGCATATTTATTTACATTGAGGAAATATAAAAAAAACAAGGTACACTTACATTATACAAGCCATTTTATGTACTCCTTTATGTACTCTCTTATGTACTGTCTTAAGTACTCTCTTATATACTCTCTTATGTACTCTCTTATGTACTCCCCTTATGTACTCCCCATATGTACTCTCTTATGTACCTGCTCTTATGTACTCTCCTTATATACTCTCTTATGAACTTTCTTATGTACCTCCTCTTATGTACTCCCCTTATGTTCTCACTTATGTACTCTCTTATGTACTCTCTTATGTATTCTCTTATGAACTCTCATATGGACTTTTAAATGTACTCCTGCTATGAACTCTTATACTGAATCCAATCATACATAGGAAAATTCTGTCGACTCTGGGTTTTTGGCCATTTCCTTTCCGGTTAAATCCAGATCTAGCGTAAAATAAAAAATATACTCCTAAATTCTAAAATCCCATCACCATCTACAATTTAATGTTTTCGCTTCACAAACTTGAGAGCCGTGTATCACAGATTTGTGTTTAATCCCAAAACGTTAGCAGAGAGAGATTTACCTACTTAGCTAGAATTTAGCCTAGATACCTGCAGTCTAGATATGCAGTTATGCACTAAATGTAACTACGCCGCTAGAATGTTCTTTTGAAGTTTCCAGTTTGCTTCTTCGCGGTTTTAAATAGTATTTTGCTGAAGTATAATTTTCATTTTGTAATGTCTAACTTTAAATTGTTGTTAATTTTGGTTTTTGAGCGTATTGCAACCGGGATATAAAGTGCTTTTAATCCTTTATCGATCAATAGGGTAACGAATATGGAAGTTTTGTTTCAAGTCGGTCCAGGAGTTCCTGAGATTTGTGCATTCAAGCAAATAATTATTATTTACAGATGGTGATCGAAGCAGAAGAAAAAATGGCTACGCTTTGTATGAAATATAAGTACACCCTTTCAGTCTTTTCATGTTAGTAAAGAAACAAGCAAAAATTCAAGGAAGGATATTCCAATATTCTATTATTTCACCGTGTTACATTATTAATAGACCGTCAGTATAAAAAATACAAACGCGAACAAGATATGCCAACATGACCCGATCCCTGCGAGTGATTTATCGATTTCATTCGATCATACGCCATATCGAATGACTATATCGAGTGATGTATAACTCGTATTCGTTATACGTCCGATTATATTTGTTTTAAGTCGAATCGGAATTGTGTGTCAAGTGCAGACTGATTTGTTGAATGTGGAGTAGTGGTAAAAAAGTATTTTTTTTTACTTTTACATTTTTGCGTATTTTTTGCTGTAGCGTGTTGCTTTATTTTGAAGAAAAATCCGGTAGATGATTTGGTTTTCAACATCCATGAAAAATTACCTCCTTTTTCTGCCGCAGTCAAGTAACAAGTAGGTACCATAATGGCCCCATAATCTCTCGCATTTCCACGATTGCAACAAGGAAAACTTTTTTGACGGACCCCCTCGCATATTTTGCAGACCAAATCGCTCAGAAATGGCCTCAAACTTCAGTTGAACTCGAAAATGCGCGAACAGTCCAAGATGAACGACTTCATAATAAACTTGGGCAGTTCCCCCTTAAATGGGGGAAGGGGGATAAGGCGCGATTTGCGTGAATTCGGGGTAATGCCAATTTTCCACCGTTTTGCCTTTCAATGTTCCAATTTCTGGTGTTATAATTTTCTGGCTGTCGACGACCGACGTACTTTGTAAAGGCTGTGGGTATATTTGGGGTGCATAAAAGTTGTCGAAACTTTTGTAAATGGCAACACTTTAGTTAACAAACTGAGTAGTTTTGGTAAATATGAATTGAGCTTGATTGAGGTACTTTCGAAAAAACTAGTTAGAGTTCATTTTTAACCGACTTTCCAAAAAGGAAGAGATTCTCAATTCGCATGTTGTGTTTATTTTTTTTATCCTTATCTTCGCAATCAAATGTGTTTAAAACTTCGTTTACCCAGAATAAAATCACATCAAGCTTAACCCGTTCTGCAGTTACGTAAGTTTCTAAACTGTCCCCAGTTACACTACACTAAACATATATTCAGATCTCACAACACGAAGCTCTCATGAGGATCTCGGCCCATTCGTGCGTCCCATTTGATCCTCTTAGCCATTGTGCAGGAGTCCACTACAATAGTAGTTCCACTTGATAGAACTACTTCCATATCTTGCCTACATTTTGGGTTAAGTACTGTGGAAGGATAATGTTTTGACGATTGTTTATACGGGTTAAGATAAGAAGGTCTATGCTGTTTAATTTCAAAATCAATTATCTATAAAACCTTGAAATATATTTGTTTAAATGAGCTAATTTCAAGAACTACTTAAACACTGGGCCGATTTGAAAAATCTGTGTTAGAAAAAGTTTACATTAGCTACTTTATAAACCATATGCGGAAAGTTATCCCCACGGGATACGGGTAAAATCGCGGGCGGAAGCTAGTATATAAATACAATTGAGACTATTTATCGTAACGATTACCAAAGATATAATAATAATAAAGACTTAACCTCCTGAAAATGTTCACTAAGAAAATTATCCCATTCATATTTTTATCTCGATCCTAAGGGTCAATTCACATTGAAAGAGCAGCGGCCGGCAGCGGCCGTAAGAGCACGGAAAATGTAAGAGCGCGGCGCGATGCGGCGCCGCGCGGCGCCGCGCGGCCCGCCGCGCTCACGCTCAATCCCTTGCAATTACGGCCGCTGCCGGCCGCTGCCGGCCGCTGCTCTTTCAGTGTGAATTGACCCTTATGGTGAATCTATAGAACCTTATAATCACAAAATTAACTCGCTTTTCGTTTCCAATAAAGCTTACAGAATACCGGAATTTTTATCTTCTAATTTCTTCCAACTTTTAAGAACTCGTAATAATGATTTGGAAAAGTGATTTTATGCTTTTAGCCGAGTCAATGAACCGTTAATATTTAATGTACGGACCTCTGTCTTATCTTGAGATTGCTTGAGAGGGGAGGAAGGGACGACGACTCAAATCATTATTGTTTTTTGAACTTTACTTAGCATTCTTTTTATGATTAATGTTTTAGTAGAAGGTAGTTCGGGGTCAATGTACTTAAGTACAACCTTTTTTTACCATAATCGTGTATGGTTTAATCAAATAAGTTAAACAATTTTGTAGAACAGTTTTTAAAAATACATATGTGAATGAAAAACTATTATTTATTTACCATTCTTATTCGTCGCCATCTTTTGGACCAGAAACTACTACAAGTACAGATAATTTTGGGAACTCAGTGTTAACACTTTCGGCCATCCTAAAAATCTAGCTAAGCTCTTTTCTAACTCAAGGCTTTGTGATTTTCCAAACATCTCTATCATCCATCATCACATTAACATTCCATTTAATCCATAGTTTTTCCCTCCCCTATTCTTTCCCTATTTAACCTCAAAACTTAACCACGCCAAAAGAGCACAAGACCCCTATTTCTCGAACATTCTTTCACCGATTCTCCGATTTTCCGAATCGCATCAGACATAGAGTTTCATAAATCGTTCCATTGAACCGTGTCCGGGGCGGTCGGCCGGACAGCCGGTTTCCGGGGAAGCGCCGCTCAACTGTACGGCACTATCTAATTATGGTGGTAGTGGATAAGTAGTTGGGTCTTTGTTTCTTTGGTAAGATATTTTAATAGGTGTATTACCTAATTTAAAATGTATATTTTTCATACCTAATCGCATACTCATCACTTATTTAATGTGCCTATACTTAATAAGGCACCTAAGTATGTTGTTCATAACGAGCCTCCGAAGAACTGCAGGTATCGTAGGTAAGTACCTATACAGTTTATAGCAAACATTAGGTACTAATTTTAAAGAAATATTGCTGAGCCTAACACGATAATTCAAACCACCTATTATATAAAACAAATACCTACATTGTTTTAAAATGTTTGAATTTTAAACATACATCATTATATACCTACTACAAAATAGTCTCTCAACTACAGCTTCTAAAAATTCTTTCTAAATTCGCAACTCTGTAGTGAGACATACCTAATCTTGAAATAATACGAGACTCAAAACAGAAACTCTAATCATTTATTCAGCCGACAGATGTCAGCACGGAGCAAACATGTTACAACTTCTGACTTCTGAGAAGAAGAAGAAGAAGGGGCGCAATCAACTAACTATCGTTCAAACGCGACCCAACAGTGAACACTTTGGTTTACTTGGAACTTTTAATTTTTGTTCCACTTCGAGAAGGGACGGTTTTTCTAGGAAAGAAAGTCATTTTGTACGACTTTTTGTAAATATGATTTACCATTGTCTTATTTTTTCAGTTTATTTAGTAATTTTAACGGAAAAAGTCTTTTTGTTTAACCATAATTAAGTTGAATTCCATTTGGTCTCATTTCCCCGAAATCAGAATTATCTGAACATTTACATACAGAAACATGAAATAGGTAATATATTGACATTACCAATCAACTACAAAGAAACAAAAAAATAAATATTCCACAATATACATGACCTACATTCATAATTCAAGAACCTTCATCAAAAAATCAACATAAAGGCATTTCACAAATAAAGTCATAGCAACTCAAAGAAATCACGCCCAATCAGAGTCGGATACAAAGAAATATTCCCATTCCTTTAGAAAGATCATTAACCGGATTCGATACAAAAGAAGTGCTATTTCAAAGGACGGTACAAATCTGGGGCGTAAGAAATGTTTCATTGAAGGTTTTTCACACTCGACATCGCACGTCACTGCGGTATGCGATGAAGCGGGTCTCATGTTGTTTTAATTTCATACGAAAACCGCTAGAATATGCGGCCGAGCGTTTTCTTCTCCGAAGTCGAAAACAGCGCGGTTGGATAACTTCGTGAGCAAAATAGAGTTTGATGTTGAAAAATGAATTGAAAAGAAACCATGGAGGGCGGTGGTGGTGATGAGGTGCTCCGCGTTCTTTCCGCCAAACTGCTTGGCGAGGAAACTACTTACCGCTACACATAGGACAGTGGTCCAAGGTGCGCGGTGTTGTGTGTGAACGAAAATTGTGAACGCCATCCATCTCTAACCGATGGTAGTGAAATCCTATTTATCGCTGACAACGCGAGATTGCCGTAGGTCTAATGTAATAAGTTTTAAGTTTACTCACATAAAACGGAAGTTTTGGTTCAGTTTTTTGAGAAGGGACGTTGTTATGAAGAATAACATAACATTACCAGTTTTTCGTTAGGGTTTAGCCGGAGATTAAAACCTGTGACCTGTTGGGTACCTTTAAACCCCTATGAAACAAGGGTAGCTTTTCGATCTCAAAAATTATATAAATAAAATAAAATAGGGGCATAAACAATATGGAGCAAATATTTTTTTTTTGTTTAGTCTGATGAGAACGAGAACAAAAGACTTTCCTATGATAATTTTAAGCTCGATCCTAGATTTCGACCCTAGCTAAAGATACAAAAAATATAACCCTGACACGACTCCCCATGTGAAACTTCAAATGGTACTTGCAGTGAACATACTCACACTGAGAAGAAAATAAACACATATGTATATTATAGGCAAAATGGCATCACTTAAAGAACACTAACGACAAAACAAAGCATGCATATCACCAGCAATTTGCCAACATGATAAATTAATAATTTAATCTTGATTACCAAGAACCCCTATAGCCTGGAAGCCATTGATTGAATTACTAGGAAATGTGTGGGAAGTAGTGAAGTTCCATTGATTTTATTGACAAGGTTCGAGCTAATGACCTGAAATATCATTTCTCGGATTCGATTCCCGGGTCGGGCCGCAATCACTTAGTAGGTTTTAAGATACATAAAGCAGCCCGGAGTCTGGAAGTTGGTGGTTGATAGACCCGTGCATCGGAAATCATGTCAATATCGGCACTGCGCCTGATCTCTCTCCGGTCGTGTCGGATTGCTGTCCCATCGGGCTTTGAGAGTGAAGGCGTAAGGAGTGCACCTGTCTCTGAGCAAATGCTTGTTCTCTATATGTCCTGATGTGGCTGAGGTCCCAAAGAGAACAGCAATGACCGCCTATCCCTGAATACTGTAGACGCTATTATTATTTATAACTCCACCATACCACAGGTCTATGGGTCCTAAATTTTTGAAAGGCGAACGTAGGTCCGAAGCTGGCAATAATTACCTATAATTAATTATTATTTTTAAGTTTAGTTCCTATTTTAGCCAACTGCACAGATAACTCGGCGAGTCTATACTTAGTTATCAATATAGTTGACTGTCAGACTCTGATGACGTCACACGCTGACGGCCATTTGTCTCCGTCGAGCGAACAATTAAGGGGAGGCCGAAGCGAATTTAGATATTTTCGCTTTGGGGGTTATTGATTGATATTAAGTTGGGATCATAAAATATCGATTAGTTGAGTTAAGGAGATATTTTTGTGCTATGTTTACTCATATAATATGTAGGTGGAAAGTACACTTTTCTTAACAAAGCATTTGCTGTTCCTTAGTTATCATTTATTTTAATTTACTAAAGCTGTGAAAAACACATACATCAAAATCTTAAATGTCATTTAATACATAATGTTTTATTCATCTCTAGGCCTGTTTCTATATAACGACATAATCTATCTCAATATAATAATAAAGAGGAAACAATTGTTTGTTTGTTTGTACCCTGAAGGCTCTGAAACTACTGAACCTTAAAAAACTTATACCTTAACTTTTGTTGTTGGGATTATCCATATGGCATCTATACATATATCCATGGCAGGTTATCCTCATGTAACATAAAATTCAACATATTTTGTCCGCGTACGGGTAGTTTTCGAAGAACACAGGCAAAACAGCGGGAAACAGCTAGTTACTAATGAAACTGCATCATTACTTGCAACAGACGCGATCCATGACGCAACGCACACAGATTGCATATTGGCAATTTAGCTCCTCATTTGGCCCGATTTGCTACTCAGTCGATCGCACATGATATCAATGGAAGGGAATAGCTGTTTATAGGTAGTTATAGCTATTACTGTAATGAGAAGCTGGATTCGCTTTAATTACTGTTTTGATTACTTACCTAAGTTCTCTGATCTATTTAAAACACGATTGTCTATTTATGTAAGTGACCTTCTTTACATCGAAGTGATCTGCGTACCTAAAATTTATTCTTTAACCACTAGTGGTTCCACTAAGTCCCGTGGAAACTGCTTCGCGCACCCTGATAAAATAGTTTATAAACTTTATTTTTTAAAAAAGGTTATCTAATACTGATATTTTATTTCAATAGTGGAACATAGTTCCTAATATTAGCTCGTTCGATCAATAAACTCTTCAGCTTTATAACATAGCTTACTGATTTTAAAACTAATTTGTAGTATTCTTGCGATTGCTTTTCGGTAACTTTTCCGAAGAATCCCAAAACAAATTGAACCTTACAGATGATTGAACAAGCTTGTAAATTATGTAACAATTTAAAAAGCAATATACCCCTAAATATAATTTAATATTTTAACCACCATAATTTCTCAACAGCCTTCTAACGAAATAAATCAAGTGCGTATTTCAATGTGCTTACATACATAGCATATGTGGATTTCATGGAGGAAGGAAAGATAGCGGAGATGCCATTAAGAAGGTAGGTCAGGCGCCATCTTGTAGGTCAAGCAACGTAATGTAGGCGTGATCAGTTACTAGAACTAATGAGGCGTTTGGATTCCTTGTCAAATCCAAACCAATCTGTCAAAGATTGGTCTTGATTGATTGGTGTTTTTGCAAAGCTCTATGAGCTTCACTTGTTACTATGTATGTAAGAAAATCAACTTGATATCTTAAGTTGACCCACTTGCCGGTCATCGATAAGGATGACATTTTGCACATGCTCTCAGTTCTGATGACAATACATGACTAGCGTGTTTTTTAGTTTTTTAAACTATTTTTTTTTCTTTTTAATATAATGAGCGGATTCCATAGAAGGCGTGTAAGGGAGGGAGCTAGTAAGGTTTCTCGTCCCCCGCTCACCTTTCTTAAGAGATTTTGCGTTATGACATCTCCGGTAGTCATTTGTTTCTCCATGGTGAATTCTAATATATCACCTATCCACGCAAGCCGTTGAAACCGCGACCTATCCTTAGAACAATGTACGAACATTAATCAAATTCCTATAACATTTTGTATCGTCATATCTCTTAGTTATTTGTATTATAAATTCGTGTGTTTACAATTGTTCAGTATTGTTTGTTCTGTGTTCTGTTTGATTGATGAGTTCCGATGACAGGTAGATGAGCTTTTAATTTAGTGATAAAAATAAAACTAAAAAATACTGAGGTGCAATAAAATATTTTGCACGGGCCATTGAATAGAGTCGCATCAATGTGAACCAAAATAACACGCTTTCAATAAAATCGTTATTAAATTAAAAAATAGGTATAGACGCTGACTGAATAAATTATTAGATCGTCAAATTGCAATAGTATAGATTCCCGCTTTTCCTATTGAATTTCCTTAAATGACATCACCGAATCAAAACATTTATACATACAACAAATATACATTTTTCCGTTTTACCCCAATCTCCAGTACTATTTAATCATTATTGTTACCGGTATTGTGTCAATAGAGTCACGTTACTGAGTTACGGCCAAACAAAGAACCTAAACAAACCCGCCAACAAAAGCGCCCACTATATGTATTTGTTGAAGGAAATTATTTATATTTTATCCTTCGGGATGTGTACGTTGCTAGGTCTTTCTCTTTTGTATCGGTAATGTATGAGATAATAAATATTAAGTAAGCAACATGGATAACACGACCTTGTACTTGTAAGTTGCTTCCGTAAAAATTATGTAAGTAACTTCTGTAAATGAAATGAAGTTCTATGAAATTACTATGATTATTATAACTTAGAGTGGTGAGTAGTGGAGATGAATAAAACTCGAGAGGTCACTGAAGAATGCAAAATTAGACGCTTAAGCTGTAACAATTTTTTAAAGTTATACTAGGCACTTACGCGAGCAAAATGTTCAGTGTAAGGCGGTCCCATGTACATATAGTTCGCGCCCAAGATTTATTACGAATTCTCAAAGAAATCGTTGTATGACAGTATGAGGATTTCAAACAAGAACTCCATTAGATAGTGGTAGCAGGTGCCTTCCTTATGATGAGCTAAATTGATAAAGTTTTATGTACTCTTCGTAACGACAGCCGAAGATGTTCAAATGACAGAAGGAACCCACCAATTAATCGTGCCTTCCAAAACACGGAAGAACTCGTCATGTCAAATTGGTCGCCCATGCAGGAACGACCGCTCCAAGCGTTGCTTAACCTTATGATCGATCGACCCGTGCGTGTGTTATTTAAAAATACCTTAATAAAAAACTGAAGGTACAACAAAATAGTTGGATGGGTTTGAACATATGAAATAGGAAATAAAAAATAGGTACACGTGGTTAATAAGAATAGTGGGTATTCAAAATGTTCTAGAATTATTATTCTATGAAGAATATTTTTTTAGGCTTCTATTTTAGTAATACAGTCTTAGAATAATGCTTCCCACTCATATGAAAACAGATCTTTTCTGAATGATATTTTAGAACATTGTTTTAGTACTGAGTATTTCATTTTGTGAAAAAAATCGAGTGAAACTACTAAAATACCTAATAACTTGGGATAGTCGAACGAGTAACCCTATATACGTACATAATATGACCTATGTCAATTCTATTAAATCCAGCAAACTTTTGGTTGCCCAATAGTGTGACTGCAGAGTGCGGGTGTTCTAATGTGGGGTACCTATACTCAAAAATATTTTCACCTTAAAAATACAGCAAAGAACTTGCGTCTCTTAGACCAAGGAGCGAAATTTTTAAATATTATATCCCCATCTCGAAAAGCCATTACCAATGCAGGTTGCATACTTCGAAACTTCTGCAAACTTAAATAAACTGCAACTTGACCATTCGGAGCACGCAACATTCAAAACAGAAGTGTTTTAATCATGAATTTTGTGATGCAAATTAGTTCAGAACAAGTATTAAAGAAAGATGAGCGGACATGCCATAATGCAGGTAGGTCAGGCGCCTTCTTCTAGGTCAAATTTGTACGGTGGGCATGACCAAAACGATCAGATACGAGGGAACCAACGAGGGCTTCGGGTTCTTTGAGACATCTGTCACCCATTTTTGGCACTACAAAAAATGGTCGGTTCCAAAAAAGGCGAAAACAGTAACGTTCCTCGTCCCCCGCTCACCCGCATTTTGGCGCGCTACTTTCTTAGGCGATTTTTCGTTATGGCACCTCCGCTAGTCATTTTGTTCTCCATGGTTCAGAAGCAAGGCGAACACCAGTTCAGTCTATGCAATAGGAATAACTAAGAACCTCCTTGCTTCAATCAAATGCGGTTAGCCGCCTCTCAAGAACGCAGATCACTTGAATTTGTGCAAATGCAGTTGAATCTAATGTTAGTCTATCTTGGATTAATTTATTGTTCTTAGAAGACCGATAGTGGTTCCTGAAGTGTATTCTATAATTACAAGAATATATACAATGGATTGGATTTTATGATGGTGTAAATGTGATGTGTTTATTCTAAAAAAATAATAACTATTGAGGAGTGGAACGCCTATTCGTGCAGACTTCGTGAGATAATTTGAAAATTAAATTGTTTTAGAGCTGGTCTGTATATGTACTGCAACAAAGTGAAGTCATATTCTGAGTAGGCTGCTTGAAGTTATTCCAACTTCTCGGCCAGTGTTTCTTGCAAAATAAACACCCGTTTTACTAACCTTCATACCTGCTAGTGACAAATTAAGATCATTCACCAACTTTTTGCAACCACACCACCAAAAAAATCTAGGAAAGTAATGTAAGTCTTCGGATACAGTGCCCCACTAAAGTTAATGTTGACGATTAGGTTAGTACTTGAGAAGAGTGCGTGACATATTTGGAGGAGTGTAATAAGGTATAACGAGTGATTTGAAGGTACCTACGTAATAAAGAGAAGGATCATGGTATTTATTCATGTGTCAAGAGTATCTATGTGTATGTTAGGAACGAATTTTTTTTGTCAGGTGTAGTAGTGTGATATAGACTGTGACCAAAAACTTGTTTCTTTTGTGTCCTTGCTTTTTAATACGAGTGTGTGTTTGTGTGCGTGCGAGTAAGGAACTTTGTTCCCAAAGGGTGTGACCAACCAAACTGTTGTTCAAAAAAGAATCACACTTGTTTTAAACAACAAACGTAGAGTATTTGAAATCGCGATTGATGGTACGTTTGGGAACGATAAATAACTGGTCAGCAACAACAACGATTAAAAGTATTTCATGAATAACGATCTGTTCAAAAGCTTTTATTTATGTACTTCCAATAAAAAGTTTTTAGTAGCTATCCGAGGGGTTTGTTCAATAAAATGGGGATACGGAGCTAACTCGAAAACATTACATGTCTCCGTGTAATAAGTATAATCACCAGTTCATATCTTACATCCTGAGTCACGCGGATGAAGGTGCAAGCGAAAGCTAATTTAGGTACCTAAGTATAATTCGTGGGAACAATTGGTGGATCAAAACATATCTTTTAACCCTTAAAAACTGTCATGAAATTCAAATTAATTTCTTATTTTAATTGACAGTACATTTGTACTGAAAATATGTGTGACAGCTTTTGTATAGAAAATAATATGTCAAACAGCTATATTTATTCCTCAAGTAGAATTTAACAGATGATTGAAAAATCAGCCTTCAGACGTTTGCCGAGCATTTGTAGTCCCAACAAACAAAAGACATCTAGAATTATTCTGGCCCATGGAGATCAAAATGACAAGCGGAGATGACATAAAGTAAAATGTCCTAAGGTAGCAGCTTACCAAAATGCGGGTGTTCAGGGGACGAGGAACGTGACTATCTCCGCCCTCTTACGCCTCTATTATTTCCAAGAACAAATCACCGATCAATAAAGACTAATCTCTGTCAGTTTCTTCATCATTTCACAAGGAACTCGAAAGCCTCGTTAGTTCTAGTAGCCGATCACACCTACCGTATGAAACTTGACCTATAAGAAGGCGCCTGACCTACCTTCCTCATGGCATCTCCGTTATCTTTCCATCCTCCTTCCCACACATAAGCCCAGTCGTTGCTCAGCAAGTGGCCTGTTTGTTCAGGACAAATATTTACAGGCCTGAAGTTATTTGTTCAGTCTGGATGTTAGTGCACGTGGTTTGTATGTATAAATAAAAATGTCGGGTCGACCACCCTTGTTTAGGCTTGGTTAAAATGCTACTCTTGGAATAACGTAAGCAGAGAGGAAAAGGAGAGATTTTATTTATAGAATACACGTAAATAATTATATACTTTGGTGACTTATTTCTTGGCTTATCAAAACCAAAGGCGATTAGCACCTTACAGTTAGTAGCGATTACTAAACCATAATCAGGCGTGTTTGATTACTGAAAATGGTTCGGTTACTTTATAGTTAAATAGTGCAATCCACCGCAATTATGATTATTTGTCATCCTAATGTATATATCTAATAATAATAATAATAATTTCATTTATTTGCATAAAATGTGGTACAAGAGTTGGTACAAAATTTAATTAAAGTGCTAGACACATTCCGCAGTTATAAAACAGCATGCAAATATTGAGAGAGAAAAAAAGAAAACACAGACTAAATCTATCAGTTGTAACACTCACACAAGAGAAACACAATACTTAAAATAAGAGTAGTTACTAAGAGTAGTTACAATGCATTTCTAAAATGATAGGATTGAGTCGAAAATTTTCTTATAAACTCCTCTACAGAATAGAAGCTCTCTTCTATTAGCCACGTTCGTAGAGATCTACAGAATTTCTCATATGGCAATTCGATTATCTTCTGAGGCAGAGAGTTAAAGATAAGCGGCGCCATGTACACGCAACTTCGTCTGCACATTTCCAGCCGTGGATTTGGCATTTTTAAATAAGAATGAGTGACTTTGCGCTTGTTTGTATTATTTTTACGTTCAAACAATTCAATATTGGATTTAACGAATTTGGCCACTTCATAAATGTACATGCTAGGGACAGTTAATATTTTTTCTTGTTTGAAAATGGGCCTGCAAGAGTCTGACCATTTAGCATTAAAGATAGCGCGAATACATTTCTTCTGTGCAATAAAAACACGCATAAGATCTGCTGTATACCCCCATATCACTATGCCATATCGTATAATGGAGCACACGTAGGCATGGTACACCATTAAAGATGTGTGTTTCGAAGAAGAATCTTTGATTCTTTTTATAGCAAAAACAGATTTATTAATTTTTTTACAGATGTTATCGATATGATCTTTCCATATAAGGTGTTCGTTTACTGTAATCCCAAGAAACTTAATGTTTTTGACCTGTTCGATGGGTGTATTATTACAAGTGATGTCTAATTGTTTCGATTTGCTTTTATGTGACCTAAAATTAATTATTTTCGTTTTATCTAAGTTTATTTTTAATGCATTTATATCGAGCCATTCAGTAATCTCTTTTAGTAGTTTATGTATTTCCTCTTTATAGTTTTTTTCATTATCACACCGTATAATTACTGAGGTATCATCCGCAAATAAAACACATTCGTGGTTGTAGACCACCTGGGGAAAATCATTAACGTAGATGAGGAATAATAAAGGACCTAAAATGCTTCCTTGTGGTACTCCAAAATGGTTAAATCTGGGATTGGAATCGAAATTTTCGAGAGTATTGGTTTTGCTATTAAATTTAGTTACACGAGTTATTTGTGTTCTGCCTGTTAGGTACGATTTAAACCAATCTAACGCTATACCTCTCACACCATATTTTTCTAACTTGCTTATGAGTCTAGTATGATCAACAACATCAAATGCCTTACTTAAGTCTAGAAAGAGAACGCTAGGAGAAATTTTATGATTTATGCTGTTTATTATTGAATTTATCAGATTAAATGTTGCCAACTGGGTAGATTTACCTTTTCTGAACCCAAATTGTTCTTTGGCAAGTACATCGGTCTTATTTAGAAAATTAATTAGCCTCTTATAAACGATTTTTTCGAAAATTTTTGACAAAATAGAGATTAGGGCGATAGGTCGGTAGTTATTTTTATCTGTTTTTGCATTTTTCTTATGCAGAGGTTTAATTATGGAAAGCTTAAGTTTTTCCGGAAAACAACCCTGTTCTAATGATAGGTTAATAATATGAGATAAAGGATGTGCTATGAAGTGTGATATTAGTTTAATGAGCTCTGTAGTAATATTGTCGTAACCTGAAGATTTTGTATTTTTCAAAGATTTTATTGTACTGTTAATTTCTATGGCATTAGTTGGTTCAAGAAAAATGCTTCGATCATTAGTGTTAATATTCTGGGTATCATTATGTTTCGAGGTAATATTATTTTCAACAGTGTCTATAAAGAAATTATTAAATATGTTAGCAATATCCGAGCCAGACGTACTTAGAATATTATTGTCGTCAGTAAGCCCTTCAATGTATTCCTTTGAAGTTTCGTTACCCATAGTGCGTTTTACTACATCCCACGTCGCTTTACCTTTATTGTTAGAGTTAGTGATATGTTTTTGATTACATGAAGACTGTAAATTATTAATACACTTTTTTAGAATATTTGAGTACTTTTTAAAGCTTTCTTTATTTTCATCTGATCTATTGTTGTAATACTTGTATCTTAACAACCTTTTTGTTTTAGAACTTATCTTAAGTCCTTTCGTGATCCATTTCAGCTTAGAAGTTTTACGATTTACCTTAATTTTCATGACTGGAAAGCATAACTTGTAGAATAATGTTAATAAGTCATGGAAACTATTAAAAGCATCGTTAGCAAGCGGGGAGTCATAGACTTCGGAGAAGGATATGCTGCCTATACAGTCTATAAATTTATTAATGTTTTCTTTGCTAAGATCATGTTTATTAACGAAGTAATGACTAGTAAAGTTCTTTTTTAGATACTTAAATTCGATAACTTGAGCTGTGTTATGATCCGATAGGCAAAGATTGTGTGTTTTCCCAACTGCGTCAGGAATATTACTTAGAATATTATCAATGCAAGTATTTAACCTAGTAGAAGTATGAATATGGCGTTTTAGACCATAGTTAGAGATAAGTTCATCAAATGTTATTGCATTGCTATCTTTTAGATGAAAGTTTATATTAAAATCACCGGCTATTACGATTCGGCACTTTTTGAGTTCAACCTTTTGTAGCAGTTTATCGAAGTTTTCAAAGAAAATATTTATATTCGAATTTGGTGTCCTATACACACAAAGGATAATGAGACGTAATTGTTTTATTTCTGTACCACATACCTCAAAATGCTTTTCGATGCTCATGTCTTTTACTTCTTTTAGTTCAGTACATTGAAATGTGTCTTTACAAAGTATACAAGTTCCACCTCGACTTTTATCTAGACGTGAATAAATAGCACACATTCGATAATTGTTTAAGACCATATAATTATCATAACCTCTCTTTATAAAGTGTTCACTTAGACATATCACATCAACATATGTTCCTAACTCACACATATCTTGAATAGCAAGTTCTAAATCATGAATTTTATTTAATGCTCCAGCGATGTTTTGGTGGAGTATAGAAAAAGTATTCGTATAGATATCATTAGTCACGAAATAAATTATTTTTGCCGCTATCGATATCCGGGACATGCGAAGGTGGCTTGTTAGTTTTGTCAATCACTTGAAAGTAATAGGGGATTGTGCCTCTGCGTGGTTGCTGTGTACATTGCGTTTTCTGATTAGTGTTACGAGATTTTTGAAAGAAATAGGGTGTATCCTTGACAGTGTATGACTTTTTAACAATTGGAGCAACTTTGGTAGGTTTTTTGTTGAAAGATAAGAAGCTTTTATTATATTGGTCTATATTTATTTTGTGTATTATTTGTTTGACAATACTGAAATTATTTTTAGCTTCGATGAATGAAAAGTTATTGAAATTTTGTGCTAAAAGTTTAAGATTGTAGTTTAGTTTACCTTCGTTTAGAAATGCATTGTACAGTACGTTAACTACATATACATGGCACTTATTCAGTGCTTTGAGAGCTAAGGACATTTCCATAAGAAACTTAAACGGATTAGAGTCATTACTTCCGGTCATGATAACGACACTGTCATTTGCCGTTAATTCTTTGGCTAACAAATTACAACTGGATAAGACTTCCTCAGTGGGGGCATCAGGTTTTCTGATCCCTGAGATTTTATAATCCTTAAGGATAAGTTTAGATTTGTTACGTATTAATAAATCAACGATGCCTTCGCCTTGATTATCAGATAACAGTATTATATTTCATTATCATTATCATTTCTGGGATTCTTCCAGATTCGAACGATTCCCAGCCGACAAACATGTGAGGTTCCATATAATTTCATACATTAAGAATTATTTTCTTAGAAATTCGTTTCATTTACTGCGATCGATTCTTATAGGTGTGCTTCCACCATTACCCGCACCCAAGACACCCAGAATCTTCTTGATGGACAAATTGACACTTTTGACGATTGACGCACCTCACCCTTGTCACGTCACAAAGGAGTATTATGAACGACATTGTGTACCTTTCAGGTAGTGAGGGTAGATTTACAGGGATGAAAGAGATGGTTATATACGTGAAGGTTGTGGTCTCGTTCTGTCGTTACGTCAGAAATGCAGTTTAAGGAATTATGGCTAGTTTGTTTAACTAAAGGCCATTTGACTGTATACTATGGTCAGAAGACAGAAATACTGTTAACCAGTCTTAATAAGAGGTTACCGAGTAACTAGGTTGTGGAGGCCAGAGAGGAAGTCGCTCCATGTAATACTCTGGTACTCAGCTACGTCCGGTTAGACTGGAAGATGACCTCAGCGTTTTTGGGAAAAGGCTAGGCAGATAATGACTGCATACTATTAATAGCTATAAATAATTACAAAAAAGACATAAGCTTACAATTTTTATAAAGAAATCCGTTATCCAAAAGAACACGTTTTTCAAGCATTTCTTTTTGCTAAACTGCTATAAGATTTCTAGAGAGTCTTGTGGAAATCTTACAGAGTTTGCTCCAAGTGCTGAAAGTACTCGTATGAAATGAAAGACTTTTGAGAGCAATCCAAAATGCACTCATAGCAAATAATGTTGAAAGTTGAAGACTGGGATTGTATGATCTAGAATTTTTACTACAGGTTGCTAAACTCGTAAGAAAATTATGTTTTTTTTTTGTTCCTGAATTTATAACAACTCCTCGATTTTACTCCCGCTTGTGAAAACGTAGAATAAATCTGTTAGTGTATAAAACTAGTTGTAACTTTAATTCTGCCATTAAGGGAGACAAACTGTAGTTTTAAATATATAATATGTAGTTTAAATAAGTAACGGCGGAATAACCACTCTAACTTCCGTGGATAGTACGGTATCCAAGAAAAAATTAGCGTCATACGCCCATGGATACTATAGTATCCAATGCGACGAGTTATGTTTAACTCCAGCTTAAAATACGGTATTGTTTGGTGAATTTTGACACATTTACTTCGCGCATTTACTTCGGAAATAAACCAAATGCCGTCTGTTAATAATTTATTCATTCACGGAACTTCTCTCAAATCGCATTTCCCATAACGACCCATTTAAAATCAACGCACAATTATCATTTCACAAATATGTTTCCCACCATATAACGCGATTATTACACAAACTTTTGATGTAAATTCTAATTTTAGCGAATTAATTAAGATTTACAAACAACAGAACATTTACCTGCAAACTGCGAACTAAAAAGTTGGCCGACAGTTGATGGTTGGAAAAAATATTCTTTTAACAAAATAAACACTATATTTACAAACTGAAACTATTTAATTTACTAAAAATAATAAAAAAAAAATATGTACAAAACATAAAAACATTTATAAAAGAACATCGATTAGGCGTCGAAGTATTCCTCCGCATCACTGTTCTCCGGAAACATGCCCAGAAGACAGGCTGCATTGCCACGTTGAAAGGCAATGCTAATTTAAGAGGGCTATCACAAATTTTCGCGAATTTAAACGTTTTATACGAGTTTTGATGCTTTGGATATAGTCACAATAAAAAAACAAAAATAAGATTCAGAAAGTTTGATCATTTATCTTGAAAGTGTATTAAATAAATATTTTAATTTGTCCACGTACATCAGTAAAATCTTTGTCTCTGCAAAGGATGTTTCATAAAATGTTGCTTTTGGGTATCTTTTGATGCTTCGGTACTCCGAGGATATAGCAATTTAACCATTTATAAAAATGTTCAAGATACAACTATATCTTGTACTTGGAAGTGCTTAAATCAATTTATTACAATTCATACAGTATTACACCAAAAATAATTCTATAAAACTGAGAGTTACTGACAATTTTCCGTACGAAACTATATTTTTTATCTATGAAAGTATAATCCAAATTCAAATAAAAAACATTTAATAATTAAGGTGGTATTGTTATAAAGCTTGAAAAAAAAAATTGGTCTATTTAAAAGTAAAACAATATTTTAAAATAATTTTTGTTTGCAATGCAAAAATCAATATAAATCTTGTGACGCGCGGTGTTCAACTTTAGTCAGCGCCAGGCGCTTACCGAGGAGGGACGTATCGCTCGCTGTTGCGCCGCGTAAACTCGCCGGAGTTCGAAAAATATAGCGCAACCTACGCATCTAACACGTTTTGATACTAGTGAGTTTTATTTTATTTATTAGTTATAATGATCTGATTGAAATGTAATATACATAAGTATTAGGCCATGATATTCTAATTCGAAAATGTTATAGATTGGGTTCTCTTTTTTTGATGTTGGTTATAAAGAAATATGTACGTAAATGTCATCGTCGTTAGTTTCGCTGTTGCATAATAATGTAATTGGACTTCTTTGATTCTTGCAGGATAATGAAAGCATATTTAATTCAGACTATCAGACTCAATTGAATACCAGTACAAATAATATGGTAAGTATTTTTTGTCACCCGCAAAAGGTATACGTGACATATTTGTTTTAATAAACTATCTACATTCCTAGTTTTCATTGTTGCAGGAAAATGAAGATACAATACATGGAAGACGAATTATAGATTTTAGTTTTTTTATAAATCAATTACTTATAATTGATAAACATGGTGAAAAGTTTGGTTGTCGACTAAATAATTTAAAAATTGTAAACGATTACTTGTTTATTGTAACTCAATCGAGCTATTCTAGGTTATAAAATTCATCGGTACAAATAATATTTCATAAACTATAAAAACAATAAATTATTTCGGAAAAAAGTGGCAAAGTCTCAAGTTTGTTTGTGCCGCGTGGCGGTCCGCAGGTGTGCGTTGCGTATTTCACTAGACGCACACATGCGCAAGTGCTGCCGGCTATCGTCTAATTTACCTACAACTGAGCAATTCGATTTTGTAATAGCGCTCATCCTTTATTCTATCAAAGTTTTTAAGTCGATCTCATACCGGTCGAATATCTGTCTGGTCGTTGTTATATGTATGTGTCTCCAATACATCTACGTACTTATCAAGCGACCAATTCAATTGTCGGCCAACTAAAAAGTCTGCCGTCTGTGTACTCCAAGAAGCCTACGTCTGTCAAAATTAAAATTAATTGCCCTAATTTAAAGCTCTAGTTATGCTTATTTATTAATTGAGAAAGTTAATTAAGGGAGCTTTTTGATATCATAGTTCGTATTTAGAAATGTTTCGAAGAATTGAATGAGAAACGTTTACTCGGTATATGTTTAATTAATTTTGTTAATTGGTTTTGATAGTCAGGCTTGTAGTGCCTCATTTAATTGCGGATAATTTATTTTATTCTGCTTCAATAATTTGGTAATAAATTATATACCTGCTTTTAGAAATCAAAATAATATTCTTCGTTCTGTAATGTATACTATTTATTTCTTAATTTTTCCAGATACCTAAGTATATTTTTAAAATGTTGGTATTTTATCTACCATATTATTAAAATTACCATATTATTAAAGAAGTCGGTTGGTTAAAAATAGTTCTTATCCGCGTTTAGGTAGGCTGCAAAACCGACACATACCCACATACATAGTTGGGAAAAACTAGGCAGATGATGATGAAAGTTCAGTCGAAAGAGCAAAACTGTTTTAATTAGTATTGTATCTTTATTGTCAACTACTAAAAAATAATGAAAATGTCTCTCAACAAGTTGTCTTCATGAAAAATTAATGTATTTTGTTACAGAACTGTATTAATTGTAGTAACAATTATTCGCTGTATAGTGAAAATTAATGAGTCTCACAGCTGTCTAGTTTAATTATGAACAAGACGGAAGATTTAAATATTCTATTACTTATTTTATTACTTGTGTTAGTTTTTTATGGTTATTTAGATTTAGCAGTTTATTCGCTATTCTCATAATAACAGCAGTATTTGTTGTGTTGTTATTGTGTTTAAATAAAACATTTATTTATAGAGTGGCAGCCATAGTCTTTTATTATCCCGAGAGAGAGAGCACCCCTGTCAGTCACAGGTTACATAATGTTGCACAGATTATCTAACATATAACATCTCCCCTTTCCTTATAACTAAAGAGAAATAACAATTAACTATTAAAAGAAATAAAACTAAAAGTTAAATTATAACAATTGACAATTTTTAGCAAGACAATCAAACTCCTTCTTAATACCAGCCTATCCTTCCATTACTTAACCAATAGAACAATACAACTTAATAGTTTACTCACAAAACTGTTTAACTCAAACACAGTTCACAAGCATCTCAAATACAGTATAAACTAATATATTCTATAAATCTAAAACTATATTTTGTCTTGAAATCACTAAGTGTTAACATAATCCTTCATGTAATGTGGAAGTATGACCCTTCTACCACTCCTAGTTTTCATAGGAGATTTAACAAAATTGTCTGAACTTACACCGAGATTGGACTGGGAATTATTATTATTATTATCCAAGTCATTACTAGTATTTTCACACAAACTATCTTCTATTACATTGTCCTCTAACCTCTCATGTAACTTCCCACCAACTATTACATCCTTCCTATTTCTTTGTATTACATTTCCTTGTTCTGTCTTTATTTTAACTGACCTGGGGCCCAAGCCCTGTCCTACAATAACTCCACTCCTATGTGGCCCTGCACAATTTTCTTCTTTAATTTTAACAACCTGACCCTCCTCAACACCTGGTAAATAAGACTTATTTCTATCATAATATTTTTGTTGTATCAATTGTCTACTTTTTAACTCTTTCATATATGTATGTCTATCCTTATTCTGTAACTGATTGTGGAACTTAGGTATTGTACTGTTTACTTTTCTATTAAACAACAATTCAGCAGGAGTTAAGCCTGTCTCTGACACTGGTGTATTTCTATAAATTAACAATCCCTCATAAATATCTCTATTTTCTTCTGTTAACTTCTTAAACATTTTTTTGACTGTTTGGATATGTCGTTCAGCCAGGCCATTACTTTGATGGTACTTTGGAGATGACAATTTATGATAAAAATACCAAGATTGTGCAAAATTTTTAAATTCTATGCTAGTAAACTGCGTTCCTGGGTCTGAATATAGTACCTCTGGTACCCCATGCCTTGCAAAATTTTCTTTTAAAGCCTTGATCGTACAATTAGTTGTTAAATCTTTCAACTTGTTAACTTCAACATATTTACTGAAAGAGTCCACTACCAATAGATATGGAATACCCTTTAAGAAGAAAATATCGGTTGCTAAAATTTGCCATGGCTTTTCAGGCACTTCCTTACAAACCATGGGCTCACTCCTATTAGCATTTTGAAATTTCTTACAAGTGTCACAACTAGTAATTATATCTTCTAACTCTTTATTCATGGTTGGCCAATACATTGTACTTCTGGCTAGTGACTTACATTTTACTATACCCAAATGTGCACTATGTATTCTGTTTAACATTTCTTGTCTATAGTACATTGGAATTACAATTTGACAACCCTTTAGAAGTAACCCTTGATATTCACTTAACTCATCTCTATATGAAAAATATACTTTAGCTAATGAACTTACCTCACATTTGTTATTTGGCCACCCCTCCCTTACATATTTAAGAACACTCTGTAATTCTAAATCTTCTGCAGTTTTCTCAATCATTAATTTTAATTTCTGATCAGTTATCTTGAATTTGGTAAAAACTACTGCTACATGAGCTTCAATCTGTTTATCACTGGTCTGCATGCTAGGCAAATAAGTCCTACTCAAGTGATCTGCTATGACTAACTGTTTGCCAGGTTTATACACAATACTACATTTATGTTTTTGTAAATCAAACCTCATTCTTTGCAACCGGGGTGGGCATTTGTTCATTGGTTTGGCAAATATTGATATTAATGGTTTGTGATCCGTTTCCACAGTAAACTCTTGGCCATACAGATATTGATAAAAAATTTTACAACCAAATACAATAGCTAGGCATTCTTTTTCGATTTGGCTATACATCTGTTCTGTATTGCTTAATGACCTTGAGCCATATGCTATTGGTTTATTATCTTGAAGCAAAACTGCACCTAATCCATCTTTACTTGCATCTACTGATAAAACCATTTGTTTATTTATATCAAAATAAGATAATACCGGAGGTTCACACAATATTCTTTTCAAATTATTGTATGCAGACTGTACTGTGTTGTTCCATATGAAGGGAACATCCTTTTTCAACAATTGCCTTAAGGGCGATGTTATTTCTGAATAATTCTTAATAAATCTTGAAACATAATTGGTCATACCTAAAAATCTCAATAATTCAGTCTTATTTATAGGTTGCCTTAATTTAGTAATCGTTTCTACACGGTCCGGATCTAATTTTACACCTTCACTACTTAAGATGTGGCCTAAATACTTCACTTCCTGTACACATATCTGACTTTTTTCTTTCTTGAATCTAATATTAAATTCTCTTGCTCTACTCATAACTTTTGTGAGGATCTCATCATGTCTTTCTTTTGTTTCTGCGTGTATTAACAAATCGTCTATAAATATCTCTACTCCTGGTATATCTCCAAATATTTTTGTGAATAATCTGTGGAATACTTCTGGACTTGAGTTTAACCCATATGGTAAACGGTTAAAACAATACCTCCCAAATGGAGTATTAAATGTTGTAAGCTCTCTACTGTCTTTGCATAACATTACCTGCCAGAATGCTCTGCTCGCATCAAAAGTACTGAAATATTTAGAACCAATTAGTTTACTTGTAATTTCTTCCAATGTAGGTAATAAAAATTGTTCTCTTAAAATCTGTTCATTGAGGTGTTGAGGATCCAAACATACTCGAATTGAGCCATCCTGTTTACCTACTACTACCAGTGAGTTGACATATTCTGTAGCTGTCTCTATCTTCGATATGATACCATTACTTTCCATAAATTCTAATTCTTCCTTCAATTTTGGTAACAACTTAAAAGGTACATGTCTACATGGCTCCACTTTCCCTATGGCGTTTGGTTTCAATTTAATGGTATACTCATAGTCTTTTACTTTTCCTATTCCTGTAAACAAATCCTTATTTTTAGTTAAAATATTCTCCATTGTTATGCTATCTATGTTTCTTTGTAATAAATTTAAATTTATAATGCTAGGTAAACCTAATATTGGTTCAGATTCATTTCTACAGACTTGGAATTCCAATGTACTTATAACATCTTTAATCTTACATTCTACAGAAATTTTTCCAACAGTACTAAGGCGTGCTCCATCATAATTTAACAGTTTTAGGTTTGAAGGTTGAATATCTGTGATTTTAAATCTTTTACAGTCTTTAATTGAAATAACATTGCACTGAGCACCCGTATCTAACTTAAAGTATAGGCTATTCTGGTTTATAGAATTAAGAAATTGTACCTTTACATTCCAAGACATCTTATTGACAGAACACACACGTACACTGCCCAGCAAGAACTCGTCTTCCTCATCTTCACTCTCAACTTCTACCCTTCTTACTTGGGTGCTTGTAGACCTTCTATATTCAGCACTTCTACACTTCTTCGCAAAATGGCCTATCTTCTGGCACTTCATGCATTTCTTGCCTTCTGCTGGACATTTCCTCTCCGCATGTTCCCATCCACATCTTGAACACTCATGTTTTCTGCCTTCTTGCTTTTTGTACTCTTTTATCCGATTAATTTCCAGTTGCTTTGTTTCCGAACCCGCAAATTTTGTTACTTGTTCAGCTGCCATTTCTGCAGTTCTACATATCAAAATACATTTATCTAAATTAAGTTCTCTTTCGCGCAACAGCCGATCCCTCACTCTATTGTCGGTTATTCCTGCTACAATCCTATCCCGTAGCATACGGTCTTTCATGTTCCCAAAGTTGCAGTCCACGGCCAGTTTCTTCAACTCAGTGCAGTAGGCGTCAAACGTCTCGCCCTGCGCTTGGGCTCTAGTAAAAAATACATGCGAAGACACACATTCATTTTTTATTGGCACGAAGTAATCATCAAACGCCTTGACCACCGCCTTGTACGTTGGCTTTTCAGGCACGCCCAGTGTACTAAAAATTTCAACACTCTGCTCCCCCATGCAGTGTAGTAGCACTGCCACTTGGACGGACTCCTCATTTTTAACGATGCCGGCGGCCTGTCGATATATCTCGAAGACCTTCATCCACCTCTTATATGCTTCAGCGGTTAACGTGGTCAATGGCGAAGGGGGTTTTAATCCGAACACCGCCACACCGCCATCCGTCGACATCTTGCAAATTTCTTCTTTTAATAACTTCTTGGTGCTTTAATTTCGCTGTTATTATCAGCACACAATTCTTGTCGTTAACATTTTTTAATTCCGCAGCGCCATGTTGTGTTGTTATTGTGTTTAAATAAAACATTTATTTATAGAGTGGCAGCCATAGTCTTTTATTATCCCGAGAGAGAGAGCACCCCTGCCAGTCACAGGTTACATAATGTTGCAATTATCTAACATATAACAGTATTTAAGAATAGAGTCCCGTTTTTCGCCTCAGCTACAGAACCCTAAAAAAATAATATTCTAGTGTACTAACTTTTAAAAATACAAGCAAATGATATTAAGAATATACCACCATCTTATATAATACGCAAAACTTTTTTTCCTGTCTATTTCTTCATTCTTCGGAAGTTTTTTAGGCCGATGTCTCGATGTTCGAAGGCCTATGTAAAGACAACTGTATCAATCCCCTAATGCAAAGATGTCAATCAAACGTCGTGATCCATTATCGAGCGAATTATTACGAAAATTTGACCCAATTTGGTTATTATTTTAAGAGAAAAATGTGTATTTTATACCTGTGTTATGGTTTTGAAATGTTACTGTAAAAGAGTAGGGCCAATCCTTTATAGCTTTTCGATATAATTATTGGACCTTGATAGATAGTATTCAATTCATTACTGATTATTTTAATTGAATATATACGTTTTCACATTAAAATACACTACACATAAAAACTGATTTCACATTGAAACACATTATTGAGTAGTGTATATCGTGTGTAAAGACACAAGTGAAATGAGCGAGGCTAAAAGGCTAAAAGGCTAAAAGGCTTTATTAATTCTATAAAGTTGATACATATGCATCCCACCGTTGTATAGGGCAACTCTACGTGATTCTACTTTTAATTAAAAACAACTTTTCCAAAGATTTTTTTTTTTACTTTTGCGACCCACTATACGGCTACAACTCAATACTGAAAAATAAATACATTTTCAAAGTTACAATACACATTTTCTTTCAATCAATCACAATAACAGCACTGTATCTAAAATCTCTTTTCTTTTTCCTTAACCATCACTAAACCGGGCAAAATAAGCAACTTTCGTATTTGTCCTCTAATCTTCAAATGTGAGGGGATACGACATTTCCTGCTTACTGTTTACATGAAACTTCGTACATAAATACGAGCGAAGAATAAATCTCGCTAATGGTATTAACGCGATGCATACACAACGGATCATGTATCTGTCTTTGTTGCTTTACTAAAACTTATAAATGGGATTGTGTAAAGTTTTTGAAAAAATAAATGCCATACCGATTTTAATTAAAATGTGTACGAATGTTGCTGGAAACTGTAACAAAGACTAAGTTTAGTTTTTAATGACTGAATAAAGAATTCATTGCATGATATTAAGGGAAACCACGTGACTACTTCAAGGGTTTAAATTAAAGAAAAAAATATATATCGCTCGTTTTTACCGACTTAAAAAGGAGGTTTATTTATGCTCACTAATTACCCCCTGTCTATTCTGTATGTCATAGGTCCAAACAATTACTAAAAACTAGAATTCAAATATTTTTTGGGGATCTACAATAAACGTTATTACAATTTAAAGATATTGATACGGAACCTCGGGTGAGCGAGTCAGACTCACACTTAGCTTTTGTCTGAAATACATTTTAAACTCGACTTTTTTATTTTAGCTCTCAAACCAGCATTGTCACTGAATTCCAGTCTGAAAACACATTAATAACGGATGAACTACATGAAAATAAATCAGAACTTTTGTATGCCTTCTGCCTCTAGGAATTAAACATTTGTTCGTGTAAAATTTTACAGTCATACTTGCAAGTTTTTCTCCACCAAACATAAGTTAAATTGAACCGTAACATCTTTGAGATATGGGCGAAATTCATTTGTATTGTAAATTTAAAGAAATATTTTACGCCAATTTCTGCTGTTGAAGTATTATCCCACCCAAAACAAAAATGTGAAAGACTGCCAAGTTCGATAATATGGGAATGCTTCGCCTATAAAAGAAGTGAGATCTGAATAAGTACCAAGTTCCATACACATACCTCAGTTAAAAATAGTTACTTTTTAATGATGTTACATGGCAAGTTTTCATACATCTTGTTATAAACCTACTAAACGCAATGAATCAAGTATTTAATTTTCTATTAAAACTTGCCAAGTAACATCATTAAAAAGTAACTATTTTTAACTGAGGTATGTGTATGGAACTTGGTACTTATTCAGATCTCACTTCTTTTATAGGCGAAGCATTCCCATATTATCGAACTTGGCAGTCTTTCACATTTTTGTTTTGGGTGGGATTTCATTTATTTTTGTAAGGTTGTTTATTTTTTTTTTCTTATGATGAAGTTAGTTAAAGAAATGTCTCATTTATACTATCTTTTAGATTTTTTAATATGCACTATGTTTCTTACAAAGAAATGAAGTAGATTAACTAAATGGACTAGATTTACCAACTGACTGACATGACATGTTATCACATATTATGTTCGTGGATCAAAGTTACACATTCGTTATTTTCGAAAGAGATTCACACTTGGCCGTTTTCAGATTTTTACTTTACTTTGACTAAATACAAACCTTTGTACCATTCGAATATATTATATAAATATAGATAAATTTAGTTCGTTTTAGTTCCTTAGTGGTATAAATTTACACCGGGTATAAAACACCTTCATTATTTTGAAACCAACTCACACTTGGCCATTTTCAGATTTTTCCCTTTACCTTGACATAAAGACCTACCTCCATGCCAAATTTCAAGTCAATACGACCATTGGAAGTGGTCTAGGTTTTTGATGAGTGAGTCAGTCAGTCAGTCAGTCAGTCAGTCAGTCAATCAGTGAGTGTATAGTAAAAATAGCGATTTTCTGACGTCAATATCTCAAGACCTACAATAGGTATATTAGTGAAATTTTGTATTTTAGATAAGTGAGGGGGTCTCAACAGATACTAGAAATTTGATATGCGTGAATAAAATAGATTTTGAGTTACAGGGGGGTCGAATTTGGCCCGAAATGGCTCGTGTAATATAACCCACGGCCGGTGTGTCGCTTTTTTTGCTCGAACTTGGCGGACACACTGCCGTGTGTCTAGATAATGGTTTACATAACAAACTGTGTGTGATCGTCGTTTATTTAATATACTTCTTGTTAATAATATACCACGTATTAATTATTTTGGCAGTTGTGTATTACGCTCACCTGTTTTAGTGACATAACACTTTGACTATACCTACTGTGTTGAGGCTTTAAAATGTAACCGACCTTTCTTTTGAATTTATCCTTGTATTCCTTGTGTATCCTATATCCCCGCGCACGTCGCCCCGCGTAGGCTGCGTTCCGTTTTCTCTTGCTAGCACTGCGTTCCGGCGTAGACATACTGTATAGGTACTACATGTATAAGTACAGTCGTGCCTGTGTAGTGACTAGTCAACATATATGTCATTCATTCACATAACATCACATAAACTGCAAAACTTAAATTAGCAAAATACTTCGTACTATCCATTAAAATTATCACTTCAATACTAAAAATGCCTATTGCTGCCAATTCATTACCCGTTCTTGGGCAGAAAAGTTGCATAAAACTAACATACAGTACAATTTTTTTTACATAACAACCAACGCACTTATGACAAGTCTCCAACACTATAAAACAACCGTCATCATAATCCTAATTCCGTGAATAAACGTCAAAATGTCACTTACGCCTGATAGAGTATAATTACAGCAGAACACTGCGGTATAATTTATCAATTTGCTCCATATGACAAACGGACCCTCTTAATTTCATAATGGTGTATGTGTTCGTCATAATCACGGAGTAAGGAACGATCGGAGATTCCAATAAGGAAGGTAAGTTAGGCAACTTCTTGTAGGTCAAGTAACTTAAAGTAGGTCCGGATTCCGGCTAAAAATAACTTGCCCAGGCTGTGTACTGACATGTGCGAACATGACGAGAGCAGAGTGTCAAGTTTTGCCGCACTATTTCAGAAGCTCATTGTGTCATTCTACAGCAGAGTAGCCCTGACAACATTGACATGAACATTGTGTCCTCTGTTTTTCATAACGTCCATCTAAAAAGAGATTAAAGACTTCTAGGATTTAATTTATTATAGGTTGAGAAGTGTAAGGCCGGAGCTAGTAATGTTTCTCATCCCCCGAACGCCAGCATTTTGGTGCGTTACTTTCTTATACTTAGGAGAGTTTACGTTATGACATATCCGCTAGTCATTTTGTTCTCCATGGTAATGATAGATGTATAGTTTGATAAAGGACAGTGAGATATGGGTATATGAATGTAGTCTGTTAAAGCTCTCGATACTGCTAATGCAATTTATTGTTGTTTTGTATGTATTAGAGCTCCCGCATAGTGCCGACTAATTTGTCGGCCGATAGTTTGCTCGATGATTGGTTGACAGTTCGTTTTGAAAGGAATCGTGAGTTCAAAAAAACTCATAAGTTGTAGTAAAGTATGTTACTAAAAAAAATGCTAGATGTACCTAAAAATAAATTGAGTTGAGGGGGTCAGATAGGGCAGTTGCTCCTTGTAAAGCACTGGTACTCAGCTCAACCGGTTAGACTGGAAGCCGACCCCAACATAGTTGGGAAAAAGGCTCGGAGGATGGATGACCTAAAAATAAATATATTTCTAATTGTCGTAGTAGTTCCTGCGATGAGCGCCAAACTTGCTTAATTCAATGACAATGATAATGTATTTTCATCAAGCAATAATAAAGTCCCATTCTTAAGAAAAGAGCGTCCACTTTTTTTCAGTAACAATTGTGGGCCGAAACCTCTTTGGTCCAAGGCCGAATGTAAACATACATTTGCCTCTAACATAATCCGAATGTACACCAGTCCCCTCATCCACGGAGTAAGGAAAAATGAGCGGAGATGCCATAATGCAGGTAGGTCAGGCGCCTTCTTGTAGGTCAAATTTGTACAGTGGGCATGACCAAAACGACCAGTTAGGAGCGAACTAACGAGGCTTTCGGATTCTTTGAGACATCTGTTAAAAAGATTTGGTATTAAAAAAAACGGTCAAGTGGAAAATCGTCCTATAAGGACGAAAAGAGTAGAGTTATCGGCACGAATCTTGAGTTCTGACCTACATCTGCGCAGAAGTGACTTATTAGCAAAGAACCAATCCCGAGTGACGGCTATGACGCGATGCACTGCGGGCCAATCACCGCTTTAGCCCGCTCCCTCTCACTTCATACCACGAAAGGGAACCAGTAAATTACTTCTGCGCAGGTGAAAGTCAGCGCTCAAGATTCGTGCCGATGATTATAACGTTCCTCGTCCCCCGCTCACGCACATTTTGGCGCGCTACTTTCTTAGGCGATTTTCCTTTATGGCACCTCCGCTAGTCATTTTGTTCTCCATGGGGTGATCCTAAATAATGATCTCCTAAGTTATGGGAACGGACATATGCTATTGTTTATGGTGAGGCAACCCATGGAATACAAAGGACGTTGTAGTTTGCGTTTCGTTAACCACTGTTAACTTAGTGGTTTATTTGTGGTGTTAGTTTCTGGGATTATTGAGATGGGAAAATGTCGGTTTTTAAAGTGGAGATTTTCATAGTTTAGTAATCTGATTATAAAAATCCTTACATTGTTACTCTTATAATAAATGTCAAAGTGACTTTCCTGATTGCTTGAAAAGCTCGTGAAAAAATATTGCTGTAGTTACTACGTCTAGGGATGAAGCCAATTGTCATGAATCGGGCACAGATTTAAACTTAACGTTTCTGCTCCACAGATGATCTAAATAAACTTTGAAAAATTTACCCTTACACACCCTTACACAAAAATTCCACCGACAAACGCATAAAACCTATTTTTAACCCGTCATAAAAAACATATTTTTATCACGTAAACACACATTTTTCTACCCCATAATGTGACGCGATGCTAATCAGATTTCAAGGGTTGTAATCTAAATTACGCACCCCTAATTACGTTCTATGTCCCTCGTGAATATTAACACCCCTTATGTGTATACAGGGTGTTATACTAAGTGATGTTTAAAATTTATGAAGAGCCTGTATGAAATTTGCTGAAAATAAATTGTTATTATAAGGAGTTGAAAATTTCCTTCTTCGGTAGCTGAAGTGTTTGATAATTTTGTAAGTTTCGTGTTGTGAATTATAATTATATTTTTTTAGGTCAACAAGTGTAAGTATATTATTTTACAGATAATCAAATTTAAGAAAAAGTGTCTGTTATCTTCTGGTCTATTTTTTATGTAGGGATTTCATAAGGTTTTCAAAAATGTATAGAGTATGTCATATTGAAGTTTCAGATATAAAAAAACATACATCGCACTGAGTGCATCCGGGTCATTTCACTAGTCTATGATAAGAAAATTAATTAAAGAAACTCACTAAAGAAAAATTACAAGATGACTCAACTAAGTCACATTGATACCAAACCTGATTTCATCTCCCACGCAAAAGATTAACGTAATCTCCAAATCACAGCATCTTCTTATATGTCTCACCATTATAAGCAAACCTCCAATTATCCTCTAGATATAGAACTAATAGGTGCTTAGAAACAGAATACCAACCATTTGATATTGTTCCCAAGCAATTAAAATGAAACAGTACCTGATTCAACTAACGACCGCTTCTAATATCCAATCCATCTATAAATCCGCGTACTAAAGATAGACATGACTATCGCCCCATTCAAGTACGTACTGTCAAATTCCTATCTATAGTAACCAAAAGGAAAGATAGATCGAATATTGGGATTGACAGTAAAACGCACGAATGGCTCCAATTAATTGCGTTGATAACGTGTTTCTGAACTGAATAAATAGCAAACGATTTTGTTAGTCGATTTTAGATATCTAATGATCGATTTCACTTTGAAATTATATCGAATCGGTGTAAACTCAAATTTTGCTTAATGACACTCGTTAATACGAATGTATTTTAGAAAGAGATTTGTATTTATAACGCAGTCTCGTTAAGATTAGAGGAGATGAATATATATTTTCTATTTAGAGAGTATTCTAAAATTAATTCTGATAAAACTAGAGCAAATGAAATGCTGAACTAATCCTAAGATCTCATTTAAATATACACTAAGACATGTGTCACTGCTTTTGCAAGCATTGAAGCCGTGAGGGCGGTTTTTCTCGTGTTATTCTATTGACATAGTAGTCCAAAATCTGCTAGACATGTACTGTCACGTATTTCTCCTCTTCTATATTACCTCAATAAGGAACTATAGATTTGGGTGTCAAGTTGTAAGTACCCTACTTGAATGAAATACCTATTTAAAATTGTCTACCAGCCCTCTACCTATAAAGCTTAACATATTGGTTTACTTGGATGAAGTATTTTTAAGTGTGTGCTGTAGCTTAAATAATAGATATCACCCGAAATTCAATATTAGCCATATTATTAATGCTTTATTTTTCTACCATCAACCTCACTTAAGAAAATATTCAAAGCCAAAAATAATACGTAAGTGCGTGGGAATAAAATAATTTATTTTTAGACAGATATTAAGTTAGTGGCTATTCTCTTCCATTTTCTTTGTTAAGCCAAGCATAATGTTTTGATAAATGTTCGGGATGTGGTAGACATTAGATATTTTCAGTCAATAGGTATGTTTTTTTTTTTACGTGTAGGTATTTGTGATGGTAATGTAGGTACATTTCGTAAAACAATGTTTATTTAACTTCATTCAGTAAATTAACATCGTTATAGTTTGCTATTTACGTCCCATTCAGGATTTTACAGAATTATGTCAAATAACAAGAAACCAATAAATTGCAAGCAAACAGGCAATATTCAACTCATTAATTTGTTCACTATTAAATGACTGTCAACTGTTTAAAATCTTTGTGTACCTTTACATTACATCATTTTAAAAATGAAATGCCCATTTGAATTTACTTTGATAAATTGTTTATGCAACGCAAAATCGCCCGCAGCTCAGAGATTTGATAAAATATTTCTACAAATCATAAATAAGTAAACCCTTTCCTATTTCACCGAAATTCTATCTTTTGAAAATACATTCCTTCCCACACGAACCGCCCCGAGATATTCCAATTTTAAAATAACAGAAACAATGTTCTTTTAAAATAAAAGCTGAACCGAGGGCGATTCAAATAACACTGTTTGGTTAAGAATATCAGCAAACTATAGACTTTTTAGTTGCCCGATTTTAATCGGGAGCTTGATAAGTATGAAGATGAATGGTAGTACGCACATTACGAAGATCAGGTATTTAGCCAGACTGAAAACTTTGACTGCAATCAAGATTTTATTTAAAAGAAAAAATGGCAACTATCAGGTCAGCTAGTCGGCCGACTGTTTAGTCTTCAGTTTGCGGGACCTGCAAAGAATGCCAAAGGGGCTTCGGAATACCTAACCAAATTGGAAGGAAACTAGGCAATGGCCCCATAATTACCTAAATAAACAACTGACTAGAGCATTTTCTCCTTTGTGAGGAGTTCCAAAGAGTTCTTTCTAAAAATCAAAGGCAGGATTTTCGTGTAAAATTGTTTTTTAACAATTTTCGCCAGTCGTACCGAAGTTGGGATATTTGAAACTTCTTACTTTGCTTTGTTTTATGAGGTTGGCTTGAAGTGTTGTTCGCATTTTATAATGTTTATTTTAATATCTTAAAGTTCTTAAGAAGTAGGTGTTCTTTTTAAGGTAGACAGGGAAAAACCGTGAGTATATTTGAGCAAAGTTGACGACTCATATAAATCTTAGAACGCTTGGTTTTTTGTAGCTTTCTGTCTGGAAGAGGGATCCCTAGATCTTGGAGAATACTTGGAAATCCATTTACGCAATTAATTTCTCGTGCTAAATAGACTACAAAAGTATGACAATGGTATATTAAAACACATATTTTACAATTTTAGAACTTTTACTGCCTTACTACAAAAACTTAAACATCTGTTGAACATTTATCTAATAAAAGTGTGGCTGCAAAAAGGACCACCTTATTTTAACGCCATCTGACATTTTTGTAGACAAGTGTTCAACAGAGGTTTAAAAGTTTTTGTGGTACGGTTATGGTTTAAACCTTCAGACAGAGTACTTAGAACATATAATAAAATAGGTACCATAATTAAAATTACTCATACCTACATTGTTGCACAAAAAAACATGTAACAAAAAACTAAATACCAAGTGATAGGAAAGCAATTAAAAAAAGTGCTGTGGACACATTAAGCGGACAGCTGTATCCGCAAGTTTGCGCGGATCCCACGCTCGAATCAACTGTGTTGACGCAATCATACATTCAGAATAGTGGGGCTATGAGTTGAGTTTGCACTGGGATATTATTGTCACGAAGACTTAAGTTTACCGACAATTTAAACGTCAGTTTTCGTAATACAAGTTGTTGTTACTGTTACAGCTTTTTTATCGTCCCACTGCTGGGTACAGGCCTCCTCTCACACGGAGAAGGATTGAGCATAAATCATCACGCTTGCTCAATGCGGGTTGGTGAGTTCAGACTTGATAGTCCAGGTTTCCTCAAGATGTTTTCCTTCATATTTTTATCCTAATTGCTTAAACATGGTGTTTCAGTTATTAAAAAAAAAAACTATTTTAAATACATGACTACAAATTGCTTGATTATTGGTGAATTTAGTCACCTAATAGTATCTTAACAATCTGATACTTCAAGACCAAAGAAACGACTGTTTTCCGCAGAACACAAATATTGTTGTTTCGAAGTAAACCTGCCATTCCGACCTCAGTCTGACCATTCGTTTTACTTTTCAGAACAAACAGAACTTTTCTGTTTAAGTAACGTTCAAACTCACTTTTCATGTTTTGATGTTTTTTTGTTTAAAGAGGTTTTCTTGGCAAAATATCGTGGTCTCTCTTTTGATGGTGAATGACTTTCGACTGCTTTTAAAGTACTTTAAAAGACAAATCTTTGGCAATATAAAAGTGAAGAATGTTTGTTCGCGGTTATCTTTTTGAATGCTTTGTTGAGGGTGGGTTATACAACAACCAATTGAATGACCAATTATTGTTCAAATCGGCAATTTGACGGCTGGTTATGCTTTGGTTATCGCTATAGTTCTATAGTGCAACTTACCCTTATTTTATCGATGGCAAAAATCATAAAAAGACCCCTACCGCGGAGTGTTAGCAGCGGTGAGGGAGTGTCAGATTTTACTGACTAAAAACCGTCGTGTTCCGTCGTAGGTCTTTTATTTACCAGGGCCGCGGTAACTTTCGTACTATCCTGCAGCCCCGGGGCGGGCCTTGGCCCTGGTCCAGCGAAGCGGCCGCGATGAGAGCTGCGAACTTTCTGTAGTTCCGTCGTCTCCTTCTCGAGGATGACTGCTTCGCAGAAGGAAGCGACGGTATCCCATTCCCTCTCGCCCCGGACCATGGCCTGAACCAGGGCCGGACGCGACAGGTCGCCACCGCTAGTGCAACTTACCCTTAGTACCTACATCTATAAATGAACTATCTATATATAGGTATTTTTGACTATTGAAATGTCGATCAGTATGATAAAGGCTATGTGTATTTCACAACTAATAGGTAAATATATACAACCGCAAGTGACAAATAGTTTTGCTTCAAAAAGTGATCAGCAGCACCATTCGTTCATTTAGTTAGACACATTCATATCAAAGATTTTTTTTATCGTACTTTCTTCTGTGCTCGTTGTGCATAATGTAAATGTGAAACTAGGAAAATTAGGTCCCCATCATTCATTAAGATGTCGCAGTTAGTTATTTAATACAGACTTACAATGTAGAAAACGAAGCCAACATAAAGGATTTAATAAAAAGTAATAACGCAACAGCTTATTTTCTTGTTAAAGTAACATTACCTTTACGATAAGCTATAATATACTCGTACCTGAGTGAGACTTTAAGGCAGAGGCTCTCAACATTTGCTCTAAAAAAAAAATGCTCTATTTATGTTTGCGCAGCATGGATTATAGACACTTTGAACATTTCGAAAAGCAAGACATTTACCTACTAGAAACTGAAAAAAGTTATAAATACTGTAGTTGCAAATAGAACTTTGATGCAATTTAGGATTGGATGATATGACAGTCGTGGTGGTCTAGTGGGTAAAGGACCAAGCTCTCAAGTATGAGGGCGCGGGTTCGATCCCAGATCAGGCAAGTACCAATGCAACTTTTCTAAGTTTGTATGTACTTTCTAAGTATATCTTAGACACCATTGGCTGTGTTTCGGATGGCACGTTAAACTGTAGGTCCCGGCTGTCATTGAACATCTTTGGCAGTCGTTACGGGTAGTCAGAAGCCAGTAAGTCTGACACCAGTCTTACCAAAGGGTATCGGGTTGCCCGGGTAACTGGGTTGAGGAGGTCAGATAGGCAGTCGCTTCTTGTAAAGCACTGGTACTCAGCTGAATCCGGTTAGACTGGAAGCCGACCCCAACATGATTGGGAAAAAGGCTCGGAGGATGATGATATGACAGATATACGGTCAATTATATATTAACTCCAAACCGACTCGAGGATTATTTTTACAGGTGTATTAGTTACTTATGTATCTTCAATTAACATTAAAAGTTTGAGAACCACAGTTTAACAACATACAGTAACCATTATCATGTACCACATTACCGAGATAGAACTTTATACTGTTTTTTTCTTAGCTTTAAAACTCCGTAGGTCTTTCAGACTCCGCAGATTACACTTCAAGGTATAATGAAAGGAACACATAATATTGTTTATGGTTAAACATGGAGATTTTTACGGTTTTCCCCTTACCAGAGATAAGTGAAAGTCTACGATGTAATAACATAAATTCATGGTGTAACAGCCCCATGTATGTGAGGGCAATTTTTATTTTTTGTTTTACGTAAACCGCTGTTATTTGGGCACGAATAAAAAGTTTAAGTATTTGTTTTGGGAGTTCCAAGTATTTTATTCTTCGAGTGTAATAAGGCTGCTTTACGGTGAGATTCATGGGGCATATTAAAGTACACCATATGCGTTTTTACATGCACCATGAATTTTTTGTAACTTTTTTACTATGTTCCATCCGAAGCCAGTTTGTAATGTAAGAGAAATATCTTGTAAGGTTTTCTAACAAAATGTGACTAAAACTTACATTGTTTGGAAGCTATGTAACAAACCAACGCTACTATACAGTTGTATTAAATTAATTACTTTATTTTATTTATTTAAAAACACCGTAAACTACTACAGAGTTTTCGGTAATGCGAGAGCTAAGACTACATTATTAAGAAACAAGAACAATGAGAATACTCACACTTATTTATTTGAAGTAGGTATACTTTTGTAGGCCCTTATAAAAACTCTCACTAGTCAAAAATTTTCCCAACTTCAATCAAAACTTGGTTACCCTATGAACAATTTACTTCGTTCAAACGCGAATCTATCTACTTTGAGTACAGATTACGGTCTAGGCAATATCTAGCAATTTACTCTGTGTGTCTAAAGTTAATTAATTTTGACTATGTATTATAATTAATGTATTAAATGCTTATTTAGAGAATATTGTGTATCGAGAGCTGAATAATTTGAGATAATCGAATTGTGAAAACCTGTTATATATGATATAAGTTGTATAATCTGCAAATCAATCTTGATTGGTTTTGACTTAGTAACTTGCTGTAAGCTGTGTTACGTTATAAATTACTTTTCGTTACTGAGTACCAGTACAGTACTGAGTACCAGTCTGTATACATATTTTGCATAACGTATATGCGACAATATCTTTTATTGTTAAAATAGCTCCATATGATGACAATCTGGAAAGATCGTTTTACCTTTAATTTTCAATGAAAAAGGTACCAATATAATTCATTTGTTTCTAAAATCACAGTGACGGTAAATCATGTAAGAAAGAGACTGTTTAATAATATCAATGCTATTCTCTAAAGCCCGGCACAAAAACTTATATATCTCTACCCTATTCCCCTTTCTATATAAAGTTCTATACAGGAATCAAACTAGCGCATGAACCGCAATATATGTACGTGCCGTCAAACATTTGCTAGAGAACTTTAGACGTGAACATTTTTCAGGAATATTCGTTCAAAATGGCCGCGGCTTATGTTCTAAGCTCACGGACCACTCTGGGACATGAAATTCAGGTTGCTGCATTTTCCCATTTTTGAATTTTCTCGGATAAAAAGTCTTGTTTAAGTTGTGCACGAATTTATTGCTGACTTTTAAATAAAGTCTTTGTTTTTAGAAAGTTTTTAATTTTTCAGGGTTACTGGCGTATAGTTTTGCAATAGAGTATTTAATCATAAAGGCATTGAATCAGTATTCTTACTCACATCGTATTTTTAGAAAGATTATTAGTAGGATTGGTATTAATAGGAAATATATTTATTAACATTTTTATCCAACATCCTATACCAATTTACAATTTACATTTTATTCATCAATCAATACATGAAAATGAATAATTTTCCCAAAGTTAATAAAAGGTTTTTATTTGTTTTTCTTTTCCACAGAATCCTTTTCTTTTAAATCATGCAACTAGTTTGAATTGCCTTAAGAATCTTTAAAGGCCTACGCAAAGCAAGAATATCACATCACCATAGAAAATACCACGACAAAACATCAAACCTAAAACAAAACACAATAAATTCCAAAATTAAACTAAAGCAAGACGTCATAGCAAAGATATTCAGAATATTCTAGACTATAAGTCGGGGTTGCCAGCTCTAGAGGGAATTTAATCTCGTCCCCGTTTCGCGTTGCTAGCAGGAATTCGACGAAATGTTACATGTCTCATAACAGGAGACTGCAGATAGGCTTATGATGTTAGTTGTCAAAGGATTTTGTACTTCATTTCGTTAGAAAGCAACCTGTGATATTTTGTCTTTGAAAATTGGAAGCAATCTTTTGTGATATAAGGTAATCAGTCCGTTTGATGTAGATCATCATCTTCCAAGCCTTTTCTCTTGAACTATGTTGGGCTTCTAGTTCGATGTAGGTATAATTTTACTAAATTTTTTGTTGGTATTTTTGCTTCAAAAATGTCTGGACTAAAGTGACCTTGTCGTTAAGTTTATGAAGAAAGAGAAATTGAAAAAGTTGTCCGGAAATTCGAAAAATTCTGTAAAAGGTCACGTTTCGTTTTCTAAAATAAAATACTAAGGAATCTACCCTGTGTAAGCATCTTGGTAAAACTTGATGTACATTACCATATACTACTAGTTTATTCTGCCAC
The DNA here is from genome assembly GCA_033682625.1 of Helicoverpa zea x Helicoverpa armigera. Taxonomy (NCBI): domain Eukaryota; kingdom Metazoa; phylum Arthropoda; class Insecta; order Lepidoptera; family Noctuidae; genus Helicoverpa; species Helicoverpa zea x Helicoverpa armigera. The sequence goes on from JAWIIS010000045.1 coordinate 9,369,536, forward strand.
GCTTATACATCATCATCATCTCCCGAATCTTTTCCCAACTATGTTGGGGTCGGCTTCCAGTCTAACCGGATTCAGCTGGGCGCTTTGCTGACACGCTCATGCCCTATAAACCAATATTCCCAAACATAGCATTTAATTTAACACTCGTAATTTATAACATAATTATCGTAAAACACAAAAAACATTCTCATTTACGAGTAACCGAAGAAACTTTCTTCAATAACTATCATTTTTACGACACAGGAAATAATCAGCATAAGAAATGATGCCTTATCCATATGAAGCTACTCGCGTTTCCATATCTCTGAACACAACATTACATCATGCAGTTGTAGAAGACCTTATGTAGTGGAAATAAGGTTGGTTTTCGTGTGGCAGAGTTAAGAGGTTTGCTTTATAGGCTAGTGTGTCATACGTGATTACGTCGACCTCAGAACTAGGACAATGTAGTGCAGTATTTTGTACAAATTGCGTTTTAGGGACGTTTATGATAGCCCAAATGGGGCTACTGCTTTAAACTGCCGTTATTCTGTAGGTATTTTCGTAGACTGTGTATTTGATTTCTATTGCATATAGAATTTCGTTTGAATGTGAATGGAAATTGGATTCTTTATTAGATTGTGCTTGAATAATTAGGTATTAGGTATATTATTATTTCTTCTTTTATGAGGCTTCGAAACTGTCCCCCTGTATAAGGCCTGATTTCCTTACTTAGTAGTAGTAACATTTGTGATTTATTTAATTCACAATGCCGAACAATGTTAATGAGAAGTCATCTATGTATATCAGTTGATTCCAGTCTAATCGAATTGTCTAAGTAAAATTAATTCAATACCTCCATCTATTCGAATAACTTGAAAATAATTCGGTCTTGCTTTATGTAGGTGATATATGACACCAAAATGGGCTCAAAATAGCAAATGACAGTATTAATGATATATGTATGATCATACCAAATACTACTATCAGGTATGTGTATCATCATACAAAATATTGCATTAAAAATTCCCAAATAATAACTCTTGTACAAGTCGTGTCATGTTCGGTAATCAAGTAGGTACGTAAAGTAAGCGTTTTTTGCTGAAAGTTGGCGACAAACTCCATTATAAATGAGTTTCGCTAACGACCTATTCTTGACTAACACTATCTAGAATAACGCTCTAATGACACTAGATGAAGTTGTCTGAAGGCTTGAAGTAGGGTGCCTGTGAGTTTCAGTTTTGTAGGACTTTCCTGCTAAACTTATTCTGTGAATAATACAACATGTATACGGAATGATAGATTCATCCTCATCCTCATCCTCCTGCCCTTATCCCAATTTTATTTGGGGTCGGCGCAGCATGTTTTCTTCTTCGATACTCTTCTATCTGCCGTCATCTCGTCAAGATTATAGCTGAGATTATTCCCTTGGGAATGATGATGAAAATCAATGTGTTCCTAATCCCAATTTCTTGTTTCAGTATCTTCTCCTTTAATACTACATGCTGTACCTACCTATCGTACAAGAAGCACTCTTCACAACCGTTTAGCCTCTTCATACAAACCATCAATCGTTTCTTATGTCGTTCTCTTCTTTACATCATTTCCACATTTGTCATTTTCACAGTTAATCATTTCAGTTCACAGTAGCATAAAACAAAGTACATATTTAATAAGGTATATCCCATTTTTTCTCCAAATCCACAGCCACCCTACACCTATACAGCGTGTTGGAACCACGAACACCTTCAGTTATAAAGGTGCGGCCACGTCAGCGTTTATCGGCTACTACTCATCAATCTTGCTTTCACCCAGGTGATATGTCACAGCTCCATTGAACACGGTTTTGTGTAGAACGTATTCAACTAACGTTACAAATGATAGTTTTCTGTTATGCGAGCGGTTGAGCGGTTTTTCGACAGTGTGTTCGGGGTTTATAAATTCGCTTTTGTTTACCGTGATTGAGTGCTCGTTGGTTTTTTTGGAGCATGCTGTGTAGTGACAATTTATTGGCAAATATTCAAGGCCTAGTTTTTTTTCCGTGCTCTGCTGACTTTTAGTCGGCCGATAATTTGCTGAATGGATGTAGATGAATGGTAATATGCATAAAATAACGATCAGGTACGTATTTGGCATGTAACAGACCGACTGAAAACTTTTATTGAAACTACAATTTTCTTAAAAATATATATAACTACTTATCAATCTTGCTTTCACCCAGGTGATATGTCACAGCTCCATTGAACACGGTTTTGTGTACGACGTATTCAACTAACGTTACAAATGATATTTTTCTGTTATGCGAGCGGTTGAGCGGTTTTTCGACAGTGTGTTCGGGGTTTATAAATTCGCTTTTGTTTACCGTGATTGAGTGCTCGTTGGTGTTTTTGGAGCATGCTGTGTAGTGACAATTTATTGGCAAAATTCAAGGCCTAGTTTTTGGCACGGCAGATTTTTAGTCGGCCGATAGTTTGTTTGGGCGCTTAAATCAGTATGAAGATGAATGGTAGTACGCACTTTACAAAGATCAGGTGTTTGGCCGCTATAAGACGAACTGAAAACTTTGATTGAATTTTCAATTAAAAAAAAAAATAACAGTCATCGGGCTAACTATTGACCGACTGTTTAGTCTACAGTGTGTATGCTAAATCTGAAATAGAAAATGTATTGTATATTTATGATGACTTAAAAAATGTATTCTCGGAGGCTTTATATTATTCAAGCAATGCGTGCCAATGCTAATGGACTGAGAATTAAGGATTATACGTAATGTGTTTTTTAAGTGACGGTAACGTAATTTCCCGTCTTTTTTCGTATTCGTCTGTGTAGCTTGCTGAATACATTTTACTGTTGCTAGCTTGATAATTTTAGTAGGTGTATAGGTATTTATAACTCAGCGTAAAATGTTTAGAATGTATCAAACTTGTACTTAAGACATAAACAAACGAAATCTATATTATGTATATCTACGTTATGTATAATCTAACTGGTTACCGGGTCTAAATTGCCTTAAATAAAGTCACCGCCGTTTTGAAAACAGCCTTATAAAATTTCACACAAGAATAAAATTCCTTTTAATTTGTTTTAAACTGCACTAAAAACAATATAGTTTTATATTCTTCTTCCTGCCCTATTCCCAAGTATATTATATATTTTTTAATTAATCCTTCACGCTATGTAAGCTACGTAACTACTCTTAACAATGACCCCACAGATCATTAAACTAAACTACAAACACTTAAACCATATCATAACCGATACAACGTCATTGTTCCCACGTGGTTTGGCATTAAGTTAACCGTCCAATGTTCAATATGTTGTCCGACTAAGCCCCTTATACGATATATTATAGCGACCAACTTATAATTAACAACCCGTAGCTAAACGGGTGCTCGTGGCTAAGACAGGACTCATGGCTAAGAAAGGAGATTTATTTCAGATCCACAAAAAAGACCATAAGTTGTTAGTGAGTTAGTGACAGAATACGCTTATTGAATTAAATGTATTATTGGATAGAATAGTAAGTATTACCCGTGGCTAAGAGAGGAGTTCGTGGTTAATAAAAGACTTCGTGGCTGCGAGGGAAGCTCGTGGCTAAGAGAGGAGCTCGTGGTTCGTGGCTGTGATAAATAAAATTTCTTTATTTTAGATCCACAAAATGGTACATACGTTGTGAGCTAGTTACTAAATGTGCTCATAATATATGATGTAAGTGTTATAAGTATTTAATCACATAATCTCATACCTAATTCCACCCAATTCCTTTTGACGGGACAATATTTTGTATTCTAGTAATATAGGTATTTAAACCATATCATAACGGATACAACGTCATTGTTCCCACGTGGTTTGGCATTAAGTTAACCGACCAATGTTCAATATGTTGTCCCACTAAGCACCATACGATCGATACTACAACTTAACTCTGTCTTGTTGCAATTGAATGTATAATTGGAAAGCGTATTTACTAACTATTCTACTTATCTAGTAAAAGCCTATTTTGTATATAGATAGATAGATAGAAATACTTTATTGGGTACAGCAATTTTACATTTTTGATCTTTTAAAGTAGGTGACATAATAGGCGGTCTTATCGCTAAGATCGATCTCTTCCAGACAAGCAGGATTGATTGTATAATATGTTTATGGAATCTGAGAGAGGAATGGAAGGGTATGTTTGAGTTCGCTTATCTTAGAAACTTGCGGACTGATATGCATAAATTATTCTAGTATTAGATAGCCTTATTAAGCATAACGGCTTCTTTAAATCCCGTTGCGCAAAATAGTTTCCAAGTGCCGCGGGTTAAACTGCTGTCGGTTGCTAGTTACTGTTAAAGTATAGTTGTCAACAGCCTTATTTGGCAATAGTATAAGCAAGTATAGTCTAACCAACAATGTAGAATAAAATTACGTAAAAACCCAAAATGTTTTATTACCCAAAAATATTTGCCTGTTTTAATTCGATTTCACCTACCAGTCAAGGTTCTAGTTTCTTCTTCTATCTAATTTTAATTCTGTTCGATCGAAAAACGTCTCGAACTATGCAAACACTTCGTCATTAAGAGGGCCTTTGTCTACAGTGTGGAGCCACGAAAATTGATAGAAGCAGGAGACTTTTGTTAAAGCAAATATTTTTTAGAAACATAATTTATGCAATTGAAATGAAATCAGATCAAAAACTGCATTTATTAAACCGTTTCTGTGTTTGGCCATTTCTGGCCACATCGCAAGTAATCACTAAACTAATGACAATAGTACTATAGATAGGTACATAAAGGGTTCTTGGCCCTCTCCTGTGGAACATTGGATACGACTGGGTCCTGCGCGGTGCGCTTCTCCACGGCGTCAGCGTGATATGCTACGCTGACGACACGCTAGTAACAGCACGTGGGAAGACGTACCGGCAGGCGGTCATTCGGGCGACAGCCAGTGTCTCACAGGTTGTGGGCAGAATCCGACGTCTTGGCCTCGAGGTGGCCCTGCACAAGTCTGAGGCCCTTTGTTTCCATGGGCCGAGGAAGAAGCCACCTCCGGGGTCCAGCATAGTGGTAGGAGGGGTCACCATCGCTGTCGAGTCGACAATGAAATACCTCGGACTCGTTCTCGACAGTCGATGGGACTTCGGGCCGCACTTTCAGCGGCTAACCCCTCGTTTGATGGCCGCGGCTTCAGCGCTCTCACGCTTGCTACCCAATCTCAGGGGGCCCAACAACTCCTGTCGGAGGCTCTATATGGGGGTCGTGAGGGCGATGGCGCTGTACGCCGCGCCAGTGTGGGCGAACACCCTGGCGGCCCGCAACCGCGCAGCGCTACGAAGACCACAGCGAGCGATGGCCATCAGGGTCATAAGGGGTTACCGAACGATCTCGTTCGAAGCGGCATGTCTCCTAGCCGGATCTCCGCCGTGGGACATGGACGGAAGAGTCCTCGCGTCACTCTATACATGGCGCGAGGAAGCGGTGGGGCGGGGCGAGCGTCTCGCACCTCGACAAGTTGAGGCGCATAGGGCTGAGCTCCGCCAAGTGTTAATGGCGGAGTGGGAGCAGAGGCTTGCACGACCCACGGCAGGGCACGCCGTTATCGCGGCGATAAGGCCCGTAATGAAGGAGTGGCTGGAGAGAAGCCACGGCGCCCTCAGCTTCCGGCTGACACAGGTTCTCACCGGACATGGTTGTTTCGGAAAGTTCCTGTGTCGCATAGGCCGGGAGCCCACGCCCGAATGCCACCATTGTGGCACCGGCAACGAAGATTCGGCGTTGCATACGTTGGTGGAGTGCCCAGCATGGGCAACGCAGCGCCGTGATTTAACTGCGGTACTGGATGCTGCGGGAAATCTTTCGCTGCCGGCCGTCGTGTCTTGCATGGTCAGAAGCGAAGAAGAGTGGAATGCCGTCGCCTCCTTTTGCGAGGAGGTGATGGTTTTAAAGGAGGCGGCGGAAAGGGTGAGAGAATCTGCTACCTCTCTCCCCACCCGCAGCAGACGTAGGGGGCGTCGCAGGGTGGCTGATCTCCGGCCACCATAGGGCGCGGCCTGCGGACGACAGACTAGGGGCGTCTGTCGTCCGATCAGAAACAGGCCTCGAGACGGTGGCGTTGTGTTGCGCGCGCCTCTCTCAGTGGAGTTACTGTGGCCGCTGGGTGACGGCCACAGAGGGTGACGGGGCCCGCCTTCGAACATCTGGCGGGCCAATACCTGTCGGGGGTGCGGAAGAATGCTTTGGCGATACCCGTGCCCTCGACAACAGGTAATTGGAGGCAACACCAGGTAGGGTTTTTAGCCGGTAAGAGTCCGGCACACCCCTCCACCTGCCCCAGGTGGAGTACAGTCCATGAGGATTTTCCCCCCTGACAAAAAAAAAAAAAAAAAAAAAAAAAAAAAAAAAAAAAAAAAAAAAAAAAAAAAAAAAAAAAAAAACAAAGTACATAAAGGGCTTAAGAAGGAACATGGGGGGTTTTAGTCAGTAAGAGTCTTACCACGGAGGACAACTTTGTCCTCCGTGAGTCTTACACTGTAGCAGGAGGGGTCATTTGGTCATTAAAAAACTAATCACAGTAAAAATACAAACAATGCTCCGAACTGAGAATTATACTCCTTTTTGGGACTTCGATTAAAAACAAAATAAATCAGTAACCATACAAAAATTTCAGCTCAAATATTTCACAGTAAACCAAAGCATCTTTCCTTCTTATCCCGCTGATCTTATGGCCCTCTGAACCCTAGTGTCAAACGAGAAAAATCAACAAGGCGTATAAATATTTCTTCCACGTGACGCCAATGAGTAATGAATGATTGAGAACGAACTGAACGAACGATAAGAATGAATTGCTTCAGTACAATGACCTTGGGTAAGGAATGGCATTTTTTTTAAAATAGAGGTCTGATGTAGGTCTGTTAATTTATTTAGGGGGGTAGTTTAATACTTCAGTTTAAACTATGAAGGTCAAAAAAGATGTGTGTTTTTTTTGTTTTTTTTTTTTTAGATTTGCCTTTTGGTTTGAATAGAATTAAAACAGAATTTATTTCATGATCATATGCCTAGACTTTGCCTTATGTTGGGTTTGGCTTACAGTCTCATCGCATGCCGCTGAGTACCAGTTTTTTACAAGGAGCAACTGCCTGTATGATCTCATCAATCCAGTTATTTGAGCAACCCGATACTCCAATTGTTAAAACTGGTTGTCAGACTTAGTTTACAATACCTACCATCAAAAGTCTTTACACGCAATTCTCACGCTGTAAAAGTCAACACCAAAAGGAAAGCTTTACGATCCTGAAGGCTTCTAATTACATTTATTTATAGGCACTTAATCATTGCTGCCAGTTAAAGAAACAGCCTGTTGTTAAAACTTGAATTATTAATGATAGCAATAAAATCTCTATTTAAAACGCCTGAAGGAATTCTCGGAATGGCTCTAGTTATGATAATTTGATATTTACGGTTGTTTGATAACTTTGATGCTGTTTTTTTGGGGGTTTTGAGAGCTGTTCTCAAAGGGTTGTGTTTGTTTAGCCTTATGTCTGTTAGCAGATATTATTATGTAGTATCTAATTAGTAGATAGACGGCAAATGTTTTTCTATACTAATATGATAAAATTGATTTTTTTTGTTTGTTTCCACCCATCCAGGCTTCGAAAAATTTGTTCACCGTAGGGAAGCTAGAAATACCTCGAAACATAGGCTAGGTAAATTTTGTGCGGGTACGGGAAGTACATAGTTTCCAAAAGACGCGGGAAACAGCTAGTATGAATAAATATATAAAATGCAATCCATTGTTAGTGATTCCAACTCTTTCGCACTACCTATCTTTTTCATTTCCAATTTCCAACATCACTTGGAAGAATAATTATTGAATCTATCTTCAGAATCAAATAACCTTTGTACGTCTAGTCGGGTAATCGAAGTGCTACAAGCTACGACTCTTCGTAGCATATCGACCGGTTCTACGAATTTCGTAGCAGCGTAGCACCGTAGCGCCGTAGTGTCGTAGCGGCGTAGGTGATTGTGAGAACTCGGTGTACCGTTCTTTTAGTATTTATTTAGTAGTTTAGTGGGTCGAACTTTGAACCCACGACCTTTCATTAAAGTGAGTTCGAAATGTCTTATTGCGCTATCGACGTAATTAGCTTACCTACGAGCGTGGCTTAATTGTCTTGACATTTGGTGTATAAATAATTTAAGGGGCTATATTTAGATCAAATAAGTATTACTTTTTAAAATTTAAATAAGTTGTCTGTTTTAATTGTGTAAAATGAGATCTTATCTAAGTTATATACTTTAGTGAAAATTTTAGTCTGACATAACTTTAACTAAATCATAATATTAAAGAGTTAATTTTTGTGTTAAAACAAGTTGGAACCTCGAAACTTATGGAGGTTAAAATTTCAAAGAAAAGTCTACATAGTTTTAGAAAACTTGGTTGGAAATTATTAAAGCATCAAATTATTCAATCTGTTCCAATAAAACTTGTAACTTCCCAACTTTTAAATATTATTTCATGAGTTACTTGAAAGATAATTTGACGCTTCCAGACAAAGTGATAGTGGCAGTTTTCGTAATTTTAAGAAATAACCTATTATATGCTTTTCCTATTAAATGTGAGGGATGTTATGAACACATCGCCTTTGGTCACACGTACTTGTAATATTTTTCAATTAATGATTTTACAGGCGCGCTTACATACATAATAATTTAAGAGCGTTTCGCTAATTGTATAGTAAATTAAGAATTTTTTACTGTCAATATATGTCACATATTATTATTGGAGCAGTATTCCATTCAACAGCTATCACAATATAATCAAAATCATCAAACAACATACATACCGCAATAGGATATCATAACCTAACCCTTAACTACTCGCGTTATGAGTTCACAACATGGAGAACAAATGGCTAGCGGAGATATCAAAATGCAATTTCTCTTAAGACAGTAGCTGCCAAAATGCGGGTATTTGACGAGGAACGTTACTAGCTCCGCCTTTTTTTTTAACGACGTCAAAATCATCAAATGACCCCTCCCGCTGTGGGTTAGCAGCGGCGAGGGAGTGTCAGACTCTTACTTACTAAAAACCGTCGTGTTCCGTCATAGGCCTTTTATGTACCAGGGCCGCGGTATCTCTTTCGAACAACCCGCAGCCTAGTGGCTGCTTTTCATTATTTTAAAAATAAAATCACCAATCAATCAAGACCCGAGACTTGACAAGAAACCCGAACGCCTTTTTAGTTCTAATAACTGATCACGCTTTGACTGTCCTACAAGAAGGCACCTGACCTACCTTCCTCATAGCATCTCCGCTATATCCTTCCTCCATGGCACACAACGTCTCGCGGATTATGAGGCGAGGCGAAATCTCGTCAGTAATGGCTTATGGTAACTTAACCCGTCAGTGATAACGTGGCCTCGTAAATGGCATCTGTTTCGATACCCTGAAGGGTTAGGGTCTATTGGTAAGGGGCAATGACCTTTATTTGAGAAGGTGGGATGTATCTGATAGTTTCTGTGTGGTGTATTGTACTGTGATTTTAAATCTAAATTTTCCGCTCTCGTCCTGGGAGAATTATTTACCTCACATGGATAAAAGGTATATAGAAGTAGGTTATAAGATTTTCTGAATCTTGTTAGGCAAAAAAGAAACATACCGGCCGAATTGAGAACCTCCTCGTTTTTGGGAAGTCGGTTTAAAATATTGCCATGTTGCATCAAAATTCATCCATGGTTTTTTGCGTGAAACAAGTACAATCATCAATACATACAAACTTTGGTGTCTATAATTCTTGTACATACCTACTTAGGAAGTAGGACATAAATGCGAAAGTTGTTATTATAATAAGTTGTTACGTTTTTACCCTCAAGCTACTGGATACATAAATCCATACATACATACTTTCACGTCTATAATACTAGCGTAAGATTCACAGCTATTTGTTTACGGAAGCAATCTCCGTAACGCACCAACATCATGTTTTATGTACCATGCTTCACACAAATCCGTATTTAGGTGAAGGTTTAACCCTTCCTCAAATTGGTACGCTGCTGAATACTGAAGCTGAAGGATTACTGAATCTCGTCAGTACAGATTACTGCAACTTAACTGGTACAAGACATTAACGGCGTGTTAAACTGAAGATAGACGTGGTTTTGATTGAGTGACATGGGGTTTTAACCCTTAGTGTAAGAATATTGTAAAGGTGTTGATGAATGAAAGATGCAATAGGTTTTCACTGTTCAATTTGAACTGACAGTTTTCAAATGAATGTTTTGTTTATGTGCGTGCTCCTGCCTTTATATATTTTTTTAAAGTGGCAGCATATACAATAAATGTGCCACTTATGATATTATAACTCATATTCTGTTAAGCAGAGGAAGATGTCCAGGATAGAGCGAAGTTGAAGAAGAAGATACGGAAAGCGGACCCCGTCACAAACGCTAAGAAGAAGAAGAAGAAGATATTCTGTTAAGCAGTGATTTTTTCATAGAGTAATACAACCTGACGATATGATATTGTGATAATATTTTTTTTTTCAAAATATAAAGAAGAACAAAATACCTTAAAAATATATTACAACTGAAACAGGTGAGCAATCATGACTTAAATTCAAGTAGAACTAAAACTACTATTTTCAAAACGCTAGTGAAGCATAGAAGTTAATCTTACATAAAAACTAGCGAAACTTTAAGTTTCCTCCGGTTTAAACTTTGAAATGAGCTTTTAAAGCAGGAAATAATTAGCTCCTCGTTGCAAGAAGTACGTTAGAAATAGATCAGAAATAGTTTTGAGGTGGGTGAAGTACGTAGTCCAAGAAATCTAAGAATAGATTTTACAGGTATCTTGCTGTAGAATTGTGTTAATACACCTGGCTTGTAGTGGTCCTAAATGTATTTTGAGTGGAACGTATTTTTATACTTACTTACTTTTGAAGAACAGAAATTATAGGTAGTCTCCGAAGAAGATTAGCCAACTGTTCAGGATAAAATATAGATTATAGGTGACAAGCATTTGCGCAGACATACGTCCACTCACTAGTGCCTCACTCATAGAGATTACCAAATTTCTGATCGATAAAGCGATTTAAACCCAACCCAGGCATCGAACTCGAGATCGCGTGTGAGTCACGATATTTCGGTATTATTTTATGAATTGACAACAACTATTAAACGTTTTACTCACGAAGCAATGATTATCCACTAACAGTACTAACAACTACAAATAATTTCATATAGGTAGCAAAGTAACTTAATTCCCTAACCGCACCTTGAATACGGCGATTAAGAATCCCATTCACGTAGCGTCAATGGGTTAACCCCCCAACGTCGGGTATAAATCAAGACACGAGGTACAAATGACCTTAATGTTCGCTGATGTGCAGGTGCCCCAGCGATGGAGGGTTAATGTGTTTTAATGTAACGTATTAATTATTATTTTGTGTATATTTATTTGTAAGTGGTGTTATTTATTTATGTTTAATGCGCGTTTGCTTTATACTTTGGAGGTACTTATGTGGTTAGGTTATTAAATCGTATTGCTGTAATATTTGATACTGATAATAATGGGTAGGTATTGAATGAAAATGCTAAATTCTTTATACGAATTAAAAGATAAAAAGTATAGTTTAGTATGTACATTGTGGCTCTTGTTATCTTGTTAAAATTATAAAGCTGAAGAGTTTGTTTATTTGGACGAGCTAATATCAGCAATTGCCGTCTGGATTTTAAAAATTCTGTCAGTTTTAGACAGCTATCGAGCAATAGCAATGGTTACGTTTTATATGAGTGTTAGGTGTAGTTCTCACGGGACGCGTTATGAAACTATTGGCCGAAGCTAGAATAAAATAAACCTTTAAATCCGCAATCATACAACTAAAAACTACTCTCACAATAACATTCGAAACCCGGGTTTCACAATAGTAAATTGTAATGACAAAAGTAAATATGTTTCCGCAGATCTGTTTGTTTGCAGTTGGACAGCAAACGAAATAAATTAATGTATTTTTGTACTCAAATGAATGATTTGTATGCGGATGGAAAACAAGCTTTACCAAATATATACGGGATGCCTGAATATGAAATGTTTTGTGTTCGTGTTTTATTTATTTCGTATGTGTAGCTATGATTGGGATCAATTGTATGGCTTGCGGATTGGATCAGCAATTAGCTTCTCTGTCATACCTATGTGCCCCTGGTATGTGTCGTACGGAACAATACTTTTTTCTCGTTTCAGCATTATTGGTTTATTTATAAGAGCAAAAAACTGAATAGAGAGCACCTCTTTTTTAGGAAGTCGTTTAATAAGGCAGAAACAGAAACTTTTGTCGTGACCAGATGGTCAAATGCTCACGAACAGACCACGCTAAGCATTGCTCAATCGACCCTTGTGGCTGTTACTTACTGCGGATGTCAACAGCCTATCGATTGTTGCTTATTAGAGATAGAATTTGACATTAGCTCTGTACAACTAGTGCCGAATTGGTATGTATTGTATTCTCTATGAGCCTCAGATGCCTAACTTAAATAAATAAATAAATAAATTTCTTTTAGACAAATCAATAGAAAGATGGGTCATTGAAGTTCACCGTTAGCCACAAGCTTCAATAATACGATTATCATATTAAAATTAATAGCTACACCGAATTATACTATGGACATTTATGTGAATGTAAGCTATTAAAATTACATTAAAATACAAATAATTACAGCACGTGTGAGTTACGTAGTTAAACAAATGTATGTGAGAACCACAGAATTATCAACGATATTTTAGTTCGTAAATTATCGTGAGCCATATCTGACTGTCGCATTGAATTTATATTTAGCTTAGTTCAGATTAAGATGGCATTCAGACGGGTGTACTTAGATTTATTGGCAGCACACGAAAATGTATGGCTGGCATTATTCATTTTGATCGTATAATTTATTCGATGCATTTAATTTATTGTGATTTTAAAGATTTATTTGATGAAACGTTTAAAATTTTGTTGCTGGTAAGATTCTGAAAATCCTTATAAATTAATTTTATAAAATCCCTGTTTTCCCAATCCGGGTCACGTAAGTAGGTACTCGTGTTAGACTTTCTGGTCCACTACGATGCGCAAAATGTCTTCTGCTTCTATTCCTCCCTGTCACTAAAACGGCCATACTGATATTCACTCATTCACTCCTTTCTTATATTACTCCTTCCTCATGTAATCAATGTATTCTCAAGTAAATCTATATCTGCCGAAATAATTTATATACTATCAAAAAACAGTCACTGAAAGTGCGTTACCTACATAGATAAGTTACTTGCCCACTATCCTACACCACTTTACCCGTGTGAACCCACCACATTCCCATTATAATGGGACTGTATTAATGACGACAGTACCGCTATCATTATTTCGATAGGAATTAGGATGTTCTGATGTCACGTAATTACTATCGGTAATGTCATTAACCTATTGTAATTAAAACATACCTGGTAGATATTATAGAGGAGAGCAATTAAATAGTATATTAAGCATATTATTGTTCTTTAAATAAATAATTGTTGTTTGTGATAATTGGTGATTTTTGTAGTTTATTTTTAGAGTTTAGAAAATTACTTTTCCTTATGTATTGTGGTTTATTTTTGGACTTTAGAAAACGACTCTTCTTATGTATTAATTGACTTTTGTATACTGTCTCTTGCCTGCATATTAATTAATTATTGTAATTTTCGGAATTGAACCTGTGCTTAGTTGTTGTTTTACTTTGCCACTGTGAAGGCAGAAGTTTGATGCCTTAATTATGTCCTGTGGTTTATTTTAACCAGCCCAAAGTCGCTTGTAGCTAAATTCTGAATACTGAAGTAATTTGACAAGAGCTATAATAATCTTATCAAGGTCTTCAAGTTTTCTCTTAAAATCAACTTATTAAATTTCATATTCATAAAAGAAAAGTAAGACAGTACGAAACGATCAATTTTTCATACATGAATGTATCGAAACTTTCAACTGGAGTAAGTACTAGAGTTTATTGGAAAACGCGTGACAAAGGAGGCTCTCGAAGCCAAAAACTAAGCATCGGTACGACACGGTGAAGTGGCAATCTCGATAGAACATTTCCTTTTTAAACTGAAAATTGAAACGGAGTTGAATAGAAAAATGCTGTGTTTTGACACTTTTTGATTATATTCTTAGGATTTTTATTTTATTCATATACCAGCTACCGTTCGCGCCTTCGCCCGCGTGGCGTGGTGATAAAAAGTAACCTATGTGTTAAACCAAGGTATTACATATCTACATACCAAATTTCAACCAAATCGATCCAGCCGTTTTTGCGTGAAAGAATAACAAACATACATTCTCACAAACTTTCACATTTATAATATTAGTAGGATTGTGTTTGCTTGAACGCAATAGACTTAGGAACTATGCAACCAATTTGCAAAAAATCTCTAAATAATTTATGTTAATGAGCGGAGTTGTTCCGTACACAAGTGAAATCGTTGGAGAAAGCTAGTTCAATATAATTGAACACACAGAACTTTTAATAATCATTTTGTATGTGTTGACAAGTAGGTATCTGGGTAAACTTAAAACTGTACATTTTTACTGTAACTTATTTAAGATGCTGATGAACATATAATGATTTAAAAAATATACGTAGGTAATATATGTAGGTATAGGTAACACCGCCAGAAATATTCTAAAATAGGCACACAAAATGAGTTCAGGCAAAGATTTAACACAAACACATTAATTTTATACTCATAACTTCCAAAATTAATTAACGTCACACGATTCTAGATAATTAATTTTGTGAGAAAGGAAGCTCGCTTCATTATTATAAGCCTAACAATACGATAAGAAAATATGGAGGTTTTAACGACAAAATATCTCTATAATATAATAATATATAGGTTTTTTACTAATTTTCTAACAATTATTATAAAAGGGATGTACAAGACATTTTTTCTATAAATATCACATTGCACAATGTGATTCGGATTTTTTCTTAATTTTTTCAGAACTGCTAATTTTGGCCTCTAGCTGAAGCACTAAGTTTTGGGGCACCATGTTCATGTCAGTAATGTTTTTAGTTATTAGAGCTGGAAAAATAATTTTTCTCTGTTTTTATTTTTAATTTACCCATGAACGTACCCATATGGTTGCATCGCAATATTTGGCGTTTATTGGGGAAGGTTCATGTTCAAAAGTGGACGGCAGTAGTGTGATATGATGATGATGAGTGGTGACTCATCAGCGTTGCTCCTTTTATACTATGTAATTATTTAAGCCACAAACCGAACAAAAATCTATCAAAAATACCTCAAAAGTAGATAAACAGACATTACGAAGATTAAATAAAATTGAACAATTATTATACTTACTAATCATACTTTCCCAATAACTTAATATTTCGTTCCCAAACCCTTTTGTAATGAAAATAAATTCGCTTACAGTAACAGCCTTCCTTTAATTTAAATCCTTTGAGAGATAATGTACTTACTGCGGGGGTGTTACAGTCGAAAGTCAATTAAGATGTAGTTAGTCTGATGAAAGGCAAGCGGTTATCGGAGATGGTTTAGTCTATATTGTTGGTTCAGTTCATAATTTGTTGGGGGAATTAAAATTTGAATGATGATTTTAAAGTCGTATGTAAATAACAATGTTATGAGCTATGTATGTAAGAAGAATTGACCACCTTAGCTCTTTTGTAAACAATAATTGAAAACAGTTACCACAGTCGAAATCGGCAGGGAAGTACGTATTTGAACATATATCCAATCGATAGATTTTAATACAAGAAATATGTACGGATATGACCATAGAAATTAAACTATGAGGACACTGAAAATCTACTCAAAATATCTTCATAGTTGGTCACTCTCTACTTTGGGTACCAGAGTTCAAAATGTACTAAAGCTCGTACTTATACTACCTGTTACAGGAATTGTATTAATTTTATGTTAAAAATTCATATTATGCTCAATTAAGAATGTTATTATTTGGTACTGACCAATTAAATCCAAAAAATATTTCGAAATTAAATTGTTGGTCGAAAATGTTTACAATTTAGACGCCACGATTTGAGAAGCGACATTTAAAACATTCCGATAGTATTGTGCCTACTTCCGAAGACCTCTAAGAGAAAACATCCAAAACATTATAATAAAGCAATGGACAAATACGAAAATGTTTGAAAAAATACTCTTGTATTTATATTAAAAATTGTAGATGACGAATTTAAGGCATGACAGATCTAAAGTAGGTAGGAGATTCTGTTAGGAATTTTTAATTAAATTAAACAGTCGTACAAATTGTCTGGCCTTCCAAAAACATTGTTATAATGAAATTGGTGACCTTCCCAAGGTCTTTTTTTAGTTTATATTCAAGTACTGTTCTAGGCTCACTTTTTAGTACTCGTTTTCTTTAAGGCAAAAAATTGAACAGAGGTTATTCGAGCGCGAAGTCATTTTTTTTCGAAATGTCGTTTGTACAAGTTACTTAGTCTGTGGTCGATACTTTCTGGACCCGACTAACTTTATTATTAAAGAACATGTGTATTGTTTTCAGTCTATGGTGGGCGGGCTGCTTTCGAAAAATCTATAATTAGGTAAAGTAAAACTCTTCAAAAAGATAAGATCTGAGATTTTGGGACTTCAAAGTTTCTTAATTTTAATAAGAAAGAAGGGGAAAGAAGAAAAAAGAATTCCTATTATTAAAAGTAATTTTAATATGAGTAATTCTGGTGTAGCTTTTATTTTGGTGCCGTTTCAAGAAAATAAAGAAATTATATTTTTAATTATACTTTAGAACGCACAGCACATAAACCAATTTTGGGTCTAAGTTAAAAAAAAAAGAAAGAGTCTCGTTAAAATCCGTTTAGTAGGTTTTGATGCGAAGACAGAGAAAAAATATAAAAAAAAACACAACGTTTTGGCTTTGTTCCTAAAGAGCTGGGCCATTTTTACAAGCCTGTTTTTTGTTTGTCGTCGAGCCGTTGAAAACCGTATCCAAAAGGCTTAAAACTTTGAATAGAGAATACAAAAACTATTTGCTAAATAATATGGTCCATTTTACATGTAATAAGTCTCTAATTTTGAGTACCTGCACTCTGCAAACTTTTAGTCGGCCGATAGTTTGTCTGAGCTTATAAATTAGTATGAAGATGAATGGTAGTACGCACATTACAAAGATCAGGTTTGTAGCCGGTATCAGACCGACTGAAAACCTTGATTCGAATTAAGAATTTCTTAAAAGAAGAAAATATCCAACCATCAGCCATCTATGTGGTCTGCAATGAACGGGTACTCTTAGAGTTCATTGGTCCGCAAACTTTAAGCGTAGGCAATGTACTTAGGCATAATCAAAATTGGAAAACTATCAGAAACTACGCTTAGTTGTTGAAAACAGATAAAAGGCTGGCGATCTAAAACTTATAGATTTTCACATGAAATAAATTAAGCATAGAATTAAACCTACATATTTTCTGCGAATTTAAGGTAGAGAGTCTTTCATTTAACCCTTGTTTACCACATCACGTTAATGAACATGACTGTTTATGTTTTTTAATCTTTCACGCAAAAAACAATTATATTTTATTTAACACGTTATTTATATATCATATTTAGAGTAGCATAATATAGTTTTAATCAGATGCTTCAAGAAGTTCCCTTAAAACTCAGATGAAACCACATGAACAGCTGGTAAAAGAATCAGATACTTAAACTATCGACCAAACAGACACACACTTGTAAAAGAAATTAAAACAACAAAGCCCCTTTTCAAAAAGCAAAACATTAAAACCTTATTCAGCGACCCTCTAAATTTACAAACTGGAGTTCCTCCATTGGTATGGTCCTCACACTCGGGAGTACTCTTCTCTCAAGAGTGCCTGTTTCAAGAGTACGGATGAACACATCTTCAAACGCTCCCACTTAGCATTTTTTTAGCCCCTGGGATGCGACAAAATGCTAATTCCAGCTTCGCAAATGTTTGTGCAAACTAATGTAGGAGAGTATTGATTTCTTGGGTATTTTCTTAGTAGACTTTTGGTCCGGATTTTTATAAATCTTATTTTTGTGTGACACTGAAAAATCTACCCAAGTCGTTATGGTCGTGGCCTAGTGGGTAAAGAACCAACCTCTCGAGTATGAGTGGGTTCAATCCAAGTCCGATTAAAAGTCTGAAACTGTCTTCTATTGAGGCCTCAACGGGAAATGTCATCCCCATCTCAAAAAAGTCATCATCATCTAAGCCTTTTCCGAAATATGTCGAATTGATGCAGCTGAGTACCAGTGTTTTACAAGGAGGGACTGACTATCTGACCTCCTCAAACCAGTTTCCCGGGCAACACACCCAGGTAACGCTGATTATCAAACATACTGTTACCTGGCTTGTTGCTTCTGACGACCCATAACGACTGCTAAAGATGTTCAATGACAGCCAGGACCTGCATTTTACCGTACCTCCGAAACAAGATCATCTAAAAAAAAAGTCATTGTAATAAATTATTATCGACGTTTTTATGCTTATACTAGACTAATATAAGTCCTTCTGGCCTCTAATCCCGATACATCTTATATCTGACGTTTATAAGACGTGCCACATTGACCTAGATATGTATATGGGATAAATAATCGCGGGGCACATAATGTTTGCCCGCGGATTTGTCTGTTAGTATACAATATTGTTATTTGCGATGTATCGGAATGTTTGCTGTTTTTGTTCGCAATTTGATTAAATGTTTATCTGTGTATGTATTTAATGATTTTTGTAGAACATTTCTTGGTATGATACGATTTTTATTGATTTTATTTATTTGTGAGAAAATACAACGAATCCGATTCAAGAATAAAGCATAGTTTGTTGTGTTTATGAAAGTCGTGGTGGCCTAGTGGGTAAAGGACCAACCTCTCAAGTATGAGGACGCGGGTTCGATCCCAGGTCAGGCAAGTACCAATGCAACTTTTCTAAGTTTGTATGTACTTTCTAAGTATATCTTAGACACCATTGACTGTGTTTCGGATGGCACGTTAAACGGTAGGTCCCGGCTGTCATTGAACATCCTTGGCAGTCGTTACGGGTATTCAGAAGCCAGTAAGTCTGACACCAGTCTAACCAAGGGGTATCGGGTTGCCCGGGTAGCTGGGTTGAGGAGGTCAGATAGGCAGTCGCTTCTTGTAAAGCACTGGTACTCAGCTGAATCCGGTTAGACTGGAAGCCGACCCCAACATGATTGGGAAAAGGCTCGTGTTTATGAACTACAAGCGGTTTTCAGACGGATTCACTCGCGTTCCGTGGGAACTGCTGCTAGTACCGGGATAAAATATAACCTATGTTACTTGGGAAAATTTTAGTTTTCCAACACTGAAAGGATTTTTAAAATCGGTTCATAAGTTTCGGAGTCGTCAGGGTACAAACAAACATGTGTCCTCTCCTCTCTATTATATTAGTACAGATTAAACATGCAATAGCTAGCCAAATTAGGGAAACAAGCCATTTTATATTCGAAAGGAAAATACGGAAACAGTAACTTATCAAACTACATGTAATAATAATCGATTAAGTAATGTTTAATTTATTACCACGTTACGAGAAAGGGTTGGCCATCAATCCATAACACAAACTGTTCTCGAAACTTCTGCCAATTTCCGGACATTACCAGGACCTCATGTTTGCCGTAAATCATTTACTTATCGGTTGTAACAATTAGATATGTATGTGTGTTTGCTTATGTGCGTATGTATGTGTGTTTTGTGAAGTTGTGAATTCAAATATGGTGAGTTTGTTTAACCTGGGCTGGATAAATCCTCACTACAAATATTATAAAACAGCTGTTGTTTGATCGCGCCAATCACAGGAACTACTGGACCGATTTGAAAATTTTTTCAGTGTTAGATAGCCAATTTACCGGCTCAGTATACAATTTATCTGGGTGCACGATGAGACGCGGGTATACCAGTGAAAAGTAGTATATAAATCTTCTTGGAACTAAGCATTCTTTTAACTATAGGTACATCATAGCAGCATCACGGCAATAAACTTTAAATCTAAACAAGTTTAAGACCGTTTAACACAAGCAAAGTCACAGGCACAACAGTAGTATTATAATCGTCTGTCATTAATAACCAACCTATCGGATGTTCACACATGGTCCCATATTGTCTAAAGGCAATTTGGCGCAAGTCTGAATTACATATTGTGATTTGTGTCTAGATAATATTGTATAGCCTTGTAAGAGCAATAACCTTGGGCAATTTCTGGATTACTGTTGTTGTTATTATAATGGGAGTAAGATATGTAAAGCTAAAGTTTGTTTGTACGAGTTAATATCTGAAACTGTATTTGCTTTCTATTTATATTAAATCAATACTATATGATATTATAAAACTGAAGAGTGTTGTTTTTTGTTTGCTTGAACAGGCTTATAATAGGAACCACTGAACCTATTTAAAGAATCTTTCCCTAGGAAACGAATCATCAATCGTGTGTTTAGAAAGTGTGGTGATTGACGCTCAATCTTTCTGTGTGTGAGAGGAGGCCTGCACCCAACCGGAGACGACAAAAAGTCTGATGATGATGAAGTTACACTATCCTTGGATTACATAGATGGATACATATAGGTATTTTATCCGGGTATGGAAACTACTCCAATAGAAACAGCAACTGCAAAATAAATCCGTCACACAAGTGAAATCCCGTGAAAGCATTACATAACCGAGTTTAATATAATACCGACTTGGAGATTGCCAATAGCTCGCATCGTCTATCTTCCTGGGCATTAACTACTAGTGTGACAGAGACAAATTGACTGCATTCCCTACAACGACTGACGCTTGAGTTAGTGCATGCACTTAGATTGATAATCGAGATGGAAGCCAAATCTTGTGTGGAGTTGTGACTTTATTTTGGAGTGTTTTAAGTGCGTTTGATTTCTTTTTCATAAGAAGTAAGGATAGCTTAGGTTCAGAAAGATTAGGTTCAGTGGTTTGATCTTCTAGGGGAGGCATAATTTATTTTAAGACTTAGTAAACATCGACTAACCTTATGAAAAAGTCTGAAATGACGAAACGTCACAGGACGAAATAAGGACGTTGGTCTTTGACATTGACTTTGACTTAGCAATCAGAATTCTCCACACTTCATAATTCTTCAAAAAATAGAATTCACTTCGAAATAAACTTTTACTCAAAATGAACAAGGCCACTTTAAAAACAAACAGAAACACACTCAAAAACCAAATAAACTCCACTTTAACAAATGTAAATCATTAAGATAAGTACCGACCAATGGCCTACCGACGCCAATCGTCCGTGAACGTGGATTTATGACAAGTGGCGCCCTCTGGACTCACGCAGATTGTAAATTGTTAATCCTTGACAAATTACACGTAAAATTGGCCTGGCCCTCGGATCACGGAAACAAGAGGGATAAGCGTTCGTGTCATATGGAGTTGGGCCTTTTGACCGATTTGCTGACGACACTTTTATTTAGTTTTCGGTGATAGTGTTTTGTTTTATTTTTAAAGGCTTTGCTAAAATTCGATAAAATTTTAAAACAAAACAATTAATAATGTGAATTACTGTATCCCCATTTTTTGTAATGTTTTGAATCTTATATCAACAACACAAATGAAACTCAAATTACCGCTGAGCTGGGTTTCCGCGTTACATAAATCCCACCCAAAACATAAATGTGAAAGGCTGCCAAGTTCGATAATATGGGAATGCTTCGCCTATAAAAGAAGTGAGATCTGAATAAGTACCAAGTTCCATACACATACCTCAGTTAAAAATAGTTACTTTTTAATGATGTTACTTGGCAAGTTTTCATACACCTTGTTATAAACCTACTGAAAGCAATGAATCAAGTATATAATTTTCTATTAAAACTTGCCAAGTCAACATCATTAAAAAGTAACTATTTTTAACTGAGGTATGTGTATGGAACTTGGTACTTATTCAGATCTCACTTCTTTTATAGGCGAAGCATTCCCATATTATCGAACTTGGCAGCCTTTCACATTTATGTTTTGGGTGGGATTTCATTTATTTTTGTAAGGTTGTTTATTTTATTTTTTACTTATGATTAAACTTGTTAAGGAAATGTCTCATTTACACTATCTTTCAGATTTTTTAATATGCACTATACTTCTTACTAAGAAATGAACTAGATTAACTAAATGGACTAGATTTACCAACTGACTGACATGACATGTTATCATATATTATGTTCGTGGATGAAAGTTACATATTCGTTATTTTCGAAAGTGACTCACATTTGGCCGTTTTTAGATTTTTACTTTACTTTGACTAAATACAAACCTTTGTAACGAATTTCAGATCGGTACGACCATTCGAAGATATATTATATAAATATAGATAAATTTAGTTCGTTTTAGTTCCTTAGGGGTATAAGTTTACACCGGTTATAAAACACCTTCATTATTTTGAAACTGACTCACACTTGGCCATTTTCAGATTTTTCCCTTTACCTTGACATAAAGACCTACCTCCATGCCAAATTTCAAGTCAATACGACCATTGGAAGTGGTCTAGGTTTTTGATGAGTGAGTCAGTCAGTCAGTCAGTCAGTGAGTGTATAGTAAAAATAGCGATTTTCTGACGTCAATATCTCAAGACCTACAATAGGTATATTAATGAAATTTTGTATTTTAGATAAGTGAGGGGGTTTCAACAGATACTAGAAATTTCATATGCGTAAATAAAATAGATTTTGAGTTATAGGGGGGTCGAATTTGGCCCGAAATGGTTCGTGTAATATAACCCACGGCCGGTGTGTCGCTTTTTTTTGCTCGAACTTGGCGGACACACTGCCGTGTGTCTAGATTGCCTCTTGATGTTGGTAGATTATTTTCATTTGTATGCCTGAGTTAGGTGATACCTTTTTCAAGCATTAACATCAACAATATTATACGTTAATATTCATGTTGAGAATTGCACGTCTTTTGTTTGATAAAGGCTTTGTTTAAATCGACTCAATTTTGAAACAATAGGAAATTATATAGTGCAATGGGTAGAATACTACGTTGACATTAACTAATTAGATAATAGTGTAAATTCCATGTTAATTCTCATTGTGTGGTATTATCTTTGTTGTGTTACCTAAAACACTAACATAAAATGGAAATCAAATTGGTGCTGAGTTTAGTTTCCACGCTATCAAAATTGAGTCTTTATTCGGCAAATCGTTTTATTTATTCGTCTTGTTTAGTGATATTTTTACCTCTCATAAATAAATATAAATATGCTTATTAATAATAGTGTAGACGTGTTACCTTACGAAAGCGAGTGAGCCGTTTTACATATTTGTGTGTGATTGCTCATACTGCAATTGCACACTGTCTATCAATAGTAATGTGTCAATATTTTGTCGAGAAATGTCGAAATAAAATTGACAGACAGAATTCAACTCAAAACAAAATGGATTTGCTCTCAAACCACTCAAATACAGTCAAAGACAAGCAGTGAATAGCTCGTCCTACAATTGTTCTATTGCAATCCGATTCAATGATCGTCTTGTAACATCCGAAGCTGTCGAGTTTCAAGATGGCGCCGAAACGATTTATCTCAGAAATTTACTCCTTATGCTGTCAGTTTGGTGTTTAATTGGAATTTAACGAGATATTGTTGGTGATAAGTTCATAATTGTTGAATTTGCATTTCTTGCGGACTGCCAAAAGGAAAAGTGGTTTCGTTAAATCCAGAGCAGAGTGCCGAAATTGAAAAGCTTTCGATAAATAAAGTTTCAATTAATGTAAATGTAGGTTTTCACACCCAAACAGTAAAACGGGACCCTATTACTAAGTCTTCACTGACCGTCTGTCGTCAGGCTGTATCTCATAAACCGCTATAGGTAGTCACACAGTGGTTTTTTTTACATGTATGTTAATATTCATGTGAATTAGGGGCTAGCAGACGTGAGAACCGTGTTATTTTGCCCGTTTTTTTACTCAATCTTACCACCACTAAAAGACCAAGTAGAAACCGACCTCGTAGAAACCGACTATTACTAGAACAGTCGATTTAGTTGCGACTGGCAATATGTGGGTGCGAAACAAATGAATCCCCGTTGCGTGAACATTACAGAACAGGAGCAATTCTAATGAGATACCGGGCTATGTTGCTATTACGCAATTAGTTCGAGGTGTACCTACTTGAAAATGTATCAGTACAAAAAATTAGCTCTGTTTGTCCGTGGTCCGTGTATTCTGTCCGTGGCTCTTTCTCGCGAAAAGTACTGAATCTGTCAGACGGATTGTTCGGCTTTCTCACTCAAACTTCTGAACCGATTTTCATGACATTACATTACTCACTTAAGCCTGAGAAAAAACAAAATTGATTTATTTTTACCCTTCTGTAGGAAATTGTTCTCTCAGAATATGGGTGAAACCTCGGGTGGTAGCTATATGCGAATAAATAAACCTTTAACTCAACAAATTGAGTGTAAACGTGAAATAAAAATCAACTGAACAGTTTTCACACAACTCTCTCGACAAAATGATTAATCAACAGTTTCCACTTGCAGGTTCATTTGTTCAGAAACTTAAAAGCCATCGACATATTGGGTTATTTAATGATTCATAATTTATTCTTACTGATTCATATTTTTCTGCAGCATATTAGTCTGTAAGCCTTCTGAAAATAAACAAAATAAAGTTGATTAATCCTGTATTTTTAAAATCCACTTTTAATTTTAAAAAACTAATTTTATTTCACACGTGACAAATGAATTACTCCAATATCCAATTGTTACTATTTTCAATACGTGTGCACTGAAAAGTGAAATTGGATATGAAACGTGCTACGTATTACACGACGTCTAAATTGTCAAAGTTAGCAGGTTCGACTGCATTGCAACACGCGCTTAATATTAACTTAATCGGTTCTCATTTGGATTTTGATTTTAGTTTCGAAAATGGTATCGTGTGAATTTGTAAGCTAGTTTGTAGGTCGAGTGGTGAAATTGGTATGGCAAAATGTTTGACGCTCTTTTAATATATTGAGACGTATTATTATACAACTGCCATAGTAAATGACAGACACATGGGTCGATCGGTGCTGTCTATCCGTTGATGAAGACCACCTTGTTTCGGATGGCACGTTAAAACGGTCCCGTCATTTTAACATCTTTGGCGGGTAGCTATTACAGATAGTCACAAGCCAGAAAGTCTTACTAAATTTTACCGGGTGATGCTCTGTGTAAAGAACTGATACTCAGCTGCACCTAATTAGACTGATTGCTTACTCCTACATACCTACTTGGAAGAAAGCTAGGCAGATGACGATATATGATTTTAGTCTACAATAGGTTGGGATTCAAACAATTTTATTTGACGACTAGATACTGAGAAAATAGTGCCTTAGTTCTTGCCTAAGAATAAGTAGAATAATATTGGAGAAAGTACTCAAATTGTGGAGATTGTCTGCAGAAAATGATAGTGTATTTTTGTTGTAGATGGTACTCTGCGACTTTGTTCCTCAGCCAATGTTTTCTTAGCCTAGTTGAAGGATATTGTATAAGTTTAAGCTCTATAGAGTCTATAGGAATGACATTGTAGCTAGATTTTATGTAGTTACATGTGGTTTGCATTGGTTGGAGAGCCAATTGCACCATTTAACTGTAACGATAACCAAACAATATCAGCCGTATACTTGCCACTCATTGGACAAATCGGCAATTTGACAGCTGAAAATGGTTCGGGTATCGGGTAAATAGGTACAAATCACTGTAAAAGAAAATACGATCTGGCTACACGAATTCTCTACTTTAAATATAAACGGTAAGTAAATTAATGTAAAAGAATAGTCATCACTTATATTTCTATAATTTAATAAAACCCTTCACCCACCACTACATAACACAATTCACGAGCTTGCAACTCAACTTTTAAAAAGACGTATTACCGAACACGACTTCTTCCTCAAATAAACTCTTTTGCAAAAAAAACGGGCACCTATGTGAAATCTTAGTTTTAAGGACTTTACGTGTATTTCAAAGGGTTTCAATGATTGTAGTTATGTTTCTAGCATCAAAAGAGTTAGCCGAGCATGCGTGAGAGTGTATTCTAAATTTGAATTTTGTGCAATTGCTAAGAAATTGGTTAAATCTTGTTTTGGACTAATTGCTAGCAGAAAGTTCGTCGGTGTTTTGAAAAGTTTTCGAAGTGATTTTCAGGAAAATGGTAATGCAGTTTAAATTAATGATTAATGTACTTTTTTGTTAGATCAAAACATTTTTGAAAAACTATGCGTATTTAATAAAAAAATCACCTGCTCTAAATGGGCTATACTGATGATTGATGGCAATGTTAAGAGTTTCGGTATTTTAGTGTAACGCGTTCTATTGTTTAGAAAGTGTACCCACGTGTTTTAAAATATCGCTTTTTCATAATTAAACACTATTTAGAAGAGTATCAGTACTTTGAGTTGCGACAAAACCAATTCAAAGTAAGCAGTGCCGATCACAACTCGTCTCCTATCAGACTTTGACATTTTTAAAAGTCTTGAAATTCTACAAAATACAGAAAATAGCGCATAGACTGTGAGCACGAGGTCTTAAGGTCTCATAATCACTGATTTTTAAACAACCTCGTCTCTTGGGAAACTCCGTAGAACTCTGAAGATCTATGAGTCTGAGCGTTCAAATAGCGTGTTTTCATCCCACGGACATTTGATTAAATAAACTTGCCTACAATGAGATTTTCTGGCATCTACAGCACTTTCCTGCTTAAATCATAACAATAATTGGCTATCTACTCATTTCTTAAGAACCATACGTTTGGCCAATAATTTTGAATTCTTGACTCCCTTTCAGCTAAATCGTCGTTTAGTAACCCGATACCTATGGAGTTATCGAGAGCTTCAACGCGGCAATAATTTGACTTTTTAGATAGCTTTAACCCTCCTCATAATTTTTCATGCGGTTGATTTTAACATTTATCACAAAATGTGGTATTTTTAAATGACAAAGTCCGATAGGAGACGAGTTGTGATCGGCACTGCTTACTTTAAATAGGTTTTGTCGCAGCCAAAGGTACTGATACTCTTCTAAATAGTGTTTATCTATGAAAAAGCGATATTTTAAAACACGTGGGTACAATATCTAAACAATAGAACGCTTTACACTAAAATACCGAAACTCTTAACATTGCCATCATTCATCAGTATAACCCATTTAGAGCAGGTGAAAATTTTATCAAATACGCATAGTTTTTCAAAAATGTTTTGATCTAACAAAAAAGTACATTAATCATTAATTAAAACTGCATTATCATTTTCCTGAAAATCACTTCAAAAACTTTTCAAAACACCGACGAACTTTCTGCTAGCAATTAGTCCAAAACAAGGTTTTACCAATTTCTTAGCAATTGTACAAAATTCAAATTTAGAATACACTCTCACGCATGCTTCGCAAACCCTTTTGATGCTAGAAACATACTACAATCATTAAAACCCTTTGAAATACACGTAAAGTCCTTAAAACCAAGATTTCGCATAGGTGCCCGTTTTTTTTTGCAAAAGAGTGTATATTCAAAGCGAGGATCGTTCAGCTTAAACTGACGAAAGCCAAACTTTAAACGCGAAGTTCTTGATCGCGGGGTTATTTGTCACTATAAAAGTCTGCACCTGGTTCGCGGTGACTGTCGTAACAAATGGTTGCTACGTTGTTCGCGTTGTCCTTGTTAGGGTGACATAATGGGTTATGTGCACTGGGGTGTAAGGTAGTTCGAAAGTAAGAAGGTATCGGTGGGTTGAATTATTTGAGGATAGATAGATAGATATAGTTTATTAGGTACACCAATTTTGCATATAGAGGATGATAGTGGTTTTTCAATACTGCTGTAGTTAGATGCTTTTGGAGAAAATGGTACTGTCAATAAGGTTTCATAGCTTGTTTAAAGAATGTAGGTAGCTACATTAGGGTTGTGTATTAACATATTTTGTAAATAATAACAAACACTATCTCATGATTAATTCAAATAATGCACACTAATATTTTCAGTACAAATACTAAAATATCACTACAAACAAAATGTCTTTCGGGTACAACAACCGTTAAAAATTATTTTAAAATACAATTTTAAATGGTTTGTCTAGACGAGATATCCCCTAAGGATAGCTTGATCGAATATCTGCAATTTTTTATTCTGTTCAGATCATAGAGAACAAATGACCAGCAGAGATGTCATAGCGCCAAATCTCCTCAGATAGTAGCGCGCCAACATACGGGTGTGCTGTTGACGATGAACATTAATAGCTCCACCCTTCCATGCCTTCTTTAGAACCCGACCATTATTTACCAAGTAAAATCACCAATCAATCAAGACAAATCTTTGACAAATTGGTTTTGATTTGACAAGGAACCCAAAAGCCTCGTTGATCACGCCTACCGAACGTTACATTGACCTATAAGAATGCTCCTGACCTACCTTCCTTATGGCATCTCCGTCATCTTTCCTTCCTGCGTGATTCAGATATACTTATTGAAGGGTCCTTGCATTGTAGAATCGAAGTACTATTGTTGGTTCACGTCACGTCTTTGATTGATCTTGAAATCAGCAGACAATGTTAATGATGTCACAGTTAAATTAGGTACCTATAGAAAAAGACATCCATCATGATAATAATATAACTATGTCTGCATCAAAATATTGCATTGAAAAGTCACATTTTTTGCGAATTTCAATTATGAATGATGAACATTAAAATAAAATATATTTCAATCAATTAAGCCATTTAGAAGTCTAGAAGTAAATTCTATTAAAAATACTTGCAAGGAGTCAAATAGTTACCCTCAGGATTGCAAAGTTAATTACCGTGACCTGTATGATTGATGTACCTAATAATTATGTAGGAATTTTAATTAAATAAAAATAGGTACAAATCTCAATGCATGCAAACCCGGAAAAAAAACATGTTTAAAGCATTCATCAATTTACCTTAAAACGTAAAAAATCTTCTTTAAAAAGCGTATAAATAAGCACATGTACAAAATCTCCCCATAGACTAAACAAACAATAGAAAAGGCGTCCAATCTTATATTGTGTCGGCACTTCAAAGCGAGTTCACGCAAGATGGCGGCGAGACATCTATCCGTTCCTATCCCTGGGGAGGATTAGCCAAGCGTTCGGAATTGTGCTAAACTTCGCTCCCTCTTGACGTGGATTTCAATACCAGTACTTGTATTTGATAAAATGCATGTAACTTGTTTTAATTTTTAAAATAATGGTCGATTACAATATGTGGTGTTTAAAAATATTTGGACTTGGTAAATGTATCAATTGATTGACAGGTAAATGGTTTAGTTATGTCATATGTGTCAGTATAATATGTTGGCAGTTTTTCGCTTAAAATATCCAATTGCAATTATGTTTCGAACTGTAGCCTGATCAGAAATACCTCTATTATATGTCAAAAACACATAATATGGCTGTCATCACAATCATTGAAATATAAAAAAAGTAAAAAACTAATCATATCTTCGGCCTTTATCACGTATGTTTGGGTATTTTAATGAAAAGCGTTCCACCCAAAAATATATTTACCCAGCTCAACCATTCTACTGAAAAACCAAAATTGCTATTTCAAATTAACCCATTTCTATACTAACCCAAAACTGTAGTAGTCCCTAATGTACGGCCGCCTTCCGTCAACCGTTGTTAACAAATCAACAAGACAGCTTCTATCGGAGATGTCAATAAAACAATTTGCGCAGAAATCTGTGAGAACCCTTACCTGAAAACATAAGAACATTTAAACATCCGGACACGCCTTGGGTTCACATATTAATATGCATAACAATCAATAAAAAAACAGTGATAGCTCAGTCATGTATTTTCGATTATATCGTTAGAACACACACAACAGATCATCAAGCTGTGTCAATCAGTTAAATTTTCACAATCAACATTGAACCTTAACTTTAGAGATAAAGTTAAAATTCAATGAATGGATGAAGACAGTTGTAAAAGCTCGATGTGTTGTCTATACGTACAAGTATTACTGGACCTCTCCTACTTTTGGTAATCGGAGAAACAATGATCGGCTGTGCGTAGTAAGATTAAATACTGCGCTCATGCACAAAAGTATTTTCTGTCTGGCACCCATGATATTCAACAAAATACCTAAGTCTATTAAACAGCTACCGCTTTCAAAATTTAAATTTCATTTAAAAAAATATCTAATAGACAACTGTTTGTATAATGTTAACGTTTTTTAAATAAGTAATCTAGTTTATATCTTAGTTTAATTTAATTTTCATATTTTTTAAATTATTTTAGAAATGTAAGCATTATCTTTTATTTAACTTTTGTACGCCCTTGTGGGCAAAACATGAAAGAACTTTGATTTTTTTATGTAACACCCTGCTTTGCAAACCTGTTTGTACTGCATACTCATGTTTTGGACAAATAAACAATCTTTATCTTTCTCTTTAAGGGAAGGCAAGGCAATTTCGAATCTCACCATCTGTTCACTTTTTGGAATTGAAATTTGAATATTTAAAATAACTAGAAACCGAATTTTATTGGATTGTAAGAAAATACAAAAAGTAAATTAAATATGGATTTCTTCGAAAATGTTACCATCTTTAGAAAGAAACCACTAAAACGCACTCAATCATTGTCAGATAGCACATTGAACGAGTGTGACCTTACCTGCAGCAACATGACACTAGATGGCACCACACAAAGTTTACCAAATATATCTGACGATGAAAACTGCGCACAAATAGACAAGCTAAAGAACGAAATACAGAAGTTAAGAACCGAATTAGACGCTGCGCATAATGAAATAAACAACCTGTCGATGGTCAACATGGAACTTAAACAATCAATACACGACATGAATGTGAAACATGATCTGGTAAAAAAAGCTACTAGAAGATTATCTAGCGATGTCAACATAACTCCAAACAAAAATAATAATATAAAGAACTCAACTCCACTGAACTCCAACTGCCAAAAAAAACAAAAACTGCTAACAACATCACTTGCCTGCACATCTCCGAACCAAAAGGATAAGTTACGTAATAATAAGGAAAGTAACACCACGAACGCCTCACAAAAAGTAGACACCACTTTAATAGTAGAAAATAGTGATCGAAGCCTCACGAAAAATAAAATATGCAAAGATGTTAGAACAGATAGAAACAAGCCGAAAATAATCTCAAATCCAAAACAGAAGAACAAATTGTGTATTGTGAGCTGTAACAATGTGGTAGAACCCTTATCATTAATAGAGAATATTTTCTCAGATCACTTCAATTACTGCCGTTACATATACCCTAATAGTACCACAAAACAAATTATTAGAAATATTGATAAGAAATTAAATAACTATACCTTTGAAGACTATTGCTTAGTATTCATTGGAGAAAATGACATAAGAGGAGAAGGTAACTACATAAGTTTAATAAATGATATAAAAGAATCACTCCGAAAAATTAAACATACCAACATTGTGCTATGTTTACCTACATATATAACAGGGTCACCTATTTATAATTTTAAAGTTGAAATGTTCAACAATCTAATGGATCTAGACTTACAAAACAATAACTACGCATATATCTTCGACAGCAACAGAGATCTAACCCTCGATATGTTCTCAATAAACAGTGGCAGAGTTAACAAACATGGAATGAGAAATATCTACAGTCGAATTATGGATAATATTCTTGTTGATCAGCACCTGTCAGCAGTGGAAACAGCAAGAGAATCCACACAAAGCAGTCTTCAAAGTAACGAGCTTTTTCTCGTATAAACACATGTACATTATGCATCAGAACGTAGCTGGTCTTCTAAATAAATCGGACCTAATGGCGCTGCATATTCAAGAGCTGCAAACTGAGAAAAACATAGACATTGACATTCTGTGTATTACTGAACACTTTGTTATTTCTGGACAAGAATCGCTGATTAACATACCAAATTTTAAGCTTGCAGCATGTTATTCAAGAACTACACAAAAAAGAGGAGGCTCCTGTATCCTTATAAAAAATAGACATGATTTTAAAGAAATTCCCAATACGTCTATCACTGGTATATTTGAGTATTGTGCAATAGAGTTGAGTCATCAGGGAATTATTGTAGTTTGTATTTATAGGCCACCAAAGATATCATGTATTGATGTATTTATAGAAAATTTGGATAATTTATTACGAAAACTATGTACTAAAGCTAACAAAAAAATCGTCTTATGCGGAGACTTCAATATTAATATACTTAAAAGAAATTCTTACACGCTAGATTTTGAAAATCTACTTTTGAACTACAATCTTAAACTAGAATTTAAACAACCTACTAGAATAAAAAGTGGCACCTGTCTTGATAATTTTGCTCATAACTACAACCAAAGATGCGAAAGTTCTATAGTTGATTTTGCTTTGTCCGATCATACGGCTCAAATTATGAAAATACAAGTTAGTAAAACATTTGTTTTAAAACAATGGCGTATTCGGAAACGCGACATTTCGAAAGATAATTTAATATTATTTAAAAAGCACCTTCAGTGCCTATCTTTTTCGGAAGTGCTAGAATGTGATAACCCAAATGACGCATGCAATAAGTTTATGGACCTTTTTTGTTTGATTTACGATTTATGCTTTCCTTACAAATTAATCACCGTAACTCCGTACAATAAAGTAAAATGGATTTCCCGTGGAATAAAGATTTGTAGTAAAAGAAAAAGAAACCTACTTTGGAAATATAGAAAAGCTCCTTCGAGTGAAAATAAAAACATATTTAAAAACTATTCAAAAAAACTAAAAACAATTATTAATCTTACACAAAAAGTACAAAACAATTACTTCATTAATAACTCACAAAACAAAAACAAAGCTTCATGGCAAGTAATTAATGCTAATAAAAATAAACTTATTGAACCAATACTGCAAATAAGTAAGGGCAATGAATTAATCAAAAATCCTAAACAAATTGCAGAATCATTTAACAGCTATTTTATAGACCAAGTGCAAGATATCTCTAGTAATAATTCAGATAGTAAATACGATATTCCTAATAATCCAAAGTCTTTATTTATGCATCCGGTAATAGACCGGGATATTACACGAGTGATAAAAAACTTAAAAAATAAAAATAGTTATGGCTATGACGGTATTCATACGGTCGTAATAAAGTATGTGTCTGATATTATAGCGAAACCCTTAAGTCATATACTTAATGCTTGTATTAGCACAGGTGTGTATCCAGATAAATTAAAGATAGTTGTGATAAAACCGCTTTTTAAAAAGAATAATAAGGAAGAAATGTCAAACTATAGGCCCGTGGCATTAATTCCTATATTTTCAAAGATATTTGAAAAAATTATATATGAATCTATTTATTCATTCATATCTAAAAATAATATATTATGCCAGGAACAAAAAGGATTCCGTAAAGACAAAAATATAAATATGGCAATATTTGATTTCTTAAAAGTTGTCATGAATAACATTGATAAGAAAAATCCCGTATGTTCAATATTTACAGATATGTCAAAGGCTTTTGACTGTGTAAAATATGAAACTCTATTAAATAAACTTCACAGCTACGGTATAAGAGGCAACGTTTTAAATTTAATTAAATCATACCTCACTGATCGGAAACAACACACAGAATTAACTAGAGTATGTACTAAAACAAAACGGGAGATCAAATATCTATCAGACTGTAGAGTCACTAAATTTGGAGTACCACAAGGTAGCGTGCTTGGCCCATTACTATTCCTGCTTTACATAAACGACTTACCTGCTAATGTTCATCAACCTACGACATTATTCGCGGACGATAGTACTGTAACAATTGAATGCGGTGATAAAAGAAACTATGAGAAAGAAATAAATGACTCACTTAAATCGTTAATACATTGGCTGAATAAAAACAATCTTATAATAAATTTACAAAAAACTAAAGTCATGCATTTTTACCAAAGAAAACTTCCTGATAGTGTAGAGACTAAATATAAAGACCAAACAATAGATACAACCAGTGTGACTAAATTTTTAGGAATTAATATAGATGACAGATTGACATGGCGTCCTCATGCAGAATATTTATCCCAGAAACTAGCCAAAAATGCTTTCGTGCTTTATAACTGGTCAAAAAAGGTCAATTTAAATACGTTAGTATCCGCGTATCATGGATTAGTAGCTTCCGTATTGAGATACGGTATAATATTCTGGGGTAATTGTAGTGAAAGAGAGCGTATATTTAAAGCTCAAAAGCGATGCATTCGTTCAATGACCGGTCTCAAGTCTACGGAAAGTTGCTTACCACAATTCAAAGCATTAAAAATCCTAACCTTTCCATCCCTATATATATTGGAAGTAGCGCTATTTGTAAAAACAAATCAACACCTATTTACATCACTGACTGAAGTTAGAAAACGTGCCGGACCAATGAGGTCGCAATATAAAGATAAGCTGTATACCGGTGGACACAAAACCGCTTTACTAAAAAAGAATATTCTACATATGGGCCCTCAGATATACAATAAACTTCCGCAAAAATTAAAAGAGTTACCGACAAAATTATTTAAAAAATCTTTAGTTAAAATTTTACAGGACAGATGCTACTACAACATTAACGATTTCCTAAATGATGAATTAGATTAAAATTTGTTACTGTAAATAGTAAATTATGAGTTTATTGTAGAGTTTACTTTTGAAATTTAATGTAAGTCTTATTTAGTTTTTTATTTTGTATTCATTAAGTTTTTTTTTTTTTTTTTCTATTTAGAATTTTTTGTACTTTAGTTTTGTCGATTTTTATTTTTATTTAGAGTTTGGGTAGAATTTTAACTTAAAAATGTGTAATATTATAAGTTTTTAATATAATTAAGTTAAATTGTCAACGTCAACAAATACTTTGCATGCCGTAAGGCGAAATGTATTGAGACAATATAAATAAATTTATCACCATATCTGTAACATACATTTTCAGCAAATAAACGATTTCTATTTCTATTTCTATTTCTATTTCTATTTCTATTTCTAAGGGCGTCTCCAGTTATTAAGTTATCTAAGCTAAAATCATTTCCATCCATTTAAAACGTCCAAATAATTTGGAAGCCGGTGACGTTACAGACCTCAAAGTGGTGGCTGTTGCTATTTATTCCTGTGCCAGTATTTTGACAGCTGTCAAAATCGTTTCATAGACAATTATGGCGGATGTCTATTCGTAAATAAAGTATCAATGTTGAAATGTTATCGTTAATTGACTGAAATATTTATTGTAAATTGTATGATTTGATTTTGCTTCATTGTAGTTGCTATTATTTTAATCAATTTATTATATAACTACTAGCACGCCACATAATTCTCATATATTAGTTACTTTGGGCAGCATTACGCGTCTCACGCCAAGCTTATCACTATAGTTATGTCACCTATTTCTATTCGGTCGAATAATTTCATTGGAAAATAATGTACTTCCATCATGTATAGACGTTAATTTATAGTTTTCAAAATGTCACATAATGCTTTTGTAAAATTGCTTGGTTGGTTGGTTTGCTTGGCTAGTTAAGAAAAATCACGTAACTGAAATATTTCCATAGTATTCACCATTCATAGAGCAGACAAAGAGTGTCAACAATTTAACATAAGATAAGTCAGTTAAGTTTAATAGTTGTAGTGAGCGTTAAGCAAGTACCTATTCATCTTAGTTACGAGACAATCTCGCTGCTTTACAAGAGATTAGTCTTCATTTTGTGTTATTTTACATGTTTTAAATGTGTATGGTTATTTTGAGTCTCTTTAAACATATATTGTAAATACGTAGATATGAGTTTTCGTGTGAATGAGAAGATTGCGATTTTAGGACCATTTTTCACTCAACCTGAAATTGAAAGTGTTTTATTTTTTATGAACATATATTCACACACAGCGAACATCAAAATGTGAATGTGTTAAATCTGTGAACTTTGAGATAACTATTACAGTATCAGCAAATTGTAAACTTTTAGTCAGTAATAGTTTGTTTCTGCTCATAAGCTTGCATGAAGATGAATGGTAGTACGCACATTTGATTGACACTGAAAACTTTGATTTTAGACGAAAAATTTCCTGTGCGAGTACTCTTAGCGAAAATCAGTAAATTGTTTTGATAACTAACTATAGAGAAACATTTCCGTCTACAAAGGAAATCTCAGCGTGATACTAGACTATACTTTCAAGGAAACTTACAACCAAGTTATGCATAGTGGTAAGCTTAAACTCCATTGTATATGCATTGCATCGCTTAGAGACTCTAACTTAGAGAATAAGTTATAATTGGACCATAGGGATGTTGAGAGGTTTTGTCTTAAGTTTAAACTAAGTTAGAGGTGACCGCTTCGTAAGAGGCTGTCGAAATGGTTCGTCGGTCTAGACATAATTATAAACACTATGTAATAAACATTTTGACCAGTAGTAACTTGATTCTTCTTTGCCAGCTCTAGTTTTGCTCTCTACGGCGCATACCCTGACAAAAGTAGCAACGTTATTTTTATGTATGTATAAGCTATATTGCTTGCGTTCTTCCTCTAAATCCTTTGAACCGTTTGAGTGTGAAGAAGTAAAAAATATACACACACTCTGACAAACTTTCTCTGTTATAATTTAATAAATGATGTGATGAGATGTGACGTGATGAAGAGAAATTAATAAATATCTTAAATCGAAATTAAACTGCTCGCCTACAATGAGGCGTGAAATGATATTATTTTCTTCCTAATAAAACGGTGTTCAAGAATAACTTGCCTATATAATTTAGAAGCAAAATATTATTGTAACAGAATAAAATAAAAAGCTTAGAAAACGTAATAAGATTACCACCTGAACAGATCACGTTTTTATTTTAATGCGCGGTTTGTTGGACGTATAAGAAAATCCGATTAAAGAGAACTTTTAGAAATATATTTTTATACGAATTATTTATTATTTACTTCATAATAAGTTAAGTATAGAGCCTTAGTAAGTTTTTATGTATTTTTAGATTATGTTAATATTTATTACGTTATAACGTTGAAAGCTGGAATAATTCTGTAAGTTGTGTTTATATGAACTACGGAATTATTCTAAAGAGTTCTCTAGACTCTAGAGAGATGGCTCTAGAGGGAACATGGTGGGATTAAGACAGCAAGAGTCTGACACTCCATCCCACTGCACCCAAAGCGGGAGGGATCATTTTGATGATTTCCTGCTTACATAAAGATGTAAATAGTATTAGGTAGATATTCTAACAAAAGCTGACAAAATAAATACCTTAGAAAGAAGTAATTTCTAAAACATCTTATCAAATAACAGTCAATGAATTTCAATTAAAAAAATAACTTCTTTCGTATCTCGTTACAGGAAAAAGGCGTAATGCAATTATGTAGATCACTTGAATACCAATTAACTTGGAACTTGATTAATTCAATTAATTAATTTCATCAGTCAATTTCGACAGTTTTGGTATTTTAAATTTTATCTCAAAAATGTTCTGTGTTATTTTTTTCAGTCATTACGTGATGAAAATTCCAGGTGCTTAATTAATGATTGATTAATGCACTAATTTAAAATTAATAACGTGTGCATGATTAAATCTGAAAGTACATACTTGAAAAGTTGTTGACGGATATTAACAGTTGATTGATTGTAATTTTCTCACTCGACAGTGCAAGACTAGACATACTATTAAAAAGGGTGTGTGTATATTATTCTACAGTAAATTAATAAACCAAGTGTAAACGTATGAAAATGTATAGTAATTAATTTGTTACTTATGGTGAAACTATAAAAGTATGCATGTTATAACTATCAGGGATTGGGCGACTTTATATAACGTTTAATGGGATTCACGTTACCTTGATACTGAGGGACTCGGATGGTAAACGAACACTTATCAGACCCTACCGCAGTGAAAGGATCGAATTTAAACATTCTTTATCCAATCATATCAAATTATCTATAAAATATCATTCATCATATGAAATCATATACATAACATCGCCTGATTCTTTTTCATCGGTCGATTCTGACAGGTGGGCGTTCACCATAAAACAATTTCAGTGGAGTCACAGAAGCAACTTTGTAGGTAGAAAGTTGCAGCTTACAACCTCTTCCTTACATCCCCACCTAATTCTCCCTTACAAATCCACCTCCGAGCTTAGTATTGGTATTTAAAGCCCTATTTGTCTACTGCCCTGAACGCAGACAGTCTCAATGGCTTGCATGTAGTATTCATATTCATGAGGTAGCCCGGGTATCGGGGAACGCTTACGTGAGCGCAATCCTGGGCAGAATATAGATGATTTATGTTTTGTCCGTGATATTTTTAGTTCTTTAGTTCGGATGTGGAGTGCAGTGAAGGAGTGTAGTTTTTGTGTGGTCAGTTTCTATGTTATGTGTGATTGAACTGAAGTGAACTGTGAAAGACAGGTGCTTCTTTCATATACAAATAGAAATATTCGATCAGTCGACTCTAGCGACTATACAGGGTGTGTCGTTCACAATCACATTAAATCCTATCGCATATACTTTGTGATATTCTATGTCGAATTGTAAAAAAGAAATAACCTAATCCATTCAGTGGTTTAACCACAGGAGTCATTTTTCGTTTCTATAATTTACAACATGATGTGTAAAGCAGAGATAAAGTTAGGAGTATCGAATGTTTTGATTAGTTGACAGCTGTCAGTTTTTAAGGGCGAATTTCAGTTGTTTGTAATGACTGACTTTTATATGGTGTTCTAATTTTCGCACATTTTTATTCTATTTACTTTATTTGAAAAAATATTGTATTTTTATTTTTACGTATTTTTCTTTTTTCTTTGTGTTAATCGACATATATTAACCAGTATATTAACGCATTTCATTTAATGTGATTATGAACGACACACCCGATATTATATGGCATTCTGAATTTGTTCTATTGTATGATCAATGAACCAACAATATATACTATGTATATTTCGGCGCCAGCCGAAATCAGTTACAAAATGGGTGACTCTTGTGCCTTGGGCATGAAAGTAAAATACATCATTATAACAAAGGTTCATAAAAGTTTATTCACTTCACAACCAAATAAATTATGAATAAAATAAGGATTGGCGAAAACACAAACCAGTGAATTGATGAAACACAAATAGTAATTGCTACTAAAAATAAATTGATTGTTTATGGAAACAAAATTAAGAAGCGTCAATCAGGTTTACAATTAACGTTAAATTCATTAAGTAAAAGTAAATAATAAACGTCTAATTCATTATCAAATCAATAAATAGAATTTAAATAAAATCAAAAGAAAACAATAAAAACACAAAGTATGAATGTAACTACAGAGTTAAATATTAAACAAATAAGGTGACTCAGGTGTGATTAAGGCCTCCAGCCAGGGGCGTAAAACAACTTATAAACTAAGCGACTGCGCTAAGGGTACCCCCTGTGGGGTCGGACCTCGGCTTAGGGCGTCGCTGGGGAGGCAGCAAAGGGACAGGCTGGATCTTATGATCATTATTATTAAATGGGGAATTTAAA
This sequence comes from Helicoverpa zea x Helicoverpa armigera, assembly GCA_033682625.1. NCBI lineage: Eukaryota > Metazoa > Arthropoda > Insecta > Lepidoptera > Noctuidae > Helicoverpa > Helicoverpa zea x Helicoverpa armigera. The sequence goes on from JAWIIS010000045.1 coordinate 9,408,999, forward strand.
GCTACTGGCTCAGCTCGCGGGCTGGCTCGATGAGCAAGGGTCGGGAGGACAGAGAACGGGACGTCGCGGCGGACCTCGCCGGCGAGGTTTGTACGAACGCGGTTTGTGTTTTTGTAGGGTGCTAGTGAGTTTACTACTCTCTTGGAGGACAGTTATCTCATCGTCAGGTTCTAGAAGGGCATGCCTAGGGCGGCGAATCCTACTGATGCGGGAGAGAGTATAATTACTGGCTGACACGATAAGTGAGTTATCGTGTTTCTCAGCGCGTTCGAAGTACCGTATGGCGGCACGCTTCATATACTGGCGGATGGTAGGGATTTTTAAGTCGACATGAAGAATCTCATTTCGAACATAATAGGGAGCTCCTGTGATTTTCCGTAAAGCACGGTTTTGAAGGGCCTGCATTCTGTGAAGGCGGCGATGGCTTGCCTGTGCGAACACAGGGCAAGCGTACATCATGACGGGGCGTATGCACGATCCGTAGAGGCGTAACTTGGATTTAAGAGATAATTTGCTCTTTGAATTGAGCAAGAAGTGCAATCTGCCGTACACAAAGGCTGCTCTAGAGCGCACCTTACGTATGTGCTCGGCGAATGAGAGGCGCTGGTCTAAGATTACACCTAGATATTTGGCATGCTCCTTCCAAGGAATCGGCCTACCAAACATGGTGACTGACGGGGGCGCGGGAGGAAGCCTACGGCGGGGGCTCGAAAAGAGTATGGCCTGGCTTTTGTCGGGGTGGAGTTCGATTCTCCATAGCCTAGTCCAGACACCTAGGGTGTTGCAATAGGCTTGGAGATGTCTCACTATGGCGGCTGGGCTGCGGCCTGAGCAGTAGATTGCCGTGTCGTCGGCGAATAGGGCTAATTGAACATGCTTGTTCTTAGGAATATCGCTAGTGTATAGCGTGAAGAGGATGGGGGAGAGTACCGAGCCTTGTGGGACGCCAGCTTTTATAGGGTGGGCCGAAGAAAGAGTGCCGTCTATGCGATAGCGAAAGGTGCGATTCGACAAAAAGTCTCGTAAGATGACGACGAGACGGTCTGGGACACCGAGTTGGTAAAGCTTGTAAATCAAGCCTTTGTGCCAGACTTTGTTGAATGCCTTTGCTATATCGAAGAGAATCGTACCGGTGAGTTGGCCACGTTGGAATCCGTGGCTCACACCTTCCACGATGCGGTGGACTTGTTGGACACAAGAGTGATGGGTTCGAAAACCAAACTGTTCTAATGGAATAAGACTCTTTGCTTCGACGTAATCTTTGAGACGCTTATAGATAAGTATCTCGTAGATCTTGCCGAACACATTGAGTAAACTGATAGGGCGATAGCTGGACGGGTCTGATTTTGGTTTACCGGGTTTGGGAATACCGATTACGGATGCCTCTTTCCATGCCTGTGGGAACAGGTTATGGGTCATGGCGCAATTGAAGATCGCGGTCATGAGCATTATGAGGGAAGCGGGTAGGATTTTGAAAACTTTATTGGTTATTCTATCTGGGCCCGGAGCTTTACGGGGTTTGAGACGTTTGATGATCTCTGCCACTTCGTCTGGAGTGACGGGAGGCAAGGGATCGTCGGGGTCTTCTTGCGGTGGTAGGGAGGATCTGCGCTCGACCTCGGCTTCGACCTTTAGTAGGTGAGCAGGGTCGACCGGTTGGGTACTAGGCGAGCATTGAGCCTCGAGGCTGTCGGCCAGACATTCCGCTTTTTCATCGTCCTCGAAGGCGAGGGAATTGTCGGGGCGTTTGATCGGCGGGGTGGAAGCTACTTCGTCGGATTTGAGTTTCCTTTGAAGCTGCCAGAAGGCTTGATGAGTCGGCTCGAGTTCGCTCAGCGTCTTGTCCCAGCGCGTTTCACGCATCTCAGCAAGGCGTTCCTTTACAGCACGCTGTAAGTTACGCATGTGAGACTTGTTAGCGTCGCAGGGAAAAGTACTGTAGGCACGGACAGCCGCGTTCTTCTCGGTCACCAGAGCACGCACGTCATCCGGGAGCTTGAAGCGATGAAAGCTCGTCGCTTCAACTCTACGTGAACACTTGTCCACGGTGGATTGTACGTGCTCGGTGAACGAGCCGATCGCGTCCGTCATGTCAGCGACTGAGTTGATTTCATCGGGAATTGATTCTAACTGGGCGGAGGAGGATTTTAAGCTTTCGCTTAGCATTCTCCAGTCCGTGACAATCTGGGTGGGAGGAGGGCGATCCGGGTCGAGTGGGCCTGAGCGCGAGGCTAGTTCCACAAGAACCGGTCTGTGGTCGGAGGTGAGCTCGTGTAGTACCTCGATCGAATGTAAACGTAAGTTTACGTTCTTGAGGAGCGCTACATCGAGAACGTCGGGAAGGTGGTCGACTATATTAGGAAAGTGAGTGGGATGCATCGGAGCGATGACATCGAAGTTGAGGGATTCACACTGATTGAATAGCAACCTGCCTCTTGGAGAAGTAGTGTTGCTATTCCAGGCGGGATGTTTGGCGTTTAGATCGCCTGCTATTATTACAGAGTCGCTCAGGCCTAGTAAGACTCTGAGATCGTTCGTGAAAAGGATCGGGTCGTAGGACTGAAAGGATGAGGACGTGGGAGGGCAGTAGGCCGATACGAGAGTGATCGACTGGTGCTGGGACATGGCTAGTCGACAGATCGAGGCTTCAATGCAGCTTAAGTCGGGGGGGGCCGCTCCGCCGCAGCGGGCGTAGCATTATATACACGTTGACCGGTCCGTCCCCACCTCGCCTGACTCACAGAGTGGTGCGATTACGTCACTTCCAACGTGCGGCGCACGTGTTTTCATAACCTTATTCATCCGCGCCGACATATATATGTAAATAATATACTAAGCACGCGCCTATATTTATGTAAATTCCCAGTAAGCACGCGTCATTGCTTGCCAATCGCTAAAGAATTCATTACCAGGGAAAGGGTCGTCTATTTTAAGTTAAAGCCATCCAACATAGTGACTCTATCGAGTTTATTCTTGATCAGCTCACTTTGTCAACGGGTTGCTGGTTGATTTCACTTATTTAATAGCACTGTTTCAATAATGTTAATAAAGCAAAGATAGTTAGAACAAGAATATAGGTGCCGAATACAATTTATATTATCTCATATTTTTTATCTCTTCTAAGCTATGTTTCCTGGTCAAATCTGCGATTATATACCTAATTTTCTATTTTAGTGGTAGAAACTCACGGCCGAGTTTGATCGAGTCAATAAAACGTTGCTAGGTTTACTAGGCTGATATTATAAGCGAGGACTTTAAACTGGCTCTCTGTCGACTACGACTTCCTCCGATTATTTAGTTTTTGTTTAGCTATAAGTCCTCCATAGTGTACTAAATAATACTTTAGCAAAATGGCTGGATTCTTACCAGCTGATTTTTCATTTCCGGTTTATTGACAGCTCAACTTTTTAATTTTATATTTTACGGATGCCATTGTTGCCATTACACAACGTTTTGATGACAAATATTTTTTTAAGCTACCAACATTCCGGTAGTGTTGAGAAATTAGTATGTTTTTATGTCATTATCTGTTCATTACTTAAGACATGCTTAAGCAACGTTTATAGGTCAAAATAATTCAATCACTACTTAAGGCTTTAAGTAGTAATTAGTTAAAACAATACTTAGAAGATGATTTGTTGATTTTTATAAGTAAGGCTGTTAATTCAAATCCAAAACTATGTTCATCACATTCGATTACAACAAAAAAAAACTAAACGTCAAAAACATTCCATTTTCGAATGCGCTATCTAAATAAAAACCGCCAAACCAAATCGTTCCATTCTCAAAGCAAACCGCTTAAACCAAATACGTTTTCGCAGATTTGAATATGGAAAATTGCCACAACTCCTCAAAATGTCCGGTTAAAACGGCTCCACCAAATAGCGGCCAGCTGATTTGACCTGATGTAGAAACCTCCATGAATTTTAGTTCTGCATTCGAAATCTGAATGAGACGTTCGATTTACGAATTTTGAATGAATATCGTGTGTGATCTGCATAGTAAAAACGTGTTTAGTATTGTAATTTTCATGCTTTGGTTGTTTGTGAGTTATCAAAACAACAGTAAGTATAATCATCGGCACGAATCTTGAGCGCTGACCTTCACCTGCGCAGAAGAAATTTGTTGGATCCCTTTTGTGGTATGAAGTGAGGCGCGGGGGCGGGCTAAAGCGGTGATTGGCCCGCAGTGCATCGCGTCATAGCCGTCACTCGGGATTGGTTCTTTGCTAATAAATCACTTCTGCGCAGATGTAGGTCAGAGCTCAAGATTCGTGCCGATAACTATACTTGTTCCAAATTAAATTAATAAATGTACTGTAAAATATAAAATACTTTTGACGTATCAATGTTCATTATATATGTATTTCGGTGAGCATTCCATCATTGTATCTTTGTTACATTTTTGCAAGTTTACTTTTTGTTATAGAACAAGGCCACTATTCTTTTCTACCACTATTTCTGTACCAAACGCCGAATAGAAAATACAGCAACACACAATACTGCAGCAAAATAAATACCTATTTCTTGAAACAGAAGAAGCAAACGTTTCACAAATCCAGCTCCAACTAAAGGCTAATAATTTCTCTCATGAATAAATAACAAAGCATTGTATATTGTATATTTTACTAGTCGTTTTCCATGGTTTCACCCGTGTCCCGTGAGAACTTACGGGGATATAATATAGCCTTACTTGGGAGAAACGTAGCTTTCCAACGGTGAAAGAATTGTTCAAATCGGTTCGGTAGTTTCGAAGCCTTTAGGGTACACACAAACGAATAAACAAAAACCTATTTCCTCTTATTGTATTACTAGTCGTTTTCCCGTGGTTTCGCCCGTGTCCCGTGAGAACTACTGCCCGTATGAGAAAAACTATAGCCTATATTACTCGGGAAGAGTGTAGCTTTCTATCAGCGAAAGAAAAAAGAATTTTTTCAAATCGGCTTTTTAGTTTCGTAGCCTTGGGGTACAAACAATCAAAAACATATTTCCGCTTTATTGTATTACTAGCTTCTGTTCGGGTGGTATGTTGATAAAAAGTATCCTATGTTCATTTTAGTACCACTAAGAATATGTGTACAAAATTTCATGGTGATCGGTTATTTCGTTTTTGCGTGAAAGCGTAGCAAACAAACGGACTTTCGCATTTATAATATTAGTAGGATTAGTATAGAGATATAGGTTTCTAAGTACACACAAATATTGTGTACAAATAAATTCTTGCTTGAAAAGAAACGTAAGTCCATCCAATCTATGTATTGTCGATGTCTAATACTATCTTCATAATCTGTGAGATTGGACGAGAAAGCGACTTTGTACATATTGGGGCAATAAAAATTCATGATAGGAGATACAATTCTGTGCTATGTATATTCATTATTTTTACATTATACTAGAATTTTCTTTGGTTTCACTCGTACGCTATACTCGAATAGGAAATGTTATATTTATGCCAGACTTAAATCAATCTCCATAGAAAAGTATATTTTAAATATGGTGGTTTTTGGTTGTTTTTTTTTTCTTTTTTGTTAAAATTGTTTGCCTTTGTTTTGCATAAGTAAGTAACAAAAAGTAAGTAACTTTTTTATATAATTTTATATATATGCGTTTTAAAATAAACAAATAGAATAGTTTTGATATAAAACTGGTTGGTGAGGTGGAATAGTTATAATAAACTGCACCCAATGTTTCTCCGATGTTATATTCATCTAGATTATTCTAGATAGACAACAAAGGTTAAGGTGAGGGAACAGTGTCATATGAAAAGCGGATTTCGTATTTTTATACAAGAGGTTACAAACCAATAAATAAATAATTTATTTATTTCTGAACCAACATCAGTCAAAATGGCGTCGAAATGGAGGCATAATGTAGGTACAGTGTTAATTTTAAGTGACTATATAATTTTTTTTGAAATATAGATATTCAAAACAATGAACACCGACAAATAGTATCTAATTTAAATACGAGACAAAAACTCAAATTCTAAAGTAATAAATCGATGTCTTAAGTTAATCATGGGATACACGATATGTGTAAACATTGTTCCATATCAGACCAAGATACGTAAAACATAGCATTTGTTTCATTTATGTCAAAACCCGCTACCTCTTAATCACATAGTCGCCACCACAATCGTCGCCACATTGTCTAACATAAGCAGGGCGCGGATTTAACCGCCGTGCGGATAAACCCCTTCGGATATTCAAGGTACCGCGGATATATCCAGCTATATTCCGTTTTACGGCACCGTCAAGCCGTATAGCGTGTACACGGAGTAAGGAAACAGCGGAGATGCCATAATGCAGGTAGGTCAGGCCTTCTTCTAGGTCAAATTCATACAGCATTCATACAATGACCAAACACCAGCAGTTAGGTAAGAGTGTCATCTGTCGACGATTTATGGTATAAGACCATTATTGTTGTACCTACATTCTATACAAATAAATAAATAAATAAATAAAAAAAAATAAAAAGAAAAGATGTTCAGGTCCAATTTAGACGTATAAGTGCAGAAAAAAACGCGTTCCTCGTCCCCCGTTCACCCGCATTTTGACGCTCTTCTTTCTTAGTAGTATATCTGTAACACGTAAATCTGTAGGTTTCAGCTGTCATTGAACATTCTTGGCAGTCGTTACGGGTAGTCAGAAGCCAGTAAGTCTGACGCTAGTCTAATTAAGGTGTACTGGGTTCCTCTGCTAACTGGTTTAAGGAGGTCCGTTAGGCAGTTGTTCATTGTAAAACACTGGTAATCAGCTGCATCCGGTTAGACTGAAAGCCTACCCCAACATAGTTGGGAAAAGGCTCTGCTGACTTTCTTAGGAGTATTTCCTTATGGCACCTCCGCTAATTATTTTATTCTCCATGAGTAGACCAATGTATACTGCATATTGGCAACACATATTGTTAAGCAAATATCCGAAGCGACAAGCCATCCCTAGTTTATGTGTTCTCATCTTTTCTGCCTTTTGCTTTGAATATATTATGGTGGTTTTAAGTTGATATGTTGGTGGCTCTGTTTTGGATTTTGAGTTAAATAATTCTGTTTCGTTTTTTAAAACAAATCTTCTTCTTCTTTCGTGTCGATTTTTTATTTTCTTTTTTTTTAATAAATTGAATCCGATTTTAATAGTTGCGTGTTTTGCTGAATATAGAAGAGCCCTGAGAATGAAGATGCTAGGTTATGCCAGTCTAAAACAAATGAATCTGATACGAAAACTTGTGATTATTACCCAAAAAATACCCGACTGCACACTAAAAAAAGAGTAAAACAAGCCCCACAATAATATTGATCAATACAACTTTACTGAATATAATTTATAAATATTGATGGAAAGCATCGCAGGCGGGGACCAACAGAGGCTTATTTATAGTCATTTCGGTTGTGCACCATTTAGCAGAATTTTCGTTGGTGGCGGTCAAGGTGGTCCCCGCCTGCGATGCTTTCCATCAATATTTATAAATTATATTCAGTAAAGTTGTATTGATCAATATTATTGTGGGGCTTGTTTTACTCTTTTTTTAGTGTGCAGTCGGGTATTTTGTTTTTTTAATAATAATTCTTTTATTTATAACTTTTTAGCTGTTTTTATTTAACGAAAATGTTGTAGATGTAGAAGACTATGTATATGTAAGTACCATTTTAAATTATTTCGACGACATTTGGCTTTAGATTACGAGTGATGTTACTCCGCAACATAAATTTACCGCCAATGCGACGTTCAAGACGATCAAGACGACGTTCATGCATTTGATCAAGACGACGTGATTGTATCGCCAAAAGAATCGCTTTTTGCTTGCTAACGCATGAGTTGCTTTGCGTTGACGCAGAATTAACATGTTCCCGTGGGAATTTTGAGAAAAAACGTATCCTATATTAATTACTCCCGTGATTGAAATGAATCTAATGATACCGCATACATATTTTTTTAAAGGGAAATTTAGAAAAAATATCCCGTGGGACTTTTAGGATAAAATGTATCCTATGACACTCCCGTAATCAAGACAAATCTAACGATACCTCATACATCAAAATCCATCAAGCCGTTTAGGCTACAGGAGGTCACAAAGGAACAGACATACATACATACATACATACATACATACTTACATACACTCGAAAAACATTACCCTCCTTCTTTGGCAGTCGGGTAAAAATAAAATTCAAAGTCTCTAAAGATTATATAATATATATCGTTATTGCAAAGAATATGTATTTTTCATATTTTTCACGAATTTCAACCAGACATTATTGGCTTATCTTCAACTATTTTGTTTGTATATTAGCTATCCTTTTTCAACAAATTGTTTGCATGTTTCTGTACACATACAATTTATATTTGTCCTGAAAAGTACATGTACAAATAAATAAATCCCAATAAAACAGCGAATGGTCTGTACAAATATGTACAGTATGCAAAGAAAGTTATCGTCCTCCGCATGTTATTTGTAAAAACAATATCCACGATTGTCTATGTTTGTAAAGAGGTTCTACACAGTCGTTGACTTCTTTATGGAAGATTGTACATATAAGTTAGTGTTGTCTTTTTAGCAATGAAAGATTGGAGCTTTGCTATAGAAAATACTAAGTGTATTGACAATCTTGTAGAATTAAATGCAAGTCAAGAAGACTCGTAGATCTCATTGCACAGCATATCTTCTTGACAATCTTTGTAACAGTTACATAAAGCAACCTGGGGCCCGATTCTCCTAATTTTACTTAAGCGACATACGATTCACATTCGACTGCGATCCAATCACGACTCGATTACTATTGAAGCGTATGTGGCATTCCGCTATTTTTTCTTTGAAATAAACGTGTTTATCCTTTTCTGTCATTCAATAATGAATCATTTTGTCTGCAAATGATTTACGATTGCAATATGATTCGAATGTCGTTGGAATACGATTGGTCTTATATTAGTAGCAGAATGCGCGATATGGTTAAAACTGCTATTGTGATCATATTGCGATTCGATTTCTATTCAATTTTGACATTATTAACTTAGGAGAATCGGGCCCCTGATTGAACCAACGTGAAGAAAATGTACGTAATCAGCGCCGATAAGCGCTTGTAGATCGGCGCCGGCTACCATCTTACTTTCTGTATAAGGCCTTATCCAACACTAAATTCGTTGCAGAATTTTAAAATAATTTTGGTATTAGCCTTATCTTAAGCTCTTTTCTTTTATCGACGTCCTATGTGGTGACAATGGGGTGCATTGGCATAACTCTATGCACGGAGTAAGGAAATATAAATGGAGATGCCACAATGCAGGTAGGTCAGACGCCTTCTTTCAGGTAAAATTCGTACCGTCAGAAGTCCGGGTTCATTGAGACGATTTTTGGTTAACGTAACGATTACAAAAAATGGTCGTGTCCAAAGAACCACCAGTCTAACCAAGGGGTATTGGGTTGCCCGGGTAACTGGGTTGAGGAGGTCAGATAGGGCAGTGGCCCCTTGTAAAGCACTGGTACTCAGCTACATTCAGTTATATTGGAAGCCGACCCCAACATAGTTTGGGGAAAAGGCTCGGAGGAAGAAGGTCGTGTCCAAAGAAGGTGTATAAGGGCGTTCTCGACGTTTCTTGTCCACCGCACACCCGCATTTTGACGCGCTACTTTCTTAGGCGATTTTCCGTTAAGGCACTTCTCTAGTCATTTAGTTCTCCATGGATTTAAGCTATTCTTTAGCAAATAGGGCATTGGGAGGTGTCAGGTTACTGCGGTGCTAATGCTGGCGCCGGTGTGCTTTTGTTACGCTCTCATGTCGATGGCTTTATGGGAAAAGTATCGATATTATGCTGGGGCTGCAAGAAGATTGGGGCATGGTAATTATGATGGTAATGGATGTTGAGCTAAAAGTAAATTCTATAAATAAGTACTTTTTGCACCATTTATCAATAATTTTGAAGTCAATTTCAATATTAAAGTACTTAACTGTTTTTATGAAAATCACTTGGTCTTAGCTGTAAATAAATTATAATAAAAAACATTTGTACACTTGCTACATAAAAAGAAATATAAAGTTTCCCCTATTAGGTATATGTAAGAACAATAATATGTAGGCAATTTCCTACTATAGACAGTACCCATATTTACAAAAAATAAACCCTTAAAAACAATTGATTTCGAAGCCAACTCAATTTAAAAAAATGGTAACCGAACCAATTGTATTCAAAATAACCCTGGACAGTAATATCGTTTGCAGTAAATTGAATGGCAAAAAATAATAGAAATGCAAATATTTTGCACATTCATGTAAAGTTTATTAAAGGTTCCCAAATAATCTGAATATTTGTTTATTTCAGGCAGCTGAAGTTGACAATCTCGTTAGTATTGGTACCTATTTTTTTAATAACATAAAAATTAGGTATGAACACGCAGCGAGACCGCAAATTGAATAAATCTAAAGAAATCTTTAGTGTAAAATTGTCAACAGAATAGAAAAATAAAGTAAAGGTGGTCCTGATGGTGGTAACATGGAAGTCCTCGTAAAAAGCATTTTTCACCATTGAACAACTAAGATATAATTATCACGTTATTATGATAGTGTAACTGCATACATGACCATTCAAGAGTTAAGATACTATTCGATAATTTCAGATGCCATGTCTAGGCCGGTGTACTTAATACGACAGATATGCCCTCAATTGGTATAAGTTAACTATACTCTCCATAAACATACTTGTATTTATGTATGTGCATAACTCAATCTACTAGCACAAGTACAAATAGTAGCGCACGAAGTTCAACCCCCACAAATTACTAGCTGACTCACAAAAGCTCTAACATTTTGCCAAGTCATTTAATTCCGTTTAGTTTCAATCGCTAGAGAAACTTAGACTTTACTAAGAAAAGAAACACTATTCGTCGAGTAAGACTTTACTAATTACCCCGGCACTCCCCTTACATTACCATCCCTAATTAGTTGGGGTTATTCGAATGTGAGACTAAGGGTTGGGAATCAAAATGTCTTTAATGAAACGTGTTGGGTTCGTGGTCGGAAAAATAGGTATTGTTACCCTACGTTATATGTATTACCTATAGGTAAATATGTGAATATTAGGTAGATGTCTGTATTGATTTGTAAATGTTGGTTGCTCGTTCACGCAAAATCTACCGAATTTATGAAACTTGGCCGGGTAGCTTATGTATTATTACAGTAATATTTACTTTATTTTTACCAAATGAATGCTATTAATATTTTCCAAAAAAGTTCACTTGAGTAAAGAAAGCTGAGCTGAGTGTTGCATTGGGCAAGCGTGATGGTTAACGCTCAATCCTTGTCTGTTTGAGTGGAGTACAAGTCTTCTCAGCTCAGTAATAATTGAAGAAAATATTACTCAAATAACAGAAAACCAAAATCCACCAAAAAAGACATTCTTATATTCCAAAAGCCAATCGCAATAACAACCAAAGATAATTATAACAGAAGCGATACGGGAATTAAGTCTGACGCATTCCGTGCCACAGCGTAAAGAAGACGCAGACGGTTCAATTAGTGGGCTCGAACGAGTGCTCCAATTAACCCTCTCTCCCCCGAGCATTGCCCACTCTATTAGTCGCTTTGATCTATTTGTTTTATTGGACATTTTGTAAGTGTTCGAATTTTGTTTTTACGTTTTATGTTAATGGTTAGTTGATGTCTTGTCTGAGTTTTTGTTTATGTGGTGTGAAATATTGATGGATAATCAAATGTAAGGACAAAAATATTTAAAAGCGGAAAGTGAACAAAATGTTAAGAAAATTGTTGTAATTGAACACGAAAAGAAAACTACATAATAGAACTTCCGAAAAAACCTGGATAACGATCTCCAAGGTTTCATTTCACTTTTCCCTCCTTTTTTTGGGTAATGTAATTAGGTTAGGTAAACCTTATTCATGTGTAACAAAAAATATCCCAAACTTAACGTCTACATCACGTTTAATCACAATCGAAACCAAAATAACAAACAAAAACCAAAAAACGCAATCCAAATTAAACCGTACTAACAAGCCTAGACCGAAACCCCCGATTTTCCCCTCAGCCGAAACTTGGGGACTACACGCAAATTACAAAGTGCGCTCTCTCTTGTACCAGGGCCAGGGGCCCGATTCTGCTAAGTTAATAATGTCAAAATTGAATAGAAATTGAATCGCGGTAGCAGTTTTAACCTTAGCGGGCATCCTGGTACTAATATAAGGCCTAAAGAAGACCTTCGACTGGTTTACGATTGGTCTGCCATTTGGTATATACGGTAGTTTGCTCTACAATCATATTGCAATCGTAAATAATTTGAGGAATTTTAATTCATAATTGAATCACAGAAAAGTATAAAAACATTTATAAAAAAAAATAAATAGCGGAATGCCACATACGCTTCAATCGTAATTGAGTCGTGATTGGATCTCAGTCGGATGTGAATCGTATGTCGCTTTAAAATTAGTAGAATCGCGTCCCAGTGGTACAGTTTGGGACGGCTGGTAACCGCATGCCAATGACACAGCTGTACCGTCCCACGTTGCGAGACATCCGATGGAGTTCAACTGAAGAGATTTCAAAGGGTTATTTATATAAATGTAAGGGGTTTGAAAATAGAATGCGTGGTTATAATGGTGGTGTTTTGGGTGATAAAAATAGAACGTCTATTTGACGAGAAGGCTCTGATATAGTACTTTGGGTCGTACGGGCTTTGTCGCCCGAATCCGAGATAGCAAACCTTCAAAACTGCCTCCTATCACTGCAAACCTTTAGTTGCTGCTTCTTCTTCTTCTGACAGTTTGTTTAGGCTCAAAAATCAGTATGGAAATTAATAGTTGGCCAGAATCACTTTGAATAAATTCACGATTTTCTTAAAAAAAACCAGCACCATCGGGCCACCTACGAATTATTTTTTTGTTCGAAATGTTTCGCGCATATACGCTCGGATTTGCTACGCCTGACAAAAATCCGCCAGTGTAAGCCTTGCGCTGTTAAATACCCGGACTATTAAATCCTATTGATGTCCAAAACCCCAACAAAGTGCTGTAAACCCGCTTATCCCGGGTATGACCCGGATATAAATGAGAGAACGTGAAATCTGTATTTGAGTTCCCGGTGATAATATACAGTAGATAATACAGTACATACTATTTTGACTTCCCAACTGTTTTCTCTCGGTTTTACTCGCCTCCCAGTGAATTTCCTCCCGTACCCGGACAAAATATAGCCTATGTTACTCAGAAAAATAGTCTAGCTTTCCAACTGTTAAAGGATTTTTCAAATCAATTTAGAGAGGTAAGTTAAGAGCTTTTGGATTTCAAATAAACATACAAAAAATATAGTAACCTCTTTATTATATTAGTACAAATTGTATATTTAAGATATACATGACGTACTTGTATTTTCCGCTAGAATTTATTTGTTAAAATCGAACGCGGAAATAAATTAAAAAACATAAGCCTCAGGCATTTATTTTGATTTGAATAAACAAAATACTGCGCTGTTTTTATTTTTAGAAGCGATAAATAATAATACAGTTCAGTTTTTGGTATGTAAACTTATTAATCTGTATCGAATGAAGTACCTATATCAAAGCTAAAAATCAAACGAATTACTCTGTTATGTTTATTTAAAATCAAATGCAAAATACCAATATCATAATTCAAACATATTTTAGGTTATAAATTGCTTGACGTTTATTTTAATAAATGCCCGTGTCGAATTTAAATAATTACAATAGCAATTTACATTTATAAATCTATTTTTAATAGTCTATGTTATCAGCCAACTTTCAAAAAAATACGAAAAAAAAAAACAATGTGTTAAACCATAAATCGACCTCTTCAATTAAGGAGGTGCTTAATTTAAATTTATTTCTCTATGGTCGTTGTTTATTGCTACTTTAGGGTTCAATGAGTATTTTCAACCTAACCCTACGCCTAATGAGATATGTAGGTACCTAGTGGATGGCTTTACTAAGTACTAACGACCAGTGGGATAATTACGTATTCGTGTTCTGTCAATTAAGATCGCCACACTATTCATTTTGAAAGATAAATAATGTACATTGCTTTATTTAAAGTGTCAGTTTGATTAATTCCAATACATAGATGTATGCACTACTTATTAAAAACCTCGAGTTTGCTGTAATTATCAGATCAACGTTTTTTTTATGTAAACTCTATATTTTTATGTGTTTTTTATGTACTTGGCATAGCAGACAAACCAACACTATTGTTTCTGCCAGTGATTTCATCAGCATCCCGTGAGATCTTCTTCACGTACCTACCCGGGTAAAAGTAGTCTTCGATAAATTATATGTCCAATACTAAAAACACTTTTCAAATCGAACCAATTGTTCCTGAGATTAGAATCTTCAAGCAAGCCGACATACAAACAAACTCTTCTGCTACCTATATAAAACTACTAGATATTCATCACTTGTTTATAACCATTTTAAGGTTCAATAAGTATTAACCTAACCCATGTAGGCTTAATTAGATATGTACTGGATAGCATTATTACGTATTCCGGTGGTTAGACAGAATTCGGGTTAGGTAAGGTAGGTCAGGCTTGAAGGGCAGAATACGGTCGGCCTTTTGTAGAATATGACCTTAATAGTTCGTCCTGATTATATCTACTTAATAATTGCACATTTTGATGTTTCTTTTTTCATATAGTTACATGCTTTTTGGAGAATTTTCACGGTTTAATGCTTTTTTGACAAATAGTCTGACAAATGTTTTTGATAACTTTTTAAGTGTCATATTTTTACTTTACTTATGATATGAATTTTCGTTGTAAAACTTTATAATGTTTGACAATGTCCGTGTACTTTTTTCTGTCTTTCTTTGCAAGAAATACTCTTTCTACTAACACAAATATTTACGGTTTTTGATATCAACCTGACTTCAAAAAATCTCCCAATTAAATACTCCAAGAAAAAGCAGCTAAAATGATCTAGAAAAATAAATCCAAATTGTAACTAACGAGAAAACTCGAGAGCTATATTTTCAGTACTTTACACATTTGTCACCATCAAGATTAGCTACTAATTAGAGCGATTAAGCCTTAGTACGGGATTACTGAACAAAAGCTGATTGATTAGAAGAAAAAATTGTCGGAGTTTTTGGAAAGCTTGCCTGAAGTGTTATCAGTTAATTAATTTTGTTATAGATCTGAGAATAATGCTGGTGTGCTTATTACTTATAATATTTTGGGTAGATTTTTGCTTTGTTAAGTTTTTTTAAAGCTTCTGTTTATATTATTATCTTATTTATCACGTATATATTTCGCTTAAATACAGCATTTTTATTTTATGTAATCTCTAATTGATGTTTCCAATACTTCCGATAAAGTTGTTAATTGTTTAAATGTACTTTATCTAAAATATTTGAAAGATGTAAGACGGAATTATTCGTGCTACATACAGTTTTAAAGCACTTAACTGTTACGTGAACAATAATTTGCGTTAGGGGAAAATACTGAAATAGATTAAGTTTTGTAATACTTTACAAGTTATTTTTATAATTATTATTAAAAAAAACAAAATACCCGACTGCACACTAAAAAAAGAGTAAAACAAGCCCCACAATAATATTTAATTTATAAATATTGATGGAAAGCATCGCAGGCGGGGACCAACAGAGGCTTATTTATAGTCATTTCGGTTGTGCACCATTTAGCAGAATTTTCGTTGGTGGCGGTCAAGGTGGTCCCCGCCTGCGATGCTTTCCATCAATATTTATAAATTAAATATTATTGTGGGGCTTGTTTTACTCTTTTTTTAGTGTGCAGTCGGGTATTTTGTTTTTTTTAATAATAATTCTTTTATTTATAACTTTTTAGCTGTTTTTATTTAACGAAAATGTTGTAGATGTAGAAGACTATGTATATGTAAGTACCATTTTAAATTATTTCGACGACATTTGGCTTTAGATTACGAGTGATGTTACTCCGCAACATAAATTTACCGCCAATCTGGACTGTTGGTAGTGAAGAAGAAAAAGAATTAGGTGAGTCATTACTGCTGAAGACCGTCAACGACGTGTGCCCTTATGCGTGTGCCCGCATTCGGGCTGTATACTCGAGCATATCCCCCTCCGCACCGCGCCGCGCGCCGCATGCCAGGCCACGCCCTATCTTTTTGCTTGCTAACGCATGAGTTGCTTTGCGTTGACGCAGAATTAACATGTTCCCGTGGGAATTTTGAGAAAAAACGTATCCTATATTAATTATTACTCCCGTGATTGAAATGAATCTAATGATACCGCATACATATTTTTTTAAAGGGAAATTTAGAAAAAATATCCCGTGGGACTTTTAGGATAAAATGTATCCTATGACACTCCCGTAATCAAGACAAATCTAACGATACCTCATACATCAAAATCCATCAAGCCGTTTAGGCTACAGGAGGTCACAAAGGAACAGACATACATACATACATACATACATACATACTTACATACACTCGAAAAACATTACCCTCCTTCTTTGGCAGTCGGGTAAAAATACACATCTGAATCTTGGCTAGAATTTCCGAAGCAAGAACACCTAAGTCATTCCTAACATGTAAAACATATGTTAACCCTTACATAGGTATATGTACATACAAGTAACAACAAGAACATGCAGTGCGGTGCCAAAACCTTGACACTGTGTTTGGCATAAACCTACTAGTTTTATGCCAATTTATGCCACATTCTCACTGAAACTGCAGCTTAAGGAACGTAGGTAAACTGTAATGTGGGAGTTAAGTTTAAATGCGTTTATTATGAAAAAAAACACGTTAAGAAAATATGCCTTTGAAATCGGCGTGTCTTTAGTGCCATGTACCACTTCAAAAAGGAAACTCTGTGTTTACCCATTAGTTGAGAAAGTTTTTATAAGCCTGTATAGTTTTCTATTCGATTAATGCAGTTTTTAAAAGCTGGACTTCATCATCATCATCTCAGGCATAGGACGTCCACTGCTGAACATAGGCTTCCCCCATAGATCTCCACAGATACCTGTTGGACTTAAACAACACCTAGTAAAATTAATAACCCCCCTTCTCCTTTACCAAAAATATACCTAGGCTATACTGAAAACGAACAGTAGGTACCACTAAGACCAAAGGTCACCACAGACCACAGACCACAGATTATAACATTAGTCCAACCCTTTCGCACGTCTCTACCCTGTCCACGTACAATCTGAGAGGGCAATCTGTCACCCTCAGAGGCACTTAATAAATTCTCTTCGCGAAACAAAAAGCTCGATATGATCTACAAAGCATCGCCATTCCTTTTTCCGTTGGGGCTTGGAAACAGCGATTTTCTTAGGTGGCAGTTTTCTTTCACGGTTTTATAGGGAATCATTTTCTGGATGTTATTGTAAATGCTTGAGGTAAAAGGGAGGTTAATATACTTCTACCTACCATCTTCCTCTTCCACGTATAACATGTTTTATTGGGCTGACGTAACGTGTTTCTTCTTTTTCCATACTTTTCTAAGGTCATTTCAAAGGCAACCTTCCAGTCACACCGTTTAATATCTAATAAATCTGCATACTTCTGCCGAATTGCTTTGTATTGTGTTAGTGAACCAACATTTTTTAACCTCAATTTCGGCTGACTGAAGTGACTTCAAAATGTTTCCACTTCATGGTACCTTTACTGGGAGCATTCGCCTGTCAAGTTACGTTATACCTACATAGAAGTTTAGAGTTTGGTCTATAAGGTTTAGAGCTTTACGGTACAATACTGTTTAACTGACGCTGACGTCCGATATAATGATGAATTTACTATTTGCAAAGGGAGCACCATTTAGATACCAAAACTGAGCAGATAAGTCTTGAGGTAAATTAGCATTGTTTTATTTGGCTATCAGCTCAGATAGGCAGTCGCTCCTTGTAAAACACTGGTGCTCAGCTGCATCCGGTTAGACTGGAAGCCGACTCCAACATAGTTGGGAAAAGGGCTCGGAGGATGATGACTCAGCTGCATCTGACTGGATACCTACCCTGTGAAAAGATTTAACACAGCAGCTATTATAAATTGAGCTAGACCAGTTAGAGATTATGTATTTGTAGTGTTAATTTCCTCAAAAGTAGCTCAAATCACCCGCTTATTTCATGGCCCCAACATTATCGTGGGTGGGGTGAATATGACAAATGATAGCCAACATTACGATGGGAATTTTTATCTTTGACAGATATAGGTGATCCCGGTGGGACGAAACGTGATATTTTCGAATAGAATCATAAAAAAATAGACTTTTTCAATGCCAAAATAAAACCGTTTCAAAAACAAACGTAACGAAAAGAGATTTTTGGAAATTACATATGATGTGACATTTTATGAAATACGTGACTCGTTTTACGATTTAATTTCAGTAAATAATTTTCTGCACTTTTCTTGGAGATAAAAATATTCTACGAATTAAATAAAGGCTTAAGACGTAGGTCGCAAAATGTCATCCACTTTCGTTTGTGACTCCAAAATCTCTTCAGGGAAATAAAGGCTAAGGAGTGGGTTGAAATCACTGCAAAAGATGACTTAATGAAGGGCATGTATTTTATAATTTACTTTTTTTGCTGAATACATTTTCAGGTTCCGTTTCAATTACAAGAATTATTATAAGAGGATTTCCATTTCCACTTGATCGTGGCTAGGATATCTACCATTAAGTAGACCATCTTGTTGCCAACTTCTTAACTTAAAAACATAACCCTTATCGGCTGTTGGGTAAAACACTGATGAAGGTATGTTGGTTGGTGGACAACATTTAGTGGCGAGTATCTATATCATACTCAACTATAACTCAGTTTATTTATCCAGACCAGATTTAACCTGAGCAGAATAAACAAGCATCATTAATACCACTTAAAACAAAAGACGACATAAAAATTTCGAAACAATCTCGCATGCAACGTAATGAGTTCAAACTACCCTCTTATCTGTAAACCAACAATCAGTAGAAGTTAGTTCAAAAAACCGCTCAACAACATCGAACAAGCTTTCATGAATAAAACATTGAATAACATAGTAAATGAAAGTAACAGAAGCATAATGTTCCGTGCATAGGATTTACATGGATTTAAATATATTTACAGTTTAACTTTATATTTAAAACATCGTAATTAGAGCCTTGCTGCATACTTTAGGGAGCTGTTAGTTTGATCAGGCTCATCTATGTATACTAATATAGTTAAGAGGATTTTTTGTTTGTTTTAAGCTTATATATGTCGCAGGGATATGATAAAAACGGGGATTTGATCAATTCCCTAAGGGATTTGATCAAATCACGGAAGATGTTAAAATAACAACACTATTTTATCTTTTCCCTAAACAAATCTAGTGAATTGAACAAATCCCTAAACTGGTTCAGTGAAATGACAAAAAACATGTCAGTTCTTATTTGTGTCGCGCTTGCAAACACTAGGCAAGCCGTAGGTGTCTGTCACGCACAATGCAAAACGAATAGCCACAAATCAGCTACATGTTTTAATAAGTGATTATTACAAATAGGCACATTATACGCAACTAAAATATTTTTTAAAGTTTGTTCATTTAAAAAAAAAAATATTGTTCTGAGTAATGGTGATTTTTATATCAATATTTCCTTGTATTGCACACACCTGATTATCATAATTATGTAGGTATATCGTATATCTTACCCAATAAACCTTTAAAATATCAAAGCAAAATTATTTTTGTCATTTCACTGAACCAGTTTAGGGATTTGTTCAATTCACTAGATTTGTTTAGGGAAAAGATAAAATCGTGTTGTTATTTTAACATCTTCCCCCGTTTTTATCATATCCCTGCGACATATACACTAAAGGCTCGGAAACTACTGAACCGGTTTGAAAAATTATTTGATTGTGTGGAAGGCACACTGCCCCCGAGTAATATCCTACTTCCTACTTATATCCTACTTATATTATAAATGTGAAAGTTTGTGAGAATGTATGGATGTATGTTATTCAATCACGCAAAAACGGCTGGACCGATTTGATTGAAATTTGGTATGTAGATAGGTGATACCCTGGATTAACACATAGGCTACTTTTTATCAACACACCATGCGGGCGAAGCTGCTGGCGGTAGCTAGTAGGCTATATTGTATACTAGCCGTTTTTCCACGGTTTGACCCGCATATGTTACTTTACACTATTTCAGTGTGTAGCTTTCTAACGGTGAAAGAATTTTTCAAATCGGATGAGTAGTTTAGGAACCTTTATAATACGAATAAACAAAATAATAAAATAGTTTATTTTTATTGTATTAGTATAGAAGAATAAAATTACATAAAATTGTTGCTTGTTTTTAACATTCGTAAAATATGTGTGTTGTATTATTTTACATTCCACTGATTTTTAGATTGCCGGCAGCGATTTTTTTGTTTACTGGTTATTCATAGGAAACTGCATTAATCAAAACTTAATTCAGCATGTATTTTTGGTTTGCATACGAGTGTTATTTAGTCAAATAAATATGGATATAGGTTATGGTTGGATTATCATGTTTTTTAACAACAATAATAAAAATGTGCACTGATTTATTTGATTTCTCTAAAGATTTATTTGAAGACAAAATTTTAGGCAGTTTTTTTAACAACGCCAAAAATCATCAAATTACCCCTTCCACTGTGGGTTAGCAGCGGGTGAGGGAGTGTCAGACTCTTACTGACTAAAAACCGTCGTGTTTCGTCGTAGGCCTTTTATGTACCAGGGCCACGGTAACTCTTTCGAACAATCTCGCAGCCTGGCAGGCCTTGGTTCTGCTAGGCCCCTCTGGAGATAGTCTAGAACCCGAAAAGGTCACAGGTGAATTTTTACCAGATTTCAGGAAATAGTTTCCTGGGGACGCAGGCGGATTCGCAGAGAACAAGTAGTATGTATATTTCAAATCAAGATTCTTCAAAACAAGTTCTAAGCATTTGATTTTCAAAAGTACCTAAATATGTAAATAGAAATAAAAGGACGTCTCATTAGCATTTCTATATAAAGAATCAATTAGACTTTATCTGAAGCTTTGTGCTCACAAAATAATTGAATCAAAGAAATTATTTAACATTCTCTTTGTGACTGTATTTAAGTGTATTTCTGATCTTGAGATACAAAGTTGCTTTGCATTTTCTAAGAAAGCTAGTGACACTGAGAAAGGAAAGATAGCGGAGATGCCATAAGGAAGGTAGGTCAGGCACCTTGTAGGTCAGGATAACAGTTATCGTAATCAGTTACTAGAACTAAAGAGGAGTTTGGGTTCCTTTTCAAATCAAAACCAATCTCCCGAATCTGTCATAGGTTAGACTTGATTGAATGGTGAATTTAATTTGTAAATAACAAGCTGATTTTATAGTTTTCCTCGTCCCCCAAACATCCGCGTCTTGGAGCGCTACTTTCTCAGGAGATTTTACATTATGACATCTCCGCTAGTCATTTGGTTCTCCATGGCTAGCGATATGAAAATCTCAATCCATGGAATAATTTTTGCATTATCCTGAGATAGAGATAAAATATGTTGAATATTTATTTTTTCGTATATTTTAGAGGTCATTGGCATAATTATTTTGAATCATACATTTCAATAGGTAATGGATTAAATAAAATATTAATATCAATCACTATTGAGTGTATCAAAATGGATTGAAGTCATTTTAATTTATTACGAGGTATAAATAAATGTTGAGTTTTTATTTTTATTTACATAAAGGTGAGTGGGGAATATTTATTACAATATTATGCACCGTTAAAGTCTGTACTAAGTTGTTAATGGCGTAATTTTACTTAAAGAGTACCTTTTTAAGTATTCTTTATTTTAGACCTTAAGGTTTGTTTTAGTAAGGAAATACAGGGCATTTTTCATAATGGCATTTCATCATCGTCATCATCATCTCAGGCATAGGACGTCCACTGCTGAACATAGGCCTCCCCCTTAGATCTCCACAGGTACCTGTTGGAAGCCACCTGCATCCAGCGTGGCATTTGCTTGCATACAAGTCACAGTCATCCCCTGTAGTGTTTTACATTAGCGGATTTTTGGCTGTTTCTCTTGTAAACAAAACAATTGACAACTATAGATTAAAACAAGGCCAGCTGAAACCGCGTGATAAGTATGTTGTGCCTGAAAAACTAAGTATGTATATACGCGCGACAAAATCTTAAAGCGCGCTCTTATATAGGTACAACTGTAGACAAAAAAATAAATTTTCACCTCATAACTACTTATAAAAGTCCCCTTACAGTACCATCACCAACAGATTACGACATGACATCAGAATAAACACATATGTACAGTCGTACACAACATTCGATCATACGTAAATACGATTAATATTGGACGCATCTGTACTCGCTCGAATTACTATATTTCATCACGTTGAGCACCTGTGTTCGGCTGTGTATGTTTGTGTGTGTGTATGTATTAGGTAAATGTATTTGTGTGTGTGTGTGTTGGTGTTGAACATTTCAGTGGATAAAAATATGATAACGACTTTTTATTTTGTTTGAAACTAAGTATTTTAAAACTATAATACCTAGTGATTATGTTAAAAGCTTTTTCAGCGCCATTTGCGATGCTAAAGTAAGGGAAAGTTGACAAATATATATTTGTATGGTAATGTGGTATATGTGATATCGAGTAAAGCGTAAAAAATATGTACGTGTAATAACAAATATCCGATCCGAAATATTTACAATCGCAGTTGGGACACATTTTGAAAAACTTGCTTTGATTGAAAAACATAGCTTTGTTTTGAATCAGTTGGGTAAAATAGAAGAAATATCGATTAGAGTAAAAGGAGAAATAAAAATTGTATCATAGAAATTACTGCAATCGACTTGTTATTTAAACTGAAAAGAATTCTTTTCGCTATATTTTAGCTGTTCCCAAAAACCTATGCAGATGTACATTTACATGCATCGTGATTTAGTCTCGAAATATGCATACGTTGCAGTTAGGATGCAGTGGTGCAGTGCAACGCACTTGGTCTAATTTACTATGTATGTATGTATGTGTGGTGTGAGTTAGTGTTTATGAGATCGTTCTTAAATAAGTTAACTGGATGTAGTAGAATATAAATAATCTAAGTAAATAGGAGAGGATTTTATTGTTTTTGTGTTAAAAATGTACAATTTTTATTTATTTCAAATAAAAGTGCCCAAATTAAAAAATAAAGATTAAAAAAAAAGTGTAGGTATCTGATTCAGATTTTGCTTTCTTTTTCAATACCTGTATTTTAATTTGTAAAAATACATAAAATATTCAGTAGATGGATTTCCTTGTAGGAAATTGTCAGGACATAGGTAAGTATATTTTTATTTAAAAAATAAAAGCATCTGTGTCGAAACTTTCCCATTTAATTATAAATACATATTTCTATTAAAAAATCTTCTTTCTTATTTTCCTTTATTTACACATATCTCATTACACTAACTACGCAGTATTTACAAAGAGAATAATACATGTATACCACTTAATCACCCTCTTCCTGAAGGTCAAGAGAAGTAACTTAGAACTTAATCCGAAACTATCAATATCTATACTCACTAATACTTGGATAAACCCACTGATATTAACGACCCATCTCAAGGATAACGCAATATAAACGATGAAACAAATCGTTAAGGAAAACTTAAGTATCCGCACTTATAATATCAATAGGAAGTTTTGTTTGTTACGATTTTGAGGTGAAACAGCTGTACTGGTTAAGGTGAAGTTTGGTATAGAGATAGACGGGACTTTGGAGGTGGTTATGGACTTCTTAATATAGGACGGATGCAGATGAGTATCAAATAGTGGTGTAATGGTGACTAGTCCAGGCTTTCGGTAATTAAATTAAAAAAATTAATTAATTAAATTTGGGCAATCCTCTATAAGGAGGAAACCAACATTCATGTTTAAATGAAGGACGCCAGTTGCCACGAAGGAAAACTTCATCAAAGTTGTTCCATCCGTTTATTTGTGAACAATTAATTTACAAATACACATGTAGACCCACTTACTTACTATGCCCTTATTACTCTCTTATCACGATACCTATAGAAACTTATAGTATACAGCCCCAAACTAATTATTCAGACAACGCCACAGACAGCAACTAGTTTCGGATAAACGAACATACATATGCGCATACATTGCTTTCACCATACTTGCTTATTCCGCTACAGATAAAAGCTAAAGATAAGCAGGAATATACAAATATGGCTATACCTACCCTTTTAAACGAATTGGGATATTCAAACGAATAGCTTCGTGGGTATTGAACCCACATATAAAATTGTAAGAGAATTATTTGGCTATAGTAATTTCGACAATGCGTATGTGCCATAGTGGTGGTGGTGGTGGCCCAGTAGTACCTACCTCTTAATCATGAGTGTGTTGGTTCGATTTCAGGTTAGACAAGCACTAGTACAACTTTCCTAAGTGTGTACTTTCTAAGTATGGAGTGGAGTATGAAGTGTGATCAATCCTTCTCTGTGTAAGAGGAGGCTTGTGCATGCTCAGAAGTTTACGATTTCACACTAGCGGATTTTTTCACGCGTATATTATACCTACTCGGTATTTCTACTTGCGATAGTGTATGATAAGTGTCGTTTGTACCGGTAGTAACGCTCGTATGATCCACAATCACTATTTTAATCTATATTTTGTTCATTAACTCAATAGCATTAATTTACTGTCACACAATCATATGACAAAAATATCAAATTAAATGTCACTTGCAAATGACGACCGTGGTTACCCAATCCAAACCTACTTCTACCCATTACGAGATCATTAACCATAATATTAAGGGTCTTGACACATCAAAAGTCAGCTGAAAAGGAATGCCCACATAAATTTTTAGTGAGCCATAAATTGAGGTATTCTACGCGAAGTTGGTTTGGGGTCCCGTGGTCTGAAGTGTGAAACTATGTGCCAAGTTATTTGGTAGTACGATAATGCTATTAAGGTTAGGTTGGCAAGCTTTGATAACAAAGTTTTGTTAAGTAAAGCTTGAGAATGCTTAATGGGGTGTATGGAAATTATATAACTTTTTTCTGAAATGATAAATCAATTTACATATGTTTTCAATATGCATACATCTAAGATAAAAGAACTATATTTTTTTAAAAACAGTACCTTGCCCGAAGAAGAAAAATAAGAATTCACAGCTTTACGTTTTCATATTATGGTAGCTGTTTCTTGACGAAAAAATACTCCATCTCCTTACGCAGTTTGGATTATGATTATTATCGTTTCGACCATCATTTTCAGAACTCTTCTTCCTCTGTTTATTTCTCTCAACTAAAAATATATATTTACCTAATTTATTAACAACAACTACACAATAGACTTTTCACATCATTTTTATTGTTCCACTGCAGATCACAAGCCTTCTTATTCTCTTCTCACAGAGAAAGACCCAACACGTCTTCAAAAAACTCGCCCTTAACGCAAGTTTTATACCTCTCATGGGCTGTAGCCATAACATTCAACGGGGAACCATTAGTAATACGTACCATATATATTTATTTTTATATCAACATAAATCATTGCGAAGCTTGAACAACGGGAAAATATGACAATGTGTGTTTATATGGAAATGGTTGACGTAACGTTTTTGTATCAGGCTTTTTATGTGGGCTATTTTATATTATAGACCAAATTTTATCTACAGACCGTTCTTCGGGTTGATCTGTAATACTAAGGCTATAATTAAGAGTGCAAACTATTTGTTGTTTGATACACACATATAATAAGTTACATATAATAAGATGTTCTACTTGGTTAAGCCGTGTAATTATAACAACGCTTGCGATTACCTTAATTATTCTACTGTCAAACAAGCACCGATTTCGCTACCTTAGTTAACCAGCGAGACGCAAGCCTTTTCATACTAGCGGTTTTCCGGTAGGAAAAATCGTGAATGAGCGACTTTTGATTCAAACGGGTATTATAGCGCGGAAAACCCGCTTAGAAATTCCGCCAGTGTGAAAAGGCTGTAACATTCGATAATATTTTAGAGAAAAGTGGTCTCGGGTCCCTGAAAGTACCTAGACTGACAACTGAAAACTGAACACCGCACACAGCCTAAAATAACCATAAAAACGCAATCATTCCCAAAGAACGCTATATTGAGTTTTGTGAAATGCGTTGCCAGTTTTAATTGAGTCGTAAGCGAATTGAAACGCATTGCAGAATGTGGTATTCCAGTCTCTATGCAAGTTCTTTATTCGACAGATATTGACTTTATTAAACACGGGTTGAGTAATATCATTCTAGTTTTGCGAGTGTGGAAATTCATTGGGTTTCATATTATTGTTTTGATCTCTATATTTGACTTTTCAGTTCATGGAAAATTGCTTCATATTTATCAAGTCACTGTCGCCTGACTAAAAGATTTGAGAGAACTATACTTAGATATTGTGTGATGAATATGTTTGTTGGCTGTGGTCTGGGTGTTGTAATATGTATCTATTTTATTAATATATACCTAGATATGTAAGTAATTGTGTCAACACCCATAACACAATCATTCAATAGCTTGCCATAGGGCTAACGACTGTTTGACTGTGGGTGGAAAAGTGTCCCGATATTTTTACTTATTAATCTATCAATAACACACTAAGAACACAAATTTCTTTGCCATATTAAACCATAGATAACAAGTCGCTAGTTTAAGGCAAGCATTCTACATTTCATTGTCAAAAAAATATGTAAAAACAATTTGCATTCGTTAGTAATTTGCATACGTGAACCGCATGACTAGCCGTTCTATTTTCGAATCGAATGTTTTTTTTTCTATTTCCATTAACTTGCTAGTTGTTAACCATCACTACAGTTAGTTTTGTATAGAAACCGCACTGGCCAAAAATAACATGCGTTAATTGACGAAGAATAAAAAAATAACGCTTCTATGTTTTTGCTACTGCTAAAAATATTTTGAAAGCGATTCAAATATTGGATGCTTTAGATACTGTTAACCCATTGTATGTTGGACCGTAGGTGTAGGCGAGACACAATTGATTTCATAATTACAATTATTTACAAGCGGTAAATATGAATAATCTCGAGTCAGTGACCCAGTACCTACAATAAAGTTCACATCATATTATATACCTACTAAAACAAAAAAAAATGACCACCCATCCAAGTCGCGATCGTAGCCAACGCAGCTTAACCTCATACCATTCAGCCTGTTTTCACAACCAAGCTACGCATTTTACATAATCAAAAAACAGAAATAAGATATATTCTATTTAATCAATGTAATAAAAGTCAATTATAAGTTCTCGCTTTGTTTCCTATGGGGTAAGCAGAGCTCTTAAAGCCTAACAAAAGATAAATGGCGGCCCATACATCGACACGGAAGCAATTTGTTGAATGCCAGTTACAGGCGACCTTCGGGTGTAGGAACACCTTTACATGTGCTTAATATACCTACTAATATATCCCGTTTTTGTGCTGAAACAGTATTTTTTGAGAAGCGTAATTTTGGGCTTGTTTTCGCAAAATTAAAGACATTAACAAATACTTTTTTTTTTACAAATAACTAAAATTACCAAAACCGGATATGTGATGCTAATTGGCATTACAGACTAAACATTCGACCGATAGCTGGTCTGATAGTAGGCTGACAATTTATTTTAATGTTAATCGAGTTTCCCATTACAGTTTGATTCCATCTGAAATGAGCAATTTAACGGCTAGCTAAAACTTTTAAAGCGGCTTTTACAGAGGCTCTTTAGAGCCAAAACGTTTATTTACCATAACTTTACCAAAATCGCCTATTACCTACAATTTTTCAACATAAAACATAATATATAGGAACTGAAAATCCACCACATAATATCCTTGTGCTCATACTTTTATTCCACCTAAAACACAAAAATCCATCTCAATTTCAGCATCATGATACTCATATCTAGATTATCATGTAATATATTTCCAAAAAGCTGGTTTTGTTTGACGCGACACCAGCCGAGTGTGAAAACCCGGGTATTGTCGGCAAATTGTCTTACAATTGAATTCAGCTCGCGAACTGGGTTGCTTTCTACCAAGAAGCAGGTCTATGCAGAAGGCTTATTAGCAATCAAGTCCTGAGTTCCAGCTTAAGAACAATAACTGCGGGATTGTTCGAAAGAGTTACCGCGGCCCTGGTACATTAAAGGCCTACGACGGAACACGACGGTTTTTAGTCAGTAAGAGTCTGACACTCCCTCACCGCTGCTAACCCACAGCGGGAGGGGTCGTTAGATGATTTTTGACGTCATTAAAAAAAAAGCTTAAGAACAATAATTACTTCATATTATAAAAAAAAAATACTTACCCGCAGTCAGTCTGTCCGCGCTTCACTAAAAGCTACTGTGTGGATGTTCATGTGCTTTTCGTCAATAGATAGCAAGATTCATTAGCAGTCGGTGTGGTAATGTATACTTAAACAATGAAGGTTTTTTTTTATCCCTTAAGGTTCCGAAACTACTGAACGGATTAAAAAGTTTGTTCACTGTTGTGTTCAAAAAAATATCTACTTGAGGAAGTTTTATGTAGTTCCTATAAGATGCGAGTGAAACCGCGGGGAAATGGCTAGTATATAATATATATTATCTCTCGTATTTATTTAGTTATTGATTGATCTCGTAACTTAATTCATATTTCATGTATCATGGCTTAATAATTGATTGATGGATGAAATATAAATAAATTAAAAGCATCTAGGAGTGGGTCTTCTGATCTCATTTTCTCTTTTATAATACGCCATGAGCCGTTTTTCGTTTAGCAGTAAAACGCGTGGCGATTTAAATGTATACCAATTTAATGATATTTTAATTGAAAACCTCCGTTTTATTTTTGAAAACCAGAATTTCAATGTTTATATGTACTTATCTCTTATGCGAATATTAATTGAATTTTATACCAATTTAATGCTATGGAATTTCTTTGATATGACTTTTTATGGGCTTTGTAATAAACTTGCGGGTTTTGTATGTAGTTCAAAATTTTATTGTTGAGTACTATTTTATTTAAGGGTTGTTACAGTCGAGCTGAGCTGTAATTTAGTACCTGCTTTCACGGTTTATGACGCACTGCAGCTTAGTTCATGTTCTAGATCTGATAGTCACCGTTAAAACTTGTTAAATTCAATAAAAAACTAGGGCCAATGCTCTAATCTTGGTATTCTGTGAAAGACATCAGTGATCAGATTAAGCCAAGAAATTGTCTTCACATACCACTAGCGTTCGGGGAAAACTACGTAGTTATTATACTCACCCATTAAAAACTACACCGTCTTGTACAATTCTCTTTTCACAACTTATCTGATACCTAGTCACAACTCCTAATCTATGAACAATCTGCAAAATCACTGCAATCAATTTTCAATTGTATACCACTCACAATAAAACAGAATATCGCATGCCGGACACAAATATATCCATCTAGATAGGACCTTAATATTTAACATTAGAGGTAAGCGATACAAGTACGACATTATGCCACTTCAATAGAGCAGGGAATTCGCGTGAGGCACGCTAAACGTTTCATGTTGGGGAAATATAGGGGGTATTAACTTGAACGGGCACGATGTGGTAGATTTACATCTAAATATTATGAAGCTGAAGTGTTTGTTTGCTTGAACAAGGGATTGGCTACTTTTTATCTTTTTGCAGGAGATCCAAGGTAGCTAGTTACTTGTAATTTTAACAGGAATCGTTTCTTGTTATAGGGACCGAGCATTATTATGATGAATTTGACGGGGTAATCATCAATCATCATGGGCTGTCAGGTCTTTGACAATCGTTACTGGTAGTCAGAAGGTAGAAAGTAAATGTTAACTTTACCCGGGATAGAAACCAGTGAGTTTGGAAAGATAGTCTTACCGGGTTCTTTCAAGAACCTACCTACCTAACGCTCTGCGCTCCTACGCTACCTACGCTCGGTAAGGCTACGGGGTTGAAGATGTCAGATAGTTCCATATAAAACAGTGATACTCAGCTGCATCCAGGTAAACTGGAAGTCAACCTCACCGTACTTATTTGAGAAAAGGCTAGGCAAAAGATGACATTGCTGCAAAACTTATAACGGCCCTGTTCAAAATACTTCCCCGTATATTCTAAAAAGCGTGCATGTGAAAGGAATTTAGCAAAGTAAACTCAACTTGTACGCTTTTGTGAGTGTGTCTTTGTGTGCGAGTGTGTGTGTGTGTGTGTGTGCGTGAGCAATGTTGTAACATTACATTGAATATTATATTATTTGGCACTAGTTTGATTTATGGTAGATTTTACATTATATTGTTATTTCGATGATCATCAGTCATTAGAAATCCAAAACTAAAAAGGTTTTATGTATTTGTGATAATTTCGGCTAATACTGGACTTATTTCGAAAATTATTTTACAAATAGAATGCTACGTTATTTATAAGTGTCACAAATTTTATCTGTGAGCATGAAATCTTTCATCATTAATTAAATAAACCATACGATTGTATTAATCTATAAGATTCTATTTGGGAACGTCAACTATAGTACAAGAAGATTAAACACATTTCCATACCTGTCTCAGTACGGTTACCAAAACGATAGACTTACAAATTAATCTATGAAAGACATAAACGTAATTTACCGCAAGCGCCTCTGTTGCCTCCGAGATCTGTGGTACCTAAGCCTCAAATTTAGTAGATATTAAACATAGTGGAGCTCTTCCTTCGGCACTGAATGTAGTCGACGGGCGAAGTAACTCGAGGTTTTATACAGTTGAATAATTTGCTTTGAAAATGTTAGTAATAGCTGAGACTAGGTTTCAAGTACTTTTTGGCTTCTTTGTTATATTGAGGACACGTATTATTTTTATTTACCTGTACCCACGGTCTCACATCATCATCATCTTCATCAGCCTATCGCAGTCCACTGCTGGATATAAGCCTCTCCAAGTGCACGTCACTGAGATCGATTTTCGGCTTCTCGCATCTGTCTGACATAACCACTAAAAAATATTAGACTGCGTCCTACTCAATAGTTTTCAGAAAAAATAAAAAAAACAGTGTACCAAATATTTGTATCGGATCAGTAGTATTGGCGGTATAATGCGGAAAGCAGACAGGAAGAGTGACTTTTGCATTTTTCTTTAAGATTTACAGTACTTTTGCCAACTATGTCTTACTTTACAGCCAATAAAAATGTAGCAAACTAAGTATGTTGCAGAATTTTATTTTTCACAGTTTTATTTTATACTTACATCCAGAAACATGGGCAACACAAAACACGAGCAGAAGGAGAAATAAAGATTTTTAATTACATTAAAAACAGTACTCCACTTCTTTATAAAGTCCTCAGACCAAGATTTTACACGCTACCTCTTATGCCTTACGCTACTAATTAGAAATACTCAAGCAATCCTACCTTAGCTTTTCCTACGTGTATTTAGACTGGAAGCAGTGTTCAAATTACCTCAAATTGTATAATTTGCTACCAAAATATCTTAGTTTGTGGTTGCTATTCTTTGGTTGAATATATAGCTTGTTACAGTTACCTACTTCTGAAATAGGTTCTACTATTCCTTGGTGGTACTCACTGAGTAGAATAGGAACCCTGAGTTTTATTTTCAGTTCAACTAAATTAGTATTCGAGCTTTATTTTTCGTCTGTTAT
This sequence comes from Helicoverpa zea x Helicoverpa armigera, assembly GCA_033682625.1. Classification (NCBI taxonomy): domain Eukaryota; kingdom Metazoa; phylum Arthropoda; class Insecta; order Lepidoptera; family Noctuidae; genus Helicoverpa; species Helicoverpa zea x Helicoverpa armigera. The sequence goes on from JAWIIS010000045.1 coordinate 9,440,580, forward strand.
AGGTACCTTGAGGTACGTGTTAGTAGAAGTTTCAGACCTCTTTTGAAAAAAATCTTCTGGGGCCCTTCGTGTACCAGAGCCGCGGTAAGCCTTTCGAACTATTTACAGACTTTAAGTTGGTGAAAACTGGTCAAGCTTACTTTTTAAGGTAGACAAGCATAATAATGATAATGTCTTTAATATCTATTTTTTATATTTTTAAATGTTTTTATTTTTATATTTAATATTTAAACATGTAATTTATATGTTGAAAAATCAATAAATGAACTTCCATTGTCTTTATTAACAATAGTTTTATTTAAATCCACTTTTTTATAAATAAAAGTAGGTATAAAGTAACCTCCAAAAGATTATTCTTCAAGCATTCCAAATCTCTCTTCATAAAAAAGTACTAGGAGAACATGACTCAACAAGATCTTCCCAAAACGTTCAACAAAAGTGTTACAACCTTTCAAACCACTAGACGAGTACATTTACTTCGTAATACCAACTTAACAGCCGCACTAGGTACTATAAACTCCTTGGAATTTCTGATCTCCTGGTAGCTACAAAGTGTTTTTACGAAGCTAGTTTAAAAAATATAAGACGTGTTTATGAGGCCTTATCTAGTTCCAACGAAGTTAGCATTTTATATTTTTCGATCGTTCTCGGGATGATAAATTGTTCCTTTGGGGATAGGTTTTCTTGAGATACAAGATTTTTCAGTATTTGACTATTGTGACTTCGATTTGATGTTATAGATGATCTGCATCTCTATCGAATTTTGTTGAGAAGGTTTTCTAACTTGTTTCAATCACAGCTTTAGCAATGGCATTCATTTAATGTTTTACTAGTACTATAAATGCGTAAGGAACTAGCCCTGTTGATCTAATGTTTTTGTGATGAAAGGCAATAAATCTAAGATAGGTGAAATATTCTTTAGTAGTCTTCCTGGAACGTGGGTTTTACCCCCGAGTGTAAGTAAATTCTACACGTAATACAAATACTAATACCATTGACCATCTACAAATTCCGTTTGCAAGTAACATTCTGTCTTTACACAGATAAAGGACACGCTATAACTAGATCTGGCTCTCAACGCGTGTACTAGTACTTACATGGAATCTGATTTAATCAGCGCTTCCATTGCTTTAGTTAGAATCCTTGGTCTTTTCACGTTCACGATGTAAAAGGAGAACTATTTGAAGCTTTGGCTGTCTTAGCTGAATTGAACAGGATTCTGTTTAAAGGTAGTTCAGATGTAGGGCTTTTGTCCTGGTGTAGCCTTAATTACTGGTGTTTTTATCGTCTTTCTGATAAATAAAGGTCTTACGAGTAGGATAAGTAAATCTGTGATTAAAACTGCTTTTGTAAGATACAATGTTCAGTTACCTTTCAGCTACTAACGTGCTAAGGCTAAGCTTGTAAAATTTATGACTAGCTGTGGCCCGCGATATCGTCTTCATGGGAGATATACATAGGTCGACCAAAATACTATACTGTTTTGTTCATGATTCTCTTATAAAAGCATACCTATAAATAGGTTAATCCGAGGGATTAAGCCTAGCTCATCTTATGATTACAAAATTGTCTTCTTCTATTTATTTGCGCCTACGTATATTTTAGTTCCATTCTCAAAGCTATTTTTACCAACGACATGTAGATCATCTCAAAATAAAATACAATAGAGTTTCCTGGAAATATACTTACGCCTTACATACTCGATAATCTTGCAATTCTTCGTACACACCTGCGTGATGTGACGTTATGCTTTGAATATCAATACGAGACATATTTATAAGATAAGGAAAGAAATTCAATTACAGGACAAACGTTTACTTGGATGTATTTACAAAACGATAAAACAATACAGGAGAATTTGTATAATAAAGATCTCTCTCTGGCTGCTTTTCGTAGAAAAAATCCTATGTACGGATTAGCAGATAATTCCTGGGATAAATATTTTAATTCAGAACCAGTTCCATATAGAGTTTCGAAATCAGATACTGTTGATGATGGGATTTGATATACTTATTTACAAATAAGAAGTCTGAGAAGTATAAAAGAAATCTTATTCAAATCGGTTGATAAATGCGCAATCAAGCATAAACAAGATGTATTCTTAATCTCTCATTTCTGAACTCTGAAAGAACTGAAACGGACAATATCCGTACTCTACGTAGACAAAACCACGAACAAAACCTAATAACGGATAAAATAATCATTACTCAAAAACTCAACGAAAATACCTTGTAGTATTTATGTAAACATCATAAAACCCAAAAATAGAACAAGTCTTTAATGGTCTGCGTTCCTGTAATTTTGAAGTGAGCTTATTTATTTTTCAAGAACTGAGCCACTTTCCAAACTTTATTGGCGAAGTTTTAAAAGGCATTGTTGATACCAAATTCAGGTCAGAAGTTATTCTGGAATTTTAGCTCGTGAAATTTTGGGAACACCTACAGACAATAGCGGTTTTAGAAAACTTTCGGGACTTGTTAGCGGGAGTGACTAAGCGAAAATAGATCAAAATGCAGAAATTAACTCTGAAAACTCGTTTTTGTTTGGAATGTAGTCTGAAGTAGGTTCATCTAAAGAATAAATTACCTAATCACTATTTCGAGCAGTTCTTGAATGGTGGTTAAAAAATATGAAAAGATTGAATTTATATATAGTTTAACATTGAAGTGATCTTAATGTAACTTTATCTTTCTAAGTATAACAATATAACAATGAAGCTTATATTTCCGTCTCAGGATAATATTATCAATATATTTCATTTCTATCTGAAGGTCACAATTATGTAGAAAATTGCATTCGTTATTCAAACTCTCTTGTGAGACTCATAAAATTTTCTTGACGACCTCATTATTATCGGAATCCTCAACAAAAACAAATCACAAAGGACTCAACAAATAAAACATCATAAATATTACAATGAAATTTTATTTCCCAATAACTATTCATAATTTATCTTCATAATCAAACGTATATTTACATAGTTCTAAACGCTTTTCATCACGTTGGCAACAATAGATAAAGTTCATTTGGTTGGCCCAAGGCCGGTACATTACAAGCTAGGGCTGCGAAAGAAATCACAGGTATTAGGAACAGTGTTCCTTCTGCTATATAAAGTATTGTTAGGAGTAAAATGAGCGTTCCCACTGTAGGTGGATGTAGTGATTGAGTCCCGGCATGCAGTTCTGCTAGACTTTCTTCTGGAACAAATGGATATGTGTTAGTTGAAGAACATTACTTTCAATTACCTACATAATATAGTATCTTTGACTGTCAATAGTTGCAACTGTACATCAGTCAGAAAAATATTGTGAGATCGGTATTTATAGTGGGTTTTCACGTGGTGGTTTTGAGGTTACTGCAGCTTGGAAAACAAAGAAAAATCATGCCAAATTCATGGTGGCATTAGGTACACGCTAAAAAGTGTTTTAAGTATTTATTTTAAAATAATTTTAAGATTACAGGTGGCAGCACACGCTAAAAAGTGTTTTAAGTATTTTATTTAAAAAAGATCTAAGATTACAGTAAAAATGCTAAAAGATGTAAATCGAATAGAAAATACTAACATTATATAGATCAAAAGATAAGGACTAGGTCAACGTGAAATCTTACATTCTTCTTTCACTTATTTATATTATTTTCAGTGCTACTACAAACGGGAACATTATTATTAAAGCCACGACTCTCACTTTGAAGTTTTCTTTTACTACTTAAATCAGTTTTTCTGATACTCGTATAAAAGTTCGGTGTTTTCTATTTGCATAATAATATCATTTGTGAGTTGAGATCGAAGTTTCTGGAACTTTTTTGGCTCAAATCTCAATATCAAAGATTGAATATTTTGATATTTGCCATATTTTTCGGTTAAATTTAACATTATTTCGAATGATTTGGCGATCAAATGTGATTGATTTCTTGTATTTGGAAATGGATTTTATATTCATGCAATTTTCTAGCACAACCATTAGTTTAAAGCCACTCAAAATGATTGTTGTTTTGTAATCGGCAAATTGCACAAAAACTTTTTCAATATTTTTCATTTCGTTTATCTGTATGTAGAATATTTGTTATGATCGATTTTAGACCAAAAATTGCAGCGATGCAGTGAGTAAGTATATGTATGAGATAGATACTGTGATTGCTTACGGTTTGTTGCTGTGTCTTTTATTTAGATACGTGCTTATGCTAACATCACACATATAATACCCATTATATTGCTACAATACGTACCGTTAAGTACATGCACAGACACGGTATGAGACCTGGCGCCTCTGACTGCACAGGTGTAGTTGCCGGCATCGCTGCTGTTGACACGTGCGAGCCGCAACTGGCTGTCAGCGCCCCCCGGCACTTGTTCTGTCTTTACACTGCGGAACAGAAATATTGGGTCAGTGATATTAAAGGTGAAATGTATATTGTAACAGTCCTGTTGTCGAACTGGGCCGCACCGCGCTTTTTGCATGAAAAACGAGGATCGTCCGTACCCTGTACGTCTAGCGCACCGCTTCGGCATCGCAGCAGGCCATCAAGCAACGCATAAGTTAAAAGCGCCCTATATTACTGTAAAGTTCAAAATACGTTTATTCGCATGAAGCTGCTATAAACATAGTCAACTAACTATACTCTCGTTTTAAGTTGGTTAAGCTAGGATGTCTCTAAAAAGAGACATATATCATTAACTAAACTTTTACAGTCATTAAATTAAAATGTCCTACTTTCAAAGAAAGTATTACAATATTCAAGGCATCAGCGTTCTATTAGGTGGTTGTCAACCGTGTTTTGAGCGGGATCTATTTAAAATTTCATATATGTCTGGCCTGGCCGCAAGTTCTACGTTTGCGTGGCCCGTTAACATTGTATATTTATAAGCAATCCGGCTTCGCTTCCCCTTTTTATCTGCACTATAATGTACCGATAGAATGTAAAATAAACCATCATTGCCTTGTTTTGTTGGGTGATTTGAATATTTTATGTTTTAGGGTTCGAGTGATTTAGGTTGGTATTTAATTTGTGATATTTATTGGTAATAACATGTTTAGTAACACAAGTACATCTATTTATGTAGCGGCCATGACAAGTGTTAAATAAGGCATCGAAAAGTTGAAGTTTACATTAGGAGGAACATGTACCGTCTTACCACAGACTTACAAAAACTTTTAAACGTCAGTTTAAGACTTGTCTAAAAAAATGTCTGATTATGACGTTGACATATGGTTCATTTTGCAGCCACAATTTTTTTAGACAAGTGTAAAACAGATGTTTAAGTTTTTGTAGTAAGGCCATAGAAGTTTAATTTAGAGTACTCGCTCACTGCAAACTTTTACTTCGGTAGCTCGCATATTACAAAGATGAGGTAAAAAAATTGCCAACAAATGCCTTTGTCAAAAATTTTAAATTGAAAAAGATTCTGTTACAGCCTTCTTGTCGTCCCACTGCTGGGCACATGCCTCCTCTCACACGGAGAAGGATTGAGCATTACCTAATCATCACGCTTGCTCAATGCCGGTTGGTGATTTTAGACTTTAAAGTCCAGGTTTCCTCAAGATGTTTTCCTCAACCATTGGTGTCCAAGATATACTTAGAAAGTACATACAAACTTAGAAAAGGTCGGACTGGAAACCGATTCCGACATAGTTGGGAAAAGGCTAGGCAGATGATGATGATGACACCACACCTTTTAGCAATTTAAATATGCGAAAGGTCACGTATCTCTTTTTTGGAAAATATATGAAGTAGAACTACTACTACTCGTAATTGCGAAATACGCGACTTAAATTGTAAACAGGATTAAATGGCTCACTCAAGGTCGTGTTCGACCTCTTCAAAAATTTGCTATCTATAAAACTTAATAAGATAACATTAATTAGAGACACGTTTTTAGGGTGGTTTTGCCACGTTAACATCAGAGAAAATTTGTCCGTATTACTTATGTAACGACTTGGAACGAAACCATAGCGTGTTTTTATTTGAGCCAACGCCATCTATCGAGCAAAAAGACATCTTTAATGTCAAGCTTTTCACATAAAAATTGAAATCATTGAAAAAGTTAAAAGAAACGATATTTTTTTTATTATATCTTTACCTCCATCGAACCTGCAATGGCAGTCATAATTCGCTTTAGGGAAAAAACTTGAATAAGACTAAAATGAAAAAACTACAAAAAAAGAGTTTAGATGTACACATGAATGTCTAGTTTTTACCCAATGTTGTAATACCTTACCTTATCTTTTTTATATAAATAATAATTTGCCACAAACAGTCCAGGGATCTTTGACAAATCCAATGACTAACTTCTAAGTAACATTTTCAAGCAGCAAAAATATTATGTAAAAATGTAGAACATGAATTTTGTACTTGTCTTATAAATTCACAAGTTTGTTTCTTAAGTTTAGGACCTTGAAGTTAGTTTAGAAGTTGTCTTGTTAATTTGACCCTTTGTCTGTCATCAAAAGTAAAGTGAGTTTGCTGGTAATTCTTTTTCAGCCTCAAAAATAGGCTCGGGAGACATTTTGTTAAAGTGTATAAACTACATTTTGAAGAATTACATAAAGAATAGTTTGAAGAAAATAGAAAGAAAATATGATAAAAATAATACTTATGATAAAACTACTGAAAGAATTGTTTCAATCAAGAATTCAAGAATGACTGTACTAATTTAGCTGAAAATTGGTGCTGAGGAGAAGGACAGAATACTTTATCCTTCTGCTGCACCAATCGAACTAATAACACTATAAAATATTGCCTATACTTTGATTAATAACAATAACTTTAGTACTAATTCGAACTCTATCTAAAAACATTTACCAGCATTCATGTAACACTTCACCAGTATAAATATTACCAAAAAAACTACACTCAAACTATAAGCACCTTACATACTTCAACATACACGTTATATTAAAACCTGAAACTTTAATGTAATTTCATAAGTAAGCTTAACCCACTAACCAAGTTCCAGTATTTAATAATTTACACATACTTTGACAAAATTTTCTCTCTCTCACTGAAACATAAATTGAAATAATCTAGGTTCATTAAGAGTAGCACACTGAAGACTTTAAGTCGACCGATAGTTTGTTTGGGCTCATAAATCAGTATGAAGATGAATGGCTGTACGGACATTACAATGATCAGGTATTTAGCCCGTATCAGGTCTCCAGAAAACTTCTTTAAAAAAAATGCCAACCATCGGGTCAACTTTCGGCAGACTGTTTGTCTGTAGTGTGCGGGTGCTCTTAATCTCTCTATCATGTGAATATACGGGATTAAAACATTTTGAGATTCGCTGACAAAAGTACTATGCTTTGATGAACGCGATCTAAATGTGCTTAAACGTACAAACTAAAATGCTGACTATTTAAAATGGAATCTTTTGGAACGTCAAATATCGTGAGCATTAAATTCTTATTCGAACGATGTTCCCGCAAAACCTTAATTTTCTGAGTAAAATTAAACTTGTTCTATTAAAAAAAATCCTACTAATACGTGGGTATCAGTTGGTTACCCCTTCACGCAAAATCTATTGGTTGAATTTTGGTGAAACTTGACAGTAAAATATTGTATGATCAGACTAACATATAAGCTACATTTCATCCACATTGCACACGCAGCAATTCTCTCAGAAACCAGCAAAATATGACAAAGCAGTATAAAAGTCTTTCTTTAAAACCCCCTTGAACATGGACTTCTCCAACTTCCCATAATTATTAGAAGAATATGCTTACCTGATCCCTCCCCTAGTGGTGTCAGCATTGAGTGCCCTCCCCTCGTGAAGCCACGTCAGCATGGCTGGTGTCTCCACGTGCCTCGCTCTGCAGACCAGCGCTAGTGTCGACTCAGCTTCATAGTACTTCTCCAGGAGTGGTGCTCCGGCCTCGTCGACCACCCATACTTGGGGAGCTAGGGGCAAAAATATGAATTAGGTAAATTTTTTGTAGCCGTCCGAAATAAAACTTTGATAAGGACAGGAGGATGATGATGATGATTTTTTGAAGAACTAGAGACAGATATCAAGGCAATTTTGAGTTACCTCAATTTTTTTAAACTAGCTGGTTGAATTTTGGACAAAATAAGAACAGAAAGCCGTCCAGATATCGTGTTTGGGTGTAGAAGAGGTGTACAGTATTCCCGGCACCTGTTGTCTTTTGTACAACTAGATGGCGTTGCCACGTTTAAAAGCAGGCTATGGTTTCGTTACCATTTTGAAGGTTGTTTATTTTTGTCAAAATTGGACAAGGTAAATTGTAAGATAGCTTGCCACAAATTACCTACTCAAAAATGTCAGCGAGATCTCAGGCTATTCTGTTTTTCACCCAATAGAAAGGTTGAAACAATTTTACTGATAGTAAGTTAATTAACACAACTAGAAGTATACAGCTTCACTATTACAAAAAAAAAATTGAAATGTTATCAATACCAAAAATGAACCTTCCGTCCTTAGACAAAAAGCTCAAACTTAAATCACAACATTTTAAAATAAAATACAAATTAGTAACAAAATTAAACCGACGACAGCTCACAGTAATCCTCATTATGACTAACACTCATTTAACCCAGTTACACTATTAACTGTAGCACACTTAACTGAAGGAACTCGTTAAAACTTTCTCCTAACTATTGACGGTGACAACTCGATTCTGAATCGAGAATAGCTTACTCGACTTACGGGAACCGAGATGATGCGATTATTGTGATCTTAATCGAGTTGCTTGAATTGATGTCGTTTTGGTTGTGTACTTACGTTAAGTCGTATGGTGTATTTATGCATGTAAATATGTGTACCTCAGAAATTGACCTATGTAATTGAGTGAAAAATTCAAATCATATTTTGGGGCAACATTAAGGACATACATACATAGAGGTTTTACATAAGAGAGTACCTACATAGGAGTAATAAATATGGAGTACATAGAGCGAGTACATTATTACATCAATTAATTGTATTTAAAGCTAGATCACATTTTCTATAGATACGGATTAAAAACGACGTGGTTAAGTGGGAGACTTTCCCATACATATTAGAGAAGTTTTTTCCTGCTCTTTCATCGCATAATAAGCGTTAACCCTTTGTTCACCGAGGAACACAATTAAAGTCTATCTCACATAAAGTCAGATAGCGCAATAACTATCAATAGTAAAACTACATCAAAGACCCACTGTAATATCGCCCACAATTCTTAGTACCCCCACCAATATAGGAGAAACTTCCACGGAATATCCGCCACGGAATACCGTAAAATCCTAGACATTAATAATGCTGAAATATCGATTACAACGTGGGAAATATCTTTCGGAAATCTTCGAGAGCGGCCGAAGGTCGAGTCTCCAGATAATATCTTACACGTTAGCTAGACTAAAATGGAAAAGACAATTTCGGTGAAAACTCTGCCTAGATTTCCAGCCCAGAAAATTTAGAGTAGGATTAAAGTAGCTATATATTTTGCCGGTAACCTTAATTTCACCGGAGTATGGCTAAAATGTACCTACATTTTTTATGAATGTTTTATCTCCACATTTTCTCTTTCAGCTCAAATATTCATAACATTCATGCTTTATCCTTTATATAAATATCAATAAAACCTTCTTACGTAGTTCTTAGTAAGTAATATCAAACTACTTGGATAAGGCGTACCTACTACGGGATCAGGTAAATATTCGGACCAAATCTGTTTGATTTTGCGCAGTTTTGGCCATTTTATTAAATACCTACAAGCTAGTAAAACTTATTATCGAGAACTGACTTACACAGGTGTATGTAAATATTATAGTCATTTATTTGTACAGGAAATTGAGTCAAAAAGGATGATAAACCTAGCAAATATGATAATCGGGGCGTGCCTGTTCATAATGTACATAAGTTTTACCTAGTAAAAAAATTAAGTGAACCCCACTTTGATGAAGTTATTACATATCCAAGCATTTATAACTGTCTAAAAAATATGCTTTTATTACTGGACATTTTAATACTTTTTGTATGCAAATTAGGTAGCACCAGACCGAATGTAAAGCCTATCCAAGACAGGTCTCGTTTAATTTGATAAATCGTTCCGTTAATAATATTCAAGTAGCTGAATAAATTTCATGCGGTTTAATGATTTATTAGAGATCAAAGATATTGTGGCTCTTTGTTACAATTTTGTATGTAGACCGTGTAATTAGAGTTGAAAATAATAAGTCTTTTTTTTTTTCGTGGATATGCTTGAAACTGCGTGCTGTGTTATAATTACAAACATAATATCAGTCTGGTTTATATTTATTTTGATTTTGAGAAAAGATAAGAAAGTTACACTCTGTGTGTATTACGCAATTGTACTAAAACGGCTGAATAAATTGAGATGAAATTATCGAATAGTGACGAGGTATTCTGGAGACTGATGACAAAATATTAAAGTAGTTCATCACAAGCGGAATGAAATTCAGCAATTTCTCTAACTGCGATCATTTATCAGTTAAACCATAATAATAACCCGGTAACCACGCAACATATTAACCTTACGTTAAAGTAGGAAAGTTAATTTGTTTTAGGGTGCTTTACTCAAGTTAATACGTGATCATGTTACTGTAAAACATCAAAGGTAATGCTTCAGGCAATTTGGTGGTGGCGTAATATGCGTATTAAGTTGCGACTGGGAGCGTATGCTGTAATATTGCAATGGAACGTTACCTTTAAAAAGAAGTAGTAAGCGTTATAATGCAATTTTATCATCAGCCTTTTGTTATTCTTCTACCACTGAGCTTATTCTCATGAATAAGTTTTGTAAAAGCAAAAGAATCTCTGTGTGTCTGTCGGGCTTTCACGTCATAACTATTGAACTGATTTGAATTACAGGTACACAATTAGTAGTCAAGAGTTTGAGAAAGGAAAAAGACTGTAACTTTTTTTTCTGGACCTGGTAAGTAGTTCTCTTTGGACGATATTGATACATAGATGGTGATGATATTAGACAGAAGCGTAATAGTTTTAAACAGTATAAATACATTTATCAAAGAACTAAATCAACAAATCTTAATCAGAGAAATCTTGGTCAGACTGTCTACACCTTCTAGAAGACTTAGCATGTCCCAAATGACGACCAAAAAGGGTCAAAGTTGACCTTCAAGGTCGGATATGGCCGTATTCCGGTAAAAAGACCCTCCAGGGACTTACAGCATACATTATTTATGAGTATGTCGTACAGATGATGGAGGCGGGAACTACTACGTGATTAGCTTTGTAATTGCTTTTCTATGTTATACTAGTATTTTACCCTTGAGGATGAAGCTGAGCTGAATATTTGAGTTCAGTTTTTGGTATAACAACAATTTTTCATAGTTATGTAATTTGAGCGAATGTTACATGCAAAAGTGTGGATGTCACAGGTCCTTGTAATTTCTGGCATACTTAAAAGGTCCTAAGCAGTATAAATATAATAAAGGACAATAATATAACTATTGAAACCATTTATTTGTGATGTAAAATTGACAATTATATGCTAGAAAGTTACATGAAAAGCTCAATTTCTTATGGGAAATTCAACAAGATTTAAAACCCACATACGCTAGGCTGTTTACCAATCCATTCCGTATGTTCCCATTAATATGTATGCAACACATAACACATCCCTTAAACCATAAACATAACACTTACTTCGTGCACTTAGATAATCGGCTTCTCTTGGAATACAGTGCCGGATTTAGTTAGGCAGGGGCCCGAATCTTAGAATCTTTTAGAAGTTCCACTGTTAGAAAACAAAATATAGCAGAGAACAAAAACAGAATACGAGCGGTAATCCATTGCGCCCAGATTTTTCCGCCTATGTTGGGTCGACTTTCAATGAAATCGGATGCAGCCAACTATCAATGTTATACAAGGAAAAATTACCTATTTGACCAACCCAGTTCAACGGGAAACATGATAACCACTGGTAAGATGAGACTAGTGGTCTTCCTGGTTCTTATAGTACGTACAGTCAACTTCAGATCAGTGGTAACAGTTTTATAGGAAAATCGTACTTATTACTATGGAGTTAAGGTGCATGACAGTTACCACTGATGTGCGGTCTACTGTACCATCGGAAACACAAGATTAAGAATGAATTAATGTTCGAAAGTAGAACACAAAGTATCAGTAGACAGTTACATATTTTATTTTAATAAGTGGCTATGTTCGGCTGCCAGGGGCCCATTTAGACGTGGGGCCCATCGTAGTTGGTACTCTTGCTACTTATTAAATCCGGTACTGCTTTTAAGGCTAAACAAATGATACCAACATTCAGTTTTATTTCAAGGCAATACGGTTTTAGTAAGACCTAAGGCTTCAGCCATTTTCTTAGTCTATTGCTGGGTTCCATTTAGCCTAAAAAGGAACGTGTAACGAGACTGTTAGAAAGGAATGGTTTTATGCGGAACAATTGTAGGAATAAAACAAGAGGATTTGCTAGTATTGCTAAGTGAGAATTCTGGTAATGTTCTTAATAGTCTGATGTAAGTAGACTTCGATTTATGTTACTGTGAGCTGTTTTAATATCCTGACGAAATAACTTGATAATTGAATAACTTTATGTTGGGTAGAAAAATGCTCTGATCATTACATGTAGAATTAATGAAAATTGCAGAAGGAAATAAAATTGTATTTTTTCATGGTGGAAGTTATTATAATCAGCCATGGCAATGTCTCATTGTTGTAACTCGGGGTTTGATCACACAGAAAAGGAATAAGCATTAATCGCTTGAGGTAGATTGTCGATTTCAGAATTTAAAATCCAAGTATCCTCAACATGAGTTGAAATTGGCAAAATAAATCCTTAAAACGTAAACACCACTTACTATTAACATGCAAATAAGTCCTGCTGACTCTAGGCGGGTGCGTTGATATCTGACATTCGTACACTCCCTCGTCATCAGGTTTGACTTCCCTGATGAGAAGCCTCCAGTTGCCAGGGTACCTCCTGGCTACTGTCACTCTGTTGTCAGCAGCATATGTGACTGCTCCAACTGTGAGGAGCTCTGGCATCTCATCTTTGCCTCTGCGGCGTACCCAGGACACCTGGAGAAAAAAATACTTGATTAATATTGACTTAAGAGTGGATTGAGATGGATTTTTTGGGGAAAATAATGACTTTTTTGTGATGGGAAATCATCAGATTATCCGCAGCGGACTTCAGTCTTTGCTGACTAAAACCCATCGTTGTTCTTTCTGAAGCCTTTTGAAGCAAGGCCATGGTAACGAATTAATGACATTTGTTTCACTAGTTTCTCTACAGGCTCCAAAGTGCTTAGTTCCAAATAAAAACGATACTCAGCATTAAAACACAAAAAGCTTGATACCGTACGCCATTAATATTAAACGAATGATTTAATGTTAGCCCGTCCAAAATCCCTATCCTACACGAGAGATAAGCTCAAACATTCAAAATGACCCGGAAAATTTACAACAAAGCTATTTACCCAATCCATTACCATCAAAAACTTTCCGGGAAGTAATTTACCAACAAAATAATTCCGAAAATAAATTCTGTAAAACGATTTACCACTAACATTAATAATGTGATTAATAATCCCCAGGTGATTAACCCATCTGCCAGATAGGGCATCAATTGTTGTTCGCTCGTTAAATCTTCTTAATGTTCTGAATGACGTTACAGAATTCCCAATTGAAAATTCTCCATGAAAAGTTAGGTGATTAGCAGTACTTTGCATCTTCATCAGCGTTCAGGATTCCTTAACTGGATTGAGTGACAAATTGAGCTGTTGGAAACATTCGTTGGAATGGGAGATGAGAAAAATTTACTGATTGCCCGGTGCTTTAATTTATGGACTGTCTTTATTGGTTTGGTGAAAACGAGATTAGTATTAAGCGTGGTTATATTTGGTTGGTATTTTTTGAAGATTTTATTACTTAGGACCTTATTACCTTATTATTTGGGCCCTCAATATTAGGAAAGTACTAGGAATGTCTACACCTATTCCTACCTCTTTATTTAATAAGATTTTTTGGCACATAGATTGTAGGTATTTATTCATTTGCTTTTCGAGATCATAAAAACTAAGAAATTAATATCTTGGGCTCTTATGGGCTAATTTAATTATTGTCCAATTAAAGATCGATTACCAAAGGTTACATTGTAAAAACTTGTCAAAAATATATATTTTTACTATAGGCACTTACAAAACCTGACTAAAAAGATTTGAAAAATAACACAAAATATTGAAAAATAAAGCAAAATAAATAAGGATCATAAATTTTTTCGATACCCCATCTTTTGTATCGGTACTTTCCTACAAAAAATAACGTTATTATAATATACAAGTTTGTATAAATAATGAGTCGTGCCCTGAAACAACTTGCAGAACAAATATAACGAGGTATTATAGCCTCAAGCGGGTTCCGTACAAGCCGTAATTATGTTTTTCGTAAACAAAATAACTGAAGTTGCCTTTCAGTTTTCTAACTGACCTGGATTTTTTAACCATTGTGGTGTATTGAAGTTAACATTTTATTTAATTTGTTTAAATAGTGTGCAGTCACAATAAGCACGCAGCTTTTCAAAACTACAAAATTCGACCATTTAAAAATGCTATATAAAATTCGATTATTTAAAAAACTGGTCCACGCATATTCGTGACATTACGTAATACACATAAAAACCTCCGCCTTTTTCCGAAGTCGGTTAAAAATCAGGTTTTAATTTATGTTCCACATTTACAATATTAAGGTTTGGCTAATACACTTAAGCGCATATAACTTGGTAACAAAATAGAGGTAAATTAGCGGTGAAATAGCGTTGCAACAATTGCACCAATGTAGTATCGTTATGAATACCCTTACACTGGAGACTAAACAGTTGACCAGATGGTTGCCAACAATTGATTTCTAAAGAAAATCTTGATAACAATCAATGTTGCCAGCCGGTCTGGTATCGGCTAAAGACGTCTTCTTAGTTATGTGCGTACTTCTCTTCATACTGATATGAACCCAAACAAACGATCGGCCGACTAAAAGTTTCCAGTGTGCGGGTACTCTAATGGCTGCGTTCTAATCTTCAAGTATTACACATTCCTGCTTCCTACAGAGAAATTACACGCGGATGTGCATGTATATGCTTGTACTGAAAATTGTGGATTACATTGTAGAATATTGGGCAGATTATGATTAGTGTACCTGAACTATGGTGGTTTTGAGTAATGGATACAAGATTTTACGAGAAAACACTTAAGTATGTAATGAAAAAAAAAACTATCTGTCGCGCTTTCACAACAAAGCTAACAAAACAAAAGCAAAGCAACCCGATGTAAACGTTGGTAATTGCCGAAAACAGTATTTGGGGATCAATATTATTTATTAGCTCTCTGAAAAATTCCGTTTTCAATGAAAACATTGTTTTAAGAGTATTTAATGAAGATTAGCAGCTAAATCATTCGATGCCTTCCTCAATTTACTAGCGCTATCAATTTACGAAAGTAGGTAGTAGTAGGTAACACCTAATCACTCATATTCAGATAAAAGCCTAGAATTCTAACAATCCCAAATAACTTTAACATTAAAACCACAAATCCTTAGAGATTAACTATAAAATATTAATACACATTATTATTTAAAGTGGGGATAATTTTCCCGGTTTAAAATTTAGCTGTCGATTCATAATCCTTTCTTATAGCTCCCGGGGCGACCACTTTGCAGACAATAGCTGTAACAATTCCAATAATGAGACTAGATGGCGCCACTGGAACAACAATGGCGGATCCTCCCGCCATTAACGAATTTTAAGTCTTTCTTGTCCCGATCGGTCCATTAAGTGGAGATGAATGGAAACTTCTAGAAAATGGATTTATGAGGGTTTAGCTTGAGTGATGGTGTGGTGTTCGTGGATTGGGTGACCTTGTTTGAACTGGTTTTTGGAAATCTAGTTATCTTTAGAGATTATTTGAGGTTTAATGATATGATGTTAAAATTATGAAAGGATACACTGTAGCTTTTATTATTGATACCAAAACTTCACTTAAAGAATTAGGTGAAAGTAGAACCGTAGAAGGTAGTTGAAGGCATTCACATAGTTCAGAAGACATTGTTTCAGGGTCAACATTCACATAGTTTAAAAGGCCTTTATTTCATATAGAAATATCCCAGGTACTTTCGAAACTTCAAGAAACAGCAAAAAACTCCTTAGCCTCTCTTTCTCGCTTTATTGACAAGTAAATGGTCTAAACCCAAACGTTTAAATGACTAAAATTAACTAGTGATACTCAAAATATTACCATGATGTGACTTCGCATTATTACCAAAACAAACTATTCATTTTAATGTCTCGTATAAGTTTACAAGTATCGTAAACTTAAATGGGGTTTTGTAAATGTCATGTTGTTTAACAGAGGCGTCTAACGAAGTGTGTAAAAGTAATAGTCGGGGCGCTCGGCTAACTTCGTATCTCTTCGGCTATCTTCGGGTAAAGCTGGTAGCTGAAATATAAGTTAGTAATGGTTGTTTTCCTCGATTTTAAATATAAATGATTTTAGGGAAAAACATCGTTATAACTATTCTTCAGTTACCTAACTGTCAATTCAAGTTAGAAATTTTTCATTTTACACGGCAAATATTTTTCATTATACCGAGGCCAATCTTATTAGGCATATTAGGAACAACCCTGATGCAAAAATAAACCATAATAAAACAACTACTTAGAATATTAAAACTTCTTACATACCCAAAAATTATCGTAACCCCAAAAAAAAGGGTATTATTGTACTTCAAAAACTGAACTTAACATAATGTAGTGCTATTGTAAGGTCAAAGTCGAAATATCTAACCAGGGTTTAACAATACAAAACCCTTTTAACACAATAAAGGCTCTTATTTCCATTCACAAATTCCATCATAAGCTTCAAAGGATTTCAGAAGTTTATTTTCATATAATTCCTACTTTTGTGTATGCGAAATAATTTGTGAAAGGTTTTTTTGTGTTAATAATAATCATGATAAGAGTTGATGTGCTATCGAATATTATGTACTGAATCAGGAGCATCGAAAATCTGTGTAACATTTTGATTACCTCAATATTTTTAGTTTTGTATTTTTAGTGTTGTTTGATCGATCTATGGACTTTAAAAGAGTTTGTTTAAACGGACTGATAACAATTATTACTTATTTATTTTGTTTTTATTGAGTGTTTATTTGTACTTTGGAGATTTAAATTACAATCGTAAAATGGAAAATACGACTAAGATACGATACTTTTACTTTTTAAGAACACTTTAATAACTTGTAAACTTCTGAAGAGAAAAAGTATCTTGAAAAGACTTTTGGCGATTTTCAGAAAACCTATAAGATTTTAGCCTAACCGTTTATGTAATAAGAATATAACAGTTTATGTTCGAATAAAAATTTATGAGGATGATTATAATATATTCTCTTTTCCAAGCCTTTAATATGACATAAAAATATATCGATTATTTCCAAATTGTTGTAAAGCTATAGAACGTAAAAGTAACCCATCTTTTACGTTCTATAAAATCAGTCACAGTATAACAGCTACGGTTACATACTGAAAGAAGTTTTTCAATTTTTGCCTGTCTAATTGATCGTTTCCCTAAGAATATGTTTACTAAAATTTCGATTTGGATGATTCATCAGGTTTTATATTTTTAGATTATTTTGCTTTGACTTTGACTTTATATCAAGTACCTAAATATCAAGATTTTTCAAAACCGGGAAGTAACTCTTCAAGATCATTTTTACGTTTTAAGCACCATCGTATAATACAATGTTCCTATTGCGTGGGATAAACCCGTTTTGGCTACTTTAACTAGTAAAGTCGCGTGTGTTTGCCTGACCCACGATAAGACAAGCGTTTTTCAACGGACACTATTACGATTGCTGAAAGCCATAATTTTAAGCAACTATTACGATTGCTGAAAGCCATATTCAAAACCCGGAAAGCTTTCAACTCGAGCTCTCTAATCGCTTTGCTTGCCTCGAGAACTTAGTGTCAGTGGACGAGATCAACGACGGGCTAGTGGAAACTGTCCGCACGGTAGGGGCTAAGTTTTTTAGACCTTGCCGTAAAGATAGGCCTCATAAACTGACCGACCAAACCTTAAACCTCATGGCTGAACGACGCTTGCTACAGTTGCAGTCTTCCCACGACGCGAAGTCATATAGGCAGCTCAATAGACGAATATCCAAGTCCTTGCGACACGATCTGCGTCTCTTTAATACGAATCGTGTTAAAGAGACCATACAGCGAAACCAAGGCTCCAAAGTGTTCGCAAAGGACAAGTCTATTGGGCAAAGCCAGATGACTAAGCTGA
Source organism: Helicoverpa zea x Helicoverpa armigera (assembly GCA_033682625.1). NCBI lineage: Eukaryota > Metazoa > Arthropoda > Insecta > Lepidoptera > Noctuidae > Helicoverpa > Helicoverpa zea x Helicoverpa armigera. The sequence continues at coordinate 9,458,859 of JAWIIS010000045.1, forward strand.
AACGGGAGGATGGCAGCATAGCGTCGACCAAGGCAGAGGTTTTAGGCGAGATTGAGAGGTTCTATGGACAGTTATACACTTCGGTCGCAAAGCCCGTCAACAGCTTGGCAGGAGATCCAAGAGCCAAGCTGTCCCGACATTATACCGAAGATATCCCGGACATCAGTCTGTACGAGATTAGGATGGCCCTGAAGCAGCTTAAGAACAACAAGGCGCCGGGTGAGGACGGAATCACTTCAGAGCTTCTGAGAGCGGGTGGAACACCGGTACTTAAAGTCCTCCAGAAGCTCTTTAACTCCGTCCTGTCCGAGGGCAAAACGCCTGAAGCATGGAGCAGGGGTGGGGTGGTGTTGTTCTTCAAAAAAGGTGACAACTGCCTGTTGAAGAACTACAGACCCATCACACTTCTAAGCCATGTTTATAAGCTGTTTTCAAGGGTTATCACGAACCGTCTCGAACACAGGCTTGATGACTTCCAGCCTCCCGAACAAGCCGGTTTCCGAAGAGGCTTTAGTACCATAGACCACATCCATACGCTGCGGCAAGTTATACAGAAGACCGAGGAGTATAACTTGCCATTATGCTTAGCGTTTGTGGACTATGAGAAAGCCTTCGATTCGGTGGAAACATGGGCGGTACTTGAGTCACTCCAGCGATGCCATATTGACTATCGGTACATCGAGGTGTTGAAGTGTTTGTATAATAACGCCACCATGTCGGTCCGAGTACAGGAGCATAGCACGAAGCCGATTCCATTGAGAAGAGGCGTAAGACAGGGGGACGTTATCTCCCCGAAACTGTTTACCGCCGCAATGGAAGACGCCTTCAAGCTCCTGGAATGGCAAGGACTTGGCATCAACATCAACGGCGAATACATCACTCACCTTCGGTTTGCCGACGACATCGTAGTCATGGCAAAGTCGATGGAGGAACTCAGTATGATGCTCGAGGGCCTCGACCGAGTTTCACAACGGGTGGGCCTGAAAATGAACATGGACAAGACGAAAATTATGTCAAATGTCCATGTTCAGCCCACCCCAGTCTCTGTTGGAAGCTCGGTACTCGAAGTTGTTGACTCATATATCTACCTAGGACAAGTAGTCCAATTAGGTAGGTCCAACTTCGAGAAAGAGGTCAACCGCCGAATCCAACTCGGCTGGGCAGCGTTCGGGAAACTACGCAATGTCTTTTCGTCCGACATACCTCAGTGCCTCAAGACGAAAGTCTTCAACCAATGTGTGTTACCAGTGATGACTTACGGCACCGAAACGTGGTCTCTCACTATCGGCCTCATCTCAAAGCTCAAAGTCGCTCAACGAGCTATGGAGAGGGCTATGCTCGGTGTTTCTCTACGTGATCGAATCCGAAACGAGGAGATCCGTAGACGAACCAAAGTGACCGATATAGCCCACCGGATTAGCAAGTTGAAGTGGCAATGGGCAGGCCATATTGCTCGCAGAGCAGATGGCAGATGGGGCCGAAAAGTGCTGGAGTGGAGACCACGGACTAGCAAGCGCAGCGTAGGACGTCCACCAACGAGGTGGACAGACGACCTTATAAAGGTCGCCGGAAGACGCTGGATGCAGGTCGCTTCCAACAGGTATCTGTGGAGATCAAAGGGGGAGGCCTATGTTCAGCAGTGGACGTCCTATGGCTGAGATGATGATGATGATAATTTTAAGCCACCTAATCTAATATAAAAGCCTTTTGGTAGCGTGTTAAACTACATTTTGTAAAATAAAGTGGGTATTATTCATTTTGGTAAAAACAACTTGATTCACTTAGCTTTTTGAAGTTATTAATTGTAGTGGTTTTTGGTCTTGTTTTACATCGCGTTTTAAGTCTAGATTTTAGATAAACTGGTTTTGTAGGTAATGAAGTTAAATTATGTTTATCTATTAACGTCTTTTGAAAGAGGCGTAGTCAGTTAAGCATAATGTCTAACTTTCATAGGTCTCAGATAAGATAGCAAAATTACAGTAAGTTAGACATTTAGCGGTCAATATGCTGATATTTATGTTTTCAAAGGTTAGAGAATATTAAATGAATAGAACAAACTACAGGTAAACAATGAAAATTACTCTTCATCATTTTGTAGTCTTAACTACTTTTCATTTTAGATTTTTGTAGTGATGTAGTTAAGATCCACGCGAGTAATAGATCTCTACAGAATACCAAGTCAAAGAAGGATCATAGATCCTTTAAATAACGAAATATAAAACTTACCGTTTTATCCTGCAGCAAACTAATCCTGCAGTTCAAATGTGCGTCTTCCCCCAATTGCACGGTAATCTTAGTAATATTCCCATCAGGGGCGTCTTCAAAACTCGGCCCATACTTCCTATCATGATCGAAGTACGTATTCTTTAACACTACATGTGGTACCATGTCGACTTTGATCGGCTTCGAAGTCGGAGTGTCCTGGGAAGGTTGGGGGACTTTGAACGACTTCGTACTGTCGATAGTTGAGTTGCCGAGTTTGAGCATAACGGGTGCGGGTACGATTCCTGTGCTGAGCGCGTAGAATGTTGTTACAGTTTGAGGTTCTTCTGTCGTTGTTGATATTGGGTTTTCTGTAGGAGAATAATGGTGATTTTAATTTTGTTTGTAAAATTAGAGGTTAATTCTGAATAGTTATTATAATCTTATACGAGCAGGTGGCGAAAGCTAAAATACTTTTTGGAAATTGGTGAGATGATCTTTAACAGTAAGAAGTTAGCTTTTGCGTTTTGGAAGAAAAGTAAACAAAACATTTTTCTCCAACACTTTCAAAAGACTCTGAGAAGCGCCTAGTACCTACTACTTTCAAAGGAGATCTTTTCGTGAATTCATATAGTTCTCTTAATCAAGAATAATTAAACCTTAGCATAATGCCTCTTATTTATTTGTTAGTTTGCTCACGTACACGGTTTAACTGGCCATAGGCCGTATAGAGTAACTGGGTTGAGGAGGTCAGATAGGCAGTCGCACCTTGGAAAGCACTGATACCCCAAAATCGTTGGGAAAAAGGTTCGGAGGATGATGAGATATAGCGAGTGGGCAAATGTACTATAAAAGCAAATGATAAAGAATCTTACCAGTAGTAAATTGACAAACGACTATCTGTGTGAGGAAGAATACGCTCGCACTCCACATAGCGCCTGGCCGAGGCTCTGCCCTCCGCAGGGCTTCATAATCTGAAACAAAAAAAAATCATGAGCTACACTTAAGACAAGGAAACAAGAATATATTAAATTAACGATAAACCAATAGAGGGGCCATCAGAAAATAACTCATCCAAAAAATGCACAAACGGCTAGTGTTTTCTGGTATGATGAAATAGTTAAAAATCTTTTGATGAATTGACCTTCTTCTTTTTTAAGTCAGTACAAAATCAAAGAGAAAGTTCTGAAAGTACCATGATTTCCAAGACAAGAAATGAATCCAGAGAACTCCAAAAAACGAAAGGGTATAAAAACAGGGTACAAAACCGTCATTAACACGAACCGACCACAGCAAACAACAACACAAATTGATAAACCCTCTCATTAATCATCAGTTTAATTAAATTCGCCTAATTAAGAGAATTGTACAAGAAAGTCTGACGAATTACCTCTTCAGACCCTAAATATTTGAACAAAAAGAGTGCCCTTTTACCCCTTCACCCTAAATCGAGTTAACGGCTTACAAGCCATGATAAGCAATGTAGATCTTTGTTTTACTTTAAGATTACCGCTGAAGGTGTACTCTAAAACAAAACATGGCCAATTAGGCTAATTGCCTTATCTCTTGTAACTGGCCCTTTAGAATCTACGCAAATATTTTCCTTACAAGAACCCTTGGTATTGTGGTTGTAATACTTTTTGTAGACATCAAAAGTTGGACATGTTTTTCCGGTATTGTCAACTTTGTTGACCTAATTATTGTCATGGTGAATACCGTAATAAATATAGGATAAATTAGACATAATTGAGAATTTCGAAAAATTTTACAAAAGACGTCTGTTTGAGTCAAATGAAGGGTAAAGACAGGGTACCTGCATGCTGAAACCCTATTGTTTGTGTATTCACAGCAGTATCCAGTAGGGCTATGCAAAATAAATATTGGCTAAAATATTAAAATATTTTTAGGAAGCACGATAGCGAAAATACTGAAGTATCAATTTCTTTTGTCACCTTTAACTAAACTTTAATATTCCCCAATGCCCGTCTGAATATTAATGATTTTTTTCCAGACATAAAATGGCCAGACGTTAATTATAAAAAAAGTGTTAAAATAACTTAGTTATTAGAGTAACCATCGCTCATTTCGTAGAAATAGGCTTTTGGAAAAAATAACGAGTATTTTTTTTGGACCGTAACCTTTTTACACTGTCTTTGGGACATGGCTAAAGCAATTAAAAGTTTGTAAAAGTAGTCGTGTTTTTGTTTCGGCCATTTTTTTTCTCTTTTTTTTTTCTTTTTCGCCAATCTACTGAGGCTAAATTGGAGGTAGAAAAAGTACTCTATTATTGGTGTACAAAAGGAATGGAGTAAAAATATTCGCGGAAATATAAAATTTAATTAATGTTTGGAACTTGGTTAAAGTTTGTCTTTAATATGTAAGTTATTTTTGTTGGTGTTTTGGTTTGAGACAAAAGTTTGAATTTGTAAATAAACAAACACGTTCGAACATAATTTTAAACCATTTCCATCTTCTAATGAGACTACGACATCTCAGCAATCAATATAATCTATGATAAGTACATGTATTACGCTAAATCCATTCACATTTATACATATTACTTTCCACAAATATTTGCACCAAAGTACAGTCGCGATCAAAATTAATTAAATTTTATCAATCCTCAAATTGCTCTAAACCTAAGTTGAAAATCTCTCCTACAAAAAATGTACGTAGATTTTGCAAGTCTCAGTAAAGGGTTAGGTTATATAGTGAAGGTATTAACAACCGTGCAGGGTTTCGGTTGTAATTGTCGCTCGTTCCGGTCGTTAACCTCTAGTCCTTCGTTCTAACTCTTTACAGCCCGCTAGGTGAGCGGGGTAAGTCATAAGAGGTAACGGTTTGTAGTATTTTTGTACGTGGGCGAATCAGTAGTTTTCTTTTGTTTTATACTGCAGAAAAATTAATTGTTTGTTTAACTAATACCATAACAGTTATTACATCTGAAAATTATTTTATAAAAAATATGTCATTACAAATAATAGTAGGTAAGCAACTGATTAGGCACAACTGTTTTGTTTGGAGCGGCTACCTGTTTGGCCTCTTCAACCTGGGTAAGACTGGTTATCAGCCGTTCTAGCTTCTGACTTTAAAAATTTACTTGACAAATATTATTTCTACAATCATTTTTCTTTAACCTGGAATCACTTATGACTTGAGCCATCCTACTAATTATGTTAGCATTTAATTTCTTCAGGAAGCCAAAAGTTTAATTCGACGAATGTTCGAGGGAACGCTTGCGGACTAAATCTGAATATAAAATTCCGCAAACAGAAAAAACAGGACATTTTTGGAAAAAATATTTCTGTCCCGGAAGGTTCGAGAATTTTTATTTGTTGTTAAACTGAAGGGCTTTTAAATTAGTTAAAAATGACGAAGTTTCATCTCTCATTTTCCAATTCTTGACCCCTTTCATAATATACCTATGCAAACGCAGTATAAAATTAAAATAAGTAAATAGCAGAGATGAAATAAATAAAAATAAGATTTCACTACAGGCAGTCGGAAATCTGCTTCTGATCCCACTCAAGAGCAGCAGGGATCCTTTTGATTTTTAAATTAAGACGAAGATGGTGTAATTATGAAATAAATAATTTACTTTACAAGTGAAAGATAGCCTTTAATAGTGATTTCAACTGTGATTATTAAGCGTAATGTGATTTTGTAATGATAATTTCTTGATCAATTTGCATAATTAAGTATAGGCAAAATGTAAAAATAAAATACTATATACAAAATATATATAAACATAAAACATAATATAAAAGAGCATCGATCAGGCGTCGAAGTTATGTATAAAGATAAGTAGTTTAAGTTTGTATTTATGTATAGTGTGTACATTGTATAAAATAAATTAACTTTTCCTCTTTAATTAAATCATCGATTAATATACAGTCTTTCTGAAATTGTACGTATGTATACGAAATCAATTTTATTTTTGACCAGATTGAGTAAAAAATATGACTTGATAAGGATGCAAAATAACACTTCATCTTCATAAATTACCACACACCTATAAAATTGTTACAACACCCAAAAAGGAAAAAAGACTACACAATTAATATTCCCCACAGCTTTTAAAAGGCGTTGAAGTTTAAAAGCACATGCCCCCATAGAAAAGATAAGTCGTAAATCTTAGAAAACTTTTGAACGGCGTTCAACACTGTTGGAATTTTCTAGAAGCTGTGCAATACGGGTTGGACGGAGTAAAATATAATGGTTCACCAAAGTTCGAGTAGCGTCGGCTATTCTTTTAAAACAAGGTGGGTTTTTGACATTTTATTTCATGTTTGAACCGTCTTTTTCTTGTTTAAAACGTTTTACTCAGAAATTGTATCTGGACGATTTGAGCTTAAAAATAGTGGGAAGTGAGTTCTCTTGAAATGCTTTGTGTGAGATTAAAGATGCTGTTGGGAATTCTATTGGAAAAATTTCCTTGAATTGATAAATCTAAGATAACATTTATATGTATTGCTTTTCTTAAAATTATGCTGTATGACTTGAAATAAAGTAAATATCAGATTCATAAAATTAAATACACTGAATTTTCTACGAATGATTAGCAAATTATCTGTCCAATTAGGCACCACTAGTGCTTACTGTAACTACACCGCGCACCTAGATGTAATATACCTAGCTTTAATTGTATATATTTACGAGCTCGTTAATTTATCATTAAATTAGATAAAAATTAAGCCGATTAATTTAATATTTTCTATAAGAAAAGCATAAAAAATAACGAGGTCACGAAATATCCCAGTTATAATACATTACTTATTACTTAAAAAGATTCCAGGGGAGAAAATTAATCATAATTTATGTAGGTATGTTGGAAAATATAATTATGTAAATCAGAATTTTCCCGGTCTTTTAAAAGGACTGCTGTTTTACATTTTTCAGGAAAATGTGGGAAGTCTGTGGTACGTTTCTTTTTTAATTTTAATGGGATTACATCCTCTTTTACGTGTATTAAGGTATATTCGTGTTAATAGATATAGCTTGACTTTATTAAAAAAGAAAAAAATATGAGTTAGAAAAAAAACTTAATATTTTTTTTAAGCATAGAATCTTTTGGGGTCCTCGCCTTGTCGATGGCAATCGAACTTAAATGGCTCAATATTTGGTGACACATGTTTTGAAGTAATATAATGTATGTATTTATCAGACTATTTATCATTATAGCATATCGGCTATCATACCTCAAAATTATTTAAAAAGACGTTTTACACCAATATCGACCACTCCATAAATTTAATGTAACCCATTTTACCCACAAAAAATATTCCTAAAACGCAAACTGATCGGTTAAAGTTAACTAATGTTTGAAAACTTCATCAGTGTTGGACAGTTCTTATTTATGTAACGTAAACTTTTCCAATATACTACTAACATACCCCGTATTTGTTCGAACTAATATAATTTAGCTCGGAGGAATTTTAAAAAGTTTGGTCTGAAATTGGTTGAACAAAGGGTGTGTACGTGCTAAACCCGAAAGGCCGATATTTATTATTTATTATTTGTATTTTATAGCTGACAAATACTACTTTTTTGTGATATGGGTATTTTGTTGTTATATAAAATTTAACAGATGGAAAAAGAACTGAACTGTGGTTTCCATAATGCATTTTTTTGTTTCCAGCTTCGGTAGAAAAATCTATTTTGTAAATACATACCAGCTTTATAAATATGTATAGTGGTTCAAATACTTCAGCATCATCATTATGCTTTTAGCTATTCCATTTTTAATTAGAATCGTGTATATATTTAGCGACAAGTTAATTAAGTTAGCAGTTTTGTCTAAAAGTCTTGAGCAACTTAATAAACCAAATACTTCCTAAATTGAATTGAGCAAAGCAGTACTAATTACTTGAGAACTTAACCTCAATTGGATATCATTAGTAAGTTGACGAAGCCCAATCGCCCAATAAATGGCTGAACGAAAATTAGGTTAAACTGGTTCTAACTGAATCAAACCGGCTAGAACTGCCTACCTAGATTAACACATGTGTTAGTAAGCCACCAAAACTATAATCGTTAAGCTAAAGTCGACTCTACGGACAATAAATTAGGTCAATTCTCGAAGTTTGTAATCCCTAGGTTTCGCTTATTAAATCTAGGTTTGAAGTGACGAACGCTTGGGAAGCCAATTTTGAGCCGCACGGTCGTTTGTTTGAGTTTCAAGTGGTTTAGACTGGTTCTGTCTAGCCGAATAGATTTTCTAATTAGGATAAATGTAAGAGAGAATATATTTAGGGAAAACAATACCGATAGCTGTAATCCGTCTTGAGAAATGAGCCAACATGATAAACAATAATCAATGATTTAGCTATTTCAATAGTTTTTTATCACATTAACGGGCTTTTTAAGGTTTATCATCCATACTAGGATAAAGGATCCTAAATGACGTAAAGGGATGGGAAGAGCTTTCTTCAGAAAAATCCTTAAACCCAACAGAAAAAAATGATTAGATTAGATCGTTCATCTGGAAACACAGACAAACATACATTTCCAACATTTCAAGTTCAGTACCAAAAAAGCACACATACATAGGTCAATGAACCTCACAAATCAAGTACAGTCAAAACCAAAGAATTAAAAATAAAAACATTACTGCATGCTACGTAAGCTATCGCGGTAGCCAATTATACAAAAATTACTTCTTTAATAAATTAAAATACTCGGCTGCCTTAATTTTAACCTGTGCCGTACAAAATGCGAAGGCGGTTTGAATAATTCAAACGCACTGTTGGTCGTGAGTGTACAAGCTCTGAGTGGGAAGTGGTTCTCAAAGTTAGCTTGGATTTTTAGATTAAAAATATGTCATATATGTCTTTTGATATGGATTAGTTTACTTTGAAACTGAAGAAGAAATTGGCACATAGGTATCATCCAATTTAAGTGCTAATGTTTTATAACTATAAGTTAAGAAACTTCGTCAAATTTTTCAATCCAAATGTTATACAGCTTTTTTCCAGGTTTTATTCATTATATTTTTTTCCCTTTCATTAAACAAATAGATAGTCGGTTTTCCACGAAAGCCTAACACAGATATAGACATGTGATGATTTTCCCAAAAAAAGATACAACAATTTACGCATGCCCTTAAAATAAACTTATTAACTTTAAAGCCTTGCTAATATTAATAAGTCTTCTTCTAAGCTATTCAAATTCAATTTATAATAACAACGTAACCAAATAATTATGTAACTACCCGCTATAAGCTGACTCCAATCCTCAAGGCTGGCTGGTTGGCTTCTAGGAAAATACCGAAACAATTTGAAACTCGCCTAATTTGGTCCGTAATTAATTACTAAATTGTTCACTGAAATCTTGTATTGAAATAAATGTCTTTTCTCAAGTACCAAACAAAGATTAGTTGGGTAAACACTTGAAACTTTGATCTTATAATCAATCATAGTTCATTGTTTAACAGCCGGTCCCAATAATCTAACTATCTCTTGATTTGGTTACTAGAGATAGAATTTTGATGTTGTGGGATTGTTCGAAAGAGTTCCCGCGGCCCTGGTACATAAAAGGCCTACGACAGAACACGACGGTTTTAGTCAGTAAGAGTCTGACACTCCCTCACCGCTCGCGCTGCTAACCCACTGCGGGAGGAGTGATGATTTTTGACGTCGTTAAAAAAACGATAGAATTTTGACAGTAGCTTGTTTTTTTTTTTTGGAAAGAGTGTCAATGGAGTTTCTTGCCGGTTCTTCTCCATAAGACCCACTCTTTGGAACCGTGCAACTGGTTCGACGGTTCAAAAGTGCTGTTATTAAGGGTCCATTTTGAAATTATGTATTTTTCACTTTTTTTGACAAGTAATGCCAGATAAAATATTATTAATGGCTGTAAGAGTTATTACTGTCCAGGTTTCATTCAACTAAAAGAGTAGTTCAACAGTTACTCTGATCATCGGAATTGAAATCTTTTTCATTTTTAGATCCCGTTGTAGGTGCATCGTGAGGGAGTGACTCTTTCTGACTAAAACCAACCATGTTTTTTCTTGAGCCTACATAAAGATGTACTAGGGCCACGGCTTCTCTTTTCTCACGCATTGAAACTGATACCTAGTTTTGGTATTTGTAGCCTTAAGTGCTCCCAAGTAGGAACAAACCTTTATAATGTAGTTCTTGCGAAAATAGTTTTGGGTCACTAATAGTTTAGGCGATTAGTTAAGTTTCTAGCTGAAATGATTTAATAGAGTTAATAAGTTATATTGTTTAGAAACCTGTGTTTAAGTAATGTTAAGCGATTAAATTCTGTTTACAATGTTTTTTTATCATCCTTTTAGTGTAATTAAGTTACATTAGTCTTCTTGCTATATTCATCCTTCGAGTTGAATCTGCATCAAATAAATGCGATATACTTGACCTTATCCAAGGACAGTCTATTTTTACGCCTGGCTTAAAAATAATATAATAAAAAAAGACAAACAAAGGTAGACTGGCAGAATACGCCTATGGCGTTAAGTCCGCCTTGTACGAAATGTGCAGAAGCATTAAATAAATTAATTAATTAATAAATAATAGCCGGGGTCTGACCCTGTCGGAACTGCGGGATTGGTCTGAAGAGTTACCGTGGCCCTGATATACAAAGACCTCCAGTATGGAGACATGATGAGTGGGTTTTAATCAGTAACAATCTGACAACTTCAACTGCACAACCATTGGATGATTTTCCCACCAACCAAAACAAGCATATATTTCCCTGAAAACCGTGAAAAACATCCATAAACGTAATATTTATCACAAACCTACATCTACATAAAGCATTTTCTTACTAAGAATTATTGAGAAGAATCCCTTTTAGTAACAGATGCTCGTTATGAGGTCACTGAGGGAAAATGATGTACTTAGAGCCAGATGCGGGGAAAGGGATGCAATTAATTCACTATCCCATAGAATTTCTTGTTGGAAATAACTTTTATTATGACTAGTCATATCTGGTGGTTTCAGCAGTTGTTACACTGTAATAAAACTTCATTTTTTATGTACTTTAAGTAAATTTATGATTTAGTGTTTGCAAGTACGGAGTATGAAGACTTTTGGTATATTTCCAGTCAAGAACAAATTGTCAATTTTATAATTTTCTTGTAAAAAGTTGATTTCCGTTTAATGGCAAGGTGGTCATTTATTTTGATGAAATATCCTACTGAACCTTGTCAAAGACATTAGGCTTCTAAGGTGAGAGTTTCAGAAACTACCACCTACCTTACAAAAATAGAAACATCACAAACTTCCAATCTATGACCTATTGATAAAAACAAAAGACAAACATTGTCCTATCATAGACATCATCCTTTAATGTCCAATGCTAGCCGAAGGCATCAATTTGATAATTCAAGATGGCCGCTTGAAGGCTTACTCGGGACAGAGCTCCATCAGACCCTTATCGTTAGAAGCTCCTTTGAAAACATCTTTTATGTAATACAAACATAAAATAATATTTTCTTTGTCAATGTTCATTTGTAGCTTTGTAGTTTTGATAGCGGAGTCAAAAAGTTTCGAGGAAATCATGAATGTGATGTTTCTATTTTTGTGGTTGTTCTTATTGTATAAATGTTTGGATTAGGTGATTGGTTTTTGGTAAAAATAAGGGATGTATTTGAAAATAACAGGTAATATCATGCCACATATTATTTTAATCGATTACTGCATTCATGAAACACAAAAACAGTTTTTTTTTTTCAGACAAAGCCACATTTTTTCATTCAATTTCTATTCGCAAATCAATCGGCAGATATGTCATAGAAATCCACCACTAACCATTTTAGTCAATACTCTTGATTTCTAGTGGTAACAAAATTACTGAAAGGTGAAAGGACCTTCACAAAAGTTCCTATTAATTCAAAGAGAAAACCTAGTCCAGACCTGATTTCTATTCTACACCTACAATTATTGATTAAAAGCCTTTCAAAGCAGAGCGTTGCCCAGCCAACAATGCAATGTCTTTGATAAAATAAAAAGCTTGCTACCTTTTATTCAGATGAAAAGTCACTGAATTTATAACAAAGAAAATGTGGAAAGGATTCTGTACCTTTATAACATAGAGCATAAAATAGCATGAAAATATCACATGCAGAATTGAATTTTGAAATAAACATCACTTTAATATATCGTCATCATCATCATCTCAGCCATAGGACATCCACTGCTGAACATAGACCTCCCCCTTTGATCTCCACAGATACCTGTTGGAAGCGACCTGCATCCAGCGTCTTCCACCGACCTTTATAAGGTCGTCTGTCCACCTCGTTGGTGGACGTCCTACGTCCTTTAATATATACTTGGTAACATTTTTACCTTTTTTAATTCAAGCGGCAACTTGAATTCCATAAAAATATTACAACTATCTAGCTATTCCAGCTTATATATTATCCGATGACAGATGGACAGAGAAAACTGAGACTGAGACTGCGTGGTTTGTTGATAAAAAGTAGCCTATGTGTTAATCCAGGGTATCACCTATCTACGTAGCAAAGAACCGAATCTGTCCACCCGTTTTTGGGTGAAAGAATAACATACATCCGTACGTTCTCACAAACTTTTACATTTATTATATTTGTAGGATGTATTTAGAATCAAAAAACTTTTATTAACAGGGTCCCATTTTAAATTTAAATTTAATTTAAAAACGGAACCCTGAATCATATAAGCTACAGTGACTTCACAACATACAGTGAGCCTTTGCACTAAGTAAACCGACCTGAAAGGGTTTTATATTTAAAACTTTATACATTGGATTGAAACTAGTTTCATGGTTAATTTAACTCACTTTGAGTTTCAATGCGGAGCTCGTTGGGACTTAAAAGTGCTTGAAATGTACGGAAAAATAAAAAAAAAGTTAGTAAAATCCTAATGCAATTTATTTTGTTTACACGTGGTTTCGTTCCAATATCCACGTAAGTCAGTGGTATATGTTGCTTTTAAAAGGGAAATTCATTAAATGTTATATTTTTGAGTTCTTTATTTTTGGTACAAACAAAAATATATTTACATTTTAAAGTTCTTTTTTTATTTCAATTTCGTTTTTTGGATGAATGGAAGCAATTAAATACATCAATTGATGAATCATGAATTGTAAATCAGAGTGTGATGCTATAATTGAAATTAATGGCAATCAGGTTTTTAAATATTAATTTAAAGCACTCGCATTGATATTCAAACTCATTAATAAATAAAAAATAATTTACAGTTACAAGTTAATTAATGCATTTTCACACTAATGGATAATTTGAAATTAAGCCGTATGCATTTCACACTAAAAAGTAATGTTATCTATTTAATCAAATTAATTCCAACTGTATGTCCTACGTTCGGTTCAGATTTCGTAGTAAAAATTAGCTACAAAAATAATAGACTAATTTAAAAAAAATTGAACTTCAAAAATAACATTAACCACAAAAGTTTGACAACCTCCTCGTATTTGCACTTCTTATGTTTACACCAGCAAATATTTTATTTGTACAGTCGAGCACACAATTCACTGCGTCGCACAACATAATGTACACTTAAGTACTAAAAACAAACCGACTGTACGTCTCTGTACCTCCCTACAGTCGTAAGTACATGTGTGTACACATTGGGAACAAAAGAGTGGGACATAATAATAAATATTTTTGTACCACGTGAGTTAAGGGATGGTTGAAACAGTAGGTAAGTTGTAGCGTTCTTTGGTTGATTACTGTGAAGTCTCTAAGGTGTTTTGTTTCCGAAATATTTCTGCTTGAATCAAATAAATACTTATTTACACACTAGCTTCCGCCCGCGGCTTTGCTCGCGTGGTGTATTGATGAACCACTATCTACGTTCAAAATGTCAACCAAATGGATCTAGCCGTTTTTGCGGGAAAGAATAACAAACATACATCCATACATTCTCACACACATTTATAATATTATTTAGGAGGAAGTAGGATAAATGGTTTTATTTTATACTATATAGCTGATTTCCCGCGGTTTCACCCGCGTCCCGTAAGAACTATTGCTCGTACGGGGATAAAATATAGCTTAGTTACTCGAGAAGAATCGGTTCAGTAGATTCGGAGCCTTTGGTGTAAAAACCAACAAATGTAAAATATGCTATGGCCTAGAATGTGTATTTTGTATAACTATTAATATGTCCATGAAAAGGTATGTTATAAAGTATTCCTTAACTATATTCATCTTACTCTCTTACACTTCATTAACTCTCAGTTCACAAGCAATCATCCGTTTACAGATGAAAGAAAAAGGCTGCTGAACACATCAGAATAAAAAGAACTTACTTTGAATTTCCTAATACATACCTTACTTATCTAATTTGTCAATAATACTTATCATTTTCCTTGAACAATTCGCATACAATTTTGCTAAAACTCATATATCATTCATTTATGACAGCCCACGGTAAAATGAACCTTATTGTCTTTGGTACTTACGACATTGTAGTTCTGTAGTCTTAAACAATCTTGTGCAATTCGCATTTCGAAATGACGCAAGCGCCAATGTCGATAAGGTATATTTTCGCTTGGATTGACAAAAATAATCTACATTTCCTTATAGGCGCATACAACGATGAAAGATATTAGGAGTTTTATTTAGAGGTCTTTATTTACGAGGAGAAAGTTTATGAGGCCGCATCTGACAGTGCACTAATACATGAAGATATATCTTTATTGGACCGGGCTATTAGAGTCTTCACACACGCAGACGAAATTGTCGGCCGATAGGTGGTCCGATGTTTCGTTTGTCAGTATATTTTGAAGGTAACCGAGGCGAGGGTCCAATCGAAATTTTTAGACCCTTTTTTCACCAAAAATGAAATCGACCAATTAAACCAAACATCTGTTTTTTCATAAATTAAAACCTTAAATAGTCGAAGGTAAACATTTTATTTGGGACTTTTGTTCCTAAAGTTATTAATTTCCAAAAAAACTAAAAAAAAAACTAAGCTTCACAATTTCAGCTACATAATAAAAAAGTTGTCGTGTAAACTACAAGTATACATGACAATCAGTAAAATTGGCCTTAATAAGTTGCCATAATTATGTGTTCTTCTAGTCACTTCTATATTGATTTATGAGCCCGATTCAAATGTCGGCCGACTAAAAGTTTGCAGTATACGGTGGCTCTTAGACATGGACTCTGTTACATCCAATATGGAAGTCAGCTATTTTTTACGTACATTAGTCTTTATGCCTTTGGCTTTTATCATTACGGTCCGTACATTCGAATTGTTAGTACTCTTTAGAAGTACAGTGTTAATGTATGGTTGTTAGTGTTAAAAGGAACACTAAAATGCTGTGAGATGGTGGTTTCTACTTCAGTTTAGTGTTATGTAGGAGCTTTGTCTATAACGTGTATTTTAAAAACATATAAGGTGAAAATATACTTCTCTTTACCTGTTCTATATTTTTGAATTTAATATGCGGGTAACGGATGGATGCTCTTTAATTAAGCCTCAGAATATTATGAGTAAAGAGGAATTAGTTTTATTCTTTACCCTCTCAAAGTCTACTGTTAGACTTTGAGAGGGTAAAATATTTTATAGATTAAAAAAAAACGTATCAAGTAGAAACCCCACTTAGTCATCCATATATTAAGCCCACTTTGGGCCTCATAAGGCAAGTACTAGGTCATAGAAATCAGCCAACTTAAGGACCTTTATTAGCCTGACCGAAGATGAAAGGTCAATAAATCGGTATTAAAGTCGTACTCTTAAAACGTCCACTTTAAAAATGTCGGTTCATTTCGTGCCAGCCTGTAAATTGGACGTAAAGAGGCTAACAATAAAACCGGTCTCGTTTTATGGACATTTACGAGTAGGTTTCACGAACGGAGCAAAGACGAAAGACAAGCGGAGATTCCCTAATGCAGATTAGTCATTCGTCTTCTACTAGGTCAAATAAGTACGGTGAGAATGACCACAATGATCAGTTACGAGTAAACTTATGAGGCGTTTGTGTTTATTGAGACATATGTCAACGATTTTTGGCATGACAAAAAATGGTCCAGTCTCAAAAAGGCGTATCAAAATCAAAATCAAAATCAAAATCAAATTGTTTTTATTTCAAATAGGCCTTTGCAGGCTCTTATGAAACGTCAAATTAGTTGCACGGTTCCAAAAAGTTGGTCTCATGGAGAAGAGCCGGCAAGAAACTCCATAGACACTCTTTTAAAAAGTAATATTTTCACAAACATTCTATTACATAACAATAGTAAGCTGATAAAATTATACAATGCAACTGAAAGGTAAACAGTAAATCAATACAATCCAAAGAGAAAAGAAAAAGACGTTTAATTGCCAGGGAAGCCACACATGGAGAGATGAGTTATCGCCATATAATATCTTTATCGTCAACGAAGTCTTGAATTTTATAATAAGCTTTTTTAATGAGGGTGGATTTTACAGTGTTCTTAAATTTTATATCCGTGAGATCGGTTACACACTTAGGCAGCTTGTTGTAAAAACGGACACAGTTCCCTAAAAACGATTTATTTGATTTCGTATAAATGCGAAGATAGTAACTTTTCTCACCCTCCGCCTCCACATTTTCCGTAATGGCACCTCCGCGCTCCGCCAGTAATTTTGTTCTCCACGGTCTCACGTTAAAAAGCAAACTGATCGGTTCAGAACAGTAGTGATGTGAAAACTGTTATTTTAGCCGACTTTTACGATGTACAGAGGTCAAGTGCCTAAGTTTTTTTAACTATGGAGGTCGGCTTTCGGTATGTCCATTGTCCATATGACTGTGTTCACGTCATGATGCTTTATTGGATATGGTAAAAATGTTGGAATCGACTTCCACTCTTATCGGATGCAGCTGAGTACCAGTGTTTTACATGGAGCGTCGGTCTACTGACCTCCTCGGCCCAGTAACCCGGGCAAAATACCACTTGGCAACTGCCAAGGATGTTTAAATTGACCCATCAATATCACGTGCCTTCTACAACTCTTCATAAAAAAATAGCCACCCATCCATAGACTAACATAGTTAAGCGTCGCTTAACATTAAAATCGATTAACCCGTACAACTGCAAGGAGACAGACGTGCTTCTCTTTCATAGAACGTAACAATTTTCGGTGTTCACAGCTACAGAAAACTTGTTAAAAGAAAGGTTTTCAAGATATTCAAAGGTAGCTAATGGCCATGTTTTATCACTGCAGAGTACAATAGAAGTCTTTGCATTTAAAGCGGTTCTGGAAGTGGGATTTTCGTTTGATGGAGTGGGGATATTCAACGCTACGAGTGCTTGTTTGAACTAGAATTCTGCATTGTGATCTAGAATTTTCGACGCATTGTTATCACCCAAATATCAAGCTATTTTTTAAGCTTTTCCAGCTCTGTTGATTGCGTGGATATTTTTCGTGCTGTTGGTGTGAATTTTTACCACTTCCTGGTTTAGAATTTGAATAAAGTGCACACGTTTTTGAACACAGTTAAAGGGTTTTTGAAATTTAAACTGAAAAAATTCGGATTCCTGGAAAATGAAATAAAAATTTCGAGAAAACTGGCTGGTAGTGGCTGTCAACTAAAAACAATTTTTCAAAAGTGGATTATCTCGACAACATTTTTATGGGTATTAAAAAGGAACTATTTATTCAGTGAATTTAATTTTCGTTGCAAAACACAAGGTACCAATATTTGTTGGAAAATAACAAACAATCTGTAGAATATTTAACCAAAAAGTTATTAAACTGATTAAGACTTTTTATAATGTTCGAGGGAATAATATACAGTTGTAAAACATTGGTTTTCTTCCAGAACTCAATTACTTTTTGTTGTGAAAACCACAAGGGAAATAGTGCAAAAGAATGTAGTAACATTGGCTAAGAAATGTGCAGTGAACATTATTGTAGATTTTCTGATATGATTTCAAACATTTCACGTTGAGACTTATAAAAATAAATCATGTTATTGTTCAATTCTTTCATTCAATATTTTACTCTATGCGGGCTAGACTTGGGTTTTTTAAAGCGTAACTAATATCGTAAAAAAAAGTCGTGGTGGCCTAGTGGGTAAAGAGCCAACCTCTCAAGTATGAGGGTGGGGGTTCGATTCCAGGTCAGGCCAAACCAGGCCAGTACCAATGCAACTTTTCTAAGTTTGTATGTACTTTCTAAGTATATCTTGGATATCAATGGCTGATAAAAAGGTGAAGGAAAACATCTTGAGGAAACCTGGACTTTATAGTCTGAAATCATCAACCCGCATTGAGCAAGCGTGATGATTAATGCTCAATCCTTCTCTGTGTGAGAGGAGGCCTGTGCCCAGCAGTGGGACGATGCAAAGGCTGTAACAACTAATATCATTGTTTAATTTTTGGCATCCGAAAAAAAGCCTCAGTCTGTCATGAGACAATATTGTAATAAAAGTGAAAAAATGTTATATGTGCAGTTGACAGATGCTGTCAGTCAATACAAACCACGCAATTTTCCCTTGAAGACCGACATCTGTCAAGTGCATAAAGCATTCGGTAAACCTATAATTAGAACGACTATAACTCCCGACATCTAAATATAAAAAGCCAAAAATAACAAAGCTTGGCTTTTACACCGGCTATTTGGACAGGTTGACGTTTTAAAAGGCAAACCAATCTCCATTACGGAGACATGCACGGAACTCCATTCCACCGCGGAACGTGAACTCCTTTAAAATACCCGCAGATTGCAGACTAAACAGTCGGCCAACAGTTCAAAGTCAAAATGGTTTATTAAAATAGGCTGATTAGGTCTTCACTTTTTAACGTCAAAATTACAAAACTGACACTTTCACCACTTCCTAGTGTTATGGCTGGAAAGAAGAAGCGATGAAGAACAAACTTCCCAGCAACAATTTACTTATTCATGTAATTTACAAAGTATATATATACAATTCAATATTTTTTTAAATTTTAATATCAATACTAAACACGTAAACACCGAAAAAGCTTAAGTTAGCTAGACGGTTGGAAAAAAATATTTAAAAAAAAAATCTTGGTTCCAATCAAAGTTTTCAATCGGTCTGATACCAGCCAAACACCTGATCGTTGTTATGTGCACACAACTATTCATTTCCATTCTGATTTATGAGACCGAAAAAACTGTCGGCCGATTAAAAGTTTACAGTGTGCAATGTACTCTTAGAGGTAGAAGCGATTCGTAATGTTGACAGCCACTGGATTAGAGTACCTAGCCAATAACATTGATAGGTAGTTCATTTCTTTGAAAGAAAAATATAGAACACGTTGGAAGAGAAATGTAGACCACGTTATGATTGTTACTCAACTTTACGAATTCAAAATAACAAAGCACATATTCCTTTAAAATAGACACGTCCAACTGAAATCTTACGTAAATAAAAGAATTTAAAGAACTCCATCATCCTTCACACAGACGTTTTAGAGTTCGCAATCGTGTTAATAGGAGCATGCACGGCAGTCCATTTCACTGCACGTGAGGCAAAGTTTAAATCTGGCTTAGACGAGGAGCGATTTACAAAGGTTGAGATACACTGGACACGGAATGTGTAAGCGTAAAGGTGGTTAGAACGTGGCTAGATTCTAGGTAGGGGTGCAAAGTAGTAAATAATAGTCTGTAAATTATTATATTACCTACTTATTAAAAATCGGTTCCCATAATGGTTACAATTTCACTCAAAATGAACTTTTTTTTTTTCTGGACGTCTTATTTTTGGCTTATTTTGTATTGATTTGTAATTGTTAGACTGTTATAATGATCTAAACCCACGCCTTTTTGGTTCATCGTCACTCACACAGACGTTTTAGAGTTCGCAATCGTGTTAATAGGAGCATGCACGGCAGTCCATTTCACTGCACGTGAGGCAAAGTTTAAATCTGGCTTAGACGAGGGGCGATTTACAAAGGTTGAGAAACGCTGGACATGGTATAAACGTTGCTAGATTCTAGATGGGGAAGTAAATAATATAGCGGTAAATGTTGTTGATAAAATTATCTCTAAATTATTATATAACCTTGTTGAAAATCGGTTCCGATAGTAATAAGAATTCTATTAAAAATTAACTTTTTTTTCTCTGTTTATTCATATTCTTGGCTTATTTTGTATTGTTTTGTAACTGATAGATTGTTATCATGACCTAAACCCACGCCTTTCAGACAATTTCGTTTTATCATCACTCACACAGTCGTTTTATAGTTCGCAATCGTGTTAATAGGAGCATGCACGGCAGTCCATTTCAGTGCACGTGAGGCAAAGTTTAAATCTGGCTTAGACGAGGAGCGATTTACAAAGGTTGGGGAACGCTGGACACGGAATGTGTAAGGGTAAAGGTGGTTAAAATGCGGCCAGATTTTAGGTAGGGAAGTAAATTATATCTTATGAAAAAATTAAGGAGATATTTATCTAATGTTATATTTTTATCTCATAAATTACTTAGGTACTTACATGAAAATTAGTTTAAAGAATTATCAATTTACATAGGAGTACCTATTTTGATTCTGTCATTATTATTGATAGCATAATAATGACATTTTTTTTTTGCTGGAAGTCTTTTTTCTGGCTTGTGTGGTAATAAAACGTAATAGCCAGTAATTGCAATCATAACCGTCTCTCCTGTCTTTATTACAATTAATTTTTTTATCAGCTCAGCACGTCTGCCTCTTCTATACTTTTCTATGCCTAACATTATCTCACAAGTAAGTAACATTCTTAAAACAGATTCATTACAAAAATCACAATAAGTAATAATAGATCTCTGTTAAATCTAAGATGGCCACCCCTACTACAGAGCATACATAGCTATTTGAATGTTGGCGCAATTTCTATGTTGATCTTGCGTTGCATGAATGCAGTTTCTACTTGCATAGAGATATAGGTTAATGTTCTGTTGTGGATTGAAGTTCCCGACAAATCCAACTTTGTTGGTTATATTCAGCGAGCTGTTTGTTATTGAAGTGTGTGTTATAAGGTTTAATAACTGTGAATGGGTTTATTGATGGCTTTTTAGAATCAAAATGGCAAACGTGATAGTGTTTTGTCTTTTTTTTGTATTGTCTAAGCACCAATACATTGAGGCTAGCCAACCGTATGTGAAAGGTGGTTTGATATTATATATTGTCAGTGAATTAAATCTACTACTAAATAGATCTAAAATAAGAAATAAGCGCATTAGTGTTTCAAAAATTGGCTTCAAAATAATTCATCATTGGCCACAGAGCATCTTGGACAGATGATTGTGGCAGTGCTTGTCTATGCGGTTATTAGTGCCGCAAGCACTTTCTTTTATGACTAAATAAGCCAATAGCTGCACGACACTTCTTGCCGCATTTGTCGCAGGTGAAGCGCGGGTCGACCACGGGTGCAGCGTTCTTAATGCGAAGCCTTTTCTGCTTAATGTTGTCGAGCCAGGCTTCGTCATATATTGCAGTTCCGGTGCGCAGGTCGCGTCTCCATAAGAGCCTCTCATTGGCGCGCGCTTCCCAAGAATTAGCGTTGATGTTGAAGCTGTCCATGTCACGTTTGCAGCAATCCTTGAAACGTAAGTTTGGGCGACCCACTCGTCTTTTTGCATCAGCAATCTGCCCGAGCATGACTTCACGTGGCAATCTTTCGGTGTCCATACGATGAACGTGTCCCAGCCAGCGAAGTCTTCTCTGTTTCAGAATTGCTAGGATGCTGTTGCAGTTGGTCTTGCTTAGGACAGCTTCGTTAGTCACCCTGTCCTTCCAAGTGACACCGAGTATCGCGCGCAAGCAGCGCATGTGGAAAGCGTTAAGGCGACGTTCTTGCTTGGAGTAAGTGGTCCATGTTTCCGAGCCGTATAGTAGCGTGTTGAGTACGCAGGTTTTGTATACAAGGATCTTGGTAGTAATGGTGAGCTTGTTGTTTCTCCAAACACGCGTAGAGAGTTTGCCAAAGTTGGAAGCCGCTCTTCCAATGCGAGTATCAATTTCCTTATTGTTACAAAGATTGGATGTTGTAGTAGATCCGAGATAGCAAAAGTGATCAACAATTTCAAGAGGAGTTCCATCGAGCGTGATATGAGGTGGATGGTCGACGCCTTGAGCCATGATGACAGTTTTTTTGGTGTTTATGCTCATAGAATATAGGCGGCAAGCGTGATCAAACCTATTTACGAGTTCCTGTAGTTCTTGTTCAGATTTAGCTACTAGAGCTGCATCATCAGCATACAGTAGCTCGCGGACCAGTATGTCATATCGCTTGTTTTTTGATTTCAGATGTTGGATATTGAAAAGTCTTCCATCTTTTCTCGTATGTAGGTGAATTCCGATATCACATTGTTTAAAGGCCTCTATCAGTATAGCCGAAAAGAAGATACCGAAAAGGGTAGGCGCTAAGACACAGCCTTGTCTTATACCACGGTTCATGCTGAAAGCTTCTGTAGTAAGGCCGTCGAAGATAACAGAACCTTGCATGTTGTCGTGGAAAGCCTTGATTAGGGAAAGTAAGGTTGGTGGGCACCCTATTCTAAAAAGTATGTTGTAAAGGCCTTGTCTACTTACAGAGTCGAAGGCTTTGTTTAAATCGACAAATGCAATATAGAGGGGTGTCTGATGTTCGCGACTCTTTTCCTGAAGTTGACGCAGAGTAAATATCATGTCATTTGTGGAACGACCAGGCCTGAAACCGCATTGTGACTCGGGGTATATTCTTGCGGCAAGAGTTTCGATCCTTTTCAGAATCACCTTGGCAAAAGCTTTCCCTGTTACACTGAGGAGTGAGATACCTCTGTAGTTGTTACAGTCTCCTCTGTCTCCTTTACCCTTGTATAGCGTAATTATGTCTGCGTCCCGCATGTCCTGAGGTACAGTGCCCTCTTCCCAGCATTTAAGAAGAACTTGATAGAGAATCGGAGCTACGCATTTATATGAGATGATTTCAGCTGGTAGGTTATCGCGTCCAGAGCTCTTGCCTAGTTTTAGGCTTTTGATTGCTTGTTGAAATTCCTCCAATGTAGGTGGATCGTCTAAATCTGACATAGAAGGGAAAACTGGTAAAGAGTCTAAGGCAGTGGGATTGATGTTGATCTCATCGGAGTAGAGATTAGAGTAGTGTTCTTGCCATCTTCTTAGTTGTTGTTGTTTGTCAGAGATAGGGTTACCTTGACGATCTTTTATCTCTGCTCGCTTTCTAGCAACAGGCCCTATGGCCGTTTTGATGCCTTGATACATCCCTCGAAAATCACCAATTTTATGGCAATGTTGAATAGTTTCACTAAGGCTAACCCAGTAACGATTTGCATAATGGCGAGATACACGCTGCAGATCAGCTTTGGCGGTTTGGTACCTAAGCTTGAGCCTTTCATTGTCCATGTTATTTAGATAGCTTATGAAGCATTACGTTTACTCTCAAGGTAGGGTAGTAATTCATCCTCATATTCTGCAAACCAGTCCTTTTTGGTTTTGCCTTGTATCCCAAATGTTTCGAGAGCAATCTGAGTGATAGTGTCCCTTGCTATGGACCACATACTTTCGCTATTCGGTAGGTTCTCCAGTGTTTCTGGGCTGAGTTTGTTTTCGATCTCACTATTAAATCGGTTATATAACCTTTCATCAATTGCAGATTTTGTGTTAATTTTTATTCTTCGAGAGACGTTATTTGCCGAGTGGATCTTTTTTGCAATTAGTCTTGTCTTGGCCATAACTAAGGAGTGATCTGTATCGCAGTCCGCGCTGTGATAAGTTCGGGCATTAAGGATGTCACGAAGATCCCGTCTTCTGGTGATAATAAAATCTAACTGATGCCAGTGTCCGGAACGCGGATGTCTCCACGACACTTTATGGGCCGCTTTGTTATGGAAGTAGGTGTTAGTGATACACAAGGAATGGGATGCACAAAATTCTAGAAGGCGTTGACCATTCTCATTCATGTTCCCAATGCCATGTAATCCCACGCAGTCCGGCCAATTGTTTTGGTTATTTCCAATCCTAGCATTAAAGTCACCGAGAAGAAGGAGTTTATCAGATCGGTTGCTTGTTGTCAGGCAGTGGCATAAATCTTCGTAAAAAGCATCTTTGTCTTCGGGAGAAGCCTGTAAGGTGGGAGCATAGGCAGAAATCAACAATACAGGCCCTGAATGAGTGTTAATTCGGAGACACATGATGCGCTCGGAAATACCCTTTGGCGGTTCAATGCAGTAAAGAATATCATTGCGAACTGCAAATCCTACGCCGTAATCACGGCGCTCACCAGACTCACGCCCTTTCCAGTAGAAAGTGTAGTTATCTTCACGGAGACTACCTTCGTCAGAGAGACGAGTCTCTTGTAGAGCGGCAACACCAACGCGAAGACGCAAAAGCTCTCTGTCTATTATGGACGACTTTCTTAACGCAGGTTCAGGATCGTCTTGAGTCCCAAATCCGGGAAGCATTGTTCGTATATTCCAAGAAGCAAAGCGTATGATCGGGTTGTTTGGTTTAGCAATCAAATAATGTTTTTTGTTCTTGCCAGGTGCTTCATATACTCATCCTATTTCAAAACATGTAGTATGCTTGCTGCTTCACACACCCATAGAAGCGTAGAATGAGGGACGGACTAGTACCTTATTGGCCGGGGGCTGCCCAGCTTGAGGCGGGCGTTAACTAGTCAATTAGTCGCGATGGACTATCCCACCGTCGAGAGTCACCCCTAGCGTCCGCGCACACGCCCATTAGCGCGAGACTTATAACTGGTAACTGCAACTCTCCGTGTTGGTTCCCACACCTATTGAGGCATGGATGGAGTGACCTCTCCACAAGCACTGCATCGCCTGGGACGCATTTTGAAGACCATGAACTTGCCCAGCATTCATAGCTTCCTCTCGACCTCATCGCCTTGATCTACAGGAGTGAGTGTTCACTATATATGTTCAAAATAATTACACAATTAATAATGAAACAGAAAACTTATAGCCATTGAACTTCCGTAAAACACAAATAAGCACATAAAAGCGAACAAACAAAAGAAAAGACCACCGGATAGAATTCGGTTAATAAAGTACCACTGAGTTAATTGAAAGTGAATTTATTTCTTGCGCTAAGAAAGGTCCAATTTCGGTGAGCCAGGTAAACAACTTGATAAAGCAATTATACCTACTTAACTAGATTTAGCTCTCGGTTTCACCCGCGACTTAAGGACGTAGCTACCTATTTTTAACGACGCTAAAAATCATCGTATGACCCCTCTCGGTGTGTTAGCAGCGGTGAGGGAGTGTCAGACTCTTACTGGCTAAAAACCGTCATGTTCCATTGTAGGCCTTTTATGTACCAGGGTCGCGGTAACTCTTTCGAACAATCCCACAACACAAGCAGGCGTTGGCCCTGCTGAGTCCCACTGGGGTGCTGGGCCCTGCTGGGTAAGGAAGTACATCTCAGTTTTCCACCTGGATAAACAGCCATCTTTGTGTAAAATGTCACCTTAATAGATTCAGGCGTTAACAGCAAAAGTGTGGCACAAACAAACTAATTTTTGCATGTATAATGTTAGTGAGGATGAAAATAAGTAGCTTCTTATTTTCAAGTAAGCCTATTAACATAATAATAGCAACTTAACCAGGTGAACTTGTTGCTGACTCAATAAAGGAGATTTCCACAGAAATAATAACACTGAACCAACACCACCAAGGTACGCGTCAGCTAATTTAAATTCAAATAGGATTAGAAACTTTAATTCTAATGTATACAGTTTAATTTCCATTGCAGCTTAAATAGCTTATGATATGAGGTTATACCATCCTCCTTGCTTTTCAAATCTCAACTTTATGGCTAAAGGAATAAGGTGGAAATTTGTCTGAGTCGAAATAAAAATATTCTTCGCGTTCCTCTCTGATTACTTCTGGCAACAAATCCAGTAATTTATTAAGTTAACTGAATTTGTTAAGACTTTAGATTTAAAGGAATGAACAACGGTATTCCGATAAATTGTGTTAAATGTAATGTTTAGGATTTTCCCGTTACAGCTTGGGGAAATCCGACAAGGAATTTGTATGGTCATGGCATTTAAAGTATGAAAGCTCTTGGAATGTATTTGAATCCGAGTTTCTTTGAGTTTTGTAGCATTGTTAAAATCAAATCTTTAATTGGTAACATTATACATCCTTGTTTTATTTTTTGAGATTTCAAATTTTATATAAATCATCATAATCAACTTTTTACTGTCCCTCTGCAGAGCACGCAGGAATGTTCTCACAGCAAGAAGGAATGATAATAAAATAGAAGACAAATTCATTCACCATTCGAACTACATCCAAACCCATTAAAAAAAAGAAAATATTCTATCCTATCTATCCCTCTATCCCTCTATTTACTTTTCCCCAACTATTTAAACGCAGATGGATCGGCAACACCATTGGGTTCGTACGCCCGCCATTTTTCTTCTCCCAACCTTTACAATAGAGGTAATCGTTGCGTATCGAAATTGAATAGACGTTTTAAGGGCCACAAACAAATGCTATCAATTATTGCCCTAAAACCAATCTAGGAGTTGGGTTACCTGCTATTGTTATTTCATTACCTCCAATAGATTTATTTGGATTTTATTAAGAGGGTTTTTTTCGAAATTGAGTGTCTTTTTGTGTCTTGTGAATTGAATTTAGTTGTCTAGTTGATTAATTGAATAATGTGGTTGTCATCCGCTTTGTGAAACGACAGACAGATAAAGAAAGAACTTAGATGTAATAGAATTTGGGTGTTAATGTAATCAATGTAGACTCACCTAGTTAATTACAATCAATTTTAAGGCAACCTGGATTAAAAGAAAGAGACTGATGCTTTTAAAAATAATTCAG
Source organism: Helicoverpa zea x Helicoverpa armigera (assembly GCA_033682625.1). NCBI lineage: Eukaryota > Metazoa > Arthropoda > Insecta > Lepidoptera > Noctuidae > Helicoverpa > Helicoverpa zea x Helicoverpa armigera. Next base: position 9,485,790 of record JAWIIS010000045.1, read on the forward strand.
GTCAGTCTTACTCAATTACTCATCATCCTTAGTTCCATAATACTTTTGTAGATTTCTGCGAAATGAAATCGAATGCAGTGTTTTTCTGTATGTGCCTACCTAAGTTTTTCACAAGGCTGGATTTTCCGAGCGGAAAAACCGAATGACAAATCCACTCGGAAATTAATCAATGTAAAAAGGCTGTAAGCATAATAACACACCTGACATCCCTACTAATATTATAAATGCAAAAGTAACTCTGTCTGTTACGCTTTCACGTCTAAACCACTGAACTGATTTTAATAAAATTTGGTACAGAGATAGAGTTGACCTTGAGAAAGAAAATAGGATAGTTTTTATCCCGGACTTTTGAAGAATTCTCTTGAAGCCGCGGGCGGGAGCTAGATGACTATAATGAGACACTTACTACATTTGTATCGTATCAAATTGTAATACTACAGCTTTCATTATATAACAAGCAAAATCTTCACCATAATATCCACATTTAGTTAAACCCAAGATATATTTCACTATTCAAATACAGCTCAGTATTTACTAAAGCACTATCTTCAAACATTCTATGACGTTGCATGCTCTAGTGTATGTTTCTGTAATTCCGAACGAATGCTTTTCAAATAAGATGTTTATATGGTCACATGATTCTAGCGGGATCTTGTAGGTAAATGTGCTATGCAAATGTTTGTGAATTTTAGCGAATAGAGGTATAATATTGCGGTTTAAAATGGGACTGTAATATGTCTGGAGTTTGAGACAAGATTTTGAATTAGGTCAGAAATTCAGCTAAGTATTTCAAGATTGAGACTACTATTTTCTGTATGTGTTGGTTGCTTTTGGAGAGGACTCTCTATAAGTAAGAATATTTTTTATATGCCAACACAATCTAGGTACTATTTAGATAAAAATTCGCAAAAACGCACTCTTAGATAAAAAGCAGCCTTCAAAATAAAATCTTTTCATTTCACATAGGCCTTTGCAGGCACCTATGAAACGTCACATTAGTTGCACGCTTCCAAAAAGTTGGTCTCATGGAGAAGAGCCGGCAAGAAACTCCATAGACATTCCTCCATTGAGTTTCCTAACATCGGAATATTTTCAAATCTGACTGAAGTTTCTGAGATTACTGCGTTCATTTAAAGCTAATATAGATAATACCCGTGCAGATTAGCAAACCTACTTACTTTTTATCTCTTTAAACGTACTTTAAAGCCCAAGAAACTTCAAAATCGACACAATACCTTCAACTTCAAAGGTACCCAACGTTACATACGTCATTCCAGTAGAGTGCACGTCAAGTAAAATGTTTATGGCGTCACATGCACTCAAGACTGCAAGTGAATTCCGACTTGATAATAAATTTAAAAGCGAGGAAGCTTTTAGTCCAGTTGTTATTTTTGTTGTTGCATTAGTAATGATGAGATGAAAAAGTGAGGAAGAGAAGAAAAATCTAATATTTTTAAGTAATGCCATGTAATACCATATTCGTGACAGTGGTAGTCCCAACCAACATAATTGGGGAAAAGCTAGCCAGATGATGAAGTTGTGATGTTGGGGATTAATTGTATCTACTATTATTTCTCTTTGGTTAGGTATTTGAGTGTCACTATTATGTTATTTCTGCCTTACCTTTTGTCTAAACTATTTTGGGGTCGGCTACCAGGCTTAACTCAAAGAAACTGTGAGTAGCGGTGTTAAACATAGAGCAACTGTCTATCTGATCTCTTCAACCCAATAACCCTTGGGAAGGCTGGTTGTTGGACATTCAAGTGCTATAGATATTCAAATGTTTAACAAATAAAAATACAATCAACCACTAATAATTCATAACAAAGCAAACTTGATGGCCTATTTGGTCAACACAATACAGAACAATTTCTAATAAATATAGCTAATTAATTATTTATCAAAAGAACTTCTAAAGATCCACTTGTGCAGTGATTGGATGAATGGTTTCTTAAGCACATTAGAGGATTTCAGGTCGCCTGAAGCAAACGCGACGTCTGTAACCTAGTTCCTTTGGCTAACTTGAAACTAACACGACAGTACGAATTAGCAGTCTTTGACATTTTTCTTGGAAATTTACAAAGGCAAAGGGAATTGTGTTTTGTAAAAGGTGATGTTACAAAATAGGTTTTCTTTTTATCAAACTGTGTGGAAGAGGGTTATTTGTTTTGAGTTTGATTAAGTTGTTGAATTGTCTTGAGTGCGAAGTGTAAGTATTTCGTGATTTTTGAGTTTTGAAAAATAATATTTTTCTTTTGTCCAATCAAAAGATTCAAATCTACCATAAATAAATCAAATTAAATAAAATTATTGTCACAACTGCCTGTAAAACTAGCTCTGTTTTGACTTACATAGAAAAAAATACCATAGCAGCTTTTACGATTGCTTTCAAAAACCGACATTTCGGTTTAACTAGAGCATGAAAAAATCGTCGAACAGTTAAAAATAAACCTGTAACCAAACAACACTCCAATGCATAATTCTGAATATTTCTACAAACGATCATTTGTAAGGCTGAAATAAAAACCTGAAACTGTAACAGACGGGAGTCAGGTAACAAATAAATGTTATTTTAATCATTATAGCCTTGCCGATAAGTTAATGAATTAGTGTTAAAATTGAAGCAATCTATCAATTTATGTAGCTCTCTATATTGTCCACTTAATAATACCGTAATACTTAATTAGCTTGATCATGTTCACAGCAATAATCTCTTCTTTAGGTTAACAGCGCTTTCACACTAGCGGATTTTCTGCTTGTTTTTTTCCACAGCAACGACAAGTTTATGCAAGTCATACAAAATTTGTTAATATCCGGTAGTGTGAAAGTGCTGTAAGCTTTAGATCAGTTGATTTTAAAAAAGTGACATTGTCACCCCAAATTACTTTAGACATCGCAAGTGCTTCAGAAATTGGGTCGGAGAACCCCAACTATTCAACTTGAGAGGCAAACTTCTCTTCACTCCAAGATCCAAGGTCGAAGACATGTTACACGTGCCTTCCAAAATCTAGCTTCAGTAGGTATCAGTAATCATATTTTTCCTATATTCCTTAAGGGTCCATCTATCTTCTACAGAAATTAATTGAGATCGATCTTCGTTCCTGACATACACTGTATTTCTATCTAAACTTCATCCATTACTCTTAATATTGTCAACTTTTTAACTCGCGTTAGGTGTATCATAAATGTGGGATTAATATTTTTTAGGAGAAAACTTTGGATGTGAATCGTAGTTTGATAACGGATGGTGGTTTTGAAATTTCTTTGTTATTATTGTCGCATTTTTTTTAATTTAGAATACTGAGAAGATAAGCAGCCAGTGAAAGAAAATCGTTTTATTTTATTTCCCTTTTAAGATTAGACGAATACAAGTTATTAAAAATGCAAATTCAGAACTGTAACTAAACAACTAAATTAATGAATTCAACTATGACTGAAAAGTCTGTTTTGAAGAAATATTACATACGTCATTTAATAACGATACGATGAATAGAATTGAAAGAAAAAACATTATTACAGGAATAAATCCGAAAAAGAGGAATTAGTAAGTTTAGCAATAAGTATCTTAAGTATTTCCAAGCCTCCAAAACTCGAGATAAAACAATATGTTCACAAAATAATGAGGAAGATATTCCTCTCAAAGTTATAGGTATCGTGTTTATAATAATTCCAAAAGCAGTACACAATTAAAACTTAATTGGAAATCTCACTGGCTTACAAATACCACTTAAAAACAATTTAGCGATGATTCAGTGGCATTTCGAATAACATAGAAACAAAATTAATGTTTCATTGAAAACCGGGTTGCGATCACGAAGTTAGCTAACTTTGAATTCAAATGGTATTGGAATAAAATAATCTTTTAACAAGATCCAGCTGTAGTAATGACTTACTGTGAAATGTTGCTACTTAGAAAGTTTTTCAGCGATTTCATACCAGTGGATTTTCCGCTCAGTTTTTAAAGGATCATTCGCATCCGATAAAGTATTGACAACTGCCAACTGCCAGCACGAATGGTGAAGTATGGAATCGTGTTATGAAATGTGTCGCGTTTATATGCATAGTGTTGTAACGCGCTACAGAAGTAGCTAGTGTTGAAAATTATTTTTTTAGAAGCTATATTTGTAAGATATTAAAAATCTTTCAGAATATTTTAAGTACTCTAAATATTGTACGAAATTGATTACATTTTCTGTTGGAAGAGAGAACATAATTAATATTTTTTTATATTAACTTATATAGTCTCACTGGGTAGCTTTAATATTTTGTGATACCTAATATGAACTTCGGTGTAAATTTGCTATGCAGAAGATAATGTCCGTTCTCCTGACACAATATATTATTATTTAACGATGTACTAGCAAGCTGTAATAGGTGGAATATTCATGAGGTATTATGATATTATTAGTTCAGCAGCGCACCTTCGTACTACGAATAATATCCCGGCATCACCTGTTACGTCAGCCAAAATAAATGATGAATTAACATTTGAACACGAAATATTAATATCGGGTAATAAATACTCAATTTGGGTAAACACCATGATATATTACGTTTAAATAATATATTGGTTGTACTTTATCATCTGAAACGAAACCTATAAATAAATGACACGGTCGACCCTTTCTGAATATCAGTAATTTCATATCGTTGGCAATTAATACGACACTCATCGGTCGAGTGCCCCTTTGGTATGCCATTGTCCCTTTCCTTCCTACGCGATATAAAAGGGACAGCGCTCCCAATCACCTGGAAAATACCGGCCGGAACTGGTAAATACCGGTTTATACCGGTAATAACTGGACGGGGACCTTAATCAAAGGAGAGTCTATCAACAGTTTATTGTGGGGCCATTCTTTTATAGACTTTCAGTTACAGTATATTGGTTCTGATGATAAATGGATGAAGATATTTGGATTAATCAAGCCTTCAAAATGTAGTGACGAAAAAGTATTCTGAATTGCATAATACTGATGAAAAAGGGAACAATAACAGTAACAATAACAATAACAGTTTCAATTTCCTTGCGAAAGTAATTCGGGTACTGTGTTGATGAACGAATAATATAGCGTTAATTAAATATTCTGTGTAATTTAATATTCGAAGCTTCAGCTTTGTAAAATATAGTTTAGGTACCCAATAGAGGACAGTCGACTTATGCCCGGTTTCAACGAAAAATAAATGATTCATTTTATAGCTAGCAGCTTTTTGATATTCATTCTATGACTAGCTTCCGCCAGCGGTTTCACTCGCTTCCTAAGGAAACTACTTCTTGCACCTGGATAAAAAGTAGCTTATATGTTATTCTAATGTATGAGCTTATTACTGCATAGTTTCATCACAATCCGTTCAGTCGTATGAACGTGAAGAGGTAACACATACATACATAGAAACTTTCGCCTTCATAGCATTAGGGCTTTTTTGTCAAAAAAAAACTATTGTTAGTAAAATGGATTGATTCACCTGGCTATAAAAGTGATCGAGTTCTTCCTAATTATCTAAATTGAAGAGCATTAATTAGCTTTACTGACTAATAAATACTTTAAAATAATAAATCATAATTAGTTATTGTAATGAACAAATGAATAACAATTTAGTGTTTAATGAGAGTTAATTTAATTTCATCGAATATACATTATGTAAGTTAATTAAAACTGTTCATATAACAGAAAATTGACGTTCTAAACAAAAGCATAATATTGTTATGCATTATTGGAAGCAGATTTTAATACAATGAATTGGTAATTATTTATTGTTCGTGTTTCAATAATGTTCATTTATTGTGTTTTATATTATAAAAAATAATTAATACATCTCACATACGTAACAAATATTTATTATGCCTGCCTTTTGTTTTAAATACTTTGCACACGGATAAAAAGTAGCAAATTGCCTTCTGCAATAAATGCGCTCTTTGATACTGAACTATTTTCCAAAACTCTACAGTTCTTCCTCAGATAAGAGTGTTCAAACAACTCTCTTCTCAACTGTTCACTATTATATAGAAATACTAGCTTCTGCCCGCAACTTCGTTCGCGTGGAATAGTGACTACCAGCAGATTTTTGATTTGACCAATAGATGGCGCTATATGTCCGTAATCAATTTTATTTTTTATTTTTATTTTTTGTAATAAAAACTATCCTATGTCCTTTCTCAAGTTTCAAACTATGTCTGTACCAAATTTCACACAAATCGGTTCAGTAGTTTAGGCGTGAAGAAAAGACAGACAGACAGACAGACAGACAGAGTTACTTTCGCATTTATAATATTAGTTTGGATTACTTATTAGTACAGTTCAGTTCAGATAAGCAGTCGCTCCATATAAAACACTGGTAAACAGCTGCATTCAGACACATTAAACGAACCCCAACATAGTTGGAAAAACACTAGGCAGTATATTCTAGGTACCTATTGTTACCTAAATAACCAACCAGACAGGTCAAAATAGCCTTCAAACATACAACAAACAGCCCATCTGTCTCTGTAACGTGGCCCTAGAGAGAAATTGACTCAATTTGTTTAAAAATTTACACCGACATTCACTCAGAAACGACTTTCATACGTAATGGTAAATTAAAGTACTGATAGGTATGGGTTAACCTTGCTTGCCTTACCACACTTGTATACTCGTTAATTTTTTCGTGCGTATCAAAAACGACACACACAACATATTCTGAGTGGTAAAAATCTGTCACTAGGTTTTAAAGGTCATATTTATATCGGTAGTTGTCACCTACGACCTAACGGTGGACCTAACGGTGCGGCTTGGAAAAAGCGGAAATGAGCGGAAAATCTGCTAGTATGAAAGCATTTTTATAAGTGGAGCTGTTTGCCAGAAACACGAGGTGTTAATAATGTAACATGTATTACTCGTACTCAACGAATATTTCAATTCAATATCGATAATCATTTGACAGGAAGAGAACAATCATGGTTACAATGGAGAACCATGAATGGCTGAACCGATAAAGAAAAAAATTGCAAGAAGAGAAATTACATTTTAGAGACAACATAACCCTGTCTAAAATTCCATAAACCCAGAATTTCACTCTAAATGCAAGTAAACCCACAAACAAAAGCCAGTTTATTATCAAAGACTAGAGAGATCTATTACGCGATAATCCGGCATTATAGTTTCAGTATCTGGCTCACGTATTTGACCTACTCCATTAGTTTTGAATAAAACATTTCTCTCTTATTAGTTTCTATTGTTGCTAGGTCATTTTGTTATTCCAAGGTCACATTCATTAGGGCTAATTAAGAGAAAGGAAAAATAATTCGGGAAATTCTAGCCTTATTTCGTCTTTCTGTAAGTAAAATGTGTATAAAAACTATTCAGTATTTAGAGTGAGATAAAGTTAGAAATGGTCTTGTCGGAATTATTTACGGAATCTATAAATGTTATTCAAATAATAATGGCTATTTAATTTCTAGAATAAAATACTTCATCTTATATACGTTGAAAAGTAAATTAAAAAAAAAAAACCGTTATTAAAGTTTTATGAAAGCTTAAATCCAATACTTATAAAAAAAACAAAATGGCAACGCAGCTTTAATTAACGTCAATACCATAACATGACATTAATTATAAAATAAAAGTAAAAATAAGTACGAGAAGATAGGCAACGTCGCATTGTACGAAATGTACTGAAAATGATACTCGTTGTTCTAGGATTATAAAGTCACTTTAGACAGAGGAACAAAATAAATTGCGAACAAGTCTAGTGGTACTGCCACTGTTAATTTCACGGTCCTCATGTTGGAAGATATAGAATTCCTGAGAAGCGGTTGTTCTGAGTCAATTTTAGAATTCTCTTGAAGTAGCGATCCAAAATTAAGGTCTTATAAGACTATTAAAATACAGAATACAGTCTATTGTTATTAAAATTAACGTGTCATTTAAAACACGGAGGAATAACTTAGTCATTACAAGATGATCATTTATCCGCGTATCGACCACGCCAAGGTTTGCTTAATCTTAATAATTAATGAATTCTTAATAATCTTGGTCCTACAAACCCTGTTACTGATGATAAATTCCTAAGGTTTTTGAGTATGAAATTATTTATTTTGTTCACTTATTAATATGAGACATTATACACGACCCCATTAATAAAGCAATATCTTAAGATATCCTTACCAGACGTTGACCACTTCACTGGTGTCTGAAACCTCTAAAAGCTGCCCAACTATAAAGCAAGAAACTTCAAGACTTGGCAAACCAGACATAGACTCTAAAACTTGTCTCCTACCATTGCATTAGAGAAATATGAAAATAGGAAAGTTTACCTGAACTAAACTTTGAAATACACGAAACTGCACATAACTTTGTTGTTCATACAACTTGAATAGATTTGTAAGGGTAAGTTTATATCAAACAAGCGAATACTCTTTCTATCCTCATCATTTTCCTGCTATTATCCGAATGTTTTTTGGGTCGATGCAGCATGTTTTTTTCTTCAATACTTTTCTACCTACATGATGTTATTCCTATCCTATTAAGTATATAACCCAACCTTTGTTTTAGCTTTCCGTTTTTTTCAATTTTATTCCTGCATAAATGCGATAGAATATTAGAAGAATGCTCGTTCACTACATTGGCTCTATTATGAACGTAAACTTACTTACAGCCAGTTTCTTTATCAGAAGTAAAAGTCAAAGTAATGTCATTAAGTAAAAGTAACGGTCAAATTAGTTTTTTCAAGTCTAAAATAACAGTAAAACGAATAGATAAAACGAATTTGTCCGTTACTTTTACTTTAAGACATTACTTTGGCTTTTACTTTTGAAGAAACTGGCTGTTAGTGTTATTGTTGCGTGTTCACCACTAATGTCATAATTGACAATGGGCAATCGTTCGCTTGATCTACATGTTCAAATTATAAATTCTAAAAACAAAAAAAATAATACTTCGGTTATACCTGAAGTTCCATTTGATCTAAACACACCCTAACAAGATAGAATAGAACTAAACATGTCTCAAGCGTCCGTGGAATATAGTGGACAAGGTTTAAAAGTCTTGTAACGCCACGGGACTCCGGAGGATATCATTATAACTTTAGCTCTGGAAACACACTGGAGAACGCGATTTATTTTTCTAGAACATTCCAAGGTTGACATCGGGAAATACGTTGTTACTTTGAACTGAAATTGGATGTATCATGTTCCTTGTATTGTTTGTAGATCCAGTTATAAATATGTAGTTAAAGCCGGTACATGTTATTTCACTACATTTCGTACTTATGAGGTGAACATTATTATGTACCTAATGTAATGTGTTAGACGACTAGCATTCATGCAGTCAGTACAGCGCCTAAGAACGTCAGTCAGTACCTAGCTTTAGGATAAAAAAATAATAATAAATAAAAAGCTTTAGAATTAAGAAGTATAATTTTTGCCCATATGTAGTCTAATTTACGCCCAACAAACGAAAGTTCCCCAACACCAGCTTGAAAAAATCTTCTCAGTAAACACACACACGGCCACAAAAAGAGGTACTACTTATTCCCGAACAAGGAAACAGTAAGTCAAAATATAGCCATTAGCACGTCAGAAAAACAGACCACAAAAACATACTCTATCCTTGCTGATATTACATGTGAAAGCAAGTTTTTCCCGAACCGAATAAGATGAAATGATTGACTTTGAAATACTATATAATGGTACTTTTGTTGATCTCTGTAAATATACTGATAGCAGTTCAATTGAAAAGAGGTTAAAATCATAAGACACAGATATCATATTTACAAACAATTTATATGAGAAACGAAAAGAGGGCAACTATAATTTTTACAAACAATTTAGATGAGAAAGTAACTGACTGTCTATCGGGCTTTCACGCCGAAACCACTGACCCGTTATAAATTTTAGTACACTAATAGACTAGAACAAGAGAAAGCACAGAGCTATTTAGCCTAGTGTTTCTATGCGGAAAACACTCCAAGAAAAAACCAGTCACTAATATTCCCACAAAGGGACATAGCAACTATCACGCACGCCACATTGTAAGTAACTGTTACAGGCACCAGGTGTTACGAACAGCCCCAGAAAGCTTTTAACTTAAGAGCCTCTCACTCGCTGATTGCTACTTACCATCGCCAGCCGCTTTATGAAACTTTGATATGAAGAATAATGAAAAATGTTAGGTTTATCTGGGGTATTTTTAGACTTGCTTTTTAGGCGTAGGACAATGACTTTAGTTTTGAAGATAGGTGGTATTATTGGTCAAAGTAAAGGATATCATAATTATGTAATTTCTTGAAGCATCTGCACTACTATTATTTATAGTTTGTTTGCTTGAACGCCCCAAAGTCAAGAATTTCTGGTCCGGTTTCAGTGTTAGATAATATAATATAAAGTAATCTTTAGCCTATCTCAACAAGTTATACTGATACATGAAAAAGTTTTAACACGATAAGGGTAAAACCGTTACCATGGTATGATCCAATACTTAATGTGTTTAGAACTTATTCTAATGGTAAAAAAGTTCTTTATGCAAAACAGTCAACTACTATTTAATCCAAAAACAGTTTCTTATAGGTCCTTTTAATTCAATTACCTGCAGTCTTTTCCTAGAAAAAAAAAAGGTCATCGTCATCCCATCCAAACTTGGAACTTTGTTGGTCATTATTAGCAAGCGGTACGGAGTAAAAAATCTTTGTGACAAAAACCGTCATCAGCATTCTATCCGTATGCCCATCAAGTAGGATAATCTTGGTCCCTGTTTTTCTTCCAATAATGACATCGTAAGGTAATACTTTAAAAGCATTTTTTGCTCATGTGAATACATTATTACTTTATCCTACTTATTCAACTAAATATATAAAGAAAGCTTGGAACAAATAACGTATTGGGTAAAAATAAATCAGACACTATTATTGAATACATGAAATCGTTTCTATTTGGTTTTGTAGAAAAACATATATATCTCTGAAAATACGAATAGGATTACATTTCAAACCACAACAAGATTTATAACCCACTTATTTCTCACTTTGCACAAATTCAAAATCGAAATTAATTCTTCTCATCTATAACAAATTAGTGTTACCCTTATTTATTACTTACACCAAACCCCTCGTATTAAAAAATATTTACCAGAAGCGACCATTTATTCTTAGCCAAAGATCATTGACCTCAAAAGCGATCGTAAAAACTCCAACATAACATTTTCTTACATCACTAAAAATATAAGCGCGATAATTTGGTACAAGCACTCAAAAGTTGAGCGCTTTCGTCGCGTTTAACGCGCTACGCAGAGAATACAAAACTTTATGACGAACCGAGTCACCGACGGTGATGTCATGGAGAACGAAATGACTAGCGGAGATGTCATAACCTAAAACCTCACTAAGAAAGTAGAGAGACAACATGCGGGTGTTTGGGGGACGAGGAACGTTACTGTCTCTGTCCTTATACGCTACTTTTGGAGCCCGTTATTTTCTGTAATACTAGAATCCTTTGAAAGATGTCTTCAAGAAACCAAACGTCTCTTTAGTTCACTTGTAATTAAAGTATTTTAAACTTACTTTAACTTTTGTTATAAAATATTATTTTCTTGCCAGAAGCACCTAGGAGGCATGAGATAATAAAGTAGTGAGTAAATAAAGTAGTTGTAGTAATTAATAGTTCTGGTCACCCCCACCATTAAATTTGACCTACAAGAAAGCGCATGACCTACCCGCCGCCTTGTGGCATCTCCGCTCATCTTTTCTTACTCTGTGGACAAAACCGAGTCACCAACGGTGACGTCATTATTCGACGGATGACACGCTGTATAAACTCGCGGTACATTCCTAGGGTAGAGTCGCCATGATTTGGGAAATTGAAGGATTTAATTTTTATGTGAAACGGGACAAAATGGCTTGATGTTGATTGTCGCAACTGAGTTTGCAAGAAGATACTCGGAGATTTTTTTACTTAAATACAGATTAATGTAACTACTAAAAAAACTGCATAAACTTTACACAAGGACTATCAGTTTTTGAAGTAGGTACTTACATACTTATTACCTCAGATTTTCCTCTGCTTACTTAAACACTGACCAGATTTAACCAGTGCAGCCTAACTAAAAGTCACTACCATAAATTTCTCTTCCACCAGTTCTACAGTTTTCAATTTAGGGAACAAACTCGTACTCCTGGAAGCAGTATATCAGGCCTGTTAATACCAGCAATTGATTCTTGGAGCCATTCTTCAGGCTAAAGAGGCCACGACCGCCGACGTCCGTGGGGAGTCGTTTGTGGTGACAAATGAGTTTCATGTACCAGTTGGCTAATGTTACACCTGTATACAAGATTACTGTAGTTACCTCTTTGGTACAGTTGGGTATTTTGAGGGTTAGAATCCATTTAACATTTAGTGAAGTGAAAAAGTTTGAATAGTTTTTTTTTTTTACTGCTTGAGTTTGAAAAAAATATTTTCAATCTATTAGCTGAGTAGAATACGTGGGATTTTTTTCTCGTAATTATTTTGTAAAACATAAATGTACTGTGAACATGGATTAACCAGCAAGAAATATCGGGATTAGGTAATGGAAGCTCTATTTCGATCTAAAATTATTGTTGCATTTAATTATGTAACTGCATTCAGTGCTCGTTATACTATAACTTCAATCATTATTATTGAAGTCTTTAATATAATTTTAATAGCCGGATTGAACAAAATTAAATAAGCATCAAAGATCAAGCGCATCGAGAGCGAAATATTGATGTGCGTGCTTGTGGAATTTCGTCCTTATATTTATCAAATATTATGGTCACCCTATCGAGTATACAGGGTGATTCAAACCGCTTCCTGAATCTCAAAACGAGTTTGTTTTTCAAACAATTTCACGAATCACGACACTTTATTGTACACCCTTTATTTGAGGACGTTTTTGAAATTTTTAAACAATCATTTGATTTACGTTTTGTTGGGTATTTTTTCCGTTTAATTAAAAGTTCAGATTTTACAAGGATAAAAGGGATTTGTGGATTGGACAATAATTAATTTTGAGTTTTATTGGACTTTCCTTTTCCAATTTTATGGTGTTTAATAATAAAATACACGAAGGACAAATTGATTCGTTTTTATGAAAGGGACATTATTTATTCTTCTGTCCTATCATAAAATAACGGTGTGAAGTAAGACCGATCCATTGTTACCTACTAACTTTCTGGCATAGAGTGTATGTACACAAACTATGAAAATTAGTTAAAATACCAAAAATTCTACATAATTTACCATCTAACTAATACCACCTTAACTAACTCTCAACAAAAGAAAAACCCAATATTAAAAAAATCCTTCCCACACATTAAACAATCAAATGAACATTATCTGTCCATTGCATCATAGTTATTTTATTTATTTATATATATATCTAGGTATATATTATTTTATTTTTGGGTATATATTATTTAGTAGGTATATATTCATTATTTACGTATTGTTTATGTAGGTATTATACAATATACAGCTGTTTTCTTCCATTTTAATTTCTGTTTCCTTTGCTTTTTCTACACACTGTCTACATCTCTTTTATTCTCTTTTTCCTTTCGCAGGTATGCTGGAAGAGATTTCTTAAGAAATAAGTATTACCTTTGTAAATTCTTTCTTTCCTGTCATCTTTCTCTATTATGTGTGTGTACAAAATTTGTAAATAAATAAAAATCGACCTTAACAGCCAAGCGATAAAAGACATTACCCAATCAATTGAGTGTTACCTATTTACAAATGCTACCCCATTCTTTACCCATTCAATCAGGGGAGATCGGGGAAATGATGCTCACTCGTGGGTATTTTCCAACTGATATGACGAATGTTAACCTATCATATTATCCAATCGAATCAAGCGATTCTAAAAGGATTTTTGTATGTACTTATTCTGGGAAACGATTTTTTTTGCTATATAGGGAAATGTTAATGTCTATTTTTAGGTTTTAGTCGATGTGTGAAGTATGGGATTTTATTTTTGACGTGATTTTATTGGGGAGTTTGTTGCCCCGCTTCTTCTTTCCAATAATAAAAGTGGTATTTTTCAGCCTACTTTGAATGAACGATTTTTATTTTGATTATGTAGACTTTGAAGGTTAAAATGCGATACAGATCTACAAAAAAACAATTGTACTAAAAATAACATTTATAAACCAATAATCTAAAAATGTATGTGGGTTCGATTGTAGTCAGGCTAGTAAGTACCCGGGTACATAGGGTTTCATGTACTTTTTAAGTATATCTTGGACATCAGCGACTGATTAAAGGTGAAGAAAAACATCAAGAAACCTTGAATTATAAAAACCTCCAAAATAACGTAAGTATAACTCCACGCTTAGATTTTACTCTTTTTAAATGTGTCTTTTTTAATCGGAAATTTAATTTCTTGTAAAATACTCATAATTACTTTTTCCCAACAACTCTGAAAGATCTTAAAGATCTAGGTCTTGACTTACAAAAGTTGTGAGGTTTAAACTTCTATCTGATCGGTTGTTAGCAAAGTTTCATCTCTCTAGGTATAGTAGTGGTGACTTTCAAGGTGTTTGAAATTATTGAGATAAGATCTTTAAAAGATTAGGACAGAAATTATAAAAAAAATGATAATTAAAACTATACTTTTGAAACTTAATTCTAGGTATTTTATGTGAGTATTTTTAGTTGCATTTTAATGTTTAGGTATAATGTAAGCTTATTTATCTCAGACTTAATCAATAGCGGCCTTGATGAAAGTTCAACAATTTTCACTTTCAAGTAGACGTAAAATCAATAACAATTATTATTAGCAAACAACAAGCAAGCATACCAAAGGTCAAAGGTCAAACCAAAAGCACTTTAAATGCCAAAAACAAAAACTCGTATTTTTATTATCTTTGGAAAAGTTTTTTATTCCACCTCTTAATTCCTTTTTCCTTTGTTATCCCGACCAATAAGTTTAAGTGCGCCTTAGTTCCCAGTTACCTCTATGAATAACAAATCCGAGTTGGGTCTGGAAGGCCGATTTAAAATATCCGATAAAAACTTCAAGCTGAATGTTGAACACGGTTTTGGATAAGAATAAAGTAGTTTTTTTCTTAAGTAGGTATTGAAAAAAATACGAATTATTTAAGTGAGAGAATTTTATGATATCCATTTTGCCCGATTTCACTCATTAATTGGGGTCAATGGCCATCACAAATTGTATAGATCTGGATTTCTCTGGAATTTTTTGGGATACTTTTCAAAAATAATAAATATAAATAAATACTGTTTTATATGAAAAAAGGTCTGAAAACAATATCCCATCAACAACAATTCACAAAGAGGTAGGAAACGTATTAAGGACTTTAGTTCCCAACTAAGTCCCCAATACGGGGGAACTGTCGTTATCGAGACGGGTTATAAATGGGGAGATCGTGTGTAAGACACCTTCGTCCTGAAGCCGCTGAAAGAATGATCTTGTTTTTCATTTGTTCGGAAAAAAATGTTTTTTTGTAACGTATTTTTAGATACGTACGTGATAAAATAGTAATAGCAGAAAAAATGACGATTATTTTTTGTTTGAAATGAATAAAAAATTGATAAATTTTTTTGTTTAAACTCTATTGTTCAGTGGTTTAGAATTTCATAAAATAACATTTTAATTTCATTTTATTTCGTGTTTTTTTTCCAATAACAGAGAAATAATCTGAAATTCAAATGATCTGATCGCATTCAAAGATAACATAGTCATGTTATTTTCATTTTATGCAGACATATTGAATTCTCTTGTATATTTTATCTAAGGACATTGGAATTCAGTGCCTTTTGAATTCAATTGAAAATATTTTTAAAGTTCTTTTCTAGAATAACATTCTTTGAAAAGCTTGCAAAAATGTTCTTTGGCCTTTTGAAGTCTCTTGGCCATCGCATCGCAGGCAAAAGATCTTCTTCGTACTAAGGCATACATGTTACAGCCTTTGTATCGTCCCACTGCTGGGCACAGGCCTCCTCTCACACGGAGAAGGATTGAGCATTAATCACCACGCTTACAAAGGCATAATATTTTATTTTAGGAATTTTAGCAAAAGTAATCACAATATTCTAAGTCGATGTACAAGAATTGAGAACCTCCTTTTTTGAAGTTAGTTAATTATTAAATACTTATAAGAGCCAGCTGGTATCCCCCGAGTCTATTTAAACTATGTCATTCGCATATACCTATAAACCTATTATTTCTGTCAATTTTGATCCAACACTAGTTTCTCATCCTCATCAAAACCCACGTTTATAACTATAGTGCTACGTGATCAATAAAATCACACAATCCATTTTAATTCCATTCAATACGACCAAAAAATTAAAGAAAAACTTGCAAATTCACACTCCGATATTTCAAAAGCATCCAGTTGGCACGTCACAAAGCTTGGCGTGCCAAACTAGTCTATTATACACTGGTTCTTTAGCAATTCTTATAAATGCATGGCATTTTTTAAATTCCTACGACCTAGTCTTGTTTTTGTGGCATTGAGTGATGTCCTAATGAATTCATTCATGAACTTTGTTTGATGTATTCAAGTTTGAACTTTAACTTCTAGGCTTTAAGATTATTTTTTGCAAGTTTAACTTGCATCGTGTTAAAAAAATGTTAGGATTCTTAGCGACTTTTAAAACTTATTTTTTGCGTTACTTACTGAAATTTGACGATTTATCTTTGTGTAACATTCGGAGACTTTTTTAAACGTCTACAATCTAATTTAATACGCACCCAACTGACGTTTGATAGTTGGTTGATATTTCCTTATCGAGTCTGCTTACCTGAAAAAAAAAGAGTAATACCTATTAATAAATATTGTCAGTAAGAACATCGTAGATTTCAAGAATAAACCTAGAACAGAGAACTTCGAAGCTATTGTTCTTTTTTGAATTACAGACATTTTATGAAACAAGTTGTGCAGAAATGTCGGCTGTCGCCCCAGGGGCTGGCGCTCCGATAAAAATCCCGGCCCCTTATCGTGCCTGCCTGACCGAGCGGTATTTGATGCGGGAAATATAGTTGTATGGTTATTTTTACTGGGAATGAATGTGTGTGATGGTATTTAAAGTTTGAAGTAAAGTGGAGTAAGTGAGAGGGTGTAAAAATGTCATGTAAGTAAAAATGGATCGTATTACTAGGTGATACATGAATTTACATAAGTGTTAGTCGTCTTGGCTTCCACAGAAACAGCTAACAGCAAAAATAAGTTTCCATGTAGGATGACGAGAAAGTTCAGTATGCTTGTTTGAAAGAATTTTTCTCACCTAGTAAATAATTCATCCAGGTATTTTAAAGCCATTATTTTATTGGTGCTATTACAAGAAAGTTAAACAAACGTTTGGTACGTGTTTCTGAAACTTTTTGCCTGTAAAATTATATATTTGTTAACACCTGTCAATCGGATGTTTAACTTTTCTGTAATAACACCATATTTTCAGTAGGCTAACTTAAAAAATACAGTACCTATTTGGTAATCTTTTCGTGATAAAGAATCCTATTCACAAACACAGATCTGCAATAACAACACCAAATAAAAGCCATGAAAAGCAATAGAGCAAAAAAAACTTCATCCTCGCCTCTCGCTTTGAGAACAGACAAAATAATCTAGCTAAGTGGATGTCCTCACTATGAAAACAGAAGGACAATAATTACTATGAAAACAAAAGAATAGATTTTGGCAGAAGATGGCTTATTTATTCAATTTTGACTGGACAGTTGATGCGTTCTTGTTTTTTGAAGACACAGTCCGTCGTAGGTACCACAAAAACTTTTAAATGTCTGTTGAACACTTGTCTAAAAAATAAGGTAATTTTTCAGCTACACTATTTTTAGACAAGTGTTGAACGGATGTTTAAGTTTTTTTTGTTTGCCCGTGTTTGTATACTTAGTATGTCGTAATGTCCACATAATTTAAAATTCCAATCATTTTCATTGAACATGTGTTTGTGGATGTATTTTCATAGTTGTGATGAGTTGTAGAAGCCTACAATTGTATTTTCAGAGTATTACATTTGTACTTAGGTTTGTGAATATTTTTTCGGATTTCACGAAACCACGTTTTATCTCGAGTCATTTGTGAAACTTTATATCGGAGCCAGTCTTCACGTGGAATTCGCGCGATTTCCTGGTTCTGGCTTTTTTAAGCACTAAGCAGAAAAAAAACCACCCAAAATAAAACCATTCACACACACCACCACCTACGTGCGATTATAACCGAAATAATCAGCAGCTACAAAAAAATTACAGCACACATCTCATAACATACCTTTATCTATTACGACAGTCGCATTCACGCGCTGTTTCGTCTGAAATGACCTTAGAAAGGTCGATGTCCGACTCCAACTTCGGTAAATGGGTTCCGCACCCAATTTTTCTGACGTTGATATGGATTGAGTTAGTTATTTTCACGCCATTTTGGGAATGACTTTGCACAATGGTTGGGTGAAAGTTTTAGCGGGTAAATGATTTTTTGGTGTTGGCAAGCTAAAGTGATGGGTTATTTAGGAAGGGATAAGTTTATTCTTTAGTCGTGTTCATGCTACTCGTATTTTGTTTGGGTATTTCAAGAGTAGGGTTTAGAATATTTTTGACATGTTATTGTTATCCTTTTACTCAGTTCCAGCGATGTTTATTGTAGTGTATAAATTCTACTTTATCTCTTTATTTAAGTTTTATTTTTGGTAGCTTTCAAAAATATAAAAAGATATAACCTTTTACTTCTCAAAACAACTATAACATAGCCCCTTTCATACAACAACTCTATTATTAGAAGAAATAATATCTTCAACATAAATTCCTATATGTACCTCTACTTCAACTGACATTCAAAAAGGTGACTCCATTCATTTGGCATGCGGAACCCTGAAAAGTTGACGGGTTGGGACAATACTGTCGCGATGGTAGATACGACACGAATTTTATAGGTCGCTAGGGTTTGTGGCTGTAAATCGTAGCTATTTTAGGGTTAAGTTTTGATGTGTGTGATACAGAGAATATTCATGGTAGTATTGGTGATAAAATAATAACTTTTAGGCCTTGTGGTGAATATAGATTTTGTATAATATTAACATGTACTTGGTTTTAGCCTTATGTATGTCGGAGCGCAGACATACGCGAGACACGACTGATTTTCTATTCTTTTATAATTAGCGACATACAAGCAGTTAAGTCCCACTTCGTCTATCTGTAAAATAGTTTCTATATCTGCGAGAAAAAATATATTATTTGAATTACTTCTTCAACAAACTGACAGATACATAGTTGATCGATCACACGTGTATAAAGTTAGGTAACTCTTTTATTTGAATACTGCCCACTTTTACGTTGAACATAATAAATAGGTACCCTGAAACTGCAAAATCCACAGAATAAAGGTTGAAAATGGATCACGAAGTAACTTCAGAGAAATGATTAATGTGCCTAAAGGCCTGACAATATAAAAACCTGAAACTTTCAGGCTTGGAACCCTATCGGCTATTCTGAATAAACTTGACAATTACAAACGCTTTTATAATATTCTGTTTCATGTTAACAAAATTGGTGAACATTTTTAAATTAGATTTTTTTCGTCTTTTTTTTAAAGGGCTGTTTTGAAAGTGCCAAAGGGCAAATGTGTGTGATAACAAAGCTTTTATTCGTCTTCCCTTTTTTAAAATCATACACATGTTTATGCTTTAAAAGTATCCGTTAAAATACCGCTTGATAAAATAGCTTTATTTTATTCATAAACGTTCATATATTTTATTCACAAAGCCTATTACTTTGACATTTAACAAAAACTAGGTTGACCTTAATAAAAAATTGGTTCTTATTTCTTACATACGTAAGTACTTAGCCTAGAAAATTCTCATGTGTGTTTCCGACGTGACTTGGAAAACTGCCCATTTTATATTATTTGAAAAAAAAAAAACAGTTAACCTAAGTACTTTTTAACGACCTTTACAATCTGGTACTATTTATTTCTTAAGGTGAGTATAGACTACAACATTTTCTGGAGCATTTCTGTGTAATGTAACGTTCTTGCGAATGCTCGGCGTTATATCACAGCGAGTGTGTATTTACCAACATATATCGTTGTACCTTGCGTACATTCTTTTTTAAATGTTGGACGTACAAGTGTTGCCTTACGTGTGCTGCGTTTAGCGTTGTGGCTCGACGTTGGTTTGTAACAAAGTGGCGACCGTGCTCGACGTTTTGTTCGTAAAAGGATGATACACTAGAACATTTCATAGAGCGGCTCGTTGTTCTGTTACAAGTGAATGTTGTGGTCTATACTCACGTTTAGAGTTTGAGAGAGAAAAATCGTTTAGGCTTGAGGTAAAAGTTGAGAGAATCTTTCCAGTGCGGTCTGACCTTGTCGGTTTTTATATAAAAGTCGAAAGTTACCGAACGTGTTCGAGGATTTTTTGAGGGTTTTATTTAAGTAATGATTGTTCTTCTTCCTGCTTTTTCTTTGTTTAATTTTATGAATTGATGGCTGCATAGCGTTATTTTTGGCTTTAGTTTTAAAAAATCTGTCTATTTTTTGTCTTATTATAAAATCGAGTAGAATTTGTGCATTCACTCATCTTGCAATTAGATGTCACATTGTTTAATTTTAACAACAAGGACAGGTAAATAGATAACGAAACGTTTTTGTTGTATTTTAATTCATAAACCATGGTTTAAATATTTTTTCTCTTCACTCATTTACATAGGTACACCTTTTCAATAACCAAAACAACAAAAAATAACAAAAGCCTGCATTTTACCAAACAAAGCAGCCTTACCCAAAATCTCTGAACATTACCATTTCAATGTTGAAGATTTCAAACGGTTACGTCATCAATCACCTACGTCATCACGGCCTAGTGTTTTGTTCGGTACAAGGAGTAAGGAAAGATGAGCGGAAATGCCATAATGCAGGTCAGGCGCCTTCTTCTAGGTCAAATTCTTACGTTACGAGTGAATTAATGAGGTGTTTAGGTTCTTTGAAGTATCTGTCAACGATTTTTTGTATTACAAACACTGGTCACCAAAGAAGGCGTATAAGGTTGAAAACAGTATAAGGTTCCTCGTCCCCCGCATTTTGGTGCGCTGCTTTCTTAGGCGATTTTCCATTATGGCACCTCCGCTAGTCATTTTGTACTTCATGGCTGGGTACCACAAGAAGCTGAGTAAAACGGTTTGAGCTGAAATCTGCTGAGTTGTGCTCTGATTGGGCTGGCGTTTTGGGTGATTCAGCCGTGTAATTGGAGTGTTTTGATTATAAGGTAACCTATATTTTTATGTGTATGGTATAACGTGATATTCATGAAGTAATGTGTTCTTTTATTAAGGTGAAAGTTTTAAGGATATATTCATAAATCTACATTATGTTTGTCACTCAAAAACTAGTAAGTGGATTTTCATGGCACTTGGCTATATATAATAGGTATATAGGACTAAACATAGGTCATAAGTCACAGATAGGCTTCTTTTTCAATGTGCGGAAAGAAATTCATGATTGGTAATTTTCATAGCAATGATATTGCATTTTCGCATCTGGCATTAACATGAAAATGGATTCTTTTTAATAAGTTTCCTGAATTCTGAAGATGGAATTTGACAATATTTTCAGTAATAAATCAAGATGATTTCTGATTGATCAATCGTTGGGGTGCGTCGAAAGTAATCAATCAAAGGGGGCACTTATTTTCCTGTTTTCAAGATTAATTTTCCTTGAGAATTTTTAAACTACCAAAATGCGTCGACTACCTTCTTTATAATATATGTGCTTTATATTTCTATAATTTAGGTAATCATAATTTTGCTGGGGCTGCGGGATTGTTCGAAAGAGTTACCGCGGCCCTGGTACATAAAAGGCCTACGACGGAACACGACGGTTTTTGGTCAGTAAGAGTCTAACACTCCCTCACCGCTGCTAACCCACAGCGGGAGGGATCGTTTGATGATTTTTGACGTCGTTAAAAAAAAAAGTTTTAATAATTTACTTTAAAAAAAAATCTGGTCATAAAATATTTCATTTATATGATCAGTAGGTATTCGAGTATATTTTTGTAATTTAGACCAAGTAATTAACCAGCAAGCTTTCAGCATGACCAAAGCTACAAAAAAATGGGAGTGTTATTCATTCGTATAGGAAATAGCAAACGTTGTATATTAGACTCTATACAAACCTAAATTCAGTGCACCAAAATAACAAACTTTATGAAGGCAAACAAAATATGATAATCTACATCATTATAAATTCTCATCATACAGGGTGTTAGTATTTTGAATTCAGCTCAGTCAACTCATTCGACCGCCCGGTGAGGTAGGCGATTAAAGTATCCGAATGACGTTATTATACATGATAGGAATAGATAAATTAGAAACCCTTTTGCTGGGAAATAGGATTTAAAAAAATATTTAAAAAATAGAATTTGCTTTATTTTTGACCTTTTGAATTTTTTTTGTGGAAACGAGTAAGAAAGATAAGGATAACAATGAGGTATTAAATTGAACAGCAGTAAACTTAAAAAACGTTATAAAAACATTTCGTACATCAAAGAAAACAGAACCGGGTAACAAATACAAAACAACAGAAACGGATCCAGTGTTTGAGTTCAAAATATGTTGTTTTGCAATAAAAATAAACGTTACGAATCAAAGCGTAGCACAAAGCTAGCCTTTGAAGTAACCCATTGTCCAAAGGTAACAGCCATTTTTTTTAAGAAAAATAATATAAAAAACGTACTGAAACAACTTCATTGAAAAGCAAAGTGGTCAAACATATTTTATAATTACATTGCTTTCTGTATAAATATTGTAAAATTTAGCGTTTTGCTATGAGAAAAAAAAAAGCATACAAGTATAGATTTTTTTTTCAATTTGTGATGTTAATCAGATCCAATAGGTATTACCAGAAGTTAAAATAACATACACTGAACAATTCATTTATTAAATTTTAAATGTAACCTTATTTCTCATTATGCACTTCTAAAATTCAAAATTAGAACCTCCCTTCAAACGAGAACCAAGAAAATTGAAAAACCTAATTTGATCAGTACCTATTCTGGCAAACCTCGGAGGTACGTTGTCACTATAATATTATCCGCGTTGATTTCCCCGGCCGCGAATCATTAATTCCACAGAAATTCTACTGGGAAATAATGTATTTATCACCGATCGCTTCATTTTGAAGTTCTTTCGTCTTTTATTTGAAGCTTTCAAGATCTTGTGAAGAGTATCTCTAAATCTTTCTGGGGAAGATTTGTTTCTAAAAAAAATTACGTATTCGGCGGCAGATTTGTTTAATTTGGGATAGTGACTTAATCTAGTATTTGTAGGAGCTGCCAAACTGTTGCATTATTTAAAAGCTAGTTGAAGGAACACTATCTTTCCTTGTCATCATCATCATCATCATCATCCTAGCGTTGTCCCGGTTGCCCTTCCGGGCCCGGGGTCCGCTTTCCTGCTTCTTCTCCTCCACTTCGCTCGGTCTTCGGCATCCCTGGTGGTTAGTCCCATCTTTCCTCATGTCATCTTTCCTTGTCATCATAGATGCTTATAGTATTTAGTGTATTTATATATTTTTATACATATATATATATATATATATATATTGATATATATTTTATATATACATATTTAGGTTAAGTTAGTGATTATTTTATGTTAGTTATAGCTTCTTTTCTTTTTACGCACTCTATCTGCATCTCTTTCTATTCTAACTCTCTCATAACGGGCCAGCTGGAAGAGATTTCTAATGAAATAAGCTGTGCCTTTGTACTATCTTTTCTATTTTTCTTCTTCTCTGTATTCTGTGTGGGTGTACATAAATTGTTAAATAAATAAATAAATAAATAAGTTATATTATTTTTATATTACTTATTTATATATATATATAACGGGGTATTAATCCCAGCCGGGTTTTTAGGAAGGGTGACGTCAGCGGTGCTGACGTCACCCTTCCTCCGTATTATTTGCACTCATGATGTATCAGATAAACGAAACACAATTTTGAAATACAAAACAACTTTATTTTTATAACCTCTTTATCACTACAGTTTTGGTATACCTAAAGCCAAAAGTAAATACACTCATACACTCGTTATAATCAATAAACACAATAATAATTATCAATAGCAATAACAATTATAAGTATCAAAGTATCAAAGCACTCACCAAACGACCGTTCGGTCCAAGCGCCACGAGCAAAGTGTCCTAGTCAACTCGGTGAACGATGCAAGAAATCAACATGGCGGCTGAACGTCACGTTTTGGGGAATTTACAATAACACGTGTTTACTTTTTAATTCTAATAATTCAAATTGATCTTTCATAATTCATAAAGTAATTTTAAACGAATTGTCAAATAACTAACACATTTTAAAACACAGTAATAACAAAACGGATATTCAAAAACCAACGATAAACAATGGCGGCTGTAACAACTACTAATATTTCAAATCCTTTTAAAAATGATCGTTGCTTTTTGAACCATTTAATTGATCAAAATATTCTTATAGAATTACCTAATTAATTATCAAGTTCATTAATCAATTTATTTATCAGAACAAAGAAATGAAATTAATTAAAATTAATCATAAATTAGAAATAAGAATAAACTTTAAAACAAATGCGTCGACACGGCCATTCTGCGGGGCGGTGCGTGCTCTGCGCCTGCCTCGATTCTGAAAGTAGAAAGTTTTTATCTTTACTAGGTATCTGGACAGCATACCTAGGGTAGGTATTGAAATACACCTTTGAAATATAATTTTAAATTTGCACATAGGAATGAGCTGTAATAATGATAAGCAAATATGTTCTCGTAGACCGTGTTTATAATGCTCCACGCATTTTACACGTTTCATATTTTTGTTATTAAATGCAAATGTCTCCACGCATCCTTGCATTTTTGATTGATGATGTGGTCTGGGCGGTCATGTACGCCGTGGTCCACAGTACATCTTTGTCTTAGTAATGTGGTTATGGGCGGTCATGTACGCCGTGGTCCACACAGTTTATTGAGTTAAAATTTGAAAAGTATTGTGGCTGTGGTCTGGGCGGTCATGTACGCCGTGGTCCACAGAGGCTCTAAAGGAAATGGGTAGGACGATGCTGTGGTCTAGGCCTTTATTTGACCGTGGTCCACAGAGGCTCTGAAAATGATAACTTAGGTGGGAGATGGGACATGCAAGGATTAATACTGTCTTGTGATGTGAAATTTTTATGTTAGTTCATTATTGTTATTTTAAACTGGGTTGTTATTTCTCTGTTAATTCTCTTTGTGTTTAAGTTATAGAATAAATTATGAAATGAACTCACCGATTGTTTAACAATCAAACGTCATCGCAGCCTGTGACGTTGATGGCTGCGGGTCACTTGTGTTCGTCTGGGGCTGGAGGTCATCAGGGTTGTTTTGTTGGTCATCATCAGAGTGCGTCGACATGGCACCCTGATCACCCGGCTGCGGTGCCCGCCGAAGCTGGTCGTGAGCAACCTTACGAGGTCGTCCTCTTCCTGTTACTCGTTTAACGATGTATCTGTCCTTATCTTCAACCCTCACGATCTCATAAGGGTCACTGTACTTGAGGTCCAGGCATGTTTGATTACGTGGATTATTTTTAATCAGTACGTAATCACCTTTTTGAAATGGCCTTATCCTAGCCTTATTTTGATCAAAGCGTCGCTTGTCATACTGAGCAGCAGCTTGCATTTTCTGTTGGACTTGTTGGTCGAGTATGTCAAAATCAATAGTTTCTTCATCAAGGTTTACTAGCCTCAAAAGTTGTGGGGGTACAGTATGCTGTCTTCGAGTCAGGAGAGTGAGTGGCGCCATTCCGGTTATACGATGAGGAGTGCAGTTGAATGCCAATTGCAGGGCTTCCAAAGCAGTTTGCCAGTTCTCGGTTTCATAATTTTTAACCATGGTCAACGCGTTCTTCAGTGTAGCCATGACGCGCTCAACTTGTCCATTCGCTCGGCTAGCTCCTGGCGCAATCGCGTGAATGTTGATACCAAAGTTGTCACAATAGTTTTTGAAATCTCCCAGGAATTCTCTCCCTCCATCAACTATAACTTGTACGGGTGTTCCAAATAAATGGATCATGCGTTTTAATGCGGCGAGACAACTGCTTGGACTTTTATCATTTGAATAATTAAGGAGTAAGTATTTGGTAAAGGCGTCTATGATAACAATCACATACTCGTCCTGACCATTTTGGTTTCTAGTACCCAATTTGCCCGTAATATCCATATGGATAACTTGGAACGCCGTAGTTGGTTTTTGTATAGGATGCAGTTGAACTTGTGTAGCACCAGAAGGACCTTTTGACATTTTGCATACAATGCAATTATCCACGAACTTTCGAACGATTGAGCTCATCTTGTCGAACCAGTAGGACTCTCGTAATTTACATAGCGTCTTCTCCCATCCCGGGTGTTGTAAAGCAGTGTGATACGAATTTATTAAGCTCCATTGAAATGACTTCGGCACCACAATAGCTTCATAATTGCCGAATCGTGAGTCGGTAAGACGTTTCTTGAGTACGCCATCCACCAGGACATAGTTCTCTACTGGATTACCGCTGGCAATACCATCAATAAGTAAGCGTAAGTCACTATCTCGTCTCTGCTCTATCTGAACCCATTCCGTATTTCTGGTCAAAGTATTGACTGTACTCTCCATATTTGGGTTTCTACTAAAGAAATCGGCATGCTGAAGATTCTGACCCTTACGATATTCTATTTCAAAATCATAATTTTGGAGAAACGCCCACCAGCGATGGATTCGTGGAAGTAAATCTTTCTTGAATTTGGACGCTTTAAGCGCATTGCAGTCAGTGATGACCTTAAACTTCCTCCCGTACAGGTATTGACGAAAATGTTTGATTGCTTTTACCACCGCCAAAGTTTCAAGTTCATAGGAGTGGTATCGACTCTCTACTTCAGTGGCACGCAGGCTCATGTAGGCCACTGGATGATGTCGCCCGTTAACTATCTGCACCAACACCGCCCCGTAGCCGATGCTGCTGGCGTCGGTGTACAGTTCAATAGGAGCGTCTTCCTGGAATATCAAAAGGGTAGGCGCAGTAGACAAGTGTTGGATGACATAATTCCTAGCCTGATCATGCCTTGTATTCCATTCCCATTTTGCGTCCTTTTTAGTTAACTCGTATAGTGGTGTCATAACACGAGAAAAGTTTGGTATAAAGCGTCTAAAATACCCCGCTAACCCGTTAAATTGTCGTACTTGTTTAACAGTTGTGGGAATGGGGGCTTTCGTTAGGGCCTGTATTTTCGTCGGGCTAGGACTAACTTGTCCGTCTGATATGATATTACCTAGGTACTCAATAGAACGCTTAAAGAAGGCTGTCTTCTCCACATTGATTGAAAACCCTGCTTCCTGAAGAGTCATGAGTATTCTCTCAATGCGTGACAAACCCTCTGAAAAGTCCTTGCACTTTGTGAGTACGTCATCTACGTATACTTGACATATAGGATTAGGCCCGTAAAGTAGAGGCCCCAGAGCTCTATTTATACATCTTTGGTACACAGAAACAGCGTTACTTAAACCAAACGGCATGGCCAAATACTCATAGAGGCCATCGGGCGTTACGAAGGCAGTTTTTTCAATAGAGTTTTTGGACACCGGTATTTGATGAAATCCCGCTGCCATATCAAATGTTGAGTAGTAGAAGCCCCCTGATAGTTGATCGATTTGGTCAGAAATGATAGGTAGAGGGTAATGATCCCTAAGAGTATTTTTATTCAGCTCCCGGTAGTCTACGCACATGCGATTTTGCCCGTTCTTCTTTTTCACTAATATAATGGGACTAGAGAAAGCAGAGGTACTCTCTCTAATGATATTATGTTCTAACAACTCAGTCACGATTTCTCTGACTTTTTCTCTTTCGACAGGACTCAATTTGTACGGCCTACGCTCTACATACCTGTTAGGATCTTTTAAACGGATTTCTAATTCACCCGTGTTAACCCGCGTACGCGGATATCCACGAATGAACAAATGTGTATACTTGTTCAACAGTATTTTTAACTCGTTTATCTGATCCTCACAAGATAAGTCGGTAATAAGTTTATCAAATTTTTCATCTTGTGAATGTATGTGATAAACCATCGGTTGGTGCAGTAATTTGGCACCCTGGGCCGTAACTAATACACTTAGGTATGTGTTCTTAATAAGGTTAGTACCGATCAACATATCAGAGCATATTTCGTAATCCGGAACCACATGAAACTGTAGTTCCACGCGTAAGTTGTCTATCTGACAAATTGTAGTTAAACAAGTTAACGACATCAATGTAAACTGCCCAATGCCCTTCAAGTAATGGACTTGATCAACGCGTTTACCCGGAATTTTTGCAGCCACCGACTCGCGTATCAGTGAACATTCCGCTCCACTATCAAAAATAGCAGTAAATTCAAAATTTCCAATAGTGACAGGTAACCAAGTAAGATTTGGTTTGCCAACGCAATTCACATTTGAAACCACTGTGCGTTCACGTTTAAAACACGTTTCATATGTGTGCCCAGCTTTGGAGCAAAACGTACAGGTAGGTTTGACAGCGTTTTGCGTTTCACTATTTGAAACCTGACGCGGCTGTGGAGCTGTGTTTTTGTTCGCAAAACGACAATCACGTGTATCATGGTTAGTCCTCTTACAAACTTGACAATATAACTTTTCTGTCAAACGTGGGCGTTTGTTTGAATTCTGTGACGTCTGATTCGAATTTAAACGTTTTGTTGGACGTATTGATGAAGCTACAGAGATTAATTCTGGTACCGATTTAGCACGCGCATTTAATAATTCAATTCGTAATCTTTCGTCACTAACGCAGCCAATAACAGCCTCCACCGCGTCATCACTAGTCAGCTTATCTTTGGTGACACGTTGCCACAATACCCAGGCCTCGGATAGAAACTGTGCAATGTTTTTGCTACTGTCGTAAACATGTTCTCGAAACCGAAATACATCTCGCGAATACCGACTTTCAGGTTCAAATGTCGTGATCAACACATCGCGCAGCTCCTCCCAAGACCCCGTGGACACTAACCAATTGTCTACGTATAACCTCGCACGACCTTTCAATAG
Source organism: Helicoverpa zea x Helicoverpa armigera (assembly GCA_033682625.1). Lineage (NCBI taxonomy): Eukaryota > Metazoa > Arthropoda > Insecta > Lepidoptera > Noctuidae > Helicoverpa > Helicoverpa zea x Helicoverpa armigera. Next base: position 9,514,835 of record JAWIIS010000045.1, read on the forward strand.
ACTACCTACTTTCATTCGAACATCATAATCACTGAGGTTGTACGTGTCCATTGCAGTGCTAACATGCTTACACCACTCGCGAATTCCTATATTACTGTCCGGGTCATATGACGGCAAAAATATATCACTGATTTTCACTTTAGAATCGACCTTCGTCATACGATCCGATACGTGCTTCATCATCTGCATCATTTGAGCAAAGAACTCGGCTGGAACCCCGCTAACAGAAGTGTTAGCTATGGGAATTGCATCAGAATGACTAGGAGAAGTGGGTGGTGATCCCACTTCTGATAACGGGGTATTAATCCCAGCCGGGTTTTTAGGAAGGGTGACGTCAGCACCGCTGACGTCACCATCCGTATTATTTGCACTCATGATGTATCAGATAAACGAAACACAATTTTGAAATACAAAACAACTTTATTTTTATAACCTCTTTATCACTACAGTTTTGGTATACCTAAAGCCAAAAGTAAATACACTCATACACTCGTTATAATCAATAAACACAATAATAATTATCAATAGCAATAACAATTATAAGTATCAAAGTATCAAAGCACTCACCAAACGACCGTTCGGTCCAAGCGCCACGAGCAAAGTGTCCTAGTCAACTCGGTGAACGATGCAAGAAATCAACATGGCGGCTGAACGTCACGTTTTGGGGAATTTACAATAACACGTGTTTACTTTTTAATTCTAATAATTCAAATTGATCTTTCATAATTCATAAAGTAATTTTAAACGAATTGTCAAATAACTAACACATTTTAAAACACAGTAATAACAAAACGGATATTCAAAAACCAACGATAAACAATGGCGGCTGTAACAACTACTAATATTTCAAATCCTTTTAAAAATGATCGTTGCTTTTTGAACCATTTAATTGATCAAAATATTCTTATAGAATTACCTAATTAATTATCAAGTTCATTAATCAATTTATTTATCAGAACAAAGAAATGAAATTAATTAAAATTAATCATAAATTAGAAATAAGAATAAACTTTAAAACAAATGCGTCGACATATATATATATTATATTTTGCTAAAAGTCATGTTTACACTACTATACTGTCCCTATTTGTTATCTGTTACGCGTACTGCTATTAATGTTCCTAGCGATTAGAATTTCTGTTCTAAATTTTTATGTTTACCTGTGGATAGCGTTGTGGGTTACATTATGACCTCAACAAGCCATTGTTATATTATTTGTAAGTTTATATAATGTAACTGTTTGCTATTCCTTAAAAGAAAAAATAAAAATAAAAATAAAATCTAGTATTTCATTATCTTCATTAGTTATTTTATGGCCTATATAATAGTCATGATAAGTATGCCTGACTTCTAGGAAAAAAAATATCTATTAAGACTTTCTTTGGTTTCTTCTCGGATTAACACATACCTAGCACGAACAAACATTAATTGATAGGGCATTTAACTCTAAAAAAAAACACCTTGACCCAACCTTCAAAAACTTACTACATAAATGTTTTGATACTATAAGGAGTTCAGCTGTTTACACCGCCGACCACAGATTATTACAAGGTAAACAACGTCACGACGCCCACGGCTTAATTGACAGCTGTCAATCGGCTAATGGCCGTTTGACGTTTGACACGTGTTTTGTGTTTGTTTCTTTGAAAGTTTTTGTATTACTTCTTAGAAAAAACTGTGTTTTAACGTTTTAATATTTAGAAGTTTTTTATGTCGAAGACAGTTCCCAAAGGCCAGACTTCGGATTCGGTGGTTTTGTAACAAATAATAATATCAGTAAAAAGTCGAACATCCTGTGCCTTATTTTGGTCTAAGTACACACAAATAATATTGTATTATGATACATATCAACCAAATAATTGCCGATGCTTGTCCTATGGTGTACAATTCCTTTATCATTATTTTTCATCGCATAAAACATTGTCCAATCTTAAGCTTTTCACACTACACTCTCAACAATACTAAAAACTCATCACAAATGTACAAAAACAGCGACGAAAAACAACGAAATTCAATCTGGAAACTCACAATTAACTGGTTACGCAATATTCAGGGTGTAGGACCCATTTCAAACCAGACCCCTAACTTTATTCACCAACATAGGCCCTGTACGTGCGTGTCCTAATCTAAATATGTTACACATCGCTCAAGGTTGTAAAGCGAGTTACACACGCGAGTGTCGGACTTGTCGGCTTGTCGAGTTGTTGGAGTTGTCGGACTTTTATCTTGTTCGAAAAGTTTGCCACCATTTGTGCTGAAGTGAAGAGTCGTGCCGGTTCTAGGTTTAAAAATAGATTTTTAGTGTCGTTAATGCTAGTCGGTGTTCTAAGAGAATTTTAGACTACACATTAGTAAAGTGAAAATGTAATATAAGGCTACCTTTATCTGCATATTTTTGGCTTGATTTTTAAAGTCCTGAAAAATTTCATGTATAAAGTCAGACAAACAGAAAAACTGTTTTCCTTTCCTACATTAAAAATAGTTAGGTATCTTTTTACTTCGGATCTGGAGGGTAATTTATGATGATCATCTTGCACAGAAAGCGCAGTTCTGAATAATTTATATGAGAGCGTTGACTTGGAATGCATGACAATGAGAAGCATTAAATTAGACATAGAAAAAGAGCTGCTGGAGAGCTGTTTTTGCGTTTTACTAAAATGTAATTGTGAAGAAAAATATATTGTGGAGGCATTTGGGACTTATTATTTAATACTCTTCCTAGTTGCTAGGTCTCAAGTGAGAATGTAGATGGAATAGTAAAGGGGGAAGCGTCTGACTGAAGTGTGAGTGAATTATGTCAAAAATGTCATGGCTGGAAATACTGTTTGTCGTGATATGACCTCAGAGAAAGAAGATATATATGTTGCGCGCACCATTATAAAAAAATTGAGATAAGAGCAGGAGTTTACTGATATTTCCTCGGTATTAAATCTATAGCTTATCATTGAAATTCTGATTGAACTGAAATCCAAAAGGTTTGTTTTACATATAAAAACAACACCTACGACCTTTCAGGTGTTTTCACATCAAATAAACACAAACATCAATCTATCCAAAATTTCGCATTCACTTTATAAGAAGGATTAGTGTCTATACCAATCAGTAGGCGTCTGAAACTAAGCCTATATCTACATTGCATACTAAACCAGTACTTAATTCGACAATGACCTTGACCTTCAGTCTCTAGTGTATTCATGTCACGGAGTAAGGAAAGATGAACGGAGATGCCATAATTCAGGTAGGTCAGGCGCCTTCTTCTAAGTCCAATTTTAGTTACGAGTGAGTAAGAGAAGTAGCGAGACATTTGCGTTCTTTGAGACATCTGTCAACGATTTTCAGTATAGCAAAAAATGATCGGGTCTAAGAAGGCGTATAAGGGCGAAAACAGTTACGCTATTTTCTTAAACTATTTTACCGTTATTAAATTAAATTAAAATGTTTTTATTCAGACAAAGTCCATTAGTCCAAAGTACACACACAACTTAGAAACTTGTGGCACCTCTGCTAGTTATTTTGTTCTCCATGATTCATGTCTTTAAGTTATGTATGCGCGACGTTCTTCGTCTTTTACTAGGTCGTAATCATGAGCACTAAGCCTTAGTTTATTGTTGTTTTATAATAGAAATAGATTTATTGGGACATAACAATGTGAAGGTCTTGAATTTCTAGTGCCTTGTTGTACAATGTACATTTTGTTTTTTTGAGTAGGGTTCTTTTCTATTGTATTTGAATTTAGTGTCTGCTTTTGTTGAAGTGTTTTAAGGCACAGCGACGCGTTCTTATTAAGAGTTATTATCGTGGCTAAAGATACAAACAAAGAGATGTAAACTAAAAGAAGTTAAGTCAATCAAAACATTAAACAAATAAAAAAAACATACCAACGAGTTGCTTTCGTTGTACACAATTAGGTACTAAGCCCAAAATCAGTATACCTGAACTTTAACCTGTCGTCGACGCTAGTCCAAAAATAAAGTTTGTTATTAATACATAGGTTACAAAACAATCTTTACAAGGAAGTAACCTATCCTAACGAAACTATGCAATATCAATTTCTCTCACAAAATAATGATGAAAAATAAGCCTTTTGTATCACGTAAAACAATGTAAGCAGCCTTTATATCACCGCGATAGTTTCACAACGATGTCACGTATATGAAAGTTAACGGGAATTTATGACACGGCCAGGTAAAGGCGACTACTGAGATAATATTCAGTAGTTACAGAGCCTTCTGTGTACAATCAAACAAAACGAAAATTTATCTTTAATTTATTAAGTATAGATTACAAGATATAACATGGTAAGAAGACGAAACTATGCAATATATATCAAAATTAGCCTATTCAGCGCACACTGCAAACTTTTTGTCGGCCGATAGTTTAATTGGACACAATATCATCCTCCGAGCCTTTTCCCAACTATGTTGGGGTCGGCTTCCAGTCTATCCGGATTCAGCTGAGTACCAGTGCTTTACAAGAAGCGACTGCATTGATTGGACACATAAATCAGTATGACGTTCATTGTAGTACGCACATAACAACGATCAGGTATTTAGTCGGTGTCACACCGACTAACTAAAAACTACGATTTTATTAAAAAAAGATTATTCAACCATCGGGCAACTGTCGGCCGACTGTTTACTCTGCAGTTTGAGGTTACATTATATCACCGCGATAGTTTTATAACGGTGTCACGTATATGAAAGTTAACGGGAATTTATGACGCGGCCAGGTAGAGGGAGCTACTGAGTTATATCTATGTACCTGTGTACACTATGCTTTATGTTTTATAGTGACTGTGATTAAATGTGGGACGGTGTTAGTGTTGTAGTATTTTTGGTAAAAATATAAACTAGTGCTTGGAGCTGGAAGAGATTTTTTTATAAGCTAAGTGATATCTATATTATTGACGTGATTTAACAGAAGCCGGTAACTGTTGTTTTCCTAACTATGTATCTTACTTACTTTTCTATTGGCCAATCATATTGATACTTGGCCAACAGTTTTCTTAATTTGCGAGAGTCAGAACAAAGATATTGGTAAAGATATTGGTAAGTATAAATATAATTACGGAGCTAGAAATTAAGAAAGATGAAAGAAAAATTACTTTAAGCTAGCTCTCAACTATTAATCATTACAAGAACAAATGAGATTTTTTGCCAAAAACAAGACACAATAATAAATTTTCACAATTCACTATGTCCAATTAAACAAAGGTCCATGTACTTTCTCCCACAACTAAAACTTGGAACCGCCAATTAATCCAGCTACAATATCAAAACCTTCATTTATTATCTCAGCAATATAAATCAGAAATACATTTCTATTCTGAAATATATTTTACTTTATCTCCCTTAACACTTCTAAAACAATAAACTTGCTAGTAAATCGAACAGTTAAGTTATACATCAAAGTCGCCGACTCTTTGTTACACCGACGTTCAATTTATTGCTATACTAACTACTATTACTATGAGTACAATCAACTTGAGTATTCTCTTGTTTTGTGAATTATTTATTGCTGGTTAATTCTTGCGGGTTTTCACTCAATTATGTGGATTTGAATAAAATATCAATTTCTTCGAAGTCATAGCAAAATCCACGCATTTTGCTTTCTTTTCAGTAATTCGTGTCATTCATACTCATATAATAATAAAAGGTATATTTTTTTGTTTGTTTGAATACTGAACAGATTTGAAAAGCTGCATTATCCTTTGTGAATATAGGCTATATTTTATCCGGGTACGGGTAGCAGTTTCCATGCCGTTTTAAAAACGGCTGGTTTTATATACAAGCTTTACAAAATGATAATATATTATCTCATTTGTTAAGATTATTGTTATTCAAACATACATTCACTTGTATCATAAGCTAGCTAGACAATTGTAGTTAATTTCTCTGAAATACCTAATATTATGCAAACAATAATTTACTTACTCCACAGAATAAAATAGAGAATTACTTCAAAGAAATCATTTCACAAGTTTCATTACTATTACAATTTTTCTTTGTAGTCTCATCAATCTAGTTTTAAATTAAGCTGGAAGATATCTCACGAAATCTGTAAGTTTTAGATTCAATACCTACTATTTTTTTGGGTTCCGTAGGCAAAGGGCAAACCGAGACCCTGTTACTAAGACTACGCTGTCCGTGTATGATACGAACTGTGATAGTTAGACATCTGAAATAAATGGTCCCAAAAATCGATTACTTTTACCTTACCACCATAATAACAAATACTGCATAACAATACAAGAATCTTCCCATATAACAAACATATATTTTTTTGATCTTTCCATAGATGAATGACATGGAAACCTTCACACACAAGTCCGACTCGCACTTCACCAATATTTCTTCAATCATAAAAATCCACAGCCGGAATCGAATCCTATCCTACCTTACAACCCGGTACCCATCACCAGTTGGTACGTCATGTCTTTACGATACTCATAAATCAGAAGTTCTCAAACTATTGCGTTTATCGACGAAAAAACCTAAAGGTTATGTTAGCCCAAGATTTGGGTACGACGCCGTAAAACGATTTAGGTGATATATTGAAAATTATAGGCGTATTGCTTTGGTTATTTTTGGATGATGTAGGAATATGTTTCTTGGTTCGGCGTTTTGTGGGTAATAATTTCTTTTATGTTATCTTTCTAAAATATACGTAGTTTTCTTTCGTTTATTTCAGTTTAATGTAGACTGTATACAAATAGGTATCATCATCATCAGCCTTTTTACTATTCTGCTGCTTCTTTTACAGAGAAGGATTGAGTGTTAATCACCACGCTTTTGATCAAATCGGATTCGTGAACTCAGACTTTAAAGTCCAGGCTTCGTCAAGATGTTTAGATTAAATAGCCAAGAATAAAGTTAAAATGACACAATTTAAAACTCTGCTGGATTAAAAAGGACACTTTCTACAGTATTTTCAAAGAAGCTCACAAACAAAGTAAACGTTTTTAATACATTTCAAAGTAAATTCAGATATTTATCATAGTCTCTTTAAATTACATATACATTGTGTCCGGAACATGCAATACTCAAACAGACAGACTGGGAGCCTGAATTTCAGTAAGTAAACGTAATTAAAATTTCGTCATTTATATTCATTAATTATTTTCTGCGTACGTCGAAAAAGCGGTGAGTACAATTTATTTATTTTGTAATATGTAAGTATTTTTATTACATTTTGCTTTTTGCTCTGATTTTCGCTTGTTTTATTTTCTTTGAGAGTTGTCACTGATGTATATTTCAACATCCATTCATTTGTTTAATACTAAAATGTCCCATTTTTTAAATAAAGGAAGATTAATGAGATCTGTAAAACAATAGTAGATTTAATATCATGTCATATTTATATTCATGCTGAAATATTTCCAATTTAAATACAAGTTTTAGCAAATGTAAAATTTTACTAGACTTCACTGCTGACTAATTAAACTAAAAATATAGACTTTATTAGGTATATTTTCTAGAAAGTTCATCGATAAAATTTAAATTCTCATACCAACGACCTTATGAATGAAATCTTGATTCACATTTCGACTTTTCGAGCAAAGAGAAACCCTACGAATTCTGATTTGCTCATCAAATATTTTATAGCTATCAACTTCATATTCAGAAATTGAACAAGTCTAGCTCATAGCGCAAATATCTAGCAAAGTAAATATAGAATAACCAAACTAAATACACATTCACTTTTACTACAATGTTTAGATTTTATCAGACAATCAGAGTTAACAAGAAAAACGTGCTGGAATTTGTTTTCCGCTGAATACTCGCTTTGGGCAATAAAAGTATTAATATTCTACCGTTATCGATATCCAATTGTGGTCCGTTGCTATGCTTACACAGTACCATTCTATCGTGAACTTGTAATAAAATCGTCATTTTATGTCAAAACCATGGAGAACAAAATGACTAGCGGAGATGTCATAACGCAAAATCTCCGAACAAAGTAGCGCGCCAAAATGTGGGACGAGAAACGTTGCTAGCTTACACGCCTTCTATGGAACATGCACATTATTTTCAAAATAAAATCAACCACCAATCAATCAAGACCAATCCAATGATTGATTTTGAGTTCACAAGGAAATCGAGAGAATCGAGTCACGTTAGTTCTAGTACCTAACTGATCACGCCTATCGTACATTGCTTGACCTACAAGAAGGCGCCTGACCTACCGTCCTTAGAGCATCTCCGGTATCGTTCCTTACTCAGGGGTGAAAACCTATTAGGTAAAAACGGTTCTGTTATAGACATCAATTGGAACGGAAAACGATTTTTGAGTTAATTGAAAAAATGTTTCAGTTGGAATTTTACAGGTTTGATTTTTTCGCGTTACAAAACTGGTTTTCTATTCAGGTGTTTTACTTTGTAAATGGAAAGTTACAGCGTTTTCGTACTCGAAACTATTTATATTTGAAGTACTAGATTTTTTACACTGATCAGACTGTTAATTGGATTCGTGGTTCGTGAAATAATTGGTAAAAATATTTTTTGTCAAAATATTATTTTATTATTATGTTACATAGTAAATGATATCAAAGATAGTAAACAAAGCTATCATAATTCCCAGATTTTGAACAGTTGAAAAAAAAAAACTTTAGTCCTTAAATAACAGCTCGTCAAAAATCCTTATTATTTCCACATAACTCCAACATTTTCAAGTTAGCTCGTAAAATAAATGAGTATAAAAATAAGTGAGATTTTCTAGCAATCTTCTGGTTCGGATGAATCATCCTCAGTTCGAAGCTATCCATCCTAGACAATGTCCGCTAGACTTTACAACTTATTGAGTTTCTAGAAAATTCTATCAAATTGGATTCGTGTTTAAAAACTTATAGGTATTGGTATTCTATTCTGTTAAGTAGATTTTGTAGCTGCAGTTTTGATTAGCAATGAATGAGTTGAATTGTTGTTTCAATCCAGTGCCAGTTTCACACTACTACTACTACTACTACTAGTTAATAATTACACAGTGTAATTATTACAGGCACTGAATGGATTTTGATAAAAATTGACAGTAATATACCTAGGTAGCTATAAGAATAACTTGTAGGCTACTCTATATCTGTGTGCAGGCAGTAGTCGCCTCTAGACGCGATTAAAACCGCAAGTAAACGCTATGTTTATATAAAAAAAAAAACAATAATTTCATGCTGTCAAACATTTCCCTCGTCGATTTTTATACAATCCGTCCATATCTGTCACTCCTCTTTTTCCATCCAATACTCAATCGTACTTTTATATAAATCTTCTGTAAATAAAACCCCAGTTCAATAACAGTAAAATATTTTCATCGCACATTTGCGTACGTAAAAACCTTCATAACCTATTTTTTTTTTATAAATACGTTGAACCGGCGGCCATTTTGGATCGCATTCGATTTAAATCACCTCACAGTAAAAGCTTCGATTTAAAATAAAATATTTTAATTTTGCGCAAACAAATCGGGTAACATTACATGTTACAAGTATCATCATTTGCCTAGCTTTTTCCCAATTATGTATATTATGTTGGGGTCGGCTTTCAGTCTAATCGGTTGCAGCAAAGTACCAGTATTTTACAAGGAGCGACTGCCTATCTGACCGCCTCAACCCAGTTATTTAGGCAACCCAATACCTTTAGGTCTGGTTGTCAGACTAACATGCTTCTGACTACCCGTAACGACTGCCACCTATGTTCAAATGACAGCCGGGACCTACAGTTGATCGTGCTCTCCGAAAATTTGTATGTTTTAATTCGATTTTATTTTAACATCAATTTGTTTGTGCCTTGATTGTTTCAATAAATTGAGTAATTAATCAATTAATACATTAGTTGAATCGTAGTGAATAATTAATGGATATTAATTGGTTAACACGTTGGAATACATATTTAATGTCATTTATATTGCTGTTTGCAATATAAAGTTATGGCATTTGTGGGTGAAAAAGCTATAAAAAATACATAACTTCAACGAGTTCGAGCTCGCGCGAGAGTCGCTTTTAAGAAAACTTTGATCACTATTAGGAATTAATTTTCTTAAGAACGCAACACTGAAGCACAAAAAATGCAATCGGGAAAAAAATCTTCATAGCAAACCTACGTTATTAATTTTTATGAATTACTGATTAGTTTTAATAGTTGCTTGCAAAGCTTTACCATACAAAAAACAGACCTATTTATCTCAATAACACCAACATACCTACTTAATTTCCGCGGCTTTACTCATACAGTACAGATTTCCGCATACCCAAGATGGCGCGTACATTTTTCTTTTCAAAATGATAATCTATGGTCTTAAGTTAAACTGAAAAGATTTACACGGGAGATTGTTGCCGAAATCCTCTTAATCTTCACGTAAAACGTTACGAGGTAATATGTTATACGTTTCATGTTTTTTCTCACGATTTTTTTGAATGGGTAACGGTTATTTTCTGTCGGCACCATTTTGGGTAATTTGGAGAGCGGTTTGTTTGATTACAAATAAAAATGTTTATGGTAATGGTAAAATGCTTTTGTTATCTTCTAAACGAATAGTTACATACATATTATAAGAGGGCGGTTTACTTTGCTCTTTGTTTGTATCCTGAAATCTCCGAAAGTACTGAATCGATACGAAGAATTCTTCTTGGAAGCTTCACTTTTCCGGGAGTGATATAGGCAAAATTTTATACGGATACGGCAAAAATCTTCCCGGACTAGGGTGAAATCGCGATGTGTAATATTTAGGCACAAAAAAAACTGATAGGTTTTTAAATCTTTCGGTCACTAGGGGCGAGTGACGTCTCAACTTTGGGCTACATACACTGGTTTCTTTGTAAATCCGGTCGTATTGGATTGCCGTCCCATCGGGCTGTGAGAGTGAAGGGATAGTGAGTGTTGTCCGGCTCAAATGCTTGTGCACTATAATATGTCCTGCGCAGTTGGCTAATCACCTTACATGAGAACAGCCGCCGTAGCCGATAATCGGCTAAGACGTCATCATAATTTTGGTAAAAGTATTGCAATTTATTAGCAAACGATATTTTCATTTATTGGGAAATCATTAAGCAATATTTTTTAAAGCTTATAAATAAATTGTAGAGTGTCGTTTGGACATTAATTGAGCGAGCGACCAGTAATGAAGCAGAAGCCATTTGCAGCTTAATCTTGCAAATTGATTGATCAAAGTTGCGCATATTTACCTTCGAGAACGCTCTCAAAGCTACAGGATTAAAAGAATATTTTAACGTGTTTTTTCCGAAGGATTAGGCAAATGTATACACTTACTTACTTATATACTTGTAGTGTAAGAAGATTATGCTGCTAAGTCATATAGGTAGAGCTATCAAAGTATGTCAAAAGGAAACTTAGTCTCTAATCAATAACTGAGATTTCGAATTTTGCAGAACATAACATGCGTTAGGTACTTAGTAGAGAATACTTATTTCTTCTGTCTTTAGAAATTACGATTTTCTATACACTCAAATAGAATAAAGTAGTAGTAGATAACCATTTCCAAAAGCAAAATAAAATTTCATTGTCTACCACATAGTAAATGAATGACAATATTTTTTCAATGACACCATGAAATAAAATACGATGTAACATATTAACTTTCTCATCTCAAAATAACAATTATGTAACACAATTTCAGAAACAAAATCTATAAATACATCCCCACAAACACATACCTACACACACACACATGTATGCTTAAAGCAAGTCAAATGCGTGTTGAATACTCGTGATCGCATTATGGGTTAATTAACATATTCAAGTAATTAACGGCTTGGAATTGAGTTTTGAATTCACTCAGTATTAACAGATAGACGGATAGGTATATTTGTTCTGTAATTAAATAATAACACATGTTAATTTGTCGGTCGGTTCATTGAATATTTGTTTCTGATGTTTGATGTATGATTTACCTTTATTTTCTTGTCACTACGGTTTTTAACTCTGTAAATAGAGAAATGTTAATTGAATTTCAGTAATCATTAAATAAGCACTGTATGTATGTAATAAATGATAAACACCCTTTAACCACATTATTTTTTAAGAATGCTGATTGCTGATACGAGTAGGTAACTAGGTATACCAGCAATGTCTACTGAAAAATTGGCACTGAAAAACCGAATTAAGATTCCAAAAACATTTTTCTAGTACCTCTTGTCACTGAATTCCTGATTAACTCAACCTACTTACTCTTCAAAACAAGGTCAAAATTAGCATGGCCTAAAATTCAAAAACTTACGAAACCTGACAAAAATAACAGGCTTTAGCTCATAGAAAAACAAAGGTTCTATTTTTCTTTGGAAATGTCGAAAATCGGTCTTTTTAGTACAGGTGATGGTTAAGTAATATAACATATCTATGCGTGTGTGCTTTTACTTATTTATTTTTGCGTCCATTTTCCTTTTTGTGGGGTTTCGGAGAAAAAATGGCGGATGAAGCGTGCTGACGTCTTTGGTTTTGTGAGAATCTTGCGAAAAAATATTAAGGTTTTTCTTTGACTTCCTGTTAACTTAATAATATGAAACGTTCAGTTTAGTGTAGTCTAGAGCCTCAAAAAGTTATAATAATAATTATGCTACCTTTTAACCGGGTACAGGAAGTACTTTATCTCTCAAGTACTCCCAAGACGTAAGTGGAATCGCGAGAAACATTACTGTAAACCAAACAAAAGAACAGCGATAAGATTGATCAAAATTCCAATTCATCTTCAAAACTGTACCCGACACAGAACCACCTAAAAAAATATTTAGATTAACCACAAAAGGTCACGTTCCGTTCATCCCCACCTAAATAACGCACCTGAACCATTACTCTTGTATACTCCAGGCAATTTTTCAGTCTACCTAGCCAGAAATAATGTCCCTATATTAATATAAACCGAGGCCCAATTCTCGCTGGTGAATAATTGAAGGCAATTTTCTGATTAGTACCGCTACGAGTGTTACAGGGAAACTCGTGACTAAGTCACAGGGGTCGATCGATAGTAAGGTTAAGCAACGCTTGGCGTTGCCTGGCCGTGGATGGGTGACCGTCCGGTGTTGTCATGGTGAGTTCCCCCGTGTTTTAGAAGGCTCATTAAATTGGTGGGTCGTGGCTGTCATTTAAGCATCTGTGGCAGTGGTTACGGGTAGTTAGAAGCCAGAAAGTCTGTCAAACAGTCTTACTAAGGTTGCCTAGATAACTGCGTTGAGAAGGGTAGATAGACAACCACTCCATATAACACACTCAGCTGCATCCATTTGGACTGGAAGCTCACCCCAACATTGGCAAAAAGCTAGGCAGATGACTATTTATATAAACCGAGGCCCTTTGAATAATTGCAAGCAATTTTCTGATTAGTGCCACAACGAGTGTTACACTTTAAAGTTGCTCAGCGGGCTATGGAAAGAGCTATGCTCGGCGTTTCTCTGAGGGATCGCATCAGAAATGAGGTAATCCGTCAGAGAACCAAGGTCATCGACATAGCCTACCGAATCAGCAAGCTGAAGTGGCAGTGGGCTGGCCATATTAGCCGAAGAACCGATAACCGTTGGGGTAAACGAGTTCTAGAGTGGAGACCGCGCCTCGGCAAACGTAGTGTAGGACGTCCTCAGGCACGGTGGAGTGATGACTTGCGCAAGACGGCTGGCAGGAGCTGGATGCGAGAAGCCGAAAATCGATCTCAGTGGCGTGCACTTGGAGAGGCCTATGTCCAGCAGTGGACTGCGATAGGCTGATGATGATGATGAGTGTTACACTATCCCAAACCGCTGGTGGATCTAATGACGGCTATCTACGTAAAGTGGGCGCTCCATTACATTGGGAGGGCGCAATGTATGTGCCACACTGGGAAATGTACGCTGTTGTGTAATGTAGTTGTACTCGTAGAAACGGGGTCAGTTACTGAATTAATGTTTGTGAATTTTCGGTGGCTTTGTTAATTTATATTTTTTGGTATTTTAATTCGTTTCTTATTTTTCTTAAACCGTCTTGTGGTTATAATAGCTGAGATTGAGATTATTGTTTAAAGTCAGTCAAAATGTATAATTATGAGTTTTTCTAACAGCTGTACTTCATTTACTTTAATTATGTAGAAAAAGCTGCTGTTTAATGATATGTTTGACGGATAAGTCACATTAAAGTAATTTTCACATTATGTGTAAAACAGCGTTGAAAGTGAATCAGGATTAGTACTTACGTGGTTAAAAAATATAGTTATTTATAACTGCCCTGAATTTCTTAGTCTTATACAATTGAAGCATTATGGTTAATTCAGAGTTAAGATGTCGTCTGAAATATTTATGCTGTTTCACTTGAAAGGGACACTCAGTACTTGAGAAGTTTATGCATATTAATAAATTGACTAGTTGTCTCTCGTGGTTCCACTCACAAACCGATTATTTTCTTCTTTACCAAATCATACCAAACTATGTTTTCCCAACTGTGTTGGGGCCGGCTTCCAGTTATGTTGTACCGTATGTTTTTGAGCGATTTTTTTTATTAGGAGTTTTGTTCTTGTCGATGCCTCGATTTCTGCTTTCATTTCGGTTTTTCATATAGTAATTCTTGACCTATTTTTATGCCACAATTTTGACCTAACAAATGACCAACTCAAACTCAAAATCGTTTAATCAAATTAGGCTGATAAATCAGCACTTTTCGAACGTCAAAAACAAAAGACAGCCCCCAAAACGCCCGCCCTTCACCACTTCCTATGTGTTTTTGCTGGGCAACATAATTTTCCTTCACTCACATCACATCACATCATGGGTTAAGCCGTTTTGTGACTAAAGTGTGACAAAAAAACACACCAACTTTCGCACTTAATATTAGTGATGATTTCTGAGTGAGATAGCCAGTGGGTTGAGCCTTGTTTTAATAAACATAAACAAATAATTTGTGACTTTATGTTTAACATTAAAAGTTTTATGAGACACGCTTGAGTTTATTACTGTTGTTTTGTTTGACGATCGTAGTAATAATTAAGGTTTTGTCCCAAACTAGTTGGACCGTTATAGTGGTAAGTTGAAGTTTTTGTTTCGAATTGACCATTCATACGCCTGTCTACTACTTTAGGCTAGTATTTATAAAGAAAAGAAGCTGCAAGATTATTATCTAATTAGGTGTCTAGAGAAAATGATATAAATTGTTTATTTTAGGGAGGTTCCTAAATCTGTAGAATATGTGAAAGTATTAGATTACTAAGGCGTCTGAGATGATGATGATGATGATGATGATGATTAGATTACTAACTATCAGTTTCCTGCGTTTTCACCCGCGTCCTCGAAGCACTTCTTTCCTCACCAGGATAAAATATAGCCTATGTTTCCCGTAAATAGTGTAGCTTTCCAACAATGAAAGAATTCTTCGGACTGTTAAAAAGTTCTCCTTATCAAATAAGATAATGTCTAGATTTAAGAGATAAAATATTTTATAACAAAATAAAAAAACATGATATACCTCATCTTAAGACCTCAATGTATCCTAAGCTTTATCCCAAAATAGAGCAAGTCCCGCGGTTAGTCAATGACTAGTCGTTTAGCTGGGCCATCATAATTTGGCCCAGTGATGGACCGAATGGCCTTTTGATTGACGAGCCTTACCTTAAATGCATAATAATATAGACCTTCGTTTTGGCTGAAGGATTTTAGACCTTAAGTTTGTGGTGATAGAGTTGGTTATCCATTTTGAAGGGAGATGATTGAAAAAATAACAAGGGTTATTTTTAACGAAAATATTGTGACTTGTGTTTATTATGAAATTATCTAGATAACCATATTTTATATAACTTATTTAGTTACCATAACTTAATTAATATTATTCCGAAATATTCACAGCAAGATTCTAATAAAAAAATCTACCATTTTGGCTTAGTTCGCACTACTACAGAACTTTTGAGCAAACTACAAACATTTTAAATTAAACTCAAAATCCTTTACCACAACAAAAAACTTTAAACAAACAAAAAACAATATAGTAAAGCAAGAAAGGCTGTCACCACAGTACAATGGAAGTCAATCCTATTCTTTGCGGGGTAGACGAGAAAAATGCCAACTTACCGACGATTGGTACTGACAGTCAGCTGGTTTTCATCCCACGTACAATATAAATAGTCCTCGTTTCAATAAATCTATAAATATTTGTATTTAGAAAGAAAGAGTTAGGGGTTCTACGGGGATGATGGAAGTATCATGCTCATGATATTGTGTATTTTTCAGTTAATAAACAAATTACATAGCAATATGGGTAACGTTACTAGTAGATTTTTTTACCCCTTCCAAATTTTTTTAATAAGTTGAATACTCTTGCATCTTTAGTGGGTTCCACTTATACAATAATTATGAATAGGTACTGATATGGATGGGGATCAAACTCACAATATCTTGATCGCCAACGGACTTATTTGCATCCAGCATTAAAATAGTGTGTATAAGGTAACGGATTCATGACGATAAAGAACATCCAATTTTATAGCTGGATCTACACAATCCTTAACAAAAATGTTAATAGCATGCCGTCACAAAAAAGTAAATATTTTGACACAGATTAGTAGATTAGTAACAAAATATATCAAAGTCCTCAAGCTTCTTAGCCATCAAAGATTATCACTGTAAACATAGGTATAAAACCATACTAGCTTACAGACCTATAAGTTTAGCCAAATATGTTAGCCACAGACTTAAGAACATTTAGAGGCCGCGGCCGGCTGTAAAAGCCTAAGAAATATTTCTGTCAAGTACAAATCCGATTTATAGCTTAGGTTTTATTCAACAAGGACTAAGTAAAGTCGTAACTTAGATTTAGACTTATTTGTATGGATTACGATCTTGGGACCTATTGTGTAGTAAGATTGATGATGACTGTCATGCGAAATTTGAGTCTATAAGAAACTGAATTTTACAAATAAAATATTTTGGCGGGATAAAAGGGCTGTTTTATTTATTTTATGTACTTAATGAGCTGGGTACTAGAATTTTATAGGTACGACTGCCTATCTGACCTCCTCAACCCAGTCACCCGGGAAACTCAATACCCCTAGAACCCTAAGACTGGTTGACGTAACGATTGCCAAAAATGTTCAGTGACAACCAGGACCTACAGTTTAACTTGCCCCCCGAAACGTGGTTATTAGTATCCAAGAGACTTATTAATTACAAAATACATTTGCTAACATACACAAAATCTATAACAGAATTTGCACAACATAGACCAATTAGGAACTTGTACGCATTCCCGTTCACATAACACCACATACAGTTCAGAAGGTCGTAAGTGAGTTTCCAGAACTCTCTATGACATTTATTAGGCAACTTGTACAACATTGTTTAAACAAAATTTAAACCGTGTATTTTGTTTGGAAAACTCAAAATTTTTGATGTTATTGTTTCTAGTGGCGAAGTTTTGTCGTGATTTTGAGTGTTTTAGCGGAGTTTTGTGTAAACTTTTGTTTTCAGTTGAGGGGTGTTGTTTTTGTTTATTGTTTGGAAATTGTTTTGTTTTTAAATGTTTGGTTTTGAAATTAAATTGTTTATTGCTGGTTAATTGTTTCTGTGTCTGGTTTCTATAAGGGGCACACCAATTTAGCCTTCATAGCTAACTATAATGTCCAAAATATTCTGTCTATAACTAATCTAATTACTGTTTTATTCTTCAAAACAGCATAAGAAAGCACAGCACATATACCAGTTAATATTTTTTTGTCAAAATCAAAATCATTTATTCAACCATGGCTCTAAAACAGCACTTTTTGAACGTCAATTTACATTACGACCAGCCATTTCCTATATGTTTTTTAAAATATATGTAGGTACATTATAAATATCGTTGCTTGAAATAAGACTATCTTTTACTTCAAAAATATACACTTAATTACAAGCAAGCCCGGCTTCACCTACTTGATTCACCTCATCTTCCTTCCAACTCTATTTTTAAACTGAAAATTCATTGAAGTTCTCACGTAGACCACTCTTTACCACTTCATGCTATTTTCTCTGAAAACGTTGCAACGAGGCAATTTCCTTCACTAACGTACCATTTTAACTTATCAATGTACTAGGTTTTGCCTGCGACTTTGTCTGCGTAGAATAGATACTTTAGTGATCATTAGGTTAAGTTCGAAAATGTATTACGATAGTTTTTAACGGTTTCCAAGGGAACTACTTATAATAGGAAAATATTAATAATTTTATATCCATCTCTCAACTGTCACCAATCTTGTTAAAAGTAATCAAATTCGTTCACGTGAAAGTGTACCATAAAAAATAAGTTATCTGTCTCATCTGTACTTGTATGATAATATAATAAAGAGAGGACTTAATGAGCGCATCCGGCCGTGCTCTCGCTGTGGCGGAATATTGGGCTGACATAGTGTAGTCTCATATGACATGTCATCGACTCGAAAGAAGAAGAATAATAAAGAGAAAAAGTTTTTGTTTGTTGTACCCTTAAAGCTCTGAATCTCCTAAACTGCTGGAGAACTACACATATTTTATCCCGGTACGGGAAGAAGTCTAACCGAGACACGTGTAGTGAAACCGTGGGAAAACAGCTACCTACATATACTAGGTAATTCAGTAACATTTAAACTTTAGAGTACCTAACTACAATGCTCAGTGGAGGTAGAAGCCACAAAGTCTATTCATCATAACGTTAGATCTAGGCTTAATTAATTAGTTCTAGATATAGTGAATAGGTAAACTTGTATAGCTGTGTTCCCTTTGATGGTGAATTGAAGGTTGAAATTGTCTATTGTGTGTAACTAATACTATGTGATTTGACTAAAAGGAATCATTAGGCATGGCTTATTGTAAGGGTTTAGTTAATAGTTTAGGTTAATTACCTGCAATGTACGAATAAAGTTAATTCCTAGGAGATCAAATTTTTTCAGCATCAAATGTCTCATATTCGCGAAGTGTCAGAAATCAATAAATTACATACCTATATTTTATTTTGATTGTTTGTCTTTGCATTTTTTATGTTTTTTTAACTCTTCTCTAAAATATAATTCATTTTCACAGAATAAATATTCAGTAGAAATAAGGCTTGAAGAACTGCTAAGAGCAAAAATTATTACGGAAGGAAGAATTTTCCCTATTTCAAAATAAAACGACAAGCAAGAAACTATTTAATTAGACCTCATTAACGAACAAAACAACTGAACCATATTAAAGGATCCCTTATTTAAAACTCATTCAGAAACAAGAACGAAAGGTCTTAAGTTAAATCACGCGTCTAAAGCTCTTCACTTGATTAGAACCATAGAGAACCAAATGACTAACGGAGATGTCATAACACAAAATCTGCTAAGAAAGTAGCGTGACAAAATGCGTTTATTCGGGGGACATGGAACTTTACTAGCTCTACCCTTACATGCCTTCTTTGGAACCCGCCCATTATTTTCTAAATAAAATCATAAAACTTTGGGAGATAGTTTTAATTTGACAAGGATCTCAAGGTTTCGTTAGTCTCGTTAACTGATCACGTCTACTATACGCTGCTTGATGTTGTACCTACAAGTAGACGAATGACCTACCTTCCTTATGGCATCTCCGCCATCATTACTTTCTCCGTGATTAGAACCATTTCCTGAGATTAATACCGACGCTATACTACCTTTTAAAAGTATTACTATTTAACTTAACGACGTACATAAGTCTTGTTGATGGGACCTATTTATATGCAATTAGGTTCTAAGAGTTGGTCCCATTATGGACCCTTGGGGCATCCCTGATAGTTTGTGACACGAAAGGTTTCGGTAAATTGAAGATTGTAAGCGGTGTAATAAATTTCCGTCAATATTAAGTGTGGAAGTCCATTTTGATATCCATAAACTAGGTACTTAACTAAATTGTTGCTTTTATGATTGAATATAAGTAGATAATACATTAATAAGTCGTAAATAATTTGTATTGTTAAGTAAAAAAATGGCTACACAACAAAACTATAATCTTGTTTATGCTTTGCCAGGAAATCGATATGAATGTTAAAAAATATTTATCTGTACGAAAAGATACCTACGCCCAACAGTAGGACGCTAATAAGTCTGATGACGGTGATAATAATTCATAGTACATAGTACCCAGGTTAGTGTACTTCCGAATAAAATATATTTATCGTTTTTAATTAAGATTTTGACAATAATTGAGACTATATCATCCATATTTATATCACCAAAACTTTTAATTCGCTGTTATCGAATGTGCCAGAAATAAATAAATTGAAATAGCTGTAGGTACTAGGTAATGTAAAATACTGTGAACTGAAGTGACTAAAATTACCGTAGTTCAGTTGAGGCTAATTTGAAAAGTTGAGAACTTAGTAGTAAAGAATCAAAAGGTCAAGGGTATTAAGATTTAATTCTTTAGAAGAAACATTAGATAACCTTTAGCTACCTCTCTTTATTGTGATATTTTCAATACTGGTTGTTGATCAGGGAAAAAGACTAAAAACTTGCTTAACAAAATAAACTCTAATGACGCTGATCAACATGGCAATCAACTTTGTAATCTACGCTTACTTGACAAAAAATGTCCTAAAAATAATTTGCATGAAACTATATGACAGAAAAATTGAATCCCTTATTTTCTGAACCAGTCTATAGGAGAATATTTCACATGATTCATTATAACAACTAATATTACTACCCTAACATTAATTTCCAAAACACGAGGGGAAACATAATTAATGCCTGCCACTTCCGAAAAATTGATGAGGATTAAATTAGCACAGCGCATCACGCTATGACATTGTCAAAGGGTAGCACGGAGTAAGGAAATATGAGTAGATATGCCATAATGCAGGTAGGTCAGGCGCCTTCTTCTAGGTCAAACACACGGTGGGCATGACCGGGTTCTTTCAGACATCATCAAATGACTTAGCAGCGGGTTAGCAGCGGTGAGGGAGTGTCAGACTCTTACCGACTAAAACCGTCGTGTTTCGTCGTAAGCATTTTATGTACCAGGGCCGCGGTAACTCTTTCGAACAATCCCGCAGCCTTCTTTGAGACATCTGTCAACGATTTTTGGTATTACAAAAAATTATGGGGAACATTTTCAAATACGCATTTTGGCGCGCTATATACCTTCTTAGGAGATTTTCCATTATGGCACCTCCGCTAGTCATTTCGTTTTCCATGGTAGGTAGATATAATTAATGATCTCTGTACAAAAGAGAAGGCTTTCGATTATGTTCAGGGTCTGAAGCCTACTTTAGAAGGAGTGGGTTTTATTAACAATGTTCTTAATTTAATTTTGCATTCATTTTGGTCAATGAAGATTTTGGCTTTGAAACCTTGAAGGGCTTTCGTAGTATTGTGTTCTATTCAATTAAATATAATAATCTCAGAGTGTATGAACCATCAATATTTTCAACCTTTTAAGTTATTTCTATGAACTCGTATAAGTATAAGAAATAAATTAAATTTTAAAGGTCTGTCTAAAATCGAATCTGGAGTCTACCTTTAGTGATTTTGATTAGACTGTCGTCAGCAGATACCTGATTTATTTGTTGAAAATTTCACTAAAGGTGATTTGATCGTAAAATAATCAGTCTAGTAAAAACGTGAGTAAAAACAACGTATTAAAAACCCATCTCACGCTTACGTCAGAAGCATACATATTTAATCGCACTTCCCTTATTTTTAGACGTATAAAACACGAGGCTAAAAACATTAAAACAAAAAACGGCCAAAAAGTTTCGAATTTCAAACTCAAAGAAAGCCATACTTTCGCACCGAACAGGGAACGGCTCTCGAAAAAGTAAGTTTCGAACCTTCGATCCTTGTGATCCGAATTTCATTCGAACGTCGATAAATACACGTTATCTCCCTTTGAAAGTCATAGCTAAACGGAAAAAACGTTGTTCATACAATGGCGGACGCAATTACATGCCTTCTATAGTCGTTTGCATTCACCGCTACGCTTTACTCCGTAATGTTACAATAGTCGACAAAGTATGAGCGAATAGCGATCTACTTATCGCTGAAAAATAATATTTATTTTACAAAATATAGGAAGGAATTATATTTTTTATACTCTCACGCAAAAACCACAACCACAACTCAGTCAAGTCCCGCGACTTACATAACATATGGAAATACGGAAAATGTATTCCTTCCGTCACCTATGAAATTTAATCTAACCGCCATTTCTATTCAAACAGCTAGCCCTAATCTATTCAAACGAACGAAAATTCAGGACTTAGCATATCAATCCTGTCGACCCTTCATCAATCAGGGACTCAAAGGACCACTGGTCTATTAGGACATTAGGACCAAAACATTTTAATCGCGATAGCTTTTAACTTGCGCCACCTAAACGTCCCCATTCGCTTATCTGCTATGAGTCGGCGAATACCTCTGAATACAGTTTGAGGTTCATACGTCATCGTTGGTACAGACATTACCTGTTCGTCACCGTGAATGTAAAATTTTGTGTTCACGTCATTAAGTGACGAGCATGTAGGCGCGAGTCTGTTATCGCGAGCGGCAATTGGTGTCGTAAATTGTATTTTGTTAATGTGTTCATGTGGGATGGTTATCTTAGTGTGGGTGTGGTATGTTAAGTCATTTAATTTTGTGCGATACGGAATTTTAGAGGTGATTATTTTGGTGAGCTTGTACGCCGTAATTTTAGGCGTGTGGAAATATTTTTGGCTGTCTCTTGGGAGAATTTGTATATAATGCTTTCGAGCCCAAGTGTGAAAGGACAATGTCCAAATTGGCCCTGTGCAGTAAAGAGTATCAGAATATACGATAATTAATCGCCTATTTTATTATGTAAGTTGCAAATACTCCTGTATCACGGACTAGCTGTATTCCAAAATAAACTTTTAATAGAATTTAAAGCGACTAATAAAATTAGATCGCCATCTTCGCCTAATGTCGTATAATGTTCGTATAATCTATTGATTGAATTATTAATCGATCGATTGTGTTTTCTTTTCTAGTACATTCTTTTAAACCTTAAAAGAATACTTTATGAATGCAGTCATACTCCAATTTAAATATTATACAGTAATCAAAACTTTCTATTTCTATACAATCATTAAAACATCTTATTCATTTTTTACGACAATTAATACAAAAATAACATTTATTTTTCGAAACCATTGTCATAAATACCTACTTGTAATGTTTATATGACAAAGGTGATGTAATAGACAGTTTGAAATAATTTAAGACCACAGTAAATCTTAATCGAAAAAATCGATTATTGGTGTGGTGTTGTACTACATCCCTAGTTTTGCTGTGAACGTCACGTCGTCCGTCATTGATGTTATTAACCGTCAAATCCGTAGCGGACCCCAATCGGGGTCTGAACATCAATGTCACCGTAAGCTCAGTTTAGACCCCAATTGGGGTCTGCGAATCAGTCATATGCTTTCCTAATTATTTACGCTCATATTTATTTTCTTTCCAATCAAACCACATTTGTGAGTACTAAATAAAATAACTAAATAAATTTAAATTATTTTTACGCATTCAAACCTTTCATATTTAGCATCCCGTTAGAAATATACCTTTTTAAAATCCAATCGTAATTACCGGGAATTCTGATCGAACTCGCCATGTTTGTTTACATTAGTTGTTTTTTTAAATTTGAAGACGCATAGACAAGATGGCGACGGTGATAGAAGTTTTGCATCGAATGATCCGATTCGTTAAAATAAAGAATCGATTTAATAATTTTATATTATTTGATATTATAATATTACTAAATTGCACTTTTGTATACTTACCATAATCTGAAAATAAATTAGGAAAATAAATTTATTTTGAAAAAAATGCTAGAAAATCAGTGGTAGAAAATACGTTGTAGCCGGAATAAAATAATCTTCAGTTTTTAGGGTTTCTGAAGACGGCAAATGAAGACTTATTTATTTCTTCGGGTGTTTTATGTGCAGGATTCCTGTAGACCTGCCAAACTTAATGGCGATTCGTTACTTCCAACTTTTTAACTGACCGGCAAAGCAATTTGACGAGAGCCGTAGTTAGGTGTAGTTATCGCAAAATTTTATGACGATTTTATTCTTTGAAAGGGCAAATACGAGGGTGGGTCAATAAGTCCGTGACTTTTGGAATAAAACACAGATTTTTTGATAAATAAATCATTTTATTTTTCAACTTAGTCCCCCTTGAGCTCTATACACTTTGTCCAACACTTCTCCAATTTTTTTATCCCTTCCAAAAAATAGGATTTGTCGAGGTCCTCAAAATCGGCCCACTGTTTAGAACACACACATTAGAAACCCACTGTTTTGACTGTTGTTTGGTCTCTGGTGTGTTGTGATGGATCCATGTTTCGTCCACTGTTACAAAACAGCGCAAAAACTCCTCTATATTGCGATTAAACAACGCCAAACCTTCCTGTGAAGTTGTTACACGATTGCGTTTGTGGTCGACTGTGAGCAAACGCGGCACCCATCTTGCGAAAAGCTTTCTCATGCCAAGTGATCATTCAAAATTGAAACCACTGAGCCATGCGAGATCCCTATGGCTTCAACAATCTCTTGCACTTTCAATCTTCGGTCGGCCAACACCATACCGTGGATTTTTTCGGGTGAAGAGACTTCAACTGGGCGTCCAGGGCGTTCGGCATCTTCAGTGCTTGTACGGCCACCGACGAAATTCAGTAAACCACTTTTTTACGATTGAAAACAATGGTGCAGAGTCCCCATAGTATTTATCAAGCTTAGCCTTGGTTTCGGTAATGGCTTTTTTTCGCAAAAAATAATGCTGAATGAGCACACGAAATTCACTTTGTTCCATTTTTTCCTCAGATTACTGGGTAGTCTGATAAAGATAGCTGTCAAACACAATCTAACTGACGCAGCAAGTTCGAATTTTGTCAGGAGTCACCTGATAGATGCCTGTTAACAGGAGTAGTGTTGCTTTTTCAGTAAAGAGGTCAGAAATTCAAAAAGTCACGGACTTATTGACCCGCCCTCGTAGTTCGCTGTTCATCGAAAGCTGGTCCAAGAAGGAAAGATGGCCGCCGTCGACTTATTTTTAACCGACTTCCCAAAAAGCGGAGGTTCTCAATTCGACCATTTTTTCGTATGTTTGTTACGCGATTACTCAGCCATTTATTTATCGATTTTGATGATTATTTTTTTGTTTGATAGCGTATACTTCCGAGGTGGTCCCATTATCATCAGGTCAGGATCTGATGATGGAACCTTGAGAAATCGAGGGCGACTTTCGAAAGTTGCAGAAATACATAGGTTGAAATCTTATCACTCAGGTGTTTGCCTGGTAGCACTATTCAACAGTGAAGGCTTTGAGCTGACCTGATGATGGAGGCCAGTGAAGGTCGAGGGAACTCGACAACTGAATATTTAAACTTTCTCGTGTTTGTGCTTATATTATTCGTATTTACGAGGCCTCTGCAACAGTGAAGGAGATGTAGACGAGAGAAGTTCGGTTGTCGAGTTCCCTCGACCTTCTCTGGTCTCCATCATCAGGTCAGCTCCAAACCTTTACTGTTTCATAGTGTTATCAGACATACATCTGAGTGTCAAGTTATAACTTTATCTATGCTTACAATTTTCGAGAGTTGCCCTCGATTTCTCAAGGTTTCCATCATCAGATCCTGGACCTAATAACAAATATGGGGAATATACCCTTTCGACCAAAAACGAACCTCCTTTTTGGGATTCGGTTAAAAATATTTGGTGACTTTAAAATCAATCAATTATTATTATTGTTTCTCATCATCAAATAAGTACATTACTTTGGTAGTTACAAATTGCATTATATTTCAGAACACCAGGCTTACCCTCCGCCGAAACATAAATCTTAGAATTGTTGAGAAATAATATAAGAATAAATTAAAATTCCGTAATAGGTAATAAAAATTCAATTAAAGTTAAAAATTATTACAAATGACGCAACACCAAAATAAATAATACATATAAAAATTTAATGCTAAAAACTTTCATAAAACTTAAATATCTTTTTTCTTAACAACAAAAACAAATTGAACCTATAATTTAAAATTAATAAATAAAATTGAAATAAGTTGCTATTAAAAAATAGGTATGTATATATAAAATTGGTATTCGATTATTTATAATAAATATCCGATTTAGGTATCGAATGCACACAGCTGATTGAAAAAAAAAATACATACTCCATTCCAAAGTCTTCTCTTTGATCTTGTAAATTGTTCATTTTTATTGTGTATTTTATGTGCTGATTTTTTAGTTATTGAACATAAATAAGTGCACGATATGTATTGCAACGGATTGAAAATGTTATAAATATGACGTTTGTGTTGTGTTTGAGAAAGTGATGCGATTATTTATTGGTAAGTTTTCACCAAATTTGAAATGCCTAACTTTTCGATAGACTTAAAAACACCGTAATTATTATCTTTTTCTGAATTAACTGACCCCATTTGACCTTTGCACGTTGTTGTCAAATAAGTGAGCTCTAAAGTTATAGTTAAAATACTTCTGATCAGGCATTACGGACTTAGAATTCATGTGTTGAAAGTTAGTACAAATTTTTGACTTCCATGTCGCGATTCAAAATATCCCGCCGAATCAACGGTAAAGTCATATGTCAAAATCTTGTCGAGCAGAGGGGTTAATGTTATATGTCATTTTATTTTTGTACTTCATCCACTTTTTAGAAAAACAACTGCATATGTACCTAATTATCTAGGTAGGTATTAAGATATTACCTACTTTTCAGTTTCTTAAAAATCACTCAAAGCTATGAAAAATCGTAGGTAGGTAGGTACCTACATTTAATGGTACGTTCACACGCGCGCGTTCAAATCGACATTCAACGGGCACAGTCACGTTCACGAGCGTGTAAACGGTACGCCCGAGCCCGTGAACGCGCCGGTGCCCGTGAATGCCGCGAATCGGGCGAGTGTCGGTTTTTTGGCAAAGTTCTAAGGATGAATGTGCGGGCGCCCGGCGACTGTTTACACGCGCGCGGGCAGTCAGTCTCTCCTGCGTTTTCGCGACGAGTGGATCTTCATTCAACGTTCTAAGAAAGTCGCTTCGATCGGAGATTACAACATGGCGGAATGATCAACGTCGTTCATCATTTTGTTTCTTTTTCCAATAAAAATAAGTTAAGCCAAAGGCTATGACAGCAACAACACCGAGATCCTCGCTTCTCGCCATTCTTGCACTGACTGACACGACGGCGCGCGTGTGAACTTCTTGAATGTACGCCTGCACGCGACGGGCAGCCCGCCGGGCTGCGCGGCGCGCGTGTGAACGTAGCATTATATTCGTTGTTATGGTTAGATTATAACCTCAAAATCTGATACTTTTTTTGAAATATATCTTTTTTGTCGCTAGTCCGCTATAAATACAAGATCTTCTAGGAATCTACTAATGATAGAGAATACAATACATAATTATCCGATGCTCTTGGCTCCAGGGCCAACTATGTATGGACGCAGAGCAATGTCCTTTAGCGATTAAAATCATTAAAATTTCCCTTCTTTCATAAAACTTTACATTTAAATACTTGTTATTTGAAAAAAATAACACTACATTTTAAAGTATTTCTCAATGGTCTAATCAAAATAACTTAATTTAGAATAATGAATTAAATCGCTTAATGTTGAACATAAATTAACAATAGCGAACTCGAGTAGGTCCTTTAAACTTAGAAGTTCTAAACTTTGTCTTAAGGACTTAAGTTTCAGAATTATTAATTTTATTCAAAAGATTAATAGTGTAAAAGGCCAGTGAGATGATTAAATAGAAAGTTCAATGTGTATAAAAGGCTTTGTTAATTTTATTTCTTAGAAAGTTTTGTTTTAATGTGGATGTTATCCACTGGGGTGCTAGATTACATTCTTGGGGTATGAATATTTATATTCAGCTGTATCTTCGTACTTAGACATAAATAAAATTATTTTCTGTGTGTCTAATAAATATTACTGTTGAATTTCAAACCTGGTAACCAAAATAAAAATGTTTCAAAAATCGTGTGATGTCAGTATCAAGTCACTTCAACGCATTTATTAAGTGGTAAAAATTACAATTTATAACAGTCATGACCAAGATTCTGTACTTACGTAATACTGACAGATTTTGTGATCTTTTTCCTTAGAAATGAAGTGGAAAAATCTATTACACGATTTCACGATTTTTTTTTATCAACAAGTATCAGCTTACGCGTTACTATAAGAACGTCTGGAAATTTTTTACATAAAATTATTGAGTACAGGCTTTCAAACGTTATCGCAAGAAATTTTCCTTGAATTGTCAACAAATTTTTAAAAACTTTTCTTTGATCGACTACTTTGGTGACTCTTCAGTCTTCTTAATAGTTTGAATGTTAGTTACTTTGTTTTAGTTTGTGCTAATAGCTATTCCCCATTTAGATGTTACAAAACTTTCGAAGAAATACGGCCGATAAAATTTCAATTTTATTTTTAAAGTTTTTCATTTTAGTTTTTGGAATTATTTTTTGGGTTGCTGATACTGAAATTGGTCCTTTGATAAAACTTTTTTTTTCTGTCGATCAAGCAAAATACCCAAATGGGAATACTTATTTGAATGACTTTGAACTTTGTATGAGGGCCATCGTGAATATGAGTTTCTAAGAGTGGTTGGCATATAAGGGGACGTAAGTCGCTTTTACTTATTGGGATGAATTCTTGGATTTTTACCCTTTTTAACCTGTATAATAAGAGATATACATCAATGGAAATAATACCATATGCAACATTTTCTTGGTTTTATGTTGTGTAATAGGATATGCGACTATTTTTATATTTTGCGTAGATTTATCTTGTCTAGGGTTTTTTGGAGCGATCCTTAAGTTAACTTTATCCTAAGTACATTTATTGTTTAAGGTTCATAACAGCATAGTTCTCATCACCATAGCTATTAAATATCAAGATACAATATTTAATGTAATTTTATAAAGAATACATAACATTTTATAGTCATAAAAATAAAGCTAAAAAATTTAATCTTAATCCCCTCTTAGCCAATCACAAACCACGATAAGCCAGCTTTAAGTAAAAAGACTATGTAATAAGGCAGTCGCATTAGCCTATCTTAGTGCAGCAGTTACGCCTCGTTAGTTAATCCGACGTGTAACGCGCAGTAAGATTAGCTAGTAACGCTCGGTTTTAGTTTTTATGATGCAAAAATGGGTAAAGGTTTTCTTGGTATAAAGTATTTGTTTTTATCACTTTTTGTGATTGGAAAATACAATTGGCAAGAAAAAGATATTTTATTTCTTACAAAATTGAGGCATTATTTTTGTTGGTTACCACGTTTTGATTTGCATTGATGGAAAAAAAATATTCGATTTTTAAAATACGTTTCAAATGTCACTCGAATCTCGAATGTCAAAAGTCTAATGTCAATAATTATACTCATGGAAAACAAAACTTTCCTTCTTCCGTGATTATTCTCTAATTCCAGAACTCTTATCCGGGTGCGTTGAGTAGTTTCCATGGGACGCAGCCAGAACTACTAGGAAAAGCTAGTGGATAATAAAATTAAACGTTCTCCCTTCACAGAATACAGGTAGTTATTACTTTCCAATAAATTTACAATATCGAATTTATCAGCTTAATACCCGGAAAACCCGGAAAAATCTTTAAACGCATTCTCTTTGAAGTTAATTTTGAACAGAACGTAAAAGCAGAAAATATATTTATAAGCACACAAGGTAGTAAAGAATTTAATTAATTTATTCTGTTTAATAATAATCCATCTGTTATTCATAATTTCATTGAAACAATGAATAAATGGTTACTACTGAAAATCATGATTGTAGGCTGTTTTTGAATTACATGAAAAATTGGATATTGTACCTGTATAGTGTATATGTATGTATATTAAAATGTGAAATTATTTGTTCGGTGCGTGATATTTATATTTTAGTTCTCCGTAATTAAACTCATAGACTGATGGAATACATTCTCGTATCTAGGTACAAGCATATCTGTGTAACTTTCATTTAAAACGGTTCAGTAGTTTTGGCGTGAGAGCGCGACAGACAGACAGTTATATTCGCATATTAATAATAACTATTTAATTTTATCGATTTTTTCTGACTAATTTTACATTTCTAGCCAAATATAAAAGATAAATTCTTATTTTCATTAAAAAATATGATGAATTCAGAACCTCATTTTCGGGAAGCTGCTAAAAGAGATTCTATATGTATTTATTTGTTAATTTTCCTTCATGTAAACAGTATTTTTGTTCGTGTAATCTTATATCCAAAGATCGGAATACTAATTACAATGATTATTTCCAAGCGCTCGACTCTGAAGGAAACTGGAGGAAGTAATTAAAAAGAAAATGCTTAATTATCTTTTTTGATGTAATTTTACTACCTTCTCGTGTAATAAAATGTAATTTAAGTCGTTGAGTGTTTATTCGACTGTGATATGTAGAAGGGAGATGTGTTTTTAAGAAAATTATTTTCTCTCTCCAACATTTTTGTTAATTACTGAATAGATTTTGATAACCCTTGGCAGTAATGTAGCTAAAAGATTCGGTATTACGTTATTAATATTATGCAGCATGCTACTTTTACCCGGGTACAAAAAGTAGTTCCTTCGGAATGCGGCTGATACCGTGCAGAACAACCAAAAAGATCTAGTTAAATAACCTCAAAGCCATTAAATGACGGTTATATGTTTGTTAATTTAGTTTAAAGAGTTTTGTTGTACCCTGTAATATGTAACTGTTTAACTGTAAATCCAATTTTTATCAAAGTATTTTTTGCCATATTCAGATTTAGGACATCTTTAAAACCCATCTATTAATACATAAGTTGACCTAAAAGATCTGCAATATCGACCGTGCGTTAGACTTAGAGAGTATCATTTATCTTAGCGCGTTCCCAGTCACTCACGGATGACAGATTTATTGACCGGCTAATCGATCCTCGGAACATATTGGTGCCATTGAAACATGTGTAGGATATATAAGCAACAATATTAGTATTAATCGGGTTCCGGTCTAACCGGATGCAGCTGAGTACCAGCGTTTTACAAGGAGCGACTGCCTATCTGACCTCCTCAACCCAGACCCATCATTCTATCTTGGTGAAGACTTTATGAGAATCCATGCAGTAGTTTATGATGGACAGACGAACAGACACGGCGAAGAACTTTATGTATATGTATGTAGAAAAGTTATGTATATAATCCTGGTAATAGTAACTTTATTCAATAGAAATATGTCTGAACCCTAATCAGTAATGAAAATGTCGCCACCAATATTGGCTATAATTAGTACCAATATCAGACAAACTAAAATAGATTGATTAAAGTTTGGGCAAGCGTTGACCGAACCATCTATTTCAGACCAAGTATTTTGAGCGAGCTCAATATTACCACGTATATTTGGGCTGAAGATCTGAAAGTTTTTCCAATGTACGTCTATCCGCTACATTTTTGATTTTTTGTCGTGTCAATGAACTTGTAGGAATATTGGCGTGAAAATTAGTAGTGCCATTTTGCTTTTAGCTGCTGAATTTATGATTAGGTCGGGAATAAACACGAATCTATTATTAATTTAGTAATGGACGGATATAGGCTGCTGTGATACTTAGTTGGTGTCAATTCTATAAAAAATATATTAAGGAAAAAGTGCTCCCTGTTGAGGATTTCATACTAGATGGCCATCGATTTTACAAATACCTGGTTTTATGTGGAATGAAAAGGGCCTCCATGTTAAAATGTATTGAATTACGATATTGCTATAGGTGCTACTGTATTGACTAATACTTCAATAGAAGAAGATTGTTCCAAAAATAATATTGAATTTACCACAAATAATATAGCCTTACTCCCCAAATTAAACAGGACGTAAACCGTAAGACGATATTATACAATTCGATAATTAATGTACATAAGTCAGGGGAGCAATCTTATCGCTCCACCGGGGCCGCTACCAATCTTGGTAACTCAGAAATTTTATTTTTTTCCTGAAAGAAAATCCAATTAAACCTAATTGGTTCAATAAGTTCATGTAACCTTATTTTTTAAGCTACCCGCATACTGCAGACTAAACAGTCGGCCGACAGTCATCATCATCATCATCATCTCAGTCATAGGACGTCCACTGCTGAACATAGGCCTCCCCCCTATATCTCCACAGATACCTGCGGAGGCGACCTGCATCCAGCGTCTTCCGGCGACCTTTATAAGATCGTCCGTCCACCTGGACAACATGAATATAAAAAAATATTTTTTTTAAGTAAATCGTAAACTTGATCTAAGTTTTTAATTGATCTAATACCGGTCAAATATCTGATTGTTGTTATGTGCGTCTTCAATGCATTACCGTTCATATTCAATTGTCGGCTGACTTAAAAGTCTACAGTTACCGGGTCAACCAATTTTCGCTTTACGACATTATCGAATTGCATCAACTTCTAACATGAATTTAATTTACTTACGGATACATTTTCCCGTTTTTTGCTCTCAGTATTATAACCAATAGAATATTCAATGAGTAAATATTACCATTTTCTTAAGAGATTTAGCGGCAAATCGTAAAAACACGGAAAAGCTTTTATTTTGTGTAAAATTGATAGGCGTTCCCTTATGAGATTTCGGAGAGAATTCGCTTTTTTTTATTTTATTAAGTTGGGGAAAGACAGTTGACATGCGAGGAAACATAATTTAAGGAGTCAACGTGAATAAGTAATTCTAAATTACTTGTATGTTGTTGTTACTATTTGGTACCTACTTCATTTACTTGCATGGAGTTCGTCATAGCATAGCAAAGAAAAAAAATGTTCTAGATTTTAAACAGGCTATAATTTTGTAGAACGTCATTTATCTAGACCGAAGGAAAATCTAAAAATTTCATTGTGATTAATTATGACAGCGAAAAAATACCATCACTGCGAGTAACATAGAGCGTCGAGTTTAAGTTTAGAACCCAAAAACGGGTCTGGAAAATGTGACTTCTTTGGATCGAATTCTATCCTAAGACAATGTGATTTTCCTTTCAAAATTTTCTTAAAAGCAGCATGTAACACGTGTCAGCAAATGAATAAATAATATTATTCCAAACACATTACGTTAAAGGTTCTTGACAAAATAACTTTGCCAAGTAAAATTGAGATGCCAAGCAGCCTTTGTCCTGAAAAAGTTTAAGGCTTTTGAGTACGAGTAACGAAACATTGAGAGAAAACTTTAAATTGGAAATTGTATGTGTGATGATGTAGCAGTAGTAGTTTTATAAGAGTTTCTAATTTCTGTATGTGTCTAACGCTTTTACGCTAGATATATTAAATTGATTTAAATAATATTTGGTTCCGAAATAATCTGGCTAGAGCCTGAGAAAGGACATAGGCTACCTACTTTTTATCCGGCAAGTGCTTCCTTCGAACTCAGATGAACAGCTAGTTAGATACAATCGCGCAATTTATCATAATGATAATAATCATGAGTTTTAAGGCATCATAATTTGTACCCCTACAAAACCATTAAAATAACTTTCACGAAAATAAACCTAGAAAAGGAATAATTATAATGCTGACGTTACGGAAAACCCAGATGTGGAACACTTGAACCGATATTGACGAGAATATAGTACGTACGTATAGCTTCATAATTATATTTTCACTTGCCTATATTTTCCATCCCGAGGTGAGTTCCCGGCAATTTTTACGCGAAGGTAAGCATTCAATATAGCTTGGTATTTTTTTCTGAGAAAAACAAGTTCTTATTAAACTATTCAGATCATTTTGATATTAAAAATGTGTACTAGAATAGTAGATCGTGACAGTAAATAGATGAAAATCTTTTCTGTTCCAGACGTTTCTTCTATAGTTATTTTAAAGATAAGATTGACTTACCTACTAGGTTAACTCTAGGTCCACTCACCTGGAAAACCAAAAACAAAAGAATTATATTATTACAATTATATTTTGTAGTACTTTTGCCCTTAAATTTGATAGGTTACAGATTGCAAACTAAACAGAATTTCCCACATATTAATTCGGCAAAAGAAGTAATAACTATCAATAATAGGTTTAGTTCCCATGAGATAGCAACCTGATTTCGTGATTCATTACTTAATTTATTATTCAGCTAAGAGATATTGATATTGGCTTAATCTCTTTCCTTTCTTTCTTATTTCTATCGTCCATATTACATAGTCATCAATCTTGCAGTCCAAGCCAGTTGTTCCAAGTTCCCTTGATTAAAATTACAGATGTCAGTAATATGAAAAATGGTTCAATGACCGAAGTGGCTGAGTGAAAAATTTAGAAATCATCTAATAAAAAGCCCATCATCATCTGCCTAGCCTTTTCTCAACTATGTTGGGGTCGGCTTCCAGTTCAACCGACCTTTGAGTACCAGTTTTGACGTGACAACGTCTTATAAATCGATGAAGCCGGCTGCACGCACGAAAAAACATGACTCATGCGGCGTTACCTCGCTCTGAGGCGTTACCTCGCTCTGAGGCGTTACCTCGCTCTGAGGCGTTCCGTTTAAGGCTTGAAGTCCAAGCGAGAGCACGCAGCGAGCGACAAAGAGGCACAATCGGCAGCTACTCACGTTGTCACGTTCAACTATCGTCAGTAAAACGACTTTTTACAATGAGCGACTGCCTATCTGACTTACTTAACCCAGTTACTCGGGCAACCCAATACCCCTTAGTAAGACAGGTTGACAGTATTCCTGGCTTCTGACTACTCTTAAAGACTGTCGAAGATGTTCATCTAATAAAAAGGTATAGTTAAAATTATAAAGGACAGTGGTAGGTATCTACAAAAGTAGCATCTGTCCTAGGTACAAACTGTATACCTAACAAAGACACCTTTGTTCCTTCCGAAGCCTTTTGTGTTTCACGGCTTTCAGGGCCTCGGACAAGGGAATAGTACTACCTAGTACTGAAACCATTTCAAAAAGAAAAACTACAAGAGTACGTCTGTCCTAATGAAATAAAGAGGATCATGTTTTGTCTCTTTATTTGTACCCAAAAAGCTCCAAAACTTCTAAACCGATTTGAAAAAATATTTCACTTTTGGAAAACCGCACTCTTTCCAAGTAACATAGGCTATATTTTATCCCGATACGGATAGTTTTTCCCGTGAAATCGCAGAAAATGGTTAGCAGTGTATATTATCTCTTTCTAACCCTTTTTACCCTTGACCCTCAATACCCAATTATTGAAAAAGACCAAAGACAAGTAATTCCGAAACCAAACACAAAAACGCAACCTCATTTTCATGCGCCTTATTTTCATTTATTTTTTTCTTGGCAACCCCAATAATTTGGCGCTGGCTACAAGGCTCAATTCTGTATGTCCCGGTACATTAATTTTGGTAAAAACCTGTGGAAGCCGTCCTTCTTTCATTTTGCTAATTCATCGCATTGATTTGGAAATGGTTCTTTCTAATTACGTGTGAGGAAGTAATGAAATGAAAGGGGCTATTGTTTGTCCGGTCGTATTTTGTTTTTGTGTGAAAGACGGTTTTGTTTTGCTATAGTGGTGAGAGAGCGTATTATCTAAAATGTGAGGGATAAGCTACATGGGTGTTTACATGTGTGTGTATGTTGTAAATATGAATGTTTATAAGATGGTAACGTTATGTTTTACTGCTCTATGTAAAGAGAAAGTGTTCATTTTGAATTAATGCGAGGATACTAAACGATTGCTTGAAGTAGGGTTATGTTCCTTTTAGAGTTGCGTCAATTTTCTAACTAAAATATAATACATTTGCATTAATTGTACAATATTGTGCTGCGAAAACTATTATAAATAACTTTACTTGATGTTTCTCCTCTTGAAAATCCGACAAATACAACCAAAAACAGCATCCACGCCTTTCTAATCTCACCACAGTTCATTTCACACTAAACCACTCTTCATCATCAAACCTAGTAACCAACTTCAAAGATAAGCCTTACATATTACATGTAGCCTCCTACAGTACGACGATCGATATAGCAGGCCGGATTCATTTAATATTTTATTTAGAAAAGTTATCGCGTACCACTTACTCGGGTGCGTTGGAAAAATGCCGGTAGAAAATTGAATTTTAGGGCCCTCAGTAAGGTCGCCTGATGTTATGCCCGGCCCGGGTATAACGGATATTTTTGAAGTTGCTTTTAGGTTGTGACAGTCACGGAACGGTAGTGTTTTGTTTCTTTGTTACAGAGGATATTGAACTTAAAAATAAGTGTTTATATTGTCAGCTATTTTTTAATTAAAATAAACAAAAGAACGTCAGGCATTTGATGACAAAATTACATTCGAATTTTCAGTCAAAAATACTTGATAGGCAATGCGGTCTTCGAGACATAATATTGACAATGCCTGAAAGAAAAGATTACTGAGGTCAATATTTGTTCCTTCTTTTACCCATTTCCACGTCATCTTCCAAAAATACATTTCTTATTTAAACATTCACCTTCCTTTTACTATAACCACAAAAATAGGTACAATCACATACAAAAAAAAACTTTAAAAGAAAGTAAAAATTTGAAATTCTCGCATAGCTATTTCTGGCGTTACCTGTACCTCCGATGTTCATGTAAAATTGAATTTCAGAGCAAAAGGTTAAAGGTCACATTGTTTCATGTATTAGTAATGCTACTCTGTTTATGTTGTATAACGAATTTCTCAGTATACTGGCTTTCCTATATTATAATTTGTGGGTTCTGTAGGTAGGTATTATGAAAGGAAAAAGTGTTATTCGATTTTCTTTTTGAAGTTTCATAGCTCCTAGATGTTTTTGTTAGCAAGGAATTTGATAAAGCAACATTTCACAAAGAACGTTTTTTATGCGACTTTAGCCATTAGCTTTCTAAATATTTGTATAGATAAGAATCTTATAATTGAAACAATATCTAAAGGAAAGTGGGTTGTTCTCAATTGTGTTGACATTAAAACTAAGTAAAATACTTGAATGTAAGTGGTATTTTAAAATTAATCTTTAAAGTATTCAGCTTTTCATCTATCTAAAATGTTATTCTCTACGTACTCTACTAAAAAATCCAAAATATAAGAAATATACCTACGGATTCCTAATTTCATTAAATTAAGTTTCCAACAAAAAGGCACTGAAGTTTGAACTAAAATAGTATGGTACAGAACATTTTTCCGGTACATTTTAATATAAAAAGTCCCGTATAACAATTCGGTTTTCTGAAGCGATTACAACGTTAAGAAATTTTAACAAGCTCAGAACTGAAAGGGTACTTTCCTATGAATATTAAATTTATTAAATTGGATTAGTAGGTAAGTTAATAGGTGCTTTATGTAATGACTTATATTTTGTAATTTTGTTAAGTCAACGTATTGGTAACTTAGCCATCCTTTTTCGTATTTTGAGAGAAGTACCTTATTTTAAGAGGACGTACATAATGTTTTTTTTCTAGAACTGTTCTTAAAAATGTTAAAATCAGCTCAGAAAATATTTCTAAAAGACATTTTTAACTGACCTATTTTTAAAAACATAGGATCTCTTTCATCTTTATCAAGCGATTTATTTTCTAATACAGTTTTACCTATATAAAAATATTGTTTTATCTTAACGATTTATTCTCTAATACAGTTTTACATTAAAAAAAATGTTTTTACCTTCATCCGCTTTGCCCAATTTTCCAGCAATCTACTTGAGATGCTTCCGTCAAGGTTCAGAGATGTTATCGACACATCGCGCGATCAGGACTTTAATAATGCAGACTTATGTACTATATTTTACAGGAAAATTCAAAAAGAAAATACGTTGATAGTAAGTGAACGCTGCAATATGTGGTTAACTTGGCTTTTGTTAATACTTTGTCAGCATCGTATATTGTATTAAATTCTTGTATGTTGCAGTAATAAGACAATGTCTTCCAGAACATACTCATACAACAGGTCAAATAAAATTATAGTATTTCTCAGCATTATTACTGACAACGATTTAAATATTTTTGTTTAAAAAGCAAAAGTGAAGATCGTGTGAAAGACGATATGGCTGGAAATAATGTTACTTGTGAGTTGACATCATATAGGAAGACATAAAAAAAAAGACATATCTACGAGTAGGTATTTATTAAGCCGAACCCGAGTAATAAATTGGGAAAAAGCCAATGCTGATTTTTGCCGAAAATCAAGTCTGTTATTGGTCAGTTTTAATGGTGATAACTTGCAGATCTATATGAGGCGATTCAGCTCTAACGCTGGATTCAGGTATTTTTATAACCTCAAATATCCACTGAGTTAGTGACCAATAAACATCAGATGGCAGACAATATTACCTGACTTCTATCAAAGAAACTCCTCACCTTTTCCAAAATTTTATTCTGAATTATAACCGTATATTTCAATACCTCGTCCAAAAATTTCAAAGTCAATTCAATGGCTGAACTCAGTGTTGGCAAAGAGCCAGGAACAAAATTCGATTTAGTATTTGTTAAGAGTACCCTACATACTGAAGACTAAACAATCGGGCGACCGTTGACCCGATGGATGATAAAAAATATTTTTAAACAAAATCTTGATTCCAATCAAACAGTCGGTCTGATACCGGCTAAATGTCCTCCTAGCCGATTATCGGCTACGGCGGCTGTTCTCATGTGAGGAGATTAGCCAACAGCGCAGGACATATTATAGTGCACAAGTATTTGCGCAGACACAGTGCAATCATTATTCATATCTCATAGCCCGATGGGACGGCCGATACCTGATCCCGGCTAAATACCTGATCTTTGTACTACCATTCATCTTTATACTGATGTGTAGCGCAAACTATTGGCCGACTAAAAGTTTGCAGTGTGTGGATGCTCTTAAAGTTTGAGGTGCCAGTTGGTATCACCTGAGACTGTATATATTCGAGTCAGGAAAACTTGGTAACTTATTTAAACATTACACGTGTTATCCCCAGAGCAAAGATGTAGGTTTTGTAAATGAAAGCCTGGTTATGAGAGGAAACGGCTTTATTTAGTGTGTGTGGGGGGCTTGTAAGCTTATAACAAATAGGTGAGTCGGCAAATCTATCCATTAACGTAGTTCGTTAATGAATAGGAGCTTCATCTGCCTAGCGTTTTCTCAACTAAGTATGTATGGTCGGCTTTCAGTCTCATTGTATGCAGCTGAATACCAGTGTTTTGCATGAAACGACTGCCTATCTGACCAGTTTCCATCTTCCTACAACCAGTAGCAGATTTTTTGATCACCTCGTCGGTGGCCTTCCTCCGCTAAGTTGTTCCGTGATCACCACTCCAACACCTATCTGGCACATCAGCCAGCGCGTCTTCGTACTATATTGCCTATTGCCATTTCAAAGAGCTTACCCGCTGCATTATATCAATAACTTCAGTTCTTCTAAGAATGTATGAAATTGAGCATAACTGAATTGGAACCGGCCTACCACAAGTCATTAGTTTGGCCTATTCCCATTGGCTCGTTAACTGATTGACGTTGATGGATTACTGATGACGGCTACTCTTGCTGTGTTCAGTTTTTATTCCCCAAGGACATTTAGAGACGTTTAAGTCACTTATAAGGGGTAGTAAGACTTAAATCTGACGGGCATAAAAATGGTACTGTAGTTTTTTTTCTTGCTTTCATAAAACTTTGGGGAAAATAATCTCAATTTTAAATAGATATCTATTTGTGTCTAGAGAATATCTGTCTTATTTCATCGTGACTTTTACGGAGGATTTCAATAACCTATCTCTGTCTGTTGACTTGCTTACTAGAGTTAGGATTTGGACATAGCTTGTATGAGGCTAGCAAAATGTTTGAGAGCAAAATAATACATAGATGATTATTTGAAAAAGGACAATTTTATATCCACTACTACGAATTCTACATAGGAACTGTTGAACTATCTTACGCTAGGTATACATAAATAACATCAAAACATTTCCATAACAAATGTACCAATCTAACTTAATGAGAATCGACATCTTGAAGATAACGTTACCACATACCTAACGTTCACTTGATTTTCACGTAACCCGAAATCTGATTTATGGAGAAATAGACTTTAATGATTACTAGACAAAGTACATAATGAGTTACACGCGTAATTTGTTACGCAATTAAGCGCGTTTGCATATTTAGCTTACGTTATGTGAAGTGTAGGATTTGATTATTGTAATTTATTGAAGTTTGTTGCGTGTAGTTTTGCTTTTGATCGGTGGTGTAGTTTGTTAGAGTATATAGCTAGAAGATAATATACAGGGTTACTGGTAAGTAGACCGCATCCTTTAATGAGGTAATAGTATAGGTCAATACGGACAAATTTGACCATGGCATACACTGGGCAAAAGTTAACCCGTTGCAAGATAATCGAATTTCAAGCTTCAAATCTTCTCTTTACAAGTCGTCTTTGTCCGTATTTGACCTATCGTGTGATACTATCACCTCATTAAAGGATGTGGTCTACTTACCAGTAACCTTGTATATTATAAGAAACTTGTTATTGTTGCACATAAAACCGATTATTTTCATTTGAAGTACAAAAGGGCTAACCGTAGAACAATTATATCAACCCCGACAAAGATTTTGAAGTTTGATCGGACTTTTAATTAGTATGAAGATGTAGAGTGCATATTAGAGTTATCAGGTATCATAATTACTCTGAAATACGCGGGGACTCTAAAGGTCTTTCTCAAGGTCAACTCTATCTCTGTACCAAATTTTATTAAAATCAGTTTAGTGGTTTAGACGTGAAAGCGTAACAGACAGACAGAAATACTTTCGCATTTATAATATTAGTAGGGAAGTAACGAATAATGTAGATAAATAAATGTCATAAATATTACCGTAAACCTGCAAATGTACCTCTCAAAACACTCAGACTTCAAATGCGGTTAAACAGAACGTGTTTTAACGTAACCTAACAATATTTTACCCCGCTATCTCTTTAAGACGAGCATGCGAGCACAAAAGCGAAACGGAGTCCTAACGTAATTACTTGATGTTCTTTGAATAATCTTTTTACATTTTCAAAATGTTGTTTGTTCATTTTCTTATGAGAAAAAGAGGAAAATTTGAAAAAACACACAAGCGTATTACACTGTAAGCTGTTCTCAGTCTATGGAGTTTCACCACGTTATTTCATCATCTGCGTAGCCTTTTCCCAACTATAATGGAGTCGGCTGCCAGTCTAACCAGATGCACCTGAGTACAAATTTTACAAGGAGCGACTGCCTAACTAAACACCTCAACCCAGTTACCCGGTCAACCCGATACTCCTTAGTAAGACTGGTTGTCAGACTTTCTGACTTTTGACTACCCTTACGACTGCCAAAGATGTTCAAATGACAACAAGTACCCATTAATTTAACGTGCCTTCCAAAACACTCAGGTTCTCGTTAGGAATAAAATCCTTTTAAAAATAGTGCTTAAGTACGCAAAGCTCTTAAAATAACACTT
This sequence comes from Helicoverpa zea x Helicoverpa armigera, assembly GCA_033682625.1. Taxonomy (NCBI): domain Eukaryota; kingdom Metazoa; phylum Arthropoda; class Insecta; order Lepidoptera; family Noctuidae; genus Helicoverpa; species Helicoverpa zea x Helicoverpa armigera. The sequence continues at coordinate 9,556,147 of JAWIIS010000045.1, forward strand.
ACAGAAGCAACCGTACAAAATAGAATTGTGACTTCTGCACAAACACTAACTATTATTTTTCTTTTGTTTTTATTTTTGCCGGTTAACGTCGTCCGCTGTTGTGCTCCAATTGCTTTGCTGAACCAATGTTTGGCTTCTCTTTGTGGAAAATAAGCTACAAAGTCCTTTGGTACCTAAGGACTAATTAATTTGAAGGATTGTGTAAAGCTGTAGATGGGGGAAATAAACTTATTGATTAGAATTATAATTCTATTGATTAGAAGACTAATATGTGCGCACGTTTATTGTATGTATACGTTTATTATTGTATTTCTAGATTATATATCTTTTCTATCATTATTTTTATGCCAGAAATTTATATCTACTTCTCAAATAATTCCTTGAAGACTAAGCCGTTTTCAATGGGATTTACTCTGCCTCTACTCGAATTTCATCTGAATCGACCCAGCAATATTAAGGTCCTATTTTTAGTAACTTAACATAACAGACAGATTACTTTTCATTTACATCATCATCTTCCGAGCATTTTTCTCAACTATGTTGGGGTTGACTTCCAGCCTAACAGGATGCAGCTGAGTACCAGCGCTTTACAAGGAGCGACTGCCCTATCTGACCTCCTCAACCCAGTTACCTGGGCAACCCAATACCCCTTGGTAAGACTGGTGTCAGATTTACTGGCTTCTGACTACCCGTAACGACTGCCAAGAATGTTCAATGACAGCTGGGACCTACAGTGTTCATTTACATATAAAGTTCAAATTATTTATGAATCAACAAAACACCATTAGAAACAATAACTACACAGCCTTAAACCACCAAAAGATCTCACAATTAGGTTAACTTTAACAATAGCCGCGACATAGTTTAGTAAATTAACTGTGCCCAAGTTAATCCGGATTTGGAAATTGGAATGTAACCGCATACCAATAGTTATTACACGTAAGTTGGTTTAAATTGCTGTGGTTTTGTTTAGATATCGGGTTTAGAATTTAGAATAGCGTTTAAGTATATTTATGGGCGGATTATAGCACATAAACTGTTGAATTGATATGTTGCGTGGAGATTTATTAATGCACTGTTACTTATATAAAAAACGTCTATATTTTTTTTCATGATAGCGAATGAGCCATACTTGTGTGTAGGTGTACCCATATGCACAATATCTTTGTATGCGTAACCTCGCTCAGTAGTGACCAAGTCATACAGAAGACCCGGGGATGTGGGATTGTTCGAAAGAATTACCTCAGCCCTGGTACACAATGGGCTTCAGAAGGAACATGGTGGGTTTTAGTCAGTAAGAGTCTGACACTCCCTCACGCAACACCCACAGCGTCAGAAGTCATTTGATGATTTTCCATCAGAAAAAAGTCATAAAAATAATAGTTTGAAAAAACTAGAATCACGCTTAAAGCACGCAGAAAAAATTAAAAAATAATTAAGACTTTTAGTTTGATGAAAGAAAGTGTGGAGTTTTTTTTTTCCAAAATGAGTAAAGATAACATAAACGCTCCACGTTTTCTTTCATCATCATCATTCATTTTCTTAAGCGTGTTAAAAAGGTATATTTACAGTTTTACACACAACTACGGGTCACTGATAATTTCCACTGAAACAAAATTCGAAAGCTCCTATTATCGCAATTGCTAAACTATGTATCAACTAATCAGACATATTTACATGTTGCATAGCAATTAGTTTAATTATTATGTACGTTGTTTATACAAGCAATGGGTTTATTTACTTAATCAATATAATTACGTTCATTATGCGTTTCATGCTGAAATGAGCTGCCATAATGCACTGTAAGGCCATTTACATATTTATAAAGGGAGTCAGTAAAAATCAGTGGTCTGAAGCTCGGCTGCGGGATTGATCAAAAGAGTTACCTCGGCTCCGGTACCTAAAGGGTTCCAGAAGGAACATGGTGGGTTTTATTCAGTAAGAGTCTGACACTCCCTCACGCTGCTACCCACAGCGAGAGGGGTCATTTGATGATGTCCCAACAAAAAGGGCGTTTACATATTACGCTGCAGCGGCAGCGTTTTCTAACCCACCTCAGCCAATGCAAAGTGTGAAACAATGTACATTATAGAATCCGATATAAAATCTAGAGCCTAGAGCAGCGGTAACGCGGAGTAATGTGTAAACGGCCTAACAACCAGCTTCTGAATTTGAAATTAACGCTCTGTGTAAATACTTAAGCATTCTGTTTTTGAATTGACAAATGTTGGTTTACGAATTGGGAATTAACACTAATTAAATTATTTAAGCGTTCCAATTCAACTCACTGCCAATACTCACACTTAAAAAATATATTACGTACGAGTATAGTCTTGTTGTATATGGAAACGCTATATAGATATTCCTTAAACCAAAATGAGAACTTGTCCTACAAAGAGTTATACAGTGGTACCTACTATTTACAATTTACGTCCGGAAAATGGTGCAAAAGTGACACAAAATACAATAAAATTTGTAGATAATTTGCAACAACTCCCGCTTGGAATGGCATAAACAAAAATCTTTATTGGAACCGTGAGCAATGAAATACTGACGACAACAAGGGGTAGAAATGACATCCTCATGTATAGGGTGATACAAAATGTATTTACTCTTATCATGGAGAACAGAATTACTAGCGGAGATGTCATAACGCAAAATCTCTTTAAAAGAAGCGTACAAGAATGTGGGGGACGAGGAACTTTACTTCATCATCATCATCCTCCTGCCCTTATCCCAATTTTATTTGGGGTCGCCGCAGCATGTTTTCTCCTTTTATACTCTTCTATCTGCCGTCATCTCACAAGTAACATTCTTTCTTACCATATCTACCTTCACACAATTCATCCATCGTTTCGATAGATATCTCAAAAGAACCGGAACGCAGCGGTTTCTTTTTGGTCATGCACACCGTACGAATTTGATCTAGAAGAAGGTTCCTGACCTATCTGCATTATGCCAACATCTCCAGGCGGGGTTTCTCGGACGGGTTGGGTGCGAGTGCGGGGCTGCTGTGCAGTCTATGTCCCACCTCATCGCATGCCCACTGTGCCCTGAAACTTGCTCGCGGGAGGACCTAATGAGCGCGTCCGGCCGTGCTCTCGCTGTGGGCTGACAAACTGTAGTATCACTGTAAGACATGATATCGACACGAAAGAAGAAGATGCCATCTCCACTTCCGCCATCTTTAATTCCTCCATGACTCCTATCGACAAAATATACAAGCTGTGTTTTTGTAACCTTCAGCTAGATCGACGAATTTGATCGGTTTTGATTTTGTATTAAATTTCTAAAATAAATGGATAGTAGGTGTATTTTTGTAGGCCTGGCAAAATATTTACGAGTCAATATTTTTTGGAGGTCATGCTAAAATGTTTTAGGCCAGAAATAGAGTAAAGTAAATTAGTTTTAAATCCGCTAACTCACTGAGGTTATACTTACAAAAAAATAAGGACAAAGATGAGTTTATAGAAAATATCAATCTCTTGTGATTTAAATATTACCAACGAAGAGGTTCTGTTACAACCCAACTTAAGTCAAACTTAATACTTTTATAGTGCCATTAAAACTCCAAATGACATACCTAAAACAATTACACACCTTTTACAAACCAATCGCGTGTCCCCCAAGATTCCGAACACCCTATAGCTAACGGAATTTAACGGTAACCGTTAAGTTTACCGTGTTTTTGACGGGTGTTAACGATTACGGAAATCGTTATAGCTATCAAGGGGCTATTGTAATCGCTTGCGGGCTTTTAGTGACTGTCAATTGGATTAATAGTGATGTTACCGCCTTGAATATAAATATAGGGGAATTTGGGGGAATGGGGGAATTGGGGGAATGGGGGAAGGGGGGAAGATTGATGGGTTTCCGCGGTTTCATGTATTTTAGAAGGACATTTTTCAGTGTTTATGTCTATGTTTTTGTACGGTGTGAATTTATTTACTTGATGTGTTAATTTGAATTTGGAGCTGTTTAATGGTTTTATTGTCGTTTGTGGGGCGTTTATGATAAATCGGTTTTATGTACATCGTAATAAAATTGACATATTTATTGAGCTATCGGAAGTGTAAAATATTTTCTAGTTATTGTACTAGGAGAGTAATTTGAAAGATTCATGAATTAACATACTTTTTTATGGAGATAATTTATATATGTTCTATTCAGTCTATCATTCATAATTTACATATCTTTTAAGTACGATCAAAAATGTATATTCGAGTGAAATAGAAAGCCTTTATATGCGATCAATATAACAGATTTCAGTTTCAATGTAAACAATCGTCTTAGATCTGTTTGTTCGTGTCTATCGGGTCTACTGATTAATTTCATGCAAATCTAGACATACCGAATATAGTTCCAATAGGTTTATTTGTTTTCAGTCTAGGTATTTTGGCTTTTTGGAGCCGATTTGAAATGTCATTAATTTAACTTGTAAAGCCTCGTTAATAAGGAGAATAAAAGACAATTATGTAATGCTCAAATACTATGGTGCTATGCAATAATTTAATTACACATTTTTTTAAGCTTAAAAATATTAAAGTATCTAAAAATACCTACGTATTTAGTATCTTCAGTCCAACAGTCAAAAAAAACCCCATCCATATTTGACGCTATTCCACGATTCCAATTATCTTGGACACAGCTCGATCTCACAGACTTCGAACATAAATCATTTGTCAGAACGTCAGTAGAAGATTAAATTTCCAAAGTACCCAATGTCTGATAAATCGTACACCTACATATAAAGGAGCAATGTCATTGACCTCAAAAAGCGTCCTTCGAAAATATTCTCAAAAGTTGTTCCGAAATCTGAAGCTGATTTCGTCAATAGAGGATAACGAATAGCTTTCCCTAAGACAATGGGCTATGAAACTACCGCTAATATAATCATAATATCACAGAATATCCAATATCATAAAATATCTTGTTTGGTCTAAAGGACCATCGAGTCCTAAGGACCATTTTGGTACAAAGTTCTGAAATATAGTCAAGTGGTTTTGTTAGAAATTGATAGCTAACCTAAAGGTCATGTTGAAAGTGGTTTGATGATACCTAGTTGGATGTAGAATAACCGTTTATAGCCGTGTAGATCGTAAATTTAAGTAGACTGTAATAAAATGATTGTAAAATGAACAATAATAATTTAAGTATGTATCGCTTTGCATACCTCTATGTATTGAAAGCAAGCAATTCTTTAAATAACAGCGCAAAAGTTAATTTTGTTTCTTCTATCAATAAGGGTCAATGTTCACCCCAAAAAACAGAAGAAACTCATCTTTTTCAGTGAACAAAAAATAAAAATTAATAACCCTCAAAGAACAACCAATTTACCGTTCCAATGAACACCCAAACTATCCTTTACCCCATCAAAAAATCATTACAAACTATATTCTTACGATTCCAGTAATAAGGCAATTAAAGTCTAACCCCACGTAGGGTCTAAGTGACCCCAAGTCGTAATGGGAATTGTGCTAGTTTCCTGCCATTTTCGGCCTGAAGTTTATCCTGAATTAGATCAATGGAGCTGCCGTTTGCTTGGCTTTTGCTAGTCACGTAGATTTTGTGGTTCAGACAGATTCGTGGATGGTCGAATCGAAGTTTTGGGGAACTAATTGGAGTGGGAATTTGGATTTTTATTGATATGTAAGAGAAAGCTTTGTAGTTATTCTTAAGTTTCCATTACAGTCCACAAATATCTTCATAGACACGAACGTCATGAAATTCAATCTAGACACAATTATAGAAACCCTCAAGACACCCTCATAATTTGATCGAACTCACAAATCAATATGGAGATTAATAATAGTCCACACATTAGGATATCCAGCTGGCATCAGACCGACTAAAAAGTTTAATCAGATTCACGATAACCTTCAAAATAAACCGTCAATCAGCCATCAAGCCAACTATCAGTCGACAATTTAGTTTATTGCGTGTGGGGGCTCAAGATGAATAACCCCTTACACGTGCGTCCTAGAATCATGGAGAACAAAATGACTAGCAGAGATGTCATAACGCAAAATCTCCTAAGAAAGTAGTGTCGCCAAAATGCGGATGTTCGGAGGATGAGGAACATTACTAGCTGCGCCTTTACACGCCTTCTATCCGTATCCCACCCATTATTATCAAAATAAAATCACCTATCAATCTTGGACAGTTTGGTTTTGATTTGACAAAGAACCCGAACGCCTCGTTAGTTCTAATAACCCGATCATGCCTACCGTACGTTACATGACCTACAAGAAGTCCCCTGAGGCATACCATCCTTATGGCATCTCCACTATTATTTCTTCCTCCGTGACTAAAACAGACATTTAATAGTAAATCCCTATCTGAACAACGTATTGGAAGCCCACATAATAATTGATCGATGACTATAGCAAGAACAGTAGGTGGGCACTACAATTCTGTCAATCAATGTCTGAATGAAAAGGAAAACGCTTGGCTGGCATTTTGGCCTGCTAGCTGCAGGAATTGTGGACTGAAACGTGGTTGAGGAATGTCAGTCATTGTCCAGTATTAGAGACAGGAAATGTCTTTATTGTAATTTGTAGTTTTCCTTTTGGATGCGAATACGAGTGGGTGTCGCTTATATTGTTCTTTGTTATGCATTGCAGAATTTTAGCTACCTTGTCATGTGGTAGAAAAATTAATTATTAATGTCATTATTAATTTATAGTGGGAAATACCATACAACCTCATTTGGAAATTGCTATGTCATGGACTATAGATGTCATATAATATTATTTAGTAGAAAACAAGTCTGGTTAACAGCATTTTCACATAGGTGAATTACCGGACCAACGCGGCAACGGTAAAATAAAGCAAAAAATCCGCCAATATGAAAAAAAACCTGGAATGCGCAAAATATAACGTACCTACTTTGTTAAAACAAAATGTTTTATAGTGCTTTTCACTTAAACTTAAACACAGTACTAAAACAAAAAGTAAAACTAAAAAGAAATAAACCTAAAAGCAGGCAAGCGGAACACCCAGTTACCTCCACTATCATGCTTAAACAAGAAGTCTGGATCCCAACTTCAAGTCATTGTATGTTATCTAATTTTGTCCTTACTTTAGCTCAAAGTGAGTAGCCGCAGACTGCAAACTTTTAGTCGGCCGACAGTTCGTATGATGAAGACCTCCTTGCCGATTATCAGCAACGGCGGCTGTCTTCATATAAGGAGATTAGCCAACTGCGCAGAACATATTGTAGTGCATAAGCATTTGCGCAGACACACGTGTTTGGGCCCATAAATCAGCATGAAGAAGAATGGTAGTACGCACATTACAAAGATCAGGTATTTGGCAAGTTTGGTAAGTTTGATAGGTATCAAGATTTTCTTAAAAAAAATTTTGTAATGAAATGAAATCGTTTATTTTGCAAGTTGGACATTAAATCACTTTTACTCGTCATTTTAAGAACGCTGAGGTCGGCATTTCCTAATGACTGATCCCTGAGAAGAAACGCCGAAACAAACTCAAGGGTTATAGTCTCTTTTAAAGTCCAAACATGTTATAAATCAAGTAATATTATGTGTGAGTGTCACCATGTACAACTTCGTCTTCTTGTCAACTGTCGGTCGACTTTTTAGTCTGTAGTGTGTTAACTCATTTTGTCCTTACTTTAGCTGAGAGTAACTTGTGGTCTTCGCTGTTCTTCTAAATTTACTCTAAGTCAATTTAAGTTTCTTGTGGCAGTAGAAAAGGTTTTTCGAAGACATTAAGGTTCTGTACTTTTTAACTTAAAGTACATAGCATTATTACATTTTATGAAGTTGTTTCATATAATTTCGGTGTTGGTGTGTAGATAGATGGTATCGTTTTAGACCTGCGAGGCTATTATTCTAAGTATGTAGCTTTTTTAAACTTGATATTCTTGGTATACTTATGAAAATTCATTTCGTGGTAACCCATTTAACTTATTTTTTTTTTTATATACAGCCTTAATATTTTATTTAGTTCTATTTACCAAAAACATAATTTTGAAAAAGTCCCATAAGTTTTAAAATTAGAGAGTTTCAGTTACAAGTCATATTATCAAGTGCAGCTTCAAGATATAGGAGGTGAAAATAAGTAGCTTTCAGTATCTTAAACACCAAATCTATACCAAGTTCCTTGAATTTCAGTAACAAAAGCCTTCATTCATCTTCATCGATCATCCTGAAAGAGGCTACTATCTAGAGAGCCTCAAACCACAGGCTAGATGACACTTCAAAATCACTAATCCTTTGCATAAATTTCACTAAAGCGGCCTGAAATCTACGTCTTGACTTTGACCTCATGGTTAGGGTCATAATGGGTTATATAGGGTGATTTACTTGGGTTATATACGGTTTGCTTTATATGCAAATTTTATAGTTTAGCCCTAGAGATATGCATACAATTTTATCTATGAAAAGTCTCCTATTTTGTTTAAAAAATAATACTTATTATTCTCAGGTATATCGTTTTAATAAATTTGATAAAATAATCGGTTCACTTCTTTTTCAGCTAATATTTAATTGTAATAGACTGTTTTATTCACATTTTTAAATTGGTCTCAATTTCAGTCACTTTTTACGGCTTAATTACCAAACCATAGATCTGTACTTTTTATCCACACACGAAACTGACTCAATAAAAACCTCCCCATTTCCAAACACCCTGTATCTCAAGGTATATCATGGAGGTTTCATCCCTTTCAGGGCTGAGTGGGTACTGATATTAACACTGACCCTTCGTATCGTAATGGCCCTAACCTTCCGCTTAAGCACTTGGGTTAGGTAACTTCAATATGTTTTTTTAATACTATTTTTTGGGATTGAAAGTATAACATGTTACGTGAGGATATTGAGTATTTAACTACGTGACTAGTTAAAGAATTAAGTGAATTTGTTATCTTTCACTTCTACTAGTTTAATTTATTATTTTTAATAATTCAACGACCCCAAGTAAAGAGGAAAGGCCAAGAAGAAGATACCATTATAACCATTTACTATGGTTGTTTTTCTGGATTAAATACAATGTTAGCTAATAGGTTGATAAGTACAGAAAATAATATTAACAGATTCTTGGGCTTGTTTTATTCGCGGAACATTTCCACAATAGTCTTCTTTACTAAACCGAGTACCAATACAAATAATAATGGCGTCCACGGCCGTTTTCAGCCACGGCGGCTGCTCTCACTTAAGGAAATCAGCCAGCTGCGCAGGAAGTTATAGTGCACGAGCATTTGCGCGGACACAAGTGCACTCCCTATTCCTTCACTCTCATAACCCGATCGGACGGCAATCCGACACGACCGGAAAGAGATCAGGCGCACGACCGACATTTACGTGCTCTCCGATGCACGGGTGAATTAATCACCAACTTCCAGACTACGGGCTGCTTTGTGAAAGTTTAAGAAAACCCACAAAGCGATTTCGGCCCGACCCGGGAATCGAACCCGAGACCACGAGCACAGCAGCCGCGCTTGCGACCACTCTGCCAACGAGTCAATACAAATACCAATACAAATAATTACCAATTAACCGTCATTACGTTGACACTCGAAATATTTAGCGCTAAATTAGCAAATGTCAGGAATCCGACAGAGGATTGTTCGAAAATGTTCGGAAAATCCGAAAATACGAACGCAATCACATTCAAACGCTTTGAACAATTGTCACATCAAACATTTCGTACATTTTCGTACATTTCTGTCGATCTAAAATATTTAACAGATGAAATTTTATAGATTCGATCGTGCGGAAAGCGGATCCCACAAATACTGGATTTGGTAGCTGGAATTGGTTTCATTCATGTATTGTGAGAGAATTACTGTTGTAATAACAGCTTACAAATGTAGTGTTTAACAAAACATTAATATACGAGAAGTTGAGAATATAATAGACCAATAGACAACATTGCGGAAACTTTAAATAAAAAATATCGTGAAGGAATAACTTTATTATATTTTCTTAGCCAAAAATGATCTCCTATTCTTCCTCTCTGCGTAACAAACAGTAAATAAAAGTGAAGAATATGGAATAAGAAGGCATACTGCACAAATGAAATGAAATCATTTATTTTGCAAGTTGGACATTACATCACTTTTACACGTCATTTTAAGAACGCACAAACCGCAATAATAGCGCAATCACCCAGGTTCTTCCAAGTGGATCTATACGGGCAGCGCCGAGTACATGCGTGATAACAAAAAATTGACAACTAGCGATTTCAAACCATGACACGTGAAAGCGCGCGACAGGATTTTTGTCAGTTGAAAATCAGGCGAAAAATCCGCCGCTGTGAAAGCGCTGTAAAATTGCAACAGGGACAAAAGGTGATGAACCTTACATCATAAGAATATATTTCACTCGGACAGTAAAATGAAGCCAAACTCGTTAGCATAATACCACACTGAATTCACAAATGTTTACAATTTACACTTCAGATCAAGAAATTTGGGTCAGATATGAAAATTTTACAAGACCATTTGCTACGATAATTTGAAATCATAACTTGAATCATCAGTAATTTCAAACAACTTCCGCACTCTAATGTTCATTTAAAAAAGTGTTTTGTGCTGAAAATGCCTTAGAATAATTTTGCAGATTATTTAACTTTTTTGCCAATTATATTCAAATCCCATGTAATGTATCCCATTATACAAACAGTCGGCCGACAGTTGGCCCAATGGTAGGAAAAAATATTTTTTTTAAGTTAAATCATGGATTCAATCAAAGTTGTTAGTCGATCTAATACCGGCTAAATACCTGATCGTTGTTATGTGCTTACTACCATTCATTTTCATACAGATTTATGAGCCCAAACAAATTGTCGGCCGACTAAAAGTCTGCAGTGATTCTCAAAGAAAAATTCGATACAACAATAGTAGGTAAAAAGATTTTATATTCTAACCCAAATTTCTTGCTTCTAAATGTATAATGTTTAATTCTGGTTCAGCTAATTTGTGTCTTGGGATTTTCAGACAAGATTTTCACTGAATACCTAAGAAGCTGTAGGTTATTTTTAGGTTAAATCTGGTTAGTTAACTAGAACTAGTGTTATCTTGTTTGAAGTACCTAGATTATTTAAGTATTTGAGAAGCCGAAATTGTTTAAGATCTCAGATTATTTATATTAAGTTTGAGATAGTGTGTAAAGCTAAAAGACTTAGCTGAAATGTCTTCGATATTCTATTTACATATTTATTAAAGGTCTATACCTAATTTCCAAATAAACTGCAATATTTAGTCAATAGCAAATAATAAAAATAGTAATAGTTGGTAGCAAAGTAACTGTCTTTCTATTGGGCTTTCACGTCAAAACTATTGAAAAATCGATTTGAATCTTGTGCTCAGATATTCTAGAGCCTGTAAAAAAGATACAAGCTACTTTTTATCTAGGTGCAGGATGGTCTTAATGTACTTGTTAAGCAAAAGTTATTTACAGGTTAAATCTAAAACATACATACAAGAACATATGCAGTACACAAGTTAGAAGCGTTGCTTCTTCATTAGCTAAACTTATAAAATCAACACAAACACAGAGTTTAGAGTTTACTCTCTGCTCTTATAATGAAAATGTTTGTCTTGTATCAGAATGTTAGATCTTACATTCTATGGTGGGATATGATGTAAAGTCGGAAGAAGATTTTAAATACAGGTAGATTAGAAAAGTCTTTAAAACAGCAATGCTATGAAATACACCAAACGAGTTATCAACCCATTAATTAGTACCCCTTTTGTAAATTATAATGAGAAGATATGTGTCAGACCACGGTTAAAGGTACCTTATGGGTGTTGGCACTTACGACATTATGTTTTTTTAGTCTAGGCAAGATTGTAGAATTTGTACCTCCAAATGACTTAAGCGCCAAAGTCCATAAGGTACCTTTTGTCATGAAATGACACATATAAGAATGATTAATTTTTGGTTGTTATCCCTAGCGGCTCTCTAAAATTTCTGAACTGATATAAGAATCACTTTTGGAAAACCTGGGTGACGTAGATAGGCTATATTTTATCCAGGCTTTGGAAAAGTTCCTTCGGGACACGAATGAAATTGCGAGAAACAGCTAGTCTTAAAATGAACCTTTTAAGAAGGAGATAACTATTTATAGTGAAAGTTTTGAGTGCCTCAAGTATTGAATACATAAATAAAAGAACCTAAAAACTTAGAAACTACTTCATAAATTAGTTTTATAGCGCAAATATTTTAACAAATGCTGAGTCCTAGAAACTTAATTAAAACTACAAAAATGGCTGAAACAAATTGATAGAGTGGACGCGAAAGTTTATTAAAATGTTACTTTAACCTAGAAAAGTATTGTTTTAATTTGTGTTAAAATGTATTAATTAAGTAGCTTAGTCAGCCTCATTTTTCTAAACATGTATTTTCAAACAATAAAAATGTTTTTCTTCACAATAGCCTTAGACAAATTAAAGTGTCATTTTGAAGTAATTTTTGTAGCACTAAAAAACCTTTCATATTCTTTACATTCCACACCTCAGTTCTCCTTCATAATTAATTAACAAACAGCAAGAAAAACAGTTTTTATTAAATAATAAATTTCCACAAAACTCGGTCTGCGGATGGGCCTTTAAATATTTATTCTCGTGAATATTTCAATTTTCTGTTGGAACTTTTTCAAGTTTTCAGGTGGTAACGGGTTACTTTATAATTTTTAAGTAAGCAAAAAGGCTGGTTTACCTACATTATTTTTTTCGTCCAGAATGTTTTAGAACGCTATATACCTCTACACTGTTATAACAATGACAAAACTTTTTTTGTTTGTTTGTCAAGGGCTCCAAAACTACTGAAGTAATTTGACAAATTATTTCACTGTTGGAAAGCTACACTCCTCGAGTAACATAGGCTAAATTTTATCTAGGCAGGGAAAGAAGTTCCCCATGACACGCGTAAACTCATAGTAGCTGGTCAGAAAAAAATTAAAATATATTTCTATGCAGCAGACACATTTATAGATGTACGATATACAGGTACATATTCAATTCAAAAACATGACAATAAACATATTTCAATTCCAAAATCACACATTTAATATCAAAACATCCAACGTTTCAGAACCTTTACCGGTAAACATCAAAAAGAACTTCATAACATAAAACATTGTATCTTCTACATAACTTTTAATGGAAGCCGTTTGGAGATGTGAACAACTTCATAACGAACCTGGTTTGAACTTTTACGTGAAGATGTGTTGAATTTTCAAGAATCTAATAATGTAGGAAGTGTATTATCTTACTTGAGTTGTTCGTTTTTGAGTTTTCGGGTGTATAAAGTTACGTCATAATTATGTTGTTAGGGGTAGGGATACAATAGGTGTACGTTTTGAAAAGGTGTGTTTATAACAGTAGGTGTAACATAAGTTGTAGGATAAATATGGTAATGTAATGTTGGCGCACGTACGTGGGATCTTTAAGACATAAGCCTTTTCCAAATGTTGGGGTCGGCTTCTAGTCTCAGTGACTACCAATCTGACGTCCTCTCAGTTACCTAAGCATCTAAGCAGTTTTTTTTATTGAATCCTAACCTTAAAAAATACTCTACACCTATATATTAAAACAAATAAGCCTCTAAATATACCAAAAACAAGCAACAAAAACTAAGCAGATTAGTTAAACATTCTTATTCTATCTAAAAATATTCTTTCATTAAACCAGCACTTTTCATATCATAAAAAGCTGTAACAAAAACGCTACAAACACAGTTTACACACTTTGTTTCAACTCGACGATTGTTCAAAGACAAAAGAAAACTCAGCTAAGTTATCTTTTTTAAGTTTTGAAAAGTATTTTTTACGAAGCGCCAGTGTTGAAGCTTTTTTTTACAGTTTTTAAAACTAAAAGCCCATTGAAAGAGCGTTTTGTAAATGGAGGCTTACTTAGCGAGGACAGTTTTTGTAGCCTTTATTTTAATATTGGTTATTATAGTAATACTTTAGTTAATATCTTGCACGTTGAAATGGGCCTTTAATGAAAATTGGTTGTTAAAAAACACTATGTTTCAAATAGATAGACTACTTATTAACTAAGTAACTAAACATCTATGCCATTAGCAAAGTTGCAGCTTAGATCATTTTCGTTTAGGAGAACATTTACAGTTCCATTAACATATATACTAAAATTATCGAAGAAAGTTAGTAGTTCAAAACATATTCAAATCGCTTACACCTAGCACATCGATAAGCGAAATGGTTTATGGCACTTCAAAATTAAAAATCCACACTAAAAAATTCCAGACCACAAAAAGTTTAACTTAAAAACTGCTGAACACTAAACTATTCAACAAAGCTGCAACCCAGTGTTAAGCAAAAGCTCTTACATTAAAGATGATAGCAAGTTTTGCAGTTTAACTCAACTATGTCGAGGTTACAAAGTTAGTTTAGCGCTATACTTGATAGCATGGGAGATGACGGGACAGCTCTTAGACATAAATATACATGCACGTACATATATGGATTAAAATATTTCAAGCAGATTTTGGATGGTAATAAGCGTATTTGTTAGGTTTAGTTTGTATAGCTGACATTGCTATTATTTCGTGAACATAGATTTCCAAAATGACCTATCGTAAACGGCAAAAAATATATTTACGATACCAGAGTTCTTCAATGCTGTTTAGTAAGTAATTAATAAAAACGCACGATTATTTAATTCTCATATAAATACACATCTTGAAGACACACCTTTACACATTACACAACACGGCGGAATTGAAAGTAGCCTCCTTCTTAGAAGGTCAGTAATAACACCTCAAATCAGTGATTCCCATGCTTCAATCTTCACCTATCATAAAACCATTCCCTATAACGTTTTCACCATCAACTTACCAAAGAATTATGAAGTATTATTACGTAAGGGTCTCTTTTATCGCAATTTATCGGTCTATATCGCTTTCGCAATAGTTTCACACTCCAGCGGTTTCCTCACAGTAATACCAGGTGTTTGATGTATTGGCCATGTTGGCGAAATAGAATATTTCTTTCCTTATTTGATCTTGCGTTTTGTATGGAGGTATTTTTGGCAGGGTGAGAAGTGACAACTTCTATTAGAGTGATAGTTGCTAAGGTGTTATTAAGTAGGTATTTTTTTGTTTTCTGACTTTTTTGTTCGAGTGCCAGGAAATAAGCATCTCAAAATCAAAATCAAAATCAAAATCAAAAGTCATTTATTCAAACTTGGCTGCAAAACAGCACTTTTCGAACGTCAAAAAATAAATTTACAAAAGACAGCCCCCAAAACGCCCACCCTTCACCACTTCCTTTGTGTTTTTGCTGGGAAGAAGAAGTGGCGCAACAAACTCCCCAGCAACAATCTGTGTCTGTTCTCTGTAAGACAGTTGATGGAGAACTAGACATACAGGCATGTAAATACTTGATATTACTGCCTAAATTACAATTTCAAGATATTTTTTAGAATTAATTTTCAGTAAGAAATTAACCAAACAACCAATTAACGGAAACACCGTACATCAATAAAAAACTCACAATTTAACTCCATATAACAAAAGAAAAACAACCTTCAAAAAATTTCATATCAAAATCTCTTTTTCTTTCCCAACACGACTTGCTTACCTTCGCTTATATTTTTATTTCATTTTCTGCACACGTTGCCTGATATTTTTGTACAATATAAAGCTGTGTATACATTTGCACAAAACGGCTTACTCGTCAGAAATGCATTACTACGTGCTAATATGCTCTGAACGAGGTACTTGGGCTTGCAGCTGTTTATATGACAGTGTGTATTCAGCTTTAATGGAATGCTCGTGACATCTCTTTGTCGATAATGCAATTTGTTTTAGAGGAAGATATTGTGTAGAGAAGAATATAGAGAAGTTTTGTTAAATGCTTGTTGAGTTTTTGTAGTAAGTAGTTATTGTTTGTTCTATAACGTAGTTTGTATTTTAGAGAAGTGGGATCGAATATCGATGGATACTTTTTCGCAATGTTTTCATGTTTTAATGGCATCTAAATTAACTTGTTCCATTTAATTTTGTCTACATTGTTAGTTTTCATTACTTTGCACCTGCGGAAGCCTAAAGCGGTGAAACTTTTAGAGTGGCCTCGTTGATAACTATTTTTGAACCGTTTAGTTTAGAAATGGTTGGATTTTGGGGTCCGATAGTTTACGCTCTTTTAAATATGACATACCTAAGTTTCCGTAACAAAAGGTTTTGTTTTAATCTATCTTTAGACTAAGATAGAAAAGTTTGTATTTATATACTTTTTATCGGTGTACATTACAAATTAAAATTTAATCAAAAACAATAACAGTCTGACTTTAAAATGTCAATACAAAATACCAATTTCATTACAACTGTTAATACCAGATGTTCAGTGATTGTATTACACGCGTGTCATGTAAACGAGACGGTTAATACGTTCAGTAACATGAATGCAATCTGTTACAATCGTATTATATGATGTTACTGACCAATTAAGTCAGTTTGTATTGGAGAAATGATGTTTTTCTTGTTTCAATTTGCTTGATTTTCCGAATTATTTTTTGCCATTAAAAACAAACTTGATCATTTATGTACATGTACATATGACTAGCTGTTTCACCCGGGTCTCTAACTATTTCCCGTAATTGGATAACCACCTATGTCACCCGAGGATAAAGAAGCTTGCTTACAATGAAAAAAATACACTTAAATCGGTTCACTACTTACGGGGATTTTGTAATATCTCTTATAATATTCGCACCTTACAGATTTTGTTCATGCTTATGGAAAAAAAATATCAAACAACATTAAAACTCAAAACTAAACGCTTCACTATCACACTACCCCCTTTCACGTAACCGCGAAACATGGAACATTCATGGCTTATAATATTCCCCGAATATTTTCTCCATAGCGATCACAGTCGGTATAATAACTTGGCCATTACTCACGTTACGTAACGATCCATGCTACCTTCATGCGATTGATACGGTAACTACAGTTTTATAGCCGATGTTCGTACAAGTTTGTGTTAGAAGTACCATTTAGAAGTTCCTTTCACATTGACGACACTGGCCGTTTGAACCGAAAGGAAAAATTCTCAGGAAAATCTACCAGTCTGTAAAGGCTGTTTTTATGGAAAGAAACAAGTGAATGAAGAATAAAAATTGTCATCTTTTGTTTTGTTTGAAAAGAATAAAAATTACGACAAATGCTTCGACTTCGATTGCTTTATGTACATACGAGAGGATTACGTACTATACCCAGATATTCATACCTAGTTGCCTGTCTCCATTTGACGATTTCCCAATAAATAGTAGCCATTACCAGCCCAGCTACATTTTTTGGGATGATAAAAACCTATAACATTATATTTATCGATTGCATGAGCATTACTTACACCAAAGTAGGTTTATGACGAAAAAGTTTGGAACTTCTGCTGCCCTTTTTTACGCGGCTTTTATTTCTTCGTTGTGGAACGAAGAAATAAAAGCCATAACGGTAACCAACGCTTCGTTTTTGGATACACCGTGTTCGATATAAATCTAAGACGCAATAGTTTTGGATTTATCATCGTTTTGTGACTAGATCGTATATTTAACCTTGTTTTATCCACCTCTTTGTAGAATTGGAAGTTATGAGAAAATAATAGACTATTACGGTTGTGGAGGATTTTATCGTATTTTTATGTCGTTAAAGACAAAGTTTGAGACAGAAGCCCATTTTTGAAATTTGCTTAAATACATTAGTACTTTTTCAGTGTAAAGAATTAACGATCTTATATCAGTAACCACTAGGCTGATTTGAAAATATGTATGTTTAGTATTAGATATTAATAGTCTTACTACAAAAACTTAAACATGTGTCTAAGACTTGTCTAAAAAAATTGACGCTGCAAAATGGACCTTATTTCAACGTCATAATCTGTCATTTTTTAGACAAGTCTTAAACTCACGTTTAAAAGTTTTTGTGGTAAGACGGCCGATGTTTTGAGATACGCTGTATTGTTCTTTTTATCCAGGTAAGCAATATATGTAGTTCCTACGATACACGAGGAACAACTAGTACTGAAATAAAAACAAACATCCCCGACTATTTCCTAGTTTCTTTCCTAAAGTGACCATTTGAAAAGACAGTCGTAAAGGGCGACCACAGTTAAGAACTTGTTACCAAACAATAGGACGGTAATGTTCCACTCTTGTAACAAGAACTTAGAATTTTCTAGATCTCTCACGTTACGTAACTGTGGCGTGACTTACTTTTTTGTCTATGTCCGTGCAGAGAATTTTGTGAGAAAAGCTTAGCGATTTTTTTTGTAAGAAAATTGCTGTGAATTCAAGTTGTACCTACATATTTTTTGTGTAAAATTTCTTTGGTTGTAATAGTTACTAATGGCAAGTTTTTGAGCATCATTATAGGCTCTTTAACATAAAAATACTCAGAAATCGGTTAGTATATTCAGTAGGCAGTTAACTTACAAAATTCCTCGTATTTTCAGTAAACTATCTAGTCAGACTATCCATTTCAAAGGCTAGGTTATCAAATAGTTATGAACACAATTTTATTGCTTCGAACATTGGTAATAAAAGTAAAAATATTGAAGGAAACGTGTCGAATTTGTTATGACTGATTTTGTTCTTTAGACTCATAGTAGTAGCTAGTAGTATTATAGTAACTTAACCTTAGTTATTATATATCGGTGTCATAGGAGTTAATCTGAACGTGCAAATTCAGAAGAATGAGGGCTAGTAAATGGAAAAAATATGAAGATATTATAAGGATTTAGTTAAAATCGAAGGTCGTTTTGCGCATGAACACAGTTACATTAAAAGGTGCTATAACGTGTTAATTATTTGACTAACACCACAACGCCAAGATTTACCAATCCGTCGAGCCCTAAGACGTATTTTTGGCAAGTCGGTTTAATATTAAGACTTTTACCCAAGAGTGAGAAT
Organism: Helicoverpa zea x Helicoverpa armigera; assembly: GCA_033682625.1. NCBI lineage: Eukaryota > Metazoa > Arthropoda > Insecta > Lepidoptera > Noctuidae > Helicoverpa > Helicoverpa zea x Helicoverpa armigera. Next base: position 9,575,045 of record JAWIIS010000045.1, read on the forward strand.
GACGATGACCTTTTTCTCTAACATGACAAAAAACTTTTTTGACCTACATTAGGTTCCTTATAAAGCCTATTTTGTCAAAACGTGACTGTAAGCAGTAGTCTCAGATATATACAGTATGTTTGCCCAAAAGTCGTGCCTCACAGCGTTTCATGTTTGACAACCATTCTATAAACTGATATCGCAAAATGTTTTATTTTTAGGATTCCGTGGGCAAACTTTTTAAGCGGTATCATTTTGTTTTTCAACTTTTTGGGGGCCAATACGATACGCAATAATGATTTCATAAAAAAATGTAGTTGAGTTTTAGCCTAGTAAAAATATCTTTCAGAATTAACATACTTATTACTTCTACCACAGGGGCGCTATAAACACTATTAAATGCCCAGTATGTACGTCTAATAAACCCTTTTGTTTTAATTTATTACAACCTTCTACAAACTAGTTCACCTGCGTCCCATAGGATCTACAATAATAAATGTATAGGCTTATGACCTATAGCTTTGTTCAATAAATGGGCAACCTTTATAGGCTTTTTAACTTTTTCAATAAATAGGTTACCTTAAACTGAAATAATTTTCAAATACTTAGGTTTAAAAGTTCCTCAGATTAGCACGTATAAATAAACAAACTCTTCAGCTTTACAATATCAGTATAGATTTATCATATTTTTGACACAAACAAGACACAACAGACGCCAATGAAAAAATATATAGACTAGAAAAAGTACGAAAATATCTAGGCTTAGATACATTTTTGGTGCCCCGACTAGTTTCATATTATCAGACTTAGGTTATAGACATCCTATCATCCAATCAGTAAGCTACTTTCTTGGACGAATTTTCTGAAGGTCATTTTTGTAATCTGAAGGGAACACTCGGTTTTTATATATATTTTTTTAGATAGGTATATATTTGTACGGTCGAGTGAGTATTAGGTTGAGCCTGTAGGTCTAAGATTAAAAGTTTTTTGGTGGAAGTCTTAGAGAGGTTTTCACGCGACATAGTTTTTTAGGGGTAATTCATCATGTTGTCAATATTATGATCTAACGTCGGTCGAAATATGTTTCATGCCTAATAGCTAAAAAAATGTTAGGTATTTTAGAAATCCGTGAAATTAGAACTAGTGAAGAGCTGGTGACTTATAATAAATGCTTTTTTTTGGTGCCCGAGAAACATATTATAACTCATCGTTCACTTAGTGTTTTCAGTGAGGAATTGACCTTATCAGCAAGATTTTTGAAAAACAATATTCAATACCGACAATTCCATATTTTTTAATATTACCTATTCATAACAGCTGTTTAATAAGAACATAAGTACCTAGTTATATTTAAGCTATAATTTTTTGTGTCTTTCATCCTACACGTTCACTTTTGAAAGCACAAACATACAAAACAGCATACAATGATATCAGAGATTAGCTCTAAAACGGTCATACTCATACATAAGGCTCGATAACAGATCTACGCTATTCCGGTCGTTAGAAAATCATTAGCGCCATAATCATTTGGGAAATCGGAACTCCTGTAGCAGCGTGTGTTGTTGCAGCTTTCGGTTGAATGTGAACACCTTCGTATGAATAGATAACAATCTATTTATATAATTTGCCTATATGGATGACACAGATATTTACTTACAAATAAACGTTAGTAAAAACGTTTTTTTTGTGCTTCACGGTAAATCCAGAAAACTGATTGACCATAAAACCTATTATAAAAACACTTAAAAGACGCTTGGTTTAAAGAAAATTCTGTATCGGATATTTTCTTTTGCGCGCCCGTCAAATGTCTGTTTTGTCTGTTTTTGTGAAAACACTGTATATTTTAGATTATAACTGTCTACAATATTGTGTACAATTCTTTTTATTATTTCAATTATTTTTCTCCTGAACATTTCTACTTGTTTCTTACCATTTACAAACCGACCCTCAATTAGTTCTATCAACAATAAATAAATGTATCTCTCTTAAACAACACTAGTAACAAAAGAAAGCACGAAGTAAAATATTAAACCTGTGTTGTGTAAGACGGAGACGAATGGGGCTATTTTTCTCACCCGAGCTAATTAGTTCACTGCATTATGTGTGCTCTACAAGACACTGGTTAAGAATAGAAGATATTTTACAAGAATTTGTACACCTTAACAAAACTAGGTATACTTGAGAGCTCGACATGTCAGTTTAAAATAAGATGTACCCCTTGATAACTTGATCAGAAAAGCAGTCAAAAATAAATAAATAGTTTATTCCTCATCACATCAATCTCATGGCTATTTTCATTTAAGGAGATCAGCCAGCTACACAGGACTTATTATAGTGCATAAGCAATATACTCTGCGTTTGATAAACATAGCTCTCAGAACAACTTTATATTAGTTTGTTGGTTCATTTCAACCATACGAGCGAATGCTCATTCTATTCCCACCTATCAAACACGTTGAGACAGTGTCTGTTATCTTTAATTCTATCAATTATTTTAGCAAAAATCTTGGTCCTGTTGCGGTTGCGACGCAAGCCTTGCTTTAGCTCCAGATCTTTGTTCTAAGCACTTTCATAAACACAAACAATTAAGAGTGTAGCCCTAAATGTAGCCCAACCTCTAATTTCACCAAACAACAAGCATATCATGACCTATCGATCGGTCAGTCTCGAGCCTCACAAGTACGTCTTAAGCCCTCTTGTCCTAATACATTATTCATTTAATTCGTGCACCAAATAACTTGTTGAATACTTAAGTGCGCATATGTTATGCAACGTCGTGATGCTTGAAAGACAAGAGCTGGCTTTATTACTGTCTTGTGGGGCCTTTTTGAATGACTTGGTAAGAATGGGGTGAATAATTAGGTTACTGATGATAGATTGAGGGTAAGAAAATGGGGTAGGATTATTAGGACCCATGGTTTCCCCCACGTCCCGACATAAACGCTTCCCGTAAACGGATAGTGACAAAAATCCTATGTCCTACTCCAAGGTCTTAACTACTTCCTCTCTAAGTTTCAGCTTAAATGGTTTAGCCATTCTTAAGTTATAAATGGTGTAGCTAACACGACGTTTCTTTTACTTATATAGATTACTCCTTGAGTAATTTTTAATTTAAACACTATATCATTTTTTTCTGGATTAAACTGAAGAAAAACTTTATTAACACTCAGGCAAGAATGATGCACAACTCATTTGGCACAACACATTAGCTAAAACAATTACCCAATAATAATTAACTAAAGTTCAATTACTAATGCACTCCTCTGCATCACTTAAGCGCAAAGGTCGCGTTTTCAACGGTTCGACAGTCAAAGCAAACCTACTCGTGATATGACTATCAAGTCAAACTCCCATTGCACTTGAATTGGAATCAATGTTGATGGAAATGTATTTGGTTTGTGCAATGTATGTTAAAAAAGACAGGTATTTATATACATATATATTGATCCTGGCCGATTTCGGCCACAGCGACTTAATTTTGAGAGCTTCGCTGGTATGCTCTCCAGTGACTGACAGTTAAATACAATAAAAATATTCTTTTCATGAAAAAAAAACTGCACTAAACCTGTAATCGTACGGTCCTTTCTGATAATAAGTAAATGTATCTGTCTGTTGTTTTGCTAAAGGTAAGAATTTGATATAAGGGACTAAAATCTCTCTAGTTAGCATATCAACTGACAAATAGAATATTACCGAATTGTTAACCGTATTGGGCACGGATGTTACTATCCATCCATCAATGTGCACACATAATAAGTTTCTTTGCAAAAAGGAACTGCTACCAAACAAAATTATTCATTTCCCTCATGATACCATCTGTCATTGTTCAGAGTCAAAGTCGAATCATTTATTTCATTTTGGGCCTTTACAAGTTCTTATGGATGAATGTTCTCCACCAATAGTAGAACATACCTAAATATCATCATCATCATTTTCCGAGCCTTTTCAAAACTATGTCGGGGTCGGCTTCCAGTATAATCGGATGCAGCTCAGTACCAGTGTTTTACTAGGAGTGACGGCCTATCTGACCTCCTCAACCCAGTTGTCAGGGCAGTCCACTAGCACTTGGTTAGACTAGCGTCAGACTTAATGGCTTCTGAGTACCAGTAACGACTGCCAAGGATGTTCAATGACAGCCGGGACCTACAGTTACAGCCGAAACACAGTCATTGGTGTCTAAGATATACTTAGAAAAAACATACAAACTTAGAAAACTTGCATTGGTACGAATACAATATATAATACACGAATACCACATACCTACTCATTCAAAATACCTATATATTCCATTCTTATAGAACCTCATACGTTACAAAAAGACAGCTCCTTTATTATCCAGATGCAGGAGGTAGCGGTAAGGGATGTTTTTTCCTGTTTCCTGAGTAACTTCCGACACAAATGTGACACAAACAAACAGACACTCAGACCCAGAAAGAGAAGTATAGATAAAATATATAACAAATATTTATTTGTTCGACCTACGCAGTGTTTTCGGGACAATTTTGGTGGAAAATTATTTATTTTGCTATAATATTGTTAGGCTAGAATAAAAATAGACAATTCTTGAAGTAAATTTTTAATAATAGTTATATTTCAAACTAAACAATATAATAAAAAGATAAAATATACAGAATACAAAGATATGATTAAAAAATATCAATGAGCCACATTAGAGAATAAAACTATTTTCGTTGTAACATACGCACTATTACTCATCTCCATTCATGAATCCCATGAAACTATCAGCCAACTAAAAGTTTCCAGTATACAGGAAAGGCTCTGTGTTAAAAACCTACCATCGCTCAATATTGAAAACAAAACAAAAGCTAACAATATATGGGAGCTCTTAACTCAGTTAAAAACCAACCATCATTCAGTATACAAAACAAAATAGAACCAAAGTTAACAGTTTACCCGCTACCAAAAGCTTGAAAATTTTCCCGCATACAAACACCCAAAATCATCAAAGATGAAAGCAATCAGAGGCTGATGAGATTGCATTTCGACAATGCTGCTTGCATACAAACGCCTTGTATGGCAAATCGAAAACTGGGCTTAGTATAGGCACACTAATTAAAAGCCACAAATACATGGCTTTAGATACCTAGATTGTACTAAATTCAGGCTTATAAATAAGCCTATAAATAAGCCTAATATAACTAGCTACCAGCGCGAGCTGTTTCACCTATGTCCCGTGGGAACTAGCCCGAAACTTAAATAAATATAGCCTACCTCGATTGATAGGCTATATAACACTGAAAGAATTTTTCAAATCAGTCTTGTAGTTTTTGATATAAACGCTTTCAATAAAACAAAGAAAAAAACTCTTTATGTTACTGTCCTAATATGTCTATGAATTTTTAAAATGATTGAAAAACATGATTTAAAAGTCTAACATATTTCATGTTTGATTTGAGAACTTTCGCAGAGTAAATAATGGAGATCTATTTATCTATCCATGTTCTATTAGAATTACTTAAGAATTCTGAATTCGTACTTACAACGTGCGTAAATATCTCATTGTTCTGCAAGGTTGGTTAAAGGTGAAAGCTAAAATATATTTTATATTTGTTTGTTTATTTTATGCCGTTTCGTCTGCGTGATTTATATTACTACAGATCATAAGCTTTGTTTGATAAGCTTATCATTCTTTACTTAGATTTTATTGAGCAAATCATTTTCTATTTACAACTTTATGTGAGTTTTGCCAGAGTCTAAATTCGGTTGAAGATATTTTATGATAATGTGTGTGTATTTAACTATGTATTTCGCAATGATAATAATACAGAATTTAATAAGGCATTAAATATACCACAGGATTTTACATAAAAAAGTAGTTTAGAAGCTTCAGCTTCTAAGTGTTTGTTTGCTTGAACGCCCTAATCGATCGATCTGAAAAAATATTACAGTATCTAGATAGATAGTCACTTTGTCGAAGACTTGTTCCCACGAAATAGCGGTGAAACTGGTGGTGAAAACCAGTATAAAAAACGCAGGTAACACAAGAAGACGAAGCAAGCTATAGATATGTACCTAGCTATTTATTTCACCCAATCTTCCACGAAAATTGTACCTATCCCTACCTGTCTGCTAGAAAAAAACCCAAGATATCCGAATGTTCTAGATAACCTAGATTTTCTTCTAGCTAGTCTGTATTTGTTGTGTGAATATACGAAGATTGTTTCAAAGTTTTTTTTAGACATTGAGACCCCGATCACAAGCCATTTGGTTTCGTCTCACCAATGGGATCACAGGATTGTGTCCCCCAGAGAATATAAGGACCAACAAAGTTACAGTTGCCGGGGAAACAAATTCGAGATTTTGGAAATCTATTTTCTTTACTTGTTTGTTTTTGCTATTGTTTATACGATTTGATTTTTGATGCTTTACATATTAATAAATGGAAGCAATTTGCTTTACTTAAAATGTGTCCTAAAACCTGTAGACATTAATAATTTGTTATTTTTCTATTAATAAAAGAAAATATATAAATAAACAAAACAAAAATAGGCTTCCTTGGTAAGTCCTACATACTAGGGTATAATTATTTTATCAGTAAAATAAAAGAATCAGATAGGAAAGTCATTAGAAAGATAACCTCGTACATAAAAATAAACTAATAACACAGGGGCATACTTCAAAAGCTGCATAACTGTATAATTAACTAAACTACATGTGCCGAAGTGTTACGTATGTATTAAATACAAAAGCCAGGATTAACCTTTGATAACGTACAAAAGCTGTATTTATTAACACCAGCAATTTCAGCAATTATAGAGGTATTATAAGCCACGAAATTGAATGCAAAACATTTCAATTTAAAATAGTTTAATGTTAAAAGGTTCATTAATCAAAATAAGTCAGAAAATATGTATTATTGTATATATGAAATCAATTTGGTAAAGATTTTTTAAAGAATATCTGGTTTCCAATCAACGTTTTCTGTCGGTCTGATACCGGCTAAATACTTGTTCTTTGAATGTGCGTAGTATTACCATTTATCTTCATATTATGAGCCTTAACAAGCTATTGGCAAACTAAAAATTTGCAGTGTGTTTGTACTGTTATTGTTATTCAAGTCAGAAAATATGTGTCAAAATATCAGTGAAATCCAAAATAAAAAACATTACGTCAAAACAGCGATTTAATTGATCGAACGTATTTATTAACAAAATAATCCCAACCAAATATAAAATATCCATTAAAAACATTCATACAAAACGAACGAAATAGTGCAGTATAAAGTATTCATATACAAGTATTTATTAAAAAACATTGATCAAATAAAAACCGTTATTCAATACAATTTTGCGTCAATTTACGGTTCGGGATTTAACGGTTTATCCCGGCATTTGGGAAGATATCAGTTTTCGAAATTCAAATTCGGCATAGCAAGTGATGGACGGTAGAGCACTTTACTGTTCCCGGAAAATGCGGGACTATTGCCGGGATTTCCAATTGTTCCGATCTACAATGATAGGCCAATTTCTATGTCTTTTTAGTTGTTTAGAAATGTATTCTTTTAGAAATTAGTATTTATTAATTTTGTGTTGCTTGTTGTTGTGTTTTTCTATCGTGTTATAAATACATATTATCTATACATTGACAGCTTAAAACGTGTAATAAATTATTTTTGTGATGTAACAGCGTTAATCGTTTCAATTGCCATGACTATTTGATAAAAGCTTTATAGCAGATTTAAACAACAAAATTTTTGCCTAAACTCAATATATCAAATCAACCTAACATTCGTTTGATAACAAAAAATAATAGTATTTTTTTAACATTGTTATTTTAAAGTTAATTATGTATTTCGTTATTATGTAAGTTAAATATGTATCTCTAAGTAAACAAAATTACTTAAAACACGAAAGAAAGTATTATATTTCAAGCCACAATTTTGTCTTAAAATAACAAAACAATTAAGCAACACAAAGTTTTAATCATACGTTTATTTTTCGACTTTGAAAAATAATATCTTAATTTACTCAACTAAGTAAATTCGTTTTCTACGAAGTGCGAGAGTAATTAGTATTTACAATTTGAACAAGATTACCATTTTACTTTCAAATACTAGGAAGATGAATGAAAAATCTTTATGTAGTCCTTTTGAAGGCCTTTTATAAATAACTACCGAATTCCACCATCTAACCTACTTAGACTCTTATCAACTAAATTGGGTTCGATATCCGCCCAAGGAGTGATTTCCTATTTGACTCCCCTAACCTGGGTAACACGATACACCTTAGTTTGACTGGTTGTCACACTAACTGGCTTCAGCCTACCTGTAATGACAGCCGAGGAGATCTACATATTCAACGTGCCTTCCAAAACCCGGAGGAACTGCTTATGATATACATACATAGATGGTTCTAAATGCCATGTAAATCTCTATAACTGCTTTGCTATTAATAACTCGCTATATATTTTTTAATTTTATTAAGGTTATAACTGAATGAAACTAAGATACTCTGGACAGCACACTTTCACTATTGTATCCTCCGAAATGTTATGACAAAAGGATACTTACTTATATCTACAAGCATAAAACAAGTACCACGTTTTAGGCTACAAGATAAAGCAGCCTTTAAGGCTATCAACGGTATATTATAGTAAAGTGTATCTATTGTTTTATGTACAGGCTCGTTGTCAATAAACTCCTATGGGATTTGTATGAAGTGTCGAGTAGTATGCTTTGAATCTTGTCTTACTGTTTGAGTATGGTAAATATGTGCATGAGTACATGTTTATATAGGCGTAGCTTATATCTAGAATCTTTTCATACCAGTATTATAAAGCCGAATAGTTTATTTATTTGCTCAAGCAAAAAAATAAGTGTTAGTTTGCCCATTTATCTAGAAAAGTGAAAAAGACTTATCGCTTTTTTTTCCGGGTGCACAGAGATCCTACGTGACGCGAAGGAAATCACTGGCGAAAGCTAGTAATAAGTATACGGAAGAAATCCATATCTCTGTATTAAAAGTTGGCTACAAAAATAAAAATAGCTAAATATTGCACTGTAATTTAATTAAAAAGTTGTTTAAGTAAGTATTAAGCCCTCGTCGGGTGTTAAAACGAAAAAAATATTAATCATAGAAGCATTACTTGTCTATTTGCTAGTCATGCTGAGTCAAAATTGTCATAACCTTTTACTTGATAGCGATCATGATCAGTGTTTGCTAAGTTATATTTAATTCATCAAATTATAGTATGCTTTTATGGTTATTAAATACAAACAAGTTATTTTTTGTAGTTTGACAGTTGACATATTAATCTGGTTCTACGGTTTACATATCCAAAAATAATCCTCCTTCATTCTACTAGAAAAAAATAGGATGAAATGAGCAAGTATGTCAAATCTTTTTAAAAAAATGGAGAAGATTTATCGTTCACACGAGTAAAATCGTATGGCAAATTCCTTGAATAATTTTGTTTATTCAAACTCCTTTTTATCTTGGGAGTAACTTCTACCGGTATGATTTAAGTCGTTATCACAATTGATCCCGAGGGTATGCGGTGATGAATTGAACATCATCAAGGTTCGCGTTCTTAGTTCTATGATTCATAAGCATTACCCATTGTAAGTGATATAATCTAGTAGCTTATCTTGTCTTTTTTTTTAATGACGTCAAAAATCATCAAATGACCCCTCACGCTGTGGGTTAGCAGCGGCGAGGGAGTGTCAGACTCTTACTGACTAAAAACCGTTGTGTTCCGTCATAGGCCTTTTATGTGCCAGGGCCGCGGTATCTCTTTCGAACAACCCGCAGAGTTTATCTTGTCTTGAAGAGGTATTTCGGAAGGTACGTTAAAACGTAGGTTCCGGCTGTTATTTGAACGTCTTTTGCGCTCGGTACAGGTATTTAAAACTCGGAAAGTCTGCCAAATAGGGGATATCGGGTTTCCCGATTAGGTTGAGGACACATTCGGTTCATGTTAAACACTAGTTCTCAGCTACATGCAGTTAAAACTAGAAGCTGACGCAAATATTTTTGTAAACCTAGGTAATTGAGGCCACTTCGTCTGTATTATATTGAAACAAACCATAACTGAACGCAGTAAGATGCAATCAGTGTTCTGGTGTCGTTTCAAAGTAATTTTAACTCAATATAATTTAAAAGACAGATGTTGTTAATAAATCTTCATAATATCCTGTCCAAATAAATGAAGATTGAAAGACAAAGATAAAGATGTTTTCAAAATTGTCAAAACACGTGCAATTTGAATGAAGCTTGTATCTTGATGCGCGTTTCAAAGGACTAAGGAAATTCATCAAGAGGAATAATAAGAAAATATTGCTTGTTTAAATAAAGCCTTTGGCGATATAACCCGGTCCAATTTTCTTAGGCTTTTTGTTTCAGTTTTTTTTTTCTCTGCATATCTCATTGAATGACTGCTATATTACAACCCTACTAATGTTGATATATGAATATCGGTTTTGGGTGATTGTGCTAACCTAGTGTGATAGTAGTCGATAGGTGCGCGGAGATGCGTTCTTTTAGACGTGGGTGAAACCACGAGAAACTGCCTAGTACTTTTATCCATCCATGAGACACTGTAATGTATTCAAAATATCAAAATCTTTTAGCAATGCTTCCATTCCCTAGTAACTTTTCCCGTTTGCGGCCTATTCATGTAGGGTCGCTTAAATATTATTTTACGCATTAAAATTGTAACGTGCGTATCGTGTTCTGTATTTTCATAAAAATAATAAAATGGTAATTTTGTAGATAATAGTTAACTGAGATGAATAACAAGAAATGATATAATAAATCATGTCACGTATTAAAGAAAATAAAATCTAAAACGAGCGAAAGAAAGTCTAGATTGAATTTTAATTAAAGTCCGTGCGACATGAAATCTACTTCGGTATATTAAAATTTACATAATTTTCAGTAATCTCTAGGGCTAAGCGGACCGCCTACAGACTTTAATGAAAAAATATGGACGAAAACCATTTAGTTGAAGCACTAGATTAAATTAGAACATTTACATAAAGTTAAACATCTGGGAGATGAAAAACCCAATTTTCTTTAGTCGCGCAAACTAAGCATTTTCTCCGCAGAGAATAACTTCAAATATTTATTTTAATTTTCGCTGTTCCAATATCACAAAAATATCCAGACTCCTTACATTTATAACACATAAAAAAATAAAAAATCAGGTTTACGACTCGCACAGTCAACCAATTGCGATTAATGTAATTCCAAATTTTTTTACAACCCCATAAAACTTCACCATGTAACAGTAACGATGCAGAAGGCAATATTTTTTTATTTACCTGAAAAAATATAACTGGCAATGAAAACTGCCCTCTCATCTCATATTAATTAAAAACACAACTAACCTGCAAAATGAAAAGGTCATCGTTTGTTGTTTCTGCAAATTGGACAGCGGCGGCCAACGATCATAATAATTATACCCAAGTGTACACTTACACTTGTAATACACACTTTTAACACTAAAATACACTTTTTATATTCTTACAATATACACAGTATTCACTTAACTAGTTTAGTATCCTAGGAAAAGTTTGACCACGTTGGTATCAGATGAGATCGTAGCGCGCGGCGTAGCACGCTACGGCGTAGCGTTCGGGGCGACCGGCGTAGCTCGACTGGAGCTACTGCTACGCGGCGCTACAGACGGCGCAAGCCCGAAGTTAGGCTGAGTATACAAAAAGTTGATATTGGGAATAGGAAGAAAAAGTTATTTGGTGCATTATATTCGATCGGTATTTTGGGTTAATTTTGATATAAATGGGTGTTGTAAATGTCAGGGTTAGGTAAGGTTTGTGATGAATTTGACGCGGCATCTTACGATGTTTGCCTTTGTTATGGACGAGGAGGTCCTAAGCTAACAAAGGGTCCCTGTTATGTTACACGCTTAGTCCATACACAGAAACCCTGCTGCGTATAATACTGTTTTGTATTACAAACCCTGGTGAATGAAATTAAATGGAATTTTGCTCAAATGGCTTCAGGAATGTTTGTTAAGCGAAATAAATGTTAGAGAACGGATTCATTGTAAGTTATATTTTTGTACTTTGTAACTAAAATCCTAAAATAGTATCCACCACGAGACACAATTTTCATAAAATTTTACCAGTTTCAAAAACTCAAATTAAAGTCTCCTGAAACATTTTTCAATGTCATAACTGAAAAAGCATTTAATAAATTAAAACACTTGTAACTCAAAGTTATTAAAAAAAGTATGGCGTTGAAATATTACCGCGAGCTCTCAAACACTGTGAAGTATAGTTTGATGAAAAATATTTCAACTTCAACTTTTAGACTACCCGTACACTACAAACTTTTAGTCGGCCGATAGTTTGTTTGGACTCATAAGTCAGTATGAAGATGAGTGGTACCTAGTACGAACATTACAAAGATCTGGTATTTAGCTGACATCAGACCAAATGAACAATTTGGCTGGCACATTGGAGACTAAAAAGTCGGCCGACAGTTAACCACGCGGTTGGCATTTTTTTTTTTAAATAAAATCCTCATTCCTATCAATCTTTTCAGTCGGTCTGATACCTGCTAAATACCAGATCTTTTTAACGCGCGTACCATTCATCTTCATACTGATTTATGAGCCCAAACAAACTATCGGCCGATTAAAAGCATGCAGTCTACTCTTGACACAAGAGAACTAAAAGCTTTTGACTTCCATGGCTAATGGAAAAGTATAGTGGATAGAATTATACATGGACACTCAGTTTCATGGCGTTTTGAGTACAAGAGTCAAAATATAGAGAATATAACATAAATATCATTAATTTTGCATTACAACGTACTCAGAATTTTGAATTTTGGGTCACTTTGCGAAGGCAAATCTTTACTCTTTGTATGTCATTTTCACATGATATGTAATTTGTACTGCGACCCCTTGTAATTTGTAAGTTTTGTGTAAGTCTTAAAAACGGTAAGAAGTCTAACTTACTGCCTTTGCAAAGAAGATTCTGAATGAACATAATAAGAAAAGGTATATGTTAAAAAATAGAAGAGGTAGCCGTAAACATATTTGCTGATCTGACTCGAATATTGTTATAATAAAAATATAACACAGCAACATGGCCAAAAATCTTCTTACTTCAAAACGTTTTTTTGTACCACCAATGCTTTAATCGTAATCAAGTTACAGACTTCATATCATATCAATATCTAATCAAAAATAGTCAATAAGGCATTTGTGCTTTTTTATGACCCCATTTGACTCGTAAATCGGTGAATAAGTACAGAACTATTCACACATAACTTACTCGGTACCCGCATAATCACAGCTGCGTAAAAATCATAGTTTTTATTCGAGATTCCCTTTGCCACATGAATTATGTATCTGTTAGTTTATGCTTGAGTAGGTGGTTCAAGGTTTTTTGACGAATATGTAGGTAAGGCTAAGGCTTAAGTATTTTATATTGCTAAACGTTTTGGAAAAATCTCTTTTTAGGGTTCCGTAGCCAAAATGGCAAAAACGGAACCCTTATAGTTTCGTCATGTCCGTCTGTCCGTCTGTCCGTCTGTCACAGCCGATTTACTCGGAAACTATAAGTACTACAGTGATGAAATTTGATGGGAATATGTGTTGTATGAACCGCTACAAAAATATGACACTAAATAGTAAAAAAAAGAATTGGGGGTGGGGCCCCCCATACATGTAACTGAGGGATGAAATTTTTTTTTTCGATGTACATACCCGTGTGGGGTATCAATGGAAAGGTCTTTTAAAATGATATAAAGTTTTCTAAAAAACATTTTTCTTAAAGTGAACGGTTTTTGAGATATCAGCTCTCAAAGTCGTAAAAAGTATGTCCCCCCCCCTCTATTTTTATAACTACGGGGTATAAAATTCTAAAAAAAATAGAGGTGATGCATGCTAATTAACTCTTTCAACGATTTTTGGTTTGATCAAAGTATCTCTTATAGTTTTTGAGATAGGTTGATTTAACTGTAATTTACGGAACCCTTCGTGCACGAGTCCGACTCGCACTTGGCCGGTTTTTTATTTTTGTCTTCGATAAGTATAATTATAATGTGTCATTTTAGAAATAAAATAAAATAGGTATGGCAATGTCAATTATGAATATTTTTAGGGTTCCGTACCTCAAAAGGAAAAAACGGAGCCCTTATAGGATCACTTTGTTGTCCGTCTGTCTGTCTGTCTGTCTGTCTGTCTGTCTGTCTGTCTGTCTGTCTGTCTGTCAAGACCCTTTATCTCAAGAACGCGTGGATGCATCAAGCTGAAATTCACATGAAATACTCAGGTCTATTGTCCCTTTAAGCTGTGAAAATATCAAACTTCTAAGCCAAGCCAATCAAAAGATACAGCCGATTATGTCGATATTTTCAACAAATTTTCGACACTCGCAAAGGAATCAAAACCTACAGGATACTTCCCGTAAACTCAGAGTCTTGAAATTTGGCATGAAGCATTGTCATATAATGCAAATATAGGAAAAATTACGAAAATCTCATTTTTTTAGTTATATAATGTAAAAAAAATATTTTAATAAAATGAAACTTAGTACCTTATTTCTCACAAACGAATAAAGGTATCAAATCGAAATTTATACCAAATACCTAGGTCTATTGTCCCTTTAGGCAGTGAAAAAATCAAACTTCTAAGTTAACGCGATCAAAAGATACAGTAGTTATACCGACACCTTAGACGAATTTCCGTCACACGCTAGGGAATCAAAACCTACAAGGTACTTCCCGTGAACTCAGAATCTTGAAATTCGGCAAGAAGCACCGTTATATAGTACAGATAAAGGAAAAATTGCGAAAATGATAAATTTGAAGTTACATAAAATATTAAAATATTATAACTTAATAATAAATATATATACAACATACGACTAACTTACTACCTAATATATACACTTACTATAAATAAAAATATTTAAAAAATTGCATCAAAAAACTCCTCCTCATCGCCCGTTAAATGTAAAAAAAAAAAAAAAAATATTATCAAATCAAATCAAATATTTTCCTCATTTCAATGGGGAATTTAAACGACCAAGTTTGACGGATTTGAGAAAACATTTCTTTGTAGTAAAAGAGTATACTCGCCGTTTATTTCCATTGTCATCAGGTCAGGATCTGATGATGGAAATCCTGAGAAATCGAGGGCAACTATCAGAAATTGTAGGCATGCATAGGATTAAAACTTGATTCTCAGATGTATGTCTGGTGATACTATCAAACAGTGAAGGTTTAGAGCTTACCTGATGATGGAGACGTGAGAAAGTCGAGAGAACTCCTCAACGGTATGTTTTAGTAACGTCGTGTTTGGGCTTATATTATTCGTATTGACGAGACTTTTCACAAAAGTTAAAAATAAAAACTTTTTACAAAAAAAAAAAACAACTTCTAAAAACAACAAGAAAACTGTTTATATGCATCGGTCTAGATCTCGGTGGTTAAATAAATATAGATGCATTCTCTAGACACCGACTTCTAGACCGATGCACCTATCATCTTTTTAATTTCTTTCTTGCTTTTGTTTTCTTGTTGCTTTTTTATTTGTTTGAAGTTGGATTTGTTTGTAAAATGCTACAAAATAAAATAAAGCCGACTTTTTAAAACAAAGAAAAGAACAGAATTACACTTTTGTCAAGGCTCTAGAAACGTAAAGCCAGCAGCCCCGAATCCTACACTCTAGCAGTCGTTGTTACAATTCGACAGTTACAAGTCGTCAGGCAGTTTCGAAAAAAACCTGAAACTGGGGCTCGTTAGGTGATTAATCCCTCAAAAATAAAAGATCCCATTAGTACTGAATTCTCATCACCTAAAATAAAATAAGCTCCAACACAAGGTTACGTTATAAATTGTAAAGGAGTTCCCATAACTATATCTGATCTTTGCTATCGATCCCACAACGGCAGTCAAACTTATCTATGTGGAAAGTCTTCGCCAATACGAATAAAATAAGCCCAAACACGTGGTAGTTGCAACATACCATTCAGGAGTTCCCTTGACACTCTGTAGTCTCCATTATCAAATCAGCTCCAAACCTTCACTGTTTACCAGTACCCTCAAAAATACACTCACATGTCTGGTTTTGACTCACGTGCCTACAATATTCAAGAGTTGCCCTCGATTTCTCAGGGTTTCCAGATCCTCATCAGATCCTGGTCATCCGAATTGACATCCTCCTTCTTTATGAAAAGTCTTTAACAATAAAAACTAGCATTGCAACCTGTACAATCCTCTGAAACTGCTTGTCTTTTATATTTTTCAAACGATCCTGGACATTCGTCTCCATGGAATTTTAATAAAATATTTATATTCAAAGAAACGTCATACCATTCTCCACGATTTAAAACTACTTTGATTCATGTCCGCCAGTTTTTACAAAATGGGTCAGATATGCCCAATGACCTTAATTAGCTATTTTCAATCAGATTTCTGAATGATGACTGCAAAATGTTGTATATAAATAACTTTAATAAAATAACTTTTACAAGGTACTGGCCAACTATTTTACTAATATTATAAAATAAAAAATATTAACTATTTTGGTCTCACAAAATAATCATAACTATGATTGTTCTAAACTTAACGGTTGGCGCGAGACTCACTTTTTATCTATACAGGATTTGTACGGAACCCTCGGTGCGCGAGTCCGACTCGCACTTGGCCGGTTTATTTTATTGTCAATAGGCTCGCGTTTGACCACTATCTCACCTGATGATAAGCGGCGATGTGGTCGAAGATGGAACAAGCTAGTCTAAAAGTAACCTACCCCCCGGTCGCAGTTGCAATTTGAAATAGGTGAGTTTTTTTTTTCATTTTTATCACACAAAAAACTCATGTTCATTTAACCCACTAAACAACACGCAAAAAATAAAGAGTTCATTTCCCCACCTGATATCTTGTCCAACAATAAATTTACATTTTTACACATTTACAAAATGTCCCCTGTCGGCCCTTGAACATAAATATGAGAGGCCAGATTAATCCGCTCAAATCTGGTCCATTTTCAGGCCACTCTATTACAAGCATATGAAAATCACCCTTATTTATTTAGGACAAAAAATGTATAGCCTAAAATAATTTGTTTGTGTAGGACGAGTCTTTTGAAAACGTACATATACTTATGTTTATGTAAACATTTAAAGTAGGTGGCTTTGCGGCTTAGGGAATTATAAGAGGCTGTAGTTTGCAAAGCAGTTTTTTTATTAACTTTTGTTAGGGTAATAAACTTTGCTTTGGAATCATGTGTAAAATTGACCTCACTAGAGGTCTTGTTAATATTACAAAAAAATGCAAACAACCAAGTTATCACGTATTATATGCCAATTTTAGAAAACCATATTATGATAAAGTTTTCGAGTAGACAGATATCAAATCTGACCAAGTAGCTAAAATTAGGATTTTCTAATAAAATTTAGTCAAAAATGGTTTTCCTTCTACCTTCTAACTTTAAAAATATAAAAAAATCAGGTCTGCATTTTTATATTTACCTATCCGGACTACATATTAAATCAGATATTTAAATGTGATATTTAGCAAAAAATACTCCAAATAAATTACCAAAACAAGCACAATTTTATTCTTGACAGATCAGTTTGTTTGTACGTCCGTCCATACTGTCCGTCAAAACGTATTGTTAACTGGAGTATTTTAAACTGGATTGTGACTTGATTGGTAACTGGTTGTATCAACAGAAATCTGAAAAATGTTTTCGTGTATTTTTTATTTGCTGTAAAATGGTTTTTAAGCTTTTATTTTTCGGATTTTTCATTAATATGTTTGTAATGAAATCGTAACGTCAAAGAGATTCGGCAGAATTTATACAAATGCATCATTGGTTACGTAAAAATATTTTACATAAATATTTATAATGAAATAAAAAATAATGGATATTTTTTATAAATTACTATTTGTGGAAAAATTAAAGTTCCACGAAATGAAATTTACTTTCAATTTGGAAAACAAATAGTCGAACAGTAAAAATCTCCAAATATTTTCTATATAGGTAACATACCTACTTATATACTACAATTCAGTTCTAACAATTTTCGTATGGACCAATAACTATAGGAAGGAAGATAGGGATAGTAAATATCAACAGCGACGGAACTAATTCATCAATAGCTATAGAGATTGGAACTATAAACGGTTGTAGCTACATGTATGAACGTGGAAGTGAAATGTATTGACAAAGCATTACCTATTTCGTTCTTATCCATTTTAATAGGCTTACGAATTTTAAAGAGATATAGGAAGGTAGAATTATAATCTGCTTAGCCTTTTTATAACTATGAGATCGGCTTCCAATCTAACTGGATACTGCCAGTGTTTTACATAGAGTGACTGTCCATCTGAACTCCTCAACTCAGTTAACCGGGTATTCCGAGAATATTGTTAGCATTCAGAAACACGAAAATCATGATTAAAATATCTTGTTTTAAGTACAACAAAGTTAAATAAATAAACTCAGTCATACATGAAACAAAATTAAATAAATCAAAAAGTTCCTCATAGTAAGCCCGACTTCATTTCTAGGAAATATTCTTTAAGTGTATTTCTTTACCTTTAATATTCGTTTTCATATTTATTTTATGAAACTATTAACAACAAGAAATATGTAAACTGTGTATGTATATCCTTTGACAGGTTTTTTTTTCTTTAAAAACTAAAATTTAATAGTTAATATTTTAAAGAATATTTGAATGATGTTATAATGTGATGACGTTTTTTATTTATGAGTAACTTACAGATACTTTTTATTATATTGAATGACACATTAACATAACTATTAAATACAAATAAAAATATTTTCCCTCTTCTTAAATGCAAGATATAATTCACTATCATCCATACAGTTTAAAATGCCAATATGGCGTCTGATACAAAAGCGACTAACATTGTAATCTGGCAACATCGCAGCTTCCGGAATACATTACACATTGACCTCGCCATTAAACACAATATCTACGTAAATAAATTGCAGATAATGGATCCAATTTTATTGTTAAAAAATATACTTGAAATATTTCAAGTATCCTTTGTATATCTCGAAAGGTTATAAGGTTTTCAATGTACGAAATTACATCTGATGCTGTCAAACTCAAAATACTGTATAACTTGACTGAAGAAATATACCTAAGTATGAACCAACGCTAGAACACCAGCTTTCATTTGAAAAAACAGGATCTCAATCTATGCATACATTTATGAGCTACGGTATCTACTACTTATGACACCCTCTTGCTTCGGAGGCTTAAATCAAACTTGGTACTGTCATGTGATCATCAAAATAATTGTTAAAAAATAGATCATGACAAAGAACTTTGGTAGTTGATTAGTGACTGCCCAAACTTCAAATTGTCACTTCAAAGCCACGAAGTTATTTGAAGAGATGTGTAGAAAAATCCCCATTACAAAAGCCTTACACAAAACATTGTCGTTAATCAAAGAAAAGCTTTACAAACTAATAAAATTAGGCATCCATCCAAGTTCAGTTTCAATAAACAAACAGCAACTTACACTTCCTTTGCCAACAGTTTTATTAGGGTTCCGTACCCAAAGGGTAAAACGGGACCCTATTGTTTTCACTCCTCTGTCCGTCCGTCCGTCCGTCTGTCAGCAGGCTGTATCTCATGAACCGTGATGGTTAGAGAGCTGACATTTTCACAGATGACGTTTTAACCGCTATAACAAATACTGAAAACTAGAATTAAATAAATATTTTGCGGGGCTCCCATACAACAAACGTGATTTTTTTGTCCGTTTTATAAATAATGGTACGGAACCCTTCGTGCACGAGTCCGACTCGTACTTGGCCGGTTTTATATATCTTGTTTTCTCTTCATATAAGTAGGGCATTTAGTAAGAACGGAGTTTTTTGTTGCCCGCAAAATATTATATGACTCCAGTTAGTATGCAGACAATGACATATTTTTTCTTTTATTTAAGTGTTGCCAAGAAAATGATACGAAGCCAAAAAAAAATAGTGGGTCATGGAATCTGAAGGACACTTTCTTTCGAAGAAAAAAACTATATTCTTGTTTAAAACTATAGATATATAATCGAAAAAAAAAATGGGACAGGGATTGTTTAAAAAGATTTTCTATTTTATAAATACCTACTACAGGGATTGTTTAAAAAGATTTTCTATTTTATAAATACCTACTGGTGATTGGAGTAACAATAAAATACATTTTGTTACTCAAGTCACAAGTAACCTGAAAAGTAAAAGTTTGAAACACTCGATACCAATTCCGAAGAAAATTTTAGTTCTAACAAAAATACAAAGATATCGGCAGCCAACTCAGCGAACTTAATCAAAAATACAATTTTTATTGCATTCGTAACAAGGTCAGAGGAAAGTACAATTTTAATAAAGCACGGCATTGTTCCAAGTGAAGTTTCAATAAAACAAACTACCTACTTGCCATTCGGTTTGCCAAGAAATTTCCGCATTTCTTATCTGTTTTGGACTGTTTATTTTGTTGCAATTTCATATTAAACGTGGTGGCTAGAAAAATTATGTCATATTTGTTTTATGTTACATTAAGTCCTGAGTCTTGTTAAAAATGTTTAAATTAATACCGTAGTGATACTATATACAACAAACATTACGATATTATTATTTAATTTTTATAATTTTTAAATATAGACGGTCTTTCTGTTTGTCTGCCTGTCTGCCATTCACGCTTAAACTACTCCACTGATTTCAAAAAATTAAATTATAAATTTAAAAAAACCCCCGACCCAAAAAAAGTACGCAATAATATTATGACAAAAGGTTAAAACGCTAAACCCTATAAAAAGCAAAAAATAACTTTTAACACTACGTAAACTAAATTTTGTCGTGTCGGGGGACCGCTCTAATTCATTACTTTAGATACCTGTTTTTTTTTAAACGAATGTTGTAATTAGGTAGGTATCATTTGATATATGTAAGTATTTATGAACGTAAAAAGCGGTCCCCCGACACGTCAAAATTTAGTTTACGTAGTGTTAAAAGTTATTTTTTGCTTTTTATAGGGTTTAGCGTTTTAACCTTTTGTCATAATTATTGCGTACTTTTTTTGGGTCGGGGGTTTTTTTAAATTTATAATTTAATTTTATTTCATGCTTTTTAAAGGAGCTCCTTAATTTTTCCTTCTTTCATTTAATTTATTTTATCTTAAGATGGGGTCGCTATATGCGATCTCGGCCAAAGGAAGCTGTTTAACAATCCTCATAACAAACTGGCTCTGGGAGAATTGCACAGATTGAGAAACAATAAAGATTAACTTTGGACATTCTAGATTTTCAGCAAAAATATAAATCGGTTTATCCGTTTCATTCGGGCATTCCAGGATTTCATCCGCCACATCCCATTTCCAGCATCAGGTTCTCGTCAATCAGAAATATGAAGAGAACTCGTCAAGATAAATTCAACGAGCCCAAACTCGATGGGTTTACTAAAAGGCAGTTCAGGGTTACGTCTCCTACCTTCGTGCCCTAACAGCAGACCAGCACAGTGGTTCCAAAAGACATTAGTGTTTCAAATTTCAGATCCCACATATACTTGCAAGTAAACTGAGCGTGTAACATTCCTATCACATCTAGCAAACGAGCTGATGACCTTGAAGACCTGAACTGATTTCCACCAAACATAGCTAAGAACACTCCCGACTGACATACCTTTTAAACAAAAAAAACCGCATTACAATCGGATCATCCGTTTGGGAGCTACGATGCCACATACACACACACACACACACACAGACACGTCAAACTTATAACACCCCGTCGGTTTTGCGTCGGGGGTTAAAAACGGACGTTCTAATATTGAGCTGCATGTTTATAGATGTAATTAACCGACTTTATGCGATTTTTAACATAGTATATTATATTGGACTTTAAATCTGAGGGCACGGCAGTGCCCCAGCCAAGACTCGAGCAAAGCGGGCACGGCCGTACCATCTTTTCTCGAAGCGTTTCGCGGCTATTTCAGCCCCCTGTATCTTCCATGTGAACAAAGCTAGGAGTTTAGGTTTTCGATGACCAAGAGTAAGTATTAGAACAAGCTCAGTCCCAAAATTACAAGAAATTTGAATAAATAGTTTACGAGTTATGAGCGATCAAAGTTACACCATTTTGTCACTGACTCACTCACTGACCGATCATCAAAAGTCTAAGGTACTTCTAGCAAACTTAGAACCTTCAAATTTGGCACCAAGATAGGTTATTAGCTACATATAAAGGGAAAATTATAAAAACCTTAAAACTTAATAAAAAAATAGGAAACAAATTTATATTTGCGGTTTTTCAAGAACATTGTGTATGAATTTTGACTGCATTGATAACTTTGTTATTTATTTATGTACAAAATGTTACTATTTGTTTTATTGTTACGTAGTGTGGTATATTGTTATTATGTATTAAATATACATACATATGAATAAAAAAGCTAGGATAAAATCTTTCATATTAATGCAGTGCGATAAATACTGCATGCTCGCTCGATAGATGACGTTGTCCTGGTCTAAATCGCGCTACGGTTTTTAGTTAAAAAAAAAAACGATTTCATGTGATAGCGCCATCTACCTTTGAAATAAATCTCTTTTATTCTAAAAGATATTCGATTAAAAAATTCGTCAATTTCGAAATTGTTTAATTTATTTTAAAAAAATGTTGTTTACGTGCTAGTTTAGGTCTACATATTTAGTTTGTTATATATTTAGTTAGTTGCATGTAAGTTAATTTAATTTGTTATATACTTAGAGAAGAAGGAGACCTACAAAAAATAAATTAGATCCCACCAAAAACATTAAATGTAAAAAAAGCCAATCCTCTACGCAATTTGTCCACCGTAAAAAGTTTTGAGATCGCATAGAAGCCAAGTCCTGTTCAACTTTATTTGTAATAATAAATCAATATTTTGTGACTATATCAATAGTTTTGTTCACATTACAATATTATTGTCTTGGCCATGAGCACAAGTTAATAGTCGCTCCCTGAAATAATGTGTAAATACCATTGAATTGATACATTCTATATGGACATGATTTTACGATTGGACTGATTGGAATTTGAGATCACCATGGACCAAACATGCGCCATAGTAAATGTGCAGTTCATGATTTTGGATGATACTGACTGTCGGTCATTTAGTAACAATTGAAAAAACTAAAAGTATTTAATTCTGTGATATTAAACTTCATGATTGACTTTCACCTCTCCAAGATATGCTGTATTATATTTGTAGTTTATTGTGGTCATGGCCAAGTCAATATTATTGTAAAGTGAACGAAACTATTGATATGGTCACAAAATATTGATTTATTATTACAAATAAAGTTGAACAGGACTTGGCTTCTATGCGATCTCAAAACTTTTTACGGTGGACAAATTGCGTAGAGGATTGGCTTTTTTTACATTTAATGTTTTTGGTGGGATAAGGTTTTAGATAGGTATATTAATGAAAAAGGGGTTATTATTTTAGTATAAAAGTTTTTATGTGACACAAAAGTCTGAGTCCTGAGAAAGGACATCGCTATTTTTACTTTGTTTCGGTAAGTAATTTTCCCGTAACGTGAATGAAACCGCGGAAAACAGTAAACACATAAAATGAACATTAAGTTAAGGACTCTCTAGTCATTTGCTTATGCCCGACTTATTCACCGTTTTAGGTATATTTTCCTACAATTACCCAAAGGATTTGTCTCAATTTAATATAAACGTGGTAGGGAATATATCCGGCCCTTACAGCAAGATTGTAATTAAAATTCGCTGTTTTTACTTAAAGGCACGTGTTCTTTTCAAAATGCTCTGCTTTTTGATTAAGAATAGGAAATAATTAAGGTATGTACTTCGTACGGCATTAGAGAGAGGAAGAAGTGTCTGATTTAACTTACTTATTTGCCTCTAACAGCCTTTTAAACTTCGGTCTGTCCATATGCCTATCTACATGACTGTCTGTTATTTTGAGTAATCCCTGAAATAGCTGGACTGATTTTGACGTCACTTTCACTTGCAGATAACAGAGGTATCAAATTCAAAAAAAACTTTACCTCTATCGAAATTATACCTCTATCATCAGTGAAAGAAAAATTACAAGAAAAAACAAAGTACAACCCGTACCTCTCGCTCATACACTATAAGCACATGAGCGAGAGTTGAATACAGCTGTCGCGATTTCTAATCCCATTCTTTATCGGCACGGGTTGTAAAGAGGTAATTAATAAACAAATAATGAGGTAATTGTTACAAACGACACTCAAAGCAATTAATTGTAATAAATTGGTATCTAATTAATCAAGACAATTCATAACCAGGTGATACAGTTGAGGTACCAGATAATTTATACTTGTTTCCAATTGGAATAATATTAATTTAGTGAGTATAACTTTGTATTGCCTGACCTTGGGTAATTCCCAGGAGGAAAGTTTATAATTGTTTCATGTTTTAAATTAGGTACCTAATAGTGATGTAACAAATATTCTACGAATGTTTTGTGAATATGAATCATGTGCCTAGCCTTTTATCAACTTTGGGCTTGGCTACCAAACTAACCACATTCAGCTGATATACCAGATATACCAGAATTTTACAAGGGAAAACTGACTTCCTCAACTCAGTTACTTAGGCAAACGGATGCTCTTGATAAGACTAGGTGTCAAACTTTCTGACTTATGATTAGCTACCTACCTAAAACGTCTGCCAAAGATGTTCAAATGACAGCCGGGATCTACCGATATAACGTGCCTTTCAAAATATATAAATGGTGGGTGACCATCCACGGAACGACCGTGTTAAGAGTTGCTTACCGTTTTGGCTATCGACAGGTGTGGCTGTTGTCTAGCCTACTTTATTTGAAAAAAGTGTAAGACAACAAAAATGATTCAATTACACTTTAATATCACAAAAATAAGACCCAAAAATGTAACTAAAATCAGACGTGTATAAACTAAAGAATTACAACTGAGTCACGATTTTTGTAGACAGCCTAGATCGTGGTACCAGATATTAATTTCTCTTATATTCTGAGGGAAAAGAAACGTCTACGCTCATTATTTTTTGCTCCTATATTAAATTCAACTGTCGTTCTTAATATTTCTCAGTCTTGGCACACGTGAGTAGATTCCGAATAAAGAGTAATTGGTTGAAATTCTATACGAGAGGGTAGTACAATGTTTTTGCGGAGCTTAACCTTGACGAGAAAGATTTTTAGGTCAATTTTATTTTTACGTCACATTTTATTCCACTGACATGATTACGAAAAAGATTTTTATTCTTTCATTTTGATAGAGCGTAAAAATGTGCTTGGAATTGGTTCGAAGCATTATTTTGTTAAGCTACGTACACACTTCGAATTCAGACGCACGTGTCATTGGTCACGCGAAACATCAAACGTTAGTTCACAAAATCGACTCCTGCCACGCGACACATTCACAATGTATGAACGTGCAACCGACCACGCATACTCAGTGTGAACGCAGCTTTAGAATTTCATTCCAAAATTGAATTTAGAATATTTTAAGCCTTATTACAGTCACGTTCTAAAATACGTATACTCATTTCCAATTACGATGTAAATAAAAAATAAACAAATTGAATGGCACGTCTGCACGATTAATAAAAGCTACTTCATTTTGAAAATAGAATATTTTCACAGGCAACTTCGAAAAACGAAATTGTGTTCGCCATTTTGTAAAAAATACAATATCGAAATTCAATTCTGTGTTCGCGACAAATACGTGAAAACTGACTTGCCAATGTATCAAAATACAGTCGCAATTTTATTCGGAAAATTTGCAAGGACGCGAGTCGTACACCACCATATTTGTGTCCGATACATCTCTCTTGCCAAACATCTCTAGCGAAGTACAGGACGACCAACTTACAGTTGCTGCTACAAAAGTAGGTAGCCAGTACATTTTTGTATAGAACGTGTTACGCATGGACGGCATCTGTAAGTTTGTTTTTATTCAAGGTTAACTCTGACACTAGGCCCTCATTTACGGCCCCAAAGGCATGGTTTTATTTATGCCTATTGTCGTGAAATGTAGGGTTATGTTGTATATGTGCTGATTTTGTATAGTATTCGTTGATAAGTTTTACTATATAAGTATAAGTTAAGTAGCTGTCTTATGTGTCTTGTGTATAGTATGTTGTAATTTTAAACACAAAGTTACAAAGTGCCGAATAAATTGACGTGGCTTTATAACTGTTTTGTTTTAATTAAGAAAGTAATATGTTGTATATTAATTGAAAATATATGATGCATGAATAAGTTTTGAGCTGTGCCAATGTTATTATAGTTTACATTACATTTTAACATCTAAAAGAAATACTTTCTTTTGACGTACAATAGAAGGTATATTATACAATACACTCATTACAATTCACGTAACATTAGAGTAGTTTCCTATGTTCGAACGCTGAAATGTCCAAAAGGAAATGTCCGAACTGAGTTTCCATACTAATGCAACATTAATTACGTTCCAAATTCAGTGTAGGAACGTTTGAATTAATTTGATTCTAATGCTATTTGTCCATAGTCTCATGCTACGTCTGTCTATTTTCGCGTCCAACTCAAAAACTATTGCACGAATTTTCACTTACTACATTGCACTTAATAGATAGTTTAGTAGGTACAGTAAACTGCACATCAGTGGTAACTGTCATGCACCTTAACTCAATAGTAAAAAGTACGATTTTCCTATAAAACTATTACCACTGACCTGAAGTTGACTGTACCTAAGCATAACATTATCGGGGCGAGTATTTATTGTAGTGCATTCTACATAACGAGCTTATAAACAGATCTTTCTAATACATTCGACATAATGACATGTAAGTATTCATGAAAAAAAATGCCACACGAGTAACAACATAATTAATTTTTACATGATAGGTATGGAAATTACTATGTAATAAAATTCCAAGATTTTCTTACACAAAGTTGGTTGTTTTGTTTTCAATTCTTATACTTAACTTTAAGATAATCCATTAATTAACAAAAACACTAGCTTACTTAGAAATAAAGTAGGTAGATCTCACTTCAGCATCTATCCTGTTTTTATTCTTAGAGTAACTACTCTATTTAACTTAAGTGGGAAAATGGACGTTCACTAAAGTAATTTTATTTCTTGACAAGATATTTTTATTCTGTTTACAAGAAATATAAATAACAGGAAAGTTATTATACCTATCTAACACTTGGAATATGTTTTATATTCAGACTAGCTTCTGCCAGCGGTTTCACCCGCATCCCATGGAAACCTCTGCACGAACTTGGATAATAAAGTAGCCTATAGCCTTCCTCGATAAATGAGCTATCTAACACTGAAAGAATTTTTCAAATCGGACCAGCAGTTCCTGAGAATAGCGCTTTCCAGCAAACAAACTCTACAGCTTTATAATATTAGTATAGATTAACAGCCTTACTTATAAAATAATAAGT
Source organism: Helicoverpa zea x Helicoverpa armigera (assembly GCA_033682625.1). Lineage (NCBI taxonomy): Eukaryota > Metazoa > Arthropoda > Insecta > Lepidoptera > Noctuidae > Helicoverpa > Helicoverpa zea x Helicoverpa armigera. Next base: position 9,602,438 of record JAWIIS010000045.1, read on the forward strand.
TATACTTAAGAGATGTTTAAGAAAAAATCTTACTTATAAACGTGGCTGAAATAAATCATTTTCTTAGCAATGTCTTAAATGAGCTGTCAAATTAAGTAGCCTCACACCCTTGTTTAACCCGCTTGTACAAAGTACAGTTTATTGATGTCAATCGCGCGCGCAGTCAGCAGTTCCACGCTGACCCAAATACTTAGTTATAATATTAAAATTATTATAAAGTTAGTTAACGATCGGTCACCAACCAAGCCGCGTTTGCTCATACCATTAACCATTAACATTTTAATAACCAATATACCATATTTCCACCATTCGAGTGTTACTATTTATTTGTTGGATTTACGCCCAACAAATTGGTCCTTCGAACCTTCGGAAAGGTGGGATCTATCGCGTTGTGGACATTGTACGTAGCGTGTTAGTCACTATCTTTCTATAACCAGCCCTAAGACAGCAGTGTGTTACCAATATCGTAGCAACCATTAAGTGATATCGTCGTAAGGTAGATTGAAACATCACACGTCTTCGAGTCACCACCCACCACAATTCACCATCAACCAGGAGATAATCAAGTAAGATCTTTCCATTTTATTACTTGCCAGAATGTCTACCATTGCCGATTTATTTGCGGTTCAAAAGGAGATCATGGAAAACATGAACAAGCTGTATATTAACTTTAAAAAAGAAGGTAAAGAGCGGAAAACGTCGGAAAGTATTAAACGTCGTTTACAGACTTTAGAGACCTGCTGGAGAGACTTCTCGCGTAACCATGACAAGTTAGTGAATTTATGTGACGAAACTGAAGATAATGAGTACTTCGGTGACGATTCGTACATTAAAACTAAAACATTTTATGAGGACGTTAAGAGACATTTGTTAAGAGTTCTTGAAGAAACTACTACTCGGTCTCCATCACCAAAGAACCAACCACCAACGCCGTCATCGCATCCAACGACCGTTCCATCACCTAGCACATCAGATCACGGTTTTCCAAGTTCCGGAACTGTACCCAAAAAAGTTTTACCACTACCACGATTCGTTTTCCATGACGTCGATAAACCAAATAAAGTCGAGGAAATGATGAGAAAACAGCAGAGTAACTTCAAAGCATTAGCTCGAACTATTTCTCAGATCAATCTTAATGTTTTGTCTGAAAAATGGGAGTTTAAAGATGTATTGAAGACTATTGAATCACGTTGGACAGCAATTGATTCTTTACATTGGGAAATCGACAGTAACTTTCAAGGAGAAAACAGTAACTATGAAGATCTGTTTAACAGATATGAGAGTGAATATTGTGAAATTAAAAAATCTATTAACCAAAGAATGTGGGACGTTAAGCACAGAGATAATTCTACACCAAAAATAGATATACCAATTTTCAACGGAAATTACCAACATCATCATCTATCCACAGTAATAATTCAATTTCTCCGGCCCAAAAAATGCAGTTTTTAAAAATGAAACTACGTGGAGAAGCTGAAAAACTGATACAACATCTTCGTGTAAGCTCAGACAATTACCAGACCTGTTGGGACATCCTAAATCAAAGATATAATAATAAAAAACTAATTTTTAATTCACACATGAATGTTCTCATGTCTTTGCCAGTAATGCACCAACAAACAGCTTCCAGTATAAAAAGGCTTCATGATACCACTAATGAATGCCTTAACGCATTAAAAAATCTAGGCATAGACATATCTACCTGGGACCCGATAATCGTATATCTTGTATCGCAGAAAATGGACGCCGAAACGTATACAGATTATATTGACTCATTGCCGGACCCTCGAGACCTGCCACATCTGCAAGATTTTCTAGCTTATCTTGAAGGAAAATTTATTGCCTTAGAGACAGTTCGTCGCAAAACTGAGACAATTAAGAATACGCAACCATTCAATAACCAACAAAAGCATTCTAACCAAAATTTTAATACCAGTACTCAACGTAAAAATCCAAGAGATTCAGGGTTCCATAATGCTAATCGACACGATGAATGCAAACCATTTATTAATCATTCTGCTATCAAACCATACCAAAAATGTTTAATTTGTGACGAAAATCATGCACTGTTTATATGCAATAAATTCCGTGAACTAAATAACCAAGAAAAACGGAAACTTATTGCGCAAAATAACATTTGTAAAAATTGCCTAATTAACCATAACGGCAAAGAGTGTACGTCGCAGAAAACATGTCGCCATTGCCACGAAAAGCATAATTCGCTATTGCATAATGCCTACGTTATTACTAACTCAGTTAACAACCAGACTCATACCAATCAGCAAAACCAACCAAAATGTGTGTCACACGTGTCAAAAGACAACGAGCCAATGACAGACATTTTATTAGCAACAGCTCAAGTTAATGTTTTAGGAGCTGACGGAACCTACAAAACTATGAGAGCCCTTATTGACCAAGGGTCTCAAACCTCCATTATTTCCGAAAATGCAGCACAACAACTTGGAATCCATCGTCGAAAGTGTAAAGGTTCAATCTTCGGTATTGGAGCGAAAGAAAGTAACTGTAAAGGAGTAATGACAATCACCATAGCATCAAAACATAACGAGTTTACCACGAATATTGATGTATTAATAATGAAAAACGTAATCAAAAAGCTACCAAACCAATCTTTCACCAAACCATCCTGGCAGTTCCTCAAAAATATACAACTCGCAGACCCTGAGTTCAACCAAAGCCGCCCTGTCGACCTATTACTAGGTGCAGAAGTGTATTCTGAAATTATCCTACACGGCATTATAAAGGAAGATCAATCACAACCAATCGCACAACAGACGCAACTAGGCTGGATCTTATGTGGTAACGTGAGATCGTACTACTGTAACGTGGTTTTGAACGACTGTGACGATATAAAAAAGTTTTGGGAAATAGAAGATTTGACAGACCAACCGGATAACCAATCTAGAGAAGATTTATACTGCATACAACAGTATCAATCTGAAACTAAACGTCAACCAGATGGCCGTTATGTTGTAAGATTGCCAATGAAACCGGAAGTAAAGGAAGTATTGGGAGAGTCTAAGTCAAAGGCCATAGCTCAATTTCACCAATTAGAAAGAAAGTTTAGAAAAAATAACCAAATAGCAGCTGGTTACAAACAATTCATGAACGAATATTTTAACCTTGGTCACATGAAAATAAGTCGTAATGACCAAACCATAGAGTACTTTTTACCACACCACTGTGTAATACGCAGCGAATCAACAACGTCTGCAATACGAGTCGTATTCAACGGGTCAGCGAAAACATCTACTGGATATAGTGTAAATGACCTCATGTATAGCGGACCCAACTTGCAACTTGACCTATTATCTGTAATTATAAAATGGAGACAGTACAAAGTAGGTTATGTAGCAGATGCTGAGAAGATGTTTCGCCAGATAATCATAAATGAAGATGACCAGCAGTACCAGAAAATCATATGGAGAGACTCTCCGAATAAGCCCTTGAGTCAATACCAATTAACAACTGTTACTTATGGAACCAAAGCGGCACCATTTCTAGCGCTCATGACTATGAAGCAGTTAGCTAAAGATGAAGCCCACAAATATCCAGAAGCAGCGAAGGTTCTGGAAAATAATCTGTACATGGACGACGTCCTACATGGGCAGCACAATCTCGACTCTGCCAAAAGGATTAAGGGTCAATTAATAGAATTATTTAAGGCCGGTGGGTTTAATCTGCGTAAATGGAAATCAAATGAAACAGCATTACTAGAAACCATTCCAGACGATAATGAAAACTCATTTCAGTTCAAACAGGAGGAACCAACTAAGACTCTAGGATTGAAATGGACACCATCCACTGACCAATTTAGTTTTGAATTAAAAATATTACCATTTGTGTATGATGAACGCATCACCAAAAGAGAGCTTCTCTCAGAGATATCGAAAGTATTTGACCCTCTGGGATGGCTCTCCCCTGTAACCACAAAATTGAAACTCCTATTTCAGTCAATTTGGCAACTAAACCTCAACTGGAATGACAGTTTACCAGAAAATATTCACAATGATTGGAACCAAAATAAACTAGACCTACAACAGCTAAATAACATACGAATACCAAGATGGTTGCAATGCCATGAAAACGATAACATCGAGCTGCATGGATTTTGCGACGCTTCAACCAAGGCCTACGCCTGTGTTATCTACTGTAAGACGCGCAATTCAGTAGTACTTGTAGCTGCAAAGTCACGTCTAGTACCTTTGACCAAAGATGTGACGTTACCAAGATTGGAATTATGTGCTGCACAATTAATGACGAAGTTAATGAACAAAGTGCAATCGTGTCTCACCGAACACCATATTAAAACATTCGGATGGTCAGACTCCACAGCGGTACTAGGGTGGATTAACGGTAACCCGAACCGTTGGAAACCATTCGTAGCTAATAGAGTTGACCAAATCGTCAAATGTATACCACCTGAACGTTGGAGTTACGTTAAATCTGACGAAAATCCTGCCGATTGTGCAAGCCGAGGGATAACCGCTGCGCAATTGTTAAAACATCCCATTTGGTGGAGTGGTCCTAACTGGCTCCTAAAGTTGAACCCAAATCCCCATTCCAAGAAACCAAAATACTACACGCAAGAAGAAACTAGAAAACAATACCAAACCAATGTTATCACCAAACCATATGAAAATGACGTCATAAGTAACTTGATAACCAGCAACAGTACCTTTTTACGAACGTGTCGAGTACTCGCGTGGATATTACGTGCGTTCTCAAATAACAATAACAAACCAACATACCTAACCATTGGAGAATTGAATAGAGCCGCTAACCAATTAGTGATGCACGTACAAAGAACAGAATTTTATGAAGAAATTACCAATCTTAAAAACCAGACTAAGTTGAGTTCAAAAAGTCGTTTATTACCATTACACCCTTACATTGACTCTGAAGATGTTTTACGAGTTGGCGGGAGAATAAAACATGCCAATCTCAGTGAAGACATGAAGCATCCGATGATATTACCACACAATATTCAGTTTACTGACATGCTTATTGACCACGCACACAAAATGACCTTCCATGGAGGACCTCGCCTTACGTTAGCTTGGTTGAGGAGGAAATTTTGGATTATAGGAGGAAATAATGCCGTAAAGAAGCGTTTACGTAACTGTGTCATATGCCGACGAGCTAAATTTGAACACCAAAACCAGTTAATGGCAGACTTACCAGCTCCCCGGATAAATCAGACACGACCCTTCTTCCATACGGGCGTTGATTTTACCGGCTATGTAGAAGTAAAAAGTAACAAGGGCCGCGGCATAAAATGCAGTAAAGGTTACATAGCTGTTTTTGTATGCTTGGCCACCAAAGCAGTTCATCTTGAGCTTGTGTCGGACCTCACGTCATCAACATTTATAGCTGCACTTCGAAGAATGTCAGCTCGAAGAGGAGCGCCTCGGCACATATATAGCGACAACGGAACCAACTTTGTTGGAGCTAGCAACACCATACAAAAGGAGTATTTCAATTTGACTCAAACCATAGACCAAATTGCTCACCAATATCTGGCAGAAATGCAAATAGAGTGGCATTTCAATGCGCCATCATGGCCAAGCGCAGGAGGTCTGTGGGAGGCCGCCGTCAAGAGCCTTAAATACCATCTACGTCGAGTGCTAGGTAGCCAAAAGCTAACCTACGAAGAATTCTCGACACTATTGACACAGTTAGAGGGCTGCTTGAATTCACGACCACTGTGTGCCATTTCGGAAGATCCAGAAGATTTAAATTTTTTGACACCATCGCATTTTCTGGCCAGTGGACCAGTATTAACCATAATAGAGTCAGAGAAAGACGAACGTACCAGATGGCAACTCGTCCAGAAAATAAACCAAGATATTTGGAAACGTTGGCAATCTGAGTATTTAACCCAATTAAATACGCGATCCAAGTGGCACCATTCTCATAAAAATGTTAAAGTTAATGACATAGTGATTATTCAAGACGTACACGTGGCTCCAGGGAGGTGGGCCCTCGGAAGAATATTAGAAATTCATCCCGGCGATGACGGTCTTGTTAGAGTAGTCACGCTCAAAACCAAAGGAGGCATAATAAAAAGACCAATCACCAAACTGTCAATCCTTCCAATCCACCAAGAGGAGAACCAACCAAATGTATCAACCGATATAAATCAACAAAGAACGACAATTGAAGTTAACCCTGAAAAAAGCGATGAGTTACCACCACGTCGAAGAACGAGCAAGTCGACGAAATGTAGCATTTTAACCATGGCACTTATGGTGCTTATGCTGTTAGTGTCGCCATCTCATTGTACCCTCCATACAAAAAAGCTGCCAGATAACCAAACCATCTACTTCGATAAAATCAGTAACATGAGATTGACTAGAGACGAATGGAAACTGGTAGTATTTTATGATATGACTGCTTATTGGGAAGGCGTATCATTAGCCACAAAGTATATAGACCATTTAGATAATTGTTGTCAAAAAATACAAACCATATCTCACTGTCAACTAGTTCTGTTACATCTGCGACATTGTCAAGATGAATTAGCCCATTATAATGAAATTCTAACCAACCATGGACAGTTACCAGAACGGCACCATCTTCGTCGTCGTGGCTTAGTGAATGCTGTGGGGTCTATAGCTCACAGTTTGTTTGGAGTACTTGACGATGACTTTGCACAACAATACCAGCAAGATTTGACTAAGCTTCGGGGCAACCAGAAATATTTTAACCAATTACTGCAAAATCAAACATCGATAATTGAATCAGAGTTTAATGTTATAAAGAGAATGGAAAAAACCGTAAGACAACAGCATAAGAATTTTAACCAGCACCTTAATAAAATAGATAATTTAACTAATAGTATGCAGAAACAAATATCGGAAAACGCTTATACCAATGAATTTACTTTGTCTTCAATATCAGCCAACGGTATACTTATGAACCTGAAGGATATACAACAAATGTTATTGGACACAATCACTGACATATTCCATGGTACATTCAACATACATCTACTACAACCAGAACAATTAACCAAAGAACTTCATATCATCTCAGCCCACATTTCTAAGGAATTATTGTTACCAATCGATAACATTCAGGCTGATTTAACCAAACTTTACCATTTATTAACTGTTAAAACAAGAGTTACAGGGGACAAATTGATATTCGAAATAAAATTACCGTTAGTAGGCAGAGACACGTTTGAAGTATACAAATTGACACCAATTCCAATAGCAATCGGCGACAAAATGCGACAAATAATTATTGCATCTGATCTATTGGCAATCAACTACCAAAAGGACTTACAAATACCACTATCTAGTCTACAACTACAACAATGCGTTCATTACGATTTAGACATCTTGCTCTGTGCCCATCAAATACCTATTTCAATAACCAAAACAGAACCAAATTACTGTGCTACAGAAATTGAGTCCTTAAGTTGTAAGACGGAAAGTAGAAAGTGCAAGAATACCTGGGTACAATTACACAAGGTAAACAATTACTTGTATTCTTGTTGCGGCCAATGCTCCATACAAGTCATATGTGACGATCAAATTACCATGGAGCGATTGGACAAGGTCGGGATACTAGCATTAGCAAGTGGATGCGTCATCAAAGACGACGGAATCACATTACTGTCGCGCAGACAGTCGAGCAATGAATTAAAGTTGAAACCAGATATCATAAACATTGATATACCTACCATTAACAATATTGTAAATGTGACCTTGCCCTTACATGTTTATGAAATCGACACTAACCACACAGACATTCGCTGGGAATTAAAAACGATCGGTGATAAAATCGATCAAGTAAAAAATAACACCAAAAAAGAGCTAGAAGACGAAACATCTCTCAACTACCATGATGTTCACCACTACATCGCGATATATATACTTGCTGGAGCTATTCTATTAACATGCTTGGCGTACGGAGTGCGGAGGATCCGCGCGCGAGTACAGAGGCGCGCGGAAGCGACGCCAACGTCCCGAACGCTGCCACCGCCCCAACCGCAACCGAGAACCCGCCATATAGCTGACCACCAGTGCCATAGTCAAAATAACCCGTGTTTTAGTGTTAGTGATGAATACATTAGAATGAATAACCATCCTAGTACGAGTGCGACGGACCATTTATATGCCAGAGTGAATAAAGTGAAATTCCCAAACTCATTCAGTTTTAGTGTAGTGGAATAGAGACTGTAATAAATTGAATATTTAAGAGTTTTATGTTACTATCATCTTGTTTATTGCACCATATTATTGTTTTATCATCTTGTATCACTATGCACCCTCATCATCCAGTCCCCCGGGAATATGTACAAAGTACAGTTTATTGATGTCAATCGCGCGCGCAGTCAGCAGTTCCACGCTGACCCAAATACTTAGTTATAATATTAAAATTATTATAAAGTTAGTTAACGATCGGTCACCAACCAAGCCGCGTTTGCTCATACCATTAACCATTAACATTTTAATAACCAATATACCATATTTCCACCATTCGAGTGTTACTATTTATTTGTTGGATTTACGCCCAACACCGCTAATTATCAAAATGGCTGGATTCTTACCAGCTGATTTTTCATTTCCGGTTTATTGACAGCTCAACTTTTTAATTTTATATTTTACGGATGCCATTGTTGCCATTACACAACGTTTTGATGACAAATATTTTTTTAAGCTACCAACATTCCGGTAGTGTTGAGAAATTAGTATGTTTTTATGTCATTATCTGTTCATTACTTAAGACATGCTTAAGCAACGTTTATAGGTCAAAATAATTTAATCACTACTTAAGGCTTTAAGTAGTAATTACTTAAAACAATGCTTAGAAGATGATTTGTTGATTTTTATAAGTAAGGCTGTAAGTAGATACAAAAAGTAGATAGGTATATTTCATGGTATTTTATGGTTGACCATGGCCAGACCCGTATGTGTTTCAAAGTGTACATAAAACTGTCGGTTCTGATCTCTCTGCAGAGCAGTCGAATTGCCGTCCCATTGGTCTGACTTTCTTTGCATAAGGGCGTACTTCGTAATAAGTTTAATTAGTTAGTAGATTGCAGTCAGATTTATGAAGTAATAAAACTGTTCACTTTTTTTTTAAATAATCCAACTTTTAATGTTAGATAAACACGTGTAAGAAGTCCTTATATTTTAAACAAAAGATAAGTTACTGAGTAACCCAACAACACAACGGACATTGTTTAGCAAACCTAATGAAACAAAGGCTCGTCTCTGAATAATTCTGTATCGTGACAAAAGTATCAAAAAGGTTAAGAAATATTCTACAAAAGCTTACAAATGACCTTCAAATGTCGAAGGAGTTTTTTGACCTAGGTTCAGTTGTAATTTGGGTCTAGATAACTGGGTCGTGTCGGCAATCTCCTAATACGGCTGCGGAAATCTCTTGTAGTACTAGTCACAATGGTGATGCGACTTTGGGTGTGGTACAATTTGTAAGGGAACGAGGATTAAAAAATGGGGCTTTAATTTTGAATTTTATTCGTATGGGTTGTTGGATAGTGTTTGATTCTATAAATCAAACTTTGTTTTTAACTTGCCAACTTTTGTTCCTCGTGGTACTTTCCGCCCCATATGGCTATAGACTAAACGGTTCAGTAGACTAGGGTTAGAGTTCGACTAACAGAAAGATAGACCGAATGACTTTCACATTAATAAAATTCGTTTCTAATGTGTTTTAGGTAAAAACTTAAGAGTCGGTCTTGCTTAGGTACTTTATATATTTAAAGCTGTTCATGTAAACTTATATTCATGAAGCTTAGAATATAGATAGGTTGTATCATGCCAGTAATTATTTCAAAGTGTGGATTAAACTGAACCGCTAGTGCAGAAAAATTATATTTTCTCTCACCTCTCTTATGTTATAACTCGCACCTTCCCGCGGAAGTGTACCGTGGCTTTATTTCCGTCACGCCGTAAAAAAGCCAGCCACGCCACGCGACACCACGCCACGATACCAGCGTGTTTGCACGCGGTCGCTACACTTGTACAGGTTCCTTATATCAAAGTGTTATTGTGTAACTCAACAGGAGCCGCGGTTGTAAGATAGTTGCTTTGTGATGATGAAATCCAGATTGTATCTACATTTTAAAGAACATACAAATATATCAAATAGGTATATATAGTATGTACAGTACCTATGTACATATTTACTTGTAATATTACCGCCCAGTAAGAAATACGAAGAATTGTAACTTCTAATTAAATAGGTAGGTGTGTATTTTTGCATTAATATTGATACGGATTTTAGCATTTTGGTTACATAATTATCACTGCAATGATAAAAAAAGCCAGCCACGCCACGCCACCAGCGTGTTTGTACGCGGTCGCTACACCTCTACAGGTTCTTTATAACATAGTTTTATTGTGTAACTCAACAGGAGCCGCGGTTGTAAGATAATTGCTTTGTGATTGTTAAATCCAGGTTTAACTACACTTTCTAGAGCCTACAAATAAATCAAATAGGTACACATAGTATGTACATATTAAAAAAATACGAAGAATCGTAACTTCTAATCAAATAGGTAGGTGTGTATTTTTGCTTTGATATTGGTAAGGATTTTACATTTTGGTTACATAATTATCACTGCAATGATATTTTGATATTTTTATTGGATTTAAGAATTTAGTGCAAGGGTTACATGTAACTGGAGTGAAAAAGAGCGCGTTTGTACGCAATCGCTACACGTGTTCAGATTCCTTACAAAGTGTTATTGTGTAACCAAACTGGGCCGCGGTTGTGTGACGGTCGCATTGTGATTGCTTGAATGAAGGCGTTGCTTGTTCTGCGATAGGCCTTTAGTTATTGTTAGTATCTTAACCGTGATTGCAATTGTTTTTAAGGAGTGAAAGGGTTGAGGATTGTGGCTATTCAACTATATTTGAATAATTGTCGTGTCTCCGTTTATCTTTTGTTAAGAACTTTGTTAAGAACTATAACTATAAGCAGACTTTTGAAACATATTATTTTCTTGTTTCGCACAGTTCCCGGGTATTAACACGAAGAATTTAATTATGATCAGTTCAAACGGTTTTACATTATGAAAACAACAAACCACACTTCAAATTTAAGCCATTCCTTTGTTTGACAACTAATAATTGCTAAACAACTGATTTCACGTTACACAATAACGCCACATATTTGATAGCCACATAAAATGAAAGACAGCGAGCTTATTATGTATGTTTGTTGACATCGACAGATCGAAGCCGATAAGATTCCATTACTCTTGTATCTTGAACTTACGAGGTTCAAGTCGTAACTGTCGTGTGTACGTGAACAAACACGTGTTTTGTGGGGTAGTAAAATGTTTTTGGCATTGATGGTTTTACCTGTACCAGTACCAGTGTTCTTACACAGCCACTGACAGTTGATAAAGATGACTATATAAAGGCGAACTTAGGATTTGGACATTATTATATCATCACCCTCATCATGTTGATGAGAGAGTTGATAATTCATCATGAAAATAGGTTGGTAATATCAGACTCTAAGTTGTCTTGCTTCACCTTTAGTCATAGTCATTGGTGTCTAAGATATTCTTGAATCTGGATAGATCTGGAAACGAACCCAAAATAGTGCTGGAAAGATTGATGCTTTGCCGCCTCTTTATAAGATGAAGCCCTTGCCCAGGAGTGTGGCTAATAAAAAAGCTGAAGATGAAGTCTCTTGAAGCCAACTTTGGAGCGCTAAAATCGCCTAGAACTAGAACATTTTTACACGCTTTTTATTAGCTTCACCTGTATGTTTGTATGTTTGTAACCGACTTCTTTGGGCGCGATTTTGACCCACTTTAAACGGCCAGATTTCGTTCAAACTTTGTAGATTTATTGAGGACCGATGACAATACACTAATTTGATAAAATTATTCCATTTTAACCGACTTCCCAAAAAGGAGGAGGGTACACATACACATCGATTACTCCGAGGTTTATAGACCGATTTACGTGATTCTTTTTTTGTTCGACTCGAAATAGCTGCCAGTTGGTCCCATAGTCATCAGGTCAGGATCTGATGATGGAAACCCTGAGAAATCGATTGCAACCTTCAAAAGTTGTAGGCATACATAGGGTAAAAACTTGACACTCGGGTGTACGCCTAAAAGCACTATTCAACTGTGAAGATTTGGAGCTGACCTGGATGGAGACCAGAGAGGGTCGAGGGAACTCGACAACTGAATATGTAAACTACCTCGTGTTTGGGCTTAAATTATCAGTGAAGGTTTGGAGCTGACCTGATGATGGAGACCAGAGAAAGTCGAGGGAACTCGACAACTGAATATGTAAACTACCTCGTGTTTGGGCTTAAATTATTCGTATTGACAAGACCTATGCAACAGTGAAGGTTTGGAGCTGACCTGATGATGGAGACCAGAGAAAGTCGAGGGAACTCGACAACTGAATATGTAAAATACCTCGTTTGAACTTATATTCTTTGTATTGATGAGAACTTCCCACTTGTATGGATAGTGACAACTATTCGTATCACTGAAAAGCTTTAAATAAATAACCTTTTTACATAAAAATTAAACCGACTTCCCAAAACACTAAAGAGCAAAATAAAAACTAATTTTAGGTCCATCGGCCTAGAAGTCGGTGGCAAAATTTACTTAGTAACATCCGTGGTAACATCCATTAGACACCGACTTCTAGGCTTTTCAATTTGCAAAATATGATTTTTGTTAATTTATATAATTTTCATCTATAGTCGATAAGGTAAGAAAATTAATAAAAATTTTCTAGAATTTTTCTCTACAGTCGATAAGGCAGGACTCGATGTTAATTTTTATTTTCATTAATTTTATCTTTAGCCGTTTTCTCTAATATTGACAAATTTTTGTATACTAAAGAGAATTTTAATTCTACAAAACAAATAATAGTTTTAAAACAAACTAAAAAGTAGAAAATAAATAATAGTTTTAAAAAAACTAAAAAACACGCTTTTTATAGAAACACGAACTAAAAAATAGAAAATAAATTTTCATGAATTTAAATTCAGAAAACAGTGTTAAAAATTTCAATGAATATAAATTAATAATAGTGTGAATACAAAAAAAAAAATATTTAAAAAAGCGTGGGGTGCTTTTTAAGATATTATCGAAATGAAAATCACTGTACTCATATCTGTCAATAAAATATTATAACTATTGACACCATGCACCCCACGCTTTTTTTAAAATATTTTTTTTTGTATTTACACTATTATTAATTTATATTCATTGAAATTTTTAACACTGTTTTCTGAATTTAAATTCATGAAAATTTATTTTCTATTTTTTAGTTCGTTTTTCTATAAAAAGTGTGTTTTTTAGTTTTTTTAATTAAAACAAAAGTCTATCCCCAAAAAATTCAGACCTCCTTTCTAGTCCCTCACATATCCCCAATAAATAAAACCTTCGATCCATCTTACGTAATATCTGTCAGACGCCACCTCAGGTCCTCACGATATTAAAACACCTGTTCCTCTAGGATTACGCCACGTCAGCTCACGATGTCAGCGATATTTTAAACTTTATAACATTGTTGTAACATGTTTAATATTGGCGTTTTATTTTTGTGTGGTGAAAGGTAATATTTTGGTGGTAGAAGTTGTATGCGGTACTTTTAAGAAGGCTTATGTCTGTAAGTGACCAGAATATACATATATATGTAGGAGCTAATCGTGTTAAATTATCGCGGACTACCAACTTTGCGCACTCGGATAAAAAGTAGCAAAGTCATCTTCGGTAAATATATGTAGGTACTATTATGACAATGACTGATTAGTTTTTATATCTAGGGGGACCTCCGTAATTCCTGAAATTACTGCGTATAACTTAAAAAAAAAACATTATATAGCGTTAAAACATTAAAAGTATATATTACAGATTTCAGACGGTTTCCATATTCATCAATTTCCACCAAATTTCCTTTGAAACAACTTTCAGTCTAAATTGGTCCAAAATTCAATTTCTAGGTACAATTATCGGTCCAATATAAACCTAGAACCAATTGGGTTTTCTATTTAAGTTTCATTGTTTTCAATTAACGATACATACCTATTTCGTGACAGTGCTGTTTTGAGAATCTCTAATTTTAACCTGTCGTACGTTTACCTTTTAGAGTAACTTTAAAAATTGTATTTGAAATTATAAACCTAGTATTAAGATCTTATTATGTAAATGACATCTCAGATCTGATATTCATATGACATTTTCTGAGATTAGTTTATTATAAGCATCTTAAATTGATCTTCCTGGCGGGTCGCGAGTATACACAAAACAGAAAACACTTGACAACTACCGGTTCTAACGATGATACGTGAACCGCGCAACCGATTTTTAGTAGGTCGGAATTTACCGCGCGTAAAAAAACCGTACGTAAAAACCACTGGTGTAAAAACACTACTACGAGTACTATTTTTAAAAAGCAAATCTATAAGTTTTAAAAATATTTTTACACTCGTTGTAGAAATAGGTGTCTGAAGGTGTGCAAATATATCTATCTAGTCTTAATCAAGCGGTCACTCGATCGATAGGCTGATAAAATTAGACTCGGACTTGCTTGAAATACATTGTTGCTAAACTTAGGGTTGATTGCACTGATCAAGTTTATTTTGATCTAGCCAGAATTAACTATTAGGTTTATTATAGTAACTATTTATGGATATACTGTTTATAGCAAGTTTAATGAAGTATTTGATAAAGTTTTGGCAGGTTTGATTTCTGCACAGGCTAACTTAATTTTACCCATACAAAAGTAAACATTTTATGTTGATAATGTTCTTGATTTATCATTGAGATGAATATCGAAACGTAAATGTCGTCTTAGCATCGTTTTAAACTAATGAGAAGACAAATCTTTTTATTTCGATGGCAATACGGGTTCTGTAAAAATTTTAACAAAAATGTAGCTTAAAGAATGCAAGACGTATGGTTCCAAAAAGCTATCATTGAGAAGAATCGGTTAAAAGGAGATAACAATCAAAATTGCATAACTGTAACCTTAGCCTGGATAGGCAAAATCAGCCCCATCTAGTATCCAGCCCCACTTAATATAGCACAGAGCTAGTAATAGCCTTAATTATGTAAGATCCATAAACGGTTGGCTGTATAGGTTGCTGCCGGCAGCCAGTTATTTATTAAAGGCAAATTGTGGCTACCGCGCAATAATGGCAGGATGTGACGTACTTACCTCTGCTTCGAGCTAGTTTGGTTACAGACGTAGGTTGTGTCTAGATCTGGTGTTAACTGTGACTACAGAGAGTACACATTTTTTTGTATAATTGTATGACGCATGCATTTAATTTCAATCTGAAAGTATGGCTGTCGTCACTCTTCACCGTTACTCTGAGAAAAGGTTTCCCGACTGTATTAGTAGCTAATAAAGAATTAGAAAATTCTTACTCCGTGTACAACTATAGTTGACGTCACAAGTGTAAAAATTGTAATTGATACCTAACAAAACAATTCATAAATTAGGCTTAGTTAAAGAAGCTTAAATCATTATTTTTAGTATATAATTATCATGGTTAGATTTTGTTAACAAGTTGTTTAAGTATAGTCTGAAATACCACATCCATTTTTTATTCACCCACGTTCATATCAGATCGCGTTGGTTGCATCGTTTGAAGCAACCGTTCAACCACACACATGCCTGGCCTCACCCACTTCCCCAATTTTGTAATAATATCATAGATTTTCCAGTTTTACTTAATGTCTCAGATTTATGTACCAATTGTCAAAGATGAGCTGTCTTTAAATAGGCCATATTTACATACATGATCTTAAATCTTTATCATAAGTAGGGTAAAGAGTATTAAATAAAATATCCATATACTCTTATACAAAAAATATGAAAACTAGGTCGTTAAGAAAATTATAAAATCATCAACGTAAAATTTTAAATTCCATTAAAATAACCACGAGTAATGGCTAGTCCAAAACTTTTTGATTGCACTACTAATTTTTGCCCATCTCCATAATAATGAATCTTAAAACTTATCTTTAGACTGAATCATTCTTACTGCTTTAGACTTAAGGTTGAAAGTTCCGTGTATCTTTACTTGGCAAAAGCCACGAGGCAGAGCAATTACGACTAAGCGTCGTATATGATGTACATTCGAGACGGCCATTATATTAATGATAACGGCCATACATAACTTTGGAAATCCTTCAACGATACATGACCATACTGTTTTTACTATTAACAATAAGTGGAATAGGGTTGCCGACTTCGGTATTTCCCTAAACCGTATCATACCCATATACCCTACGCTTCAGTCTCGCTGATAATGTGTCATAGATGAACTACTTATGTATTCTAAGTAATTTTGATTTCCTATAAAATTTCTCTGTTACTTTAAAGTTTGTTGTAAAATTACTGTGTAATAGTTGGCTTTTGAACATAAACAGTTTTATTACCAAAAAGTTAAACTGGTGTTTGACAGGTTTAAACAAAAAAATCAGAACAAAATTTTTTTAACACAAAAATGTATTTAACTTTTTTATTATGATGATAACCTTATTAGTTTAAAAATATATTTATGTGCAAGATAATAAAATCCGATATTCTTGCTACAATAATATTCAGGAATCAAGTCTAGAACGTGTAGGATATCACGGTGCAGTAGCTTGTATGTTTAACAAGCGTAATCACAGTATTAAGTGAAGTGACACGATTTGACACGACGACTGTACTAAGTTCATTAAAACAGTTCGAATGAATGAGAAAATAACAAATGTAGACTTTTGGATTGAAATGACAATAGTTTTGTTTATTTAATAGTTTTGTTTCTATTGCTGATCTAAGCTCCTTTGCCTAGAAAAAAATCTGTCACTCGCACACGCGCGGTTTCAGGTGACAATGATCTAACCAGGAGATGTCAAATTGTTTGAGTGTGTGTGTGAAAAAGCCCTCATTAATGAATACCTTAATCATACAAATTTTAGCTCCTTTTCACAACTGCCAACCCTACCCAAGACTAATGTAATAATATTTTTATTACGACAATATCCAAAGAAGGCAAGAGACAAGACAAAAGATACTCATGAATAAATTGTTTATGGTCGCATAAATTAAGTCTGCCTTTTTCTTTGGGTATCAAGCAGACGAGCTACATTAAAAGCACAGAATAAAGAAATACAGTTATAAAGTTACCTACTAACGTTCGTAACAATATCACTCACACACGCATGCCATTGAACATCCTTGGCAGTCGTTACGGGTAGTCAGAAGCCAGTAAGTCTGACACCAGTTTATCCAAGGGGTATTTGGGTTGCCCGGGTAAGTGGGTTGAGGAGGTCAGATAGGCAGTTGCTTCTTGTAAAGCGCTGGTACTCAGCTGAATTCGGTTAGACTGGAAGCCGACCCCAACATAGTTGGGAAAAGGCGCTGATGAGATAATGACACGCATGAGCATCGACGAGCTTTTACCGGCACTACCGGTGCTGTCGATACTGAGTGTCGTGCATCGAGCACATGCGTGTGTGAGTGACATTTTTAAAGCTAGTACGTAGCTTCACAACTGCATGCATTTGAACTGTGTGAGAACTTTCTTTTTTACCTAATTGCTCTTTAATTGTTAACCTGTCTGTGAACTGACCAGTTGGGGAATACTTTGAAGGGGGCTGAATTATTTATAACGTGAGACACGGTCGATTGAATTAGTGAATATCGAGAAATAGTTTTTGGTTGAATAATAAATTATTGTTCTGTTTATTTGTATAGTACTTTTAGTTGGTTGTTGTTGAGTTTGTAATTGACTGATCATTTTTAGATGAAATAGTAAAATTCAGCGTAACTTTTCCTATGTTTATGATTTATCGAGGAAGGCTACTTTTTGACCAGGTGCACGGAGTAGCTCACGAGGTACGGGCAAAACCGTTGACAAAAACTAGTATTTTAATATACGCAGTTTTATTTTATTTAAAAACAATTTGCAAAGCAACTTAAAAGTAGTCAGTGTACAGCAAATAAAATTCATTGTTATACTGGTGTTGTTTCATTACGTGTAATCTGAATTTTATAAACCGTAAAGACAGGTTTCGTAATTTAAGGGGTGATTTCATTATAATAGAATTTCAAATGATCTCGTATAAATCTTTGGTGAGAACATATTTCTTTGTACTTTTATTGAGTTGACTTAATAATGTCTTAGTTAGGGATATTTTTTTATTATTATTCTAAAGGCATAATCTTTTTTGCTGTTAGAACTGTGTGTATTTTACAGTACGAAATTTTTAACTAGCGATATTTAACCATATTATGTAACTGGCTGTTCTCCGCAGTTTGAACCACGACCCGGGATAACCATTTTCCGTAACCTGGTAAAAATTAACTTATGTCTTTTCTCAGGCATTTGGTCTATCTGTATTCTCTTCATTTAAATTGGTTCGGTAGTTTTGTTGTAAGAGCCAACAGACAAAGTTACCATTGCTTTTGTAATATTCATTAGTACCTACATAAAAATATATTTTTCGGTAGCTTTTCTACATTCGTGTTTTCAAAATTTATTAACAGCTAAATTTACTAACCCGTATTAAAGTACTACGTCTAGTTGTGATGCAATAAGCTTCTATAGAATTTCAACGAAGCTATTAGCAACAATACGGTTCGTCTTTACGAGCGAAGCATCACGTCTTTCAATGCAGAACATAATGCAATTTAATGGCATCAAGCTGCAGGCTTTCAAAGAAAAATGTAAATCCTGCAACATCTGGTTTAAGTTACGACATTTACGTTTTTATTACTATTTTTAATGTAAATGTAGTTTAATTTGCACTATATTAATACTCGGTGTCTCAGTCGATAATTTTGATTGCATCTGCCTTTTAAAAAGTTCAACGTTTATGTCGTGTTTGGGTACAATATATGTAAGTGATTTTGGTACTTTACCGAAACACTTCTTCAAAGATTAGTAATAACTTACATATATGACTATTTATACAATACAAATAAATACAAAATAAAAACCAAGAATCAAAAACTGTGTCATCAAACCAATAAAGTTTCAATCTTTATTACAACCTCTTCTATTATTTGTTTGGGTGTTGCCAGTTAACGGGTCACGCGAAAAACTAATGCCTTTAATATTTATAGTCTGACAACATTCCGGAGTAACTACCGGCCTTGTATGACGGCTTGTTATACTTAATGGTTCGTGAAGTCGGACCATGAATGAAGGATAAAATGACTAGCGGAGGTGCTATAACGGAAAATCTCCTAAGAAAGTAGGGCGCCAAAATGCGGGTGAGAGGGGGTCGAGGAACGTTACTGTCTTCACCCTTATTTGTCTTCTTTGGACTCAAGCATTTTAGGTTATACCAAAGATCGTTGAAAGACCCGAAACGCCTCGTTTGTTCACTCGTAACTGATCGTTTTAGTCACACCCACCATGCATATTCAACCAAGAAGAAGGTGCATGACCTACCTGCCTTATGGCATCTCCGTCCATCTTTCCTTCCTCCGTGATGCGAATGGACGAAAAATATTTACTTTTCGGACATAATTTTGAATGTATTCGATATATCGATCCATCTGTTTAACGTATTGGAAGTAAGTTTGTGTATCATGCTGCTTTATGTTATCACAGTCGTTAAGACTATATATTATATTGTGTCCTTGGATAGAATTTACGCTTCCTTTTCAGGCGTTTCCTTAGCTAGTATTTTCCTTGAATTTAGGTACTTTATATCAGTGTATGTTGCTACTATGTAAAATTGCTACCTTTTTTGAGATATCGTCTTAGCTATAGAATGTCTATTACTAAAATTAAATCATTGATTTCCAAAAGTTGGAAGAAGCCTGCGTTTAGCGCATAACTTGCATACTTGCTTTAATTATTGCAAAAACTGTGCTCACATTACTGTGTTTTAATTATTGCAAAAATAAAATATTCAAAAACATGGAATGCATACAATGGCTTTGACTAAACTAAAAAATAAACTCGTACTCCGTTACAAAATCCTCACTGAAAGAACCAACGCATTATCCCACCAAAAGGCGAAAACCATTGCTGAAAATCTCAAAATTAAAAATACCATACAACTGTATGAGACGCTGAAACTTTTCAGCAATTAGACCGAAAGCTCTCGGCTTTAAAGTGTTATTAAAACACATCCCACGAGAGTTTGGTCCTCATGAAAATACGAGCTTAATGAAATTATTTTTTGCATGCAAAATGTGGAATTTGAAATTGAAAATGCAATGTGTTAATCAGCTGAAAGAATTCATTTGCTTCGAGCTGGATTATGTTCGTTTTGCTATAGCGTAGAAGAGACGTTTTTTGTATTGGTTTTAATGTTGTGTTTTTCAATAGAATTTACGCCTTTACTGTTAGTTAGTTTCATGTTCTGTAAGTCCGTGAATTAATAAAGCAGACTTACATGCTGATCACTGATCAAAACTTGCGTAAAAAGTCTATTAACAATAGTGATTAAGTATACCCACCTAACTTATGCTATTTCCACCTTAACAATGGTAGAAAATAAGTATTAATTACTTTACACTTCATTCCCACTTCTGATAAAATAACGACTCTATAAAAGTATTCGCAAAGTAATCTACATAGAACTGCCCACATAATATCTTACTTTTGTCCAAATGGAGGGTTGCCACCCCTTACTACGCCATAGTTAATTACCAAATGTTAGATATAGAACATAATCATGGTACTAAAGGTACCAATTTCGACATTACTCAAGGGAACTATTTACATATAATTTTTGCCCAATCATAGAGCACTTAAGAAAATTCGTTGAGTTGATTCCCTTGCGAAAATTATTGCGTTACTTATTTGAATGAAAAAGTTAATATTGGTTAAATTTAGGAAAGTTGATTTGACACCAATCATATAACCACGATTTTTTTATTGCTATTGATTTAATCCGCCTTCAGAATGTTGGTTATTGATAGTAGCAAAAAATACTATGAGAAATTGTATCAAATTAATTTATACCTTTTCGTATGCCACCGTGTTATTTCATTCACTAATCTTAATACCAACCTCATACTACAAAATTTCGTGATATCAAAGAAAATGAGAAAAATAATAAGCTGTGTTTACACAGACGGTGAGACTGTCAGCTGATGTCATAAACACGTTGCAAGCTCAGCGAATCTCAGCATTATACATTACATATACTTTCATTTAGTTCACTGTATATGCTGAAGTTCTAAACTCCTGCAAACATTTATATAATCAGTTTATGCATCGTAATCTTGCAAATGCAAGTGTAAAATATGCTTGTTTGTTAGATTTTCGCGCTCAGAATATGTAGAAATAAGATCTTCTGCAGAATGCTTTTTAATACTGTCTTCGTGAACACATCGATTCTGCGTGGCAAGATTCAATGGTCCTTTCCGACGGCTACTTCATTTTCTGTTGCGATGCACACAACACTTTAAATATGTACCTAACTTATTCTTTTGGAACTCTCATTAAAGTATAAATGCCATCAAAATGTCGATCTATTTTGAAACACCCACTTACGAGAACACTGTTATTTCATGATAGTAGGTACAATAATACCTCAGTCAGCTTGATCAATAAACGAAACTATATCAAAATACCTATCGACAAAAATCACTGACGAAATCAAAGAACCCAACTATCTTCTTATCAATTTCACAATCCAAAACGGACCTAAAAGACTTCACAAAACAGTAACATTATACTATTATCGAATTTCTCTTTCCTCGAAGGGAAATATGTAAAAAAAATATATATAGAGAGAGAGTGATATAAAAAAGATGTTCCATAGCCGTTAGAATAGAACTCATGAATAATTGAGCGGACCATGGAGGCGGACATAAGTCATGAATCGATGACTTACATGTACTAATTTTAGGACAAGGCATAAGGTTCAAAGTACGTATTTCTTTGCTTGAAATAGAACGTTGGGGTGTAATTTATTGAAAGCTCGTTGACTTGTCACCTTTACAGACTTTTATGGCTGAAAGGTTTCAATTATAGATAATGGTATGATTTGACCTGAATGAAGCAATCAAGTGTTGGTTCAATAGTTCCAAGGCTTTCGCTAAGAATATCCTTCGCCGTTTGACTAAAGTGGTCGGTTCATAGAGCAAAAATTTTGTGAATCTAATTCGTTTAAAAGTCGTCACCTACCTCAAACAAATCTCAGAGGTTGGTTCTCCTTGTTACTTCACCCCTCTTTTTTTTGTAGACTCGCTTATCAACTATCTCATTAATAAATTAATTTTCTCTTTTCATGTTGGGAATCTCGTAGCATCAATATTATTTGTATGCTCGTGTTGGTGTAAATTTTTCTTAAAACATTATTGTGAGTTACAACACAATTCCGTGTCGTGATCATTACCTACCCCACAACTCATGCTATTCTCTTTTATCGCTTCACATTTCTACTGTCATCATTTCCAAATCTTCATTTATTCTTTAACTCTTGCCTCATCCATCTTTCACCACTCAAAGTCCCCTGTCCATCCTATTTGTATTCGGATTGCGGGCCGCACGCTGCTCCACAAGATTGGTTATGCGTACTTACAATATTATGTCGACGTTTGTCTGTTGGCGAGCACCACTTCATGTGGTACATTGTTTATTTATGCTTCGTATTGTTCGGGGTGATTTTGATAAGGGATTTTAACGTAATAGTATTGTAAAGAAGAAAAATCTAGCTTTGAAGAGTTTTTTTTGCTTGATCGTGCTCTTAATCAACCTTACTTCAATCAATTCAATGCCTGATCCTGCTCAGCGTGAGAGGAGACCTATGTCCAGCAGTGGGACGATGACGACGAAAAGGCTGTAACAGATCGTGCTCTCAGGAACTACTGCTGGACAGATCATTGTTAGATAGCCCATTGATAAGAAGGCTACTCTGTGCCCAATATTTTTTTTCGAAACACTGATGGTAAGTCAAATTCTTCACTCGACGTAAAAAAAGGTAACTAGACAAGACAATTGTGAATAAACCTGTGTCAGATATAGATAAAATCAGAATTTTCATCAGGCTATTTGCAAATGGCAGCGTCTAAGTTTTAAAGTTGTAATCGAACTGGGGAACGTAAATCCTTGGCAAGCGAATATCTTGGCCAAGAGTGATATTTCTTTCTAGTTCCTATGTATAACATGGATAAAAATATTGTAAAACTTTTAGTCCAAAAATATATTTAATCTTTTAACATTTTATCGCTCTACTTTTTTTGAACAAGTTTGAATCTAAACTCTAAACGAATATTAAGAGATTTTTTTATGTATTTGTACCCGGCTCCGAAGCTCCTGAACCAATTTCAACTAAATATTTCACTGTTAGGTGACATAGGCTATATTTTATCTGTATACGGGGAAAAGTTGCCCCAGGATGCAAGTGAAACCGAGAGAAACAGCTAGGAAATAAACATAAAATATTAAGCAATCCCAGACTGAAAGCGGAAACCAGAAACTCAGTCTGTCATTGAGCCTCAAGGTTACACAAAAAGCTTATTTTGTCATATAACTTGACTATCAAGATAAGCACTAAGTAGTTTTATTATATCCAAACCGTTGTATTTTCCCTTTTCGCCGTATATTGCAATAAGATACCCTATGTTTATTTGTTCAGTACTTATGGACCCTCGCGTGTAAGGGTATATTAACGTTTTTGTATATATGGGAGTTTCTATGAGTTTGTGTTACACTTATACCTAGTGAAACTGAGATGGTATTAGTATGAAAATTGTAATAATCGTCTCATTTTATGAGGTTGAGTGAAGGGCTAATACTCTTGGTAGAATAGTTTCATAATACGTAGTCTTTGCAATATGTATATCAAAAATATGTTTAGGTAAAGTTGCTTATGACTGTCCCTGAAGAGTCAAATCTAACTCTATATCATATTTTACTTAAATACGAGTAAGTTTAGAATAATCTCTCGCTTTTAAAATAATCTAAAAAAAATAAAAACGTTGAATCATTATTTTTCCATACGACCAATGTTCTTTTAGAAATATTTATTTGAAATTGGTCCATATGATGGCAAAAAATGGTATTTGACCCCGACGTGATTTGAACACGCAACCTTCTGATCTGGAGTCAGACGCGCTACCGTTGCGCCACGGAGTCGCTTGGCAAAGCCTCGAAATAAGAGAACAGTTCACACGGACACTTTGAAATGTGAACGAGTGCAACAATGTACACGCGTTTTATCCTACCAAGACTGCATATTTTTAACGAATCCAGAATTAATTTAGATTATTCTAATTATTGGTCAATTGCTAAAAGTTGCTAGAATTGATTTCGTTACTATAACGTGAATATGTAGAAACAACTAGCCAGGTTAGATATCTAATATCAAAAAACGGTATAATATTTTACACTAAAAATATACTCCACTTAACGTATTGGAAATCTAAAAATAACTCAAAACCACTTAGCTTTTTTAACAAATCCCTGACAAAACATTTTCAATTCAACCTGTTACTAACCCCAACACTTCACTACACACACACACACACACACATACAATAAACCTACACACACACACAAAACAAATGAAAACAAACTCCACTCTGCTATCTCAACAAACAGGTGAGATTATAACATCGAATTGTACAATACGCTGTTCATAATATAACTAAGTTGGTATGTTCGTTACGTTTTTATTGTAAAAGGGCTGTACGGTTACAGACGGAATTCGGCATGGTAAATGGTGGGTTGCTTAAAACTGCATGGTTTCTTTTTCGAAAGACTCAAAAGACATTTAGTTTAAAACTATAAATGCGAAAGTTTTTGAGTCTTTATGTATGTTTAAATCACCAAGTATGATCCAATCTTGATCAAAATCATAAGTTATAGCAGCAGAGATTACGTAAGCTACTTTTACTTAAATCCTTAAATTATTTCATATAAGCTACTTAATTTTACTTATCCTAATCGTCATTTTTCAGCTAGCAAACCCACAGTAGGTATAGCTAGTATGTTCATAATAGTATGGAAATCAGTTTACCGTGTCTGGAACAAGTTTATGAATAGTTTCGAATAGAAATAGTGAGAACAGGTGTGACACACTTATTGCAGGGAAAATAATTTGTTAGCACGTTTCGGTCTAGTGGTTTTGGAGCTTTCAGGGTACAAAGAAATAAAAAATCTTCTTAATTATATTTGTATTATAAAGATAAGCTGTCCGAGTTGATAAAAATGAATTTCCCTTCTCCTATTAAGATTAATAACGATTACAAAATTAGGTATCTTCTTTTAATCTCCAAACCAAATTCAATAGACATTTCGTAATTCACAAATCCGCCATCTTGGATTCGGAAGCGGACAAAACGAGGTCATGGTTTATTAAACAAAAACTTAATATTTAAACATTTCTCACTAAACACGGCTTTCGTAAGAATAAGGGCCAAAAGTTTTCTAATTTTGTGCCCCAAAAACTCGTCCATTGCCTGATTAAATAAACAAAAAGGTTTTTTATGTGCTTGTAATGTTTGCAATGAAACTCTTTTGAACTACTTAAAGATTTTAGCGTTTTTGAGCAGATTTATTAAGGCGAAAATGAGTTTATGAGGAACACTTCAGAATGAATTATGAAGGAATTATTTTGCCGTTGTATATTTTTGGGAAGAGCTTGCAACAATTTTTTAATGGAAAAAGGAAAAAATATCTTTACTCCTAATAAGATTCTCATTCATTACAGACTTACTTTTACAATAAATGAGAGTAGTGATAGGTATTTTGAAAAATTTATGGTCAATCTTTTTTGCTCATTTATGTATCTCAAATTATTACATACAAAGGTATTATGAAATTAGTTCTCTCGTCGTGTTAACGTACCTAAAACTAAAAATATACAGAATGTATTTTTATGAGATTTCAACCAATGTAAGTACCTATTCAGGATCATTAGAATGTAGTAAATTACATATGCACCAAATACAGGTATAATAACACCTATTCCCTTAAGCAAACACCCGTATATTGACCAATACCATCATACATCCATTTCGGTGCAACAGACAGTATTGCATGCATTCATTCAAATGTAATAAACCTACAATTGTTGTCGATACGTCAACACTGCGGCTTTCAGATTTCCCTCGACACCAACGTTGGTACTCGTAGTGATTCTATCAACACTGAAATGTAAGGGTTTACTTTAAACTTGAAATAAGGTAAATCATTCGACAATACGGATTCTTGACTAAAATATGCATATATTATAACAAATAACATCCATACCTGAGAAATGTACATTCGTTGTTGACTCTGATTACTGCAACTTTAGCTCAGCTAGAAAGAGAACACAATGAAATTAGCGAAAAATGAGATTGAAATAAGAAATTTGGGAAAATATGCGTCAGACCGACGTAAACTCCACTCGGCCACTCGCACACTGTTTTATCACATATTCCCAAATACCCATAACACAGTTTTAACATACATCATCATTATTTTCCTGCCCTTATCCCATTCTTATTTGTGGTCTCTCTTCTCTTTCCATACTTCTCACAAACAAAAACATCTATTTTTAATTTACATAACACAGTACAATTCCGAGAAAAGCTATTTTCAACCACTAAACAGTCTTACACGGAACTTTGACTTCTACTGAAACATATGTAGGCTATCGGCAATGAACTCAAAGCTTTAGCAATTAATGCTAATTAACGAAGTTTCTCTCCAATATCAAGTCGAATGCAAGTTGCTACAACTTGAGTGTAAGCATGGAGTAAGGAAAATGATCGGAGATGCCATAATGCAGGTAGGTCAGGCGCCTTCTTCTAGGTCAAATACGTACGGTGGGCATGACAAAAACGACCAGTCACGAGTGAACTAACAAGGCCTTGTGGTTTGTCGAGACATCTGTCAACGATTTTTGATATAGCAACAAATGATAGGGTCCAAAGAAGGCGTATAAGGGCGAAGACAGTAACGTTCTTCGTCCCTCGAACACCCGTATTTTGGCGCGTTACTTTCTTAGGCCATTTTCTGATATGGCACCTCTGCTATTCATTTTGTTCTCCATGAGTGTTACGCTTTTCAGTTCGTCGCCAACTTTATGCTATGCAAGTGAGAGAATTCGCACACTGTAGACTAAAAAGTCGACTAACAGTTGGTTGATCCAATGGTTGGCAATTATTTTTTTTAAAGAAAATCTTGATTAATATCAAAGTTTACAGTAAGTCTGATACCGGCTCAATACCTGATCGTTATAATGTGCGTGCTACCATTCATCTTCATACTGATTTATGAACCCAAACAAACTATCGGCCGACTAAAAGTTTGCAGTGTGGTGGTATTTTCAGTTGTAAGTTGGACTTAAGTTTTGTGCAACACTTCTTGAAGTTCTGTTGAGTGCTAAGCCTTTGTGGCTTTTATGAAATGTGTGATACTTTGGATTTTGTTAGTTTCTCTTGTTGGTTGAGTTTGGTTGTTGGTAGATCGTATTTGCATTGCATTTTATGTAAATCTCTCTCTCTCTCTTTTTCCTGTCATGTGCGCTTATCGAGTGAAGAAACCGTTAAAACAATAGATGTTTATTTTTTTAGAAGTATTCAGGCGAAATTACACCGGCGTCTGGCACTGTGATTCGTACAAATATTTTTTCTGATCTACTGGTTGGACTCTAAATCTGTAGTGAAAGCATATATGTATATATCTAGCAAGATACATCGTTCACCATTGAAGGCTTTTGTACCACGTGCCTTAGATTATAGACAGAAGAATTTCTGACTGTACAAAACTTCCTCTTAAAATAAAATCAACAACATAAACATTAAACTCGATATGATGATATGTTGAGAGGCTTCTGAACTTCCTCCGACATCAGGTTACAGGTTTCCCGTGACGTCATAACGTATCGCGACTCAAATTATAGACTTGATGTGTAAGAATTAAATGTTGTTTTGCCAGTACAGAATATAACAGGTTTTTGTTAATCATAAGTTTTGAAATAGTTGTTCTTGATAAGAATTCAATACTTCTTAAGTGTGAATGATCTCTACCAATCTATTCTATTCTATCCAACCTGATGCACTTTCTTCTTTTTTTTCAGTTATTGAGTAGCGTGTTGGTAACAATAGTCTCTGGAACTTGTACAACCATATAAAACCATTCACACAATTCTGCTAATTTTCTAAAGCTACGAATTGCTACGAAATGACTACGAAAGCTAACCTCTAAGTACGCCATATAAAACGTTGTACCCACTTGATTTGTGGTACAATATACAGTTAATATATACAGACTAAGTTTCCTCCCCTCTTCCCCTCCCTTCCCTTATTCCGTACTACGCTGAAAGCAATCGCGGGACTTGTAAACATGGTTGAAATTTTTCATCATAAGTGCTTATCTACTGAAGTTGGGATTACGTTAGTGTATGTGTGTGTGTGCGTGTGTGTGCGTGTGTGTTTGTTTTTGTTTCAGTGCTTATGAGATCAGTGGGACTTTGCTTGGTGAATATTATTAGTGAAATGGGTGTGCCTTTTTGACACATGTACGCGAGTGGTAGTTTTAGCAAAGGAAAAGCGTTTTTGGTTTTAAGTTTTTTTCTTTTTATATATTTCCAGTTAAACTAAATATTCTTGTATTTGTCTATTATATTCTTGATATTTTAGAACATTTCAAATACTGTGTGAATTTGGTAACATAAATCCATAATGCTCAGCTTAGCATTGAACCACATCATTTGTGGTTAAATCACAAACCAACACATTTCTACATTGAAACGCACTAAAAACACTATTTAGATATAATACATAGTTAGTAGGTATTTCAATTTTTAAGTTAAATAAATAACTTTTTAAACCTCAAAAAGACCACAGAGTAAAATAACCTAACAATACAATTAAAAAGAATCCATTCAATAGAACAGCTTATCAAAAGCACATAAGGTTTCAAAAAATGACTTTCACAGAAAAAAACACCAGATTTTTTCGTCTTTTTTGTCTTTTTTTCACACATTTCCAGTCGCCGCCAAAGCGAGGTTAACGCCCGGAAATATTATAGAAACGAGATAAACGGTATTAGAGTGGAGAAGAGAGACTCGAATACCAATGAGTATTCTTATTTTAAGACTGAGATTGTCAACATTATGGGTGCAGGTTATAAGAAGGTAGCATCTTTATTTAGTTAATATATGCGTTGAGATGTGATTTTCTTTGCGTGGATGACACTCCACGTAGTCTAAATGTGATTTGTCGTGAAAGCTCTTTTAATATTTGAGTTTTGGATGCCATTTCAATGTTTCGGATGCTTAATGTAACAATGTCCAGACCCTTATGTTTTGAACCATCAAAAAAGAAAACAATAGAAGTTGCTTAATAATTCATAATTTCTCATTAAGAAACACTGAAAACTATTGACAAGCTTGAAAGGTTTTACAATACTTTTAGAACTATTTTTTTTTGGTAAAATTATTCTATCATCCGAAAACTCCATCAAAACTCGTAATCATATCTTACCATTACTTCAAACTCATACACCATACATCCATGTTATAAAATAACTCATCGCCATTTCACTTCACCATAATCGGCATAAAATCCCATAAACGCAAGTAAATAGCTTTCCATTCTATTAAGCCTGCAACCATGCGATCTGCTAATAAACATGAAGAAAAAACATAAAAAAAACGTGTAATGTAACCTTTAAAAAATAATGGTATTAACCGTTTTTCTGCGAGAAACCCGAAGCTTTGCCAGTAACAACCACTTTATTGGGAACCAACTTTCACGATTGGAACAAGATGTAAAATAGCTGTTAGTTTGAATAGCTATAAGCAATTACATAATTATGTCACTAAATTACAGCATGGCAGGAGTTTTGGCTTCCATTTGCAGGTATTTTGTTGTATGTATTTAGTTCAGTTATTCGGAAACTGAATAGCCTAAACATATTGGGGGATATGTTTAAGGCTGCGCGAAGTTCTCTAATAACGTTTCGCTCATAGAGTTCGGCAATCGTTCTATGTTAGAAAAAAATTGTGTTGTCCACGTAACTGAATTGAGGTGATAGACCGTCGCTCCATGTAAAACACTGGTACTCAGCTGCATATAATTGGACTGAAAGCCGACCCCAGCATAGATGGGAAAAAGCTGACCAGACGATGATCAATTGTCACCGGTAACCGTTTCCTCGAAAAGAGACTACGCAGGTGATTCTGATAAAAACCCTACTTTAAATTCGTTCAAACATTTAATACCTTCAAAAAAAAGACTGCATAACGTATAGATCTATGAACATTCACCATTATTTTTATACTAGCTATGTGATATGGCACGGTTCCGAGCATGCATTCGCAGAAAGCGTAATTTATGTATGAGCTTTGTCCAGGAGTCCACTATCTCTGGAAGTACGCCAATCCCAGAATTGTGTAGAACTTTGATATATTACTTTAGTTTTTAGAACGTTACCGTTCCAGATTTTGTTTAACCTGGATTTGTAGGGGATGTTCAAGGACAGTGAAAAGTTTAAATTAAAATATTTATTGCAAAACATTGGTAATCAATAAAACATTTTTTTTACTATTCCATGTCAAACGCTGTTTCTCAACTGCATAAGACTGCAAGCTGACCCCAACATATGTATTCGGGAGGTAGATGATAATACTATTTTCAAGGCACAAATCATTCGTCAGACTTATTGTGACCTCTAGCTCTTGTCTCAGACTCAAGTTAATTAAATCAGGTCTCCAATTGGTAAGTTTAAAACCAAGGGTTAACTAACCATCTGTTACGCAAAACTTTAGAAAACTCAGTGACGCGATCAAACTGGATTATCTATGCGAAACTTACTTCTATTAATTGAATCAAAAATTCTAAATAGTTGCAAACTCAATTTTAACGAAGTGCACTTAAAATAAAAACCTTTTTTTGCTGTTTTTCTTATTATTACTGTTTTCAGCGTTTTTTTAGAGTTTACGTGTCATTCTTAAAACGACTAGTTGTCAATTGTTTTGTACGATGCAACCTACTATAGTCTGTTTTTTAATCTCGTAGACTAAATTGACACTTGCAAAATGTCAAACTTTCTAATAATTTTGCTAGCTCTGTGGTGCAGTGTTGTTCTTACGATACCGGTTCGTTGAATCGTAACTTTTTACAATAAGTCATCCTGAAATAATGGGCTTATCCTTGATGATTACGCATGGCTTTGCGTGGTCAGATATCCCTGGCAGTTTGTAGCACGTCGTACAGCCATGTGTACGTACGTTAATTTTAAATATAAAACTTTGAATGAATATTAAATTCGTCTATTATAGATAAAAAGTTACGATTCAACGAACCGGTATCGTAAGTACAACACTGCACCACAGAGCTAGCAAAATTATTAGAAAGTTTGACATTTTGCAAGTGTCAATTTAGTCTACGAGATTAAAAAACAGACTATAGTATGAAAACGTTAGGCCCTTTTCACATGCACATAGTATGAGCTACATAGAGAGCTTTCACAAGGCACAGCGACTTTCACATACAATTCGACTGTATACTGCACGACTGCCATGCTATAACTGCAGGTATGTGAAAAGTGCCTTAGGGTTTGTCGCTGCAAAGACTGTTCAAGAACCATCTATTACTTAGCTATCGGCAGCCATTTCCTTCTTGGGTATAATAATTTGAAAATATTTTCTACAGTGTACTGTTCTCAAGTATCGGTCACTAAAGACTTCGCTAAAATCAAAATGTATGAACAGAAAACTATTGTTGATGCGCGACAAACCTGGTGACTTGAGACTGACAAAATTATTTGGTGTTCTACCGTAACTTAACATAAAGTATCAGTTGTAGTTAATCAGTCTAGATTAACTGCAACCAAAATAACACCCAAAAACACAGACCTCTAATAATGAACGTCCGTTTCCCCGACTTCGACACCGACAGAACACACGATATCCGCACGATATAAACTGAAAGCCGTGACATCTGGCAACACGCCACAGTGGATACAGTGACGTTTGCGCTGTTGTACTGCTGAATTTGTGACCTTGGGATCTTAAAAGAAAAGAGAAAGAGTAAATAAAAGTATATTTAGAAAAAGTTATAGAAATGTACACAGGGGATATTTGAGGGTTAGCTTATTCTGAGCTTTGCAGTGAATTAAAGAATAAAGGAGTAAATAAAATACTCGTAAATAAATCGAAAACATCCAACGACCATTTATAGCTGAGTATCGTATAGGCAAAATTAGCCGGCACTGTGTGGTGCAAAGAAAGTACAATTGCGCAATTACCCATTTGCGCAAGCACATATTATTCACTGCGACCAAAATGTGCGCCAACAATTTTGGTGAAATGTCGCTGTAACATCTACTCTTATAACGTAACGTAACGTACTCTTATAATGTAACGTGGCTCTCAAGACAGCAAAAGAGCCTGAACTCAGCAATCCTTTACAAGCCTTTACACATGCCATATTCCGAAGATATTTTTTTGCAAATTCATTCGAAAAGTATGCCAAATGCCTAAGAAGCTAAGATGGCGATTTTCCACGCACTTTAACATAAAGGTCACGAATTTACTAGACTATTATACTACATACTTAATGTTGCAGTCTATATAACCTTTATTGCAAGTGTATAGAGTTCATTTTTGTGTGGGTGTAGGGAGGAATAAGTTGGTTGTTCCGTAACATTTGTTTGAAACAACGAGTGAACTCGAATTCAGCGGATGTATTGAAAATAATGTATCAAGTTATTTGTTTCATGAAGTGATGAAATACAGACTGATTCGCTGGTGGAAACAATAAGCTAGTGAATAGCGATGTCTGTATTATTGTCTTTGTGTAAAACAATTTGATTTTGAATTGTGTCTGAAGTGAAATACTGTTGTTTTTTATCGCAATGGGGTGCAATTTACATGATCGGCTATATTGTGTTTTATTAGGAGTCATCAGTGCTTTAACTGGAGAATCAATTTTAATAAAAAACCCCCGACCCAAAAAAAGTACGCAATAATTAAGACAAAAGGTTAAACACGCTAAACCCTATAAAAAGCAAAAAATAACTTTTAACACTACGTAAACTAAATTTTGACGTGTCGGGGGACCGCTTTTTACCTTCATAAATACTTACATAAATCAAATGATACCTACCTAATTACAACATTTGTTTAAAAAAAAAAACACGTATCTAAAGTAATGAATTAGAGCGGTCCCCCGACACGACAAAATTTAGTTTACGTAGTGTTAAAAGTTATTTTTTGCTTTTTATAGGGTTTAGCGTGTTTAACCTTTTGTCTTAATTATTGCGTACTTTTTTTGGGTCGGGGGTTTTTTTAAATTTATAATTTAATTTTTTTGCTTTTTATAGGGTTTACTTTTTTTGGGTCGGGGGTTTTTTTAAATTTATAATTTAATTTTATTTCATGCTTTTTAAAGGAGCTCCTTAATTTTTCCTTCTTTAATTTCATTTATTTTATCTTAAGATGGGGTCGCTATATGCGATCTCGGCCAAAGGAAGCTGTTTAATAATCCTCATGACAAACTGGCTCGATTGGGAAACAATAAAGACCTTTGGACATTCTAGATTTTCAGCAAAAATATAAATCGGTTTATCCGTTTCATTCCGGTATTCCAGGGTTTCATCCGCCATATCCCATTTCCAGCATCAGGTTCTCGTCAATCAGAAACATGAAGAGAACTCGTCAAGACAAATTCAACGAGCCCAAACTCGATGGGTTTACTAAAAGGCAGTTCAGGGTTACGTCTCCTACCTTCGTGCCCTAACAGCAGACCAGCTCAGTGGTTCCAAAAGACTTTAGTGTTTCAAATTTCAGATCCCACATATGCTTGCAAGTAAACTGAGCGTGTAACATTCCTATCATATCTAGCAAACGAGCTGATGACCTTGAAGACCTGAACCGATTTCCACCAAACATAGCTAAGAACACTCCCGACTGGCATACCTTTTAAACAAAAAAAACCGCATTACAATCGGATCATCCGTTTGGGAGCTACGATGCCACATACACACACACACACACACACACACACACAGACACGTCAAACTTATAACACCCCGTCGTTTTTGCGTCGGGGGTTAAAAAATGAAACTGAAGTTATCGTTTCGGTGTATTATAAAGTTTACTTGGAGATGTGATCACAGAAATGGGTAATTTTAATTGCTTGAATATTAGATGTACATTGAAGTACATACATGACAATATGTAAAATTACCGGTTATATTTCACTAAGCATATTAAATTCAATATTTGCACTAAGTAAACTTTATTCTTACTTTCATAAATCTGTTCATAACACACAAGAAGACGCAATAAATTAGCAAACCAACAATATATCGGGAAAAACTCCTAACAATACTTGAACCAGCTAATATATTACTAAGGTACGCGTGGTAGCGAATAGGCAAAATTCTACTAAATCAAACTGTGACCTCTGGAGTGACGATAGGCACCTATCGGGATCATAATGAGTTATAGTTGGGACGTGTGACAAAATATGGACCTGGTTTTCTTCAAATATAGGTCTGAGAACCTATATTTTTGCTGGAAGGAAACCTTTAGGTATTAGTATTACTTTTATTTTATGTTTTAGCGTAAAATATTAGTGACTAGCAATTCCTCGCGGTTCCACCCGCATCCCTAGGCAACTACTTTTCGCAATGTGTCCTTTGTCAGTCTTTGAAATATCTGTATAGAAAATGTCGTTTACAGAAAAAGGGTTACTTTCACATTAATGATATTAAGAAAAGAAATTCAATGCAGGGAAGTGCGGAATCTACATACATTTTGGTATTTCATGTCAAGTATCATGAATCGCAATAAAGATTTCGAATTTTCTTGAAAAAATCTTGTCTAAGTATACTTCAAGAAAATATTTTATTACATTGATAAACATATTGTAAGAAATACAAGCCAGCTTTACTTATACCTAGCTATAGCTAGCTTTAATATTCCAAAAAATACCTACATTATTCTATTCCCGCAAATATAAAATTACTTTTCTTTGACTACCAAAGCGCTGAATGCGTAATTGTGAAGTCATAGTATGCAGAATTTCTATGAAATAAAATATATAATTGGATGAGCCAACTGCACAAAGAGAGTAGTAATAATTTAAGTACGCATACTGCACATTGAATAGGTTCACAAAACGTTTTTAATTTCTATGAAAGTCTTTGAGATTTTCTTTTGATTTCTCTCGCCTCATTATCTTTCTAAGATTATGAATGCATTGTACTTAAAGAACGTCATTAGAATATTTTTTAATTAGCTGACTTATTCAATCAAAAATGTTGTAGTTATTGTTAGGTACACTATAATGTATTTCTAAAAACAGATTTTAAAAAGTATATTTTCTCCATCTTACCTTTATTTTTGTATCTTGAGAATAAAAGATGACAGATTTTTGTACAGACCTGAAAAAGAAAAAAAAAACATCAACATATTTGGATGATTGTTGCTCAAAAACTACTGCACTGATTTGGATAATTTACAATAACAATACAACTAATAAATCAGCATTCTATAAAGCCAATTTGAAATCCTGTATTTCCCACATTATGCGCACAAAATCGCTTCCAATTCCTAGTACGAAATAAACCAAATAGGAGTGTGTTCTACCCTCCAAAATTGCATTTAAAACTGTCCCACAGAATGTAAGCCGTTGTTGTTCAATAGTCGAATAATTTGATGTGGCCTCAACGACCCATTTATATTCGTTCCTGTTGAAAAACAACCAAACTGTTCAGGCTACACTGTTGGACTTTCATTTCTCGCTCAGCTAATTTCATTGCGTGTTTCTTTTGCTGTTATTCGATAAATATGTTGCTGTTTTCTATAATCCCATAAAAATGCCTATTAAAGACACCTTACAGTCTTTTTACACTGGCAGATTTTTCGCTTTGTCGGACGATGACGCTCCGTTTTTACGTCCGAAAAATCCGCCAGTGTGAAAATGCTGTAAGAGTCCCATGACAAACATGAGGTATCATTTCAATCTATAATAGGAATTTAAGTGGCAACGCTTAACCATCTGTACATAGAGCATTAAAAGGATTATACGTAGATGGTGGCAGATACAACAATTTCAATGAATAACAAACACTAATTTTTTTTTATTTCATTTCTCGCTCAGCTTACAGCCGAACCTCATCCTAACATCTGAACCTAGATAGTGATTTTAAAATGAACTGGAATGGAAAATGGATTTTTTACGCATCACGCCTTTGTGCGGAACCAGATTTTTTTTAAAATCGTATTTACTACCGCGTCTATGTAAAAAATGGAACGGAGATTAATTGATATTGCAGTAGAGTGAGAATTTATGGCCTCCATGGACCATCGTGGATAGGACATAGACCACTTTTTATAGGACAAGGTTAAAATAGAGGATGTTGGGATTTATGGGAATCTAGTCAGTGATATTGATTGAAGCATTTTTTTTTTGTTGGGTTGTAGGTACAAAAGTTTTGTTTGGTCTATGGTTTTTGTGTCATATAGACTAATTTTCAATTTTTCCAGAAGTCAAGAATCAAATACTTATAAGAATTATTTAAGCTAAGCTACGAATTTTACCTACTTTTATTGGCAAATGATAATAATTATTAACTGAAAGCAAATTAGCGAATAATTTTCATTCAATACTTTTACCACAGCATCCGTACAGCAATATGATAGAAAAAATACAAAAAAAAACGCAATTTTGATACAGTACAATATTTTTTTGTTTTATAAAATCTAAAAACACTTGTAAAGGATAAAATTATTCAGTGGCGGCCTTCACAGAAACTTATTTCGGATATAAAATTACGAAAACAAAGAGATTTCCATAACGAAAGCCGAGTGTTGGATTTCTACACAATCCTTTTTCTGTTACTACGGAATTTTTAATAACTTCGCCAATCGCTATTGTTTTTAAAAAGATTTTTTCAATTTACCAACGGAAGAGTTTTTGTTACGAATTTAGGAATAACGTATTTTCTGATGAGAGCGTTTTGAAAAATAATATTAGGTAGCACAGGTTTTTGCTGTACGTAAAATTAATTTTGATACTTCGATGCTTAGAGAATTTAACTAACTGGAGAGGCCATTGGCGTGCCTTCCCTTCTGTCTAAATTACGAGGGACCGCTCACGCTCGTCTATACCTACATGTGTGTGCGTCATTTTTATGCTCATGTTAGTCAATTTTGACGTGTGGGTGTGTAATGATGTGGTCAATAATACATAAGAGAGCGTTTGTTGTGCTGAGCTATTTTTCACAAAGTGCTGGCGGTTCCTGTTGGTTAAATGTTCTAAGCAGTAATATGTACTGAAATTCATTCTGTGAATGTTTTATTTTCATTGAAAATAAAAGGCAGCTGTGTTAAAATGTCACATTTTATTTTTGTTATGATTGGATTTCAAACGGTTACTTTCATTTTGCATTATTGCTTTTATAAACAGATGGTGAATGATTCAATATATTTATTTTTAAACTGCTGTGAAGTTTTGATTACTAAATGATCACAACATAATGTTTTTAACTTTAAAAAGAAACGGGAATAATCCTAAAAATATTTTGTTTTATAACAAATACTTTTTTGCAGCGAACATATCATTGGATCCCGCCTTCAAAAATACGTACCTATAGGAAGTCATTTTTTTTATAATTCGCTATAGTATAATATCTAGACAAAACAATGTACTCTAAAACACACCCATTTATGTAAATGTTCGATCAATTCAAACAACTACATACAAACAAACATACCCATTATTAGTTTAAGACACAGGTGTGTTGAAGTAGCAAATACTACCTTCCGTGATATACTCACTGTTTGTATTAAATCAAATTGTTGCTAAAGTTTGGCCAATGTTATGAAACTAGTTGTATCGCAGGGACTCACTTTATCCGTCTCTCTTCATTTCAAATTAATTACATAAAATAATAACTAAAAACCGATTTTAATAATGTACCTAAAACCTAAGTCCTAATTCTGTCAAATATTATGCTGAACAGCATCAAAATCGGTTCTGCCAAACTTGATTTAATAACGCACAAACATTATGTACGGGTCAACCTCAGAACCCTCTTTTTTGAAGCTGGTTTAAAATATTGAAGTTTTTTACGGTTAAATATTTCTACCGTCACT
Source organism: Helicoverpa zea x Helicoverpa armigera (assembly GCA_033682625.1). Taxonomy (NCBI): domain Eukaryota; kingdom Metazoa; phylum Arthropoda; class Insecta; order Lepidoptera; family Noctuidae; genus Helicoverpa; species Helicoverpa zea x Helicoverpa armigera. The sequence goes on from JAWIIS010000045.1 coordinate 9,640,497, forward strand.
TAGTTTCAAAACGAACAATTGTTCCATTTCTACGTAACTTACTAAAACATTGGTTTATACACAAGGAAATAAAGTATCATATATCTTCCCGATTTTACTCTAAGCTATGTAACAAGATAGCTAAATAAAATTCTGTCTGTCTGTGGTTTAACCTTCAAAATGAAGAGAAAATATTACGTTTCATTGCCACGGTAAGAGCATTTTTTATCAATGGGTTATTGTTTGTGTGTTTTCTCTATGGTAATCTAATCGGCGCCATTGATGTTTGGCGTCACAATAAGCTCATTTGTTTTTGACAGTAACTGCCAAATCGATGTACCTAACTGTCAATTATGCAATCAAAAGTTAATGGTTAGTTTACTTGATATAATTCTATTAGAAAAACAATATTGGGAGTAATTATTATAGCATTCATTTATATCTAATTAAATATATTAAAACTGAACAGTTGGTTTAATCGCGTTAGATGGACCATATCGAGGAAAGCTAAAGGCTATTTTTATACGAATGCACGGAGTCATCATATCACGAGACACGAGTAAAGTAGTTAAGGAACAAAATTATGAGTAGAAAACAATAACAGATGTTTTGCTCCAAAAAGAATATTAAAAATTCTTGTAGGTCTGCTTTTAGGTAATAATTCGATATCATTCATCAGTTCGAGGCAGAAATTGGCAAAAACAATAGCATTAGAATCTAGGACGACTGAATTTGTAATAAAAATGGCGACGTTGCCACGGCGATAAATCATTTGATATTCGTCCTGGAAGATTAAATTTCTGGACAACGTCTGTTAGACTGAGAAATGTTATGTAAAAGTAATGTGTTTTTTAATGTGGGTTATTTTTATAGTTTCATAAACTTTTGATTTTATTTTTTAATAACAGTACCTAAAGCTATCGTAAAATGAATATATCAGGGGACTCCGATACAACAGGCAATTTTTGGGAGTTCAAATAAAATCAAATCATATATTTTCCAACTCGTACTTGACCGGATTTTGTACACATTTATTATTATGATAAAAATAACTATTTAAATATGTATAGATGAATTCCTTAAAAAAGTAACAACAATGAAAAAGGAAGTACAGTGACATCGAGGAACAAAACAAATGTTATATTTACGTTTAATTACACGAAGTGTATGTAATGTTAACCTTCGAATTTTACACATTTCTTCCGTAATTTTTGTTCTACATCGCATAAGCTTTCGACATCATTGTTCAGAATTCTTGCTTGGTAAAGCTGTATTTACAATGAATAAATGAGCGGTACTGTAGACTGCTCATCAGTGGTGACTGTCATGCACCTTAACTCAATAAAAATAAGTACGACTTTCCTATAAAACTGTTACCACTGACCTGAAGTTGACTGTACAGTCAACAACAACAGTTCCTACTGATGTGCAGTCTACCGTACCTATTAGTATTATTTTTTCATTTCTTATTCCCACAAGATGTAATTTAAATTATAAAGGCACACAATAAAATATGCATTGATATTTTTAGTCAGAATAAATTCTGAATTTATATTTTAAAATCTGGCAGTCAATAAACAAATTTTGTTTTACAAAATTCACGCTTCGATTCCTTCGCAGGTGTTGCAAAGGCTGCAGGTAGAAAAAACATTTTATAATTATTTTTTTTTACAAAAAATACTGTGAGAACATTTAAACTAGGTATTTCCCGCAAGTTGGGAACTACACTTCACAGATCCTTAAGTAGCTTATAATAGTCTTCTTCGATGAAAGCTGCCTAACACTAAAGTAGTTTCTCAATCGCACTTGTAGAGTTTTCCATCTATTAAAGAAACTCTTCACCTATATATTTACTTTTATAATATTTTAACTTGCAGTTTTCCTGTTACTTTACCCGCGTCTCATGGAACTTCCGTTCTATCCGTTACTAGGTAAAATATAGCCTATGTTACTTTTTTTTTTATCGATTCAGTAGTTTCAGAGCTTTTATTAGTATTATATTAGCATAGATAAGCAACATATTTAAAATATTTTCTTTGTTACTCTGTATATACCCTAATACATGCAATTTTACCGAAATTCTTTCCGCGTTACCATCCTATCGTTAAAGATCATTGTTTTAAATTTTTGCCAAGTAATGGTGGATGCTTGGGTCTAAAATGTTAGGCTTAACACGAGCATGTGTCAAAAATGTTAAGAATGTAACCCTAATGTGTCGGGCCTCTATCTCACTTAGGAAAGGATGGACATTTTAATTTAAGTTTTTTTTGTTTTTATTTTGATGATATAAAACCATTTCATAACAGTTGTGCTATCTAAGTTAAGATATTCAAATCCAACCGGAAGAGGTTCTCAATTTGACCGTGTACGTGTTTTTGACGATTTAAAGATAGCAAATTGATTCATTAAATAAAATCGCAAATATCCAAAAAAAAAATAACAGCCCAATACGCCGGATTTACTTATATCACTTGACGATATGATGTCAGACAGAGAAGTATGACAAAAGGAAGACATGCTGCGCCAACCATAAATTAAATTACGATAAGAACATTCCATATTAACAAAATATCTGAATCAGGTAATGATAAAACCAAACTCCTTACTTCGTTACATCTACTGAAATTCCCAAAATGTCAATGAAAAACAACTTTATAACAACTTAGCAGTCATTAAAACTCCAAAATAAACGATTTGGGTGATTGGTCCTTTTAAATTAAATTAAACTGATTTTAACAGTCCGTTAGGGCTCTATGAAAACAAATTAGATGGCCCCTTTAAATAGGCCGCTAATTTGTTAGGCCTTTATTGGTTTACTTACTAATTATGTGGAACTAAATTATACTCTGGGTTTATAAATATAAGGTAGATTTAAGATGTTTAGCGTATCAAATGAAATCAATGTTTAGACCTCCTAATTTTCATATAAGTGTGTCCATCGTCTGACCCCAACATTTTAATGAATGCATTGTGAAGTAAAAACTTACCTACTTCTTCTGAATTTATGAATGATTGCTATGTATTGCTACCACAATTGATAATTTAGCAATGGTAATTAATCAACATCAAATGCTTTCGTTATTTCAGGGGTCTCCCATACAAAAAAAACTGCTTTTTTGGCCGTTTCATAGTTCCATGACGCGCTTGGCAGCCCATTTTCTTTCACATTCAAAACCCCCACCTCTATTTAGATCCATTCCACGGACCCAATAAATAATCACTATGCATTTAATAAATGAATATTGATGGCACAAAAGCTACCCGCTGCATCAGACATCTTTGAAAGCCAAATGATTTATGACCATCCTAACTGAATGGTCAAGAATTGATACCTAAATAATTAGTGTCAGTAACAATCAGATGACCCTTCTCAAAATACAAGATTAATTATTATAAAGGCTTATAACTTATAATGTTGTAACGATCCTCTTAGCTAAGAGGTATTTTGAAAGGAGAAAATGTTGAGATCGGTTTACAGTCTATTTAGTAAGAGCTCTATGCAAGACGTGTAAAGATAGGCTAATGATTAGTTTGTATTCATTTACGTCATGTTTTAGTGAAATATGACAATGTAATAAATATTTAATTCAGTTCTTTCGTTAATTTCGTATGTCTTCTTATCAGTATCTGCGCAAATGCTTGTGCACTATGTACGCCGCCGTAGCCGATGGTCGGCTAGGAGGACAATCATCGTCATCATTATGTCTTATCTCAAAAAAGCTGTTGAGCTATACTGGTGTGTGTAAATAAACATGCACATTATCTTTGCATGCGTAAACTCAGAAGCGCTCAGCAGTGGTCGAGTCGCCGAGATGCCACATATAAGCATGGCCCACCTGCTTTCACCTGATAAAACATCTGTACTGAAAAACATAACGTAAGTACTTATCCTCATCCTGTCCTTCGTTTTTGTCCTTATTATCACTAGCGAAAATTCGAAGACTTCATAGAATTTTCTCAGCAACGTTTTTACACCTCACCATAAAAAAGCAACAATGTACCACCACACTTCCTTTCAAAGCATTTACTGCCTTTTGCAACAAAAAAAAATATCACGAAACCGATTTCACCTTCTCTTCCATTTTCTAAAAACTTATACAGGTATATTTTCCATCAAAAATTGGCCTTTAACCCTGCGTCTGCTACCACAAATTTGTATTCATCACGTGAGGGTCCGACCACGGAGCTTGGCTGGCAGATTGGGTCTATTATACCCCAACAATATCCAACGTTCTTCGGTAAAATTCAATGTTGGGAGGGTTAAAAAAGGGTTTTCTTGAAAGGTTTGATTCAGTTCGTGTTTGAGTTGAAATGTTGGTTTTATGGTCGTATGTTTCATGTGAGGTTTGTGATCTTAGTGGCTTTTGTTTTTAAAAGAATCGTGAGAATCTCTTTCAAATTCTATTTATTTATTAATCTAGACTGAGTGCTTTACTAGACTTGCTGTATAATAGTCCTCACCTTGTCTTTAAAAGGAAGAGTAATCTATGCTAATATTATAAATCTGTTGAGACTGTTTAATTGAACGCACTAATTCTAGGAAATTGACTTGAATTTTATTTCAGTTTGATAGCCATTTATGGAGAAATGCTACTTAAAGGCTACTTTTTATACGAGTTTCCAAAGTATAGTAATCCAAAACTGTACTTTTGTACACACACTCATTCCTTCCCAATAAAAATAGAAGCATAAAATAACTACATAATACGTGGTCCTACACACATCGCTAGACAAACAATAGTCCGATAAAGCACTTACAATCGGAACATAAACCGAGGGTAGTCGTAATAAAACATTGTTTAGTGTCCGCCGCAGCTATAAAGTGCACATACATTACATATCGATTACATTGCGTACGTTTCACCTGAGTAGTTTGTAAGTAGGTAGATCATAATTTATCATACGTGAAGCTTTTTTGCTTTTATAAAAGAATTTTGTTTAGGTAATTTGAATGAAAAATCTGATTCAATGGCCTTCCCATATTACTGCTTTAATTTTAACATTAAAATCGTGTATAATCTATCAAAATATGCATAGACCTCTATTACTACTTCACACAAAACCTCCAAGTTTAGCTATAATACGAGCTACTTCTTAACAGGCTAGTGCCTCCAAGAGACGAGTACCTAATTTAATAAGTACGGAGAAAAGCCAGTTTGTCGCAAAGGTATGTCAGGAAAACTGCCTAAAAACCGTAATATTTTCTATAACCATCTCAAGTACTAATGAAAAGGACACAAAGTTAAGTACCCGTAAACCGCTTGATCAGTTTCCAATATATTTCCAAAACCAATGGTCATTGGATCCGCTGTAAACAGACTATACGAATAAATAAATTGATACAATTCAGAATGTATCGAATGCTTAGAGCTTTTAACCAACTGGAAGTGCCATAAGCACAAATCTTTATACGGACAAGTCTCCCAATTTTGCTAATTAAAGCACCGCAATAAATTGTGATGGATCTGTAGATCATTCATGCAGTGCGATCATATTGTTTCGCAAATGAAAAAAAATACAAATATAAAAATCGTAAACTTGACGCACATGTGATGTAAGTACGGTAGACTGCACATCAGTGGTAACTGTCATGCACCTTAACTCAATAGTAATAAGCGCGATTTTCCTATAAAACTGTTACCACTGACCTGAAGTTGACTGTACATGTAGCCTCAATACATGTTGCTATGGCAGAGATGAAGACACGGCATTGGTGTCTCATCATCAGCCCTTTCTATCGTTCCGCTGCTGGGCACAGGCCTCCTCCCACACAGAGATAGATTGAGCCTTAATCACCACGTTTGCTCAATGCGGGTTGGTTGGCGTCTCTTGTTGGTTGAATTCTCTAAGTTCAAATGTTACCAGTTTCAATCTGGCTCAAATTCTGGCGAATGTCCAGCTCTCGTCCCGAAATGGTACCAAACTGTAAACTCAAACAACTTTGTCATGATCCTGGATAGTTCCCGTTTTCTATTCTGTGTGAAACTTAATATTATAAATGCGAAAGGAACTCAGTTTGTCCGTCTGTATGTTGGGTCTTCACACCAAAACTACTGAACCGATTTGAATGGGTTCACTGATAGTCTAGCTATGGCCTGAGAGAGCAAGCATTATTTGGATGCAAAGCAAAAAATATTGTGCCCAGGGCGCTTTGGAACGAAGGGCGCTGAAACCTTTAAACATGTTTTTAAACTTTTGTGAAGCCTATACATTCAGTACTACATTATGCAGGTGCGGGAAGTAATTCCCACAGAACGAAAGTGAAACTGCAGTATTTATTTATTTTATTTTTTTTTTTTATTTACACAACCTTACATCTACCCTTACAGGACTTGCCTAATGCGGCAGATGGGTTCTTATTAATTTATTCTAAACTAAACCAAAAAACACATACATAACAAATCAATACAATACAAACACATACATCATAAATCAACATATACAAACTTAACTCGATTCGTAGCTTACCACCCTATAAGCGACTACAGTGAAGTCATTCAGCGAGCACGTAAATAAATCCAGCCGGTTGGCGTGCGAACGGCGCGCGTCAGCGGCGCTCGCTGCAGCAGGTTGGTGCGCGCGTATTTATCTGCGTAGGTATTAACAAATACCTGACAAACTCTAAAGAAGCATTTCTTCTTCACCCAACGAGGCATTGATCCAAGATGTTTTCAATAAATTGTTAAGCTAGCACAATTTACGATCCGTATTACAGTAAACAGACTTACTTACAAGTGCCAAGAATGCCTTCAAACCACATTTGGCATGACTTTGTGGGTTAAATTGATAAAATGTAGACATTAAAATATAGTGACGTGATGGTACAGCAGTTTATCTTATACGCTGACCCACATTTCTGTTGCATTGTGATATATTTCTTTTCTAAGAAAATAAAAGGAAAATAGAATATATAGAAGATCAATTTCAAAAATAGTACCCATATTGTTTTTTACTAACGCACTGTGGTTTAATAACTTATCGTAAGACGAAAAATTATACATAATTAAAAAACAAGCCCTTTAAAAAGGATTAGTTTTTTTTGCTGTATAATTTTGTATATGCCTTAATGAAAATACTTAATTTTTAAGAGGCAGCTTAGTACCAATGTTCTACATGGAGTGACTGCTTATTTGACCTGGGTAACCCGATACCCCCTGGTAAGACTGATGCCACACTGACTGACTGGCTTCTGACTACCCATAACGATTGCAAAGGGTGTCATTTGTATTTTTTTTTTTCACTAAAACAACATTCGTTTTACTTACTACGTTATCACTAGGTATACAACACAGTTACATAACCAAAGCCCAGTCTTAGTTACTCAGTGACATAATATTGTCTTAAATCAGCAATTCGCTGGTGCCATTTAGCCAAGCCGTATGGCAGAGCTTTGTATGCAAATCGCGGGAACAGATACATTCACAATGTACTTACATGATAGAGTAACATTGTGCTTGCCTGCAGCCAATTTGGGTCAGCCAAATTTTTTTTATTGGAATTTATGAATTAATATTTCTTCTTTTTAATTAGAAAATTCCGAAACATCAATAAATGTTAAAAAAAACAATCAGTCTTAATTAGATAATTTGTTTTTGTTGTGTTAGTGTTAGAGTTATAGCCACCGACCAAATCAGGTATAATTAAAAAAAAATGGTACCTTAAGAAACAGGGTACAAAAATACAACATACATGTGTGAATTTTTTCCTAACATCAAACTCGGAAACATAACCACATTTTACCATAACAGAAAAGTTAACAAACTATAGATTAAGGTATTCTACAACACCAATATTACTCAACAACACTCTAATAAGTTTGTAACAAAATTAAGCGTAGTACACAATTTTGGATAGCCTGTAAATCCTGAAAGTTTCAGGAGCGAAAGTTTCTAAATAACAATGTGTTTATTTATTCGTCCATTACGAAGTATTTGAAGTGTATCAAGTTTAGAATTTTTCTCCTGAGCATTATCATTATTATATTGAAAATATATTTAGGTTGCGTCACGTTGTGATACGTCATTATTTTTTTTATTATATCTACGAATTATGGTAAAAAACTACTTTTTACCTGAATGTAAATGATAAATGACTGTGAGATTTAAAGTTTATTCCTCTATTCAAGAAACGCGTTTTTTTACAAAAACAACAACTTTCTATTTAAAACTACTTACACTAACGAATAACTAATTTTGCCGTGATGATGGAGTTATCACAACAAATTCTTAAAACGCACTAATTGAAATTTCATTACACATACTTGCAAGTGAAATGGGTCCTTCGACATTGCCAGAGTTCCTAATTGAGGCAGTTCAAAGTTGCTCACAATGTGAGAGGACTCGTGTCTTAGTTTACACTGCACTTGTCTGACTTTCGGTCTTATAATGTGAAATCCTATTACAGAGTGTCATATTAGTTGCAAGTTAGTGTGTAAGTTGTAATTAATTTGACGACGTTTGTATTGAAATTGTGAATCTGTAAGTTAGTTGGAACTGTGAAATTCTTCGAATTTTACTTTTAATATTTAAAAAAAAAAAAAAACAAAAAAAGGGCAAATAGGTACAGGAGTAATTAGCAAAATAATTTGAACAAAGAATATTATCTAATACATTAGTTTTAAGATAAAAATCTTATTTAGGATAGAAGTAAGGGCTGCGGGATTATTCATGCCAGTTACCGCGAGAACATGGTGGGTTTTGATCAGTACGAGTCTGGCATCCTTCACGCTGCACCTACAAAACCTCTTTTTATCGAAATCTGTGACGTAACATCAGTATGTTTCATCTCAAGGTACAGCCGAACATTCTTTTATTTCGTCGGTAAACTTGTTAAATATTCCAATTTGAAATTCGTGCCGTTCGAGATGGTTTCTCGAAGTCTAATACGAAATTTGGATGCGATCCAGAAGTCTTGAGACAAAGTTTTGGCACGACTACTCGTAGCATTTTGTAATAAATATAAGATCTGAAGTCTATGTCTAAATCTTTGTATTTTCATCTGTATTGGTTGCATTGGTTTTTGGTGAATTCTGATAAATAATTTAAAAAATTATATCTGAACTTAAAAATATTTTTTTAGTAATGTATTGTTTACTAAAAAAAATATTTAAAGTCCATTTTGCTTCTTGTAGATAAATCAGTTTGTTCAGGAGAAACTATAACTCTTAAAGTTAAAGCTATGGGGGTTAACACAACATTGGAAATACCTACTTTTTTACTTAAAAAGTTTGGGTAAATGTGGAGTCATTGTTTACAAAAGAAAAAGACTGAGAACTGAGGAGTCACTAGTTTTTAGACTTAATTAAGTACATTAATAATAGTGCAGTTCTTACATTAACATTTTTCGAATAGTCATCCGTACGTGTAATATTGGAAGCTAAAAATATTCAAATGAAAAAATTTTAAAATATGAGGTAAACAATGTAACGGCCATTTTGAAAAAAAAAATTAAGTACTCTAACTAATGATTTGTTACTATGGCTTTGTCTTTCTGTCAGCAATCCACCTTGCCTACCCTTATTGGAAACAAACTGAGACTCAGTTCTAACTAATAAGTAGTGAACTAACTGGGTCACGATCGGTTAGCGCAGATGCAGAGTTAACTAGTGCATACCACTGAACTTGCGGATTAATTGATCACTTTTAGTTTTAACCTAAGCGATAGTGTATTGAAAATTATTGAAGAATTCACTTATAAGAAAGATGAAACCACGGATGCTTTCACAATAAAACTTTTTTACAAAAAATATAATTAATACGACTTCAATAATGTACCTAAACAATTTAAAAAATTTCTCCTTTTTTGAAGTCGGTTAAAAAGGGATCCGCTCAGAAGCGTTTCATTATGCTTTCCTCAGAACACAACGTGGTGATGCTTGTTACTTTTTCATGAAAAAACTTCTGAACTCACATTGACTCAACGTCTTATAGATGGTAACAGCTGGAAGTACATAGTTATCATTTAATTTAATTATTTAAAAATCTCCATCCATTATCAGAGGCTTACCCATCGAAATATAATAGTGTAGTTGCAAGTACTTCACTGTAAGTTCTACAGATTACATAGCGGAGACCAGACCTGTGGTTTCTTTCTACGCAACCACAAAAGAGACCCCATTTTGAAAAAAAGGAGCACAAAAACACGGTCAAATTCCTCCATGACCCAATTCTTTTGTACACTAAAAACATTAATTAGAAAAATAATAAACGAAGCGTTACTATTAAGAAACTTCATCTTACAAAGTTTTGCTTTGCTATTGGTTATGAATATATGGAATTGGATTTAAGCCAAAGTTTTATAGAACCTATTAGTAGAACTTACAATGTATTGAAAATTATTGCATCATTTAATCATTCAATTAGGAAATTTGTAGTTTTTATCTTCCTAAAAACTTATATCATTTGGTCTGCTATTAGAAATCTTACGATTTTTTTTTCATTCTCTAAATGGGATAACATTTCCTTAAGGTAAAGTAAATATGTATAATTAAACCTGTGTATAATGCACAGCTATAAATATTAAATACACGTTATATTTACCTACGAAAAATTAATTAATATTAATATTTCCGGCTGACCTTTACACATAATGATATTAGAATGCTTTTAGAATAATGATATCTTTTCTAATTTATTTAATGAAATAAGTAACGATCTTGAAACATAGATTCAAACATTTTGGCACCCACACACTTTGGCACCCAAAGTTTATGCAGGTTTAGTTGTCATTAGATGGACATGTATGTTTGTTGGGGTATGTAACATCACTACGTAAACCACTGATGACGATAACTTGACCAGACAGTCACATGCGAATGACGAGTTGAGTAACTGTGTGACAATGCGCCAACGAGTGAGAACGCGTTATTCACTCTTGGGCTACCTGACATTAATGAGTAAACGCCGATTTGCTGCCTGCGACCATTTTTAACAGCGGTAATATGCAAAGGTACACTTGACTATAATAAATAAAAAATCTACTATAAGCTTGTGCTGTACTGACAAAACACAACTGCCAACTAAGCAAGCCAATGTGTACCCAGCCTGAGTCTTGGCTAACTTTCCTTCCTAAGATGAAGTTATAAATTGCGGCTTTTGATAACTGGTAATACGGCTGCCGTCCTCTTTATTACAATAACTCAGAAACGAGTTATGAATACAGACTTATCTTACAACAAAGATAGGACCAGAACTTTATGGGGTTTAGTTGCCAAAATAAAGACCTTGAAAAACTCTGTTGGACACAAAACCAAGTTAATTGGTTTCGGAGTCCAAAAATACAATTTTGCTTTTCTTTTCAGGGAAATGCATACATTTGTCAAAAGGCTAGAGTTTTGCCAAGTAGGTTGGGGTCAGCTGCTTTTGCTCTGGATTTCATTTATTGACTTAAAGTGATGGCTGTGACCTCGAAGTAGTGAAAATTCTAAATCTATGGTTATACCAGCCTTCTAAGGTTGGTACTGCTGCCAATACTTTAAAATTCTCGTCACAATTCGAGAACATTTCTGAAGCACTCAATATTTTCGATAATCGTCTCTGTTAGATGGAAGTTGGGTGTCAAACAACAAAAGCCGATCTTGGATGTCTAATTAATTATTGGGCCGATTTAATTCGATAAATAAATTACTAATATTTTTTAGAAATAAAGAAAAAAGATCTTATATTTTTATATTATATTTTTAAAGCTCGATCAATCATAGTTTGACCACCGTGTCCAGTGATATGTGAAGATTAGACTCTTTTTAGTTTTCCTCATTCCGTGGAAACTACATCGCAAACGGATAAAAAGTGACCTGGCTCGATAAATGCGAATATATTTAACACGAATAAACTATATTATCAAATCGTGCCTCGGAATGCGCATGAAATCGCGGGCAAAGGTTAGTTATTTTATAAGAGCAGCTTTTTTTCATAATAATGTCTATAATGTCTGGACACATTTTCACACACGGTCGGTTAGCCCCATGGTAAGTTATTAATTAACTTGTGTTATGGGTGCTAACACAACTGATAAACTACATATAGCTATATATATACATATTGATAAATACATATTGTAACACCCAGACCACGGCCAACAAACATGCTCATCACACACATGTCGACCGAACCGGGAATCGAACCCGGGACCCCAGGTTCGGCAGTCCGGCATGGTGACCATTGCGCCATCGAGGTCGTCAAAACATGTATCCCATTTCGCAACAAAGACTGTAGTAATGGGTGACATCCTAATATAAAGACATTGCTTGGCTCGGTACATGAAACGGGTAATCGTTTATATCGTCGATCGATAGACTAAGAGTCCTTCCCAATATTCTGTCTATCCTCGAATCTGCTTACTGTCGATAGACTTTTGACACTAGACCCATACAAGTACCCCACTGGGGCCCAGTAGGGCCAAGGCCTGCCGGGGCTGCGGAATTGTTCGAAAGAGTTACCGCAGCCCTGGTACATAAAAGGCCTATGAAGAACACGACGGTGTTTAGTCAGTAAGAGTCTGACACTCCATCACCGCTGCTAACCCACAGCGGGATCATTTGATGATTTTTGGAGTGGTTAAAAAAAAACATACAAGTAGTGACAGGCCTATCTCTAGTAAGCGAAATAATAGATGGATAGAGTATTGGGTTCAGCTGTAAGCATACAGAATACGAATGACCTAATAAAGGAATAATATTGCTTTGAGTAATATATTGTTATATTACTCCATAAAAGTATGGCTTACTAAGCTCATATTATAGACAAGCGTATTGGTAGGATGTGTTATAGATTTATTTGAAGCTATTCCAAATAAAAAATAGAAAAATACTAGATTAGTATTAGTTATAGACGAACTATGGCTTATCTCGTGTGAATTACATATTTCGCGCACCTGGATAATGTAAGCCATGTAAATCCTTTTTATGTTAATAGATATGTACACAGAGTTTTTCAAATCGAACTCTTGTAGTACTTTTCAGCTTTATAATATTACATAGTTTGTATAAGATCAAATATGTTTCATGCCAGTATGCTAACATTCTTTAGCGTATCAAACCACAGACAAAACCAAGCATAGCCATAAATCTCTGTCCAAATCACTATTAAAATCGACTTTCGCCAGATGAAAATATTCGCAAAATGCTCGTAAGACCTGCCCGATAAATCCTTGGTATCCCCGGCTTTTCCTTTCACAGAATCTTGTTAGAATATGTTTTCTTCCTAGAGCATTTAACTAGCTGGAAGCGCCATGAACATCTATGCTAAAAAAGGCTGCCGAATTACGTGCAAGGTAAAACAGGGCAACAAATAGTGATAGCTTACTCGTGATTTTTAGCCGACTTCCCAAAAAGGGGGTTCTCAATTCAGATGTTTGTATTTTTTTTATTACATGATGTTACGCACGAAATGAAAAAAAATACAAAAGCAGGTATAAACTTCATGGACACACGCACATGAGAATGACCGGCGGTCTCGTTACATAGAGGAGAAGGTATGGTAATGGTGTCTCCAGTACTTTAAATGTTCTAAGATTATCTTATATTTTGTAAGCGTGGAATATTCTAGACTGAAAATTTAAGGAAAATGGGGAAGTGCTTAATTACTGTCCGAAAAATGTTGGTTTAAATTTTGGCTGTTTCTTGTACAAAATTACGTCACTATGATTTTAAGGGACTTTATATACCATAGCTATATGTAAAACGACTGTCATTGTAAAGTGGATGTGTCATGTGGAGGGTAAGAATCATAATAATAAAGAAGTGCTGGCCTTGGACCCTGTCTAACCTGTCGACCCTTGGACAGCTATTTTTTATATTTTGAAATGTTTTTTTTTTATTATTTTTATAATCGAATATTTAAAAATATAAATAATATGTTTTAAGATAAATAACAAAAACAAAGAAGTGCTGGAACCATCATCTGCATAGCTTTTCCTTAACTATAATTCATTGGGGTCGACTACCAGACTTAAGTAGACTTTGCTGATTACAAGTGATGGAGCGAATGACTATCTGACCTTCACACACGGACGGTTATCCGTTGTTGTCACACTTACTCTTTTTAGTATTCAGACTCCCAGACAAAGTCAGATAGGCAGTCGCTCCATGTAATCACTGATATTCAGGTTTCATTGTTTGACTTCAAGCGAACCCCAACATAGTTGGGAAAAGGTGATGATGCGTTATTTGGTAAGTTTGCAGCGAGCGGCTTTACAGGAAAACCTTACATTCTGATTTAGTATGCCACACATTGCAGTCTCATAAATCTTTTGTGACTTCAGCAGTATGTGAAAGATATATTAGTTCCTATATTTTGCTCATTCATTCGCCCGTGTATATCAATTTCTTGGGGCAAATGTGGGTATGTTGATGTGTCTTTAAAGAACCACCTATCTCTGTGGTAAATTTTACCCGAATTGGTTCTGCTGTTTTTACATAAAATTGTAAGAAACTACTAATTAAAGCATGATACTTATAACCAGGACATCTTAAATATATTTTGTTTAGAATAAACCTAATGATATGTATGTAACAACACTGACCAGCCTTTCCTTTAAATGTTATATATTCTTTATTATGCTGTCAGTGCGTTTAACGAATTCACTTTATTAGTTAACCTTAAATAAATCATATTGCATTCATCTTCGTTGCTTGTTTTCAATCAAAAATAATTGCTTTCCATTTAAAACGAATAAGCAAATAAAATATTGCAGGCTGCAATATATCCGAACACATTACCACTGTATGTGATTCGGGTCAGACTCATAATAATTAAAATCCATTTATATGGTACCAAATGACTCCTCCCGCTGTGGGTTAGCGGGGTGAGGAATCTTCGTATCAGGCTCTTACTGACTAAAACCCACCAAGCCCTTTATGTACCAGGGCCGCGGTAACTCTTTCGAACAATCCCGCAGCCCCGGCAGGCCTTGGCCCTGCTCGGCCCCGCTGATTTATATGGTACCTGCCTCCTTTGTCTAACTGTCGAAAACGCGTCTGATGTGCATGAAATCTATAGTTCGATTCCTGGGTTGGGTCGAAATCACTTTATGGTTTAAGAAACTTAAATTCCTTTTTGGGACACTGGGGCAGTCAAAAGGCTTTGTCTACCTAACTTCAGCTTAGAACCATTACGTATGGTAAGTTGGTATCTAATATCTATATTCGTTCCTTTTATGAAAAGGTTTCTTTAAAAGGTTTATTGTGAATTGTGATATAAATAATACAGTGACACAGTTGAAACGAAAATCAGTTCTTAAATAGAACTATTGTGTTCAGCTAGCTAAAAGTTTAAATAAATATAGTTAAATACTATTGTCTAACCAGCATCTAGACAATAGAATTACATTGAAAAGATTATTGACTCAACCAATAAATAATCTTATTTTGTTTCACGTGAAATATATAATGATAGCTCTTGTTGAACAATTTTGTATTATTTAATACATTAAATAAATAGTAGGTATCATATTATTAGTTAGTGAGAAAAAGACTCTTATTTTATAAAATTATGATCAACTTGTTCAATACCGAAAAGTTTTAATGAACTCGTACGCGACGTGTATCAAAATTAACTCTTTCAATGCTGAAAGCTCCTTAATTACAGATATTTAAAATATGTACTTATCGAATAATCTGCCTATCTTTTCCTTTACTGGCTGCAACTGAGTACCAGTATTTTAAATCTCTCTTCCTGTCTGCCTATCTGACCTCTTCAACCAAGTTACCCCGGCAACCAAATACCCCTTGATAAAAACATCAAAACATCTATCAATACTTACCACTAGACTAAAATCATTAAAAACCCACCTTCATAAGTAAACGCCTTGACGTAAAGAGTCAACATTACTTAAAACTTATTATTTCTCACAACACAAACACTTTGACGTGGAAATGTTATGACGTGGAAGTCCATTCAATTATCCTTAATGGCTCCCTTGGATCGGGAGCCCCTTGGATCACGGGGCTGGTGGATAAATAGCCATCCTCATCGATATAGCACGTTAGTGACTGCTTGTCATGTCTCAAGTTTGTAGGGGACAGTAGTTAAACAAGTATTTAATTGGTAAACGTAAGGTGATGTGTGTTTGGGATTTTAGAACTGAAAGGCTACCTAAACACATATTTCCAGGTATAAAAGTAATACATATTATAACCTATTAGACAGACATATTGTGTTGCTGGGGAGTTTGTTAGGCACTTCTTCCCAGCAAGAACATAAAGAAAGTGGTGAAGACGGGCATTTTGGGAGCTGTCTTTTGTTTTTGACGTTCGAAAAGTGCTGATTTATCGACCTAATAAACATTTTTGAGTTTGAGTTCAAATATTTGAAAATATCAATTTAATGTCTTCGGAATAAAAGCGATCTTTTAAGTTATATAAGTTATATAATAACTAAGCAGCTTTATTTCAGTAAACGTTTTTAACTTATAACTTAGCTCTTAACTTAGCCTGTATAAAGTCGAGTTTTCAATGCAAAAAATCTTTTTATCTCAGTAACTAATTCCACATGGCATATTCCTATTGCATCCCATAAGCCATTACACTTAGCTAGCAGAATTCCCATGCAATTAGAGAAAATGGCTGAAAGCCAGCTCACACGGAGAACTTGAGACCTGCTTATCATTAGTACTAATAAGAGGCGTAAGATTAAATGAGTCTATGGTGGAAAAGTTGTTGTTATTTTATGACAAAAATAACTTTTAATACGGTTATGTTATACCATGTAATTATTATAAAATGTTCTTTTCTCTGCATCTGTCTTTGTTAGAAGATTACTATGCGGATTTTCAAGCGGTTTTCATGAATGACTTGAGTGTTATGTTAAGAAGAATCAAGTTGACAATTCTGACGTAACTGGTGCAACAAATTATTATGTGATGCTTTCAAAATTAAATTATGATATTTTGACAATCTCTCAAATACACACAAAAAAACATTAAGTACATATGTCTGAAAGCCTTCATCTCTGCGCAAACTTGTGCCTTGTGTCAGCCTTTTCCCAAGCTATCCTGGTGTTCTTGGCTTCCAGTCTAGCCGGACCAAGGTATACTCCACATAAACTTTCTCATTCTTGCTATGTGTCCCACACATATAAGTGGTGAGGTTAGCTTTCCTAATCCTTCTTTTCCACTTCGCTCCTTCTGTGACAGCACTCCTTCATAATTTTCGCTACCTTCAACCTGGAATTTAAAGTTGCAAATCTATCTATCTATCAAAACTATCTCCACATAAACTAACACGCTATAATGTATTCAGAACATATCTGCTTCTAACTGATACACCCAGTTCTTAGTACTTTGATTGAAGTTAGAGCTTACGACTGATAGATTCAAATTAGATTTACTGTGTACCTGTTCTGTTGTAGTTTGTGTCAGTATGTTGCCTTGTCTCTTGAAGTATGAATTTAATGAATATTAAATACAAGAATAACGCGATGTTAAATAAGGATTTAAATTAAATGAAATCATACATCATTAGGATGACAATAAGCACTTATTGAACGTCGAAAAAGTAGGTATACCAAGACAGCCCCCAAAACGCCCGTCCTCCAAAACTTCGTATATGTTATTGCTGTGAAGAAAACTCCCTAGCAACTGTCATGTCAACACAATAAATAGAAATGAAATAACTATGCATCCTGACAAACATGAAAAAAGTTTTCTATACCGAAAATAGCAACACATTTCTATCTGTCAAAAAGACATACAAATATGTAGCAGTAATGTATCGTATATGAACTCATATTTTCACCAGTCTAACCAAGGGGTATTGGGTTGCCCGGACTGGGTTGAGGAGGTCAGATAGGCAGTCGCTTCTTGTAAAGCATTGGTACTCAGGTGAATCTGGTTAGACTGGAAGCCGACCCCAACATGGTTGGGAAAAAGGCTCGGAGGATGACGATTTTCACACGGTACCAGTATCAACACATTATATTCATCGTAACAGAATCCGGAAAAACTCGAAAACTATTCACAGACACTTCATTTTTACAATTCCTAGCTTTCTTTCTCAGTAATATTACGAACACAGGTCTGAATAGCTTCAACATACCTACCTAGATTAACTTGAATCGCCAACACAATGGATTCTTAGTGAAAGATATTTCTTATTGAAGATTTTTTTAGATCAGTAAGACTTGAGAATATGATTTGATTGTGCTTGTATACCTCTAGAGTTATATTGCTGTTAAAATTCTTCTTCTTATCGAGTGGGTTTTAATCACCTAACAAGTCATCCAAGAGAGTCTTCTCAAATCCGCCTGACGGCCTCTGACGTGGAATAATAAGAAAGACTGCTACAGAGTGGTATTTGGGGATTCTGGCTTTACAACTGACTATAAATTCAGTTACCGATAATCTGAATTATTCTTGTGTATTAAAATTTCCGATAATTATAATTTACCTTAAATACTTGCAGGATTTCATAATTAATTTCAGGAATTGAAAACCAACCACAAAACTTTTAACCAATTACACTTACATATGCCTGGTTTGATCGCATTAACATAACTAAGTATTTCTAACCAACTTCAAAAAAAGAGAATCTCAGTTTAACCTGTATGTAGGTATGTTTGTGCGCGACTATTTCACGGTTGGCTGAAACGGTTTTGATATGGTATTCAGACTTAGGCAAAGATTTTTGGTATATTTATTGAAGCCAGTTTAATTTCTTTGTTGCAAGGTAACAAAACAAAATCCAAATAACTTGCATTTATCAAAATGTCATACTAAACTCATATTCGTCCGAATTTTAATTAAAATACTGCATAGCTGTGTAATCAAAGCTGTATTTGCCGCAAAACACTTCATTGAGTCGAAACGACGTACAAAATGGAACGTTTTTGTCTACTACAGTTTTATTGTTATGTGTTCACCGATTGCGCTGTCTGACTATTTGTACCTACTGGTTATTTTGGTTTCGTGTGGTACTGGCTGTTTTTCTGATGTGTAATATTGGCTGTTTCGGATGGCACGTTAAACTGTTGGTCCCGGCTGTCATTGAACATCCTTGGCAGTCGTTACGGGTAGTATGAAGCCAGTCTAACCAAGGGGTATTGGGTTGCCCGGGTAACTGGGTTGAGGAGGTCAAATGGGCAGTCGCTCTTTGTATAACAATGGTACTCTGCTCAATCCGGTTAGACTGGAAGCCGACCTCAGCATAGTTGGGAAAAGGCTCGGAAGATGATAATGATGTAATACTGGCTGTTTTCTGCGATTTTGCTTTTAAATTGAAGTATCAACTGTAAGCAACCACAAATGTTTCAAGTATTTCTTATGTGGATCAAATCAGCAAACATTTGGTTACTAACTTCCAACGGTTTTATACCGAGGAAATTTTTCACACATAGATAAAAATTTCCCTGTATGTTATCCTGAAATAAAAGTTATATTTCTTCTAAGTTTCATCAAAATTATACATTTAACGATTTAAAATAGTTTAACGTGAACGAGTGACAAAATCATGTCGTGTGTGGAATATCTATGTCGAAAGCACATAAAATTACGAGCGAGTCTATTTTTGTCTATTACATGTTTCAAAAATAATTATGATAAATGCTTATAATTGTAATACCTACTTACATTTTTCTGCTTACTTATCAACAAATGACATCACTTTCAATTTAATTTAAAGGAATAAGTGACATTCTATAAATTGATACCAGCGTAGCTGACACATTCAAACAATGGACACTCAATATATCTCATGTCCAAACCACAACCACGAAAATCTCCATACAGTTTCAATAAACTGAAAATCAAAGTAATTGTAACACCGCTGTATCAGTAAATAAAGGTAACCATTATCCGATTAACCGGGAATCAATCAACCACTCTCGTCCATGGAGAACTAAATGACTAGCGGAGGTGTCATAATGTAATATCTCCTAAGAAACCGGCGTGATAACATGCAGGTGTTCGGGGGACTAGGAACGTTACTAGCTCCGCTCCTACACGCCTTCTATGGAACCCGCCAAAATAAAATTGCCAATCAATCAAGACCATTTTCTGTGTACTTCATAATTAGCGTAATGTTTGGTATGATGACGTTATGTAATGTACTGTCAGCTATGAAGCTACCTCTCGTAAATAAATAAATAAGACCAATCCATGACAGATTGGTTTTGATTTGACAAGAAATGCTCGCCTCGTTAGTTCTAGTAACTGATCACGGCTACCGTCACTTTGACCTACAAGATGGTACCTGACCTACCTTCCTTATGGCATCTCCGCTCTTTCCTTTCTCTTTGTTCTTGTCAAACAGATGCATATCAAACAATTGATGGAGAGAAGTGCTAATATGGAGATGTGTGCTAATGTGTTCGACTGCGTAAATGGGTGCTGATTAATTATCTTAGTGGTGCAATGATAATGAAGAGTAATTTTGTTACATGACGTTATTTTAGAATTATGAATATTATGATAGCTGTAGTGTAGTAAGCAAATACGGAGCCTCAAGAAAGTGAGACTGGTTTGTCCCAACTGTCATTTAGACATGTCCGAAAATCGGTTTGGACTTTCAACGTCAGGTTCAAACTTAATTTAAGAACAGCATAAAGTTCGAAGAAATAGAGTATTCTCGATAAATGACCCAGATATGAAATACGGTTTTTTAATCTCGGGCAATGTTGTTATTAGCTCACAAATAAATGTATCAAATTCACACAACTTATAAATATGCGTACCATTGTTAGAAAAGTTAAAACACTTTCTTTAATTTGGAAAACCACTTGAACCTCTCAACCAGTCCATCAAAACCTTGACAAATCTACGAAAAAGCACAAAAAAAAATCCTATCCCGCATAAGTGGCAGATTCCACAAAATATGATCTACCATTGACAAGGATGAGTTGACACGAGACATTTTCTGGGCCACTGAACTAAAACGTTGTCTTTCACCGCTTCACATAATTTGCCTGAAAGCCACAGAGTACGCTATGATCGCTGACAATTTTACATAAGAAATGTCTTCATGTATGTCACTTAAGACTGTCATTTGTTGAGATAACATGGTGAGAGTCCACTAAATTGTAAACGTGTGATTGTTCGCGAACAAAAAATGAGTCCACTGCTAGCTGCAGCCAATTTCTTTATTATAATTCCACCGTTAAAATAAGTACGTAAATTGTCTAAATACAACCGTTTACGAATTCAAAGTAAACAGTTGTTTCACAAAAAACTGATGCTTATTTTGTCGGTGTAAATGGGCCTGTGTAGGCTAAAAGAAACATTTGTGTACACCACAGTGCTGCACACTGGTGGAATCACGCTTTTAGAGTAATATGGATTTATATTTAGCAAATTACTTTTGGTAAAAGGATTTGAGTCCGAAGATTAGGGAGCTCGATTTTCAAATGTTTTTGTAAGGGCTGTATGTCAAGTAAAGAGTGAATTGACTTCTTACGACACATATCAATAGCCTGTCTTTCTCTTAATTTGCAGAGATAAAATTTTGATTTTAGCCCCATGCAAGTTTTGCCTTCCTGACATCCTCAGTCAGATAGACAGTTGCTCTATGTAAAATACTGGTACTCAGCTGCATCCAGTTAGACTGGAAGCCGACCCCAACATATTTGGGAAAAGGTTAGGCAGATGACAAGTTTTCCCTACCTCTAGCAAAACAAATGTATCCTCTATATAAAAAGGATCTACACAGTGAAACTGTCCCAACTAATTAATTATAGCATAATTAAGCCGGTGTTGTGTTAAGTGGTCTATAATTTGACGGCAACCACAAACCGCACCGACAGACACATGTAACCACAGATAACCGAACCAATACAACAGGACACTGTGTTACACAATAGTTAGAATTCATGTATGTAACTCGATAGCAATGTGACATGAAATTGTGTGATATATTTGCAAAACTTTCTAATTAAATACTTTTAAAATGATTATGGTCCAGATACATAACAAAATAGACCCCCTTCCCCCCATTTGTTTTGATTGTAGCTCTCTCACATGGGAACTAGTTCACGCATCCAGATACAAAGTAGCCTAAATTTCACAATAAATTGGTTATCTATAACTGAAATAAGTTTTCAAATCGGTGCAGCAGTTCCTGAGGTTATTGCGTTCAATCAAACGAAACTCTTCAACTTTATAAGTTTGAGTATAAAATGTTTCTGCAGCTTTTTTAATTAGTACAAAATGATGCTATAAATCCACAATTCAATGCAGTTTCTCAGAATCATTACCCGTTCCACATTATTTCAACAGTATTCTGTCCTTCAAAACCACATCAATTAGGTATCTTCAGGTAACTCCTTAACGAGGGATGGATCCCTTGTTACAATCGTACCAGGAATTGAGTTATGACTTCATGAAGTACTGGGTATTATAATATTGTTTCAATGCCACCAGGAGTTTGCGTTTGAACCTGTAGAAAATTGGGGCACCCATTTAAGAAAGTATTAGGGGGGTTTTAGCCAAAAATATAGGGCAATCGTATACTACAGAGTTAATTTTCAGTTGGATGTAGGCTCGATGAATTATTGACAGTTTATTTTGAAGGTGATCGTGAATCCAATGAAACTTATAAGTGGCCTGATACTGGCCGAACCTGATCGCTGTAATGTGCGCACTATCATTCATATCTCCATACAGATTTTTGTGGGCCCGATCGGCCAACATATTTGCAGTGTGCTCATTTGAACAATTCAGTTCTATGGAAATACGTAAAAAAAGTGTTACATAATAAACGAGTTGCGTGAATTGTAAGAATTAGAGGTCAAAGAAATATCTTCTGCGCCTTACAAGACAAGTATAGCTCTCAAATGAGCCATAATCTCCAATGTTGCATTATAAAACATTTTGCATATTCTCCATACATTTATCAAGCGAAACATTTAATAGTTTTTTCTACCCACATTATGGAAACGAGGGGATCCAAACAAAATAACTTTAAATGGATTTTTTATGACGCAAAAGTTTTTGGGTCCCTATACTTTATTTATTGACAGTGTGTGCTTTTGGCATTATAAGGGCACTAAAGCTTTTTAAGGTTGTAATAAAAATGACGAAATATTTACTTAATTTTGTATTAAGAAAGCGGAAAAATATGGTGACTGGTAAATGGTGAACAAGTATAGGCCAAAACTACTGATTATATACTCAAACCAACGGTGTTGATGGAAATAGACTTTTGATATTATTAACAAAAAGAACGAACACAAAACGTCTGTTTAACTTTTTTTATAGCAATACCGCCAAAGTTTAGAAATATATTTGATACTATTTTATTTCGTGTTTTATATAAAGTAAAAAAAAAACAATGGCGGTCCATGAAAAAACTGTCCACAAAGGTAGAGGTTTTATACTTTTTCCCCAAAAATTTCAGCTGATGTATCCATACGAAGATAACAGAACGATAAAAAAGGTGAATTTGAATAAACTTTTTACAGTACAGCTGTCGTTTACTGCAGTCGTAAAACATCGGACAGACCTCGGAGGAAGTAAAGAAATGCAGAGATGCCATAAGGAGTCACACACATAAGAGCACATACTCGTAAGAGGAGTACATGAGAGAGTACATAAGAGGAGTTACTAAGTTACTAAGGAGAGAGTACATAAGAGAAGTATATGAGAGAGTACATAAGAGAAGTATATGAGAGAGTACATAAGAGGAGTTCATAAGGGGAGTACATAAGACATTATATAAGAGGAGTACATAAGAGAGTACATAAGAGAGTTCATAAGATATTATATAAGGGGAGAACATGAGAGTGTGCATAAGAGATTACATTAGAGAGTACATTAGAGAAGTTAGCTGGCTATGGAAGCTAGTAACGTTCCTTGTCCCCCTAAAATCCGCATTTTGGACACGCTACTTTCTTAAGAGATTTTGCATTATGACATATCCGCAAGTCTTTTGGTCTTCATGGGACAGTCACACGAATATGGACGGTGAAGCATTTACTGCCTCAGTAGCCTTCCGAATTGAAAAACAAAAAATAATTCCGATTATATTTATAGCGAACTGTTTTATGTAACATGCTGTTTTATTTTTACAAGGACGACCTTGATGGAGCAATGGGTACCATGCCGGACTGTCCTGAGGTCCCGGGTTCGATTCCCGGTTCGGTCGACATTTGTGTGATGAGCATGCTTGTTGGCCGTGGTCTGGGTGTTACAATATGTATTTATGCATATGTAGTAGTTTATAAGTTGTGTTAGCACCCATAACACAAGTTAATTAATAACTTACCGTGGGGCTATATAATAAAAAAAGGTAGAAATACTTACAGAATACTTATGTGTTATTCTAATTGGAAAGGTCAAAAAGCATCTTAGTCTAGATTAACCTTTTCCTAACTGAGTTTGAGTCGGATCCTAGTTACCCCGGATGTAGCTAAGTTCCAGTATTCTTGATTGTGAGTACCTATTTGACTCTCATGCGAAAACGAAATTCAGAACGCATTTCTTCATCATTTTTAATGCCAATCTGATAAATGTGTCAGGTGAATATGTAAGTAATTCCATGCTTTCTTAACAAAGAATCTGAATTCAGAAAGCCACACCCTCTGTTGGAGACCCTTAGGGCCTGTACGCACTGTCGACTAGTGACTGAGTCGCCAGCGACTGTGACTTTCATTACTTTAAATAAGGTGTTACGCACTTGGTATTGCACTGGTTGCCTATGTTTCGGTCGCCGACGTCTAGTCGACAGTGCGTAATAGCCCTAATGCTCTATTAATACATGTCGCCTGAATACAGTGTGTCAGTTAATACCTGCTGTCAATCAGATGCATTCTGTGGCCTACTTGTGTGCGTTTGACAAGCTGAGGCTTATCAGTTAAATTGATTATCAATTGATGTTTTCGTAGCACGCGTAAAGGTTATAAGATATATGTATTTAGCCTGCTATCTTGTTGGTAATTTTGACGTTTACACCTACTGTTACTGTGTGATGTCATTGGCGAAGACATAATTTTCAAGCAATTCCTGAGATTAGTGCATCCAAGCAAACCAACCAACCTTAAATACATGTTAAATTATTGCAAAGCTGGTAATTTAATCATCTTTAGGTCACACATCTCTCTTACAAATTCCGGATCATCTCAATAAAACGTACCTGCCTACTACCTACCTACATAAACTAAACGCCCTCAAATCATCTTATAAAAATCTATCCGAATCAATAAAACAGTACCCAAAATTCATTACTTACCTCACCAGTAATATTGACATCACCAGTTCTTACCAATTTCTGAGGTAATCCCTACATTAACTACAAGCACTTGAGTTTTACAACATAAATTCGAGGTATAACTGTAAACCTCGCGATTGCTACGAAGCTTAGAGTACTTAACCAACAGGAGATGTCTTCAGCAGAAATATCTATGCGAAGAAGTTCGCTTAATATGCGATGGGCTATGCAACGCATGCAACGAATAGTGATACCTCACTCATGCAATTTTAGATCACGTAGTCACAAACGACAAAATTGACAAACACAAGCATGAACTTGATGTATCAAACAACACGTAAGTATATCAATCCAAGTTCACCGGCAACATAAACGTAAATTTTTCTCACAACAACTATTTACTTCGAAGCTGGACGTGAAAATCTATAGTAAAGAGTTGATTTCAGGAAACTGACGTTTATATTGTCAGTGAACGTTAGCTTAAGAGGCGCGCTCACCTTTAGCAGAGAGGCAGGCACGGCAATATCCTCTCCAGTTGGTTCTATTATCTAAATTCTGAGGTCGTATTACAATCCATTTTACGAGTACACCTGCCCACGGTATGTAAATCGGAGAAATTAGAGGTGTCTCGAAGTTCAGATTTTGTGAGACACTGTCGATTACTAGGTACCGAGAAAATGGAAATTGCTGGGTGTGTTTTTCGTGGAAACGTTTCTAAGCAAACGAAATTTTCTTAAGTAGGTTCCACTTTTTTAAATGTTAAAAATAAACTTACGTCTTTATAGACATTTGACTGCTTTCCTGGAACAAATAAGTAAGAGTTTAGAGAGGTATATCCCCATAGTCCTTTATTAATACAGAGTAAAGTTAATCGAAGTTTCTTGGTGTAGTTTTAATTCGTGTTTATTAATAAGAATCTTATGATTAAACTAACTAAAAATACTACTCTGTATGTGTTACAAAAGATATCCAACTTTTTTTCTCTTCATAGTATAAATATAGGTATATATACGGTAACCGTTCCAAACCATTGTAATAGCTACAAGACGGAACGGTTCTAATAGTATTAGGTACACGGTCCTTCATGTTACACAGTAACCATGGCAACGGCTTAAAGTGGCTTGCCATGTTCACGCAAGACTGGTTTACTAGAGAGAGCTGTATTATTCAAGTCTTGTAGGATAAAGGGGAAAATGATCTAGAATATACTCGATCGCAGTAGATGCAAATGGGTCTTAACAGGTCAGAAATAGTTACTGGCTTTATTTGGGAACTAGAAGTAATATCATCATCATCATCTCAGCCATAGGACGTCCACTGCTGAACATAGGCCTCCCCCTTAGATCTCCACAGATACCTGTTGGAGGCGACCTGCATCCAGCGTCTTCCTGCGACCTTTAATAAGAAGTAATATCTCAAGACTATTTTAGAAGCTAAAATTTCAAGAAAATGATTGGTATTCCACATTTCTTGCTTAACTTAGCTCATCTCATAATGTAAACATACCCTAGGTCTAATATTAATTAAGCTAATGCCGGTAAGTGTAGCATTGGCCTGATTAAATTGTTTTAAGGCCTTCATTACAATATACATATATATATGGTATGTAGGTATAACGAACTTTCAATAAACTACAATACTTTTAGAAGATCCTCAAATGGGTTCAGTTTTATTTTGGAACATAAAATAAATAGTAAAGTAATATAGTAAGTAGTATTTATCTAGAAATGAAAAAAAAAATAACGTTCATCGAGGTGAAATAACGTAAAACTGAGATATTTTATTGAATAGAATATTTCTTTCTTTTACGTTTTATAAAATAACAGACAACCTAATTGAATGTTGATAATAAACTATAAGAATTCCAAATAAAGGTATTTAGTAGTTATTTTAGGTACTAAATACAAAAAGTAAGTCGGACACTAGCACACTCCAAGCTTCGATTCACTTTTGCATATAAGACAATGTATGTTGACCGTGTGTGATTACAGATATTATAAGCTCTCACCATTAAATATAATAAAATAAAACATAACAACAAAAAAGCAATTTCTAACCCCAGCTGAAAACCCTAAATCCCACAAATTCCTAGTTAATCAACATTAATTTCATGCCTGGATTTCTTGTGGACCCAAAACTCCTACAACAGGACACTTCATTTTATTCTCCCAACCCTGACTAGCTCACAAAAGCATATTTATTTAAATTTAATCACTTATTCCAAGTCTCGGCTTGAGGACAACAAAGAATGGGATTATTCACTGCTCGCCAAAACATAAAATTACAAGCATTATTCATTCTAACTTGGTAATGAAGGGGATCCTTCAAAAGTTTTCATTAATGAAACGGGGCGGCCAATAAGGAAAGAACTGGGTGACAACTTATTATTAATGCAGTAACGAGGCAGAGTAGGAAAGTCAGTTGATTAAAATCTGGTTCGATATTTTGCGGGATATTTTTTGCGGCCGATCATTGCTAAGCAATAGTCACACAGCTTGGCGAGGTCGGTCCGTGGTTGAGTGACTGTCTTATCATGACGAATCTTCCATGTTTCGTAAGGTACATTAAACTGTGGATTCTGGTTGAATCTTTACACATCTTTGACAATCAGAAAGTCTGAAGACCAGTATTACCAGATATCTTAATACCCAAGCAACTTTTTTTAAGGAAGTCAGATAAACATTTGCTCTACGGAAAACTTTCTGTACTGGGCTCTAGACCGTTGGGGTGGAAGCACCATCATAGGATGTAGTTAGAAAAAGGCTAGGCAGATGATAATTTTGACTCCATTTAGCTGTAAGTTTTTTAAGATAAACTCTTGACGTAAAAGCAATTTTGTTTTTATTTAATAATTTGTCAACCCTGTCTTTGTTGAACCGCTTTTGTTACTCTGTGGACTTAATCAAGAGATTTAATTACCGTTACTTGAGACCTACTTATAATAATATTTTTTTTAAGTGTTCTCCCGTCCTATATTTACAACCGCTTACTAGGAAAGTGATAAAAAATAACTGTAGCCACCTCATTATTTTAAACTTAAGGCGACTCTTATTAATTGGGTAACTATTTTTAATGATACTGCTAATTATGACAGGAATACCTATTAGGGTGAGAAAGAAAATTCCACTGAAAACGTTATAATTGGCTGTGTTGGACCAATCAGTGTTTATTAATTGGGTATTTAGAATACAGGACAAATAATTACCTATAGGGTCTATGCGAATGAATAGCTTCTGCCAGCGGTCTACCCGCATATCTTGGGAACTACCTCATATATTCAGATAAAAAGTAGCATAGAGCGTCCCTCTTTAAGCCACGTATTCACTGAGAAACAATTGTTTATAAACACTGTTTCAGAAACAAAATCTACGTGTTTCTGAAACAAATAATTTTGTTTCAGAAACATACAATTTTGTTTCTGTAAACACTGCGTGTTTATCGAATGTTTCTGTGCTCCCCACCCGTGGCGGGGAGCACAGAAACAAATCAGTTGCGTCAACAAACAAATCGGACCAGAATTTATTATCGTTTTAAAAAAAAAACTCCTCAACTTTATAATAGTAGCATAGAAAAATACTATTAAATTCACGCTGTTCGTCATGTTAGCATTATCTCTATAACACTAGATTTCATGCTACACGATGCAAACCTTTACGTAACAGCTCTATGCTCCCCAGCATCATATTTACGCACTATTAACTCAATATACCAAGGTCCAAAGTAATTACTAATACTTTACAGACCCGAAATAAACTATATACCTACACAAGGAATTTTTAATTCATTCAACACTTTATGACCTAAGTAATCTAAAATAATAAAGCTAAACTTCAGTCAGCCCAAAATATATTAAAACTCCCATTTAAATATTCCACGCAATTTTAGGTCTTACCCCTTTAAGTTATGGCTCAAAATTGTGTGTACAAATTCTGTTATGCTGTAAATTGAAAATGTTGCAGAGTGTACAACTCAATATCGTTGCAACATCACTATCAGGCTTGTTATAACTTTGTTGTTAGTTTCTTAAGATATTTTGGGTATTTCAAAGCTTTTAGGCAATGGATCTTATTATAATTTAAATGTAGTTTTTAAAAGGTTAATTAGTTGTCATAAAAGGACTGCGTTTTTATTACGACTTGTGGAAACTACTTCACGCACCTGGATAAAATGCATCAAGCCTTCCTATCCTTTTGGCTATCAAAAACTAAAAAATCTCTAAACGACATTATCCTATTCGTGTCTCAACTGTACCTATACACTATTTACCTACCTACTGCACATAACTGATACCTTCACAACGAGGTATAAATTACCATTTACCCCATTGCACTTTACATCAAGTAAATGTAGTCATACCTCAAATTACACATGTAATTGAATCTGACTGTCCTTGCTTCTGATCGGGAAAATTAATTGCAAAGGTGACAGTCAATGTCCTGTAATATTGTTATATGAGGTGCCAGTTGTTGTTGTTGACAACGGGTTTCAAACAACCCAGCAACAATTATTTAGTTAAAATATTGAGGTTGTTTATGCAGTCTGGTTTCACTGTCTTTACATGGAGTTCAGGAATATTGAGTCTTAACTATTCGAGACAAACTTTCCTACGCTTGCGATTAGTCAAGTGAAACCAGTTTAGAAACCAAAATAAACTTTCTTTGTTATATTTTCCATAGCATTTTAAGCCTTTCCCTCGTCATAGGAAAACACTCGTACCACTTTCCTACAATGTATTTATACCAGAGTAATATCTTTGAGATACAACACAATTTCTCTTCCTTCTCCGTCGGAAGGGAATTAAAGAAAATCCTTCAATTCGAGAGAATGGCCGCAAACTGAAAGAAAATACGGGAAATGGAAGTAAGCGAGATGTAGCAGTGTACTTGTGGTTCCGTCCAGCTGAATTAAAAGGAAACATTGCTGTAGTGTGTACGGGGTTTCTAGTTATTTGTGGGGCAAATTAGTATTGCCAGTTTCAGGTTGATACTATGTAAAAAATAAAAATTAAAACAGAAGTTCATAAAATCTAACATTTTGATCATTAATAGTCATGTCAGTCATGAGTAGACTAAATGATTTAAAATTAATCTGCATTTACAAGCGACGAATTTAGTTAATAGAATGAACTATTAAAATTAATCCAGAATACTTTAGGTTGAGCGCAAGAATTCAGATAAAATTGAAACCATCATTATGATTGTGGTCGTACCAACATGTCTGCTTCCATACATCCCTTTTTGATATCATAACACAAGTTACTTTATAAATATCCACTACTAAAAATAAAACCAGAAATAAATCAGGTAACACCTCGGGATAGCAACAATTAAATAAACCTCATAGAAAGGCAAAACAGACTTTCAAAAATCTACAGTACTCACTTTCAAAGTACTAAAATTGCGAACAATCCACATCGACTCATAGATATGCAAATAAACACTGTAAAATGTAGATCCAAACTGTGAAACCAGATTTACAGAACTTCAACTGGGAACGCCGAATATCCGACAACGATGGCCTTGAATTATTCAATAGATGTATTACAGGATGCTAGCGTGCTGTCAGGGTCATGGGAGAAGCGAGAGCGTTTTAAATTGTAGCTTTGAAAATATTGATGGAATTCTTTTGGGACTGACAGATTAGTTGGTAATTTGTGGAGGTTTAGAGATGATCTCTTAGTCAACTTTCAGGGATAAAATCATTTGGTCTTACTGCAAAAACTTAAACATGTGTCAAATACTTGTCTCATAAAAGTTTGGCTGCAAAATGGACCTTATATCAACGTCATAATCTGTCATTTTTTTAGACAAGTGTTAAACTGACGTTTTAAAGTTTTTGTGGTAAGACGGATTATGTTTATGTCCTATCCAACATGCCTCGAGAACTACTCTGCTTATCCAGATAAAAGGCTGCCTTTAGCCTTCCTCAATAACAGGCCTTAATGATTTTTTCAAATTGGAACCGTAATTACTAATATCAGCATGTCCAAGTAAAGAAAGAAACTGCAGCCTCTGAGCAAAAATCAAAAATCAGCAATTTTGAGGATCAAATTACAAAAGACAATCCCCAATACGCCCGCCCTTCTTTAGAATATTAGTAGTAGTCCCCAAAAAAAATTACAACGCTATCACTTATATCTCAGACCATACCCCACCTATTCTACACCCTTCAAGGGTCCTTCCTATGTGTTCAGTAGCCCCCATCGGTATCAACGCCCGGGGTCCCTTGTGGTCATTATTTACCCATTTCTTACGATACACGCCATGGCCGAAATTTCCCATGACTACGTTCGATTTTATGCCCCAAGTACTTTTAACAATGGGGTATAATTTTGGGTAAGGTGTTTTGTATAAGTTTGCTGTAGATTTGGCAAAGTTTTTTTTTTGTTATAGACTGAATCCAAAAGATAATTTAAAATTGGAAGATTAATGAAAACATTATCGGTCTTACTACAAAAAGTTAACCATGTGTCTAACACTTGTCTAAAAAAAGTGTGGTTCCATATGGACCTTATTTCAACGTCATAATTTGTCATTTTTTTAGACTTACGTTTAAAAGTTTTTGTGGTAAGACGGTATATTTTTTGTTTTCAACTGTGTAATTTTTCTTGGGTAAATAAATTAATAAAATACGTAAGATTATTTTGCAACGAACGGGCTTTTAGAACGAAAAGTTACCTATAAAAAATCCCCCTCAACTCTGGTCAACCCAGACACCACGGAGCCTGCATTATAAATGATACATTACACTTTTAGCGCTAATGGAACCCAAAGAACAAAACTATTTTAACCTTGTAACCCCTTAAGCAAAAACCAGCCAACTGTAATAATGTTCGAGAGAGATTTTCAAAGATCTCTTCCCACGGATTCAATGGTGATTCGGGTCCTAAAAGAAAGCTGCTAAGGGAAAATTTTTCGCTTAAAAAGTAAAAGGTCTTATGGGAAATAATAAAGTTTGCTTTTTATGCTGGGTGACAGTAAATTGAGGGCATAATCTTGAGAGGATTCAAATGCTCTTGTTCTTTATGTAAACAATGGCCGTTGAGTTTTGTTTTGTCTTTGAAGAGTAAAGTTCAAGGTCAATTTTGAAGGTTTTTAAAAGGATTGACTGAGAATTTTCAATTATATTTCAAAACTCACTTTGATGTTTGCTTGGCTTAAGATTTAGAGTTGCTTTGTACCTACTAACAAAATATTGGAGTCAACTTAATTTTTATGCAAACCTACATCTGAATTTGGGAAATATGTAAAGAACGACGAATGTCTTGGCCACGTCATTCATAACGATAAACTTTTCCAGTATTACAAGGAAAAACCAAGAAAAATTAAATACAGCCCTTTTTAATAACGTCCATCCTTATTTTTTTACAACAGTTATAACAAAGGGAACTTGAAAAATAACCACGATTTTATTACGGGTTTTTACCCTAAGCGTCCCAAAAATCCCATTGTTAGCGAAAATGTATAGAAAATTATATTTGAGAGATTTAGTTCCTGTCAAGAGTAGTATGTTGACCCTGAATATTTCATTTATGATACGACTATGTATTGGATAAGGGAAATCGCCAGTACTTAGAACACAGAGAGTTGGATATGTGAAGATAATTGAATGTTAATGAATATGTGATGATTTTAATATGTTTCATTCTCTAAAATGTTTATTTCTACAAGCTTTTTAAATTACCATCCTACTAAAAAGCTACAAACAAATTCAAAAGTTTGTCTGAAAGCTGAAATGGTTCGCGTACCCATTCATTTTGCAGTTGTGTTTTTTGAAGACTTTCAGTAATACAAAAATAATTAAACATTAATTAAGATACACGTCTTGAACAAAACAGTTCGCACTTATTACTAATTGGGTTGTTGAGGACACTTTTCCAACTTTTTCGTATCCAACTTTGTAGTATCTAGGCCATTACAGTCATTTCACTGCCAAAAAACTATCAAGTACAAGACAAGGTCCTTTCCTATATACAAACAATTATATTAAGTGGTTGGCTCCGTTCCAATATTGCTATTAATGTTCCCGGATTTATATTACGATAATCTAACTACTTAATTACTGATATGCTTTATGTTTTCTTTTTGAGGATTTTTCTGGGCTAGAAGTTAAGTTAAACGTAATTGGGCTGACATAGTGTAGTCTCAATATATGACATGATGTCATCGACACGAAAGAAGAAGAAGAAGAAGTTAAACGTAGGTAGTTAATGTGTAAAACATATACATATGTGGAATTGAGATCACTTGTAATGACTTGACGACTAATATTAAAAACAAAATATTTCACTCAGGTCCCGGTAGAACCATTTTCCACAACCGGATAAAAAAGTAGCAATATGTCCTTTCTTAAATAATGTACTTAGAGAAAGTTACATGTACTTTAAAAGTACTGTAAAGAGAGCTAGGTTCTTAAATTATAGAAGTCTAAAACGCCACAGAACAGTGACAGTGGTGTAAGACAGAAAACTAAGCTCTAAACTCACCTGTCCAGAATATCTAGTAAAATCATACTCAACATCTAAACAGTGAGCTAACTTTAAAAAAAATGCAGCCTTATTCAAATCTCCCTTCTTAAATTCGCCACAACCAAGCAATGTAAGTCACATTAGCGGGCAATGTATTCGCGTGTCAGCGCGTTTGTTACAGCTACACTATAATTTGTTACAGTCCTCGTCACCTAGTAGAGCCATTCGTCACCCAAGTCTTTATTTTTCGTGCACCCAGATAGAAATAAGTGGGATATCAAAACTGAAATATTTCTCTATATACGTTAAGTAGTATTAGTACATCGAAGTTCCTGGCATTACCGCGTTCATACAAACTCTTCAGCTTAATAACATTAGTTTTACGTTAACATTAAACATGCAACTTTAAACTTTTATAATAAAAAATTCTCGACATGTTTTTTTCCCGTCAATTTTCAAACTGCTAAGTAAGTGAACTCTTTAAAATAGCTGATTCAACAAAAATATAGCCGACACGGCTAAGTAGCGTAGGGTGCATTGAACGCTATTGACAATACAAACCTAAGGACTTTAAACACTTTCCATACTAAACAACATGTGTATGTGTGTGTGTAAATATACATGCACATTATCTTTGTATGACTCATTGACTCGGCCACTACTGAGCGCTCCCGACTTCACACACACAAAGACTACATTTACAAGCATTTACACGCAAACACACACACACGTATGATTCACCCGCTTTCATAAAATAAAACATCTATACTAAGAAATATTTCAATACTTGTCACATGACAATCCCTAGAGTATCATATAGCTTTATTTATGTATATTCCTTGGAAATCTGCCAATAGTGTATGCATGAATTATTTATTATTTTTGAGTGTCCCGAGTTCATGTATCGGGTTTTTGAACTGAAGAAAGGATTTTGATGACATCAAATTATTTTTAGTGATGAAGTCTGAAATGGCTGGCAATTGAGATAAGTGAGTGAACTCGTTAGTAATGAAAACCTTGCAGTAGTAAAAATCTCGAGAAGATTAAAAAATATTTTGGTAAATGAATACAGATTCCTTTTTCAATATTCTTTGTATGAATACAGATTCCTCGTTCAGTATTCTCTTTTTGTCTGGAAAACCACCTGCTTTTTTAACAAAACCATATTCTGACAATAAGTATCATTGGCATTTTAAAAAACACAAGTAGAAAAGTTCAAAAACCATTCGACCCGATTAAGAATAAAAAAACGGGATAAAACATCCTATAACACTTCCCAAGAGACCGTTAACTATCTAAATGGCCATTTAAAACTTTTTACAAAGATATAAAGTACAATGCCATTGGGGTCTAAACGACCAACATAGTTATATTCAAATATAACAAGGGTTAGTATCTCGATGACGCTCCATCCGGAGGGTTGCTATTGAACATTTTGGGTCAAAGAGACCGTTTGCAGGTGGGCAGGGTTGCTTCTGAAAAATGGCCTCATTGTGAGAGGCGAAAAGGGCCAGTTTTTAGCTGTTAGCCATTAAATGGCGGGTAAAATGGATTGAAAAAATTTGAGGAAGCATGGCCTCAAAATGCTGTGGTTTGATATGGAACACAGGTTGGCCCGCGGCGTCGACCGGGTTCAGTACCAACTATGCACCTATCCCGTTAAAACTAAGTAACACACCCACACAAAAAGTAACACCTATCTTTATGCCAAATTAGTATCTGTAATGTAATTTTTTACACATTTCACATATAACATTAGTTAGAAATATCTAAAGCCATCCTTTGATGAAAACATCAACCAAAACATCTTCCTTGACCAAACAAACTACCGTAAATACGAATCACGATTTCCCTTACTGTATATTAAAAACGAACATAATCAGACTGCAACGTAAATGGCCGCTAATGACGTCATTCATGACATCAGAACTATGCAAGTACATGGTACAAGTTTTCATTGCCGTGGTCTAGACTGTAGCCACTAATTGCGAGATCTCTGTAGAAACTTCTGGAACGTGCTATAGTTTTTATTTGAGAAATTCTTGCTTGGTAGTTTGGACTAGTTTGTAATTTAGAAATATTTATTACGAGTGTAGGTTGAAAGTTATTTATAACTTTTTTTATTGAAGTTATAATCCAGAAATGGTGAAATATTGTTTTGTAGAAGTAAAGGTTGTTGACATTCAAAAGTGTAGATTGGTTAAGTATCTACCTGCAATCATTTTTTTCACCCTAATTAAAAGTTTATTCCCCTTGTGTTCCAACTTCCACTGGTGGACAGTGACACATTTTTTATTATATTCTGACCTAACTATAAATCTAAATAATACTGTAAAATTTCATTGAAATCACAAACAAACAACCAGTTAGAAATATTGGCACGCGCCGTCATGCCTATTTTGACTAAGTCCATCGTATGCGCGACGCACGACCGATTTTCACTGATTCTTAATCTTAGGTATTATTAATCATCTAACCTATTTATTGGCGTATTACAGATTACCTCGAGTAATCCTTAAAAATACTAGATTTTCCTTAACTTGTTACCGAGAATAACAGTTTGATAACCATCTAAAACAGTGATTGTCTACCAATTAATCTTTGAAAGTGATAATGTGTTTAACAATGTTACAAAGAGTTCTATTTCCATACTTTGCGCAATATTACATTTATATTAATTGTTCTTGTAGGTATTATAAATGAGAAAGTAGCTATCGAAATAAAAGGACTCAAACCTGAGAAAGAACATAAGCTTCTTTTTATCAGGCTGCGAAAGAAACACTAATCATCATCATCATACTTTCTCATTGTCCCACTTCTGGGTTCAATCTTCCTCTCATACAGACAACAATTGAACGTTTATCCTTTCACCTTTAATCAGTCATTTCATTTGTGTCCAAAATATACTTAGAAAGTCCATACAAAAATAATAACATAGAAAAGTTGCATTGGTAACTGACCTGGAAGCGAACCCACACAAATTCAAGAGAGGTTGATCCATTACCCACTAGATCCCCAAAACAACATCATACTAAGAACTGCATGATCAGCCCGAAAAAAATACCATCAAAAAATACAAAACACTACTATATAGGGTAACCCATAACCCTCTTATCCGTCTCTCATTGTTTAGCATTCATCGTCATCCCTCTAAGCTGTCCATCCGCTGTTCTCATATTTCAGCAAAAAATATACTTTATTCAAACCGCTGTAAACCCGCCCTTGAGACTTGTAAGATAAAAGGACCTTAAAAATAGGGTGGGTTTTATATTCTAGTTTGGCCGAGTTCCTACTTTTTTGTGATGACTGATAGTCGAAACGAAGTGGCATGAATATATTTAGTGCCACGTTAAATTCAACTAAAACTGATACTGATAGATTGAGATATTTACTAACATATAGATTTACTATACTGATATTATAAAGCTGAAGAGTTTGTTTGATTGCTTGAACGCGCTCATCTCGGAAAACACTGATCCGATTGAAAAAATGTTTCATCTTTAAATAGCTTATTTATCGAGGAATCCTATAGGCTACTTGTTATCTGGGTCCGTTGAAAAGTACCCACAAGATGTGGGTGAAACCGCTGGTGAAAGCTAGTAAAGTTTTAGCCGAATCGTAATAATTAACTCATCGACCGACCACAATTATTACAAACCAACATTCTAGGACCCTCTTCATTTCAAATGAACTAACCCTAAAACAGTCACAAAGAGGCGACCGCCTATTTTTAGCCTCTCCAATTCTAGCCAGACCATAATTAATCACCTTTCAAGCCTCGGGGTACAAAAAGTCGGCCGTGTCAAAGATATGACGAAGCTAATTAAACGCTTTGTGAATAGTAAGGCAAAGACTTTGCGGGGTTGCGGCGTACTGATTAATCATGGAGAACAAAATGAATAGCAGAGGTGCCATCACGGAAAATCGCCTAAAAAAGTAGCGCGTCAAAATACCGTGCACACTCCGCAAAGTGCGGGTAAATTCATTTGATTCCTTATTTTTTTACCATAGAGAAAGGAACAAAAACAATTGCCGTCCTCATTATGATACAAGTACTGTTTGGATCGCGGAGAACAAAATGACTAGCAGAGGTGCCATAACGGGCAATCGCCTAAGAAAGTAGCGCGCCAAAATGAGGAACGTTACTGCTTTCGCCCTTATACGCTTTCTTTAGACCCGACCATTTTACGTAATAGCAAAAATCGTTAACAAATGTCTAAAAGCTCCCGAACGCCTCGTTAGTTCACTCGTAACTGATGGTTTTGGTGATGCCTACCGTACTTATTTGACCTAGAAGAAGGTACCTGACCTACCTGCATTATGGCATCTCCGATCATCTTTCCTTACTCTGTAGTGATTAATTAATAGTACGGAAGATGAGGTAGATGACAGATTTTAGTAGGTATTGGATGAAGATTAAGTTTGGTTGAGATAAAATTGTTAATAGGTTTTTTAGGGTTAATTATTTTTATGTTCAATTTGGATGTTAATTTATCGAGTGGAATATAATGCAATAAATTGACGGCGATTCAACGAGGTAATGCTGCCAGCCTCTTGGGCACGCTCACAGTCGACAGCAATGTCGAAATATAAATATGATTTTAAAAATTTAAGGAAAAAGATCATTTTTGAAAAATAATAATTATATCTTAGTTTTGACTAGAGAGGGTTAATTATAATATTTGGTTCTATTATTATAGATAATGTCATAGTTATCGTTTCATCTATCTTGGGAAATATAATAATTATAATTATGTAGATTGAAATCTAGAACCCAAATAAAGATGATTGAATTGATAGATAATAATTTATGTTAATCCCTTCGAAATAATAAAAAATAGTTTGTTAAGGAAAAGTTAATATCTGCTATCAATAATTATGATGCAAGGTAAACGTAGTCACATCTGATAACAGGATTGTGATAATAAGACGTGAGAGGTGTATGTCTGTTTGTACACGCTTATCATGAAAACTGATGAACCGGTTTTTACAGGGGGTTTTTCTTTAGTAATACTGTTCACATACAGAATACAGATAATAATTCTGAGGTGATGATGATAAGTGTGAATATGATGTGCGTTTTACATGGAGAGACTACCTATCTGGCCTCCTCAACGCAGTAACCTGGGCATCACGATACCCGTTGGTAAAACTGGTTGTCGGAATGACTGATTTTGTCTCTCCATAACGACTGGCAAAGATGTAGTTACCTATATGTGCATATGTATTTATAAGTATACATAATGTAGTTTATCAGTATTATGAATGTGAGTTCGATTCCATGTTAGAAAACAATCTAAGTTTGTACGTATAGGACACGACAAACTCCCACTATCATTTGAACATTTTTGGCAGCCGTTACGGGTAGTCAGAAGCCAGAAAAACTGACAACCAGTCGTACATAGAGGTATTGGCTTGCCCGGGTAATAGAGTTGAGGAGATCAGATGAGCAGTCACTCCTTACAAGAAGTGTTTCTACAGAAACACTGGTAATCAGCTGCGTTCGGTTAGACTAGAAGCCGACCCCAAAATAGTTGGGAAAAGCCTACGCTGATGTAATTTTTACTTTCAAATTATTATGAAATCATAATTTAAAATAATTGTAAACAAAAATAGGCGTGTATCAGCGATTATTTAATCAGCAATCAAAATAAAATTCATGACTTTCGAAATAAAGGTGATGTCACACCAGTAGGTACGATTACATGTTTTTTGCTTCAAAACGAATCTATGTATTAAAATGCCATCTAGTTTTTTTTCGTATTATTTTACATTATTATTACACAAGAATTATCCTAATTGAAATCTCCCACTGATTCAATAGATATATATATCCTTCATATTTCAAAAGAACATCGGCATTTCCGTACACATACTAATCGCTCATTCACTCAAACAATTCGCAAACCTCTAGTGCGCCCTCACCTTTAAACACCTATCTATATCAATATAAGATAAGAAACCAATCAACAGTACAAAATCATTTAACACAAGTATTAACACTCATTAGTACTAACAATACCGAAACAATGCGTATTGTCAATTTCTCTATTCTTTTGTTTTTGTTTGTACAAACTTCGTATGGTAAGAGTGTGGAAAATTCTCCCGCCTATGGATATCATTTAAAGGTCGGGGTTCCTGAAGCCAGGAGGATTTTACTGAAGGAATCCTGGAGGTCTGCAAGGATTGTTGGTGGCAGTCAAGTTTCTGCTGCTAATGTTATTCCATATCAGGTAACCAGTTCTATCTTCTTCAATCTTATAATTAGGTAGCTCCTTAAATAATAAGTTTTTTAATATGCTTTTATTGTGATTCAGCTACAGTTCAATTTACTGCATAACTGTCAATCCCTTGATCGTAAGTTTGACTAGGTTTCTATAACTTTTTATTAGCTAATTGATTTAGAACAAATCAATCGCAAGTTTATGATTATTACAAAGTTTTCCAAAAACATAAGTATATGTACCGTTGGAAGTGCATTTAATGATTATTTGCGTGTCCTATACCTAGAGACATTGGAATACGACAGTATAGTCTTTTAATGGAACGCCTGCCCAGTGAATACTTTGTGATGATAACATGGTGATCAACAAGAATCCTTTCAAACGCCCGACCACATTCAATGTACTCCCGTATAATAACCAACCTTTTCTAACCTTAACATTTGACCTCCAGGTAGGCATAATAGCGACCCTCACCGGAGGAGCCAGTTCAATATGTGGCGGCAGCTTAATCTCCAGAACCCGAGTCCTCACGGCAGCCCACTGCTGGTTCGACGGACAAACCAGAGCGACCCAGTTCACCATAGTGCTCGGGTCATTGACCATCTTCACTGGAGGCACGAGGTTAACGACCTCTGATGTGACCATGCACCCGAGCTGGAACTATTTGCTGAATGATATCGCGTTTGTGAGGATCTCCGCTGTTACGCTGAGCAGTGAGTATTGGTTGATTTTACTTTGTTTTTTCCTTTAACTTGCAAACCATAAGGGTGAGTTTTTTTGTTAGGATTATACTTTTAATTTACTTTTTTTTTAAATTGAATGATATAATAAAATAGACGACAAATACCTAGACGAGGTCAACATATGTTCGTGAACTTGGGCCTTTCATATAATTCGATTACGAGAAGTTAAAAAAGTCGTGAAACCGTGGGAAAACTGCGGTTGATATTTTAAACATTTTCCGGTGATTTTCTTGTACATATGTCTTCACTCCTCAAGCAATTTGTAACCAACCCTTACTACTTGGTTATCAGAAACTGTTCTAAGAATAATCGTTTTATTTGCCTGTTGACTAAATAATTACACGAGTGACGTATATTCCACAAATACCACTTGAAATGGATTGATACTTCACACTACGTTTAACTACAACAAGATAGTAAGAAATCTTTATACATGTCATAATACAAAGAGTTAAGTGTATGTTGTCAATGAACCATTAGTTGTTTTACGTAGAATTAACCTATATTATGTATGGTACTTTGGGGAATTCCCATGAAAATCCCAATGCAGATTAAAGAGAAGTGTAAATATTGGGTTAGTTTAATTACCATTACGCCGAAGTAGCTATAAATAGACATGATACATATTCTTTTAAACTTTGGAAAGGGTTATACAATATTTTTGTTACCTCCCACATTTTCACTAATAGACTACGATACTGTGATAAAAATTTTCTTATATATTTTTCCGAAGTATTAAATTCTTATA
Organism: Helicoverpa zea x Helicoverpa armigera; assembly: GCA_033682625.1. Lineage (NCBI taxonomy): Eukaryota > Metazoa > Arthropoda > Insecta > Lepidoptera > Noctuidae > Helicoverpa > Helicoverpa zea x Helicoverpa armigera. The sequence continues at coordinate 9,681,787 of JAWIIS010000045.1, forward strand.
TATTTCCGTAACATACAGATAGAGTAGCTTTACCTATATATTAGTATAATGGTTTAAGTGTATAACAGAAAAAGGAAACAAATTCCAATAAATATATTTGTTGGTGTAAATTCTAATTTCTGCCACGTACAACTCAGAAACTACGGGACAAGCCTTTACGGCTATTTTATGGCTTAAATATTAAAGTATCAAGGTTTTTATTGCCCTAATAAGTTACGGCACAACGTGATGGCTTTACAAAGTTTGGGAAAGAAAGAAAAACGGTATGATTAATTTTTATTTGGTGTCTTTTATCTGCGGGTATAGGATTACGGGTACATTTATAGGTGTACCTACTTTATATTTCCATCTTTTATGCTATAACTTGTCTTTCCCCGTTGATTTACCCACTATGTCTGTATGTCTTTCGTGCTTTCACTAAAAACTAGGGAACCAATTTAAAAGATTTTTACACAGATTGTCTAGAGCCAGAAATTACAGACTACTTTTTCAGGGTGTAGGCAGTAGTTTCCCTCAAGACTTATGAAACCGCAAGTGTCACAAAGTTAATTATAATATCATAAGACTCATAACTTTTTTTGTTTTCAGCTACTATCCAGCTAATTGCTCTGCCAACCACAGCGGAAACCAGCCAGAGGTTCGAAGGAGTTAACGCTCTCATCTCCGGATTTGGAAAGACTAGCGATGGTAAGATATTATGTTATTTTTTTTCTTTTAATTTTAGGATTCCAGATTTAAATTAATTTATCACTCGTAATGTTTTGTTAACGGTTAAGGAAGACATTGTAGACAAACCTGTACTTTTTCAAAAATCTGATATTTATTATCTTTGGGAGAAGAGGCCTGTGTCCTGCAGTAGGTAGGTCAATAAAAATGCTATAAAAAGGCTGATGATGATGATGACAGTTCTATTACCCGATGATAATTTTAAATCAACGATATCAGAAACCGAAAAAAATCATAATAGATATGAAACAAAAAATAACAATAAAATCTCAGTCACGTAGCGATTGCATCGATCTTATCGCTATTAGGTAATTATATAAAGATTATTATTTAAGATCTAATTTGCTTTGATTAACTTGATCTTTTATTTCTCGTGTATTTAAAAGATAAGGTTATTAGGCTTATAAACGATTTCAACATTACGAAATTATTTCATCTAGACACACGGCAGTGTGTCCGCCAAGTTCGAGCAAAAACAGCGACACACCGGCCGTGGGTTATATTACACGAACCATTTCGGGCCAAATTCGACCCCCCTATAACTCAAAATCTATTTTATTTACGCGTAACAAATTTCTAGTATCTGTTGAGACCCCCTCACTTATCTAAAATACAAAATTTCATTAATATACCTATTGTAGGTCTTGAGATATTGACGTCAGAAAATCGCTATTTTTACTATACACTCACTGACTGACTCACTCACTCATCAAAAACCTAGACCACTTCCAATGGTCGTATTGACTTGAAATTTGGCATGGAGGTAGGTCTTTATGTCAAGGTAAAGGGAAAAATCTGAAAATGGCCAAGTGTGAGTCGGTTTCAAAATAATGAAGGTGTAAAATACTCAGTTTAAATTTATACCTCTAAGGAACTAAAGCGAACTGAATTTATCTATATTTATATAATATATCTTCGAATGGTCGTACCGATTTGAAATTCGTTACAAAGGTTTGTATTTAGTCAAAGTAAAGTAAAAATCTGAAAACGGCCAAGTGTGAGTCACTTTCGAAAATAACGAATGTGTAACTTTGATCCACGAACATAATATATGATAACATGTCATGTCAGTCAGTTGGTAAGTCTAGTCCATTTAGTTAATCTAGTTCATTTCTTTGTAAGAGGCATAGTGCATATTCAAAAATCTGAAAGATAGTATATGAGACATTTCCTTAACTAACTTAATCATAAGAAAAAAAAAAATAAACAACTTTACAAAAAATTAAATTATAAATTTAAAAAAACCCCCGACCCAAAAAAAGTACGCAATAATTATGACAAAAGGTTAAAAACGCTAAACTCTATAAAAAGCAAAAAATAACTTTTAACACTACGTAAACTAAATTTTGTCGTGTCGGGGGACCGCTCTAATTCATTACTTTAGATACGTGTTTCTTTTTTTAAACGAATGTTGTAATTAGGTAGGTATCATTTGATTTATGTAGGTAAGTATTTATGAAGGTAAAAAGCGGTCCCCCGACACGTCAAAATTTAGTTTACGTAGTGTTAAAAGTTATTTTTTGCTTTTTATAGAGTTTAGCGTTTTTAACCTTTTGTCATAATTATTGCGTACTTTTTTTGGGTCGGGGGTTTTTTTAAATTTATAATTTAATTTTATTTCATGCTTTTTAAAGGAGCTCCTTAATTTTTCCTTCTTTCATTTAATTTATTTTATCTTAAGATGGGGTCGCTATATGCGATCTCGGCCAAAGGAAGCTGTTTAACAATCCTCATGACAAACTGGCTCTGGGAGAATTGCACAGATTGAGAAACAATAAAGATTAACCTTTGGACATTCTAGATTTTCAGCAAAAATATAAATCGGTTTATCCGTTTCATTCCGGCATTTCAGGGTTTCATCCGCCACATCCCATTTCCAGCATCAGGTTCTCGTCAATCAGAAACATGAAGAGAACTCGTCAAGACAAATTCAACGAGCCCAAACTCGCTGGGTTTACTAAAAGGCAGTTCAGGGTTACGTCTCCTTCCTTCGTGCCCTAACAGCAGACCAGCTCAGTGGTTCCAAAAGACATTAGTGTTTCAAATTTCAGATCCCACATATACTTACAAGTAAACTGAGCGTGACATTCCTATCACATCTAGCAAACGAGCTGATGACCCTGAAGACCTGAACCGATTTCCACCAAACATAGCTAAGAACACTCCCGACTGACATACCTTTTAAACAAAAAAAACCGCATTACAATCGGATCATCCGTTTGGGAGCTACGATGCCACATACACACACACACACACACACACACACACACACAGACACGTCAAACTTATAACACCCCGTCGTTTTTGCGTCGGGGGTTAAAAATAAATGAAATCCCACCCAAAATAAAAATGTGAAAGGCTGCCAAGTTCGATAATATGGAAATCCTTCGCCTATAAAAGAAGTGAGATCTGAATAAGTACCAAGTTCCATACACATACCTCAGTAAAAAATAGTTACTTTTTAATAATGTTACTTGGCAAGTTTTAATAGAAAATTAAATACTTGATTCATTGTGTTTAGTAGGTTTATAACAAGGTGTGTGAAAACTTGCCAAGTAACATCATTAAAAAGTAACTATTTTTAACTGAGGTATGTGTATGGAACTTGGTACTTATTCAGATCTCACTTCTTTTATAGGCGAATGATTTCCATATTATCGAACTTGGCAGCCTTTCACATTTTTGTTTTGGGTGGGATTCATATTGTACTTTGAACTAAGCACTATCCCTCTTCACCTAACTCTTTGAAGTTAATTACCATAAGTACTAATAATAGTATTTGCCGAATCTAGTCTCTCAGTAACTCTATAATCTTCAGATACCTATAACCTTTAGCATTTCTATGCCCAGCGAAAACATAGTCCCCTCCCATGGGCGTACGAACAAATGGCGTGCTTGTAAAGGGACGGGCTGGCCCCAAACAAGGCCCTTTGTGGCCCAAACATGTACCCAAACGAGAACAAAGAGAAATTAACGCCCTCAAGCTAGATTCACGATTTCCAATTAATTTCATAATTTGCTTAACCCACGTTAAAAAAACCGGCCAAGTGCGACGCGGACTCGCGCAGGAAGGCCGTAGGTACCATGATTTGTAAAATCACCTTTCTTCTATGGGAGCCCCTCAAAATATTTATTTTATTCTGGCCCGTTTTACCCTTTGGGTACAGAACCCTAAAAATGAGCTCTGTAACAATGTAACAGCGAGAGGAAAGTTCATTATCAAAGTATTTATTTTCGTTCTTGAAAAATCCATTGTTTATTTCTGGCCAAGTAATTTGGTAGTTTTCCTATCAGTTAGATAACAAAATGAGTGTGGGGATTTCCTTAAAGATTATGTGTAGTATAATTAATTTAGTCAATAGATGAGCGATAAAAACTTTTGATTGATTCACCTTCCTCGAAATCTGAAGAGATATATTAAGATCCAAAGTACAAATACAAAAAAATGCTTAAGGTTTAGTAAGAGCCGCGCGTATCTATGGATCATAAGGTTAACCTTATGCAACGTTTGGCGTGGTCGGTCCGCGAATAGATGACCATCTTTTGATTATGAGTTCTTCAATATCTCTGAAGACGCGATAAACTGTTGGGTCTCGGCTGGCATTTAAAAGTTTGAACTATGGCTGCCATTACCGGTAGTCAAAAACCAGAAAGTCTAACAACCAGTCTAAATAAAATACATAGCCGACGACTTCAGAAACAGTCGACTCATGCATAACAAAATCTTAAACGCCAATAACATGTAATATAATTACTCGACAGTTTCGTATCATCATCATCTCCCGAGCCTTTTTCCAGCTATGTTCCAGATCTTATCGTATACACAAAGCTTATATTCTAATTCTCTTCTTCTCAGCTCAAATGACCTTCCCAACGTCCACGGCCCTCCACCAGACTACAGTTCCAGTGATCAGCAATGCTGTTTGTCAGAACAGCTTCAAGATTACCATAGATAGCAGCCACATTTGTACCGCCGGGACTGGTGGAAGAGGCACCTGTGATGGAGACTCCGGTGGACCTTTGACGGTGGTGCATAATAATAGGAGGATTTTGGTGAGTTATTTCTTTGAGTTTTTAGAGATTGGCGCGTGCCGTTGGATCTACTCCGCATATCTGGTTGAAACAATTAAGTAATTTTCAAATAGGTCTAAGTGTTCCTGATATACGTTCAAGCGAAATATAACTTTAATAAGTCGCTTTATAGAAATTAGGCTACGGTTAAGATTTATTTGGAAAAGAAATCTAGACGATTTTCCCTAGCACGGTGGATGCTTTTGATTCTTCCTCCGGTACATACTGCAATTTTTTTTATATAATCCTCACTTGTTTTAAGTAAATATTTTTGCCCTCATTTGAATACCTATTTCTGTTAGTTGAAGCCTGAACAACTTTCAAGCATTTTCATAATCGCTCCACGAATGATCGCATTAAATCAAACCATGACTATAGAAAATATTATCTATTTCAGATCGGCGTGGTTTCCTTCGGCCCCGGTGAGGGTTGTCAAGCTAGCGCCCCATCCGTCTTCACTCGCGTTACATCATTCCTACCATGGATTAACTCTAATTTGTAAGCAACAAACAATCTACGAAGAGATATATAGTCAATAATATAATAATCATGAATTTATAAGCTGCTTCTATTGTTTTATTACCCGTGTTTAAACTGGCAAATTCAGGAAAGTAGTAAGATTTTACAAGCTATTTCAGGATTTTTATTACGGCTATTCTTAGCTTAGGTATCCTTCTTCTGTGTTTTGGTACAAAATTCAAAACCAATTTATAGATATATAGAGATAGATTAAAAACTCGAGAAGGGTATTTTATTTGTGATACAAATCGAAATTGATTAAGTACTTTCTAAAACTGAAGTTTTAAAATCGGCCCCAGATTTATGTTTTGGCATCAATGTATAGTTTACGGACTACATTAGCCCATTGTATTCACCTAATCCACAACTATTGCTGAAGACAGATTTGCTTACCTTTCTTCACAAGCGACAATCATCAAAGTACCAAAAATATTCTTCAAACCCAAAAGACACAACCTTCCACCAACCTCCCCACTTAATCCTCCACAAACAACCAGTCTAGGTGACATCAACCAACGCAATTAGTTGCCGCTACACTGCCTCGCTAATTAGTTAATAAATCATTCGGGTTCGAGCATAACGCGCAATGGATACACCCACCGTGTAATGACCGAGTGTCAATGGAATTAGTGATGTGACAAGTAGGATGAAATGTGTGTGTAGTTTATTACCTACCTAGGTATACATTTGATGGTATGAAATGTTTTTGTGATTGATTTTTGGTAATAAGGAAAGAGAGGAAGTGGTCGTCCAAGGTATAGCTACATCAAGCAAATAAAAGAAAAGGTGAAGGTTGTGACATATGAGGAAGTTCAGGAGTTGGCGCTAGATAGGTGTAAATGGAAGGAGCTGCACCGACAAGAGCTGGACTCTTAAATTAATGATGATGACATTGATAAGTGGTTGCCAGAACTTTTGACCAACATCGGTCCACTAATCTTTGACTAACCATACAGATAACTACTCGCAATTACCTCACCAAAACACTGCTACTACCTTCCAAAATAATTACGTAAACAGATCTAAATCACCACTAATTACCAACCTCACATTAACCGGCTGTAATTTCTACCACGAGCAAACATTTCTACCACTAACTAACGTTTCTACCACTGATTTTCAACCGCTGACACCGTGACCGCGGTCGCAGTAATTTTCGCGTAGTGTTAATAGGTTCATAAATCATTTGACTTGTATACTGGCTAATGATGGAAGTTATGTATCTAGTATTTACTGCAGTTAATCTATGTGTACCTTAGTATATAGTGATGACGGATTAATTAATATTATTAGATATACTTCGTCTCTATATTCTGCCTCTGTATTCAGAGGCATGTGTTGACGATTAAAAGTACCCTGCATACTGCAGATTAAACAGACGGCTGACAGATGACCCCATGATACGCATTAATGTGTTTACTGTCATTCATCTTCATATTGGTTTATGAGCCTAAACTATCGGCCGACTAAAAGTTTGCAGTGTGACTTTTAATAATTTTAAGTTTTTCCAAGAACTTATTTAATACAATTTATATAACGCAGTATCGAGTTAAGTTGAATGAACCAGTTTTTCACAAAGACAATTCATATTAACATACCGTATCAAAATTATGATGTCATGACATTTGATTCATAGAATAAAATGATCATTCATCCATATTATCTTGAAGTATAAATAATTGTTAAGAAAGATAAGATAACTTTATTTTCCTCATTTCAAAACAATATTGTTTAATCGGCTTGTCAATTACTGTCATGAACTTGGAACAATAATCAAGACTGCCATGGATACGACTATTTCTCCGCCTACGGCATATTCATAGATAAGACATAAGTGCATTATCACCTGCCACCTAGCCTTGTATGTTGTGGTAGGCCACCAATATTCTAGCATTGAGCTCGTCACCTGATTTTTTAGTGGAGTCTTCCTAAGTATATGACCCCCTAAATCCTGTAAATGTTCAACATAACGCTGATTTTAACTAGCTGACTTATCAAATATCCCAGCGCAATAGTAAACTTTCAAATTAAAATCTCAAAGAGAGAAAGAGAAAATACTCAGTGGCCAGTGGATACCGTAAGCAGCCTGATATTTTTTATAAAACAGACTTACATTACCTATCCTATACAAGGACATCAGAATCTGTCTATAAACCGCTTAGTTTCTCATTCCCAACTATTATCATCATACTGACATCTAAATTCAAATGAAGTGTACACAGTCTTAATGGAAACAATGTCGGATAGTCATAAGTTATTCTAATAGTAACGCCGCGATCCCGCAACTTGAACCGTCGAACTTAGTTTGACGCCTTAACTAATCCGCTAAACGCTACAGTTTCGACAATCTGATTGGGCGGTAAAATGCTGCTGTTTGGCGCAAAAGGTTTGTTTTCAGTTTTCGAGGTAAGTAGGTCATAGTATACATATGTATATCTATAGGCTATATACTTTACAATTTAAGCATCTACTCGCCCACATCAGTTTTGTATTTATACCTATGGGCATAAGCATAGATTATTTTTAAATGTGTAATGATTTAAATTTTGGGATTAAGCCTTTGGCAATGTTTTTATTTACAGCTATAAATAAAATAAAAAATCAATTTTAAAAGACTTTGAGGATGTTTAAGTATTGCAATTTTCCCGTTCCCAAAAAAATAAGTATAAATTTTTCATGTAAGTACATATTTACATGTAAGAAAACGAATAAGAAAAAACGTGCCATTTGATGTTTCCATGAACGTTTATTAAATTGACATTTCATAATATTTAAATTTATTTCACGTAGGCACTTTCATTAAGCTTTATCATCAAAACGTTCATATTAAAGTCATAATAAAATCATTTTCGCTTGGATTTTACTAGGTCGTATTTACGGAAATTTCAAGTAAAAGGTAATTAAATGTTTACTAGGTAAATGGGGCACGATTCTTGGAAGCGCCATTTTAGGTGCCCGAACCATCGTCTCAGCTTAGTTGACGCATGATATTAATTAGTTCTGAGCTTAATAACCCTACAATGCTGGTGATAAATTGATCAAAGTCTCACGTTCTGATTAAATTCTTATCTTTATTAACTTGCGTTCGGTTACGTGATGAGAAAAGTGCGAAATTGTGACTTTTGTGTGGGTTTTAGCTTTCATCGGATTCTATTAATTGGTTCAATTCAAATTGAGCTTCTAAAGATCTGAAATTCATAATATAGAGAAGCAAGATTTCGCTTGCGTTTTAGCTTTATTTCTTCGACAATACGCACAATGCAGACCATTTAAATTAAGAGCACATTAGATAAACCACCGATAAAGGTGCGGCTTTGAAAAGTTTAAATACAGTAAACTGTGAAATCGCTATTATGGTATTTTTTAACCAAAATTATTAGGTAAACAACCAATAAAGGTGCTCAAAAATAACCATAATCCAACCAAAGACAAAGAGACCAACAGATAACAATAGAACAATTGCAGGCTGGCATTAATCACATAAACTTTATTACACACTGCACCTCTAATGGATATTCTTTTGTTCGTTCACGAGATGGGCTTTTGTTATTTTTTGTTCTAAAACAGCAAGGCTTTGGAGTTGCCATAGGTACGTAGGAGACTGATGATTTTCCCTATTAAGGGTCAATTTATACCAGCCCAGAGTCTTCCCAAAACTGAACATAACAAATTCAACCTTAACTGTACAGTATAACGTACACATTACTTCTGAGATTTAAAAAGTAAAAAGTATTCGCTTGAGTTGTAAGAAATTTGACCCATAATTTAGGGTCAATTTAAAAACTACCGACAAAGGTGCTCAGAAACTGGCCAAAATATGACCACAGCGACCAATAGAACAATTGCAGGCTGGCATTAATCACATAAACTTTATTACACACTGCACCTCTAATGGATACTCTTTTGTTCGTTTTGATTGTTTGTTTGTTCTGTTCATGAGATGGGCTTTTGTTTTTTTTTGTGTAGAGTAGCAAGGCTTTGGAGTTGGTATAAGTATGGTTAATGCAGTTATGGGAACTGTGTATTTCAATAAATAATGCAATGGAGATCCAGATACAGAGAAGCTTTATTAAAATGATGGCATTATATAGATACTTTTCTCACAGTGCCTAAGAGACTGATAATTTTAATGATTTAATTTGGCGAATGTAACTCAGTTTGTGTATCTGCCGTGCTCTTACACTAAAACTACTTAACTAATTCCAATGAGCAGGTACTAAGATAGCCGACCGCCTGAAAAGTATCAGTACTATTATCCTGGTGCAATAAGTAGTACACTATGCTAGTCTATCTGTATGATTTTGTAAATAAATAACCTATCTTTATACACAATTATTCACTACCCCAAAAACCCTTTAAAACACATTTTAACACCAACAAAGCTATCTTCTTACTGAAGTACAGTTTAGAAGCAGTGGTTTACAAGCTAGTGTATCACATACCTTGAATACATCTGTCTTTTACCCACGTCACACAAGTTGCATGCTCAGGAGTCGACGCAACTTTCAGAACACTATGTGAAAAGCCTCAAGTTCGCGGGTACGTGTTTAAGATGTGAGAAGAGTTTTGGAGAAGGTGCTATTCAATATGGGTAAGACACAAATTTTTGTGAAGGCAATTTTAGATTTTAAGGGATGTTTCGTTTGCGAAAAATTATATAATAATGATGAATTGCGGAAACGTTATGTAGGCATGCCAGCCAAACATTATTAAGTTTTTTTGTATTAACATTAGTGTAAGTTATCCATTTTTATTTACTTGATTAAAAACTTATTTACAAACTTGACATGAAATGCGAGGGATGAAGTGGAATAAATTATCCTTGAACAAAACATCTAAGCTGGTAAGTGGTAAATATGGCGTGATAAAACTGACAAACTATGAAAGCCGTTAAATATTCATTGTTTTCACCCAATTAATATCCCCACAGAATGGAATGGAAGTTACTTTTTACAACAATATTGTACAAAAAATTCTCGAATGCACGAGAACTGATATATTTTTATTTGTATCTAGTTATAAAGTTCCTATTGGACTAAAAAAACCATATGCCACATCCACAAATTCCTTCATAAGACCCACTTAGGGAGCCACCAAGAAACTTGGAGGAGTACGTAACAAAGTGTGAGAGAGTAGCTTTGATTGCCCTCTCTTTGTATTCAACGTGCTTCACTTGTCATACAAACCCTGGCTAAACGCTTCGTCAAGTAGTTTTTTGTTCCTTATGTGGTATGAAATAGAGTTCAAAGTCCTGTGATGTAGTGAGGGTAAGATGCGACTTTCTGGTTTTGAATATGGGATGTATTATTGAACATTATGTTATGGTCTATGACCTATATGATATGGTATTGAGTTTAAAGAAGTTTTAGGAATTGGAAGAGACTAAGTGGTCATTTTTCACAATATTTTATGGCACTACCATTTTAGCTGACTGCCAAGAAGTTATTTTTGAGGGTTTTGAATTGTAATAAAATAGATTTTTGATCAAACATTTTTCACTTAGATCAAGTAACTACCCTCTTGAATCCAAATCAAGGATTGTTAAAAATGCTGAAAATATCGGTATAGGTTTAAAAATAAACCCAGTTAATATTGTGTCCAGATTTTGATGATAATAAATGGACAGATTTTAATATAATTGCGTTTAAAATAATATATATCTCACAATAAATAATCGAAAACGGGTACATTCCCTTTTGTTTTTAAAACGTACCGCTGCGGTTGAAAGCTCTTAATGGCCCAAAACTTTTAGAACCCATAAAAAGTTTTCTTTTATACGTTTTACTAAAGTTCGGTTCAAATCGGTTTACGCAGTTCTCTATTTGTTTAGAGGCGAATGACCTTGAAATTAAATTTAAATGGATTATAAGTTGTGGAACGTCTGCATATTGTGATTTGTTTTTTTAAATGGTTTTGATAGGAGTCGTTCAACTATTTCAGTTTGTTGGTAGATTTCTGAAGGGCTATTCCATTAAGTTAAATTGGCTGGAACGGAAAGAATAAACTTCCAATTTTAAACTGAAGCTTCATGAATTGATAACATTTTTTGGACTGATGGTTGACTTATCTGAAAATCATACTACTTAAATTAATTGTAGGTCCTTGGAATCAATTTCTTCCTGAGTTATATCACCGGACCTTTTGCAGGTCCTTATCATTTAGATTTTTTTCAATAGCAATGCGATGTTTGAACTTCTGCCCCAATAGTGACCATAACTTTCTTCCTTTTTAGGATTATATCATATGGGACAACAAGTACATCATCGTTTTCATCATATAGGTAAATGGGATTTCATATTTTGTAGCACGTGTTTACGTGCACGTGTCATATCTATACCTACATAGAGCAGATACAACACTTCCAACACCCAAAATGTACAATTAACGAAAGTCCACAATAGTAACGAACAACTCTATGAGTATGTACATATTGTACATAGTACATAACACACGGTACGGAGACTGTGTACAAACACTTCATTTAATGCATTGATTCACAATTAGCTGGTACATCCGTTCGTTTCGCGAACAAATATTAGTTCCATTCGTTTTGGCAGCTGTGTTGTTGGTTTGTTATAGTGTGATCAGTATACGATCGTGTGTGTAATTATAATGATATGTGTGTGTAGAATGGTACCCCAAAGAAAAAGGGATTTATGAAAACTTTTTTTCCTGCCATCAGTACTTTATGCCTAAATTCTAATTCTATTCTCATAGAATAAGAAAATAAATAGAAGAAGAGAATAAAAGGGAAAAGACTTTTAACAACGAAAGCATTGGCCAGTCAATCAATCAATAATGTATTTGCTAGAATATGGTTTATAAGGTGTTAAAGTAAGATTGTTTCAGAATATTCTGTCATGGCGTGAGTGGCGTTTATATCAAATATACAAACTAAATACTTTAGCACAAAATTATGATGTGATGTAAAGTGAGCCTTAGACGATAGAAACGTATTCTTGCCATTTAAACCTTTAAGTCCTGAAAATCATGGCTATCATAAGTTCAAATTATTTTTTTCATTACTTTATTTCCCTTGAATATTTTTCAGCCAATAATTCTCAGTCATGTTTCAGAACAACACACCTACTCATATTTCAAAAGACAACGTATATCACTGAAATAATAACCACAAAATATTGGAATCCAAATTATCTTCGATGTTTCAAACAAAGTTGTCTATAACAATATCTTTGGTAGAACATTAACAAGGCATTTTCGACATAATTAGTGCAGGCCCGAGGCTTCCGTATGATGTTGAAGGAACACGGCTGATTATCTAAATTATGCGAGTTTCCTTATGTGTACGAGATTGTTATAATAATATGTACTTCTGAAGTTAATATTATAAAGCTATAGTTGTTTAGTTTGTTTGTTTGAACGTGCTAATCTCTGCCACTATTGAACCTATTTTAAAAATGATTGGGTACACTGTAAATAAAGATTAAAAAATATGGATTTTCGTCGAGGATAGCCATACACCACTTTTTTATCCCGATACGCAGCGTAGTCTTCATAGGATGCCTATATAATAACCTATATCTAGGCCTGAAGCAAGATAAAGATGTTACAATTCAGACTCAACAGCCTTTTAGTAGTTAACTTCATACAAAGTTATACTGCACCGAAATATAACGATTACTTCCGCATTGCTATGTATGCTCCGACCTTTATACATGCGAATATCTGATGACCGCAGGAATGTCACAGCATTTATCTTCGAGATCGCACCCAAACGACCCCCAAGATGTAGCGGAATTTAAATAAACCACTATTTCTCGGTTATGCCAACATACAGTTAATATTGAGAAGGTGAACTTTTATATTTATTTTTTCAGCTGGCAATATTTTAACGTTAAATAGAGGTTTGATGGGTCTAATTTTTAATACATTAACAAGTTACAATTTGACACACGAAATTGTAGTCAAAAGATTTTTTGATATAAACCCTTAGATCCACCATATCCGGATGCATGTTACCATTCGTCTAGATTGAAGATATGATACATATTGCAGGAAGGAAACCACGCATCCTCCAAGTTGACACAACAGGCCCTTAAGAGACAACACAAGATAACATCCGTATCGTCTCATAACCTCTTTCAAATAACCTTTAAACCTAATAAATACTTCTTTGACAGTGTTTGCGGGTAGTCTGAAGCCAATAAATCTGACAACCAGTCTTACCAAGGTATACTGGGTTGCCTGGGTTGAGGAGGTCCGATAGGCAGTCGCTCATTGTAAAACACTGGTACTCAGCTGCATCCGGTTAGACTTGAAGCCTACCCCAATATAGTTGGAAAAAAAACCGGCCAAGTGCGAGTCGGACTCGCGCACCGAGGGTTCCGTACAAATCTTGTATAGATAAAAAGTGAGTCTCGCGCCAACCGCAACTTTCCTCATAGATAGGTTTTGACTGCCATTGTGGGATCGATAGCAAAGATCAGATATAGTTATGGGAACTCCTTTACAATTAATAACGTAACCTTGTGTTGGAGCTTATTTTATTTTAGGTGATGAGAATTCAGTACTAATGGGATCTTTTATTTTTGAGGGATTAATCACCTAACGAGCCCCAGTTTCAGGTTTTTTTCGAAACTGCCTGACGACTTGTAACTGTCGAATTGTAACAACGACTGCTAAAGATTAGGATTCGGGGCTGCTGGCTTTATGTTTCTAGAGCCTTGACAAAAGTGTAATTCTGTCCCTTTCTTTGTTTTATAAAGTCGGCTTTATTTTATTTTGTAGCATTTTACAAACAAATCCAACTTCAAACATATAAAAAAGCAACAAGAAAACAAAAGCAAGAAAGAAATTAAAAAGATGTTAGGTGCATCGGTCTAGAAGTCGGTGTCTAGAGGATGCATCTATATTTATTTATCCACCGAGATCTAGACCGATGCATATAAACAGTTTTCTTGTTGTTTTTAGAAGTTGTTTTTTTTTTTTGTAAAAAGTTTTTATTTTTAACTTTTGTGAAAAGTTCTCGTCAATACGAATAATATAAGCCCAAACACGACGTTACTAAATCATACCGTTGAGGAGTTCTCTCGACTTTCTCACTTCTCCATCATCAAGAAAGCTCTAAACCTTCACTGTTTGATAGTATCACCAGACATACATCTGAGAATCAAGTTTTAATCCTATGCATGCCTACAATTTCTGATAGTTGCCCTCGATTTCTCAGGATTTCCATCATCAGATCCTGACCTGATGACAATGGAAATAAACGGCGAGTATACTCTTTTACTACCAAGAAATGATTTCTCAAATCCGTCAAACTTGGTCGTTTAAATTCCCCATTGAAATGAGGAAAATATTTGATTTGATTTGATAATATTTTATGTAACTTCAAATTTATCATTTTCGCAATTTTTCCTTTATCTGTACTATATAACGTTGCTTCTTGCCGAATTTCAAGATTCTGAGTTCACGGGAAGTACCTTGTAGGTTTTGATTCCCTAGCGTGTGACGGAAATTCGTCTAAGGTGTCGGTATAACTGCTGTATCTTTTGATCGCGTTAACTCAGAAGTTTGATTTTTTCACTGCCTAAAGGGACAATAGACCTAGGTATTTGGTATAAATTTCAATTTGATACCTTTATTCGTTCGTGAGAAATAAGGTAGTAAGTTTCATTTTATTAAAATATTTTTTTTACATTATATAACTAAAAAAATGAGATTTTCGTAATTTTTCCTATACTTGCATTATATGACAATGCTTCATGCCAAATTTCAAGACTCTGAGTTTACGGGAAGTATCCTGTAGGTTTTGATTCCTTTGCGAGTGTCGAAAAGTTGTTGAAAATATCGACATAATCGGCTGTATATTTGATTGGCTTGGCTTAGAAGTTTGATATTTTCACAGCTTAAAGGGACAATAGACCTGAGTACTTCATGTGAATTTCAGCTTGATACGTCCACGCGTTCTTGAGATAAAGGGTCTTGACAGACAGACAGACAGACAGACAGACAGACAGACAGACAGACGGACAACAAAGTGATCCTATAAGGGTTCCGTTTTTTTCCTTTTGAGGTACGGAACCCTAAAAAGGCTCGGAGGATGATGATAGGCTACTTTTTATTTATCATCATTAGAAGCTTGTAACATGCTTCTAGACTAGACTGCATAGATACAAATTGCAAGAATGGAAACATCTTTCCAAGCTGACGGTTCTGATAGAACACAAATCTGTTTTACTTTGAATTCCAGTAAACCTTCTAGAATATTCCTGCACAATATACTCACATACATTGCCACAAAAGGACGTAGATTTATACGTTTTACCCCGTGATTGTCATGGGGATGGCAAATGGGCAGTTTTATTGTCATCCAGAGGGCAGGCCGTAAGACTCTAAATTATACCGAGTCGTAAATATTTTTATTGTGTTTCCTATTGGTAGAAAGTAATTGCGTTTGTTGGTAATTGTGTTAGAATTGCTGTCTTAAATTGTTGCTTTTTGGTGTTGATTTGCAATGAGGCCAGGGTATTAGAAAACCATTAATCATAACACTAATTATAGTTAGATACAATTGAAGTGATTTTTCTTTGAACGCGTTAATCTCAAGAACTACGGCCCAGGTTTGAAAATTATTTCAGCGATCGTCAAATTCACTATTTGTTTATCGATAATGACTATAGCGGCCGTTTTATCCTGGTTTCTGGAATAGTTCCCACGAGACGCGGCTGAACGACATAGTTAGTGAAAATTTTTCAAATTACCTGGGCTATAATTTGAAGAACGTTCTGTATAAAAAATATAAATATATTTTACATTCATTAGGTTTAATAAAATAAATAACCTACCCAAATCTATTCTCCTCAAACTCCAAAAGAATTTCAGACAAAATTAAATCAGTGCAAGTTTCAGATGTGCAAATTTCAACCCAATGCAATCAAATACCGCATACGTAAGGATTTTTTATGAATATCTGATTACAATTGATTGTTATAAAACAAAGAATACGAGAGCCCTCATGAATGTATAACGATTCAAACAATTGACAGACGAACGATAATTCTATGTGTGGAGATAGGCAAATTGTTATTTATATAGTCTCTGCAAGTGTAATAGAATAGCAATTAATAATACTTTTAGGTTTTAACTTCAGCCTTACGGCTAATTTTCGGTCGAATTTTTAACATTCTTCAATATTGCAGAGTCACGATAAAGTTTTTTTATACATATGTAATCTTTAAATTCAAATAAGTGAAATTCAGTATTATTATTTAAAAAAATACAGAGCACAGACAACGATAGTAAGTGCTCTATTCTGCATTATTGGTTATTTATTTTTTTACCATTAACATAAACACTTCCATTAATTACGTCTATCACAGTCCATTAGGAATTATTATCCCAACATAGACTATAGAAATATAAGTGAAAAGGGTATCATTGTTCGATGTCAAGTGGCCATTAATAGAATTAGTTCCGGCTTCTTTGTCGTATTGATAAACAAGGGTTTCTCGTAGATAGATAAATTAATATACCTCTTGTTTGGTTAATGATCGGTTCCATCTCATACCCATGACTATTGGCGCGCAATTTGAATAGGACCGTAATAATTCTAATTTTCTAATTACAACTGTCATCCTGCTTTTGAATATGGAATAAGAAAAAAATTACATTCAAAAGAAGCCAGTATCATCATTCATATTTTCAGAAAAGAGGTTAAACAACTTTCTAATTTTCAATTAAAAAATGAACTTCGCAATTTATTCGAAACGACTAAAAATTTGGTAGTTCAAAAACTCAAAAACACGCTTTCAGCACGCACATTTTTTGCATTTATTTTATTTGTAATTACGTTTCTTAGTTAGTCATGTATTGTCATCAGAACTCAGAGCGTGTGCAACATTTCATCCTAATCGAAGACTTGGAAGTGGGTAAAATTAAGATTCCAAGATTTTCTTACATATGTACATAGTTACAAGTGAAGCTAATATAAGTAAAGCAATAAGAAAACATAATTATATGTCAATTTCGTTGCAAGTACTATCTAAAACATAGCTGCTATTCACAACGCTTGCAGTATTAATTGTAATCTATCGCTAGTAGCTAAATCTCGACACAAATCGGGTTAGTCAGCTAATCTGTAGTTCATGGAACATGTTATATGGATTGATTTAGCGGCGTTGCTTAGTGCTTAACTTGACAGCTAAGTCTAGTAGTAGTAGCTTGATTAGGTAAATACCTACACTATGTAATATGTGTTTTACTCGCATAATTTGAGACGAAGATGGTTTTAAGTGTCTTAAACTATTGCACGTAAGCCTTAATGATATGTTATTCTGATGTACAGGCCATATAATTTTGTCAAACATTAGTTTTTCCAAAATCCATTTTCAGACCCAGAAATTGAACGGGTCGCGCTTACGAACACAGCTATGAAAAAGCAGTTAGTACTTACTAATAGAACCTCTATGAAACTTACTCCCAATAAACGAGCATTTTTATCTCAAAGACAATAACGACACTTTATTACGTCTATCATTAATAAGTATTTATTATTATAACAAATGCTTGAGGCCATAGACTCATCTTTATGAGACAACCTCATCCTGTTTTCCCAAAATAATATAATGAAATGTTGCCAGAAATGGCGCAATTATTTAGTTTGGCAACTATATTTCTCGTTAACTATCTTTTGTTTTTAGTCGTTTATTACTTCGTAGAAAATCTATTGACAATCTGCCTAGCCTTTTTTCAACTATGTTAAGGTAGGCTTTTAGTCTAACTAGATGCAGCTGAGTACCAGTGTTTTACACAGAGCGGCTGTCTATCTGAACTCCTCAACTCAGTTACCTGGACAACCCAATGCCCTAGGTAAGTCTGGTTGTACGACTTTCTGACTTCTGACTACCCGTAACGACTGCCAAAGATATTCAAATGACAGCCGAGACCTACAGTTTATCATGCCTTCCGAAACACTGAAGATCCGCCCGGCTTTAACTTAACCACAAGCTCTTCTTCCATCCAAAAATGAACATAGAAAAAAAAATCATTTTTATACCAATTAAATACTAAACACTCCTAGAATAGAAACAGCTGACAATAGGGCGCGCACACATTAGAGATCGTCCAACGAGTTTGTTCGCGCGACAAATCGGCGCAGCGCACACGTGACGGAAATTTAAATGGCTCACTTGTATGAGTTTAGCGGTCACGTTTGTCGTGGTTTGCAAATATACACGGGACTATCTGTGTTTGGAACTGTACCGTGGTACCAGTTTGTGAAAACATGGAAGGATAAAATAAACAGTAGAATTAACGTTCCGTGCGTAAAAAATCCAAAAATTTCAATTAAAGAATCTTCTCTTCCAAATTAAGCAACACTTTAACCTAAGAAGAATAAGTAGACTGAAAATATTACAGTACCTACGGTCTACGGACCCAAGGACCTCCAAAAACTAGGCAACAATTTCAATTCACTAGGACATACTGTCATTATGTCGTAGCCAAGTAGTTAAAATCTATAGAACTTGGCACGTAAATGGACTTTTTCAATCGAATTGAATTGCTATTTCAACCAATTGACTGCGACATATTGCATCAGTATTTTATGAATCAGTAAAATAATATGTAACACTATCCCAAATGACAACATATTTATCCCAATTTTGATAGTATTTAATTATTATTGCTTTATAGTTTAATTTTCTCGCGATAATATCTCAATTGTAAAATATGCAGTAAATTAAAGTTTTTGTAATTAATTTTGAAATTAAATGCATAAAACTATTTTATGTCTTATCTGCAGAAGGCACAGTGGTTTTAAGTCTAAAACTTATTTTAACTTTAATATTAAAATTAAGCTGTGGCTTAGAACTAATTAGTAAACTTTACTACTTTCTAACACTTAATAAAGGTATTGATTTCTGACACTTACGCGAATATTAGACATTTAAATAAAACTACTTTTACGGATTTTATCGCGGTTATATTATATTATTTAATCCCGACGTTTCGGATCCTTTACAGCATCCATGGTCACGGGCAGACTAAGGTGTTGGTCGTCTTGATATATTAGTTACAAACAGCTACCCTACATTTTGTTAATTATTATTGACAATCCGATTCACGCAAAACGAGCTAACTGTATCCTTAGGTCGAGCAGTTGTAGGCTTGGATTTTGATTTAATAGTTTCTATGATGGGATTCCAAGCAGGTGGTATGACCCAGCCATCTTCTCTATTGAAATTTGGATGTTTTTTAATTTCAATAGCCTCGCGAATCATCCTAGGTAGGAATCGGTTTTCTTTTGCAAGGACTTGTGGTTTATCAAATCTGATGTAATGCTGGGCCTTGTCTAGTGTGTGTTCACAAACTGCTGACTGTCTGGAACGGCGGTGTTTGACATCGGCGATGTGTTCTTTTACGCGGGTCCCTATGCTTCTTAGGCCAAACTAAAAGAAGCATAGGGACCCGCGTAAAAGAACACATCGCCGATGTCAAACACCGCCGTTCCAGACAGTCAGCAGTTTGTGAACACACACTAGACAAGGCCCAGCATTACATCAGATTTGATAAACCACAAGTCCTTGCAAAAGAAAACCGATTCCTACCTAGGATGATTCGCGAGGCTATTGAAATTAAAAAACATCCAAATTTCAATAGAGAAGATGGCTGGGTCATACCACCTGCTTGGAATCCCATCATAGAAACTATTAAATCAAAATCCAAGCCTACAACTGCTCGACCTAAGGATACAGTTAGCTCGTTTTGCGTGAATCGGATTGTCAATAATAATTAACAAAATGTAGGGTAGCTGTTTGTAACTAATATATCAAGACGACCAACACCTTAGTCTGCCCGTGACCATGGATGCTGTAAAGGATCCGAAACGTCGGGATTAAATAATATAATATAACCGCGATAAAATCCGTAAAAGTAGTTTTACTTAATAAAGGTACCTACTTGTAACTCATAGAAATAAAATAAATATTCAGAAGAGTGCACTTTTAATTACAATCTTAAAAAAATACAAATCATAAATTAGTAATTCGAAAATAAATAAAAATTCGACTTTGTTTTATTTTTTCTCAATTGGCCTTCTATACATATAATTAAAACATCAATTGTATTTTAATGAATTTTCAGCTACACCCATTGTTTCATACAACGGGCACTTTACTACTTAATTAATTAAATAATTAAAATTAAAATACATAACTACTTACATCAGTCACCTGTTAACACCATTAATTATTTCAAAATTAATTAATTATTAAAACGTCACTTCAAACTTAATTGTTTTTTTCAACACAAGAACCAACTCTACTAGTTATTTTAAATTAGAACACATTAGAATAATAATTCATAAGTAATTTCGTCAAAAATATGATGTGAAAAATGATGGGATTTTTATATAAAAAGATCCTAAGATTAGTTCCACAGAATTAAAACTGCCTGAGGGGTATTTTCCAATTTGTTCGAGACTTGTAACTGAAGAGTTAAGTAAGAGTACCCTCACAATGCAGACTAAAAAGTCGGCCGACAGTTGGCTTAATAGTAAAAAAATATATATATCTTTTAAAGAAAATCGTGGGGAATCATCAAAAGTCCCCTCCCGCTATGGGTTAGCAGCGTGAGGGAGTGTCAGACTTACTGACTAAAACCCACCATGTTCCTTCTTAAGCCCTTTATGTACCAAGACCGCGGTAACTCTTTCGAACAATCCCGCAACCTCGAACAATCGACGAGATCCTTTTTAGTCGGTCTTATACCGGCGAAATACCTGACCACGCACGTACTACCATTCATTTCCATACTGATTTTCGAGCCCGAACAAACTGTCTGCCGACTAAAAGTTTGCAGTATGCGGCTACTCTGAAGAAGATGTTCCAACTAATAAAGAAAAATGTTCTAGATATGTCTACAATGGGCAAGTCTAAAAGATTTGATTGCATCGCTTGACAGGCATGGTTTGAAAGAACTTTTCAGTTTGGATTGTGAAATTGTGAAAGTAGCTTTTTTTTGATGATTTTACGACGTTGGGGATGAAGAAGGGAAGAGGAACTAGAATGTTTGCATAATATTTAAATGGGTCGATATTCCATTTATTATAATACAAGATTCGGGCACCACCTTTTAATAAATTAAGATAGTTAATGAGGATAGATTAGTATTAAATTACCTTAGACTCACAGTTACGTGAATCTAAGTAAATTAAAACCAATTCAATAAAAAAATATGCTATAACTACAACATTGCATGTTACATATGCCAACCTTTTTATAAACGTGAAACCAGATCCCAAGTGATATCACTATTAATTAACTACCGCCAATTAATATCAAAAACCTAATTAAAAATCAAATTATGTCAACCGTAATTACACAGGAACTAATTGCTTATTATGTGTAAAATATGCGTTAAATAAATCAACGTATCTAGTGACTAATAATTAAAATTGACGGCCGCCATTTTGTTATGGGATATCTTAATTAATTATATTTTTCACTACGGAATATTTATTTTATAGCGAAATGGTATTTTTCCGTCTTGGATGACTTACTTTAAATATTTTAAAACCATTTTCAAATTCCACAAACCTACCAAATTCACTCAAAATCTGTTCATTCGTTTTATTTCAAAGCGTTAGAAACGAACTAGATTTATTAGACGATCGACTTAATTGAAAAGTAGTAAGAAGATCCCTTCGATATGCCTAAACTTAAATAGGTGCATCATCATCATCATCAGCCTATCGCAGTCCACTGCTGGACATAGGCCTCTCCAAGTGCACGCCACTGAGATCGATTTTCGGCTTCTCGCATCCAGCTCCTACCAGCCGGTGCATACCATCCCGAAAACAATTCTATTTTTGAACCAGAAATCAACCAAAAAACAATTCTGAAAACAAAAAGAAAAAGCTAACCGAACGAAAAAAAAGCAAACGTTCTTTATTTAAAAGTCCACACAAACCGCCCGCATCTGACTCGAGGACTTCTGACAAGTTCTGACAAGTTAAAGTTTGTTTGCAATACTAGTGCAAGCAGCTGCATAAATGTGGTTTGATCTTTACCTTCAGATACGTAAATACGCAGGTAAGTATGTTGTTACAGGTAATCCTTTTAAAATGCTATGTATCATTTTAGATACTAAGTCCTGCGCCTGATCTCTCTCCAGTCGCATCGGATTGCCGTCCCATCGGGCTATGAGAGTGAAGGAATAGTGAGTGCACCTGTGTCTGTGCAAATGCTTGTGCACTATAATAATATGTCCAATAAAAGTATAATTATTTATAGTAGCATACAAAACCTAATAGTATATATTTTTTACTTTTGTATTTAATATATATTTTTTTTTTAATATGTTGACTAATCGATAAATTAACTACATCTGCATAGACTAGACTAAAAAATATGCAACTAAATAAACCCTCAGTTGAAGCTCGTTTTGGAATCTCAAAATTAAACCCATTCAGAATTAGTTCTGTTTTGGTACCTGAATGAATAAATTAGCAACTGCAGGCCGGTACACTTTTGGCCGATGAAAGTTATAATTTAAGCTGTTTCCAAGGTATTTTGGTCGTCTTTTACGGTACTATCATACTTAACGAATACTGGCTGTTTTCCACTATTTTACCCGCGATCGTAGGATCTACCCATCTAATCATCTAGCCTTTAGGCTTCCTTGATAAATGGACTATCTGACACTGAAAGAATTTTCAAAATAAATAAGTAGTTTCTGAGATTAGCGGATTCAAGCAAACAAATAACCAAACTCATAATTCTGCATAAAAAAGAATTTCATAATTAATATTGCCTTGATCGTCGTTAATTCAAACGAATTTAATTCCGCAAAATAAAAAATAATGAAGAAATGTTAACAAGAAACTACAGTAATTAGTTATCTATGAAAACAAGTTGAAAGATAAACTCATTGAAACCAATATAAAGTGGATGTCGCGACGCTGAAGCGAAGTAATTAATCAATTTTATGCTATCTACTTCAGTTGTAAGAACTTTAATATTGCAGTTTTAAAAACGCTGTTGACAATTTAACTATCTTGAGTATGTTAATGAAAAACCAATTTAAAATACATCTACTAATTACAGACTCACGTAGAATTACAAATAAAGATTAGAGTAGTATCTATGTTCTTAAAATCTGAATGATACCAACACTAAAAATAAATGTTAAGCGAAAATTAGTATAGAAATCCATTACTTTCTTTTGCTTAGATTTTGTATTCTTCCTGTGTCAAAGTAATCCAAAACTTTTACAAACCAAAACCAGTGCCAAGTGTAAAAGCCGAAAAATATTTCATAACTAAGCGATTTCCCGAGTTTCCTACACAACACGAAGATACGTAAACAACTATATCAGAAAAACGTAGAAATTAAATTCAAATCACATCAAAATACGGGAAACAAAATAAAGCGGTCTCCGTTGGACCCTGGCAGAGTTTGCAGCCACTTGGCAACAGAAAGCGGCAGGAAATAATGTGGTGCAAGTCTTGGGATGATGGAGTGGCCTTCGAAAGAGTTGCAAGTAGTTGGAGAAATTGATTTGTATGGGTGGGGAAATAGATCAAGAGCGAGAGAGAGTGTCAGATCTTTGTTGTTTAGGAAAGTTTAAGTTTGGTTTATAATATAACAAAGGTTTGGTATTCCGTGGCTCTTGAACTATAAGGGTAAACACATTATTTACCACTGTTATGTACTAGCGTGTCCAATATTGGATTATGGTTATTATGTCATAGTACACTAGAAATTATTGGTAATGCACTCCTCGTATACTGCCGACTGGACCTTCTTTTCCATGAAGGAAAAGTGGCAAGATGTAAACACAAGGCATAGACG
The DNA here is from genome assembly GCA_033682625.1 of Helicoverpa zea x Helicoverpa armigera. Taxonomy (NCBI): domain Eukaryota; kingdom Metazoa; phylum Arthropoda; class Insecta; order Lepidoptera; family Noctuidae; genus Helicoverpa; species Helicoverpa zea x Helicoverpa armigera. Next base: position 9,705,918 of record JAWIIS010000045.1, read on the forward strand.
AGGTGTACTTACACAACTCACAAATCGCTCACAAACATAAGCAACCGAACCACTTGCAACCCACATACCTCAGCCAATCCAAACCGCTACCTCCTATCCCTTAAACCAACGCACCCCGCGACCAAGCGCCGCTTGGACAAGTTCCAGCATTGACCGATTATAAAATCCATAAAACGTGTCCGAGTTTGGTTTGGGCTGTCTCACCGAACGATTTGGAAGCACCCGTACGACTTTATTCTGCAATATTGTTAACGAAACAGGAATGTCGTGATTGAGGACCCAAGGTGCTTGCCAAAATATCTTCAGGATTTGCTTAAGTGGCTCTGGAGCCGAAGTGTCTGATGTTAAGATGTTTTCTGGTACGGATGGCCGATTTTATGGCCTTCGGACTGGGTCAAATTTATGTGCTCCAAGTGCATTGTTGGGAGATATTAATGAAGCTAGGTTTCTGTTTCGGTGTAATTTGTGGAGGAGATAATTTTTGGGTAGATGTAATATAGTGTTAAATATTTTGGTAACTTTATATGAACATACAAAAATAATCTTAACATACATTCGCAATTTAAGCTGAATGTAACGTATTTCACCGTAAACACAAACAGTACCTATCAATGTATGTATCACGAGAACCTAATACATTTTCTCTTCACGATCCTTCCAAAAAAGGGGAGCATGCAATCATTTTTTAAATCCGCACAGATTTCTTCACATCTTTTTTTACCCCCTAAACAGCGGAGCCTGCACCCCCATTCCAAAACTGAGCTGTCACCATCGCACCATTAATCTTTGAAAACTCCTCAAAAGGCCCATGCATGTAACCTTACTCAGACGTCTTAATTTCCGCCCGCACACCTTCCTTAGGAAATTCACCCCTTTCCGAGGTGACTTTGTACGTGCGTCACCTTTGAAACATGCTCTACAATTGGTCCATATTGGTACAGCGGTTATGTTGGAACTCACAGAATTTCATGTTAATTTTAGCGAATATTTTGAGCATACTCTGCAACTACGGGATTGTTGATTAATTTTAGTTTGTTAGGAAGCGGAATCTAGGCTGAAATATTTTCGTCAGTAAGCAAATTAAACGTTATGAATAGCTTTTAGGAAATAGCGGGAATGTACACAATATTTCACGTTTCTAAACAAGGAGATTCTGTTCTAATGAGTTATGCTGAATTAAGTGATTCATTAGAAAATTTAGTGCAAACCACAATGAAGTGATCGGACTTAATATACATGTGGATTCAAAACCTATACTCGCGTTACTTCCATACCAAGAAAACGGCTAAGTCTATAAAGAAATAGCGTTCCCTTTTCCCAGCACACAGTAAATTAAAGTTATCAACTTCTCAAATTGAAATTATGCTAACGTTCTCAAAATCTCCGTCGTAAGGAGTTTACTCCCAAAGGTTTAATTATAAGCAATGAAATCTTAATTCCTGCGAAACGTGTGACCCATACCTTTGGCCGTAAATCTACGGAACACTTTAGGTGCTAAATACTAAGTACTTTATGATATACCCCGAAGACCCACTCCGAATATGAGTCGAGGAGTAATACGATAATGTCTTCGAGACCAATTTTCGGTCACACGAACGATATTCTCGAAGGAGATCTACCTTATAGTGGATCTAATATTGCACAAAGTATTTAGCACAATCGTAAAATTGACACTGAAAAATACAAATCTCACCAAAAATATTGATATTTTTTTCTAGCTGGGAAATCATCCAAATATCATAACACCGTCTGACTTTTACTGACTTGAACCCAGCCAAGTTTCACCCACTTCCTGATGCCCTTGATTTTTTGTCTGCAGTAACTGTTTTGAATATAACTGCAGTCATTCCTATATTATTTACTGCCGGACCCAGTAGGAAGTGAACCTTCTTACACGTCCTCTTAGTAACAAAACACACAATAAAGTAGTATGTAGGTCAGATCAGCAACAATGTGAGGAGGCGGGGCGTCGCTCCCTGTAGGTCCCGACGCTTAACGCAGTCTGCTCGACTTAGTTCCACTTTGAAATCGAACATCTTTGACACTTTCGTCAGCGAAAAGTGTTAGAACATTTTCGCCAAGTTTTCTTCGTATATTTTCTGGGTGAAATAAGGCTCAGTGTAATAATGTATTGGTCAATTTGTGTTGTAGAAAGAGATCTGTCTATGTGGTGAAATAAAAGATAAAGGATATGACTTTAGAGTTTGCATCCAAAGAACATAATTGTTTTGCATGGCTTCTCACAAAAATCATAATTATAATACCAACATTTTCATAGCCTCACGCTGAAAATTGCCGATGTTTCGACAGCAACCACAAACAAAGTCCCAGTTAAATCCACCACCGCATTCACAAGCCCCAGTCCCCAGTTCCCAGTTTTCCAGAACTAAGTAATAAGCTATAACGTACAACTCAAGCTTTTAATGGGAAAAGTTAAACAATTTTGTACTCGTGAAGTATATTAATGGTTTTGACGTTTTAATTTCCACCAGCGAACAAAATATGCTGAACTGTGTAACTATAGTTTTGGGCCGGAGTCTGTGTCCTGTATTTGTCGTTTTATGCACGTGTGAGAAAGATAGGTGCGGAAAAGTTGTGAGTTATGAATTTTTTTTTTAAGTTCGCACGGAAAATGAACTAATTATGCTATGTTTTTTTTTAATTAGTAGAAATGAAAACAACACTTACTTCCTGGTAGCTGTATAACTGCTCCATTCAGGGTAGCTGAAAAAAAATTTTTTTTACACATTTAGAAGTTTTCATTTCTGTATGAACTCAGAAATAGAAAAAAAATCTATATATCATCCCCTAATCTGATTTTGGCAAAAGCTTTCGCGACCAATGTGAACTCATCGGCGGCAGTCCTCTAGAACTTTGGAGACCTATTAGAAATACTCGCAAGTACTGATTTTTTGGCTAGAGCAACTAGACCAGAAGAAACACATACACTGTTATTTAACATGTCTCAAAAAATGTCCTTACATCAATGAAATAATGACAACTAGCATACCTATGTTAATAATAAACAAATAACAAAGTAATAAAGAACTATGTATAGACTTACTTCCAAAATTCTCCCACGCTGAAAGTTTTTCTACCCACTGCATTTCATACGAAATTAACAATTTATTCACAAAAAACTTACACACCGTAATTATGTTTCAGAGTAAAATTAGCGCATAAGTTTACACGCACACGCGAGTATTTTAGTTCGGTAATGTGAATAGAACACGTTTCAGTTTAGTAATACAGTTTTGGCCGATTTTCACCGACGATATAAACGTCAGTTTTGAAAAAGAACTGATTATCGTCTGACCGTTTTTGGTGAAGTTGACAAAAAATGTTATTTGAAAATTGACACTGTCAAATGCACAAAACGTTCGGTACCCAACTAATACTATGAATTTTCATGTTCAATTTTCAAAGTAAATAGTTGATTGTCTCATGTACCACATGTATGTACTTCAAAATTGGAATTAGTTTCGTTTCAAAAGAAACTAGACTTTATTGTAATAGTATTAACTGGAAATTGCTTTAAATATCTATTATCTCTGTCTTATATGTATATCTGTCTCTTTCATTTTTGTCTTTTCGTTTTTTAAACATTTGTTTGCTCTTTCTTACTATCAGTCTATCCCTTTCATTTCGTGCATGACGTCATTGGCGTGTGTTTTGTTTTGATTAAAACATTTGATTAATTTTAAAAGAACGCCTCGAATATTCAGCATGTTGATGGCATGTCTTGTGTTTGGATTTCATAATTCGAAGCAAGCTAATATGTTTTAATTAATATAGGTATGCACAGAACAAAGACACATATGTATAAAGTTACTTGCAAGAGATTACAATTTTTAGATCAGAATTTTCTCTAAAATGTGATTTTGAAACATCCAACAGAAGTGAGTTTTCTTGACCAAGTTAATTTTTAAGTGTAGCTATTCAGTGACTTTATACCCATATTAGTGGAAAGTTCTCATCAATACGAATACAATATGCCCCAATAGAATAACCTCCTTCTTTTGGGAATTTGGTTAAAAAATAATTTGTAGCAAAGATTAAATTTAACCGCCGATTATGTAACCGAGTGTTAGTGCAATTCACTAGGAAGCTACCTACTATGATTTTACGCAGCGAATAATTACCGAACGGTATTTGTGTTCGCGGTATTACCGTAATGAGGTAACAGTATCGTATTGAATGGTAATTACAAATATAATGCTGTGGCTTTATTGGCAAGAACATAGGAATTATTAATTAGATAATTACTGTCTGTTTTGTGATAGAAATTCAATTTCTACATACTTTTTTAAATTCAATGCTTAGTCATAACAGATTTATAAATAAGAGTCTAACTGTAACCCGGGTAACTACATTCAGGAGATTAGATAGGCATTCGCTTCTTGTAAAACACTGGAACTCAGCCGCATCTTGTTAGGCCAAGGATTGTAGGACCAACTATGTGAGGAAGCCGACCTTACATAGTTGGAAAAAACTAGGCAGATGATTATGATGATGAAAAAAATGTAATTTCTTTATCTAAAAAACTTTAGATTTACATACATCTGTTGAAAAACTGATTACAAAATCTATACCAAACCAATACTGAATCATTAAACTAAGTTCTTTTCACGCTCGTAACCCAAAGATTCATTGACATTCAATTGGTTCATGCCTTACTCCCAAAGGTAGCCAGATTTCATGTTATACGTCTGACAGCCGCACTACAGTCTGATAAGTTATTGTCAGATGTCAGAACTGTGACAAAAATGTGTATTAACGTTGTACTTATTTGTAAGAAGTTTATGTACTGGGAATTGGGAAGTGAAGGTGAAATTAAGTGTGGTTTTAATGGCCTATTCTTTGGTTGGGTATTTTTAGGGGTTGTAAGATGTTTTTAAGTAAAGTGATGACTGCTTCAAATGAACGGAAAATCATAACTTTGGCTTACGGTTGATAGTTTAATAACAAAAGTCTACAATACTATAATAGAATCATCGGCACGAATCTTGAGCGCTGACCTTCACCTGCGCAGAAGTAATTTATTAGCAAAGAACCAATTCCGAGTGACGGCTATGAAGCGATGCGCTGCGGGCCAATCACCGCTTTGCCCACCCCCGCGCCTCACTTCATACCACAAAAGGGAGCCAATAAATTACTTCTGCGCAGGTGAAGGTCAGCACTCAAGATTCGTGCCGATGATTATAATACGTTAGAAAAATAATACATTTCTTGTTTGATGCCATGAAGACCCAAGATGACCCAAGACACAGAGACAGAGGTTCCTGAAATCCATTGCATGGTTATTACATTTTTAATGGAGCATCTGCGCTCAGTTCTAACCATGAAAATGGAGGAAATAAGAATCCGCAAATCACTGTCATCATTATAATTTACATCATAAAGATTTTATAAAGAGACCTTTCGAAGAAATATGTTTTTTTTTTATACGTAACAAAATTGAGTAACACAGTATTAAAGAAAGGGGTTTTCAGAAACAAACAGCATTACAAACCCAGATTAATTTATTCTTAGAACTACTACGGGCTGTAAACTTTAAGTCGGTTAAATTGAGTAATAGCAAAAGTTGAATCGAGCTCTTTATTAGTATAAAAAATGTATTGGTAGTGCGCACATTAATTACTACGATCTAACGATGTATTGACCGACTAAAAAGTTTGAATGGATTTATGATCTTACCAAATTATCGGCATCAATAGTTGTCCAACAGTTCATTCTGCTATGAGAACATTTAATCATATTCACCGATAAAAATGTTCTACACTATTATCTGAAGATTTTCAAGAAAACCAAAGATACGTTTTCCATAATAATCAAAGATTTATAACCCCACATAATGCGTTTATTGACCATTGACCCGATGAGTTGGCTCGTAAAATATGTGATCTTCACTAAGATATTGTCTAGACTGAGAATTATGGTGAAAGTCTCAACTGTTCATCTGTAATTAAATGAGCGATGGATTTTGGTTTTTCTGTCGGTTAGGAAAGTATAGATATGCAATAGTAATTTTTGGGTTGGTTAGCCTACACCAAAAAAGTTCAATTCTTGGGTATAATTATAAAAGCGAATGTAACTCTGTATGTATGTTGTCTCGTCAAAACTACAGAATATTTGATACACAAAAATACTAAAGCTAGAGAAAGTACATACATAGTTTTATTGCGAGTGCGAAAAGAAGTTCCCTCGGGACGTCAATGGAACCACAGAAAAAGCTGGTGCCTATGAAGAAACAAAAAATAGCGCATCGTCAAATCTCAAGTACAAAATGTATCGAAGCAAGCAGTGCAAGTGGTCTCTCATCTAAAATATCAAGTAGAAAGATGACCTTTTTTAATCTTTTTGTTTCATTATACTTTCCAAGGACACGTCCTGACCAAATATTATATCTTTTCCTTTGAGTCCTTTCTTGCTAACAGGCAGATTAAGACCACATGGTGAATCGGCTCGTTAATAACCATCGAAGGATCTTCCGGGATATCTAATGATATTGATTAATAGCCGCAGTTTCTTTGTAGAGGTCAGATCTTTGCCTACTCAATGGAGAAACAAGAAAGAAATCATTATGGTCAACCTTGAACACCCTTCAGGGTTTTTTTTTCAGAAATATTGTGACACGTCTATTTTCCAATATCATTAGAGAGAAGTTTTATGCATATAAAACTTAGTTAGTACCCAGAGAAGTTATCAATATAGATAAAAACAATAAAGCCCGTTTTTAGTGAGAAACCATAGAACAACCCCTCCCCCTGTGGTTGCAGCAAGAGAAAGTGTCAGACTCTTATTGCCTTTCCGTTCCCCTTTTCCGTTGCCCATAACATCCTAAGGCTTTTGACTTTACTTAATCCGTAGCCATGAGGAGCATGAAATCTTTTCTAGCACCAAAACTTGAAAACTTGTTCAGACCACAATCGAATCGGTATATAAGCGCAGGTACGCAAGTAAAACCGCAGGACAGCAATAAATATCCCGACTCCTGCCTAGTATTTCTAACATTTTCCAACCTAGAACATACAAACATTTGAAACTACGTAGGGAGTAATAACTTTTGGAAACTTCCGAATGGAGTCGCGGAACATTGAAAAATTTCTACGAACCGTAATACAAATGTCATTTCATTTGTTCCGTAGCAATTGTCTCGGGACATATTGCTGAAATATTTTGCTGTTTCAAAACTGAACCATACTGAACGATTTCTGGTCTGATTCCGAATTCAGTGCTGCAGATTTTTTTCGGTATCAAATATTGTTTAAAAATTAATAACCTGTGTATAATATTTATATAAGAGTTTTACATATAATATTTATAAAAGAGTTTTGTTGGTTTGACTACTTTTAAATCGAGAACGGCTCAACCGATTTAGCTCAAGTTAGTATTGAGGTAGAAAGAAGAAAGTTGCGAGAAATACATAAGATGCTAGGATATTTTTATTCCCATTCAGGAACGGAAAGCAGTTCCATAAGTGCATGGGCAAAAGGAAGGAAACTAGATAAGCTAGAAGAGCTAGACTAAGCATATATCGACAAAAAAGGTCAGCAAGTACAACAATAAACTTTATATTTCTATAAATAAAACTACACATGGCGAAGCTTCACATTAAGAGGACGAATTGGAATTTTTGGCGCCAAGGATGTCAATTTTTCTCAGTAAATACAAAACGGATCAAAATACAACTTGGTTACCTGAAAGTTCATGATATAAACCTTATTTTGTTAGTTGTAGAAACATGATTAGGTAACTTTTATAACAGAGAAAAATATATCAAACATACCTCTTTTTAAAAAGAGATTCACATATTATGGGCAAACGGGACCGATTAAAGCCTCTTTACTTTTTTAGTAGTTGAGTATATACATACTCTTTAAAATTGTAGTAGGATTTTTTATCAAATTATCATTTCTAAATAATAAAATTACAAAACCATTTTGTCGCTTACGACTTTTAGTTATAAGCTAGCGCGCGTATTGTTATCCTCGCCCCGCTCAGACGCTCCGACCCCTTTTGGCGCCTTAGATGCGCGTGCCGGTTATGGAATTATTGTTGACCACTTCCTCGCCTTAATACTGCTCGTGTGAAACTTCCTACTTTACTCTCAAATTAAGGAAAAGAAGGTTCACTTCGTTTTGCAATCAGAATATTATCTATCATGTCATTGGTGATTTCCGATAGTCAGAACCACGGGTCAGAACTAACCCGCAATGACGGCCAAAGATGTTCAAATGACAGCCAGAACTTACCAACGTGACTTCTGAAACGCGAAGAAACTTGTCATGTCAAGTTGGCCAACCAATGTCTGGTCCGACGAAGTGTTGCTAAACCTTATGATCGATCTACTTATGCGGCTGTTACTTAAACTCCTCTAAACACCTGATTTTCTTTCTTTCTTTTTCTTTTTGAAGAATCCATAGTTTATCAATTAGCTAAAGAAACAGCTTCTTTTATTACTCACTAAATAATTTTCCAGTTTATTTATTGTGGTCTTTCTGTAGGTCCCGGCTGTCAGATAACATCCTTGGCAGTCGTTACGGGTAGTCAGAAGCCAGTAAGTCTGACAAAAGTCTTACCAAGGGGTATCGGGTTGCCCGGGTTACTGGGTTGAGGAGGTCAGATAGGCAGTCGCTTCTTGTAAAGCACTGGTACTCAGCTGAATCCGGTTAGACTGGAAGCCGACCCCAACATGATTGGGAAAAGGCTCGGAGGATGATGTCCTTCTGCACCCACGTACACTTTGGTCCTCCGTTACAGAAGTGAGAAATTGATGCCATATATCTCACGGTCCTTTGGAAAATATAAATAGTGGGATCATGTTCCTTACTTCCTTACGAGGCCCGCGCTGAATGGGACAACCTGAATACAGCCTTAAAATATACTATGATATAAAAATAGAAATAGTACCTATCTACTTTTTCATAGTTTTCTTAGAATCTAGCCTGCATTTATCTGGCAGAAAAACTATTAAGTAGGCCCCTTGAAAATATGCTGCGCCGACCCCAAATTAAATTAGGATAAGGACAGGAAGATGATGATAATCATGATGTGTGCCCTAGTAGGTAATTTTTAGGTAGATACTATAAAGCATTGCAACTTAAAATAGCTAAATACAGTATAATTAAATTCAATAGAATATGTAAACAGATTCGGCTCTCGAAATTTTCCGTTCACACAAAAAACTTTTCAATGTTCGTTAAATCATCTTACCTCTCTCTTTGTAAGTAATACCTACATTATATTTTCTACTAATGACCAATTCTCGAACATGGCTCTCGTTATTTCTCAACATAGATCTTAAATCTACAAAGACCTAACCTTTAATTAAATTACTTCAATATTTTTATAGAAACATGAACCTTATTATTTTTCTAATAAAGTGCATTATTAGAAATTTTCGTACAAATAATAGCAAGTACTTATTTAACGCACACAAATTTTCCCCTACATGGTAATACAAGCGTGATTTTGCACACCTAAATATTTAAATAAGTCGTAATTCTGTCCAAACGTGAAAATAATTTTAACAAAATGCCTCGAAATTATTACCTTTTTTCTACTAATTTAGTAGCATTTTGTGCAGTTTTTGCAACTTTTAACATTCAAACGAGCGGTTTTTGAAATTTCGCGAAAATATATGAGGGTCGTTACCGGTGAAATATTTTGTATATTTACACAGACTTTCTAATAATTTGTTCGTGATTGTTTGAGCACGGTTTTATTACCAAAATTATTTTGACTAAGCGCTGTTTTAGTTCACCTGTTTAAATTATTGCAAAATGTTTATCTTTGTTGACTCGAATTGTAAATGGATTATAACTATTTACTCAATCGGATCATTTACTGAGAAAATATAGATATTTTCATTAGTTCAAAATGCATTTTAAGTATCAAAATAATTTCACTTTAAAAGCCTTTTGCAGACAGTCATTAGCTTTTTAATGACCAATAAAATAAACATGCTGCTTAAAAATATAACACCACATTTTTTCTTTAAATTTTAGCAATGACTTCTACTTATCAAGTAAATAAAAAATGACAAATCCCATTACGAAGCGTTTTCCATTAAAACTGCGAACAAAAAAGTGTGTTGTAAACTAAACAGCGCAAGTAAATTATTGTCGGAGTTTGTCCAACACTCACGCAGTTCTCACTTACTGTTCCCAATTATTTGGGTAACCAACTGTTTTGAGTTTTATGGATATTCTGGTAAAAGGCAAAGGGTAGGTGTACGTGTATATGTTGGTATTGGGTAAACTTTGAGTTTTAACAACGAGGGCTATGTGAGGTTACCCATAAAATGGAAATATTTACCTACGAAATCATCGAAAAATTCAAGCTTTCGTTTTTTACTTTTGATCATACGCCATTTTGGCACAAATGATATAAATAACAAATTAGCATATAATTCATACATGTATTGTTAACAATTAAACACAAAGAAGTTACATACATAAATTATGTCTTATGCCAAACTAGGACATATTCCTCATTATAATTCATTGCGCTTTTAGGGGAAAATCGGTTGACACACTAACCCCCACAACCAAGACAGACGACAATGACCCACATCTAAATCAAAATCACCCCCCAATTCCTTTTACCCTATAAAACACAAAAGTAGCAACGCGGCCCCATAAATTATCACAAAAGGAGGAAAATTTCAATATATTCTGTTTCCGAAAATTCGACAAATCATCGAAAAATCTGACGGGAATGTCCTGCGGATTGAAGTTCCATTGTCACATTATTCATTCACATTTTTGGTCAGCGAATAAATGAAAAGCGTTCGGACATTTTCATAATAACTGATTAGAACAGTTTTAATTGCCGTGATTTGTGTTTTGGGTTAAATTTTTTGATTTGTGTGTGAAGTTTTTAATGTATTGTGGTTGAATAAAATAACATTCATAATATTTGGTTTCCAAGAGAGAGTTACAGCTGTAAATCAGGCCGAATTGATAACTTTGTACAACAAAACATAAAATATTCTACACTGATAACAAAAGTCCTATTACGTGTCGTTCTCTTCCACCCAAAAACTGCTGAATAATTTTTTTGAACTATTTCTTATCCTCTGCAGGCGCGAGAAATAGCCAGCTTTAATATCAATCTCTTACAAACTTGAAAGACAAAGACAGACCTATTAAATGATCAGATTCTCAAAAACGATGATGAATCAAAGTATAGCACAATTAACCCTTCCCCAGTTGGCTAAAAATCTCTCATCTAGCTTGTCATTCCTCATTTTCATATCAGACGGCCAGCAATAGCCATTGGCGCCGAGCGTCGCGACACTCATTCCCTTTTTATTTATGTTTCATGTTTTTAGTGATGCGCTTTGTGAGTAGGGATGTTGTGAGATTGGAGATTTTTCGGGTTGTAAGCTGACCAAGTTTATCGGCACTATACCCTGTCATCTATGAATTATCATCATCTCCCGAGTCTTTCCCAACTATGTTGTTAAGGGTCGGCTTTCAGTCTAACAGGGCGCATCTAAGCACCTCGTGATCTATGAATATTTTGTTAAAAAAACAAAATAGGTGGAACTGAGATGGCATTACAATGAAAAAATTGAATTTTGCAATATTCCTGTAAAACATATCTCGAAAAAAATGAACACACAACTTACAAGCTTTAGCTTTTAAGCAGACTAAAATACTACCGATAAATAGCTTTTTATTCTTTCAGTTTAATACTATCACATACAATAAATTATAACCTGTCTACCTTTTCACCAACATAGGCTACCTAAAAAGAGAATAGCGCAAAATACTCGATATAAAGGCACAACACTAGATACGAAACCGCTGTTCCTTTATCTTCCAACAAGGAGTGATTCATGGCCGCGTTTACCGCGAAATTTTACGTTCCAAGACTATCCTGTTATCCCGATAACTAAAGAATGGTTTTCTTACAAATTTCGCCCGGTAATGAGCCTTGTGCAAACGTAATGGGGATGTACAACCGGAAAATTCCGGTGACAGGCGGTTTAAACCGGTTCTTCTATCTCTTTTTTGCACATTAAAAAGTGCTGGAGAAAAAGAGATGGGTATAGTTGCTGCAGAACATTTTCTAAATCCTAATGCAAACAATAGACATAATGGTTTTTAATAAAGCAAGGAATCGGTTATTGGTTAGATGATTGGAAAGCATTTTTTATTAACATTGCTGAAACGTGCTTTATAGGGAGTATTAAGATTAAGTAAGTAGATCCTTATTATTTTAAAAGCCGAGGTTGAGAGGAAAAGCAATTAATTTTGACAGATGGGCATTCCTTAAGGGTTATACAACTTTTTTGTTATGACTTGATCTCGTGCTGGTTATTGCATTTACACTTCAGTTGACTACTAATGACTTCACGATAGTCAAAATATATGGACAAAATATTGCTCAGCAGCGTCAGGCAATTAATAGCTAGCTTCAGAGTGGCAAAGTTATTTGACGAATATTGAACCTTGCATATTTAAATACTTAAGCATTCGCAGACAACTTGAATTAATCCAAACAGTTCAAAAACTTCCCACTGCAGACGAGCATCAATTACTTTACAAACAGTCAACATAAGACCCACAAAACTCTCACTTAAAATACATTTTAAAAAGACACGTCAAATTAAAAAAATAAAAAGCCCTTCTAATTGGTAACTGGCCAGCAATTATGAAAAAACAAAATGAATACGTTCTGAAAACCAACGGCACTTGTATCATAATGAGAGCCTCAATTGTTTTTGTTCATTCATCATTCAAAATGTGGCTATAGTTATGTCATTCCATGGAGGTAGGAAAGCTGAGCAGAGATGCAATAAGGCAGGTAGGTCAGGCGCTTTTTTGTAGGTCAAATAACGTTCGGTAGATGATTAGTTGCGGGGGAACTAGCGAGGCGTTTTGGTTATTTGACACATTCTGTAGCAGTTTTCAGCATTTTTTTGTGTTTAAATAATATAAGTTCTATCTGACTATCATAATGTGGAAGATTTTTGATAAAAAAAAAATGGGCAGGTTTCTAAGAAAGCGTATGCAGTAAATTCTTCGCCCCCCGAACAACCGCATTCTGACGCTACTCAGGAGATTTTACGTTATGCCACCTCCACTCGTCATTTTGTTCTGTGCGTTTTTATCATTCATATGAAGTTCCCATTCATTCGGTAGTTGTGAGTTTTTGTTAGTCTGTGGTAAAATAATAAGGATGGGAAATCATCAAATGACTTTACCTGCACTGGGCGGAGTGGGGCAGTCGGAAAGAAGGCTTTTTGTGTTCCTTTTATAAGGAAATACCTTACGTGTAGAACCCTGGTAACTCCTTCAAACATTTCTAGTAAGGCAGTTTATATTCAGACATACTGTAGTATAATAGCGCTTCCAAACTACCTATAGTTATCAATTGTTTATTGTTAAAATTCCGCTAGCGTAAAAGCGCTCTATTCAAATGACAGTTTATTACTTTAATTACTTTGAATGTTGAATGTTGAAAATAGAAAAGAAGTTCCCGCAGCGAATGGATGGAAATAGAAAAACGCAGTTAAAATTCAGAAACAAGAATATCCCAATAAGAACCTCCTGTATAAACACACAGAAACACATGTACACAAAGCTTTACAATACTTTCAACCAACCAGTATCAGCCTTAACCCTCTATTGAGTCCGTAACTTTATTCCTTCATATTTCGCCCACCGCGCCATTTTAAAAAGAATTTGTTACAGCCATTCTCATATTTTTTAGTTTTAAGCTAATATTTTACGTTGAACAAAGAAAAATATTTCTGAACGGAGTTTCAAAGCATAGTTTTGTGTGTATGGTTTTTGGTAGTTCAGCCGCTTATTTTGTTTTAAATTATTTTATGAGCGCGTGGTAAATAGTTGGTATTCAAGTATTTAACTGAATGTAGGTTTTGATTATTTATATATCATTAATAATCGTAATTATATCAGATATGCCTATTAAAAACAAAACGTATATCAATGTTTTATAAAGAAACAGGGATGCACCATCTCTATGTAACTCTATATCGATAACTTCGTATATTTAAAACTGACGTATATTTAAAACCAAAAAAAAATACATACCTTTAAATAAAAGGCGTACACAGCCTTTCCCAGCCCTCAGACACATCACAAATATCCCGTCTGATTGCCCTGATTATGGTGTCAAAGAGAACACAAACCCAAACCCTTAATATCTCATAAATTGAATTGTTACAAAGAAAATACTTGCATCCCCCAAATGACACGAATAAATTATTTATGAAGGGAATTAAGTAAATATTTTCGTCTTTTCAGGGATTTGTATTCGATTGCTATTTTAGGGGGAACGCAGTAATACCATGATTTAAATGGTTGAGTTATTTATGGGACTCAGAATTATACTGGATATCAGTACTTTGTGAATTAATTAATATTTCATTCAAATGGCTTGAATACCGATACAACATACAACGCTAGACAGTTGATTAAGTAGCATTACAGTATTAAGCCATTCGAATGATAATATAGCTTTAACAAAAATCATCATCATCATCTGCCTAGACTTTTCCCAACTATGTTGGGGTCGACTTTCAACCTAACTGGATGCAGCTGAGTCAGAGTTTTACAAGAAGCGGCTGCCTGTCTGACCTCCTCAACCCTGTAACTCGGGAAACCCAATACAACTTGGTAAGACTGGTTGTCAGACTTACTGGCTTCTGACTACGCGTAACGACTCCCGGAGATTTTTAACCACCAATATAGACCACTGATTTTATTTGATCCAGTGCTTGGGTGTTCTAACTAAATAAGCTAAGACTAGTAAGTACCATTTAAGTTCAAAATAATTAATATTCAAAGTTCGACTTCTGCATTATTTCCTGAGTAAATAAATCAAAAGTAACACTCGCGATGATTAAAGGGCCGTCCTTTGAGATATCTCCCTTGAATATATAACTAAGTAATTTGTTTGTCAAGAAAAAATATCACGGGAAAACCAGTTTTATTTTCTTAGCTCCCTCTGACGTTTTATAAGACTCCAAGAAAACTTTTTTTGAAATATTTATCATGTTTATTTTGATTTGATAAACAGGAGGATTCATTTAAGTTCTGTTTCTTTTTTCAAGACAGCTGGCTTCGAATTAAAGTCGCCAAAAGCTTTTTAATTTATTTTTGTTGAGTCTTCTGATCAAATGCTATTTTTATCTCGCGATGTGAACTACAACTTTACAAACGTAATTGTATATTATACCTATTATATGTGATCGAATTACTATTTTACTAATGAAGGACGTCCAATTACTCACCTCCTTCACACTAACGAGTGTTTGTCGCATGTAGTGTGTCAAATGTGAGTTCATACGCGCAACAGCAATCAATTGAGAACTACCTGACTCGGAATGAGATGATGATGATGACGTAAAAAAAACGCAGCGAAATATATGCTATTTACTTTTACCCAACTCCTTCCAAACTCAGTTTCACATTGACTCAAACACGCTTCAACACGAACCCCATTACCCGTTCCTCCCTTTCCCATAACTTCAAAACGCTGCAAATCTAAGCTAATCCATCGGAATCTAGCATCGACAAATTGAGGGTCTATACTTAACCCGGCAAATTGAGAGCTTATCCTCCAAAGATATTATTTAAATTATCTGTACACTGTAGACTTTTCAGTCGGCCGACAATTTAATCGGCTCATAAATCCGTATGAAGATGAATGGTAGTACGCACATAACAACAATCAGGTATTTGGCTGGTATCAGACCGATTAAAAACTTTGATTGAATTCAAGATTTTCTTAAAAAAACCGGCCAAGTGAGAGTCAGACTCGCGCACGAAGGGTTCCGTACCAGAGCAAAAATGAGCGCAAAAAAACACGTTTTTTGTATGGGAGCCCCCCAAAATATTTATTTTATTCTTGTTTTCAGTATTTTTTGTTATAGCAGCAACAAGAATACATCATCTGTGAAAATTTCAACTCTCTAACTATCACGGTCCACGAGATACACCCTGGTGACGGACGGACGGACGGACAGAGGAGCGAAAACAATAGGGTCCCGTTTTACTCTTTGGGTACGGAACCCTAAAAATGTATTTGGCCCAACTGTAGGCCGACTGTTTAGTTTACAGTGTGTAGATAGGCTAAATTATCTCGTAAAGGGAGCTTCTAGAATTTGTATTTCGCAACTGAATATTGGATGTCATCGAGGATCTTAAAATTTTACGGGGGACACAACTGCTGCAAGGTTATGGCACAGAATCGTTAGGCTTTTGTTATTGAGACTGGCTGGATAGGTATTGAGACTTTTTAGTATGTTATAGCCTATCTAATGCTTAGGAATATAAGGTTAATCTTATACTAGAAAGGGCAAATCTTTGTTCGATATATAAATAAAAACGCGTTTGTAACTCGTCGTCACTGATATGTTGAGCCTGTTTGTAACTCCTTGTTGCTGTTGTATAAAGCCCGTTTGAACGCCTACAGGAATTAGGCAGATGAAAGACAGGGTTAAAAATATGTTGCAGATAAAGTACGAAGGTAATGGTTGTGGATTAGTGTCAAAACATTGTTTGTTAAGAATAATTCTTAAGGTACGATTCTGAAACGAGTAACGAGTCGCAAGCTGCGCGCAGCTCGTGTCTTGAAATTATTTTCGCGCGGTTGTCACGGGCCCCGCGTCTCGGAATTGCAACTTTAGCAGGACTCCAGATTATTTTCAAATTGATAATTCTACCTAAAAAGCTTGTAACTATAAATATTTTTCCTCAATCATTAAAACCCGCATATTCAACCCGCAATTTAATATCTATCTCATCAACCCTTCAATTTGCTTTGACATCTGGAAATAGATAAAATATTTCTGTGTCTTCAAGTAAAAGTCGTAAATTGAGGAAAGCCGTCTATTCTGAGGGACGTAGGCGGGATCGTAGGCGTATCTAGACTCAAAGTTCAGCCTCATGTACAAAGTTCTGCTGCTTAGCACTCCGTGGGAGTATATGAGCAGGTGCAAGTTTCTTAAGTAGGTATTATTAAAGTGTATATTATATTATAGTATGTATGAAATATGAAAAACTTTAGTATGTTGATAAAATTATCCTTTTAGTTACGCAAAAAAACCGTTACTTAAGCATTGTATGGTGTGTAGTTTACATCTGGTAAAAACGTTTTAGATTGCCACGCTTATTTTTAAAAGATCAACGTTAATCTAGTAGGTCGTGAAAGAAACAATAAAATATCTGACCCAGGGTTGCTTCCAATTCAATTTTTTTATTTTTTACTTTCAAAATAAAATCCCAATATTAGATTTCATTATTCATAATCATTTTAAGACCTACAAAAATTTTCAACCATACCACAACTTTCCTAGTATTCAAAGTTTTCACCACTGAACTACACAGGCTGAAAGACCTTACTACTCCAATTAGAGCGAAAACTTAATTGTGCCGCCGAAACTTTGGCCACCACTCTATATAGGTCAATGGTGACAATACCCCTACATGTTGGGGACCTGGTTTAAACAGCCTATTTGTTGGATTTTCTTCTTTATTTTAAGAGCCATACCTACCTATTCCAAGATACTTTCGCCTACTGCTTGATTGATGATTGAGTTTATCTCATCTGAGCTGAAATACACTTAAAATGCGGTATTGAGCTCGTTAATAGCTAACTGTTATATTTCATGTACTTGAAGCCTAAAATGAAGATCAGTATAATAGTACCTAACTTATATTTTATTATGACATCTTTCTATGAACTACGCAAAATCCGGGCCAATTTGAGAGAGCAAATCAACCTCATAACCTTAAAGCACAATATGTATATTCTCTTGTATTAAAATTTCTATTGCTACAAAAGGTATCATATGGTGACCAAATATGATATTTTTGTTAATGATTCCAGATTATTTATATACTTTTGGTTCGAACTTCAAAAACTACATAGTCAGATACTAAGTCATAGCAACTTAATATTATTGAAATTGGACGGTGTCCATGTCAATCGCCTTACTTCTGTCGCTTCTGTACTTCTTGCACTTTTGTGTTCGTTTCAGTAAGTTCAATAAGATATTGAAATATGGCCGCTTTAGCATGCCAAGATTTTAGTGTTTTGTACGTTACTTTTAATATATTGTTTGGTCTGAACTTGATTACTCCCGTCTTCGTCAACTTGAAATAGTTACTTTGGTTGGCAACGTTTAGAATGCTGGCTGCCGACTGCGATTGCAGTCACTGCTACTGCGGTAGGCAGTTGCATTTGGCAGCTAGTTTTCAAAACGCACCTTTATGATAGCTTTCTATATGTATGTATTTGTATGATTATGTGCAAAACATCCAAATAAAGTAAGTCATTTAACGTAAAACAATAACAAACAATTAGTAACAAAGGATTATTCCCTCTCAAATAAAATACAACCACTTCACCGTCAACAATGTTCAATTGCCTAAACACGAACTCAATTTCTTCAAACATGGCAAACAAGAATACTTGAGCCGAAAAACGTTGCATCTTCGAAACATCAAGACATGAGTACCAGCCATGGAGAACAAAATAACTAGCGGAGATGTCATAACTCAAAATCTCTTAAGAAAGTAGCGCGCCAAAATGCGGGTGTTTAGAGGACGATGAACGTTACTAGCTCCGCCCTTACTTTCCTCAGCTCCCGCCATTGTTTTTTTAAATAAAATCACCAATATTTAGCAGATTGGTTTTGATTTCACAAAGAACACGAATGCCTCGGTAATTCTAGTAACAGGTCACGCCTACCGTATGTTACATTGACCTACAAGAAGGCGCCCTGACCTACCTTCCTGATGGCATCTCCGCTATGTATCCTTCCTCCATGATACCAGCAATACACTTAGCAATACGACAGCAGCTGACACAAAGGAAATTGGACGCTAAGTACATACAACTTAACGTTCAATTCACTTTGCAGAGAAGGAGCTGAGGACTGCGAGAAACAAATGACTATCGTCTCTGATGTCGTTATGAAAAGTGTTCGGCTTTAATTGAGCACTGTTGAGGTTTTGTGTTTTTATCTTGAAGAGCTCTTGGTGTATTAAGGAATTATCAAAATTAAGTAAGAATCCATGTATTTTCGGTGTCTCAAATTGATTATTTTCGTGTACTGTTTGAACAACTTTATACACTTGGATAAAAAGTAGTCGAAAGCCTAGGTAAAAAAAACTATGTAAAACTGATTTTTAAATATGATCAGTCATTTCTAAAATTAACATAACGTATAGATAGTTCTTGAAACTGAATTACTGATACATACATTAATAAGCCTAAAATACAAACTTAATTTTTTCGGGTTTCTGAAGAAAGAAGATAGACTTGAACTTTCAAACACATACTTAAGTAAATCCATCTCTTATCGTGAATAATAAAATATAACTTAAATACTTAATACACATCATTTTTTTAAGTTTTGAAAAGATATCTATAATATTTTATACTCCCACGAATTTCAAATATGTACAGTTAAGAGCGCCTACACATTGTAAACTTTTAGTCGGCTGGTAGTTTTGATTCGGCTCAGTAACCAGTATGGGGATAAATGGTAGTGTGCCTATTGAAACATCTAAGATTTCTAAACTTAAACGATTTGTACACATAGGTGTTTATGAATAATCTGGTCGTAAATGCGATATTGTGTAGAAACGTACGTGTTTCACGTAGCAAATAAATAATATTAATAATTAAAAAAAAAAAACACATTCAGGCATTATAATTGTTCATCGTTAATATTATATATCTGTGGAGGCTTGTTATTAGCAACTGGAAAATATATTTTTGTTACATATTATGTTATTAGTCTGTAAGCCTTCTTAAAATAAAATAAAATAAAGCTACGATACCTTTTATTTTCCCGACTTTTCAACCGAATTGCACCGACCACGGTCGGGAGAAATCGGAAAAATAAGAAGGTATTTTACCTTTATTAGATTTGCGTTTAGGTCCCGATCATTTATAAAAATGATCAACGGTATCTGGCCGATTCAAAAGTTTTATTGGATTCACGATGGCCTTTAAAATAAACTGTCAGCAATCTATCGGGCTAACTATTAGGCGACATTTAAGTCTGCAGTGTGCTCGGGCGTTAAAAGTATTATTGTCCGTATTTTTCACAGTAACGACCCTAATGGTAACAAAACTCGATATAACTCATAAAAAAGCTAAACAAAAAGTTAATTCGCAGCTGCGTTTAAACGCAGTTTTTCAACTCTTTCAACCATCTTTCAAAAAGTGCCTAAAGGGTTGTAAATTAAAGAAGTCATTGTTACAACAAAAGATGTATTTTTTGTCATTTTTTTTTATTACTAGGTAATTATTTTTTGATAAGTAACATTAAAGTTAGATATACTGATTATAATCATCATCTCCGGGGCCTTTTCCAAGCTATGTTGGGGTCGGCTTCCAGTCTAACCAGATGCAGTTGAGTACCAGTTTTTTTCAAGGAGCGACTGCCTGTCTGACGTCCTCAATCTAATTACGCGGGCAACCCAATACCCATAGGTAAGACAGTATAGTTCGACGATAATAATTACCTTCAATTACGCCAGTTTAAAATGTTAATAACTTCACAATAACAATTTGCAGTAACAAAACTATTACGAATTTTAATTACACCATAAGTAATTATAGATAATCTTTTGGAATAAATTAAATAACACAAATTTTAACACTATCTCGCGTAAAAACAATTCGGGTTTATGTATGAAACACGCAACTCATTAAAATGCACTATCAAAATAAATTACGTACTTTAACTTCGTGGATTATAGAAAGGTGGATAAGTAATTTAAATAAACAGTGGTAATTTGATTTGGTCTGGAAACCAACATAAATATAGGAAGGAATGATAAGTGAGATATTTTATAATGTGTAAAAAAAATATATGGGATTTAATTAAGATACGTGAAATTCATTTACCTATGACAACAATAATAGATAAACGTGACTTATTTATTTTTCGAGAACTATAGTTTAATTTAGTCACGTATTTCTTTATATTTTTACCAAACATGTATGAGTTCTTACGTGGGCTCTTGAAACAAAAATATATCAACTAAGTACTTTAAGATAACCTACAATACAGACTTAAAATGTTACATATAGCTACTTCTATACATAATTTAACTTTCACTTTGAACCATATCGCCTACATCTTCAAAACGTGCAATATACAAATGAGAATTGACAGACCACAGACTTACCCATGATCAGAAGTAACATCCTCAAACCGTCGCGTTCATATCCAGTGCTTCTATTACCGTGTAACAGTGGAATGGTAAAAGGACAGCCGTTCCCTGTCTTGTTCCTTTCGCTTGTCAGATGTCGCTTGTGCTCTCTGCGTGTAGTATGTGCTATGTCGGTTACGTCTTTCATTTGTTTTTAGTTTTCGAGATTTGAAATATCTACTTGATTCGACCCTTTTATCGAATTTCAGACAAGATAAAAAACGCATGAGTTATTTGAAATTAGTTAATTCTTATTAAATTACCATGCAACAGAGAATTTACACTACACAAAGAAGAAATACACTTATAAACAACACTTACACTTACACACACTTATAATACATAATAAATTGAGCATTATAAGTGTTCTCTTCTAAAATGTTGTAATGCGCAAATAAACGTAAAATTCATATGCTGACTTCATAATTTACTAGTTTATCTAACATCGTCTTTAAATTCTAAGTCAAATTGAAAAAAAGATATATGTTACTTATCAACATTTCAGCAATCTAAGTACTAGCGGTCACCTTCGATGTTTTTAGGACTTTGGCACCAAAAGATTAAACGTTGTCGCTTAACACTTAACGTAACGTTTCAAGTTATTATTATGTGAATCACCTTTCTTGGTATGTTCATGATTATAAAATTTACCATTTTTATTGCATGGGTAATGAACTCTTCTTAAAAATATTCGGGTGGACCGAACTAAAAAAAGCATTGTTTGTTAGCATTTTAGCAATATTTTAATGTTATTAGAAGCAGAACATTTTCACATATAACCCATAAAGAACTACTCAACTACGGGTCTTGAAAAGCAAGTAATCTGACCCTTGAGTTGTACGAATATTTTATTTCCTGTATATAGTTTATTTTGTTAGATATTTCACAAGATACGTATGTATCACATACAAACTATAACAGACCGTATATGCACAATAAATAAGTTCCTGCACGGAAAATAATCTACAAAGACAAAGTAGGATCCATTTGTGAAATAATTTATTTCATACCCAAACTCGTACAAAGACATTTCAAACAACATTAAAATAGGAATAACATTAAAACTAAATCTCTCAACTACCCACATTCATACATTTTTAGTTGTCCGCGAATCAGGAGCGCTCACTTCATGAATTTTAAATAGCTTGTTTCATTGTACGCGATTCTTTCAAAGCCTTTGTGAACGAAATTTAATTATTTTGTAGTTGACCATTTTTCAAATGAAGCAGTATTTCAAACGTACAGGAAAATGCAAATAAATCAAGTAATACTTCCTCTCCACAAGGCTAACTTCCCCAAAAATAAACGCATTACCTCTTTTACGTCGTGCAATCGGTTAACAAAATAAAATGTATGGTATCATGTTCAACAAATTCGTAGCAGCTACGAGTGCGTAGCAATAAGTTGTGCTACGCCGTAGCAGTTTCGTAGTCTTTATGGTTTACTACGCCTATAATATGTTGGCATTTTGCATACATATAAGTAAGATAAACATCATAATATTAAAGTGGCTTTCTTCCAAGTAATGTAATATAAACTTATATGTACTTTACTACGCAATACTGTTCTTCCACGGCTGTTTGTACGGCTAAAATATAGTAAACGAAGTAACAATAAAGAGGAACCATTATTTTGTTTGTTTGTTGGTTTGTATCCCAAAGGCTTCGAAACTACTGAACCGATTTGGAAAATTTAAAATTTCACTGCTCGATAGCTAAACTCTTCCCGAGAAACATAGGCTATATTTTATCACGGTACGGACAGTAGTTCCCACAAAACGGGGGTGAAACAGAAGGAAATTATATTTCAAAACACCTACATGGGACTACCTACTTGAAAAATAATTTGATTTACTGTATATGACAAAAGTCAACAAAACCAAAAACAATATTTTTAAAGGAAATTATGTTTTAGTAACACAATACCATTTAAATGAACAAACATAAAATTTAACGTCTATAGCAAGGGTTTAAAGTCGTCGGGAAACAAAGAATGCTTTTAGTGAATGGCTTGAAAAATGGCTTAGCGTGGACTGCAAAGATCTACAACTATACTGGATGAGCTAGAATTATGTCCTTAGATTTATTTTTAACTGAGGATAATGTAATGTTTGTTTAGATAAAGTTTTTGAAAACACACAATTATTTATCCCATATAATGAATACACTATATATATAAACTTAAGACGAAATTGAAATACCTTAATAAACTAAAATAAACAGATATGTAGTATTTATTAATACCTCGTAATATAGTTATTAATGCCTCGGTCACATTTACATAGTCTAATAAACTATTTTTTATATCATCAAGTCACATTAATTTTATGTATAGCTGCTTGTGTTATTTCGAGTTCTAGTATCGTCATTCTATTTTTATTAAAACATTTTTTTACCATTTAACTAAACATAAGTCATTTCTAGTACACTTTACGTCCACAGCTGACAGTTTTTAATAACGCAGCGCTATGAGAAGAGACACTGACTGCGTTTCACAGAGGATTCCAAGCTTATGAAGTTATCATAACCAACCGTTGACATACGTGATACATTACTGAAGATAAATGTATTTTGTACTAGCTTCTGTTAGTTTCACCCGCTTCCTGGAAGAACTCCTTCAAGGAGATGGATAAAAAGTAGCCTATTGCCGAATTTCATCAAAATCCTTTCAGCTGTTTACGAGTAAAGAAGTAAAAAACATACACACTAATAAATTAATGCCTTTAGAATGTTACTGAGATAGAGTATTAGAGTTTCAGGCGGTTTTGAGAAAACTCTGACTAGTAAAATGATTAAACTAGCTCACTCGATAAGAACTATTATTATTTCTAGCTATATTCAGAGAACTAATGACACTATATCATTGTATTTATAAATTCTGGTATTCTGTAAATTACGCCTATTGCGTATAGTCTTAAGGACTTAAAACTTTTGTACCAACTACAAGAAAATAGCTACAATTTTTACTTCATTTTGAGCCACTTGAAAACAACTGATAAAGTAGTTATTTTCCATATTTCGTCATAAACACGTGAAGCTGATACACTTGTTCTCACTAGCATCCGGAGCAGACAGTCAACGCTCTTGTTACTACAAACGGAGATGACATTCGGGGCCACGAGATAAGCGAGTGAAAAATAATATTGGTTTTAAAAAGTGTCTATTGTGAAGGCTATTGTAAATGTTTAATTTAAGTTTGATGCTTTTGAAAGGTTCTGAAATATTAAAGACGTTAAGTTTGCTACTTCAGTACACATCGACTTACGACTGAATTCTGCTCAGAGAGAGACAGCTCCTGTCAAAATAAATAAAAAATATTTGAAGAGGTTAAACAACGGTTCTGTTTTTTGAACAAGTGAGCTTTCTTTTTCAGTGTCAGTAAACCTCAAGGTTTCTCCACGCATTAAAAATTCTTAAGGTAGAATCTCGAAGAACTACTGGTATTTTAGTATATTTTTAGTACTTACTTTTGCAAACTTTACAAATAAATAAAATATACTATTGCAAATGTGATTTCTTCCAGCACTAAAGCAATCAAACAACTCAAAATTAGAATTTATAATGTTGATTATCTCATAACAAGTCAAAACTGATATGCGGCCCAAGACTGGAACGACACTTAATTTGAAGTACTGTGATAACATCATTCTATATCTGTCACAGTAACGTCTGCGATGGGTATATACATCGCAGACATATATCCATCATCCATATACACATATTTTAAGTAGTTGAATAACATTATAAATAACCTAGCAAAGCGATCGACTCGCACACTTGATAGCCCCACACTCCCCAAGTTATGCATAACAAAGCCGGACAACACGATAACTCTAGATCGAAAGCACAAAGTTACGACTAATATCCTATACTTTATGTGCGCACTCGGATTTTATAGAAATATCATACGAAATGACATGACAAAATACGCGCACATAGTTGGAACTTGAAACTTGACTTTGTAGTATTGAAAAGGGAATTTTGTAGCTTAGTATGGAAAACTAGATTCAATCGGGTTCTCCATTAAAATGTTGCCTTAAAAATTATAAACAGTGATGTTTATAACTGAGGGACCTAATTAAAAGTTGCGGAATACAGTTCATCTTAAAGTTCAAGAGTTTGTTTACGTGTTGATCTCAGGAACCATTAGACTGCTTTTTCAGAAAATTATTTCAGAGTTAGATATCACATACATCGGGGAAGGTTATAAGCTAATTTTATCCGGATGTGCAGAGTGCTTCTCACGAGATGCGGCTGAAACCATCGAAAACCAGCTATCAATAAACAGTTTGAGAGGCGACAAACTGCTATAAAACTAACTCATAAATCTTCCTAACTACGAAAACCGTAATATCCTTCCATGATCTTCAACAAATACCAATCTCCGGTAACACAAGTAATAATGCAATCGAATATCGAGTTTATTTTCGATATTCTCCAAGAAAAATATTGCAGAACTTTCTGGAAAAATAACTGGTTTAAACGAGATACAGTTTAGTGCTTGCTCACGGTATGAAGCGGATATAAGCAGTTATTTTTATTTTACGGATATATTTTAAAGCTTATTCATCGAAAAGGAAACGATGTTGTACATTTTTAACTATGTTAAAAATATTTACTTGCGCGTACAGAGGAATAAAATTATTATTTACTGCATTATGAAGCGGAATCTCTGGAACTACTGGACCGATTCGGAAATTTTTTGAGTCTCTTTATCCAGGAATGCTACAGGCTACATTATTATATTAATCTGGACGCACGGAGTTGTTCCCACGATATTGCTACTTTTAAACCAAATTAAGTACTTAAAAACGAGATACACATAAAAAATGTTAGCCTGCAAATATTTATAAGGTCTTAACAAAAGATAAGCCTAAAAAGTTCCCGAGCTACCCAAGCTAACAAAACAAAACAAACATACAACAAAACAATATCAGTCTGTCTCAAAGACACAACCCGCCACCGATATAATTATTTCAGTTACAAGTTAAGGCGTTTCCAAGAAACCAATTTGTGAACCAAATTGTCGTGTAACTGTAAACCTGAAATTATATTTAATTGGACCTCAAAGGGTTCCGTTAGGGTCCGCGGTGACCGAAAGTATCGTTTTCACTTAATTAGAAAAATTGATTAGAATGGTGTTCTTGTTGTTATTTTAACCGCCTTTTGTATAATTTGTTGCGTTTTTTAACTTAATTATGTATTTTACCTCAAGAAGATACCGTAGAGTTTTGGTAGAAGAAAAATGGCTCTGAATTATCGGAACTGTATAATGTAAAAGTACATACCAATAGTTAAGTTTTAAAAGAGGTAACAGGCTGCTGAGTAATATGATTAGCCTCTAGATTACCACTAAGTCAATTTATGTCTAAAAATACTTAAGTTTTGTTCAGCAACTCATGAAAAAATAAAGTATAAAACCAAATACATATAATATCTCAACAAACAATGCCAAACCATTTACCTTCACAAAACCACAATCCACTTGTTCAATTCTTTTATTCATTTTACTGACATACTCCACAATTTCTGATCTCTACATTGCAGAGAATCCAATCACCGAGTAATGAAACAGCAGAGTTGCCATAAGACAGATAGGTCAGGCGCATTCTTGTAGGTCAAGCACATACGATGTGAGTGAGGAGCGAACTAACGAGGCGTTCGGGTTCCTTGAACATCTGTCAAAGATTAGTTTTGATTGATTGGTGAATTGGTTTTAAAAGAAACAGGCAAGTATCAAAGAAGGCACATGGTAGTTAGAAACGTTCTGTCTCCTCGAATACTCGCATTTTGGCGACGCTACTCTCTTTAAGGTGACTTCGCATTATGACATCTCCGCTCGTCATTTCGTTCTCCATGACCCCAATAAATATTACATGAGCTGTGAAATCACAAGGAATGAAATTAGCCTACCTGCTACCAAGTTTTTATGTAACTTACTTTTTATAACCGTGTTTCCATTGAATCGTAATGTTTTTACAACTTTTTGACTAGCTAATTTTGTATTTCCCCTTTTTATTCCACCTTTGGAGATTAATTATTAATCTGTAAGTTATTTTTAGCAGTTTGCATTTGTATTTTTAATTAAGTCAGTGGCTAAAGTGTCGGCCTTCTGGTCATGAGGTCAGGATAGCACTATTTAAATTCAAACACAAGCATAAGTTATCATTAATTTGGAGCAGTTAACAAGCCTGCTAATAATGTGCTACATTGTTTTTATAAAGTTCTGTAATTATAATGCTCACCTTCTTCGAGTAGGCCAGGAGTACAACTTCTTGCTTATCCCCTATCGTTAATCTAAATCTGCACTTCAAAGATCAAACAGGCTTTTTTCTGCTATGAAAATCATTCGTATTCACTTGTTTATAACTACACTAGCAGCTAGCTAAAATACCGAATTTGAAGTTAACAATACGTACGAATTTCGATAGCCACTTCTGTGTACTCGTAAACGTATTCGATTTCCCCAAAAATGGTGTTGGGGCCTCTTATCTGTTTTAGGGCCATTCCAGTTCGCTTTTGGTCCATATAGATAAATTCTAGTACACATTCAGTGACCTAGATGATCCTAGGTCGTACTAGGTAGTAGCTATATTTTTTATTCCATAAAAAATTATGTAAATATTCTGGCTAGCTGTATTTTTAAAAGGGAACACCACTTTTCATTGGACAAAATATATCCGGGGAAAAGGGGAAAAGCGGTCCCAAAAGAGATAGAATTTTTCAAATCGGTTCAGTAGTTTTGGAGCCTATAGGTTACAAAGAAAAAATGTTTATCGTACCTATACGCTCCGTTTGAATTTTGCTTTTAAAACAAGACCCCATTCACACACATTCTCTTACAAAAATTACTTGAACAAAAGATCCTACCTCCCAAAACCGGGTAAGTCAATCATTCATACTTCCCATGCTAGCGCCCCACTGTCATTTTAACGTAAATATATTATGATGTAAAGAGGTTTAACAAAAGACGGGCTTCTATCATCAACGCACTGATTTATGTCGAAACATTCATTCCGAGGATTCTAAGGAGTTGGGAAGACATTTTGTATTTACGTAAGATAAGTGGTACCGACCCGTAGAGGGTTCTAAAAACGAAGATTATTAATTTTGAATTTCATTTTTAAAGTCGATATGTAGCTGCTACATGAAGTTGACACAGATACTTAGGATCTATGGAGATGATCTTGAACTTCTTATCCTGAGAGTAATTCCGTCAGGACCCAAGTAAAGCCGGGGGCAGAAGCTAGTATATGATAATTGAATTGATATTGTTTTATAGAAGTGGATGAATTCTGTGGAAAAATCAAAGTTCTTGGAGTAAATGCCTACAACAACGGAAAACTAGTAAGTTGATTAATCGCTTTCAATATTATTTTCTTTGTTACTGAAGTATTAATTCCTTAATGGTATTCAGAGATTGTCATCACAGCGTACATCCTTTACAACTGTTACTGTTACAGCCTTTTTTATCGTCCACTAACAGACAGAGACCTCCTCTCACGAGAATGATTGAGCATTACATACTTTAAATAATTGAAGTTAATTAAGCATCCGACATCATTCACTGAATATTCTTACTAAATATACTTCCGTCGGAGAGACTCAGAACATACTCGATTCATTATCTTTGGCAAAATTTGCATTGGTCATATCCATATTAGGTATGTATGTAAAACTTTATTTAAAAAACAAACTAAGTTTTGAACACATACCAGTTACGTAAAAAGACATTAAAGTCAAAGATTGCTTAAATCAATTTTACATTTCCAAGTCAAATTCAAAACCCTACCAATATACTTCCAAATACAAGTAACTATTTACAAGTAAATAGTATCGAAGTGAGAGTTTCGAATCACTCTGCACTGGAGGTATACAAAGGCCCTCTTTGTGCACTCTTGAGTAAATTCAACATGACAATACCTGCACTGTGTCTTTGTTACACGTGTGGTTTTGCTTTTGGTAGAGAAACATAGGATTGGGTAGTGTAAAATTGGTTGTTAGTAACAATAGCCCTTTGTAATAAATATGTAGTAAAGTTAATCCATATGTAATCTCTTATGTACTTCTCTATGTACTGTCTTATATACTTCTCTATGTACTGTGTTATGTACTTCTCTAAGTACCCCCTTATGTACTTCTCTATCTACCCTGTTATGTACTTCTCTATATATACCCTCTTATGTACTTCTCTATATAAGTAACCTTTTATGTACTGAACAATGTACTCTCCCTATGTATTCCTTTATGTAAACCATAATGCACTCATTTTTGTACTTCCCTATGGTCTAATTGTACTAACTTTATTATAGAGTAACTCATACACTACCTTATTTACTACACTTATGTTCTACATTATATATTTCTTATTTACTATGTACTCGCCAGCTCTTCTAAAAAAATAAAAATACAGACTCTTATTTCA
The DNA here is from genome assembly GCA_033682625.1 of Helicoverpa zea x Helicoverpa armigera. Taxonomy (NCBI): domain Eukaryota; kingdom Metazoa; phylum Arthropoda; class Insecta; order Lepidoptera; family Noctuidae; genus Helicoverpa; species Helicoverpa zea x Helicoverpa armigera. The sequence goes on from JAWIIS010000045.1 coordinate 9,735,560, forward strand.
AAGCAAATACAGCACATTAGTACATTAAAAAACTCCTATACCTAATTAACTTACTAAAGACCGAATTTAGGGAAAAAAAAGTTTTTCCTTTGCGTCGAAAACATCCAATTACATCCGCTCTTCGGCTAAAAATACTTGTTTTCTTGAGAATTTCACCAAACCACACGCTGGTTTTCAACTTAATTTACTTTTTAAGTTATTTATCTAAGTACGTTATTTATTAGCATAAAGTATCTATCTATACTTTACATCTAAATAATTATTCAAAATATAGTTGAAAATAAAAAATACTCTCCATTCAAACGCTAAGGCCCTAGGATGTTAATAACAAATCAAATCAAAAATCATTTATCAAACTTAGCTGCAAAACAGCACTTTTCGAACGTGAAAAAAAATACGAAAGACAGCCCCCAAAACGCCTACCCTTCATCATTTCCTGTGTTCTTGCTGGGAAGAAGAAGTGGCGTAACCAATTCCCCAGTAACACATGTCTATCAGTAGGTTAAAAGAAACTTTCAATTACAATTCAACAAAAGTAACTTAACCTACATATGTCAGTTATAAATAGATAAAATAAAATTCAACAGAGCGTCTAGTGTAACTGCTCCTCCCAGCCGATTAGAAAATATCCTATGTTTTAAGTTACTACCCCAATATTTATGTGTACCTAGGACATTTTGCTAGTAAAGCGTGATTGACGATCAATCATCCGGAATAAAGGAAAATCATGAACAGACGCAAACTACTTAACAAACACTCCTATTCAACTTGACAAAGTATATAAAAACTAACCTACACATTATGTTTAATTTATTCTCTTAAACAAAACTAGAGTAAACCACACAGCGAGACGGTAATAATAAGAGTGGTCACAACCACTTTTTTAATTCTGCAAAATGTCTTGTAATTGCAGCTTGATGTCAGAATAAAAATAAAATAATTTAATTAATCTTGGGTGGTGCAAGTTGTGAGCGAAAATATTTACAGAAGTTTTACTTTTATGGCACTCAAAGGAATTCTATGGGCCCTATTATTCGTTACCTACTTTTTTTAAAAAGGAGGAGGTTTCCAATTTATATAGTGTACTTTTATTTTGAATCGGCTCAAAATCTGGTCAAAGAGTTCATTGGTTTCTTAAAAACTGATAAAATTAAAAAATATGAAACAAAAAAAACGCAAATCGGCCGTCTCGGAGCGATACAGTCCGCGCGCCAATTTTCACCATCAGAGTGACGTTATTTTTTCGCAGCGTGAGCTAGTGTCAGACTCTTACTGACTAAAGCCCATCATGTCCCGTCTTGAGCCTGTTATGTACCAGGGCCTACCGCGGCCCTCTTTCGAACAATCCCGCTGCCCCAGTGCATCAGAGTGACCTTCTGACGTTTTTGACTTGTCACATAAAATCGCTGTCGCTTACAACTCAAACCGCTTCGGAAAACAACAACGCTCATCATAAAGCAACGCGTTTAAATTAAATAAAGCCCGTCTTCATGATTTAAGGTTGCTTAAAGTCTTCGCTAACGAAATAAAGTTTTTGCAAGAAATACTCAGCGACCTACAATGATTTAGAGTGTACTCCACAATTTAAATTGTATGAAATGTTCATTTTAATAATGTTAATTTGTTTTATGTTTTCAGGTAGGCTGTAAGTATATTAGGTTAGGAGGAAGGTTAGATAATAAATCTTGTTTAATTGGTATTTTGTATTGTTTTCTTGTAATTTAGATGTCTATTATCTTATCTGAAATAGCGGCTACTGTACAAAAGGCACTTCAGTGATAGATTCAACATAGAAAAGCTTGTTCTGGAATCGAACCTGCATAATCGTCGTTGAGAGGCAGGTGTAGGCCACCAAGATTATGAAATACTAGTTGGTTTCCCCCCGGTTTGTACCATCCCGGTCCTGTACCCGTACAAAATATAGCCTTTCTTACAGGGAAATAGTCTAGCTTCCCAACAGTGAAATGATTTTTCAAATCATTCAGTAGATCCAGAGCTTGTTCGATGCAAACTGACAATCAAATCTTTCCTGTTCATTTATTACTATAGATAGAGGCAAAACATCATCGAAAAATATACCGCAAGCTGTTTTAGTAACTTCTAGAGTAAAATATTTCTCAACTCGATCGAATCTCACATAAACTAATAGCTGGACAATCTAACAATGCTACGTGCAGCAAAAGCTTGAAAACTACTGAAAAAGCTTCGCTTGTTACAGAAAGCTACACTAACAAATTTTTAAAAGGAAAACTTTTAACTTTCTCGAATCATATCGATACTTCAAACATACGATTATTAGCAATTAGCTTTGTCTATTCAATTTTATTTCTGGGTGTTTAAGTATAGAAACAAAATATCGAAGCCAATTTTGATTGTGCCAATGTAAAGTGAAATGCAACTTCTAAATGTCTTTTATAAGTCATATTTCATTAAAACTTAAAGCACTTGTAGTATATATCTTTATATCTCAGCCAAAAATCTTATGCAAAAAAATCCTCATAATAATTAACTATCACCGCGACTTTATACAACAACAGTCACTAAAAAACCTAAAAGTCACTACCTATATTTCCAAATTAAAACATTTAACTCAATCTAACATACACACTCAAACAAAAATATCTCCCCGATTTATTTACCCCCACGTAAAGAACAAAAACACACACTCACACAGACAAACCACTTCGCTCAGTAATCACAAAGGGTATTTTCTCAGGTGACCACACTTTCAGCACAAACGTGGACTAGTCCTCGAAGTAGGTCTCGGGAAAGTTTGAACAGATGGCGATACTACGTAGAAGTTGACCTCATGTTTTACTTACTCGTTTCCAGTTTGAAATAAATTGGATCGTTTTCTGAAGGGAATTTGAGATTTTTGTAAGGAAAAATTTATTTTTTAAAATGTCATCATCATCTTGATGATGGAAAAATGTGGTGGTTTTTTACCGACTTCAAAAAGGATGCAATCAGTTTGACCTATATTTTTGTGCGTGATTACCTCACGTTATGCTGAACCTTATGGTTTCGGTTTTCAACATAGTATTTGACACATTTAGGAGAAGATCATTTAGGTACAAATTGATTTTTTTATTTTTGAACTAGTGACTGTGAGGGAATAACTTCGTTCATCCGAATTCAAACAAAATAGGTTTGGGTCGGCATTCAGTCTTACAGGATACAGCTGACTACCTGCATGTAATTTTCCGAATTGATGGACTGAGCATCTTCAAGGACGTTAATTTACATGCTCAATTTCATTCAAATTGGTTCATCCCTTACACTGTAAAAGGGCAATCTAACTCATATTCCTATATCAAACATCGAAAATATTGAATTGAATATCCTGGTATTTCGCAATAACACGACGTAAGTAGAACGTTGGGCAACTTTCCAGAGCAAAAAGCAGCCTAATATCCAACACAATTAAACAGCTCAAAACTGCATATCAACTACAAAACTATCACAACTGGAAACAGAACAAATACACCTGGGGTTCTTAGATCATTTAACCTACAGGAACCGACATCTGTACAAATATCTACGAGAAAACGCCTGCCAATTAACAACCATTTCATTCTTGTGGAATTTTCGAGCGGATTATCCGAACGGTACAGCATGGTTTCTACGAGCGATGTCGGTGGTTTTAAGCGTATAGGGATACCGAATGTTTTGTGCAGTTGACAGCTGTCAGTTGCTAGGCAAAATACCATGTTTTGTACCCTCTAACAGAATTTTCAACTGCACTAAAAATCCGTCAAACCATAATATCTGTGCCGGCAGATGTCATTTGACATTTGATTTGCGGACTGTGACATCGTCCGAATAAATCGTAAAATCATCCAAAGCGAAAAACATGTTACAAACAAAACATAAAAAACAGAAACACGCACACATGTAACTACGAATATAAACGGCACTCCCTATTTTTTTGCAGCGGGAAAGGCACGGCAATAGCTTATCCAGTAAGTTCAATTCTCTAAGCTTGGATCTTATTATGCAGTGTTAAAGTCATTAGACTGCTACTACGCGAGCGAGACCGAGCTATACAACTAGTATAACTGCATCTCTGTCTAACAGTAGAACAATAAAGGCGTATCTAACGTTATTGCAGAACAAAGTTTGTGTAAAGCAAGTTATTATCGGGAGTGCGTTGCATACTGAGTGCTTAGGGTGTAGACATACTGTAAGCTCTGCAGAGCTCTGCATTGTGAGTTTTGGAATAAAATTATTCCAAGATTCAAGTTGGTATCTATGTTTCCGATATGTGTGTTTATTTCCGGCTGTCACTCCCCATATTATCGATCAAAATACGAAAGTACAGGGAGATGCTACCTAGTTGCTACCAATTGCTTCAACTAGTGGTCTTGAAATTATCATCTTTTAAAGGTGACTATTTTTCTATTTACTTTTCGTAATATCTTTGCATTATTGGTAATCATTAATTTGTGAAGTTAAAAATCTGTGAATCGTCTATGTAAGGGGCCGTCACGCATACATTAGGTTATCAGCAGTACAGCCTTTTCACTTTTCGCTCGATTTTCCCGCTCGGAAAATCCACCATTATGAAAAAGCTATTAAAATTATTATTTCTAAAAACCTACTCGATAAGAAGAAAACCAAAGGTATAAAAGATATGACAGTACCAATATGAGCGCACCTTCATTCCTAACAAGAGAGACAAAGTTAATTTTAAGTTGTTGTATTGTTTATACTCATCTATGATAACGTGCACTCTGCCAAATTTCTTGTAAAATATTTATAGAATAATGAAGTGGAGTTGCAATGTAGTATGAACAAGACAAGGTTTATTTGAAGAGTCATGAATGTGATGAAGACGGATAAATAACAATATTAAAACACGTTAATAAAAAGAGTTTAAGATACAAAAAAGAAAATGTACCTACTCATAACCAACCTTTTTATTGTTCCAGGGCCTTTTCTCATATAAAGAAGAAATAGGTAACGTTAATCATCGCGCTTGCTTAAAGTGGATTGACGATTTCTGACTCTGAAGCCAAGGTATCCTCAAGATATTTCTATTTCAGTAACACAGTCCAGCATACATTTACAAAACACATATGACATGAAAAGTTATTTACGTTTGATCTTGACTGATCTATGTAGAATCAAACCCACACCGCAAACTCGTTCTTGAGACACTTGACCTCCACGACTACACTTTTTTTCCTAAACATAGGTATGTACTATTAAAAGCACAATATACTCCTCAAATGTTCCACAAACAAATGAAAATCTTTCTCTCTAACGAGCAATGGAAGTTGTAAACTATCTGAGCACAACACAAGAACTTTAGGTGCACATACAGATGCAACTGAAGATATTAGTACGTACAGCATATACAACTTATGAAACTTTTATCTAGGTGATTTATATTATATACAAGATAGAACTACTCAAGAAATGAGGAAACTACCTCGCGCAGGTGAATAAAAAGTAGATTTCCTTGATAATTGGGCTATCTAACATATTTTTAAGTAACTGAACATTTATCGCAAATCAGACTTTTCAGTTTATGCAAAAGTGCCTTTATGATTCATGTGGTAACAACCGCACCAAAAGAAATTATTGAACTTGTAACCTATGTACACTTGGATAAATAAACAACAATATTCTTTTGAAAACCTAATCCTGTCTATAACATTTCAAAATAAAAACAATAAATAAATGATCACACAACATCTAAAAGTTTAAATGAAAAATGTCGTGCTTCTGAAATGTTTCACTCTGTACATCAAAGTAACTATCAAATATTAAAGTTCTGCTTTCTGGAAAATGTGAGACAAATTATGTCCAATCCACAAAGACGGAGAACTTGAGCGCTGATTGCACCCTTCAAAAACTTCAGCCTCACTCCAGCAGATCTCAGACTGCCATGGGGTAAGCCATAGAGTAAGGAAAGATGAGCAGAGATGCTATAATGCAGGTAGGTCAGGCGCCTTCTTCTAGGTCAATTTCAGACGATGAGCGTGACCAAAAAGTTGGGAGTGTACTACCGAGGCGTTCGGGTTCTTTGAGACATCTGTCTATGTTTTTTAGTATTACAAAAAATATCGAGTCCTAAGTAGGCGTGTAAAGGCGAAGACAGTAACGTTCCTCGTCCCCCACACATCCGCATTTTGGCGCGCTACTCTCTTAGGAGATTTTCCGTTAGTCCATTTGTTCTTTATTAGAAGTTACAAACTCACAAACATACACACATGAGCTGATACAAATATTATCCTCTTTTGCATTGCACAGTTGGATAAAAAAGAGGCCGGGAACTACTTGGTTACTGTTTGTATGATTCCAAAAGCCCTGACATGCGAGCTAGGGCTGATCGAATAATTAGATACAACATAATCAATCAAATCAGCTATCTAATCTCCACAACAATTCAGCTATGTTTAATTGAACACACAAAACACGACTGGTATCTCATTGCAAATCAATTAATTACTTACATAATACACCCCATCAACTAATGGTCATCGGTAAACAAACGTGACGTTACAGGTCAATTGTTTCGGCTCTGACGTCATCAACCTGTTGATGTTACATGCAATCGTTGTTGTTGTTAATGGGTTTAGGGTTGTTTCAATTAACGGGTTTAATTGAATTGGTTCAATAAAATAATCCAATTATTTTTATAGATAGGTATCAATGTTTGCTGCTGAGAATTTGATTTTTGTTTGTAAATGGAATTCTAATTGAATCATATTCAATTCACTCACAGTTCATTTTTATTTTATTTTTTTACTAAAAACTAACGCAATAAAACCGCAATAAAAAACAATTATCCGAATGAACAAGCAAAACACGAACTCAATAAAAGACCGAACGACAAGAGTCATTAAAATCTAATTGAGATATCCATCAAAACTGCTCAAAACATCTTCATTCATTCGCTCAGTCATTCATTCAATCTGATTGTCATTCCCGGACAACCATTCGGTCCTGTAATTACATTCCGTATAACGCAAGGATTGGAATGAAAGCCTGTTCAAATATTCGTTTGTCAGTTTGTCCGTTTAAGCCTTTGTGTAATAGGTAAATGTGAGGTAATGCGTTTTTCATTGTTAGATGGATAAAGAATAATTTTTTGATTTATAATTTTTGAAGATTTTTGAGAGGCGTTTTGAAAGAAGCATTAATGCTCTCAAAGAGCACCCAAAAATATTATTTCCAACCACTGGGCCATCAGTCGGCGGACTGTTTAGTGTACAGTGTTGTTTATGTTTCGAAGTCATGCTATTTCTAATATAGAATTGTTGCAAACTTTGTAGTTATTAAGTACCCGTATAACTTTATCTATTCATATTTGAATGAAAATAAATTGGAAAGGATGCTCGGATACCGACTTTGAAGTTGGAACCAAATAAAAAGATTAAAGAATAGCCACATCTGAAATGAGACACTCCTCCTTTTTTGGTAGTCGGTTTTAAATGTAATACATATCATAAGAAAAAAGAGTAAAGCTTGTTTCATCAAAATAAACGATGAAATACGATATCAAATTATTATTATATAGATAGAAATTATTATCTCAGACTGAGATTTGATTATAATTGTCCAAAATATTAATAGTCTATCTCGAATATTCGAAATGATTATTTTAAACAAGTCGGAGTTTTAATGGCGTTTCTGAAAATAACTTCAGGATTGAATAAGAAATATTTTAATGTTTTATTTATTTAAGTAAAATTCTCAATTTGATACTAGAGCTTATAGGGGAAAATTCCACCAAAATTGATCTTTCTGAGACCTTCCACTATCAACGTACCGGATTACGTTTCAAATCGGTTCTGTAGCTTTGGCGTGAAAGAAGAACAAATAGTCAGTGTTACTTTCGCATTCATAATATTAGTAAAGATTTTCAAGTAAAATATGAATAGTTCCATTGATATCTAAGTTTCCCAATTAAATGTAATTAACAAGGGGCAATTGCCTGTTTGAACTCCTCAACCCAGTTACCCGAGTAGCCCGATACCCCTGGTAAAACTGGTTGTCAGACTTACTGGCTTCTGACTATCGTACGTAACGACTGCCAGAGATGCGTAAGCTAGAAATGACAACACATTTTTGCAAAATTTAGTCTGGAATGTTCTTACCTCAGGGGCAGATGAAATAGTTTAAAATGTTCACAATTCGCGACGTGAGTACATTTTTGTCTCCCAAGCACCCAGGAAGTCCAACAATGGTAGTTTCCTAGTGGAAATTTCATGCAGACTTTATGTGAATAAAGAATAATGAAAAACTTTAAAAATTTTGGAATGGGTCCCGTATATTATTCATAAAAGTTAGAAACCGCTTTCAAGAATCTAATCAAAATTCAAAACTGTACTTATTTTTATATTTGAAAGTGACAAAAAAAATGAATTGATAAATCATATTCCACGTGTTAAACGGAATTTTTATAAGGAAAAATAATTTATCGAATGTAAAGTGATTTTCATTTCCATTGAAGTGTTTTAACATTCCATTTGTAAGGTAAAAGTTCCAAAAATAAAAAATCATGGCGGTTTCACAAAAACGTAAATCTTTCATGATTTAAAAGATTTGCTTACACATGTCGGGTACCTCCTACACGACGCTGAATTTAGGCACATTATCAATGAATGAAAGAACGAATGAGTGAATGTATGAATGAGTGACAGCCTACGCACCTGTCTCTCCATTTTTTTGTTTGAAAACCCATTTTTATATTAAATCCATTTATTTTATTAATCTAAATTTTTCAACCACTTTAATATGGATGTTAGAAGTTTTAGAAATGAATTATTAAAAAAGTTTTGGAATTTTATTTTTATAACAGTGTCCTCTGTCGCTAGATTAAACTTGATATAATACATAGCTTTTGTTTGAAATGGGAATAAAATTCATGAAATATTCTGGAGTGTGTCCCAAAATCTGTATTTATTTTGGGAGATTTATGAAACCTGTATTGTACCACCAGAGTTAAGCCAACCTAATATTTTAGAAACGCTTAAATTGTATAGTAAGGCTTATACAAAGACTAGCTTCCACTCGCTGTTTTACTTGCATCTCCAACTACTACTAATTAGCGTATCATTCGAATCTTTTCAAATCTGGCCATCTGGCTAATAGTTTGAGAGCCATTTATTGACCCATTCAACGAAATAAATAAAGTCTACAGCTCGTGGTATTAGTAGGAATAATAGATAGGTATCTAGACACTTTGTGTTTGCAAATAAAGAGCTACTTTAATATGCTAGACCAAATGAGTAGGATATTAGAGGTTATGATTAGAGATGGCAAGTAAATATGCACCTAGATACTTTTAAAACACTTAATAAATTGTTAACGTAGAGAACCCTAAAAAAGAGACGGTAAAAATACAAATTCACTAGCTTTCACCCGAACCAAAAGTATTCTGTTTGCAATGAACACGTATTAATGTCTAGGTGTTGCCTCTCGCCGCCATTTTGTTACAATATATAGACGTTTTCAGGTTAATGGATTTTGTTAGTTTCAATGAATTGGGTTTTAATTTAGAAAATTATTATAACGAATACGTAGAGGTAAATAAGTAAAATAAAATAGGTATTTGCTACTGAAATATTTTGATCCGAATGGTTTGGGTAACGGGTTTAATTTTCAGTTTCACAAGTTGTGAGTTAACTCAGGTAAAAGTCTAAAACAAAAATAAAATAATAATTAGGAAATAACACAGGTAATGGATAATCCATAGATACGAAAGTAAGATATGGAGAAGCTAGAACTTTCAACAAAAATCTGAAGTATCGAAAATTTGTAATTTTAAGAAAATGGGTTGGTTGTCGTTATAGTTAAAAGTCGCAACTCATAGTAAGAATAGAATGTTAATAGCTGTCCTAAATAACCCTAGACCTACTTACATATACTGAAGTGCACAAGTATGAAAGCATAACATAGTCGGCAGCGCTGCACATCCACAATCAATGTTTCAGTGTTTGCTTTGACAATGGCATGGCACAGAGAGGGCTAGGTCTTACTGAGAGCGGGGACTCGAATCCGCTTGTAGTTACAAGTTTGACGCTTGTAAAGTGTAATAGGCGTATAAGCGATTTTAATTGTCAGTTTTTGTTTTTAGGTGACCTAGAAGTGTATAAATGGGAAGTATTTACTATCCATAAAAGCCACTAAAAACTAGACCTACTTACATATATCAAAGTGCACAAGTATCAATGTTTCAGTGTTTGCTTTGACAATGGCATGGCCCTGAGACGGCTAGGTCTCACTGAGAGCGGTCACGCCGCTTATGGTTACAGGTCAGTTTATACGTGAGATAGAAGTATGTTAGTGGGAATTTCCCAACCCCAATAAGCCACTGAAAAGGCGTGAGAAGTATTCTAAACGAGCTTATTTTTTGATTAACTTGGAACATTCGCAGTTATAAAAATTGGTCTCATTCAAATCAGGTGTATGAAAACATCTGTTGTCTTTTCAAAATAATTCATGCGTTTGAATCAGACATAGGAAACTTATTAATTATTTATTCGTTTATTGAGAAGTTTTAATACAAGTTAAATTATTTCAATACAAAGAATTAAACTTTAATAGTAATCTCCTATTAAAATTACAATTAAATATTTCATTTCTTATTAAAACAAAGTAACTGTAGGTAAACGCCTACCGCTACCGCTATGACCACAGCCTTATGCACTTGTATGAATTTTTATACAGCTATAAAGCTTACGAATGTATGCCCCTGTGATGTTTTGTCGATTTCAGCTAGGTGCACTTAAATACTTACGTGTATTTGGACTACCGTTGTATTTACTAAGGCTAAGTAACAGCCGCTCGGGTCGATCAAACATAGAGTAAGTCTACTTGATATAATGTTATTTTGGTTTCTATGATGTATTGGTGTTGTTACCATAATAATGATAATGCTGTAGACGTGTGTGGTATAATAACGGGCCTAAGATCGATCGCCACTGACTCGCCAATAAAAAGACCTATTGGTATGAGAAAACCATCATTGTGATAAAAAGACCACTGTTCCATTTAACACAACAACGTTCTTTAAAACGACAATAATACCTTGTACCACAAACAGATACATTTCATCAGTAAGTATGTAGTACATACAAACCACAAATACAGGGTTTGGTCATTTTGTGCCGTCGCATAATCCGTGTTACCACAGCTAACATGTTCAAGCTTAAAGCGCTACAAAGCGCTGGATTGCGCTGCAAAGAGTTCAGGTTCTGTACTAGGCTGGATCAAGCTAAGTCTAACCTGTGGTCTATGGCTAACCTTTGTATTTAGGTTTATGTTATGTAAGACCTACGTGCCCTAAATCATACCATGGTATGTCTTTATAGGTTCAAGAGGACAGGGGTTACGAGAATTTTGGTGTAACTCATTTAATTTGTCTGCAATCTAACATAAATAAATATTTTTTTAGCCTATGCATTTCTCTGTTTGAAGCACGCTGTGGTCAATTTTAGATGTACCTACGTACATGAGAAAGCAACGAACATTCAAAACATTACCCAACATCACTTGCCTAGCCTTTTTCCAACTGCATATTATTGGAATCGGTGTCCTGCATTTAATTTTAACAATTACAACTTACGTACAAAATAATGGCAAGCCCAAATTATTATCCTACTTCCCACTACGGGCACGCATATAGTTTGCCATTTCTGATCTAGATACAAGCTGAGTTCGAACGGGACGACTCATTATCTCGTCGACACGCGTGTGTCGTGACACATCGGTATTAAAAACTGACAGCGTGTTAGGGCCCTATGGTATGCTTACGGTACTGGTTGCAGCGCAACTGAAATAATGGCTCAATCCTCTTTTATATGGCAAATCACTAAATATGGGGGTCATTTGATGATTTGTGTATATTCTCGCTGTTGGTGCAACGTGAGGAAGTGTCAGACTCTTACTGACTAAAGCCCACCATATTCCTTCTGGAGCCTTTTATGTACCAGGACCGCGGTAACTCGAACAATCCCGCCTTCTAGAGTACTCCTTAAGAAGTACTGGCTACTTGAGAGGCCTATAATAGTTTTCTAACTGGTCACTTGTTGCAGTCAACTTGTTGGGGACAAAAGGCCTTTTCTTAAACTAAACTGCTTTCCTAACTGCACGTTAGAGAAAATCTTACTTAATCTTCATGTCGTTAGGCAATGTTTTATCCTTAATGAAATCGGATATATTTTTAATAACTAATAATAAAAATAAAACTCAGTTACCAAAAAGCTTACATTGAATATTACCTGCGCTCATAACATGTCGTGTGCCGTAACTCTAACTTCAGGCGGGCGTTGTTTTTGTTTCAATGTTTATTTGAACTTTGTTCGTTTCAAACTTGTTTTACATTGCTATGTTTTTGCGAGCACCTCTGTGTTAACGGGTAAGGCTGTAGACAGACAATTGCTAAAGAAATATTTACATAGGTGTTGAAAAAAAAAAAACATACAGACTTTCAAATTAGGAACCCTTTCCTTTTTGGGAAGTCGGTAAAAAAACTAAAGTTCACTCTCAATAATTAAAAACCTACTCAGTATTTTATAATGGTAGTAGTTGTAGGTATTAGGTATATGCACATACAGTGAAATAGCGAAATTACAGTAACTTCTATGGGTGTAATTACGGAACATTTCAGGCTGTAAAATGGTTCAAACAATCAAGATGGGTATGGAGAGATAGACCGAAACCGGAAGTAAGTAATAGGCTATTTTGTGGATCGGTTATTTTCTAAGGATGGGATTTAAATCATACGGAATGATTGGTACCTGTTTAAAATAAATCGTTTGCATTTCATATATTTTACATCCGAAATAAATATATAAGTAAGTACATAAGTATTATTTACAGTCTATTACAGAAAGATCTCGAGACAACATGGAAGTTGCATTTAAAAATAAATGAAAGCAAAAGAATTACAATATATACTGTATTTTTATAATTGTTGTGTCCGCACCCCTACACTCACGTTTTTGAGAGCAAACATTTTTCGACAAAAACCAGCCAACTTGTATTTACATGATATTTGAAAGTACAATTGGTTACAAAGTTACCGACTGCCCCGAGTGGTATTCGTAAACTGTTCCCGTTTTCGTATACTTAAGTAATAAATACGAAGTAGTTACGAACTCTTTGCTGAATTTACTAGTTTTTCATTTAAATTAAGTTTGTAGTTCCTTTAATAAGTTGCAGTTTCATTAGGTGCTTGCAACTTTGTGGAAGTTTTTGAATTTTCTGTCTTATTTTTGGTAAAAGTGGAACAAGTTTGGCAATGTATGGAAATAAGTAAGTACTACGAAAGCTGTAGTCCCGATTTAAATGAAACATAATGTAGACCTATATGACCCTTTAAATTGTTTTTGACATGTTATTTTTTATAGGTAGTTACACCATGACATAAGTGGAATTAATAAATTTTGAAAATGCTTAGATCGTTAAGCAGAAAGGAATGATGTACTAAATAGAGCTGGAATAATCTTTTTAGTACCTACTAACAGAAAATTGAAAGTATACTGAAATGATAGACTAAACATTTGCTCGTTAGATAAAGGTAAATGTACCGTCATAAACACCAATACCACCTGTATTTTATCTACTTACTAATGAATGTTAATTTAATAATTATCAGACTTTCACACCTGAAAGGTTCGATAACGGGTTAATCTACCCATTGTATTTTCCTCCAAGTGTCAACACACACACACACATACACATATCCACACATACACACACACACGCAATCTACATATTTGCCTAATATAATTAAGTCACGCGTCACAGAAATCGGTTTAACACACCGTTGATTTACGATTACACCTTGTATTGTATTTAGGTTAATGTTAGATACACATTTGCATATGTGTAAGAAACTGAGGGGTTTCTTTTTGACTATGAATCAAAAAGCCCATCCTTTGACATTAGTCTATCTATTGATGAAAGACAGGTCAAAATCCGTTAAACATTTTCTGAGTTTACCAGACAGGTGATCGTACAATACAGACAAGCCTTCTTCCATGATATGTAATTTAAGCAATCTTTATGAAATTAAACAGCTACTTTGCAGAAAAGGCTGAAATAAGCATTTTCCAATACAAGCGCTGTGGTACATTTTTTTCTACGATGTCCATTTTATTCTTATTAACACTTCTTTTGATAAAGGCTGCCAAAATTAAGTACACACATGTTATTTTTTTCCAATTTATCGATCAAGCTACTGACTACCAAACCTCACTTCTCATACAAACACAATATTGATTGAAACAGATTCACATTGGAGCCCATTTACTTCGGCAAACAGCCGGCCAGTATTAGGCTATCGTGTTACAAAAACAACATCCTGTAATATGTTGACAGACAAGTGACATATTGTTGTAAACGGCAACAATTTACGTTTGATGAAAATAATTGATATCACTATTAGAAATCTGCCATTTTAACCAAGTTCAAAAAAGTAGGTTTTTAGTTTGATCTCTATGTATGTTCGTGTGCGAGTATCTCACGTACGTCTGTATCGATTTTGATGCGGTTTTCAGGATAATATTTTTCAGAGGAGGTTTTAAGTAGGTATATTAATGAAGTTTAGAAAAATCTTTCTTTTGTTTAAGACTTTATTACCCATTTACTTCTGAATAATAAGATAAATCTATAACAAAACTTAAATAAAGCAAGTTCAAAGTTATCACCCAAGAACAAAAAATTGCATTCTACCAGACTGAGAACACAAATACAAAATTTCATTCCATCAGACATCTATATAATATCTAACAGAATCAATCCTTTTGACACAAACATCGTCACTATTATCCAACTTGGAAACTTGGAGACACGTCTACCAAAATACACAATTATAGCCGTCTTGCAAGTTTGTGTCCACAGGCCTTATATGTCATTCAGGCTAAGAGCATTAAACTATCTGGATACGGCATTGCTTTTTCATTTCACCAGTAGTAGGTAAAGAACCAACCTCTCAAGTGTGAGTGTGTGTGGGTTTGATACCAGGTCACGTAAGTACCAATGCAACTTTTCTAAGTTTGTAAGTACTTTTTAAGTATAGGTATCTTAGACACTAATGACTTTATTTCGAAGGGCACTTTTCTAGGTTTGTGAATGAAAACATCTCGAGGAAACCAGGACTAAGTATAACGTCTGATATCACCAACCAGCATAGAGCTAGCGTGGAGATTAACGCTCAATCCTTCTCCGTGTGAAAGGAGGCCTGTGCTCAGCAGTGGGACGATAAAAAAGGCTGATGATGATATATGCGCTGGGTATATGTTCGTGCTTATCCATTTCATCGTGTGCGTGAGTAAATATGTGATCAAAAATGCATGCAGTTACCACTATTAGTTGCGTTGCCTTTCCACTGCGAGTACTTTGGGAGGCATTTGTGCTTATGTATGTTCCAATTGGTTAAGTGATCTAAGTATAAAGGAGAAGTTAGAATGTGTGACGTCGAAAATTCGATTAATTTGTCAAGTTATGTGAGGTCGGATCCTAGGGGAAGATCGCTTTGTATTGGCTTTTAGACTTGATGTGAACTTGGTCTAGAAGTTGTCTTTGAATTGGAATGTAAAAGGACAATGGGCGATTCCGGTCCAAATGTCCACCACGAACGAGGCCTATATGGCCAGATAGCCCGTTAAATATAGAACATTTTTTGTTATGAAAGTAAAAAAAAATAGAATGCCAGAAAAAAGTTATAGCAAAATCAAATAAAACATTTTATAGATTTTTTCAATTTCATATTTTCAATTACTTTTCGTGATGTTCGATTTTCGTACTTTCTGTAACTTCTGACAAAATATAATTGTTCATTATTATAGAGAAGACACCACCAGTTACTTCGAACTTTCTTAGATCCAGGAATTGCTGAGTATAATCAAGCACTTCTGGCGCCTCAATTGGTTAGTGATTCGTACATCCATCGGGCAAAAAAATAAGGGCAAATGCAAATGTGTCTTACACATCTTAGTTTTAGATAAAATTGCACAAAAACTACCGAAAATTAAGAACACATTTTTGGCTATAACTTTTTTTTGGCATTGTTTTTTTTTTTTACTTTCTTAGTAAAAGTTACTCTAAATTAAGTGGACTATTTAATTATTTAGGTCTCGTTTGTTTTGGACATTTGGACCAAACTTTATACATTCTTGCCCAATCTCCTTTAATACAGGTTTTGTATTTGATTGAGAAAAATTATATTATATGTTATTATGTATATGTATGTACGTATTAATTGTGAACTTAATTAGTAGTAGGCAGAAATGTGGTAGAGTCGACTTGGCAGAAAAACAAAAGTATATAATGTTATGATTTTAATGCACTCGTCGTAGACTGAAATCCAAAACACTTTGCCTACCCGCATACTGCAGATTAAACAGTCGGCCAAAAGTAGACCCGATAGTAGGTTTTTGTTTTGGTGAGAAAATCGTGAATTCATTCAGTTTTTAGTCGATTTGATACCGGCAAAATACCTGATTCGTACAGCCTTACCACAAACAGTTAAACTTACAATCTGTTGAACACTTCTCTAAAAAAATGTGGCTGCAAAACGGACCTTATTTAAACGTCATAATCTGACATTGTTTTAGACAAGTGTTCAACAGACGTTTAAAAGTTTTTGTGGTTCGACGGTTATATTATACGTTCTACCTATCTATTCATACTGATGTATGAGCCCAAACAAACTAGGGACGTCTAAAAGTTTGCACCAAGAGTACCTTAAAGCCCTGTTTCATTTAAATGGCCATCCGACTCGGTCCATGACTCAGATAACAATACTTTATGGGTCCAACGTAAAATATTTACAATTCCCAGTTCCCAGTACTTTATTAACACATGAAACAATCAGTTTATTTACACGCACGTTTGGCTACCGCAAAATAATTTATTTGCGTAAAATGAGAACATTTCAATTGGTTAAAACTTATTGTCGATTCAATTTGTTACCGTATTTCGTGAATATTTTCTGCTTGAATATCGTATTTTTTTACCTCTTATTTTTTGCATTTTTACCTTTAAATTGAGTTTGTTTTCATAATACAATCTCACATCACAGATGAGTAACATGATTTATGAATACAACAAGCAAAGTACCTAAATTAATATTAATTGAACTAGTTTAACGAAAAATAATTTTCCGACAACCAGATAACTACCCAAGTGCTTTATATAGGTATCTTTTTACGACTAGATTTTCTTTGTAAACAAGCTTAAGTATAGCCAATAAGCCACAGTTACAATCTCCTAAAAAACTTACTATTTCTTCTCCATATTTCTACCAAAACCAGTCGTAAATTCTCTCACGATAATTTCTCCACTCTTAGCATGTGGCTCCAATCGGGAGCGCCTGTTCGCCGGCGATTCGTTAAAGCTTAGCGTAATGAAGACATATGGCTGCCATTCCTTCATGGTTGCAAAGATCCTGCGAGTAAATGAGTGTTACTATTTTGTGAAGGCACCTTGATAAATTTTGCTTTTTTTGGGCGTACATATTAGTAACAAACGCGAAAATTCGTATATGAGTATGGATGCTGCATGAAGCTCATCTCAAAAAATTATTTTGTTGATGCTGATTGTTCAAAACACAAGCATATTTACCCGACTGCCAAAGAAGGAGGGTAATGTTTTTTCGAGTGTATGTAAGTATGTATGTATGTATGTATGTCTGTTCCTTTGTGACCTCCTGTAGCCTAAACGGCTTGATGGATTTTGATGTATGAGGTATCGTTAGATTTGTCTTGATTACGGGAGTGTCATAGGATACATTTTATCCTAAAAGTCCCACGGGATATTTTTTCTAAATTTCCCTTTAAAAAAATATGTATGCGGTATCATTAGATTCATTTCAATCACGGGAGTAATAATTAATATAGGATACGTTTTTTCTCAAAATTCCCACGGGAACATGTTAATTCTGCGTCAACGCAAAGCAACTCATGCGTTAGCAAGCAAAAAGATAGGGCGTGGCCTGGCATGCGGCGCGCGGCGCGGTGCGGAGGGGGATATGCTCGAGTATACAGCCCGAATGCGGGCACACGCATAAGGGCACACGTCGTTGACGGTCTTCAGCAGTAATGACTCACCTAATTCTTTTTCTTCTTCACTACCAACAGTCCAGATTGGCGGTAAATTTATGTTGCGGAGTAACATCACTCGTAATCTAAAGCCAAATGTCGTCGAAATAATTTAAAATGGTACTTACATATACATAGTCTTCTACATCTACAACATTTTCGTTAAATAAAAACAGCTAAAAAGTTATAAATAAAAGAATTATTATTAAAAAAACAAAATACCCGACTGCACACTAAAAAAAGAGTAAAACAAGCCCCACAATAATATTTAATTTATAAATATTGATGGAAAGCATCGCAGGCGGGGACCACCTTGACCGCCACCAACGAAAATTCTGCTAAATGGTGCACAACCGAAATGACTATAAATAAGCCTCTGTTGGTCCCCGCCTGCGATGCTTTCCATCAATATTTATAAATTAAATATTATTGTGGGGCTTGTTTTACTCTTTTTTTAGTGTGCAGTCGGGTATTTTGTTTTTTTAATAATAATTCTTTTTTTACTAATGTTATAACTTAGGTATGTCAAGAAGATTGTTTTTCTTCATCGTTGCATGGTACATACATAAACATATATTTCTTTTTTTTTTACTGTATGATTTAAATATTTTTACTATCCTTCGACCTTCTCGTCATTTCTACCCCTTGATACATAAAGAAATCGAACCAGCAACCATACTCATAACCACTACACTACACACACCAGTGCATATACATCATTGCATAACATACGACATACATATTAAACTGCAGCTGTGATGCATCTTAGATACATGCATCCTGCTCGCTGGACGTGACCCGAATAGGTACAGGAGATTTTCATCTAGTCTTGGAGAAGTCGAAATTGTTATGGGGTTTCAGTAAGTTTCTTTGGTACATAAAGAATAATATGAAAGCAGATTTCTTGCTTATTCTCGAAGGAAATGAGAAATATTGATTTAAATGATGTAAAAGAATTTCGTGGTACAAAAACATATTGATTAAGAGACATAAGAAAACTATAATAGAATTCAACCCCAAAGTTTTAGTTAGAAATACATTAAAATTCAGTTTGTAACTGTAACTAAAGGTTTTTTAATAAAGAAACCTCTATATTTTTACACTAAAACAAAGAACTTTAACTTGTATTACACCCAAAAACATTTTGCAAAAATAAACCCCAGAACACAAGTAACCATTCTAGACTCTAGAAATATACAAAGTGCTTTAAAAGAAATGCTTAAGAATCCTATATAACTTTTATAGAGTAACAAATGACATTAGTTTCACCCCAAGGAGCTCTGTGCTAACAAAATAAAAATATAACGTTGTGTACATAGCTTTAGGTCTTAAATGTCCTGTTTTGCATACGAAAATGCAGTTTTCCTAAATGGTTACTGGTTTACTTCGGTGGGTAATATTATAAATCGGAAAGGTATGTAAGCCAGTTTTATCAAGTTATTTAGACTTTATACTTTTAAACTTTTTAGTCGGACATTTGTCATGTTTTCTCGTCATGATCAGACTTTTTATTATTCCACTGCAGGGTGCAGGCCTCTTCTCATACAGAGAAGGAATGAGTGTTAATCACCATGCTTGCTCAAGGCGGTTTTTTAAAGATTTTTTCCTTCACTTTTAAACATAAAAATAGTTTATTTGCCCAAACATGGGTATGCAGTATAAATAGGTTTGCAAAGCAATCATTAGTTGATGTTCAAGATATTCCCAGAAAGTTTTTCTTAACTTGAAAAAGAAAAATTGAATTCATTGCAAAGTTCAAGGTCGCTTTCAACAAAGAATTCAAAAATATTTTTAGCATTATTATTTCATCAAAAAATTACAATGCTCTTTGCTATTTATTAATCTCTTTACAAAGGATAGAATTTACTTTCAAAATTGAATATTAATAAGAAAGTCTAAAAAGTAAAATTATTCCTTACGTAGCAATTTGAATAAAAAATTTCAATGAATTGAATTTATCAAAGAGTGGGTATGTAAACAATAAGTAGTATAGCAATGTAGATATTGTACGTACCCTCTCTTTGTTGAATTCAATTCATAGAATTTTTTTTTGAAGTTTGGCAAAGGTCCAAAATATAAGGTCCAGCCACAAAATACATAGGTACAGAAGTCAATCTCATGTATGTACTTCACTTTTCATGCCTAAACTCGGCGGTCGCGCTAGGGTTGTCAACTGTTTTATGCGCATAAAACTAACGTGGTAGTGGTACTCGTATCTAATTATTTGATGTATTGTTGAGAATAAAACAGGAAAAATGAAATATAAACCAATAATAATAAAATATTTAATGTGGCATACAAGAGGTTAATAAACACTTTCAACGGAAATTCGTTTGAACGAGATACCGTTTTTCAGAAACCGCAATTTATAATTTTGTTATTCATACATATATACTTACCCTACTCTTTACTTGTGAAAAAAATATTTTTGTATGTAATGGGTTGGTACAGTCCCTGATCTAAGCTTGCTTCTACCTACAGAAAACTTGATGTGCGAGTTTTATTTCGTCTACCTTACAACATACTCTCGCCATGATCACAAAAATTATCAACTCCTACTAGCAATAATCTTTGAGGGTAGGTAGGCAGGTTCGCCTGGGTCGACACTAGCAAAACTTATTACGGCATTGGGCCAGAGGCTGCCGCCGGGGCGCTTACCTACCCACCTAACTGTACCTACCTACTGCGTTTATTAAACGAACCATCGAAATATGAGAAAATAAGTAGGTAAATACTATAGGTAATACGGCACGCTAAAAAAACGACAATTCACTGTTTATTGTTGTATAAAACAACCGTCAACTTGTTCAATTATAATACGAATTTTGTTGCTCCATTATTACTTTTTCTTTTGTTATTAAAATTAAAAATATTACAGTCAAATTACAGTTAGGTAGGTATCACAACGCGTGCACATTTATCTACCTTTGTGTGACGCGCTTATCTCAAGAAAGCGGCAGCCGCGCTCGCACTGTTTTGAGTTGTTTTGAGACAGCGCGTCTGTGAACACGCACACATAGACACCTTTGTCTGCGTGACTCGAACGCGCTTTGTATGTAGATTGACTTCTGTACCTAGGTATTTTGTGGTCCCAGCGGGGCCCAGCAGGGCCAAGGCCTGCCGGGGCTGCGGGTTGTTCGAAAGAGATACCGCGGCCCTGGTACATAAAAGGCCTATGACGGAACACGACGATTTTAGTCAGTAAGAGTCTGACACTCCCTCACCGCTGCTAACCCACAGCGGGAGGGGTCATTTGATGATTTTACGTCGATAAAAAAAAAAAAGGTATTTTGTGGTCCAGCGCTTAGGTACTAGATCTGTTTATGTTAAAAGACAGGTAAGGTTATTCTAAAAAATTTAATCAAAAAAGTAATTTTTTGATGTTATGTAAATTATTCTTAAGTAAAATTCTTAAGTAATATTATGTTTTGTGTATTTTATTTTTGGTATTGCATATATTATTTTATTTTTAGTAAAGTGGTTTAAGTTAGTAAATATAGTGTACATAAACATATGTATTCTTATTTAAATAAATAAAAACCATAAATTCTTAAGTAAAATGCTTTTATATTTTAATTTACTTATTTCCAGATTAGTGAGAGTCGTTGTGGAGTCGTCACAGGGATTTTTTGTAGAATTTTAATGTTATCGCAATCAATCAAATGTATGAACGTAGATACAAAACCCCTTCGCTGAGTAAATGGCAAAGCAATAAAGTTACTGAATTCACGGACACAATACACCACATTCGACGATAACCTTTCCCGCCATAAAAACCGCTCCCAAGGTCATTGTCTCATGTCAGACGCACGCCCTTGACCTTGGGTATAATTAATTAAAACACATATTAATCTTACGCAACGTGAATAAAATGTGCTGGTAACACTCAAGTTATTAGCAAAAAACCTTGTTTGCTGAAATTATGAGCAAATTGCTTTCGGAGTTTTTACGGTGGAGTATGGTATTGTGGAGATGAAATTACTTTGTTATATGTTCATATTATTATTGTAACTCATGGGGCAGACGAATTCATGTAAACTAATACCTATCATAAAGCTGTAGAGTTTGCACGGCTAATCTCAGGAACTGCTGGGTCGATTAGAAAAAATCTTTCAGGTGATAGCCCATTCATCGCGACGGGATATAGGCTACTTTTCATCCAGATTCGTAAAGAAGTTTCTACGCTACGCGCCTGAAACCGCTGACAGAAGCTAGATTAAGTTATAAAATCTTTACAGCACAATTCATATGAATTAACTTCTTTGGCTTTGCGCTTTGCCTAGGTTTCCAGTCTAATCGCGCTTTCACAACTGTGGATTTTCCGCTGGGTATTTTTACGCTTGACACATGCCAAAAAACTAGCTCTCGCGCGCATTTTCACATGTCATCTTTTGATCCAGCAGTTGTCAATTTGTTGGCAGTCGTAGTTTTGGTGCAGTCGCGACGCAAACAATCCGATTAGCTGGGAAAAATAGAGAGGAAAATCCGCTGATGTGAAAACGCAGAAAATCGCATTTTTAGGGTTCCGTACCTCAAAAGGAAAAAACGGAACCCTTATAGGATCACTTTGTTGTCCGTCTGTCTGTCTGTCTGTCTGTCTGTCTGTCTGTCTGTCTGTCTGTCAAGACCCTTTATCTCAAGAACGCGTGGACGTATCAAGCTGAAATTCACATGAAGTACTCAGGTTTATTGTCCCTTTAAGCTGTGAAAATATCAAACTTCTAAGCCAAGCCAATCAAAAGATACAGCCGATTATGTCGATATTTTCAACAAATTTTCGACACTCGCAAAGGAATCAAAACCTACAGGATACTTCCCGTAAACTCAGAGTCTTGAAATTTGGCATGAAGCATTGTCATATAATGCAAATATAGGAAAAATTACGAAAATCTCATTTTTTTAGTTATATAATGTAAAAAAAAATATTTTAATAAAATGAAACTTATTACCTTATTTCTCACGAACGAATAAAGGTATCAAATTGAAATTTATACCAAATACCTAGGTCTATTTTCCCTTTAGGCAGTGAAAAAATCAAACTTCTAAGTTAACGCGATCAAAAGATACAACAGTTATACCGACACCTTAGACGAATTTCCGTCACACGCTAGGGAATCAAAACCTACAAGGTACTTCCCGTGAACTCAGAATCTTGAAATTCGGCAAGTAGCAACGTTATATAGTACAGATAAAGGAAAAATTGTGAAAATGATAAATTTGAAGTTACATAAAATATTAAAATATTATCAAATCAAATATTTTCCTCATTTCAATGGGGAATTTAAACGACCAAATTTGACGGATTTGAGAAATCATTTCTTTGTAGTAAAAGAGTATACTCGCCGTTTATTTCCATTGTCATCAGGTCAGGATCTGATGATAGAAATCCTGAGAAATCGAGGGCAACTATCAGAAATTGTAGGCATGCATAGGATTAAAACTTGATTCTCAGATGTATGTCTGGTGATACTATCAAACAGTGAAGGTTTAGAGCTTACCTGATAATGGAGACGTGAGAAAGTCGAGAGAACTCCTCAACGGTATGATTTAGTAACGTCGTGTTTGGGCTTATATTATTCGTATTGACAAGAACTTTTCACAAAAGTTAAAAATAAAAACTTTTTACAAAAAAAAAACAACTTCTAAAAACAACAAGATCGGTCTAGATCTCGGTGGTTAAATAAATATAGATGCATCCTCTAGACACCGACTTCTAGACCGATGCACCTATCCTCTTTTTAATTTATTTCTAGCTTTTGTTTTCTTGTTGCTTTTTTATATGTTTGAAGTTGGAATTGTTTGTAAAATGCTACAAAATAAAATAAAGCCGACTTTATAAAACAAAGAAAGGGACAGAATTACACTTTTGTCAAGGCTCTAGAAACGTAAAGCCAGCAGCCCCGAATCCTACTCTCTTGCAGTCGTTGTTACAATTCGACAGTTACAAGTCGTCAGGCAGTTTCGAAAAAAACCTGAAACTGGGGCTCGTTAGGTGTTTAATCCCTCAAAATTAAAAGATCCCATTAGTACTGAATTCTCATCACCTAAAATAAAATAAGCTCCAACACAAGGTTACGTTATAAATTGTAAAGGAGTTCCCATAACTATATCTGATCTTTGCTATCGATCACAATGGCAGTCAAACCTATCTATGTGGAAAGTTGCGGTTGGCGCGAGACTCACTTTTTATCTATACAGGATTTGTACGGAACCCTCGGTGCGCGAGTCCGACTCGCACTTGGCCGGTTTTTTTTATTTAATTTCATATTATGGACTATGAAGTCTGAAATCACCAAGCCGCATTGAGCAACCGTAGAGATTATAGAGCTCAATCCTTCTCTGTTTGAAGACCTGTGCCTAGCTTTGAAGCAGGACGATAAAATGACTGATGGCGACGTATATATGATCAGCCATCATTATAAAATCATCATACCTACATAGCCAGACGTAGTTTATAAAGTCACAAGATTAAGCATTTGCAGTTAATATAATCCAAAACAAAATGGCATAAACACCTAGGCATTAACTTTCCTAACACATTTAGAGGGTCGAAACTAGTTTAGCGGCTGACTTGGGGCAGTAAACACTAAACCAAGTTGCTGATTACAACGATCTTGTTAAGTGGGCGGAAGAAGGACCAACATGTAGGTATTGGATAGTCTTTCTTTATTGTTTTATTTAGTTAGAAGCTGGTCTTTTTTGTAGTTTATATTAGTATGACTAAATCTACAAATGAAAAGAAAAATCTTATTTTCAATCGACTTTTCTAACAAGGGGATTCGAGGTTCTCAATTCGGAGATTAGTAATTTTTTTGTTACTAAAAAACTGACACCGATTTTTAAAGCAATGTCAAAACTTTTATTTTGTCGTTTTCAGTGTTTTGTAATGTTGGTTTCAATTAATTTGTTAAAATAGTTAAAATACTTAGAATCCTGAGCGATAGCGAGGGAATCAAAAGAGCACAAGGTGAAAAATCTTGGCACTCGAGTGCAACACGTAACTTTTCATCCCACCTCATCGAGGAAATTACTACTAAATGCAGAAAAACAAAATGGCGCGCACATATGAGTGTCAAATTAAAAAGAAGTACCTATTAAAATTCATTTATTTAAAAACTCAGTTTGGTTTGGAAATAAACGCAAAATAGTAATGTTTTAAGTGGACTGTATTTTGGTTGGAGGATGGCTGGTTATCGCCAAGAAGAGAACGAGCGATGTGTAGGCAATCAAGGATATGCACGCGTACCTGGCTCTCAAGATGGCGGCAGGCGGCGGTCTTCCCGATCACACAACACAATAGCCACATTCACACCCGCGGGCGGATTATCACAATAGTTCGCTATCCTACAGTAGGACATGCGACACGGGAGAAGCACGAGTACTTCTTCTCGGCGATGCGTTTACTTCCAGGCGGTTACAGCAATGTGGAGCCACGGAGCGCGAGCGCGTGTCACTCTCACTCGCCAGGCATGCGGAACAGCACAGGAGCGGGAAGCAGGGAGGGGGTAGCATCGCTCGTTTGAATTTAGTCAAACGCAGTACTATTACATTATTTGGATGCGTGGACGTAGTCCGTGAGATAAAATATAGATGGCGCTACCACAGTTTAAAAATGAAATCTATGTAAAAACTACTTAATTAATTGAATAATTATTTTAAGCAGTATTTTATTTGTTTAATATGTATTTGTTTGAAAAGTCCTATCAAGATTGTCACAAATGGAGTATTGCACACGATGTTCTAAATTCAAATCACTTTGCCGCTCTAGAGGATAAAAACGGCTTTTGCGCTCAGATATCAAAGGGTAAAACTACTCTTTCCGAGATGGTGGGATGAAAAGGTATTTTGTTGTTAACTCTTGTAAGTATTTGACGGTTGAAAGAGGAGCTTGTCGCTTAGTAACAGCCGCAAGGGTAGACGGTTATAAGGTTCAGCAACCAACGTTTAGTGCAGTAGGTTGGATGGGTGACCATCTATGTCATGAAGTTCCTCCGTCTTTCAGAAGGCACGGTAAATTGTTGAGTTCAAGCTGTCATTAAAATAAAGGATTTTGTAAAATTATGATGTTACTTTATACAACATACAATAACTTGCATCAAGTAACTTTTGCTTTAGAAAGTTAAGCAACCGTGTATGACAAAGATTTGCTTAAATAGCCCAATGTCAACAATATGTTATGTTCTATTTACCTAAGCTAAGCTAAAATGTAAACAGTTGCAATGCTAAATAAATACCGCTGTTTCCTTTGATTTTGAAACGCCGTCGACTGAAAATGTGCAAGAGGAAATCCTACTTTACAAGCAGGTAATGTTTGTACATACATATTTGTCTCTGACTTCTGACTATTATTAGCCTTTAGCGCTAAGTATATACGTAAGTACTCATCAAACTGTAAATCAAGGTACATAACTACTATCCCCACGTCATAAAAACTAGCTTATGTCCTTTCTCAGGCTCTAGATTACAAGGCTGGATACCAAATTCCATTTAAATTAGTTCATTACTTTTAGCGTGAAAGCTGGTTAGAAGGACGCGTAAGTATGTAAGGATAACCTTAGATAGAATGTCGATTTGACCCATTTTAGTTCGGCCTTTGTCAAATTAAAGTTCATTGCAAACTCAAGTCGCAAATAAAACAAATTCACATCTAATTTTAAACAAAATCCCACCGCCTACTTTCTACTGTATCCAGTTTAAACTGGATAAATCTCTGATAGCAATACCCCCGTATAAAGCCTGTGGTACAATATAAACTCGTGTCCAACTTTGACGCACGCTTCCTTAGCCGGTTAGACGAGGAACGAGGCACGCGATAGTTTCATAGACTGAGTTAACACGACAATTTATAACTGCGATAAATCAATAGATTAAAAAAATCAACTGATAAAAATGATTTGTAAATCTATTAGTATAGAACAGGCCTTAGAACTTCGCGTCCGTTTTTGTTAACGCCTGCAGAAAAAGTAAGGTTGCGCGTATATGTTATGTTGCTACTCAAAACCGGCAGGCGCTTCAAGCCATAAATGTGTTCGTGTACCTACGTTTTAATTGTTGCTTAAGGCAGTTATTGTTTTTAAATATAAACTAAAGGGGATAATAAAAACATTTGAAAGAGCCAGAACAAGAGCATTTTTCCTGGTATGTATTTTTATATCATTCCTTTCCTCTCTAAAATTATTGACAAAGTTGTGATATAATAACCATTTGTTATTTTTGTTAAAATACATACTCTGGTTACCTGTAAATGAAATATTTACATGAAAACACGAGTTGGCTTGTATACCGGCAATCCAGGTAAATTCCTTACACAAAGCTCTTTGCTCCCGTTTGAACAGAAACTAACGTAGGTACTTTGTGTTTGGTGTAGGTTTCCATACGCTTTATATTGGATTTCACAGGAATTTCCATATATTACTGTGTTAGTTGTATTGTACCTTATTGAATTATATCGATATTGCTAATGGAATTATAGCTGCCGAGCCATATTCAGTCAATAACTGGAGTAACTAGAATTCTATCAATATGATAGGTGATGAGACGTGTAAATCGCCTCATCGTAGAAAAATAATAAAAAAATAATGGATTTAATTGGGACAAAAAAAGGTGGAATGAAGAAATAAAAGAGAAGTGCGGGATGCGGGAGCGGTGATTTCAAATCTTGAAAATCGAATGCGGGAAAAACAATATGGCGGTGAAACTCAAATCGTAATTCAATTAAATCCCTGCCGATGATATTCCGTTGGACAACAATACCACTACAACTATTTGCAGCAATAAAGCCCACGTACCTTGTGAATCCAGGGACCTCACTTAGAACCAGCGAGATGTGAAGATGCCTCGTTCCAGGGCGCGTGGTCGCGGTAAGGGCTGCCGGCCGGCGAGCTAAATCTAGGTTCTTCCACCGGTGGACTGGTTTAAACTCGTGAAATCAGCACTGCACTATAAGTCCGCAATGTCTTCTAGCAGCAGGTTCAATTATTACACGAGAATCTTCAGGAAATCACATATAGGGAAATAATGACGCGGAGCGGTGTGTATTCGACACAATGCGAATGGCGGCGGGAGAAGTACTACGTCCGTCCTTGGCGGTGGCCTGACGCAACACTGCTAGCTTGTTGCGAGTATCTTCTAGAACACTCGATACGAACCAATGGGCGCTGCGGTAGCTAGTATTGTCGTTCGGATATCATCACCAGAGACTCAATTGGGTTATTATAAATATGAAAATGATCGAAATAAAGTTTTAAGTTGCGGGAAAAATAACTTATGTATTTAATTTATAATTGAATAAATATTTGCATTGAAAAAAAAGACATTGACGCTTCACCAATAGGCATATTTTTAATTTTGTTGGATAAATAATAAACATTGGTTGTACACAGTACCTATTATTATTGATATAGTATTGATACTCCTGTTATATCGGGTATCGGGTTGTCCAGGTAACTGGGTTGAGGAAGTGAGATAGGCAGTCGCTCCATGTAAAATACTTGTACCTACTAAGCTGCATTTGATTAGACTGAAAGCCCACCCGACCCCAACGTTGTTGGAAAATATTAGGCAGGCGATGTACAAAAAGTATGCAGCCATATACATTTCTCACTTAACAAGAAAGCAGTGCACGCAAGAAACTTTGAAATTCTTGCGTTACTTGCATTCTTGACTGTTGCTGCAAATGCAAGCTCGCAGCTACTTCGAAGCCGAGTCAAGCCACAGGTGTGTCGACACCAACTAATTTATAGCTCAAAGTTTGCTACTGCCGCATATTATTGCTCTGGGATTTTTAAAGGAAGAGCAAAGAATTGAATATAAAAGAAATGAAAAATCATTTATATAGGTATACATAATCAGTTGTAATATAATACACAGCTTTTTTTATTGTGGGTACAAAACTACTGCACTGATTTCTAAAATCCTTCCTCTGTTGGGAAGCTACACGTTCCCCGAGTAACAATAGGGAATTCTTCCGGGACGCGGGAAACAGCTAGTTACAGCATAAATAGCTATAACAAACGTGCAGAAGCCAAGAGAAAACGAATACTCATAAACTCATAACACATCGCATACATTTTGCAGAAACTGGGTGGTACTGCATTACCTTATAACGAAGTGCCTACATTCGTCTTCAGTTTACAGCCAAGCAACCGGGACTGTATCATTTGTGTTACAACCTATATACACGGATATATCGATAAGAATGCGGTTTTGTATCGATACTTTTGGAGTTTCGATTCTCGGGTTAAGAATTGGAATTTAGGAATGCAAAAGATCTGTCGTAAGTTGCAAATGTCGTTGTAGACTGTTCTGAAAGTTTCTTTTTTATAAATAACAACAAGAAAGCATGTTTTTTTTCAAGTATGAAAGCAAGAATTTTATAGAATATCAGTTTTAGTTTATCGAGCATAGAAAAGAAACGCCAACCAGACAGAAGTAAAGTAAAACTTTATTATTAACTTTATTTACACGTACATGCCAAAAATCGACAGAACACTAATAACAAAATCGATTCGTCAATCGATTCATATCGATACAAATGTATCAGTGGATGCGGGTCCTAACCAAGACGCATTGTAAGCTGGATGCGTTCCAAGTGGGACACCCTGTCGCCAAATATCTTGTGAATTTCATACAGAATCGCTAAAGCCTTGTAAATTGATTCCTACTCGAAGAATAACCAAACTTATTTGGAAGCAAACGATACAATATGATGTATTTTGCTGTATCAGCCTGTAGAAAGGCTGAATAATATCGTAAGATAGTAAACCATATGAAGACTCTACTTACTGGATGTTGTTTCAATGTATGAATGTATGTGTGTATGTACTTGGATAAAACTGCGTTTAGCATAATAATATGTATTGTTTCAAATCATTAGGTGATAATGGATATTAGTTTTTTTTATGTAGTTCACAACTTCACGTCATAAATAACAGGATTAAGAAAAAAATATCCAAAATCTGATCATGAAACAAAGAAATCTGTAGAACATTCTGAATTAATTAAACTTATGTATTTACAAACGATAAGCAATCTTGGGAAAATCTATGAAAATTAGAATCTCGTCGCAGATGGAAACAAAAGGATTTTGCTTAAAATTAATATTGACATAGATAGCGATAAGCCGCTTACTAAGGCTCAAGATCTGATATTGTCTTTCGTTATTATTTTCTCTTATAAATACTGGCGTGTAAATAGCCTCACCGGAAAATATGAAGAAATTGAAAAATTTAATGTAGTCATAAAAACACCTTTTTCATAAATAATACTGTATTTATTTAATTAACACTACGAATATTGCAAACAAACTACAAACACCAATAAAATTCTAATAAATCCGTGCTACGAAATAGACATGTGAATAAATGTGGCTTAGCTTTAATACATGACTGCAAAGAACGAGTATGACGACCTTATTACCTGAAAAACGAAGTACATATTATCTATACTAATAAAGATAAACTTAAAACTAAGATAAGATAAACTTATAAAGAGGAAAACTTTGTTTGTTTGTTTGGTTGTAATGGATAAACTCTAAAACTATTTGACGGATTTTAAATATTCTTTCACCATTAGAAAGCTATATTATCTGCGAGTAACAAAGGCTATATTTTATCCCGGTGCGGGCAGTAGCTCCCACGTTACGCGGGTGAAACCGCGGGAAAACTGCTAGTGTTAGATAAAAATACACTCGTGTTTTACAACATATCAGATGAGCATGATTAAAATCTTTATCTTATAGGTCATTAAAATCATCTTCAGACCTCGGTTTCTCCCGTGTCCCGTTAGATTTGCTTTGATGATCTGGGTCTTTGGTTGAACTCTCTGGTCCCAAAAAGTCACTAACCCAATTTTTTTATTAAAAGAAGAACAAAGTCTACTTCTTTCCAGGTGCGAAAAAGACGCGAGCAGAAGCTTCTTTCGGATGTTATTTCAAGAAGACTCAAGGAATGCTTACCGATATAAAATTAGAATAGGATAAGGTGATGACTCCAAAGGCGGTCATGTAGACTGGCACCTGGCTCATCTGCAGCGACACTACAGCCAGGGCTCGGAGATCAGACCGGCAGTGGCAGTGTTCCCAGCCGCTGTGGAATATCGACGTGCCTACTAGCGAAGCCTGAAATAGAATTGTTTAGATTACCGGACACATTTTGTACGTATATTGGTTTGTAATAATAACCCAAACAGAAGTATTGTCCTTATGTGGCTATATTCATCAGGCACCTCCATATCAAAATAAATCTTCACAAACGCGTGCGATGTTCCAAGCCAACACCGAGTTTGGAATGAACTTATAATAGTTTTTTACAGTACACACATTAATAAAATATTAAATAGGACTGTAGAACTTAATGGAATTATATTACAGTACACACATTAAAAAAAATCTGAAATAGGAGTGCAAAATTGAATTCTGCATGCAATCTTATATGTAAAAATGAATTGATGTTCGTTAGTCTCACTAAAACTCGAGAATGGCTGGACCGATTTGGGTTATTTTGGTTTTAAAATGTTCGTAGAGGTCCAGGAAAGGTTTAAACGATACGAAGTTTGTTGGGTCAGCTAGTCATGAATAAAATCATTCAAAAACACTTGACGATACAAACAACACAACATTGATTTGGGAACCAAGAATACAGCAATACAGAATGATGCAACTGATTACCTCATGAGTGATATCTCCGGCAGCCATCATGTAAGATCCAGTCAGTACTATAAGACAACTAATGAAAGCAAAGTTCGCTACCAGGTAAGTGAAATTACGCTCGGCCACCTGAAAAAAAAAAGTACATTCATGTTAATCGATCAACTTTGATTTAGTTTTTGGATATTTTATACTTCTCTCGCCAGGTCAAAATTTTTGAATGGAGTATCAGACTCTTACTGAATAAAATCTACCCATGTTGCATCTAATGTCGTTCATTTTCTAGGTCCGTGGAAAATCTTCCGAGCAATCCCGCAAGTCCAACAGGGTCTTTTCTTCTCTAATTGCTCTTTGGTAGAGGCCTGTCATCGCTTGGTACCCAATTTGCAAGCCCGTGAGGCTTAGGCTTTGGGTAGTGAAAAAGATAAGTATACTTACAACCATCTTAACGAGGCACATCACGAGTAGGGCAACGCTTTCCGTAACCTGGACGCTGTACAAAGGACTCATAGACTTCTGGACATTACGGGCACACCTGGTAAGCAAAAAACATAATTTTTAAATACATATTTCCTCGCCCAAACTCTTTAAGCAGATGGCAGAATATAGGTATAATGTTAAGATTTTTTGTTTTTTAGGTACTTACCACAAAGCATCAGTATGCAATTTAATTCCAACCACAAAACCCTGTATGAACTCCTCCTCAAGCTGTGCCCTCGTCTTCTCCCCTTTTTTCTCCAAAGTCCTTTCCCTCAGATTTTGGAAATACAACCTTAACACCCTGAACTTATGGCCTACAGTCAAAAGTGAGCACAGGGCTAGACAGTCGGTGGTCACCATCATGGCTACGATGCAGTACCAGTGGAACTCGATGAAGAAACGAATGATGTTAATGATGAAGCCCGTGTGAGATGGATTGGGGAAGTAGACTACTTCTGTGCGAATTGGGATGTCTGCAAAAGATATAGGTATATTTAAAACTTAAATATATAGCTGGTAACTTGAGCAGATTTTGATGAAACATGTCTTAAAGCCACGGTTATTATTTCAGCCTTTACATTAAAAAAAATCAAAATCAGTTCCTCAGTTTAGGGCTTATGGTGCCACGGACAGATACACACAGCATCTATACGTCAATGGTCAATAAAGTCAAAGTATTTATTATTTGTAAAACATAGGTCAAAATAAGAAAAAATGTAAAGCTCAATTAAATAAAAATTATATTTAAAAACTTATCATTTCAAAATAACCTACCTAGTGATGCAAAATGAAAAAAAACGATTTGTATTTTTTCACTTTGTTGAAAAAAAACATGAAAAAAAACTTTGCATCGTTGTTTTTTTTTCTAAATTTGTTTTTTTTTCTAGCCTATGTTTTAGTTCAATTTTCAAAATTTCCCTTGTGTTGAGTTAATATCAATTAATGTTGCCAATATTTTTATGAAATTTTGGTACTGTTTTATCAGAAAAGTACAGTAGATTCAAGAATAAACCTAAGACTCTATTATGTAATCTTAAGTATTAATCTTTAACGGTAAATGCCCTAAAAATTTTAGAGTTATTATACTCCTGAAAAAAACAAGGCCTAGAAAAAAAACTGTTTTTTATCAGGTTTCTTTTCAAGGTTTTTTTTCACATTAGAAAAAAAACTTTTTTTTGCAACACTAAACCTACCTACTTAAAAAAAAACTTACCTTCTATAAAATGAAGCCGTATGCCTTCAATGGAAGCAGACACCAGAGTGACATAAGAAACTGTCGTCAAAGTCAGGCAATGCCTCGTATACTGCTTGACAGACAATTTCTCCAGCTCCAGAGAATGGAACGTTGATCTAGAACCTTCCAGAAGACGTTCCATAACATCCTTGATGCGATCCTGCCAGATATACAGTGGCAGGACTTTGCAGTATATCAAGGGATGGGCGAAAGTAAATTGGACCAGGTCATTCTTTTCTCTGTCCGTCAAATCTTTACGAGCGTAAGCCAGAAGTTCATCAAGCAATACAATAAGGATATACCCATTCATAATTATTCTCCAAGCTGAATATAATTTCTTCTTGCGGTCAGAAACTTCAGTTTTTTCATACCAAAGGTCCCCCATACCTAGGTAATAAATAAACTTGCACAAAGTTTTGAAATAATGCTTTTGAGGATGGGGTTCTTTCAACGAAGGGACGTCCATATCGATAAATTTCAAAAATCGTATTGTTCAAATTCCGATCGCTGGTCATTCGTTACGATTAATAGATATCGGAGTTTTCGATTTTAAAATCCAATTACACAAATTGGTTAATTCGATAAATGGTGTAGTTTGTATGATAAATGGTCTGATGGTTATGAATCAATTTTAGTTCGAAAATTATATTGAATGGTTATGAGAGACCAAGTTTTAGGGACTTTTTATATTAATTACCAGCTGTACTAATATGATAAAGCTGGAGAGTTTGTTTGTTTGAACTAACCTCAGGAAGTAATCGTTCAAATTGAAAAATTCATCCAGTAACCTATCGAATAATACTATTAGATACTTTGACTTGAAAACGAGAAATAGTTGCTACGAGACATGGATGAAACCGTGAGAAATAGCTAGTTTTACATAAAAATAATTACAAAGTATTCTGTAAGTATTTCCTAGCTTCATTTTTGTTATTTTTCGTGCTACCGTTAAATGTAAATGCGTTCACAACACACCACTTGCTAAATCTCAAACTTGCCCTGACTCAGAGCAATGAAAACATTAGCACTTAGCTCTAAATTTATTCATAATAGGATAGCTCAGAGCTTCATGACTGTAAAACGAAGGAATTAAAAATTAAATGACAATATTTAAAATGAGCAACAGTCTTTGATTTTAACATCCTTATTTGTGTAATATTTTGGTATACTAATACGTATTACAAGACTTATTTGTTTGATTGGACTAATCTCAAGAACTACTCGATCGATCAGATTTATTTCAGTGGTCGATAGGCCATTTATCTAAAAGGATATACTGCTATATTCCTTATCCAAATGCGGTGAGTTAGAAGTTATTTTATAATACGCATATTTTTACAATACTAATATATTCCCCAACATATTTAATCCAAACTCGGTTTTTTCGAACACCTTTTCCTAAAATCAAATAATTTCAAATCAGGTCACAAAAGCCCCCATTGTTTACCACAAGCAGAGGCTGATAACATCTCAATTAAAATATCTAAGCCTAATTAACAACATCATTACTTACCGATAATTAGCAGTCTTAAATTTAGTTTTAACAATAGCTTGTATTTCAAAATTATATTCCTAACTAAGCTTCGTGTTTTCCCAAGTAAATTTTCGTTCGGATAATAAGGTTTTATAAATTTAAAGTCTTTTGAAAATGTCTGGGGACGCCAGTAATTTGGTAAGTTAATTTATATGAAAGGCTTCTCAATTGGAAGTAAATAATATAGCTGCAGTTTGGTCCCCAGACAAAATAAAAAGAGAAAACTTCAAAATAAAGAAGTTTAAAGTTAACTACAGAGTGATATGATCTTCTTAGTTCAAGCTCGAACGTGCGTGCCAAAGATATGTACGTGATAGTGATAATAGTAATGCAAGGAAAGCTTATACATATGAGAGCTGGTCTAAAAGATGACGTCAAGAAGCAAAATCAAAATTCCTCATGATAAAACTCTTGCTTAGGCGAGTAATCGCCCGCCTCACTCGCACACTCGCTTATAGCTGAGCTATACAAATATGGGAACTACGCACACGCTCCCCGCGTCTCGCTAACTCGTTTCTAGTTCTAGCTCTACTCGTTACTCGTTAATCGTTGCCGGTGAGACAAGTGCCTTACCAAACTAAATCAAATTGGATATCTTGCAGTGTAATAAAATAACCTGATCAAATTCCACATAAATAGTATTACAAGCTGTGCCCAATTTTATATTTTTTCACATTCAAATTTCATCTCCTCAACGGATTCCCATTTTATTATTATCTTTTATATCAAGTTACTTTACCATATTTCCAGCTCTTGTTCTCCGGATCTGATGCAAATTGAAGACTCTAAGAATTTAAATCGCTATGAATTTTAAAATATATACAGCGCAGGTGCGGAAGTGAAATTATTTAGCTATGCTAATGTGACATCTCACATTTGTTATCTGTGCAAACTTTGTTAAGCAAGAAAGAGCAGTTTAGGGCTAGTTCCTGAGTGCTCTTGTCTACGGTCTGTCTTATAATTTTTAAGGGATGATGAAATAGGTTATACGCGGACAGAGGTGCCCAGAAATCAGCCTTTAGAGGGAGAGAGATGATTCAAGAGTAATGAATCCATATTAAAAATATGTCATTATGGAGCACAAAAAGTGAGACATATCCTCCAATTCATTTAAGAAAAATGGGTACACCAGTTATAAAGTCTAAGAATAGGTTTTACAGCTTTGTTTCCTTTATCAACTACGTAGTTTTTTAATAATAATACAAACAAACATCATCACACTCCATTCATCACTAACACACATAAAACATCTTCTGAATTCAGTAAACAGAACGCAATCCAGCCATATGTCATAGTCATAGTGTAACTGTTAACATAAGCTCATAACTCACTGCTAACGTTGGAATCCCGGCGGAAAACACTGGAATTACTTTAAAGCCTGCCAGTCATCCCATCTGCACTGCGTCAGTCATTTAGGGAGTATCTTCCTTAGAAACGGGATAGCAGGATATAAGAAAATAAGGTTTGGAAGTGTTGACAAATTGGAAGTATATACTTACTCCAGCGTGGAGTGATAATTTTGTCATCTATCTATACTAATATACACAAACATTTGTTTATTTGTACCCTGAAGGCAAAACAACTGAGCTGATATGAAAAATCACTATTGGAAACACCCGAGTAACACAGGCTATATTTTATCCCGATACGAGCAGTAGTTCCCACGGGATGCGGGTGAAACCGCTGGAAAACGGCTAGTCCTTTCATGAAAATAGAAGCTGTATAGTATCCCCATCCCATGGAAACTACTCTTAATTTTTTTATTCAAATCGGTTTCACAGATCTTGAGCGTTGCAAAAATTGCATACCGACTTGCTAACAAGTAAGAACTCAAGTGGCAAGGAAACTAACATACTCAAAAAAAATACAAATAAAATGCGAATGAAAACCCAAAGCTTACTATAATTCCCTAAGACTACGAGTGTCAATGCTACAATACTTACCGATGCTAATTAGTGAGATATCGTGCGAAAAGGCAGAGCTCCCATAATTCAAGGGGGAGTCTTGAGGTCCTTATGCCGAAAGAGGCTGTAATCCGGAGATTTATTATAGCAAGCCGTGAGCTGGATAGATTAATTGTCACCGCAGCAATGCAGATGTTTTGTTAAATGAGGCTGCGCATTTTACCATGACCTTGAAGATTTTAGTAGAATAAGGGCACCTACGCATTATGCGGTTAGCCGGACTGCGGTCAGCCGTGCGGCTGACCGCATTAAAAAATTTGTACGAGAATGTAGTTTTCATTCGCACTACGACGCGGCTGCCGCCCGACCGCTCCGGTCGTTCTGAGCGCTGCGGCCCGACCGGCGGCCAGCCGGACGGTCGCCATACACACTACGCGGATATGTTATTTTGCGGTTGCCTGCCATTGACGGTAAACGTGTTCACCAAAATTCGCGCATTTAACTGATACTTTATTACTATGGATTTCGATACCGAAAAAATAATCGAGATACAAAATAGGCCAGCAATCTGGAATACTAAATCCGCAGAATATTCCGATAAAAACTGAGCCGATCCAACCGCAAACCACTACGGTTTCTAAACGCACTTTCCGGTTGGAGTTGCGGCTATCCGCCACCCGGCTAACCGCAAGCGCAACCGCTTCCTACGGTTAGCCGCACGGCTGACCGCAGTCCGGCTAACCGCATAATGCGTAGGTGCCCTAAGGGAATTAATTTAAGCCGAAAATCGATCTCAGTGGCGTGCACTTGGAGAGGCCTATGTCCAGCAGTGGACTGCTATAGGCTGATGATGATGATGATGATGAAGGGAATTTTGTTTTAAGTGTTTTCCTAGCTGCTGGCTAGATGGCGCTGATCTTGGTACGTACGTAACTCCAAGGAACGGAGCGTCATATCTCATCAACGTCATATAATTTTGAAGAACGAAACGTACCTGTCATTAACAATAAAAAAAAATAGATGAAGAATATTGAGAAAAAAAAATGAAAATCTAACATGAAACTTGGTAATTTTTATACAGTGAAATGGCCAGAAAATAAAACAATGCATTTATATTTAAACAAAACTATATTAAGACTTAGAAATATAACAAGTGAAAACCATGTATACATATACTTATGTATTATAAGGAACAATTTACCTTTTTATCTTACAAATGTATAAAAAACTTAAACTATACAACTGTGCCACATGCTTCTAGCAATATTCAATATAAATTCAAACAAACATGCACTTTAATTTGCCATTCTTACACCTTTAACAATACAAAAATAAATGCAGGTCATAAGGACTATAACAAAAAACGAGTAAATAGAGAAAAAAACTTTTTACAAAAGAAACTGACTTCCCAAAAGGCTGAAAGGTAAAAAATAAACTTTTGACATGACTCTAGAAGTTTGTGTCTGCAAGACTGTTGGCTGTTTATTTTGCCACCGACTTCTAGGGCCATGTCAAAAGTTTTATTTCCCTTTCAATGTTTTGTGAAGGCGTTTTTTTGGAAAAAAAAGGTTTTTTTTATTTTATGCTTGTCAAGTTATGGGTCCAAAATTATTTTTAACACCTGCAGGGGTAGCAATTTTTACCCATAAAAGTAAACTTTTAGGACTTTTCCTTACGTATGTAGATAGTGCCAACTACCTACGTAATAAATACAGTCAAGGGAATTAAGTACAGTCTGTGGGAAGATCATATCACAATGATTTTAAATCATACAATTTTTATTATTAGCATGAAGATGAAACGTCAAAAAATAAAATTGAAACTTTGGTTCTTGTGTTGTGCTACAGCGTTTATGTACAACTGACAGCTGTCAATTTTTGAAGGAATAATACTGTTGTTCATGCAGACTGACAGCAACTGTCAACTGAACCAAAAAAGGCTAGACAATACAGTTTACATTATACACTAGAAAATAAGAAAACAATTATATAGATACTAGCTGGTGCCCGCGACTTCGTCTGCGCAGGTTTAGTATTTCGAACTATATGTTTACAAATTGTAGCCTATGTGTTATTCTGATGTATAAGCTATATTATTGTAAAGTTTCATTAAAATCCATTCAGTAGTTTTTGCGTGAAAGAGTAACAAACATTCATACATCCATACATCCATACATACAAACTTTCGCGTTTATAATATTATATAGTAGGATATTAGTAGGATCTATTCTAACAACATAAAAATACAATGGTGGGTTTAATTGATCCTTATGGTATAAGTCTTATACCAATGGGTGATACCTTTCATAAAGAACTATATCTCACTGTACTAAAAAATAACCAAAATGTTATTTGTTTGTTTTGATGTTACTTTTGCGAAACGCCAGTAAGTTTGGGGAGAACCAAAATATTTCAAGACAATACTATAATAATTATAATAAACTCTTTTGTAAAAAAACGTAAACCTATTCGAAATCTTGGTTTTTAAGGACTTTATGTATGTTTCAAAAGATTTTAATGGCTGAAATATATGACTAGCATCAAAAGGGTTAGCCCGGTATGTGTAAAAGTCTATTCTAAATTAGAATTTTGGAAAATCACTAAGAAAGAAGTGAAACGAGTGGTGGTGTCCTAGACTAAGTCCAGTCCAGTTCCAGTCATTAAAATCTTTTGAAACACATATAAAGTACTTGAAACTAAGATTTCGCATAGGTGCCCGCTTTTCTTGTAAAACAGTTTATTAAGTGATCACAATACGACTGTAGTATCCGAATCATAACCGAGATCAGTGTCTGTACTGTTTTCTCTATGATTATGTTTTGACTTATGTCTAAAGTTTTCTTTACAGACTTTTTTATTAATTTGTGCAGGTTTTTTATCAGTCTTACATATCCTTTTTTTATATTCTTCTAAAGAAATCTTTTTGGCATCATCTTTTCGTTTAGCGTCGTTAGGTTTATTAAATGCATTGTTTAGTTTCCTTTTGTTAGTCTTTTTAACTTCTGCACGCAAAGGTTTGCTTTCATTTTGTAGATACAGTCTCGGATCTCCTACGGCAGTTAATGGTGGCACTTTGTTACATGATTGTGACTTTGAAGCTACGT
Source organism: Helicoverpa zea x Helicoverpa armigera (assembly GCA_033682625.1). Classification (NCBI taxonomy): domain Eukaryota; kingdom Metazoa; phylum Arthropoda; class Insecta; order Lepidoptera; family Noctuidae; genus Helicoverpa; species Helicoverpa zea x Helicoverpa armigera. The sequence goes on from JAWIIS010000045.1 coordinate 9,775,522, forward strand.
CGTCCAAAACCTTTTTATACGTTGGAATGGGTAAAATTGGAGGTGAATATCCCTTTCTTTGTCGTTTTAGGTCTTGGTCGTTTTTGTTCACTGACAACTTTAAGGACTCAAACCTGCCAGATTTGCTCGACATTATTGATACGTCTAAACTATTTTCTTTGTAACCGTCACAACTCAAATCGTCTACAAACGTTACTTTATCCAATTCTTCCAACATTTCTGTCTTTGTTGCAACTATTTCTGGTTCGTTAGGAGGAGTCAAAACTTGGAAAGTTTTAACTTCTTCTGCGGTTTCTTTTCTGTTTTTAATATGTTTTGCAGCAGGTACAGCAACAATGTTAATCTTTTTTACCAATCCTGCGTTATTTACGCCTATTATACTACTATTCTTAGTCAGCAGGTTATTAACTGATTTTTGAGGGAAAGTATTTGGCATCTGTCTTGAGTTTGATATCGGTGGACATGGGGATGGTTTTAAATAAGGATCATATTGAATTGGATCAACGGTATTACTGCTTGGCATAATAGAGCCTGATGGAGGAGCTGGAAGTGGCGGTGGTGGAGGGGGGGGGAGGAGGAGGCGGTGCCAGTAAATTCTGTGGCAACCAACGACCCTGGTAAAAGGGTTGTGGTGGATTATTCTGTTGTAAATTATCATGTGGTGGTAAAAACTGATGTGGGACCGGGTTTACACTGGGACCTGGATAATTATTTTGATATCTTCCCGTAGGAGAAGATTGGTAATATTGAGGATAGATATGTTGAAGATCTTGATAGCGTTGTTGTGTATGGACAGGGATAGACATCGCGTTGGGTTTTTGTATGTGGCTATTTGGTACGGCATGCATAGAACGTTCCGCTGGGTTTCCAACTGGACGGTTTGTTTGTTGATTAGGCTTTAAAATTATAGCAGATGCATATCTATTTTGCACAGAGAAAAAGTTAATTTTACCTTTACTGACTGAACTGTCTACTTTATTTTTATCTACAAATTCAGGATCAAGGGATTTAATAAAATTTTTATATTTTTCAGAAATGCTTCTTGGTTTGGGAGCATTAGATGGTGTGACCACAGGAATAGGTTTGCTTTTATGGATTGTCGCAGGATTCGTTACCGGGGCATTGTTTATAGAAGGTTTTATACTAACATTATGAATCACCTTATCAGACAATTTCTTTTGTTCAGCTGAACTTTTATTTGTACTAATGATAGAAGGTATGGCCTGAGTATTTTGAAGACTGGAAGTTTTGTTATTAATTTTATGAACATCAGTACAATTTTTCTCTGAAGGTTTTAAAGTCTTATCAGTTTCACGTTCTTGACTAGGTTTTGTTAAAGTACACTGAAATTGTAAAGCCTGTTTAATAGAATTATCAGAATTGTGTAAAACTGCGGGTGGTGGTTTTGGCGGAAACAAATTCTGTTCACTTGAATATTTTAAGCTTGTAAGTTTACCAATAATTGCATTCAATTTTTTTGTACTAGCATCAGACTTGCTGGATTTATTAGGAACTTCTTCTAGGCACTTAGGTTTAGGTTTCTTTGGTAAAGTACTACACGGTAAAATAGGAGATTTTGGTTCACTTTTCTGTTTTTCGACTTTTTTGTTAGGTTTCTTATCAGATTTAATAATTTTACTTTGCGTATTATCATTTTTGTTTCTTTTTTGTTTGATGTGTTTCATTTCTTTGGTATCATCCTGTCCAGGTTTGGGTACCAGGTCGTTATTTAATGTTGGGGCGCTAACAACTGCCTTGTTCAGGTTTTTCATTTGTTCAAATTTATATTTATTTGTCTTTTTGATATCCCTAACGTTTGACGTAAGGACTTTATCGGTAGGCTTAGACGATATTACCCGTTTTACCTGCTCAACTGTTCCTAAATTATGATCTTTTTCGTTCAATACATTAGTTTTGTTATCAGAAATAGATAAACTTTTAGTGTGCTTAGTTTCAGAAGACAAATCAATGATTTCATTCGATTTTGGAAAGGTTGGTGGCACAAGGTTTTCTGGTGGTTTGCTAATATGTTGGGGCACATTTTTAGAAATAGTAATATGACTAGAGTTATGTTTTTCTACTACTGTATCTTGTTTACTATTACTAATTTGAGGCTGGCAAATAAAACTATTTCCTTTTAGGCTAGGTATTTCCTGCAAATCTTTATGTACGAAACTTAAACCTTTTTCAGCATTCACTTTATCTTTTATATTTGTTTTAGCTCGTTTTCTACTTTTTATTATTTTGGAAGCATCATCCACCCCTCCATTTTTAATGACTTTCGGCATTATTTTCATGCCCACTAATCCTGTGTTACGCTTGAAGTCTACTTTGTCCACGTTTTTTAAACTCAATGCTTTTTGTAATTCGATATTGTTTCTCCAAGTACTAATCCTTTCTTGATTAACTTTGTTCATTATTTTATTTTCGTCTTGTTTGTCTTGAGTAACATTCGCCATATTGTCCTTAACCTCGTTATTTACCTTATTTGTATTTTTAATATCGTGTATATCTACTACAATATAACAATCACTGGACTCACAGTCGTCTATCTGCAGTACATCTACTTCGGTATCACTGTCGCTCGATACATCAGGATTCAATTTCTGGAGTATTTGTTGTGTATATTTTCTAAAGTACCATGGAAACTTGCCGCAATCCACTAATTTGACATTCAATTGAGAATTATCTGACCTCTGAGTAGGTAACTCCCTGGATTGACACGAATCGCCATCATCAATTTTCTGGAACTGCCAATGATAACCAGGTTTGTTGTTATCTGAAAAAAACATCAGGAAATTAGATAACATTAAATTACGATTGACATTCTGGGTACGTGAAACTAGTTGGCTACTCATACCTACTCAAAAATCAAGGGAAAAATCGTACCGCATGACCTCTTTACTAATATTTTCAAGAGTTAGTAGTAAGTGTCTTTGGGATGTCAGGTTAAAACTATGAAGTTACTAAACCGATTTTCAAAATACTTGTTCCGAATATAAAGATTTGTATTTTGTGAGTACCATAAGCTTTTTTCCAGGTAGGGGAAGTACCCGCTTACTCATTAATTAAGCTACACAAAACTAGTATAAGTTGACCGTTCAATTTGTAAAAATATTATTTAAAGGGAGCCCAAAACATACTGGTTATTGCACACTGTACAGCATGATGTGTACCTGTTTCTTTGGAACTTCTTACCCGATTATTTATTTATTATACTTTTTGCACACATGTTACAAAATAAAAATCAGTCAATCTTTAGGCGGAGGAGAAACATGGCAGATTCTAAATAAGACAAAAAAAAACATAACCAAAATATATTATACACATATAAATATATATAAATACACATATATGTATATCTTGTTTCTTTTCTTTTCTTAACTTGTGGTCAATGGCATGGATTGCGTGATTGATAACTTAGTTTTAATACTATATTCAATATGTTTCATTATGTAACTGTCTTTTTTCCTAATAAATTAAATATATATTACTTTGGATAGCATAAATACCTTGTCTGACGACTGTAGGCTGACTACCGAAGAGGACCGCATTCACATCAGTGTCGAACAGTCTGATGGGGTCGTCATATTCTTCGTCAGTATCATCTACTTCGCCGAACAACTCAGTCTTCATTGTGTCTCTATCTGAAGATAAATTAAAATAAATATTTAAATACATCGTTATCGATCTATCGATCGGTTTATTGACCTACTGTAGATACAAGGATACAAGGGTTTTCGCATAGTTATTGTAACCCTGGTACAAAACAAAGGAACATACCTAAGTGGGTTTTAATAATTAATCGTCGTACCAAAAAACCTTTAAAACATCTGTTGAACACATGTTTAAAATAACATTTTCGCGCATCCGGAAAAAAAAGTAGTCTGTGGCCTTCTTTGGTAAATACGCTATATAACACTGACAGAATAGTCCAAATCAAACCAGAGTTCCTGAGATTAACGCGTTCTAACAAACAAACTCTTAAGCTTAAAATATTAATATGCATAGGTAGCACATTTTTTGCAAACACCTACTGTCATAAAATAGACTTCAATCTAAAAATATTTATTCGTTCGTTAAGATATTTGCAGATATTGATAATAATAATGCTAAGGTACAGCTTAAAGGCAGTTTTCAGGCGTTGCAAATGTGAGGGTTTATAATATGCTTATCCCTAATACTATCCCTAATATTGTAAATGCGAAAGTAACTCTGTCTGTCTGTTACGCTTTCACGTCTAAACCAATGAACTGATTTTCATAACATTTGGTACATTTGGTACAGAGATAGTTAACTTTGAGAATGAACATAGAATGTTTTTATCAGGGACTTTTGAAGAGTTCTCTTGGCAACGCGATGTAACTGAAATCGACGCGGGCGAAGCCACGGGCGGCATTCTAGTTTACCTAGTTTATAGTCTTAGGTATTTATGACAATAATAGGTACGCAAATTGCAGGAGCAAGTGTACACTTTGCCTAACTGCCTACCGTATAATCTTTTCCTACTCGTCTCAATCCATCCTAAGGTTGTCTGGAAGAGATCGCTCTTTGCGATAAGACCGCCCATTATGTCAACTCCTTTAATTAGAATAAGATCAAAAATGTAAAACTTGGTGTAGGTAATTAATAAAGTATATCTATCTATCTATCTATCTAGTATTCTCTAAATTCGTACCACCCTCCCCTATGTATGTAGTCGGGAGATGGTATCTGACGATATGCATGGTGCGGGCTAGGGGTCTCAAACGGAGCGTATCAGATCACGGCGACAGGCATTGATAAGGGGACGAACTAGGTCATCATGTCAGTATTTTAACTAGCCCTACTATACCTACATACTAGGAGTTAAGTATATTACAAAACCGGCCAAGTGCGAGTTGGAATCGCACACGAAGGGTTCCATACCATTGCCCCCCAAAATATTTATTTTATTCTAGTTTTCAGTATTTGTTGTTATATTGTCAACAGAAATACATCATCTGTGAAAATTTCAACATTCTTACCATCACCGTTCATGAGATACAGCCTGGTGACAGACGGACGGACGGACGGACGGACAGAGGAGTGAAAACAATAGGGTCCCGTTTTACACTTTGGGTACGGAACCCTAAAAAGTAGCATAGCGTAAAGTACATTTTGATATTTTATTAAAATGGTCTTATCTCTGTTTTTTTCCTTTTTGCCGATTTTGACGATATCTACCTAATTTCGGAACGCATTTTTTGATGAAAACTTTAGGCGCCTACCAATTGTCATTAGTGCGATTTGACAAACAGGACATACCTAATTAATTTGACAGGTCGAATCACAATGTAAATATGGACCTAAATAACAATTCAGTAGTAACCTAATAAACCTAATTTGTTTATAAAATATTAAATGTAGTTCAAGCGAATAGCAAGTATTTACATTACAATTAATTAATATTAAGAATAATAATTTATTTGTACGACTCGCTACCTTAAAACCATAGACCAAAAAAACCATGCAGTGCAGATGTACCAATAGGTAAAATGTTACTGAACTAAAGTACAGCATTGAACATACGATTTGTCCTCAAAACAACAGATCTTGGTTATCTATATGTAATAAAAAATATCGCATTTTTTACGTTTTCATATGTATTTCTATATAAACCCCTAGCCGTTTTCCCGCGGTTTCACCCGCGTCCCGTGGGAGCTACTGCCCGCACCGGGATAAAATATAGCCTATGTTACTCGCAGATAAAATAGCTTTCTAATGGTGAAATAATATTTAAAATCGGTCCAGTAGTTTGAGTTTATCCATTACAACCAAACAAACAAACAAAGTTTTCCTCTTTATAATATTGTATAGAAGTATTTATAAATAATATGTATAAAAATGAAAATGTACTCGGTTTTGAATTCTAGTTTGCCTGTATTTACACTGGCAGAGATGCGACTGCGGCTGTTAGTCTTGAAACATTTTGGACTAGTTTTCATTTATTAAACAATGTAGGTAAAATACGAGCAAAACCGTTGTGTCACTTCTACGATTAACATCAATGAGGATGGCTACCTGTCACAATACGTCATCAACAGCTAACATAAGCGGACGTGGCAGAATCGTTGACATCGGCATCGACAATTTGCCATAACCAAAAATAGAATAGAATAGAACTTATTTGTATGGGTGTTCTTATCTATCGTTAGAATATACGTCAATGTTCTCGCGAAACAATACCTAAATAAAAAATAAATTAAGTACCTGAATTAAAATTCGAACACAAAAATAAATTATACTTGCGTCCCACACCCCTCCCTCCCGCTGTCACCCGCTGATGCCTAAAAATGGTTTCTGCGCAGCATCGCGCGCAATGTTCCGTGGTAACAAAAAATTGACCAAGATCTGTTTAAATATGCCTCAATCTCTAGCACTATTTGAATATCAAAATTACAGAAATACTTTTTTACATCACATCTGCAATATCAACCCATTGAAGATAAAATGTAATAGAAGTGAAATAGTTTAAAAAACTAAAAAGACACGCTAGTCATGTATTGTCATCAGTCAGAAGTGGGTCAAATTAAGATTCCAAGATTTTCTAACATCCATAGTTACAAGTGAAGCTCTAATATAAGCGTACAATTAAGAACTAAAAAGTCAGCCAGTACCTAAGTACGACAAAAATCATTGCACAATATTTGAACTAAAAACATGGCGACCGCACCGCCTACTATTGAACAATAACATTTATTTAGGTAAAGCAATACCATTTTTGTACATTAAATAAAAACTAAATAAATCTTGCTTACCATAAAACTTCCCAAGCCTCTAGAAATATTAGCTGTGTAAACATTTGAAATGTGAAATATAATATGTGTTATAATTCCCGCTTTCACAGAATATTTTAGGACGTAATTTTAGAATATTTTAGAATGTAATAATTTTCGCAATAACACACTGACAGCAAAAATGCAAAACGAGAAAATGCTTCGATTTGAGTTCGAATTCATTCATCGAGTGTTCCACATTCAAAACAAATTCTGCGCTCAAAAAGGTTTGACTATTTACAATGATTTTCTTTTTTGTTGTTATTAAAAATCATTCTTTAAACCCCGTAAATAGAACCTATTTTGAATTGTATGCGTCTTCAAGCATGCGACCATAAATATAATAAAGTTTATTATTTTATGCCAGTATCTTTTTATAAATTGTTTTTTTTTTTAAGTAAGAAATTAGACAATTTTCGATATTGGGCCTCCATGGTAAGTAAGTAAATGTCGGTCTCGGTGTAGGAACACAATTAATGTAAACAGGCATTTTTTGAATAACAACAGTGCTTTACGAGATTATTATTTATAAGTCGACATCGATGGGGACGGATTTTTAATGCTTTTTAGTTTTAGGTAATTTACTAGAATATTTTAATAATTATAATGTACATATTTGTATTAAAATGTCTGTTTTCACTGTCTCTCTGAATAAAGACTGTTGAATATGGCCAAAGCATGTTTTTGTCAAACGTGGTTTATATCTATAGGTGGTCTACGTGGAAATTGCGAGGTGTTATATAATATAACATTCCTTCCTATGTGCTTATTTACCTTTTCTTCTCATATACCTACTTGTACTTTATTTTTACATTGTCAATATTGTTTACTTCATTTATCTTTCAATCTTTGAACTCTATTTCACTAACGATTTGTATAATGTGTTATTAATATCTAATGTACCTCATTTAGGTTACAACTATTTACTGTTCTCAAAGGATGTTATTAAGTAATTAGCCAATAGTGATTATTTAAGTTGTTATTTACTTTTCCATTCATTTCTTCATATAAATACCTGCCCTTAAGTTAAAGTAAGTTAGTTCTATTCCTACATTCTGTTGTTAAACTTGTAATCAAATCTTAAATAAAATAATATTTTATTTTTAAAGTCGTTTTTGTTTTGGAGAATTTCTGGATAAGAAACTGTTTGAGGTCGCACCATTAAAAAAATTGTTTAGAATGGACGTCTGATGAACCTGGTCCAGTGAGCTTATTTTTTTTATTATTATTTAGAATTAGAACTGTCTGTTGATGTACTGAAGAAAGCTTAAACGCGTAGTCACACGACCAAATCAATCTATATACTTGAGAATTTTGCGAAGTGAAAAGTCAGGAATTAGTTTTAAGAGAGTCCCCAGATCCATCTCTGAGTTGGGGGAGACTTTAGTGTCTGGCATCGTGATATGAGGTTTTGAGAGTAAAATAAAGATTTAAGGAATTAGGATTGAATGATCAATGGGAAATAGAGAGGTAGCAGAGCAATATGCGTTTTAGGCCACTTACCATAACAGTGAAATACTGGTGCGATGCTGAGCTTCAATACTCGAAGGTCCGGCGAAGTTGTTTAAAAGCCTTCAGCTACCGTGCTTCGTCACTTCGTCTAACTTCGTCTACGTTTAACTTCGTCTTTATGCACGCGATCCTACCGACTGCGCCAAATTTGTTATGTGATAGTGGCAAAAACGACTTTAAAAATAAAATATTATTTTATTTAAGATTTGATTACAAGTTTAACAATAGAATGTAGGAATAGAACTAACTTACTTTAACTTAAGGGCACGCATTTATATGAAGAAATGAATGGAAAAGTAAATAACAACTTAAATAATCACTATTCGCTAATTACTTAATAACATCCTTTGAGAACAGTAAATAGTTGTAACCTAAATGAGGTACATTAGATATTAATAACACATTATACAAATCGTTAGTGAAATAAAGTTCAAAGATTGAAAGATAAATGAAGTAAACAATATTGACAATGTAAAAATAAAGTACAAGTAGGTATATGAGAAGAAAAGGTAAATAAGCACATAGGAAGGAATGTTATATTATATAACAACCTATAGATGCGAATATCTTTTTTCAACAAAAACTGTATCCTTTAGTAATCAACCTAAAAAATGATCACCTATTCATACAGTCATAATATGTAGGATAATCCTCCATATTGTGTCTAAAAACATGAGCTAGCGAAACACAGGGTTTTTTATCTGTCCACGCGCCATTCACGGTGTCAGATCTCAATTACGATAGGAAAAGTACGGCAAGTGACGTGAAAGGGCCCATTCAAAGAACGTACACTATAAAAAACCTACGCCGTTTTTGTTTTCCAGCGTCTGTGTCCTCCTTTAGGGATGACGAGGGAATGACTAAGCAGCCTTATTTTTTAATGCAACGGACGGAATTGTAATAGCTTTATTAATTCGAAATAAAATACCGAACAGCTGCTGAGCTATGTATTTGTATTTCCAATGTAAATTATAGACCTTTTATGTAATGAAACTTTTTTTATGTTACTGTCAAACTGCATACCATAGACTAAGATCGCACTGCCGCCGTATAAAACCGGTATGGTTTCTTAAAAATGATACACTTCGAATTTGAATCCTCAGCGTTCCAAATTTAAAACTTCGTGTTTTTTTTCATTTTGCGAGAATCAGAGTAGCTCTGATGTTTAGTTCTTCTTCGTAATTATTGTTCTCAATGATTATTTTTAAGTTCCTAAATAAAAAATAATGTTTTTGGAGCTATATTTATTTAGCCTATTCCGAATATTTACTTAAGTAATAATAAAATATAAGTACCCTAGATACTATCAGTGAGAGTAGTCAACCGTTTTCAAAAAAAATTAAGTTACCTTATGATTTTCTGATGTTATTTGGCACATATTAAAAACGAAGTATAATTTTGTAACCGACTTCAATAGAAAAGGTTTAAAAGTTTACGGGTCTAAATAGCAGACCTTGTACACAAATACAATGTTTGACTTTTCAAGTAAAATAAAAAATACTAACCTTCACTTCATGTTGAAACCTCCGAGAAGATTTTCTTGATTTTAATACTTATTTTATTATTTAAAATAATAACTAATAACACGTTTTAATGACATAAAACAAGCGTTACTAAAAATAAATGAGTATAAAAATCTTGAGTTAGACCTTATAAAGCCAAGTTGTCTCTTCTAAAACGATTCAACTCTCAATCAATGTGTATACGAATATAGACTTTATTGCATTGGGTTAAGTACTATTTTCAATCGTGAAGATATACTTATAGGTTAGTTCTAGAGTTGCTTATTTTTATGCCATGTCATCGAAATCTTATACCAAGTAGTTTTAAATGAATGCCACGGAGGAAGGCGAGATGAACGGAGATGCCATAAAGCAGGTAGGTCAGGCGCCTTCTACTAGGTCAAACACGTACAATGGGCAGCACAAAAACGCTCAGTTACGAGTGAACCAACTAGGCGTTCGGGTACCTTGACATATGTGTCGAAGATTTTTGTTTTTACCAAAAATGGGCGGGTTCCAAAGAAGGCGTGAGAAGTCATACTAAGTAACCTTCCTGGTTCAACGAACACTTGCATTTTGGCGCGCTACTTTCTTAGGAGATTTGCCGGTATGGCACCTCCGCTAGTAATTTTGTTCTCTATGGTTTATCAAACATCAATGCTGTAATATTATCCCTTTGTATGTTGGTAGCAGGTTGTAACAATATGTCTTGGTATTTTTCCCATAAGGCATGGTTTTTATGAGAATATAAGATGATTCCCCTGGGTTTACCCGCGTTAAGTAATATTAAAACTTCACATTTGTTCAATTCAAGTAAAGCAGTTTATTTACAGAAATATAACTAGGTTAAACTTATGATTATTTACTGTTATAATATTCTTATTCTAAAATGCCGTACAATCAATGGCAAAGAACAGTTTTATTTGACCCACGAAAGCCGTATAGGGCTTTTTACAAAGTTTGGTCAACTTTGGCTACTACCCAGCTCTATCGTAATTTTAATTCAAAATAGTAACAATAGGCAATTGTCAGTACCTTATATTCGAGAAAAGCATACGTCACAATTTTTTTTCAAATATGTATTGTGAAAAATTGTGGCAAAAGTTGGTCACGCACTTAATGCCAGTTTTAACAATCAATATTTTTTGAATCACTCAATATTTTACAATATACATATTTTTTTCTCACTAAGCATTCTTAAACTTACAGACAGCTTAAAATTCGTCATAAGAGGCTGAGCGTGACTAGGGAGTCAGCGGGGTGTAAGGTGAGCGGGGAGCGCGGGTCCGCGGTGAACGGCTCGAGGCGCGGCCCCGGCGCCATGCTGGCACCCGGCCTGAGGCGCGGCGCCGGCGTGATGCGAATGTGTTGCAGGAGACGCACGAGGCAGCACTTCATTTGTATCAAAGCGAACCTTTTGCCTGTGACATAGAGTGCATTTTTGATTGAAGAATTGTTGGACATCTTTTTACCTAAAACTAGGTACCTACCAGCTTTAGTGCTTACATTAACTTTCGTCAAGACTAATTTTCAGGACCTAGCACTAAAGCTAGTACACAAGACCACTTATAATAATTTTTATTAAACAATGCAGACATTGAAAACTGTTTAAAAACTACATCAAATAAAGAACTATAAATTACTGGCCATTACGAAGCACATAAAACAGACCTAATAAATTTTAAAACATTAAACGGCTGTCAAAGAAATACAGCCATCAATAACCAACGATACATTCTCAAAAAATTGTATCCATAAGTATGAAAAGTTTGTATTTAAAACAAATGTATTTCGAAAGAACTGCTTATATTTCATATCCTTCTCATAAGCGCCACTTTCTGAGAACATTGCACTTATCGGTGTATGGTCAGCAAAAACTACATAAACATATGTATGTATTTGTTAGCTCGTTGTAAATGAGTGTCAAGTTGCAACTATTTTGCTGACGTTGAGGACCAGTTCGAGGTCATCATGATGTCGGGTTTCGAAATAATAACATTATATTGTACAGTACATATTGCTTTTCAAACTTTATATTATTTGTAAAAAATGCCTTTATTAAATTGGCACGTATTGAGAAAAATTCTACTAATATTATAATCCTACTAAGTGAATGTTGCGAGAATATATGCATGTATGTAGTTATTTTTTCACCAAAAAACGGCTGGACCGATTTGGTTGAAACTTGGTATGTAGATAGGTGACACCCTGGATTAGCACATAGGCTACTTTTATCCTACTACTACTTACTTACTACCTTACTACTTTTATCAACACACCACATGTAATAATTAAAATATTACACAATATAAAAGCTTTGACCTCCCACGAGTTATCTTTAATGTTTTTGACCTTTAACTGCTGGTGAAAATGACAGTTTCATTTTATTTTTGTATGTATTTTGTTAGAGTCCTAATAAAAATTGCAAATAAGAGGAAACCCTTTATGTTCAGTCATAAAATTAAATTAGTTATTCCCGCGGATTTGCCCGCATCGGAATCAAAGCTAATATACTTAGGTATCTACTTGAAACCCATACAAAAAAACAATGTTTTAGAGCCGAACACTCACTTTTTCTACGCTATCAATAGGTTTATTGAGCCGCTTCCTCTCAGCTTTGCCTTTAATTTACATTTGACGCTTTGCCTTTAGGTCACTAGTGCCAGTTTTATTCTAGTGATTGGTCTACACGCAACAGACTTTAATCTGAAATCTGAGCGAACATAAGATAGCAAGATATTTGTGCAGACTTTTTTGTTATACAGTCTTTTGTATGCACCTGATTTTTGCGCAGACAAAATTCTATGACAGTCTGTGTGAAGTTGTTATCGTGTGGACCTACCATAAATACAATACATACCTATACAATACCGAGGCCCGTCTCCAAAAGGCATGTAGACCCCTGGAGGTGGTTGTGGTGAACCTTCGGACCAGCGCTCAGGAATAAAGGCTGAAGCGTTCTCGAAGTACTGGAATATAAGTGCATAAAAATATTAACTATTGTTTATATTTCAACTTAGCGTAGATCGTATTCTGTCGTAGTCCTATTACTGTAGAAATAGTTCTCACAAAACACAATGGCGGTTCGTTACTAAATTCTGAGTAACTTCGCCACCCAATGATAACAAATAATGGAGTAACGACCACAAAAAGATTGGAGGCGACTATAGTAACACTAAAAATTATATATTATTATTATTATTATTTATTATATATTATAAAAGTTCAGCTAAAACAAGTTTTGACCAGTCTTTACCATATGCGCACATTTTTGCCATACCTACCCCTTTTAACTTTCAAACAGTCTCTTAAGAGCAGCCTAATAACGCATAAACTAAACCCAACTTCTAGCTAACTTCACAACTCGCTTTAAAATTAAATTTATCGACACTAACTCGATAACTTGAAGATGATTGGCATCGATAAGCTTAATTCGATATACTTTAACCTTTGTTCTATCTAAAATAAAGGGTTCTAGGGTACTGATGGAATTTCAGAAAATTGTTTTGGCATTTTGTTTGAGTATTTTTTCAAACTACGTGATACAAAAACGTCTTAACATTCTTTTCTTACTTAAGTTAATGCTCTCGTCAGTGGTTATTATTTTTGCAACTGAGCAAAACAATATAGGGTCACGCTCAATAAGAATAGTAGGTAACTCATAATATGTATATCGAAGCTGGTTTGTTTGAACATAAAATAACCACCTAAGCATTTTACGTAATAGGTAAATAAAATAGTGCTCTCAGATAGTATAGTCTTAATATGCCTAATTCAGTTATTTCCGTTTATAAAAATACACACCTAATATCCACACTTTTTTTCAGACCGGGCGGCCTCTTATCGCATATAAAAATGGTTTGACGTACTAAAGTGATGATTTCAACCAATTTGCAAAATCATAAAGACATCCGTTGACCCATATTCTTCTTCTTCCTGCCCTATTCCCAATTTTATTTGGTTTCCTAAAAAATACTCTCATCCTAAGTTGCCAAATAAATACTTTGATTTCGATTCCATTTGACCCATATAATATTTAATTTATTCAAAGTGCATTTTACCACAATATTGGCAATATTTCATCCCCTTATTTATCCTCTATAAACTTATAGCTTACAAGAAAGTGGTGTATTCCTAACATGTAGGCAAGCAGTTAGTTGCTTATAGTAGTTTTAAGCTAGAGTTGCCTCCCGGCTTCGCTTGTTCCCAAGTTTTATTTCGCGTTAAAATATAGCTGCTGTAAGTTGGCACGTAGTCGACAACTTTTGCTAGCTTGCATTTAAGTAACTCTTCAATCCTTTGGGAGTTTAAATCTTATATCTTCTTCTTCGATCAAGAAGGTCGTGTTTTGGCACGGGTGTCTTTTATGACATGTAACAATACCCTCTATAAGTATTGTCTCTACGATGTCTTTTATAAGATGTATTTTTTTAAAGGCTACTTTAAATGTCATCATAATATTATCCTAGAGGACTCAACTCCTAGATCCAGCTCTGAGCCCTCTATGAGCCCCCTCTGAATTCCCCCTTGAGAAGGAGTAACTAGCGTTTACATTTCGTTTGATATTACTCGAAGTTCACAATTGCTGTGTCTACAACCCCACACATATTTTTCCCACTGTGGGTTAGCAGCGGTGAGGGAGTGTCAGACTCTTACTGACTACAAACCGTCGTGTTCCGTCGTAGGCCTTTTATGTACCAGGGCCGCGGTAACTCGCGCGAACAACCCGCAGCCCTTACTTCCTTGAATAATACCTGATCCAAAACTGCGCAGTTACCTGTTCATCCCTCTGTATCCCCAGGGTAGGGAAGAGTACGATGGTCCCTCGCTCAACGACGGTGTTGGTGTCGGGTATCACGTAGTCTTTGGTGCACATGCGCTGGATGCTCGGGAATGGAGGGTACAGGCGGAGGGTTTCTGAAAGGAGGAAAATTATGGTATGATGTAGATGTTTGGTCTCATGTAAGCTGGTGAGTTGTGCTTGTGTGTGTGTGTAAATAAACTCTTTTGCAAAAAAGACGGGCACCTATGCGAAATCTTGGTTTTAAGGCCTTCACGTGTATTTCAAAAGGTTTTAATGACTGTAGGATGTTACTAGCATCAAAAGGGCTATCCAAGCATGCGTGAGAGTGTATTCTAAATTTGAATTTTGTAGATATGCTAAGAAACTGGTTAAACCTTGTTTTGGACTAATTCCTGATAGACAGTTCGTAGGGGATTTGAAAAGTTTTTGACGTGATTTTCGGAAAACTGATAATGCAGTTTTAATTAATGATTAATGTACCTTTCTGTTAAATCTAAACATTTTTGAAAAACTATCCTTATTTGATAAAATTTTCACCTGCTCTAAAGGGTCTATGCTGATGATTGATGGCAATGTTAAGAGTTTCGGTATTTTTGTGTAAAGCGTTCTATTGTTTAGATATTGTACCCACGCGGTTTAAAATATCCCTTTCTCATAAATAAAGACAATTTAGAGGAGTATCAATATTTTGGGCTGCAACGAAACCAATTTAAAGTTAGCAGTGCCGTTCACAAGTCGGCTCCTATCAGACTTTGACATTTTGAAAAATCTTGGAATTCTACAAAATACAGAAAATAACGCATAGACTGTAAGCACGAGGTCTTAAGGTCTCGTAATCACTGATTTTTAAATAACCTCGCCTGTTGGGAAACCCCGTAGACCTCTAAAGATCTATGAGTCTGAGCGTTCAAATAGCGGGTTTTCATCCCACGGACATTTTATGAAATAAACCTGTCTACTCCAAGGTTTTCTGGTATCCACAGCATTTTCCTGCTTAAATCATAACAATAATTGGCTAACTGATCATTTTTAAAAAGAACATACGTTTGACCAATCATTTTGAAGTCATAACTCCCTTTCAGCTAAATCATCGTTTAGTAACCCGACACCTATGGAGTCATAAAGAGCTTCAACGCGGCAATAATTTGACTTTTTGGATAGTTTTAACCCATCTCATTATTTTTTATATTTTTGCATTTATCACCAAATTTGGTATTTTTTTAATGTCAAAGTGTGATAGGAGACGAGTTGTGATCTGGTTCTGCTAACATTAAATTTGTTTTGTCGCAGCCCAAAGTACTGATACTCCTCTAAATTGTGTTTATTTATGAGAAAGGGTTATTTTAAACCGCGTGGACACAATATCTAAACAATATAACGCTTTACGCAAAAATACCGAAAATCTTAACATTGCCATCAATCATCAGCGTAGACCATTTAGAGCAGGTAAAAATTTTATCAAATACGGATAGTTTTTCAAAAATGTTTTGTTTTAATAAAAAGGTACATGAATCATCAATTAAAACTGCATTATCAGTTTTCTGAAAATCACGTCAAAAACTTTTCAAAACGCCCACGAACTTTCTACCAGGACTTAGTCCAAAACAAGGTTTAATCAGTTTCTTAGCAAATCTACAAAATTCAAATTTAGAATATACTCTCGCGCATGCTTGGTTAATTAACCCTTTTGATGCTAGTAACATCCTTCAGTCATTAAAACCCTTTGAAATACACGGGAAGACCTTAAAACCAAGATTTCGCATAGGTGCCCGTTTTTTTTGCAAAAGAGTGTATATTGGACACTGTCTTCTTACGTGTAAACTCAGTCTCCGAGATGCAAAAATGATGTGCATATAATAAACGTGCAAGTATGGTTTCAGCCGCAGCAGCAGTGGAAGATGACGCAGACAACAGCTTGTATGTTTTTTGATAAGAAAACTGGCGTTAGGTCAACAGGCTTATATTTTTTTTGTTTTTTTTTTAAGTTATGTTACTAATTCCAATAAGATTAAATGACCCTCTTCCTATCAGAAATGATTTTCTCTAATACCTATTCTTACCTACACATAAAAATGATTTTTTCAGTTCAAATTATTTAGTAAGTACTGAATAAAGAGAGAATAAAATTCGCTGAGAATTTATTTCAGGACTAATACTCAATTCTCAAATACGCCACGACCGGCTATCCGACTTGCTGAGTTTCCTCTTTCCAAACTTTACAACATTTTGTATTACATACTACGTACTTTCCCACTAATAAAACGTTACTACTTCCCGCGTAACGGGCACAGACCACAGTCCCTAATCCGACCAGTCGGCGATTTCTCGTGGGAAAAGTAAAAACTCATTAGAAGAAACTTTTCCGTTTACAAGTAACAAACCAATTCAGGTCACTGTTGTGTACTGGAACTAATTACTTACAATAAGACGAGGGTCCCGTACATCATTTATAAACCTAGAGGTACAAACTTAAACCTAATTTCCGTAGCTACAGGCTATTTCAACAGATTTATCCGAAAAGTTTTTGTAACTGACTAAATTTTGATTTCTAGGACATTTAGGGATTGACAAAAGTTTGCGCTTTACAGTTTACGTGATAGAAATGTTTAGAGTTGAAAACAATTACAATTATTTTGGTTTAGGGTCACAAACTTTTATAGAACCTGAAGCCTGTCAAACTCTTCAAAATAAGGTCAGTAGTCCTATTACTAATGTCGCGCTTTCATGCTGAAAGTACTGAACCTATATGTGAATATAGGTATGTATGAAATTGGATACACAGAGTCTAAAGAACCTGAGAATGGATAAAGGCTACAACACGATACGATAACAGGATGATCTATGTATTTGCTTTATATAACATACAAACACACAAAAGCGGACTTAGTAATTAAAACTAACATTCACATGAAAAAAAAGTACCTAGCTTTTTCCCAACTAGCAATGGAGCGACTACCTATCTGACCTCCTCAACCCAGTTACCCGGGCAACCCGATACCCTTAATAAGACCGGTTGTCAGACTTTCTTAATTATCAAAGAACCTCCGTACCTTGAATCACCATCTCCATATACCCTAACTCCTGGAGCAGTTCATAGCTGATCCTCCCATCATGTCGTGCCAGCACCTCCCGGATCTCACTCCTGAGCTTCTCCTGCACCTCCTGGTTGGCAGCCAGCTCGAGGAACAGGAAGGCGAGGGTCGAGGAGGTGGTCTCGAAGCCGCCGAGGAAGATGATGAAGGCATTTGCTGATATTACCATGTCGGCTGTGAAGAAGAAATGGTGCTTGCTAAGTGTTTGAGTTTTTGAAAGTGGTTGTTTTACAAGTTGATTTAATTATGGTCTTGATTTGTATTTGATTAAATTGTAATTAAGTACATTTCGGTGCTAGGTATAAGTGTATATTAATTTTATTTATTGTTTAACAGTTCATGTAAATATGAACATACATATACATACATATTTCTTATGAATTATATGAAAAATATAATCAGCACCCTTTTAGTATGTATTTATATTGATTTTCAATCAAATATGATTACTTTTACTCCTTGAATCGCTCTCCTTTTTGATAACGTGCCCCTAACTACACTCACAAACACGAACTTTAGTTTTAAGCTTAACTCTCTCAAAGTCTAATAAACAGATCGATACTAAGTTCATATTTAAGTTATAATTATCAACCGAATTAGCCAAAGTTAAGGGTTAAGTTAAGCAATATCGGAATGAGTTACCCTTAATGTCTAAAGTTAATGAGACCACATTAATTAAGTTATCTTAAAACTTTCAATTTAAATTAAAGATATAACTTGTAATTAGCTGGGGCAGCCGTTTTTCTTTGATATGCCTGTTTGAAATTTATTAACTTAGAATTTTAAAGTTCCGGTGTGGAAGTTACATTTTCTTATGGAAAATTATGAAACATCAAAGAGTATTGATATCTACCCAAGTAAATATGTTCATGCAGCATTATTTAAAACATGGTTAGCGAACTCTTCAGTTTGCTAGTTTTCTTGAGAGCGCGAATGACAGGAACTACTGGACTGATTTGAAAAGCTATAGATTTTTTTTAAGTTTTAGATAGCCATAATAATTTGAAGAATACATGCTATGTATGAATATGGGCTATATGCTACTCTTTATCTGAGTGCGTAAAAATGTTCGCATGTGACGCGCAAGTAACCGCTTGCGAGATCCAGTAATTATAATGACCGATAGGAACAATGTATAGTTAAAACAGTTTGTCTAGTCAAAACTTACTTATTTCCACATCTTCATGGTCCTTCTTACAGTTATTGTTGGTCTCATCGTTTCTCAGCGCCATCATCATATCGATGAAATCCCCGCGCTTCTCTTGAACTCCTGAAATATTTGTATTAGCAAATGATTGCTCTTATGCAATATTCTACATAATAAATACGACTAGGAGCCTAGGGATGACTTATACTAAAGGTAACTGGTATAATACGATAAGCAGTCCTTATATCGCCACCCTTTAGTTAACTTCCCGTCGCCACTAATTGGTTATAGTTTGGTTATCTTTACAGATACATAGTATTATGTACGAGTTAAAAAGTATCTTGAGAAGACTGTGAGGAAAGGGTATAATACTCTCCAGGTTTTCCTATAAGGGACAATAATTTTCGTACTTTGTTTAGATGGTCAATTTAAGGTTCTTTCCGAAACATAGAAGAACTTGTTATGCACGAATCGAAAGCTCCAATTTTATGATAGTCCCACACATGCGACTGTTACTTAACCTAGTAAAACAAAAGATATTAAATAAAAAGTATAGTAAATCCATGATACCCTGTTCCCGTGCCCTGAGCACGCTGGTCACGATGTTGTAGAAGAAATCGTGCGTCTTCTTAGGTATTATTCTCATGCGAAAGAACAGTACGAAAGCCGGCCAGAATTGACGCATCGTTCTGAAATAGAGATGTAAGCTGTTAAAATCAAAATACCTCTATTTTCAGGCTGCATTGGCACAAAGATATATGCCTTAAAAACTATCATACATATTCTCATATACAAAATTGTTAGTATCCACATAACTAAAACGCTAGATCGTGAATAATAAGTCATACTGCAAATTACAAGAACTGATCCATCAGTTTTGTTTTGATTAAAGATTGAAAAACACAACTTCTATGTAGCTAATATCAATCTCCAATCGACAGAGAACGCATAAAAAATCTATTTACATCTAAACGAATTGCCACATGCTGAATGTATTTTATATTCTCAAAAAGAGGATAAAATTATCCACAATATACGATGTTCGTACCGTAATTAAAGTTCCAATAATTATACCCTTTTATAAATAAATACTTCGTTAATACACGTAAGGTTTTCAAAAGATGCCGCTGCATAATTTACTGTAAAATTTTCCTGTAGGTATTTAATTTTCTCTCTCGATTTAAAACTTTAAAAAATCCATAAGCACTTAAGATATTTGAGTAATACCCTTTTATCCGATTGAGTAATAGAGAGTCTAAAACATCCATTACAAAGCCATTCAAAGTTTACGAAATATATTTCACAACACAAACAAATGGCTTTCATATATCTCTGGCAATTAGCCCTATTTTACAGCCTAACTTTCAGTCTAGACCAGGGATGGCAAACGATTGGTACATGAGCTCGTGGTGACACATAACACTATAATTTGGACACTCCTTTGCATTCTCAATTGAAATTATCTACAACAAATTGTTTCTCGCAGTTTTAATTGCGTCGCAATTTACTTGCTACATCCGACAAAAAAAAACATCCCAATGAGATATTATGTACTTCCTTTTGAGAAGTGTTTAAAAATAGAGCCCTTGTTATTTAGAGAATCGATCATTCTATTGATGTGTTTTGAAAATAGCCAATGAGATTCTATTTACAATACCGACGAAATACGACGCGTTTCACGGCAAACAACTTTTTTTTGTAGAATTTGAGCATATATGTAAGTCTATAAAGGCTTACGATCCCTGGCCTAGGCCATTCAATTAGTAACACTAAAACAAGCTATCTGTAACACTAGATCTACGATAAAATTCTTTCAAATTAGCGCTTAAGTTATTTAGAACAAGTTTTTAATAGTCACAAAGCAATTTAGTGATTAAGTTTGTCAAGTTTTCAACTAAGTTAGTATACCTAAGTGATTGAAACCTTATGAAATTTAGTATCAATCAATTTGTTATTTATAAGTTCTGTGTCAATATAAGTGATACGCTTGATTGCAATGTCTGATATTTATTACATTTATTGATACTAGAATATTTAAGAGCTAGATTCTTTGAAAATCAATGTGTATCTAGGCATCATTATAAGTTAGGAGACCTAAAACATCGACAATGTTACTTAGAACATTAAAAAAATTGTGAAAGCCTAACATTTGTACTATCTTTGTATGCGTACGCTTGGGCACGCTCAGAAGCGGACTAGTCGCCGAGTCCTACAAGCATAATGTGCATGACCATTTACACATAAGTATGACATCGTTTGTAAAATAAAGAACCTAAGAAAAAGATAAAACACCAAGCGATCGATATCAAATCATATCGCAAAAACTTCGAAACAAAATCAAAAAGTTTGAACCAACTTACTTCTCAAAGATATTGAACAGCGACATTTCATAGAAGGCATGCAACGCCACTGCAAACGGATCATCCTCATTGTACATAACATTGCTCTTAAGTCCAAACGCACAGGGCACTATGGCATCAGCAGTATAACCTCCCACTAGCTTCTCAGAGTCCACCACAGAGGACATATTACCAAAACCATTCGATTGGTCTACTGGTTTGACTGTGCCGTTTTTGGTAGTGACTTCGTCAGACTGTGTCGACCCCACTAGCTTCTCAGAATCTACTACAGAGGACACATTTCCGACACCATTCGGTTGGTCTACTGGTTTGACTGTGCCGTTTTTGGTAGTAACTTTGTTAGACTGTGTTGCCCCCACTGGTTTCTCTGAATCCACCACAGAGGACTCATTTCGGACATTATTGGGTTGGTCTACCGGTTTGACTGTGCCATTTTTGAGGGTAACTTTGTTAGACTGTGACAGTAAGTCTTTTACGCGAGTGACGAATTCTTCAGCTGTGTTTTCTATTAGTGGGAACATCCCTCGGAGTTTGTTTGGTCTGAAAATTATGAGATTATTGGTAAGGATCTACAACTGAAAGAGTTTATTGGTTAGGATTTACAATTGTATTAGCTTCTGCCAAAGATTTCACCCGCGTGGAAAGTATTCCGTCTACATGGATAAAAAGTAGACTTCTAACACTGAAATCGTTTTTCAAATCGGTTCAGTACTTTCAGACCCTAAAAAATACCCTTCCCCTTATGACATAGGCTATATTTTATCGGGGTACGGAAACTAGTTTCCACGGGACGTAGTTGAAACCACGGCAAACAGCCAGTCTCAAAAAAGACATTTCTTTTCACATGCTCTTTAACAAACAGCCCCTAAAACGAATGCTAACAAAACAAAAGAAACTTACGAGAATATAGGCGATATCTTCGCCCTGAGCCTCTTCCACTCATTTCCCCTCAAGAACAGCACGGACCCTGCTAACGGGTCTACATCCTTGTTGAAGAAGAACCCTCGATCCGTGAAGTGCTGGAAGTCGTTGACGCATACTCTTCGGATCAGCTCCGGATCTCGGACTACTAGTGTGCGCTGGTAGAACTGGTGGCAGCCTGGAATAGGTGGTAATGGTATGCTGTGTTACATTGTAGGATTAATAATAACAGGCCCCCAAAGCCAGTGTTCTATGCGAAACCTTTACCTTTACGTTGCGAAACAACGTACTTCTGGTCCAAGCAATATGTAATGTGGTCTACATATTGCTTGTATATGCTTACATATGTATGTATGTAAATAAAAAAATGTGAGTGCTAAGTGAAAAACTGAAAACGATTTTACTATTACCATGGCAGATCTATTACTATGGCTATTGTAATACGGTATTTATATGTTTAAGTTTGTTACTGTTTTTAGTCCCCGGGAAGTACCTAACTTGGCACGAATTGGAAGATAAAAACAAGTCGTATTTTTGTAAACGTTCATGATTATAAATAAATCAAAACATTTAAAGGGAAATCCAGAACAAGATGCGCGAACTTATGTTTAAAAAAAAAAAACAAATTCTTGCCTGTTCATAATGTATTAGCAAACGTTATATTACAGTAAAATGCTGAACCAATTGAGATGAAATAGTTCCACCGTGGAGTGGGTGAAGTCGTGAGAAACGGGCAATAATATTCCTTATTCATGGAAGACATTACTGTCACTATAACCATATTCGATTAACTCAGAACATGAAATTCTAAGTCATTAAAACTGTTATGATTCAGTTAGTACCCATTTCCTACATTACATTTATGTATAAAGCTACTGCATTATTGAGAAATCGCAAATAAATAGGTATGATCCTTTTGATTTCAATAGTTATTTCTCTAACACTTTAAACTCTTGTTTGATATCAATTTTGATTTGATATCCGACTTATCCTGTAAAATGGCATAACTTTTGTAATTGTGTGGCTCCTGTTGGCAATCCTATAATAAATAAATAAATCACCCTCTTTGCCTACCCATTCAGGTACACTGACGTAGGTAAACTGATACCAACAGATGCTACCGTGTCCTGTTAGGACTACTTCGCGCACCAGTGTAAAAAGCATATAGTCCTCAGCGATAAATGGTCTAACTACTACTACTCAACCACAAAAATAATTTCAGAGCTGCCCGATATATTAGTTAGCGGATTTTTACACTAGTCCGCTAATCTATGTACCTACTTGTGATTTTTTAAGTACATTCTTACGATCAATTGCATTCAATTCCATTGTTTATACGTATGAACTTTATCACTATTAGCATTTTAGTTTTAACCCCTGACTCGACCTATCTCGAAGACAATATCAATTTCTAACTAAAACAAACCCACGAATATTTACTTAGCGTTCACAAATGCATAATGCATGATGATGTAAAGGCCATTGATTGATTGAATAATTGGTTTCGGTCCAGTTAAGTTCGAGCCGACTGGTTCGTTCATCCGTGATATCATATTCTGGTATGACCAGGACTGGTGGACCGGTCCACCCATGTGAACAATATTTGGCAGTCTCGTGTATTATTTTGCACGTGAATTTGTGGATGTTATGCTTGGTTGAAATAGCGACGGATTAAATATTGAGATCATTTAGGAACTTAATTAGAAACAGCCGTATGGATCGATCGATAATAAGGCTAAGCTACACTTGGTCTGTGGATATGTGACGATGTGTCGTATTTCGGAAGGCACGACAAATTGGTGGGTACCGGCTGGCATTTGAATATCTTAGGAAATCGTTACGGGTGGTCAGAAGCAGTCAGAAGCCAGAAACTACCGGACACAACTGACTATCATATCAAAAAGAATTGTTACGCCTTACTTGGTACAACAGTAATTTTATTGCAATAGAATAGAACAGATACCTAAAAAATATTGATAAAACAACCCGTTTAGCTAAAATGGTAATCAAGCTGCAATTTGCGGTCAATACTTATTTCCGCACTGAAGCAGAGCAGTGCTCTACAGTTTTTGTAAGGAAATAGGCAGAATATGCGATAGCTAGTATACCACTCAATTGTCGCAAGATTCGTATGTGTATGGTGTTTCCCAAAAAGTTTAGTGCTTATCCCAAAAATAAGGGATGGGTACATTATACATAGATTAATTATATGATAAACATGAAATTGACGCGGGATGCAGGTCGCCTCCAACAGGTATCAGTGGAGATCTAAGGGGGAGGCCTATGTTCAGCTGTGGACGTCCTATGGCTGAGATCATGATGATGAAACATGAAATGTACACAATTGAGCATAAACGAACCTTATTTTCAGGTCACGAAACACGGAGGACCGATTAATTTAAAAGGAATGGCAGAAAACGCATGGCTGCTATTGAAGATCATGTTTATCTTGCGACATGTAGATATTTATGATGATTAAGTTTTTCTTCGCTTACCAAAGTTATACGCGCCTAAATGCTCTTATTTCGTTCTGCTCTTATTTTCATATAGACACCATTGACATATTTACCAAGGACAATCTTCAGCATCTCTCTATGTTTATATTATGTTCGTACTAAAAAATAAAATAAGCCACTCACCTAAAAATCTCTTATCCTTATACGTATCATAGATCCTTTTAAAACACATGCCTCCTTGCTCCTTAAACATCACCACAGACAATATATGGCCCACTACAGGCCACGCAGGAGGTGAGAACACTCCCCTTGAAGTCCAATAGTCATGGTCATAAGTCGTGATGGCCAGGACCACGGCCACGCTCAGTCCACAGGCAAAAATAGACCATAATACTATTGAGCCGAAGGTGTAATATCGCAAGACCCAGGCTAGCATCACCACCAGTTGCACCGAGGACCGTTTGAACCCAAACATTTTTGGTTTTTTATGTATGTGACATTATTTGGTATGGGTTAGTTTGTTAAATATCTGAAAAGGTAAGTTTGATTTTGTAAATCTATCTTGAATCTATCTTCTGTATGTTTTTTAGATAGGTAATACTTTTTCAAGCACTGTTGTGTTCTATCCTTTTAAAACAATTACACTAAATTGCACAAATAAAAAAAAATACACTTAAACCATTTTAAAATCACTCACACTCCTAAAATCAAAACTGCAATCCTTAACACTCACGCAGGGGCGGACTTGTACATTTTTATAAAAATTTACTATTTTTTTATTAAAAATAAAACTAAAATTCAAAAATGGAACGATTCGCGAGACATAGCGTCGCGGCAAACGCCTGCGCACAATGTGGCCAAATGCGTTAACAAGAATCATGCGCAATCTGTGATGCTGTAAGAGTGAAAGTTAGGCAGGGCCGGATTTAGCGGCTGTGTGTGACATGTCCATTCATGAGGCGGTCATATGAATCCGGATTAAGTATTTCTTAACTGCAATAAAGTTCTTGCTTGATAGACGAGTATAATTTTTTTGAGGATATAAAAATATGTTGAAGTGCTTGTGTCTTTGTTTTGATGCAAGATGAATGACCTACTCACATTTATTTTTATTTTATTGCAAGATTGTTTACTTGAAAAAGTTATTAATACCTGAATATTTTTTCCAAATATGTTGATCCTTGCCAAATGCTCAAGGTTAAAGGATAAAACGCAAAAAATATTTTTGGACATATATTTTTACCAAATATGTTGATCTTTGCCAAATTATAAAAATTCTGAAGGTTAAAGGATGAACAAAGAAATCTATATTTACATTGTTTTTTTGCTGTGACCAGCCTGTAACGTAAAAACTGAACAAGCTTGCAATATCCATGCAAATAAGTCAACTTTAGTTCCTCGTAAAATCTTTGTTGTTGATTACCATTTTTTTATTACGATACAAAGTATAACAGTAAGATCTCTCAATCCCGCCTATTTGTTTTATATTATTCGCGAAATGTTTCCGTAGTAAAACGTTTACATATGTATAATATAACATATTTCGAATACTTATATAAAGTTTTATTCCCAAGCGGGTAAAATATGTAGGTCAGATACAAGAATCCTTGAGAAAAGTTTCAGAGTTTTTCACGGAAGAAATAAGTTATTCCTTCACTACGTGTCATGAGGTCTGTGTCCTGCAATGTGACAGTAAAAAAAGATTAAAGAAAACATACGTTTACAAGCTATGATTTAAAAGTTCCATAGGTACCTAAAGACCAATGGGAAACCCTCTATTAATAGGTACAGAACCCGTAGTATGTGTCAATGTCTCTATACATCATCCTTCGAGCCTTTTTCCCAACTATGTTGTGGTCGGCTTCCAGTCTAACCGGATTCAGCTGAGTACCAGTGCTTTACAAGAAGCGACTGCCCTATCTGACCACATCAACCCAGTTACCCGGGCAAACCAATACCCCTTAGTTAGACTGGTGTCAGACTTACTGGCTTCTGACTACCCGTAACGAATGTCAAGGATTTTCAATGACAGGCGGGACCTACAGTTTAACGTGCCATCCGAAACACGGTCAATGGTGTCTAAGATATACATAGAAAGTACGCACAGCTAATGATCGAACTCAATTTTTTTACAATCGCACTTAATAATAGAATCCATACCTGTATTATCTTAGGTCCATTACATCACTGTCCTCTAAGGGCCGGCCGGCGGCATCTTAACCCACATTTTACTTTAATCCACTTACACATGATCTTCGTTTCTTTAAGATGAGTTGCAGTTCTACGAGAGAAGGTCATTGAACTTTAAGTAGATCTGACATTGCTGCATCGGTATTTTGTAATGGCCGTTTCGTCTTGCAACGTGAAAAAAGGTGACTTTTTTTTTGTGAAGTTAGTTGTAGAACTGTTTGAGGAAAATGTCTCATATACATATTTCAGTAGGTATGTAAACCCGATTCTTTTAGGTCTTTGTTAGATAAAACCGGAGGTCTTCTTACTTTAGATTTAAGTACACTCAAACAATGTAGATTTATTTACTAAGTACTCAGGGTACTCACCAACTTTGCAAACACTGAGCATGTGATGCGTAAAAACAGAAATAATTCCGTCGAAAAAGTATGCGTATGCACTGTTTTTTTTTTTTTTCAAATCCTTCAATTCCATATTTAAATCTTTGAAGGCATTGAAGACATAGAAACTCCTTAGGAAAAATCCATAGACAAGAAAAGATAAGGTGACCAAAAGCAAACTCTCGAAAACGGATTACCAAAAGATGAGTTTCTCAATACACGAGGTCACGTGCACACGTTGGTAAAAAAAACTAGCAAAATTATGAAACGATAGTAACTGCCAGCAATTCGGTTCCATAATTGTCGAGTGCAATAACTGAACACCACATTTGTTAAGTCGGTCAAGGTTGTGTTACGTAAAAGAAAGCTTGAAAGATCCGATATGCAAATTGAGTTGAACTTATTCGTTTTGTGGGTTTTGATGCTATGGTATTGGTGAATGGAATATTTGTGAATTATAGAGGTATTATATGGTGTAGATATAGAGAGGGAAATATAATATGTGTAATTTACTAACGCTTTTGGTCGTTGTCCGCTTGTATACTTATACTATTGAAGCTTTTGAACTTTCAAACAAACTTTGTCACTCTTTTTTATTTCTGCAGAATTTTACAGAATCTCTTAGCGAGTGTCTACTTGTAGTTTCTGAGATTTTCGCCTCAAATAAATTGGCATAAATGAAATGGAATAAACGCAGGAGAATGATGAAGATGCGTACTGTTGGATGGTCATAAAATTACTCCCCTTGTTGCTACCCTATCTCATACCATAAAATGTTGATCGAGGTTAGTGCAATTTAGTATCCGTGCTATTTTTAGCTATCCATTCACATGATTTTAGGGGTAATGAATGTAATCGACCGCATCAAGAAGGGAATTAGTACGTTTGTCTGTTTATATCTCCAATTATTTGTGCATCGTTTTAAAAAGTTTTTAAACCTTTTTTTCTAAAATATTTAAAATCATATCCATTGCCATTTGGATAAGTCACTTGTTTATCTATTTCAGGATCATAAGTATAGGATTAATTTGAAGAAACCAACTTCCCTGTTTTTAGATCGCAATTCTCATCTTTCTTAGATCAGTATCACAAACAGCTAATTATCTAAGGGACATACGCAGCTAATTATGAAATAACTAATGAGTGTAAGGAAATACTTAATAAACTTTGACGCAACGGTCTCGTGAAGGCAAATATCACATCACCGACGGAAACACACATAATACTAGTTACGGAGATTATCGAAGAAACTGTAGGTGGAGATGTAGGCTCTGTACTGGCTAGTTTCATCATCTGCCTAGGCATTTCCCAAAAATCTCGGTGCCCACTTGCAGTCTAACTGGATGCAGCAGACCTTTTTTTTATTAGGGGGAAAAATCCTCACGGACTGACCGCCACCCAGGGTCGGTGGAAGGGTGTGCCGGACTCTTACTGGCTAAACACCCTACCTGGCGTTGCCTCCAACATGTGCCTACCCGGATAACACCATACAACTTGATTGGACTGGTTATCAGACAGTTATGGTTTTCTGGCTTCTGACTCTACCTAGTACCTACACCTAAGGTGATTAGGAATATAGATTTATTGTTATGAAACTGGGTTCCGTGTGGTCTAAAAACACTGCAGTTCTACAATGCGGTTTGCCACTAAACATACACACACAGTTGCAACTAAGATGCAATATATAGCTATGCAATAAGAAACTATAAACCATATTTATTAACGGAATGAATCTTTTCAGGGTTCATTCTTAATATTTTATTATTCCATTACAAGATTATGTATATACTTGATACCTACACGCGAAAATCTGAACTATTAATCTCGTAACAAGATTGTGAAAATACAAAAATGACTCGTACCTATCTTCATTTGGGTTTTCAATTCTGATACATTTTATCGAGATCAATTTGTGGTCCTAAGATACGCTTAATTAACTGGCATTACAAAGAAATTAATTTACAAAAAACAAACCTATAAATAGCGTACGTGAGTAAAAGCACGATACAACGAGGAAATCAATAGTTCGCAGCGATTTTACCATAATAGCGGAGCGATTTGTGTTCAGATGCAAGTGGCTTACTTCAAAGTAAATAGTCGCGGGTGTAAGGGTGAGGTTATAGTGACAGCGGACAGCGGGTTACAGAATAACGTTTTTTTTTTATTATTTACTATTTACTGACTTTAGACTTTATTATTTTTAAGTACCATTTATTGCTCTTTTGTTTTGTTTTACCAAAAAATCTTGGTACAATATTAAAAAAAAAACTTGAAAAATTACATCTCTAAGCACAGCTTTTATGTAAAAACAAATTTCGAAAATTCTAAATTTTCAATTTCTATTGCTAATATTACTTTCTAATATTATAAATGCTTTTCAATTTCTATTTCAAAATACAAACTATTTACAAGTACTCTTATTACGATATTTGCCGTACACAAAAGACGCAATAACAATTTGATATTTCAAACGCACAAGTTTCTAAGTAGTATGATACAGTATAGACATTGTGAAGCGAACGAAATCCGCTTACCGACCGCGGAACTTCTAAAGTAAAAGGAATAAGTGAATGGAGGAAAAATGTTACTAACACACCACATTGGCAAGAGTTGTTCAAACTTCTTGTGAAATTGCGAATAGGAACTTTTGACATAGGAAAATAATAAAGGGTTTAAGTATAAGTTTATCGATAACTTGAATCTAACTAAAATGCGTCCATGTTAATTTTGTATAATGTTAATTAAGTTTTAAGCCATAAAACAGTATCTTTCAGGGTAGCCGTTTACTACTGATATTTTCTTAATTTATCTGGTCTTTAGCATTTTTTGTGTTTATTACGTTTATAAAGCTTTGAATTCTTAATTTGTGATTAATCAAAAGATCATAAGTGCAACAAAAAATCTTACAATCCAATTTCACAGGGCACTACTAATGCATTAGGGCTATGATTTACGGGTTTTGATGTTTGTGTCCATTACAAGGAATGGTTTAGAAAAACATACACACGAATATGCGAAGAGGTAATTCTTGTTCCTCGCTGTTTGAAATCGCTTACAGTCAGACCTCGCCGTAACCTCATTTTTTGGCCGCCGGTATCGTCGAACCGTTACGAAAGCTTATAATTCACTCATAAAACAGCATTATATAATCGCATTGCATTTATGTACACATCCATATACTGATACGCTTTTTTGGTGGAAAAATTTTAAAACAAGTCGTTTACAAATTAGCTGATTAAATGTTCTATTCTGGCTTGAAATTGCGATTAAAATTCTTTGTCTGGTTTAGATCAAAAGTTTGATATTGAACAGAGTATACCTAGATATAAGAGCATTTTACTTTCGTAAGACACTCAATGCTGTTGGTAACAGAAATAAAAAATAAAACCAATGTAATGTAGTTAATTAAATTATTTATTACATTAATTAACAAACAGCTCGAAAACCGGTTAACAACAATTTATTTTGAATGCCTTTCGACCGCTGGAAATTCAAGGCTCTTTGAAACTTTAGGAACCATAGACATTACTTGTCTTTACCTTTAAAGGAGTTTGAACTACATTATAGTTTTAAATGAAGAAGGTATGGCCCAAAAGGTCAGTTTAGGGCCAGTTTTGAGAAGTTATTTGGACTGTGACTTAAGGTTCGAGCTTTTATTAAGATGAGACTTAGTTGACGAAACGGACGGCTTCGGGCGCGATTTCAGCAGCAGCCTCTTCTTCTTCGTCAGAACCGGATTCTGAATCATCAGGGCTGAAGTTGATTCCAGTCATGTTTTCAAGCCAGTCCTTGATGGAGACAACAGGCCACAATTCTGAGGAAAAACGGCAATAATATAAAATACAGGTCAAGTGCGAATGTCTAAAATTAAAACTATCGTTCATGCCATAGCCTGGCGACCGACCGACCTATGAGTTCGGAACCCTAAAAACCGCCCTGTCCGTGGGTACTAAGAGTAAAAGTTAAATTACAAATGACCTTAGTATTTAGTTGTGTAAATACGTTCTTGGACTAGAATTTAATCAGTCTTGCTTGGCTTTTTAATATTAAATATCCTAATGCCTTATTATATACTTAACCGGTTTGTCAAAATTGAGCACAAGTACTGCCTAACTTTTCATAAGCTGGTCGGCTGCCAGCCTTACCAATTGGATTTAAGTAACAAACATCAGCATCATCAGTAGCCGGTATTTGTCACCAACCCTCCTTTCAGTAGTACATCATTCTTCTCTCATACAAAATTAAAGTAAATAAGGGCTAGTCCTCACCAGCGCTGTCTTCACCAGCGACTCCGGTCACGATGGCGACCTGAACACCGTTGCTCACGATGGGTGCTCCGATGTCGTACTAGAAAGACAAGATAAATAATAATAAGTACCAATATAAAGAGATCGTCAGTTCAATAGCCTCTTTGATTTAGTCATATCGAGTCAGGGAATTAACGAAATTCCACTTCTGACAGCGCTTTCACACTGGCGGATTTTCTGTTCAGTTTTTCCGAGTGACAAAAAACAATTGACAACTACCGTGAAAGAGCTATTAGCAATTATGCATATTAGCGCGAAATATGCAAGAGATAAGACTATTTATAGAAACTAGATTTAATGCATAGCATAACTCTTATTGGAGTCCGTTACAAATTTTGATCTAATTTCCATATTTAAACTATTACAAAAGCATGAATTTTAAATTATTACGTAAAATACAAAAGTTTGTCATCACAATTTGCGAAATCCTTACGTACTAGAAACCAATATTAATCTTGTGTTATATAATAATTGTAGGTTTGTTGACCTCCTTACATTAATTTTAAAACAAGATAAAAATTCATAATTAGCTTCTACTCATTAACACAAGTTAAGTAAAAGTCGTTATTTTTAGAAAAAATATGTATTAGATACCTACACATTAAAGTGCCTAAGCTAGGAACCGCATAATATGATAAAACTAAGTAGTTATTGTGCAAGATAAAAGAAAACTGGTCTCATGTCCGGTTGGGATTCGCGAGATCGCTACGCAATGACGGAAAGCGAGAAATAGAAGCATTACCTATATGCTCATTTAGGAAATAATATGTTCTAAAAGTTCGCTATATTGACCTCGTTAGAACCATGCTGTTTATTAATAGAATTGTAATAACAATATACCTACGTACTTTTAGGCACTTTACAAAAAGACCTGAGTAGCCTATTTTTTAACGAAATTGAAACCAAACGAAATTGATTAGTTTTTTCTATTTTAATTTCTTATTCTATACTTTTTTCGTATCAGTGGTCCAACTATTATTATAAATGCTAACTGAGTCTTCGCGAATCAAATAGCAGAACCAATTAAGATGAAAGTTGGTATAGAAACAGATAAAAACCTGATCGTTATCAGCCTTAACCTTTCTCAAGGTAATAATAATAATAAATCATTTATTTGCGGGAAATATGGTGTTACATTAGTAGTTCCCTTTTTTAACTCGGATGAAATAATGTGCCACAATCTACTACAAATATATACTTACTTTGGTAGCCTCAGCACCTTCGCCGTTGAAGGCCAGGAATCCACCGTCGCGCTCCTCAACAACTCCGGAAGAGCAGCTCAGCTGTTCACCGGGCTCTGGAAGATTGTACATGTTTGTGAATATCGGGAAATATGGAAAATAATACTGTAATTTACTGTAAAAGTGTAAATCATGAATTGTAGAGGTAAATAAAGAGTGGTTGGTATTGCTGTGTCGGAATTAAATCAGCAAAATGATTGCAACTACAATTGTGAAGTTGTGCTTCAATTGTGAACTACAATTGTGAAGTGTCTATTTATGAGTAACCTATACTTACTCAATAACTAATGGACCGATTCGAAAAACTTTCATTGTTGGATGGTCCATTTGTGGGCAAGAATTTGAGTTTTTTGTCGTGTGCAGAGGTAGAACCACTGGAAGCTAGTTTAATATGAAATAATGAAGAACTTACGTCCGTCTTCCCTGGCGCCATAGCCGCAGAAAAGAGCAGAGTCAGACACGTCACCAACGAGGGCCACGGGGGAGATGTTGTCTGAAAACAAAGTCATTATTATAATAACAGTAAGAAAACAAACCAAACCACATTGAAACACAGTTACAATGCTTTTATTTCCGCGAAAAAACGGGTCCTAGATATGTATAACTTTGAAATAATACCTACAAATAAAAGTATTTGACGTAAAAGATTTGTAGGTACAATTTACCTTATCAAGCAATGAATGCCTAAAACTGAATTTTGTTCCAAATTAAATAGGTCCTTCGATACAAAAAATGTAAAGTTTAGGTCCGCAAAGAAAACTCGCAAAAAAATTTTATCCCGCGCAAATGTACCAACCTAAAAAGTCGCAACAAAATCGTCTCGTTAGCCGAAATCGAGCAAAAAGCGAAGCAGCCAGCCATTACATCATCAGAAAACATACCCGTAGTCCGGGAAATCTAATTAAAACGTAGCAACCCGGTCCGGGAACGAACCGCGGTTAGCGATGGCAACTCTCAATACGCCAATTTAATCTAACGATTGGAAACTGCTTTTAATTATGAACCAAGGAGGAACTGATAGGAAAATATACTAATTTTAATTATTTATTTTGCTATTTCTTCTTGGTGTTATTGATAAATAGTCTTTTGAGAACTAAAACGTTTTACAGCCAATTAAGTTTTGATAAAATATTTTTTGCTTTAGTCTGTTAGCAATGAAGTAGACAAACTAAATATTTAACATAAACACTTAACTAAAATATTTATAGTGTTTTAAAAACTGAACAGAAACAAAAACCAAAACCACTTTCAATATGAGAAATGAAATATTTGCTAACAAAACTAGGTCAGGTCTAGGTAAATTGAATTTTGAAAAAAGCCGTGGACTTTCTGGGGTATGATTAATTCCCCTGAAAATAGCTGTACTTTTTTCCTACATGCTTTTTTATTCCAGAACTTTATCGTCCCACTGCGGGGTACAGGCCTCCTCTCACACAGAGAAGGATTGAGCGTTAATCACCACGCTTGCTCAGTCGGTCATACATTTGCTCTTCCATACATACCGGTAGATTGGATGAATCTGTTGATGCTGATGAGACCAACGTTGAAGGCACCAGTAGCCCAGCTGTACTGAGGGTGGATGCGGATGTTGGAGTTCTCGGTCACCAGGGAAGGCCTGATCACGTCGACGGCTCCGTAACGCACCCAGATGAAACGGGATCTGGTGGGAGATAGACGGTTAGTTTGGCGCTTCATTTCAGGACAAAGCGCATTTTTAATTATATTTGGAATATACTATAAATTAGTTCTAAATGTTCGATATTTGGTGGAAGATAGATAAATAGAAGTTTAGACTCGAAACGAAATCGTGTCAGCCTAGATTTTTAACTGGCATTCGGAAGAAACTACTTGTCAAATAAATACTTATTCTATTCGATTTTATTGACATAGCCAGTTCAAAAGATTTCCGATCAAGTTCACAGCTGACTACATTATAGCCTGACTCTTTAGCAAATATTAACGTCTAAAACTTAAGAAACTAGTGAACCAAGTCTTTCGAACTTACCCAGAGAGGCAGCTGGCAGCAGTGAGCACCCACTGGTTGTCAATGAGGGATCCGACGCAGGAGTTCAGGTTGCCGCTGGTTTCAACGGCCACGCGAAGGTGCACCACCCATGGTTGTTCACCGAGGGCTGCTGCCTGACGGCCTGAACGTGCCAAGGTATGATTGTAAGTGGGAAGTCTCGTGACGATATTACGATTTCGAAATCATAATGATGGTCTCAGCATAGGTTTTAAGATGGTGTCAGCAAGACTTATGATCTTATTTTTGATCTCTAATTAAGTGCTTTATGAAACAAGTTGTTTCCAAAATATGAGTTTATTAGAACTGATTTCTTTAGTAAATGATGTTCGATCAAAATAATGGAATAAGGAATACCTAGTATTTTGTTCAATACTTACTAGCTACTAGCTCGCCCCTATGGCGACCCTGAAATATTAAAAAAACAAAAATGATTAATAAAGATCTTGGATTTTCAAGAAAATAGGTTTATGTAATAATTACGTAATTAAAAAAGTGTTCACACAAGATAAGAACATATAACTTATTTAGCAGACTATAATCCTCTATTACATTACACCTGTATTGTCAATTTAAATCATTCAAGAAGCAAAACTTCATTCATAAAACTGGAAAAAAACCTGGCAACGGAAGGGACCCATACCTATTTACTTTTAAATCAGTCTCAGTCCCTAACCTAGAATACGCCCTAATTTATAGGATATATTTAGGTACCTAATCATTTCAGCTGCAACATATAAAAAAATACCTATTTGGAAAAAATCATTACGACAAACAGGTTTTAAAAGATAACGTTAATCTGGGAACAAGATATAGTGATTAATGATTTAATTAAAGATTAGGTTTTATTCGAATGCCTAATTAGATAAGAAACTTTAAATGATAAGGATGTTTACGTAAGGTTTTTCCCAATTTTGTGAAAATAATGCTGATTTTATTCTTATAGTTGCCGCTACTGTTAATTTTGCTATTTATTTAATGTTGTGTACATATTTAGTTCACGATTTAATATCCGGACTCAAACATTTTAATTTAACTTTAATCTTATAAATCTAATTAACTGTAGACTTCTTTAATGTATTGATAAGAGAGATAACATCGAATATTAATTTGGTAGCTAAAACTTCCTTTTTTATATAGTGACTAAAACTTCGTAGGTACTACCAACTACTTATAATTTCAATTTATGTAATAAGTAAATAACACGATATAATATTTTCGAGCAGGACCTAAAGTTGGTGTAATTCGTACTGCTCAAATTCTTACTTTTCTAAAATGACGCTCCTGATGATATTTTGAACCGCAATTAAAACTAATAAACTAACCTACTTTATACATTGTGGAATGCAAATAAATAATATGAATATGAATAATCAAAGTTATTATCTATCTTACGAAAGTTATCCGTCTGCCTAGGCCTCTAAGAGCTTGGCTAGAATCGCAGGGAAGCAGAGCGAAGAAGTTTTTTTGCAACAAATAGAATTTCCTTATTCACATCATCCGCATCTGGATTCCTTATCAACATGACGAGGTCTCCGCCTGGTTAGTGGCAAGTACCTTTTCATATTCTTGTGGTTGTCGAAATACTTCTTCGCTTCACTCCACTTTGATAAAGTCTATGCCTCTAATATTAGTATCGAAATACCAAATCTATTTAATGATCTGTGAATCGACAACGTGTAGGGATGATTTTACTGGTAATTTCTTGTTACATTGCAATGATTTGTCAAAAAACATATTTAGTTGCATAATAGCGAAACACAAAGTTTTTAAAGTTTAGTGTAGTAAAAAATATAGAAATGGAATACTCTTGAAAACTCGATATTAATTATGGTATGTTCTAGTTTTTGGTAAAGGCAAAATCGGAATTCGAAAAACAACCGCTAAGTAGGTGTCCCGTAATCTAAAAGCTGTACGCACTAAGAAGAAATTTTTAAAAAATCTCAAGAATTGTTATGGAACTGCAATTTCAGCAGCAGCATATAGATAAATGCAATAGGTCATTCAACCTTTTTCTCTACAAACGCATTACTCACGTCCCTACGATTTTTACTAAAAAATAACCAAAAATAGTTTACCTGTACGGCGACAAGTGCGCACAACAAAACGAAAGCAAAACCCTTCATGTTCCAACGGTCAGGTCACTAACTATCATAAAATAATAACCGACTTACTTCATATACTAATTAGGCACCCTTATCAAAGATATTTTCGTCATTACACCTAATCTGTTGATAGAAATACTGATTAATTTCGTGTCTTGGCTCTTTATAAAATAATCCATTGATAAATGTTAGCTATGCGTATTTTTAAAAAGCCAACGGATGTTTGGATTAGTTACAGTTGGCAAAACAGATAAAATTCGCGTCAGCAACTTGTATGCAGTTTGTGTTTTCCCACTGACAAGTGACAAGCGTAAAGGATTAAAGGATGTACCTACTTACTTAATCTTTTTAAAAGTAAATGCTTGTTTTTGCCTGTCACTACATATAATAACTGCCCTGCCTCAATAAGAAGTCACACAATGATTTCCCATTCAAAAACAGTAAAAAATGTAGCCGTAGTAACTTTAGTAGTCTTTCTTATAACGAATAGGTATTAAGATATATGTTATAAATATTGTATGTTCTTCATTATCATCTGTTTTGCTGACTGTACACAGAGATACGTTACAGTTCAGGGTTTTTTTAGATTTTCGATAACATTTCTATATTTCCCCGTTTTCCAAATTGGGATTTCAGATCATATGTGCAAGTAGTAGTGACTAGATAAAAAAATGTCGATAAAAATGATCATCTTTTATTTTCGACTTAATGCAAGAAAGGTCCTAAGTGTGTTCACAGTGAACATAGGTCCTTTCTTTATTTCTTTCTTTCTAGGACATTAATGAATATTATAGAAAATATTCTACATATGTCATTTCATACACCTTTTAAAATATTAATTAAATTAGGTACCTATATATTACTCTCTTCCTGCTATATATCCTACATGCTGGTGGGGTCAGCTTTCATGGTTTTTCTTCTCCACGTCTCCACTCTATCTTCGACATCGTGCCCGGACACCAGGCACTCCTTCATTCATTTCCTTGTCATACTTGCTTACTATTTATAACATACAAGCTTCCGCCCACGGATTTACCCGCGTCCCGAGATAACTGCATCCCGTAGCCGGATGGTGACAAAAACCATCATGTCCTTCTAAACTACCTCCGCTCTATTATTGACGTGGCCAAGGGATAGGGATACATTTTTATATAAAAAGTTTATAATAATTAGATTAGATCCGTACATAGAAATCTAAAAAGGCTGATTTCTTAACTAGCATTATGTCCTACTTGTAATTTATTCTAGGCTCCAAAGAAAAAGGTGTTTCATTATTATCTAAGATATCCATAATCCATGTCATTCATTACGTAGTATAAACGTTTTTGTTTTTTCCCAAAAAAACAATCGGTCATTGTATCATAAATAGCGTTTGTCGTTATTTTATTTACTTACCTATATAGGATGCATACTTAACTAATCTCATTGTCAGCACCTATAATACCTATACCTTCCAAAGTATATTTTTAGGTAAAGAACCAACCTCTCAAGTATGAGTGTGGGTTCGATTCCAGGTCAGGCAAGTGCCAATGCAACTTTCCTAAGTTTGTATGTACTTTCTAAGTATATCGTAGACACCAATGACCTTGTTTCGGAGGGCACGATAAACTGTAGGTAAGTCCCGGCTGTCATTTGAACATCTTTGGTGGTCGTTATGGGTTGTCAGAAGCCAGTAAGTCCGACAACCAGTCTTACCTAGGCAGATGATGAGGAAACAAGAAAATAAATAGTGCGAATTTTGGGTACATCCATCTAGGTTCCGGTCCTGAAACAGAACTAATTTCGTGGTAAGTATTTGGTAACTAACTTAACTAGCTAGGCCTCACTAAACACAAAAACAGTTACCGAATCGTGATTAAAATGCTGCGGCTCATTAGCGAAATATTCGTAGGTAATTAATATCGCAGACACGGCACATTAGCGCTCTGTGTAATTAATCGTGTTATCTCGGGAGCTTAGCTAAGTAATAGCTAGATAGTTATTGCTTTATTTTTGTTCTGCAACCAGAATTATTTTGGTCCTGGGTTGCGATAGTTCAAAAGTTACCGCGGCCCTGGAACACAATTCGTCATATGAGAGCCCAAAAAACCCCATCCTTCTTTCATGTGTTTTTGCAAAAAAGTCTGTCTGTTAGGTTTGCAACCAACCGAATTGTTCGATATAGTCAGACTCGACTTTTAGTCATAGGATTCAAGATTTTATTCTACAGGCAGGCGTTTAATCTGGGACCAAAATTGTTGTTTGTAGGCAAAGTAATGGAAGATTAACGTGGACGGAAATCACACTACGTCAGTATCTATCTGTTTATCAGAAACAATCCGTATTAACGAAGAGATTATAGTGATTAGTTACCTACATTTATAACGCGTGACTAGAGATTTAGATTATGAGGTTACTTGATACTGCAAAGTGGTGCATAACAGAATTTTATTTTTGGTATATAGGCCGGGGAGCTATGTCGTTAAAATGTCCGCGTCAGGATCGCGGTCACACCTCACCGATCCCCTCGAAATACGCTATATAATAGTTGCTACCTAATTGCTTCCAGCTACCATTAATTGCTACCCTCGTGGTTTTGAAGATATTCAGCTTCTAAAGGAGCCATTCTGATATCAGGATGGCTGTCACTTGTCCCAGTGTGAAAAAACGGCTCAAAAGTATTGAGTTTTTTTTTTCACCCAGAGTTGCTACCTAATTGCTACCCTCCAGTATTAAATTTTGGACCACATCGATTTCGTGGATAGGAAGATATTCAAAACATGAATAGCTATCTTCTTCCATCATAAGTCTGAACTTAGGCAAACAGCGGGTTTTGATGGAACTTGATGGGTGCCAATAAAAATTATTTTTAGTTATCAGCGGGCGGCCGTGCCTGTGCTCAAAAGTTAGTATGTTTGCCGAGAACTATGTGTATAGTACATCATTATCGAACTATTGCCGTCCACACTTATACCTGACGATTAGGTAGATACTTTAGGCACAGTCTCTTGACAACATCCAGGCAGTTTTCAATGTAGTTTGACCAAAGTGCTCAGTAAATATAATAACGATACGATTCTTATGTCCAGCAATCACTGGTAAAACTTCAAAATAAAACAACAACCATGGAATCACGTCGATATACTTTATTCAATCTTATCCTTAGGACTCCCTGGGGCTTCCACTTGCTTCGTTTGCGACCAACTCCTAGATCTAGCTCTGATATGATTTGGTGAGACGAACTTAGTGCTGTCTACACTGGTTCTTTCAGGCTTTTCTGGAGTTCGACGTGATGGGGAACGCCGTGATGCTGAACGGGATCGGCGTGACGCAGAACGTGATCGTCGCGAGCGGGAACGACGGTGTGAACGAGAGCGTGAGCGTGACTGATAAGATCTGAAAGGAGGAATTAATTTATTTATTATATTACATATTTTGGATTAAGTGAAGGTTGAGTAAGTACATTGTAATTGAGTCTTGATGAATAGCCTTTAGGTATTAATAGGTCTTAGAAACTCGACCGACCTATGCTATGGTGGCAGAGGGCATGACCATGACGTAAATATACAAAATCTCGTCGATTTTGTTGTCTTTTGTGAGGCTGTACACATTACTCAAACTAAACTACGCATACATTAAAAACGTAATCATCACAACGTCTACAAGAAAGTGTGTACCTACTGAGTCTGGGTAAAAAACAGCAACAAAATCAAAATAATTATTACAATTTTGCATAATATAAGTTATAGTACCTGGACCTCCTACTCCTAGACCTAGACCGTCTACTCCTGCTCCTACGGCTCCGTGACCTTCGGCTGCGTGACCTTGACCTTGTGTAGGACCGGCGACGCGACCTTGACCGCGAGTGTGACCTGCGCCGTGACCGCGAGCGCGAGTGCGAGCGGCCGCGAGATCTGTCCTCGTGTTCACTGTGAGGGTTGCCTTCTGTCAGCTTCTTGAAGTATCTGAGGATAAAGGAATATGGTGTTAAAATCAATCATATTATTTTTGGCAGTCGTTGGTGGTAGCCGGAAGCCAGTCTGACAAACAGTTTTATCAAGGGGTATCGTGGTGTTCGGGTAACTGAGTTGATGAGGTCAGGTAGGCAGTCGCTCCATGTAAGGCACTGGTACTCAGCTACATCTAAAGACTGAAAGCCAAATGGGAATGTATTTACGGCAAAAGCCTAGACAGGTGATGGGTATTAAAAATGTTGGTAAGTTTGAAGTGAAGAGGTGTAGATTTAAAATGAGAATTTAAACAGAAATTAAATGTGGTTGGTGGTGTTTGCACCAAAAATTATCACATGTAAGATCTAAAACACCCCCAAAAATATATCAAATCATGAAACCAACCTATAATACTGCTGGTTAGCATCAGGTCCATCGAAGTAGGGCATCCTGGGCCGGCCCCTGCCTCTTCCCCGGCCGCGGGGACGGCGGTAGTCGTTGGGCGGCGGGTAGTAGGCTCCGCGCACGGGGTAGTACATGGACGCTGCACACCACTACACTACACTAGCCGCCGAGCGACACCAGCGAGCGAAAACATATTCTCACTTCGCTCGCGTGCTGAGCGAAACGAGAATAATCTTTCGCTCGACAAAAATATATCTCACTTTTTATTTTACACACATATATGGTTTCTGTGATATTAAGTACCTGTAATTTGCTATAAAATGGTAATAGAGATTATTTATTTGTTAATTGTAAAAATATAATAGATTAACCAAAAATAAAAATTGTCATGAGTGTTGATGTTATGACCTTCAACGCTTTTACTTATAATACGAAAGGCCCATGTTAATATGCACAGTCTTCATTGACATACAAGTTTTGTAACTGAACATAGGTGGTGTTCCAAGTAATTACACAATAGGCAGAGATACAATTGCATATGCTTGAATTGTAAAGAGTGTGTTATTAATACGGGCCTCAAAATGATGGTTGATTGAGAAACAACAATTATTTCAAGCCTTAAGAAGTTTTCTATAAATAACAATTATTTTGAAGCACTTTATTAGCTTATAAAAGCTAAGGTTTCTTGTTCAATGCTTTGACTTTCAGAAAGAACTGATTCATTTTAATGAATAATTACTGAACTTGAATGATGAAGGACAAAGAGTTACGTCCCCACTCAGAGACATTAAATAGTTACTTAAGCCATTCCTTAGTGAAGGAGTTGTATGACATTCTGCCACTAAGGAATGACTTAAGTAATCATTAAATTTCTCTGAGTAGGGAGGTAAGTATGATAGTGAAAGACATGATATTTAAGTAAGAGATGGAAGGAAGGGGATAGTAAACTAGTTGGATACTCATACTTTGCGGTGGGTAGGCGTATCCGGGCGGGCAGGCGAACGGGTACCCGAAACCGTACGGCACGCTGTACATTCCGGCTGAAATAATAAACAAAAATACTTACATTAATATTTTTATTAGTGTCGCGTTTCCAAAAATATCTTACAAGTAGGACTGAAATTCGCACACGAAGGATCTCCGTATCATTTCACATGTACATCAAACTACTGCAAAAAATCACAAATTGTATTTAGCCTAGTAACAGTTTGACCAACAGACAAATACATAAATGTAAGGGGCAGCTGGGTCATAAGTAACCAAGTAAATAAGCAGTACATAGCCAACTCGCCGGGTCATACAAAGGCAATGTGCACATACATTTACACACTTACAAAAAACATCTATACAAATAATTATCACAAACCTGTAGTCTTGTTATACTCCATTTCCCTCTCGGGTGTGGTCAGCCGTTCCGTCTTAATCTTCTTATAATGATCTCTGACATCATTGGCGCGGTCGTCTGATGATACGGAACTTATGGAAGAATCGCGTTTTGGCTTCTTGGTTTCGAGGGCTGAGCGGATTACTATGCGACCTGGAAACGAAAAGTTTTTGATAACGTAATTGATGGATGAATAATTATAGTAGGCATAGTTCTAGTAAAAGTCAATGGGAGTCTGCAAATAAATTACAAATATTTGAAGTAAAGGCTTTAAATTTTGAGTTCTTCTAAACAAGCAAAAACACATAGGAATTGGTCAAAAAGCTACCTTCTGCATTTTGTACATTCATAAAGTGTTGTTAGTGTAAAGGGCTTATTACACTTGACTAAATTCTACTGAATTAGTAGCCTAATTAGGTTTGTCTAATTAGGTTTCTAAATGATTTAATGAACAATACCTTCCTAAATGCGATTACATTTGTCTGAATTTATTGACTGAATCATTTAGACGACTGAATTTAGTCAAGTGTGATAAGCCCTTAATTTATTGTTCAAAAACCGCTGATTAAATTACCTTCTGTAAGTAAGAAAGTCTCCACAGGAAAGTAATTCTCAGTTTCAACATTCTTTTTTCTACCTTGGAGTTTGATTGCCAGTTTATAAATGAATGTTGCAATGTACTAAATAACAGATTCTGGATTATAAAATAAACAAACAAAACGCACCATTCAAAGCATTATTGTAGTTGTTCCGCTGCTCTTCAACTAACTGTTGCTGCTGCCGTTTGAACTTGTCAATGATGCGAGCTCGAGCAGTACGCTCTCCGGGTAAGTAGTAGTTATCTCCACGGTTACCATTACGCTGTAGTTCTGGACGTAACTAGAGAAAATATAATAGAATATTAATTATCAATCATTA
Source organism: Helicoverpa zea x Helicoverpa armigera (assembly GCA_033682625.1). Taxonomy (NCBI): domain Eukaryota; kingdom Metazoa; phylum Arthropoda; class Insecta; order Lepidoptera; family Noctuidae; genus Helicoverpa; species Helicoverpa zea x Helicoverpa armigera. The sequence goes on from JAWIIS010000045.1 coordinate 9,818,995, forward strand.
ATTAACATCCATCTGAGAAAAAAATAAAATGGTTTGACATATTTTCTATACAAACATATTACAGTAACGGTCAAAACATAATCTTTAGATGAGTTATATGGCTATTGAATAAATCTTCCCAAAAAGATATGTGTGATATACATAATAATGATCTTGATTAGAACCCAAAAGATTCTGGTAAGACAGCCTTTGTATTGGAATTATTAATGTTTGATGAAGTATGCAAATGGGCATAATAACCTCCGGACCTGCCCAAAACAATTCTGAAAATTCTTTCACCTGTACAAAGTGGTGTTATATGTGAATATGAAAGGCCATACTTTGCATAGTTACAGGAACTATTTCCCATGGATGTTACCACGTGCCTCAAGTAGACATAAATAAATAGGAAAGAATAGACTAGATAAGCTGAGATGGAAACCAACCTCTATCCTCTTAAACAACTCCTCAATCAACCGAATAGCCTGGAGCTTCTTCTGAGCTTTCATCAGTTTCTTCTGTTCTTCAGCCACCCTGCTGTTTAGGTCCAAGTTGTCGCTCTGCATCAACTTAGCCAGCTGCTTCTTCTTGCGTCTCTCTTCTCGTTCTCGCATCTTTTCTAGCTTCTCTCTTTCAGTTCGCTCGTATTTTTGTCTGGAATTTATTAATAAATGAGACTTGTGTAAATAGAGTTATAGCACAGGCATTGTACATATAAATATTGTTATAAAGGCTTAAAAAACTACTGTAGAAAAATTATAAAGTATGTGATCTATATTGATACCTTTCTTTTGCCTCTCTTTTTGCTATCCTCTCCTTCTCCGCTTTTTCCTCATTTTCCTTAGCTAGTTGACGAGAAGTCAGTCTTTCCCGAACTATAGACCTTCGTTTCACAGCAGCATCAGTCATGTGTTTAGTCTTATCAAATTCTACCTTTATACCACACCACTCAGCTATGTCATCTCGCTTCCTGAGAAGTTTCCGGCCTCGTAAAGCATCCATACAGCGTACAAAGCCAACGTATTCACTGAACTGTATGTAGGTCTCAAAGTACAGAGCAGCATCCTGTGGTGGTGTGGTGATGCCTCTTATTGTTGATTTCATCTGCATCCTATAAGGATCAGAGGCTGGTATGTCTACTTGGCGAACGGCACCAAACTTCTCAAATATCTTCTTCATCAAACTCTCAGATGGAAGTGCATCCTCATCTTTATCCCTCTCATGTACAAACCACCTTATTGGCAAATTGGATATATGAATAGTATCAGGACGCTCTCCAGGCTTCATTTCGTCCATCTCAGTTGTATCACGGAAGAACGAATCCCAGTCATGACGACTGGGGAACTCAGACTTGGCCTCACTAACACGGACTTTCAACTGATCAGGATACTCCTTAAGTTGCACCACTCTGTCGTCAAGCCTAGCGAGTACTCGATCGAGGTTGTCGCGACTCTCTAATTCCGCATCAAATCTTATCACTTCCGAACTATGCTTCGACACTTTTAACATCGAGAAACTATCAGGTAGGATCATCTTCCGCAACTTCTCCATGAGTTCCCAGTTGGAGATCGACTTGCCATGTACCTTGTGGGAGGGGAGCTGGACAGAAATGTTAATCTTTGCAAAAGATTTAAGATACAAACGCTGCGGCAAGTACAAAGCCACAGCGTCTGATGGATCCCTGCATACTTGTATGTTCATTATAAAATCTGCGCCTAACCTTACCTAACCTAACCCTAATAACTAACTATGTGCGATAGAATGAAAATAAACAAAGTAAATTACAATGGAATGAAAGAACGGCAGTTCCAAACGCCTAAAATTACGAAAATACATCAATGAGTAAAACGAGTAATTCTGTTAATAAGATGAGAAATGACCAAAATTTTGTCCAGCCAAAACCCCCATCGCTGCTGCAACAAAATATGTGACAATTTTCACAGTTTATCGACTGATGTTTAGTTAATTTTCACTCAGAAACGAAATTCCACAGGTCGTAAGTTTTTCCTCCATTTTGCTTGACATTTCTTTTTTTGTTATTGTCAAAATTGCCAGTTTACAAAATATTGAGGGTTTTCTAAAATGGCAATCCACGAGGTGGCAGCACCGAGTCGTCAGGTCTAATAACTGTCAAAGTGCTTATCTTTACTATGAATAGTGAACGATTTTAGTGTTTTTTTTATTTTATAATTAAAGCACTGCATTATTGTTTTACTATTGCGGTTGAGTAAATAAAAAAAACTAAATCATATTGTGTTAACAAATTTTTCAACAAGCTTTTCCTTATTACCAGTGACTTTTGCACCCTCTCTCTTAGCTCAATTTTTAGTGAAAGTGAATCTAAAATTACTCCTCACTTGGGATATTTATTTCCTTTTTAACCCCCGACGCAAAAACGACGGGGTGTTATAAGTTTGACGTGTCTGTGTGTGTGTGTGTGTGTGTGTGTGTGTATGTGGCATCCACATGGTGGCATCGTAGCTCCCAAACGGATGATCCGATTGTAATGCGGTTTTTTTTGTTTAAAAGGTATGTCAGTCGGGAGTGTTCTTAGCTATGTTTGGTGGAAATCGGTTCAGGTCTTCAAGGTCATCAGCTCGTTTGCTAGATGTGATAGGAATGTTACACGCTCAGTTTACTTGCAAGTATATGTGGGATCTGAAATTTGAAACACTAATGTCTTTTGGAACCACTGAGCTGGTCTGCCGTTAGGGCACGAAGGTAGGAGACGTAACCCTGAACTGCCTTTTAGTAAACCCATCGAGTTTGGGCTCGTTGAATTTGTCTTGACGAGTTCTCTTCATGTTTCTGATTGACGAGAACCTGATGCTGGAAATGGGATGTGGCGGATGAAACCCTGGAATGCCGGAATTAAACGGATAAACCGATTTATATTTTTGCTGAAAATCTAGAATGTCCAAAGGTTAATCTTTATTGTTTCTCAATCTGTGCAATTCTCCCAGAGCCAGTTTGTCATGAGGATTGTTAAACAGCTTCCTTTGGCCGAGATCGCATATAGCGACCCCATCTTAAGATAAAATAAAATAAATGAAAGAAGGAAAAATTAAGGAGCTCCTTTAAAAAGCATGAAATAAAATTAAATTATAAATTTAAAAAAACCCCCGACCCAAAAAAAGTACGCAATAATTATGACAAAAGGTTAAAAACGCTAAACCATATAAAAAGCAAAAAATAACTTTTAACACTACGTAAACTCAATTTTGACGTGTCGGGGGACCGCTTTTTACCTTCATAAATACTTACATAAGTCAAATGATACCTACCTAATTACAACATTCGTTTAAAAAAAAACACGTATCTAAAGTAATGAATTAGAGCAGTCCCCCGACACGACAAAATTTAGTTTACGTAGTGTTAAAAGTTATTTTTTGCTTTTTATATGGTTTAGCGTTTTTAACCTTTTTTACTAGCTTCAGTCAGCTTCAGTATGACGATTTAAAAAACATAAAGCGGGAACTAGGCTACGCATCCGCATCACGGAGCCTTCTTTTAAATTCTTGATATAAAGGTTTGATAATATTTTTTCAAATAGGTCCGGTGTAGGGGGATTTTAACTCTAAAGGGTTCCTGAGATTAGGACTTTACAAACAAACTTCACCTTTAGTTGTAGACCACCAGCCTCAACGAGTCGCCATCGAACGCGATGTAGGTGCAGTTTTTATTTTTCATCCTAAAACTACTCACCTGATTATGATGAAAGTAAAAAATAGCCAGAATAGTGAGCGCCCTCTTCTTCAATTCGTTATTCTTCTATCAAGTAACAGGGGGTGTTAAATTAAAAAGTAGATTATTATAAAGTATCTTTTATTTTGTTTATTACAGGATCACCACAAACCCTTGTACAGCGACGAGCTACCGTGGTCCGCGTACAATTGATATATCAAGTGGACCACGTATTACTTACAGCTATTCATAAATAATTTAGCATAAAATTTACACAGCTCTGCGTTTATATTATACTAGGTATTTAAAAAAGGTTTCTACACTAGCTTCCCTTCACAACTACCAAGGCCTAAGTATTATCTCTTTACTGTTTACACGAAACTTGATACAAAAATAACATCAAACGTTTTTACTTAGTTGGTTTTGAAATCGAGCGCTCCTGATATTGTCATGTATTACGGTATAATACTAAATGAAATGCAAAAATGTGAAACACCTCGCTTATAAAAAAATAAGCGTAGGCTTTTATATATTTACGTAGATTGGAAAATATGTTTTAATGATAAGCGTATAGCGAAGCGCCGATTTCATTGTAAATGCATGAACAGTCACAAGTTTTGTTCTTTACGATATCAAGTCCCATGAAAACCGAACTATTTAAAATTGCAATATAAAATTTTAATATGGAAGTTAAAAACATTGCAGAAGCAACATAACTTGCGGAATCATTTCATTAGCTTTTCTGCATTGCAAAATCATTTTTTTTTTAATTTTTATATTTAGGACATTTTTGAGCGTCACAGTTATTACGTAAATGTTGCAAAATTGGAAAGTAGTTTTATTACTATTTACGTAACTCGGTTCATAAGGCTTATTTCAAAGAGATAAGGTCCAAATATTGCTAGTATAATTTAAATACCGGTATTACGTCACCTCATCATCGAAATATTGCAAAGACCAGCAAAATGAAATTCCAGCTAGTCACTTGGTATTATAGTATATTTTTTTTACAAAGACCATTCGTCTTGTATCATTCAGCAGCGTTCATACAAATAAATTAATGGAAAAATATTTCACATGTAAAAGACGAAATTAACTTTATATTTTTCGCATAGCATAATTATAGATAACAATACTCGCATTTCCGAATGGAAGCTTAGTTTTTACTTAAGTGGTATTAAGCTACGCCAATATTCACTGGTGAAGCCAGGAACTCATTTGTTAACCACACACAACCCTCTTATTTACGAGTTGAGTATGTGGCCAATAAATGGTTGACGAAAGGGATCTAAACCGCATTACCAAATCCTGCCGAACTGAAACTGTACCCTATACTGCCTAAGTTACATAATATTATTGCATACATTAAGGGCATATAAATACTTAATTATTACTATATAATCAGACTGTTAACATTTGCTAAACATGAGTTGTCCCCAATGATTAATATAAGGAATCATTTTCAGGAATAATAACCATGCTTCGCAGGTATTTTACAAATGAAGTTTGTAGCTGGATTTGGTGTGACGATTTCGAGCTCTTTCATCTTTAAGCTACTTAAAATATAAATGATTAAGATTTGTGCATTCAACAAGGCCTTGTATTTTTGTTCCTGGCTGATTATATATTGCCATTTTCTCACAGAAAATTTCGAGGCACAGTCCTAAATAGCTATGAAATTCACCTAATATAATTCTCCACCCATCAATATCTTACACAATCTTGTTATGCCTTTATGTGTATTGGCTATGCCACATTTATTTATATAAAATGTGACCATTTGTTAATTTACCTTATAAATTGTGATGATAATTTAATAAGCATCTTTATTATGCAATTCAAGCAATACTTTTTATATATTCAAATAACGCTTACTTTTTCAGTGTTACACTAAAATTTTAAGTATTATTTTACTCTAGATAAATATGAAATGTATTGCTGAAACAACATGAACTGTATAAACTATACAGGGAACATAATATTTACAGTTCGTATACATAAACTCAACATACAAATTAACTTTGAAATCATACCAAATCACACTTCAGAAAACTCTACTAAACTAAACATTCATAACATGTCTATAGCTTTTGTTTTAGGAAATTATTAAAAAATAAAATTCTCAGTCTTCTCTATTGAATAGTACAAATAGATTGCTATAAATTAGATCTTTCGATTAACAATATAGTATCATACATTTTGTACAAACTATGGAAAATTGACACATCCCCAAAGTCCTCTCACCTGATCATTGGACAGTCTAATTAGTAACATCACTGGCTGAGACGCACGACCGGTTGGCAGCCTATCCTGATTATTGTCAACACTCACTCTTCTTTCTTATTCTTAGTCTTCACACATAACTTTAAACTGTCTCACATCACCATCAATTTAGTGTTCTGCACTTAAAGTCATATATCCACAGTCATTTAATTAAAACTAAGTCTGCACTCACTTGCCAGCTCACTTTTCGCGATTTTTATTTGTGTTCATGTTCAGACACGCTCAGCTTATCGTAGAGCCAGTCCTATGGTAGTAAGATCTCCAGATTTGAGATGTATAGATATAACGTTTATTTCAGGCTGCTCTGTATTCAACCCTTGTAGAACAGCTCCAGACACATTCAATAAAAATCAACTTTGAATGTGCACTTTTCGTTGTTGTACAAATCAATTATATCTGACTTCTATTAATTGTAGTCTACCACAGGACTTTCGGATACTGTATCTCAGCAGCACCATGCTCTAGTATAGTCACGGCGAGTTTTAGCTCTTTTCTTGACCAATTCGAGTACTACATTGACCTTCCTCAAGTATATCCTTTTTGGAGATGGTTCTTCGGGCATTGACGTACTACCCTTAGGACGTCACGCACGATGAGAAAGGAGGTTCTCAATTCCAATGTATGTTTAGTTGTGACGTCCCCCCCGGGTAGCATGGTCAGGCGTTACGCGCAGTATAGTGGTCGGTATGCAGTCAGTTGGCGCGGGCTCGCTTGGGCTGCGGCGGCGGCGCGTGTGCCGGGCGCGGGGTGCCGTGCGGCGCCTCGTCGCCCGCCAGCCCCGAGCGCAGCATGTACTTGAACTGCAGCATGTGCTGCATCACGTCGCGGATCTGCACCAGAGCGAGCCCGTTCTCGCCGGCGGCCGCTGACTTGCATTTGCCCGTGTTGCGTAGTACTTGAAGTTGTGTTCTGTAATTAAAATTTAATTAATGTAAAAAACATGAATAACTAAGTACTTCTACAACTACATCTAATATATCATAGCACAACACGCGGAATTTGAAAAAATGACATAAGGCAGAAACCATTTCATGAACAGATGACAAAGATACGCGAGAGGTATAGGCCACAGCCAGTACTTTTGCACAGACATTATGTACTTGCAAACCGCCATCAAAAGCTTGACAATCGTGGAAACGAATACATTCGATTTTTATTCGAGAGCGGGACATCACTTCGACAAAGTAGCCACCAAAATCTAGTAGCTACTAATATAAATAAGCACTTACGAGTTAGGTCTGTAGAGCGTGATGCCGAGCGCGTCGAGCATGGCGCGGCACGTGGTGAGCGACACGCGCGGGAAGAAGTGGCTGGCCAGGTCCGGCAGCGTCATCAGCAGCTCCGTGTACTGGTACGGCTTGGCGTTGATGCACGGCACCATCGTGTTCTCCACCAACGCTTTTTGTACCTGCATCACAAACATACAAAATACTGTTAAGTACATAAAACTACTTTCATGCAATATGGCCCTAGAAGAACCCACTAAACTGAACATTCAACCAAATAGTATGTCTCCTGTCTGATTGTACTGTTTGTTACGTTTTTTTTTTTGATAAAACGACTAACCACCGAGATTATTAATATGGAGATAGATGTGGATCAAAGGTCTATTTCGGATAGCCAAATATTTATCTTGGAACATGAGTGTAACGAAAGCAGAAAAAGGCAAGTGAAGGATCAAATAGCTAACTTCAGAAATCCAGTTATTTTGTGCAAATTGTACAGACTGACCCCGAAATACATAGAACAAAAACTCAATAGGCAATAAATACTATTAATTCAAAGCTAATTCTTACCTTATACGGCGTATGGTTGCCAGTTATAGTGATGTCGGGTATTGGAGTAAGCCTTTTGCGACTGTCCACGGAGTGAGAGGTTGAGTGGCCATTCATTGTTCCAGTCACTTGTGGGGGTACACTGCAATACAAATCTTATGTTAGCTTCATACTTAGAAAAAATGTGGCAGAAATCTGTTTGGTTCTGTGACTTGTGACTCTTGAAATAGACTTGCTTGGTGACTAGGTTATATCAACATGAATTAATTTTAAGTTAATCGCGAGAATAGATCTGTATATGTACAAAATTCTTGACAGTATGTTCTCTGGGTCTTAAAGTAAAAAAACCTAGGCGCCGAGCAAACCCTCTTTTTCAATGCATCCAATATACAAATTCATAACATTATGATTTATGTCAAAATACCGCGTGTTTCAAGTGCAGTAGAGAAAGGAAAAGTTATAAATTAGGGTTCCACTAAGTACTTCAAATACTTTGAAACTAATTTGGATTTTGGTAGACAATAGCACACGACATTTAAAATTATCTTAGAACTTCTTGAGAGCAACTCTGTCTCTCAGTATCATTCATAGCTAGCTCTCATTCACAGACCTTTATTTTACAAATCAATGATGAACTTATATTAGAATTATTACATATGTACCTAATGGGGGTACAAATTGTATGTACCACGCATCGAAACACGCAGTATTTTGCCTAGAAGAAATAGGATGCAATCGATGATTTTAAATAGTTTATAGTGAAAAAAAGCGTATACAATAAATATTAATATGATTTTTGTAGGACAGTGTCAAGACAATGGCGAATGGAATATACACATTTGTAAGAACAGCCTTTGTTATAATTAAAAAAAACTAAGACGACGACTGAGCACTGACTAAGCTAATAATATTGCTATATTTTACAAACAGGTAAATTAAGAATGAGACAAAACTATAGAAGACAACATTAGAACGAATGGACACACGGTCAGTAACACAGGTAGAAAACATTCATATTACTTATACCCTGAAATCAGGAAAACTCATTACAGAAGAAAAAAAAAATTGCCAGTCAAATTAAACTAATGAATATTTATTTTTTATTGGGTGTACTTTGATATCAAGGACTAAGTTGGGATTAAACCATAATTAAAATACTTAGGCTGGCTTGAATGAGTCGTATAAAACGACTTATGAAGCCAACTTTCAGAAGTCGCGCTAATTTTGTGTACAAAATCATCTCATTCTTTACCTGCTTGTGAAAAATAGCTTAATTTTCAGATCAGTCAGTTTTTAATAAGATCGAAGTAATTTTGTACATCCCCGTCAAACTTACTGGAAGTTCAGTGTATTCATGAAATCGAGAAAGTAATCAAAGATTTTGGTTATACAATGAAATATCAATAAATACTATAAAATGTGTGCAATTTACAATGCACAACACTAATGCAGAAAATATAGTTTTCCTTTATAAAGTAACGTATGGATGGAAACTAATACAAGTAAGTTGTTTATAGGGGAATACAAAATACAGTTAGAAGGCTAACAAGTTACAAATATGGAGTACAATGCAAGTACATAAGGTACGTACTAGATACATGGAACCGGGCTGTTCTTACAAAATCCACTACAAATGATGAAAAGTTCCTCACTTCATGGTTGACGTGTTTGCCGAGCTCCTCACCAGAGGTGGAGGGGGTTGCTGACCCATCGCCATTGTAATTGCACTGTTCGGAAACTGAAATAAACGATAAAAACAAACATTTTCACGCGGCACTAGAACAAAAGGCGAGTGCCTGGAAAAATATTGTGAATAAACTAAACATATACAGCGAGATATTTGTACTGCACTATTGAAGCGAATTTTCAGGGTTTGGTTAGACCCTTTTTTCGTTTAAAGCTCTTTAAAAAGTGTAAGATCGAGTGCCTTTCATTGAATAATGTTGGTGTATCGTGTTCGTAGTATTACCTGGACCGTTCGCTGGTGTTGCGAGCGATGTTGCGGCAGTCCCGCGGCGGCGGCGGCGATCGCGGCGTTGTTGTACCGCGCGGCCACGTGCGCTTGCGCAACTTGTGCCTGAACCACAGACACGCACATGTTAGACAATGTTTAAAGCAAAACATAAAAGTTCCCACAATAATATTTAGGCGGATCCCTTTAGCTAAAACGAAAACATAGAAACTAAGCAATTACTAACAAAATTATGATCGTAATCTATTGAGGGTACTTGAAAGTTCCAGTAAGTACCTACGTCAGTTTCGACCGGATGAATCAAATAATTTCAAGTAAATAATGAATAAACAATGAGTGACGTCACAATTGAACCGTTTCCATCAACAATGCGTTTCCTTTTGTATTTGAGCAATTGTTAGAATAATGCATGACTGAGGGGGAAAGAATGCTAAGAAATTCCTATTTGAGCGAAATTATTGTTTAATCTCAAACATCAGCTGGTTTAAAAGTCTGACGAAATGACCGTTATTTGTGATTATGGGAAAAAACTGCCGCCAAAAATTACAACCAGATTTTAGAGAAATTAGGGGGTGTTAAGCAAATCAGGCATAGCCAAAGCATTATTATAAACACACCTGTGCTAGCCTAAGCACTTGTTGCGTCTGCGCCTGAGTCAGGGCTCCGGGCAAGCTCCAGCCATTGGCCAAGGCTTGCACGGCAGCTGCCGACAACCCGGCATGCGGCATCTGCATGGCGGCAGAGGCCGGTGAATGCCGTTGCGTGGTCGCGCGTCTCCCGCGCGTGGACTGGCTGGACACGTTGTTGAGGCCCACGCCGCCGCCCGAACCGACCCCCACGCCTCCGACCACGCCTGGTGGTGGCGCGGGCGGAGCACGCGTCCATTGACCGCCCCCTGATACGGAACCTGGAAAGATAGAGATGTTGTTGAATTTCTGGAGTTTGGAATCGATAATCAGAATATGCTCTTCAATTATTTGTAATCTGTTAGATGTATTGGCTTTAGCGCAGACAATCTTAGGTGTGAGCATATTTTTTGTTAGTGCCAAATTATACCATGCGTAAAGCGTATTTATCAAAGTAACAAATAAACATTTGCACAACAATTCTTAGAATCAAGGGTCAATTTTGTAATTCATTATTGTTATCTCGGAATTATTATGAAAACAACGGGCCATTCTGATTGGGCCAGAAAGGCCGATAAAAATTGCGCATTGACGTATCCGGAAAACGCTGGTTTCATTGGAGAATCAGGACAAACGGGCCTCTATAAATATTTATTTAAGGTTTAACGGTTTATTAGCAGTAATTAGAAGTCATGATTTACGCGGTTTTTTCGACTGAATTCTGCTAAAGATCCATATGGGCTCTTTCTTGGTAAACTAAGCCTCTGCTTACATTAGCTAAAACACATTTCATACGCCGAAGAGTAATAAAAACTATAAATAGGTTAGATTTATGGGCCAACTAATCCAAAAATACATATCGTTTCGTTCTTTAATGTTGCGGTAGAGTTAATTAAGCATTTCATATCTTTTTCGCGCCACTTAAGTTTATTTCTTAAATAAGACAATTTTGCTTACTTATGTATGTTTCAGGAAAAAATATGTATTTAAGTGTCAGAGCATTATCTCCTCATATCAGTTGGTTATCTTTCCAAGAAATGCAACTGAACTTACGGAAACTTAACAGGTGTTTAAAACACGTCAGGAAGGTATTCCAGTGATCGCGATTTTATTACAAAATATGACTTTAAAAGGCACCAATAGTTCATTTTGCTGCCATCAAATGAGGAAAAGACCATGAGAATTGCGTAAAGTGAACTGGCTGGTTTCGCAAGCATCTCATTCCTACAAACAGTAATAGTCTGCCAAAGCAAGGGAAAATAGAAACAGAAATATTAGACAATAGATGCCCTTGAAATTTAGAATATGCACTAAAAGGTCAAATTATAACGAGCTAGATGGCGGACAATTGCACGTGACGTCATATGCCATGTTCTCGACCTGGTTAACAGGTAGTGTTCCAATATCCGAAGGCCTTTGTTCATACCTTTATAATTAGCACGGTGGATTCTCTCAACGAAATAACACCGTAATAAAACTTAAGTTTTATCTAAATTTATTCTTATACGTCAATGCCAGATTTTTGTGGACCTACAAAAACAGTCGACTAAGCTACTTCTAGGTTATTTTCTTGTTGTTCCGTCTGATGACGATAAAGCATTGAACTGTGAAATCTTACGAAACACCGAGTAAAGCCCCAAGATCCGAGATAAATCCGTGGAGTTTCGTACCAACATCATAGCGTAACGGGAATCAAGAGAAAGCCTCAGATATAAGATGTCAAGATTTCTTTCGCCAAACTCAAGATTACTGGTATAAATCGACCGTTATCTTTTCAACCGTTATAATAACAAATCAACGGATATGATTTTAGGGATTTTGGATGTAAATAATTACTGATACATAATTTAATATCTTATTAATTAGATCAACCTAAGCCATCCGCTTCTATATTTTATTGACGTCATTTAAGTAATCGACGAGAAATATTGGCGAAATTCTTAAAAACCCATCAAACTCTTTTCCTCTACAGTCACAAATAACGAATGCAGAAAAAACTGCTGCGATCCCATAAAAAAAAAACTCGAATAAGGGTAAATAATGATGAATTGCCTTACAAATATTTAACAAAAGAAACGAGTCGGGATAAGCCAAGCTTATCCGTATTCTCTTGAGCGAAGTGTTCTTATTACTTTAAACACGTTTTTTTTCAAAGGGATCGTGACGAAAAGACCCTAGTTTATGGGTCTTTCCGTGGGGAAAAGGGACATGATTGTGAATATGAAGTTTCGCAAGAAACTGTGCCAGTTTTTCTAAAGCTTTCTTAGAAGCTTATTATTCTTATCGTCTCCCCAAAAACTTTTAATAATTATTATTAATTTTAGAAGCTTTTGAAAGAAAATTCGTTTGTAGATTTTTTTTGGATATTAACGAAAATGTTTATTAGATGTCGAAGGAAAATATACAATTTGTGAAGGGAATGCCCATAGCGAAACCTAACTATTTTAAGGAAAAAATAGTTATTATTATGTATTTTCCGTGTTAGGTCATACCTACTGGGAATAAACTATTGTTGAAAAACAAACACTAAAGCTTTCAATAATTTCCTTAAAGAATAATTTCTGTTATGTATGTTCTGTTTATATCTTAGTAAATAGAAGCTAAAAGCATTTATAACTTTACTTATTGGGGCTTGTAAAGGCTGATTGTTAATTATTTCAAGTATAGCTCTGTTCGCGCGGATATCGCCAGGGGTAGCCCTGGGTTCATGCGAGCTATACTATAGCTATAGCTATACTCAGAACATTCTGGCACAAGATATTTATGCCAAAAAAGGTCTCTTATGATTGTAATATTATGATCTGACGTAATACCTTGCCTTCTCTAATAAGTTTATCTTGGCTTAATAATATCTTAAAACATAATTCACAAACACAATTTAATTATTGTTTTTGAAGATCGGCTAAATGTTAAGTAAACATCTAATTCGTAAATATGAACACAATAGGGGACTAAAATATAATTCTTGTTTGACTGATAAAGGAGATATTGTTGTACAGAAACAGTCATCATGCAAATTATTTTGCATGTCAAGGTTTAACGTTGAAGGTTTAAAATGAAAACCTTCACATTTTTTCAAGAAATTGTACAGTCGAGTGTACCTACAAAATTATTATTGCTTTTTTGCAATGACAATTATTTAAATAGTTTATTTTAATTAAGATAATTTTACGCAACTATAGTATCTTATCCGAATTTCGCGCAGCTTGTAAAATCAAATCCTCGTTGACTTCAAGGGAAATATTAAAACTTAATTGCCGATAAAAAGCCAATTAGGTCATCGATTTCATGAAATCTCAATTCTTAGGCATAATAGACAAAGAATTCCACTTATTTCTAGAATTTTTTGTTTTCATCAACCTATACTGCAAATAAAATGGTTTGAAGTAAACATGGCTTTGGAATAGATAACATCAGAGAATTGCGTTTTTTTTTTGCGGAAATAAGCAAAACTATTGCGTCATTCTTTTTCAGAGAATTTAATAGTAGGTACCTACCTACATACCCAGCTGCTGCATAAATATGTTTTCAATATTTTAATAAATAAATCCTTTTGCAATAAAATTAATTAAATCCTTACGACAAAGCATATGACAACCATTATGGCATATTGTTTTGAATAATCCCTGAAGATTAATCATAACCATCAATGGTCAGTGACTGTTATGTCATTGTTTTGTAAATAATAATAAGTATCGAAACGTAATGGAGTCACGCGAATATCTTTGAACACGGTCACGGTATTAGGAAGTCCAATCCAATACTTGCCACTTTCGCCTAAGTAACCAAAATTTTGAAACTGGAGAATTACGTAAAAAATAAGATTTAGTAACCAGAATTGAAATTAAAGAGACAAATCCACCAGGGACAAATTCAGGACTAGATATGATGCCTTAAACTTGGTTCACAGTTTTAGTGCTTGGAAGCGCTAATCTTAGCCCTTACATCGATCAAGTAAGAAACGCGGGTGAAACAACAGGCGGAAGCCTGTATCTGCCCTTCAAGAACAGACAATAAGAGCTGTCCTTTGGGTGAGATAGTGAGGGTCTCGTTTTACCAGCGTGCATGCTTTCAGCACAGACAAAGACGGCTGTTTATAAAGTTTGAGTCACCACACTCTTCTTCTTCTTGTCGAGAGTCAGCTGTTAGGTTTGTAGTGACGGAATAATGCTCTGACGTGGAAGATGACGACAGTAGCATGCTTAAATTGAATTACACTATAAGGTGTGGTAGGGTCGATACCTAGTTCTTTATTTACTTGTCAAAAAGTCTATTATCTTATCAGTAATATTTGGAAATTTTATTACTTTAGGTACCTGTAATTACTGACTATTTGATTAGGCTGGGCTTAAGCTTTGTTTGTTAGACAATTAATTGCGACTATCATTGCTGCATCTAGATTCTAGATAACTAAGGCTGTACACGAAGAAAATAATACTCCTTCCTGTATTTTTTAAGTGGGGAACATAACTTTTAATAAGACGATAGGATGCGCGGAAAATGGCCATACGACATTCAACAAAAGTTTTTTTTTTCATTAACGATTTATATTGCACACAATTATAAAAAAAGAATGAAAAACTGGCGGCAGTTACCTATCTTGCATTTTACATCTACTTGAATAAATCGATGTTTTGTTAACTTTTCCAGTTCCTAGTACGACAAAGCGCGAGTCTATCCTATAGAATCTAGCAAACTCGTAATGGATGTTATTTTTACCACGCTATAATTAGCTTACTTGTGTGAGCTGAATAATTTACAACTTAATTTTGCCTTCTCTCACCCGAGTGTTTGCTTTTTAGATTTTCCTAATTTATTAGTTCTACCTTGCAATTGCTTATTTTGGGAAAAAGCTTTATGTTGTAAGACTTCCATTAATTACGTGAGTCTTTTGAGAGGGTTATTTGATGCCCTCTTTGTACATGGGAAGATAGATAGGACTCCTTTCTTCTACCCTAATCTCATAGGGAGTTCTTTTATATTTTACAATGTGTATGTACATATGAACTTATTCATTTTATGGTTATTTTTTTGATTAATTAGGTATGTAATAATTGCAGTTTGTAATACTGGACATGTACAGTTACATAGCTATTGCGAATAAAAGAAATAGTTGTGCAAGATTTTTTTGCAAAACATCATAAAAGTGCCCTTCACCTCTTCCTTTGCTTTTGCTGGAAAGAAGTTACCCCACAAGCCCTGCAAGATCACACGTTAAATGACTGTCTGTAAGGTTTGAAAAAAATTTACATGTTTTAAGTACCTACCTATTTCATTATTGTAATTTTTTCAAATATTTATACTGTTTCTTGTCAGATAAGTTATTCGACGTATTGTGGAATCCTATATGAGGGATAGTGATTGAATAATAAATAGTTTGGCTTAAATACCACTGCCTAAAATACCTCACGTAATTAGTGGATGCCGCCTTACTGCTACAAGTTTTTTTTCGCCTTAATTATTTGATTGATTAACCTAACCGTTTACAAGTTTTGTACTACTAAGAACTGTTTATAACTTGAGTATAGAGCACTCTTAGTTTTGAAAAAAATATTTCTGAGAAATAATCCATGTACAGTCAGCAATATTATCCCTATTGTTATCTTAATAAATTAATTTAACTTCATTAAGGGCCGGTTTCTCAATCATCAGATAACTTCTATCTGAGGAATAAATATGGCGGTCTGACATATTTTCTATACAAAAGCTGTCAAAACGTCAAACATATTCTACAGATAAAAGTTAACTGGCAATTGAAAAATCGGCCCTAAGTCAAGTATATAACTTATGAACAAAAATAAGTTAAATATTCAATCCCTAGTTCAACCTTGTTTTTTGCATTAATCTATGAATGTTATGCAGCACAGCAAATGATTTTTTGCTTACTTTTTCGAAGAAACCTCTAAAAGATTGTTTAAGTTGATGGAGAAAAAAACTCAAAGCAAATTAGGTATATATTAGTGCTGAAGTCTTTTAAGTACATACTTATTTAGTCTTTAACATAAAAAAACAACAACCACACAAATATTTTTAGCTAAACCAGTCTTTAATAAGTTTATTTAGTTAGAAGCAAAAGTTTTCAGAACTTATTCCTTTTATTTGGTTTTTTAATTAGTCTCATAAAGTATAAAACAAAGGTGATTGCTAAAAATATCTGCTTAATCTGGTGGCCAGCGATGAGGATGAATCTTTCAAGTATATAATCTATGTATGTCTTATTCAACATGCTGACTGTACTTTATTTATTTTATTTATTGCCTATTAGAAGGTACATTATATATTCTAAAAAGTACAAAATGTCCAATATACCTGTTGTATACAGTTTTGTTGGAAATTTTGTACTTTTGTCTGTTGAATACATACAAAAGTTAATAAGCATTTTTATTCTATGTCCAGGTATCTGAAATCAAATTTGACCTGTGTAATGAAGATGTCTTTCAGTATAGTACTGGATATAATAGGCCTCCATCTGAAACAACTTACAAATAAACTTAAAATTAATTCTTAAGTCAAGCATCTCACCTTTTGCCGAGATGAGCAGCTGCGAGTCAACAACTTTGTTGGGCCAGTACTCCTCGAACTCCGTCCCCGGTGGGAAGTAGCTCTTAATGTCCGACAAACTGATCACTGAACACGTCTCACTTGCAAACAGTTCATTCCTTATACCCTGCACTTTACAACAGAACTTCAAGTACGACAGGTCCCAGCCTTTCAACTGGTCCGCTTTTAATTTCAAATTGTCTGTTTCACCTTCAAAATAAAATAGAGGAACAAATTTTTGGTTATCCCGCACTGTATACGGCACAACAGACTCCTTGTTTATCCTAATAAAACCACACTTGTCTTTACTATTTGTTGTACCTCGTAATAACTTATTATAACAAACGTCTAGGAAGTTATAGAACTCATAGGCATCCGACAACCGCACTACCAAATCCTTCTGTGTGAATGGTTCCCGACCAAACTGTCCGTCACAGTGCCTGTTGTTGATCTCGTTCAACAGCCGGGCTTCAATCTCTGTGATGTAGTAACTCCTTATACATGTACACGAGTATATGTCTGCATGGAGGTAGTTCAGGTATTTGTTCAAAAGCTTGATCTCCACCATCCTGACTGCCACATACTTCTCTGTGGACCGGTATATGTATGGTATGTGACATTTGCCCAGCATGTCCCAGCCGAAGTGACCTTTCCAACTGGCCTCGTCCGGTGCCGGGTTCTTCTTGTCACCTTCGGGCGCTGGTCGCAGCTCGGTTGTGGTGTTGGCAGCAGGTTTTCGTTGCAGGAAGTTAAGAATGCCCATCTGACCGCCGGAACCCGGTGGCGCCACGCCGACCAGCGAGCCGGGCGGGGGCCGCGCTGCCGCCACTGAAGCCGCCAACGCCTTAGCTTTGTTGGCCTCCACCATCTTGGCGGCAAGCTCCCTAATTTCGGCTTCATCAGGCCGCTCTGTCTTTACCTTGACCAGGGTCGGTGTGGTGGTTGTGTCCGTCATGTTTGCAATCACAGATGACTTTTCAGGAAACTAAAACACAGTTTCTTATATAACACACGTCACATAAATCCTGGGCTACATTCTGCAGCGTCTCGGTGGTAAGTTTCAGTCAAAAATTTGTAAACAATCGTATTGCACGATGCGCATCGTCCACTTATCACTTCACTATTTTGACAGATCGCCGGAACATAGGTGCGATGTGTTATCGAATATTTAATTCACTATCTTTCACACTTTTCACGACAAGTTTCCACCGATGATCCGTGTTCACTGTTCATAGTCCATCCATGTGAGGGTCGACAGAAGTTCCGCACTATAGGTAATACCGATGTCAACTTTTCAAAATATGTTTGCGCGGCATATTCTGATTACTTAATTAACTTTTTGAGACCTGTATAACTATAAAATATTGGAAAAAGTATTTTTCCTAATATCCACGCTGTGGTAGGTAAGCAACATGAAACCCAAATTTTGTGTTCAGGGAAATGCCCAATACCGTTGTGTAGTCTCGTGGGGAGTGCAATTCATGTACATTTTTCACCTTTTGGTGACTCAGCAGCAAACAAAATGGCCGCCGACAAGGCTTTGTTGGCCAATCAGGTCATTGCTAGCGGCCATACATATCTACAAAAGTCCCGTCGATGACGTAGATGCACTCCCCACGAGACTAGTTCTCAAGGACTTTTCATTTTGTTCTATTTTCGACTAATTTAATTTTGGAAATAACTCATTAAAAGTTTTGTAAGCCATTCCTATATTTTTTATGATTTTTTGGAAATTTTATATTTCTTTTAGACGTTGTATATCACTATATATTCTATACCTAAAATATAATTTATGAATGTACTCTTTACAAAGTAGTCACTATCGGTAGTCTCGCTACATCTGCTTCGTTGTCATTTAGATATTCTGATAAGAACAGCGGCGCAAAAATCGACCTTATGTCTATGACGTAAAGATCGAATGCGTTTCTTGAGTTGCTAATCTAGGTCTTACGAACCGTGTGTAGCGAGACTAGCCGACGCGCGCATTCCACGAACAGTAATCCCCTGCATGAGTGAACGAGACAGCAACAAGTAAAAAGTAGATGTCAAATGTTTAGGTATTTTACTATGAACGTAAAGAGAACGTAGGTAGGTATATAATGCAATTACAAGCTTACGTAAGTATTTAACCTACTTGGAAAAGAAGTAGGTAGGTACACATAGCGGGATTTTGGTTCAATTAGATTTTTTCCTTTTATGTTTTTACCCACTTTGCTTTTGTTGGTCCTACTAAAGTTTGTTTAAACTTTAGGAAGGGTTTTTTTCTCATTGTTTTAGCGGGATAATCATATCAATGAATGTTATCAGTCACTGGTATTATTCTGCTTATCTGATAAGATTGTTCAGCCTGAAAATATAATCAATAGACAAAAATAAAATTCCCAAATGTGCAGACTCTTTTACTAGGCACAAAGAAAAGTTGTTTGTCAATTCAGGTTTTAATATTTATGACGTAAAACTTACGTTATCATTAGCAGGAACCCACTACGCATATGGAACCAACCTACCTACTTGAGGTTTAAACGTGATTTTTTTTTGTTAATAATATTTAAAAAATAAGTATTGTCCACTGTGGTGACACAGACGGTGTAGAGGAAATTAGTAGGGTATAAAACTAGGTAGGTACCTACCTTTATTATTCGGAATTAGGTATGAAGGTTTACCATTGCCATTTTACAGATTATCCATAGGGATTGAACATATAATATTCTACATAAGGTGATCTAGAGGGTAAAGACAAAAAATTCTCGGAAAGGGCCAGTTGGACTCACGCGCTGAGGGTTCCGTACCGATTAAATACTAGGTAGGACTGCCTCGTTGGTCTAGTGATCGCAAGCGCGGGTGCTGTGCTCGGGGTCTCGGGTTCGGTTCCCGCTTTGTGGGCTTTCTTAAAAACTTTCACAAATCAGTCCGTAGTCTGGAAGTTGGTGATTGATTCACCCGTGCATCGGAGAGCACGTAAATGTCGGTCCTGCGCCTGATCTCTTTCCGGTCGTTTCGGATTACCTTCTCATCGGGTTATAAGAGTGAAGGAATAGGGAGTGCACCTGTTTCAATCTATACTAAACTACTGTTAAAATCTATAGGTACTAATATTATAAAGCTAAAGAGTTTGTTTGTTTGAACGCGCTAATCTCAGGAACTACTGGTCCGATTTGAAAATTCCTTTCAGTGTTAGATAGCCCATTTATCGAGGAAGGCTATAGGCTACTTTTTATCCCGTTATGGGAAGTAGTTCCCACGGGATGCGGGTGAAACCGCTGGCAGAAGCTAGTTCTTTCATAATCCTTTAACAAATACTTTTGTACTAATATTTTAATGCGAAAGCAACTCCGGCTTTCAGGCCAAAATGACTAAACCGATTTAAATAAAATTTTGTACATAGATGGTTCGGAGCCTGAGAAAGGACATAGGCTAATTTATATCTGGGTGCAGGAAGTACCTAGTTCCCTCAGGACGCGGTTGAAACTGCGGGGAATATATTTTTGCATTACATAATGATAATTTGAACTAGAAGGCCCCCTATTTTGTAAGATTTAGTCCCAAATGTATGTATTATTTTGATTTTTTTATTCCATTGTAGATACGTACTAGTACTTACTCAACGGGAAGTACGAGTTATGGTTCATGCCATTTTTATGTAATTTTAAAAGCTAGATTTATTTTCTTTGATCAGAGATTCAGAGGACACACGCATATAATTATACGAATTGAAGGAAAAGAGCTGTGACAGACGAACCAGATTGTAAGGCGTAATCTCAGAATATTTTTTCCTTTTGAGTTACGGAATCCTAAAACTACATACTTACTGAGAAAAGACACATTTTAAAGTTTATAAATAGACGATTGACAGCATCGTTACCGTGTTTCGTGAACCACAAATAAGCCTTCAGTTGCATACAGCAACCGGCTTCCCCAAGATCTGAAAGGTCATTGATCTATTTATTTTTCAAAATAGCTCATCAGTCAGTCCAGGGTTCATATTAAAGGATGCGTGGTTGTGCAGAAAAGGAGTATTTAGAAAAAATATAGCAATTCAAATGAAAAGATTTAGGTACTTAGGTTAACACGAATATGTAGGTAGGTAAAGAATTTTATACATTTTTTCCTTAACGACTTATTTATACTTACCTTTCCAAAACACGAAAAAGCATAGCAATAGGTAGACACGTCATGACAAGTTATTCATATCAGTCGATAGTACAAGTATTAACTCGAAAAGGAAAACTAAAATTATCTCGTTACCGGTACGTAAGGTTTTTCCTAAGAACATTTTAGGTAAAATCTAACATGCTAAGTTTTCATAATGATTTAAATACAGGTCAATGACTTAAACAAATCAATCAGTGCACTGCACTGTAAGTTCCCCATAGTCTGGTATCGCCTGGAAAACCGCACTGAAAATGATTCAGCTGTTTCAGAGGAAACCGATACGAGTCAACATTTTGCTGTTTTGGTAACTCAGTCTGGGTGCGGATGTGGACTAGGTACTTACTGATGTTTTAAAGTGAGGGTCCTTCCGTGTTTGGAAGGCAATCAATTGCTGGGTGCCTAGGTAGTCAAAAACCAGAAAGTCTTATCAAGAGATATTGGGCTGCCCGGGTATCTGGGTTGAGGAGGTTAGATAGGCAGTCCCTCCATGTAAACTTTACATTGTAAAGCACTGGTGCTCAGCTGCATCCGGTTAGAATGGAAGCCGAACCCAAACATAGTTCGAAAAGGCTCGGGAGATATATGAGTTAGTGATCCATAATTAATTTATGATAGACAGCTGTGTTACTGGCAAGTTCGTTCTTCACCGCTACTTCTTTCCAGCCATAACACCAGGATGTGGTAAGAGGGGGACGTGTTTGGGAGTGCTGTCCATTTGTAATTTTGACGTGAAAAAGTGCTAATTTAATTAGCTTAGTTTCCATAAACGATTTTGACTTCAACCAAAAAATGCTTGCAGGTAGACTTCGTTTAGCTCGATGATCTTATGTTATGGTATATTTAGGATGTTTTAAAAAAATTTATTTGGAAAGTTTTTGGCGAGGTACAATGGTAATAAAATAACTAGGTATCTTAAGTAGGTAGCTAGGCATACCATAAGTAGGTAGTAAGTTTAGCGCCATCATGTAAGATTACATAGATATTTCACAATCTAACTGTTATCAGCGACACTCAGGATGTCGTACTATAACGATATCCATGATGACTCGATAAAAAACTCTACTTAATGATGAATTTCATAAAGTTTTGCAAATTCATTTCGTTTCGACAACTTAATCTCACTCAAGCCGGTGGTGATTAGGTAACACCAATCCTTCTCTTTGTAAGAGGAGGCCTGTGCCCAGCAGTGGCACGATAAAAAGGCTGATGAAGATGATGATTCCACTCAACCATCACTCCAAAAAGAGAACCCACTACCAGCACTAGCAGTTCCACCCGTGTCCCCTGGGAACTCCTCCACGCAATCAATCGGATAAAAAGCAGACCCATAGCCTTACTTCATAAACGGGTCACAAACACTGGAATAATTATTTATGTTTTTTTAAGGAAATATTAGCACATGGGACATTTATTTCACATCGGACCTAGGCTTTGTCCCAAAATGTAGCTAAAGTAGTAAGGGTACCTAAAAGGGTACGGAAATAATATTATCTGCTCTAAGTAGGCTATTCATATGTCCTACATACTTTAGAAGAGAGGTAACAAAAAACTTCTTATTTAGATTGTCTCATTCCAAAGGTCGAAGTACAATATTTTATCAATAGCCTCTGTACTTTGTACTCCAAATGAGCCATCTCATCGTCTCACCTGTTATTTATTTCATGACATCGATTGAGAACTATCATCCCGTAAGAGCCAGATATAAGTTACTTACGTACATACCTACAAACCGCGGAAAAAGGAAAGCTTCCTTTCCCTCTTCCATATGAGATATCATATGTACGTACCTACTTACCTAAGTAATAGATAGATACCCGATTTCTAGCTTGATGAATAAAGATTTAAAATACAATGCAGTCATATTTTTACCTTATGAAAACTGGTTTTATAGAGATCCGGTTTGCATCATTTTATTCCTTTTATGTATAAGTATAGGCTGTAGGAGGAGGTAGGTACATACAATTTACCTACATCACATCTTGGCTTGCGGTTTTTGTTTAGCCAAAAGGCTCAAATTGTATTGGCCTTTTTGCAATTTGTTATGATCACCAGCGTTATTTGGTCCAAGACCATTGAATATGGAAACAGAGGGTTTCCAGAAACAAATCGATTCGTTTTCGTAGAATATAATTGCGTCATCAATTTAATCGTAATCAAAGTTCCCCTTATTTATCTATCTAGGACAGGAAAACTAACTGGAGTTAAAAACTTTACGAAGTAGTTTTTAAAATTCTGTTGATATTTTGTGTAAGAGATACAAGATTATGCACTCTTTATTTAAAAATCACCCTTTATATCTTATGCCTACGCCCATGGAAGGAAACAGGGTAAAGCGGTTGTATTACTAGAAGTGGATAGATATAACAAAACTTTTATATTAGTTTAATATTTAATTTTAAGTTATCAAGTAAATTATCAATCTAATCATCCAAATCAAAGTAAGGAAAAACCGTTGAAATACATTTTATAACTTTCTTCCTGTCGCTACTTTGCTTTGGCAAATACAAACGGTACATAATTATGTCGTAGCGCCATCTAGCATGTTTTCTCAGAAACAAAAACACACGAATCACGGGTCCAGTGATTGCGAATCTACTCACCCCGAGGACTTTATTGGCGATGCAAAGATTACGCGCACGCCTCTAGTGGCGACATTTAGAAGCTGTCTAAGGCCGGCAGCACACATCCGGTTTCCTGATCCGGTTTCCTGATCAGGAATCCTGATCCGGAAACCGGAATGCTCTTTTTTCATACAAAATGTTCACAAGAGCGCACACGTTCTTACTTTTTCCGGACGGAAAAAAACCTGACATTCGGTTTAAAATTTTCTCCGTGCGTTCTGGTACTCAGAACGGAATAAAACCTGATGACGTCATTCCGAACGCAGCGCTCGCGAACAATTTGGTTTGACCGCCGCACACATACGGAAATTTTCATTCTGAATTAAGGTAGCCCTGTTCCGAATGGACGTGTATCAGAGCATTTAGAGCCTGCCTGTGTCTGGTTTTTTATATATGGTTTTTATTTTTGTATTAAATATTATATTTAAAAAATCCTGTTTATTCAACAATTAACAAGCGTACACATATTTACATAAATAAACACCCAAAAATAATGAGTTTTTTTAACTTCTCTCATATCTATGCCTTTATAATAATAACAATCAATTTTTATTCAGATAATACAATCCATTATTGTTAGTAAAGATATTTATGAAGTTCATCAAAGGATTTAAAGGACTTTCTATAATACTTAATAAATAATTCTTCTGGGTATGCTCGTAATTTAGCTGTTTTAACATAGAATTGACTTTCGGATAATCTTTGAGCATTCGACAGGTGAACCCAGTAACGTCGTTTCCTCTTTTTCTTGTTTAGCGCCAGTAAAAGTGCAACAGCAATCAATTCGCCATAGTCCATGATGTCGTGCCTTCAATATGGTTCCTCTTTACGTACTGGCCATGTAAATTCAGAATGAAAAAAACCGAATGTGTGCGCTAGTGACACGGAATCCCGAATCTTAATTCCTGATCAGGAAACCGTATCCGGAAACCGGATGTGTGCTGCCGGCCTAAGAACGACACTGACAGCCTTTTCTATGCAATTTATGTCACTGTCACTTTTTTCTTTTTAATTTGACGCGCGGTATTTTGACACAAAATGTACGGATATCTGTCAAAGTGTCGTTCTTAGACTGCTTCACAATTTTGACACTAGAGGCGCTAGTTAGAATCTTTGCATCGCCAATACCCCATGTAATGTGTATGTATATAACTTTTTGGAACCGTAACTAATGTGACGTTTCATAGGAACCTGCAAAGGCCTATTTGAAATAAAACCATTTGACTTTGAATAATTATGTAAAGTCCTTGGTTCTCCCTTATCATATTCATGAGTACTCAGTCAAAGAAATAGTAATAAAACAAATTACAAAATAAACAATAAGCTTACAACTGTGGCCACTGTGGGATTGCATGAGCCGTTACGAAAACCTTTCGAGTTCGTTAAGGTTTCCCTGCCTCATCTGCTTTTCCTGCTTACTACATTGAGCAAGCAAGGGCGTGAAGGGTTTGACACTTTTAAGAAAATGTCTGTTTGACAATTTTGACATTGACATTTCTTATTTGCATTTTGTTGTTGTTATTCGTGGGAGTGTTTTATTGATTGTATTATTAAAATAATAAATGTGTGAATGTATATTTATGATAAATAAAACTAAATACATATTTGTCTATCATGTTAATAAATTGATCGAGAATTAGGCTTTTTAGAGTATGTTATAGAGAATTTTAAAATCTGTTGAATGCGTACTGCATCGCCAACGATTTTAATACATTTCCTGAATTAAAATAAGCTTAATAACTAGTGTTACGACATGCGAGACGTACAAGTGTGCCGTATTTGTCTTAACATGGGTGTAGCAATGCAGGACCTGTTGGCTTACCCCTTAGAAACTTATTTTGCATCCTTCATGATTGAGAGCAAGGTATGTTTACATTTTATTTGTATCTATTTCATTAGGTAAAGCTTATTTTTAAATCTGAAGTTAGCATAGGGTTATCCATTGAAATTCTACAGGAATTTCAATCATAAATTGTAAACAATTCTATGTTATATTATCTTGGAACCCTAGAACACTAGTGTGACTTTATCTATCATATCTATGGGCCCTTACTTATTTTTTTCTGTTAAACCAAATCTTCACACTCTCAAAACATCTCATTATGCTTACAAAACAGCCAATCAGAGGAATCCCTACAAAGTAATCTCATAATGTAATCTAAATACCTTTAGGTATAATATAACGGTTTATTTTCAGCCAGTACATACTGAATTACCTCCATATGCCTGCTATGAGTGTGCAGCACTCCTGAAGAAGTATCATCTGTTTAAGCAGAAGTGTCTGCAGAGTCAGGGCCTGCTGTGTGGGATCATTGATGATTGTGGAAAGGTATTATTTTAAAAAAATATGGTGAATGGTAGCTGTTTCATATTTGTAATTCAACTTGATTTTCCTATATACAACCCTATACCATTAAGATCATTCAGAGTTTAGGATACATTCTTGTTGAAGCAAAGGAACATAAAAACTTAAGACACTTATGGCATTTTTTGGCTTATATGATGATTATGATATCTTTGAACCAAGTAAATATTGCTTGTAAAAAAATCTATTATTAATGCTACTTACTTGTTCATTTAAGATAGATGTAGTCATCAAGCGCAAGTAAAAGTATATCATTATATTTAAGGAATTCATATTCCTCTATAAAAAATGTGCAATTGAAAAGTTTCTTATTCTCAGCTCACCAAAAACTTTTTTCAGATTACACCACCACAAATAAAATCAATCAACAGACAGAATCTTCTAGCAGTTTCTAAAGTCACTCAAATTGACATACTAGTAGAAGAAACCACAAATACACTCAACATTGATCTTCCTTACACATACATAGTAGAAGAAACTACAAATTTTTTAAACATAGACCAGCCAAACTTCATGGTTGAAAATATTAAGAAAGAGGACCATGATGACACGGAGGTACCTGATAATATCAGCCCTGGTATATCTAGTGATGAGGAAGAATCTGAGAGTATGGGGAAGAAGTTACGAGATTTGGAGAAGGTTGATATTTGTGTGAAGATGGACTTGCAGGAGTCTGATGATCAAGAGGTGAGGTCATAAAGCTGTAACTTTAAAACAACTTCACTGATTTTTATGTTCCTACACAAGTCTTTTTCATCTAGATGTACATAATACATAAACTGACCCTGGTTCTATGCTACTGCACTATAGTTATTTTTATTTAGAATAAAATAAGTTTTAGCAAGAAAGTAAATAACTGATAAACTCCTTAAACATTTTCAAATTGAATCTAAGAATTAGGAAGAATAAAAGCCAGCTTTTACAAACCTTTCATGCAATTTTCAACTTTAATAAAACAACTTAAGGTTACACATATCAATTTTCCAAATACTAAATAATATTATTCTTACAGCTCCCAATAACTACAGTTGATGTAAAAAGGCGGCCTCTTCGTAAATCGCGAACCACAGATAAGAAACAGGGCAGACTAAAGAGGAACAATACTAGGGTTACTAAAAAGAGGTCGAATGAAGTGAAGGATGATAGCCTCTGTGAAGACGAGGGTTTAGATGATATTACTGTTGTTACTTTGTCGGTAAGTAGGTACACTTCTTATACCCCAAACGTTTTCAAAAAGTTTTTGTCATAAGCAAGCACATTTCAAAAATCCTATATTTCCTTAAAACGTGATGGCATTTTGCAACCTAATTTTGAGTCTAGACCCCTAAAATTGGTTTCTAGCTTACTGCACAAGTGCACACTTACAAATAATAGGTGAACAAAACTTAGGGTTTTATTTAACGTTTCATTCTAATACCAATTCTTACCATGGAATTGTTGTAAACTACCACAAAAGCCAACATCAAATTCGATACACTGCTTTTCCTCTCTCACATCCCCATCGTACCTATGGCTCTCTGTACGGTAAAGTTTGCTTCTGGCCCACAGCTAGAAGAGCGAGCAGTTAGAAGAGATAAACAAACGCAAGCAGTCGTCCAACTATCTGAACTGTCCTTACCAGTGTCACTTGTGTTATAAGGGGTTCAATAAAACACTGACGTGGAAGCATCACCTTAGTAAACATTCGCCGGTAAGTTTGCTTAATGTTTTTTTTAACCCGGTGGGAGTGTGGTGCGCAAAGATTACATAGAGTATGTGGTGGGGTGTAACATACCCCACGGAACAAAACGTTTTTTAACTAAGTATTTCTTCAAAATTATACAAAATTATTACTAAGTATTATGAATGGGAATCCCTATAATAAAAAATAATCAAATTAATACATATTGTTCAAACTTTTATTACTTACTTAGCAGTTGAACAATTTGAGAAGTTTTTGGTGACAAAAATTTATTTCCTCTAATAAAATATTCATATAATCAACCATAATGATTAAAACAAAATAAAAACTTCTAAATTAACAAACAAAATAGATCTTCTTCCAATTAAAAAATAAAAAAACTAATGGAATCAAATGGAATATCTTAGTAAGAGGCCTCGCCGTCATCACAATTTTTGCAAGAAAATATTGCATGTTCTAGGCACAGTGATTTCCTGCAGCTTGCACAGACATGTTTTGTCTTCCGATCTTTTTTCCGAGGACAATCCGGACATCCTCTTCATCCCATTCCCACTCGCTGCTAATCGCTTCAAGCCCATCACACACTGCTTGCGTGTCAGATTCAAGCTCATGCTCACTGCAATGATCAAATTCTTCGGTAGAACTTGATTCATCTAAAGATTCGGCTAAAACTTCATCAATAATGCTTCTTATACATTTTTCATCTGCCTCCAGTGCCATTTTTATTCAAAAAGTATAAAAAATATAAGTATACATGTAAAAATACATACATATACAAAATATGAAAACAATACGCGAACTATGTGGCGGGGTGTGACCTACCCCACGCACGTTTCCGCACTTGCACTCCAATCACCAGCCGGCGTAACACCGAGATCATGCCACTATCCTCTCCTGCAACCTCTTACCTCCAGCTACACGAAGCCCCGAAATCTAGTTGTTACCAGTTAAAAAAATATACCTAGGTAAACCAGTGCTGGGGTATGCTACACCCCACCACACTCCCGACGGGTTAATATGTGGTAAAAACTTTACCAAATAAACTTTTTTTTATACTCGTTAGTTAAATCACAATAAAATCAACTTCTTGTCCTTGAACTTCGCCCGGATTTTAAGACAGCTGATTTGTTGTTGTGAATATAGAAAAAAGTTTATTTATATTAATTAATTTTTATTTTGTGTTAGCACTGATAACACAAGCTAATTAATAGCTTACCTTGGAACTAAGCTTTTGTAAAAGGTATTCCGATAATAGTGTTTTGCTCTTTTATTTATGTAGCGAGAATAATAACTATTTTTCACAGAATGCCGGAGATATAGAGTGCAATATCTGTAAATATAGATTCAAAACGAAAAGGAATTTACAACGACATGCTCTGAACCACGGCAAGAAATATCTCTGCAACTTATGTTCATACAATTCTAGTAATATGTAAGTACATTATCCTTACTAATATTATAAATCGGAAATCCTTACTAATATTATAAATCGGAAAGTGAGTTTGTTTGTTTGTTTGTTTGTTTGTTCCGCTTTCACGCCGTAACTACTGAACCGATTGCTTTGAAATTGCAGACGTAAAGTTAGAAGTCCGGATTAAATAATAGGGTACTTTTTATCCCGAAAAAAATAGATATTCCCGAGGGAAAACAAAAATATTGTTTGCTTGATGGATGGATTGTAGATGGCGCTGTGTGTCGTTTAAAACAAGGTAATATATTGCAAACGAATATAAACATGTAAATTTAGAAGCTAAATGATACGATAATGAATCCCCGAAAATGAGGAATTCCCGAGGGATGACGTACAATTTGTTTTATCGTCTTAACTGTTTTGTTTACATCTACTTATCCTGAAATAACTATAATTCAACGAATTACTAATTGGTATAAGTATTAGTTAAGTTATTTAGTTCTTGAGGTATGCGATAGATGGCGCTGGGTGTTTTTAAAACGTGGTAACGATGTGTTTTTAAAATACGTAAGAAGTGGAATGATAGCTTTTTAAAACGTGGTGACGTTGTTTTTTTTTTAAGATACGTAAGAAGTGCAACTGGCGCAGCAAAGGGTGAAAGTGTACTCATTCCTCGGATTCCGATTATTCCAACAGACCTCCCATTTCAATTTAAAAGACTACAATTTCCTATAAGGGTTTCATTTGCAATGACCATTAATAAAGCACAAGGCCAAACTCTAAGGGTTGCTGGAGTACACTTAGAAAAACATTGTTTTTCGCATGGTCAGGTCTATGTAGCGTGTTCCGTTTCCAGTGCCCAAAATCTGCATGTTTTTGCTCCACAAGGGAAAACGTATAATATAGTGTACCATTCAGTTTTGGTTTAACAACTAATCGTATCCAGCGTTACATCGCGCTTCTTTGATTTTTCCGTGGGAATGAGAAGTTTTCTTATTGTTGTGATTTATACCGCAATATAACCGAATTCCACGCGGGCGAAGCCGCGGGCGGAAAGCTAGTACATTAATAATGCTCAATTAAACTCATGCATACATATACAGAAAGATAAAGGGAATTGCCCACTATTTATCCCTACTATCCCTACTAATATTATAAATGCGAAAGTAACTCTGTCTGTCTGTCTGTCTGTCTTTCTGTCTGTCTGTCTGTCTGTCTTTTCTTCACGCCTAATCTACTGAACCGATTTGTGTGAAATTTGGTACAGACATAGTTTGAAACTTGAGAAAGGACATAGGATAGTTTTTATTACAAAAAAAATAAAAATAAAATTATTCCGGACATACAGCGCCATCTATTGGTCAAATCAAAAATCTGCTGGTAGTCACTATTCCACGCGAACGAAGTTGCGGGTAAAAACTAGTAGGTAATATATAAAAAACTACACTTCACGGATATTCGCAATTTTTAGCGTTCCCTAACCAGAGGATAGGTAAAACGGGACTCTGTAATATAATGTACTAAAAATATAATAAAGAACGAGTTTTTTAAAATAAATGATACAGAACCTTAGTGCGACAGTCCGTGTCTGACTTGGCCGGTTTTACACCAACCTTTCCGACTAACAAAAGGACTGATTTAACTCTTAAAAAAAAAGGTCGCGCCAGACGACGTAAGATATTAAAAATATGAATTACGAAATGCACAGTAATTGTTACCTCTAAGTTTAAAATAGACCTTACATATGTTTATATAAGGTTTATATTTCAGTACGACAGTGAAACAGCATCAAGGATCTCATAAGGGCGTGACTCATAAGTGCAACTTTTGTGATGAAGTCTTCACGTAAGTTATTCGTCAAGTTCTACATATTTTTATAGACATTTATTTGGATAGTTATATTTAAATCTAACTCGGCGAAAATAGTCGGCGAAGTGACATCAACTAGAAAAAAATACACTCTAAACAAAAAAATGTATCTATCCATATATTATAAAGCTGACGAGTTTATTTAGTTTTAGTTGAACCCGCAAATCTCTGGACCGATTTCAAAAATTATATCCTTGCTGTATGTGCATATGCATGAGAATAGGACTCGATTTACTGTCTCGCGACATTATCGTTTAATATTTTTCCTGGCACTTATTCACTTTTCATTCCACAAAAAAATAATAGAGGTTTCTTTAGAAATAAGCACCACCTTTATACTATTTTATTACTTTTTCTATTAAATTAAATTATTATTTCTCTTACACAGAGTCCGAACTACCTATGTATGCCACATGCGTATCAAACACCCTTCTGAGAATATCTGCGGTTACTGTGGCTACTCGTTCTACAGTCAACGCGGACTCATCGTGCACAAGAACATGGTGCATAAGGATGTTGATGTGAGTTGAGATTTGAACCTTATGTCTTTGTGATAAGGTAGTGAATTGAATGAGTTGTGTCAGTGATGTAGAGCTCGTAGTCAAATAATAGTTGTAAGGGACGGTTGATCATGATGGTAAAGCGTTGCTTAACCACGTTTAGCCAGGTCTGTCTGTGGATGGGTGGCCATCTTGACATAACTTTTTGGAACCGTGCAATTAATTAATTATACGTTTGATAAGAGCCTGCAAAGGCCTATTTGAAATAAAAACAATTTGATTTTGATTTTAACGAGTTGAATGACTCGGTCGGTCCTTGGATGAATTGGTATGTTTGAGGAGGTCAGATAGGCAGTCACTCCATGTAAATATAAAGTTACATGCGTATCAAACACGTTCTCGAAGTTGTTCGGAAATATGTATACCTCGGGCAGACATTGCAGTTAGGTAGAAACAACTTTGAGGACGAGGTGAATAGGAGAATTCAGTTGGGTTGGGCTGCATTTGGGAAGCTACGTCGAGTCCTAACATCGTCGATTCCACAGTGCCTAAAGACAAAAGTCTTCAATCAGTGCGTCCTACCTGTCATGACTTACGGAGCCGAAACGTGGACACTGACGGTACGGCTGGTCCACAAGTTTAAAGTCGCTCAGCGGGCTATGGAAAGAGCTATGCTCGGCGTTTCTCTGAGGGATCGCATCAGAAATGAGGTAATCCGTCAGAGAACCAAGGTCATCGACATAGCCTACCGAATCAGCAAGCTGAAGTGGCAGTGGGCTGGCCATATTAGGCGAAGAACCGATAACCGTTGGGGTAAACGAGTTCTAGAGTGGAGACCGCGCCTCGGCAAACGTAGTGTAGGACGTCCTCAGGCACGGTGGAGTGATGACTTGCGCAAGACGGCTGGCAGGAGCTGGATGCGAGAAGCCGAAAATCGATCTCAGTGGCGTGCACTTGGAGAGGCCTATGTCCAGCAGTGGACTGCGATAGGCTGATGATGTATCAAACACCCTTCTGAGAACATCTGCGGTTACTGTGGCTACTCGTTCTACAGTCAACGCGGACTCATCGTACACAAGAACATGGTGCATAAGGACGTTGATGTGAGTTGAGAGATTTGAACCTTATGTCTTTGTAATAAGGTAGACAATTGAATGAGTTGTGTCATTGACGGAGGGCTCTTGTCTAAATAACAGATGTAAGGCTCGAACGATCATAAGGTTAAGCAACGCTTGGCCAGGTCGGTCTTTGGATGGGTGGCCATCTTGACATGACGAATTCCGCCGGTTTTCGAAAGGCACGTTTATTGGTGGGTCCTGGCTGTCATTTGAACATCTTTATCAGTCGTTTCGGCTAGTCATGAGCCAGAAATTCTGACAAACAGTCTTACCAACGGTTGTCCACGTTTGGGGAAGTCAGATAGGCAGTCACTCTATGCAAATATAAGTCACATGCGTATCAAACACCCTTCTGAGAACATCTGCGGTTACTGCGGCTACTCGTTCTACAGTCAACGCGGACTCATCGTACACAAGAACATGGTGCATAAGGACGTCGATGTAAGTTGCGATTTGAACCTTATGTCTTTGTGATAAAGTAGGGAATTGAATGACTCGGTCGGTCCATGGATGGGTCAATCTTGACATATTTCGTAAGCACATTAAATTGGTAGGTCTCGGTTGTCAATTGAACATCTTTGGCAGCAGTAATGGGTAGTTAAAAGGGGTTTTTAACCTAACCTAAGCAACTGGGTTGTGGAGGTCAGTTAGGCATTAGCTACATGTAAAACTCTAGTACTTAGCTGCATCTGGTCAGTGTCGATATCGACCCCTATAGAGTTGGGAAAAGGCTTGGCAGATGATGTACAAACGGTTAAACGAGATGTATCGGTCTCCATTGAATTAGACTCGAAAGTGGCTTGAATATTATTTTACAAAGGCAACTAAACTAGGTAATCTTCTCAAGCGATAGTAATTTGATTTTGTTTGAGTTGAAGTGATTCAACAACGACATGTATGTTTAGGAGAACGCAGAACAGAGCACAGAGTCGGGTCCCTACTGCGCGGAGTGTGATGTCAAGTTCATCTCTACTGAAGCGTACAAGCGACACATGGTCATGTCCGTCAAACATACGCAGAGTACAGAATCTATGTGAGTACATATAATGTTCATTTTTGCTTGAAATTTTGTATTAAGAATAAATGGTTCAAAAATGAACTCTATGTCAATGATAGCATGGTTGAAGTTTGCGTGAGCGTTCATATGAATATGCTGTGGACTTGTTAGATTTGTGTACGAAGACTCTATGCCTCCTACGTTTTCATTATAGTCCCACCACCAGCTATGGTTGCTGTGGCAACGTAACTTAGGAGCTGTCGCCAAAGAGTTCAATTTTTCATACTTACCCATTACCACTTATATCGTACCACTTTTATCATAAGTTTTAATTTCATTTACAATGCAGGGAACTATCTAAAATTATCCGAAGTAAACTCTAACCTTTCAAAACTTTCCATTTACACGTTCCCAAGGAAAATCTTGATGGTTTGAATTAAAAATTCTATTTCCATTGAAATACGGATCACTCTGGTTAGAATTCTACCCTATACCTTTTGACTTAAGGTTTAATATTCCTTGGCACTCGCCTTACCAAAAGGTACCGTACTCCATACACATTTTCAGAAGTAAACTCTACCCCTCTTAACATAAGGTTGAATTTCCACCAGCAACGGGTGCCGTGTCTGCGGGGCTACGTTCAGGGACCCTGAGGAGTTGCGGCTGCATCATCGCAAGGAACATCCGAAGAGACAGCCGAAGCATTACAGGGCTAAGGCCGTCACCAAGTGGCCGACACGGTGTGAACATGTAGGTTTGACATTAAATACCTTATTTTTGCTTATATAAGAAACACATTTTTGTTTGTATATATCCGAAGGCTCCGAAACTACTGAAACCGATTTGAAAAATTATTTCATTGTTAGAAAGCTACATTCTTCCCGAGTAACATAATACATTTTATCTCGGTACGGGCAGTAGTTCCCACGGGACTCGGGTGAAACCGCAGGAACACGGGGAGTTGTAGGAATATGTCTTACACATTCACATCGTCATTTGCGATGAATTTCTATAGAGGGCTGAAGAAGGAATATGGTGGGTTTTAGTCAGTAAGAGTCTGACACTCCCTCACGTTGCGCCCACAGCGGGAGGGGTCATTTGATGAATTTCCCTCCAGAAAAAAAGTATCCTTAAAATATATTTTTTTAATTCACCCTGCTGCAGATTTGGTTACATTTTCACGATGTATTATTTTTCAGTGTCCGCAAGAGATTGAAAACGCGCGTGCCTATTGGAAACATTTCCGAACGATGCATCCCAATGAGAACTATCCCGTGCAGAAGAAATGCGTCTGTGATATATGCGGGAAGCGGTTCACGGTAAGCTTTTGTAACTTGTTTAATAGATTTTACCTCGGTTAAAAATATTTTGTGACGACCATTTTTTTTTCATTTGTATATTCCACCATTTGTTTGTATTTTTTTTTATTCATTATATTGCATTTTATCTAAAGCGTTAGAGTCAAAATAGGAAGTTGAAGTTGCATTTTTAAGTATTGAAACAAGTGGTCCTCAAATAACTACTTCTGTAAAACAGGGAAAATAATTAATATCAGACATCTCTTTCTCCTATATCTCAAGGGATATGATCACTCCTATCCTATTCCGCTTCATAAATATTTAATATGGCCCTATTTCCCTTAGACTGCTCTAAATGAAATAATCAACATTTATCTATTTTCTCTACAGTGCAATGCTCTCCTAACAATCCACAAACGGACGCACATAGGCGATCGTCCGTACAAATGTTCCCGCTGCGACCGCGCGTGCTACAGCGCCTTCGACTTGCGCATCCACCAGCAGAAGCACTCGGACGCCAGGCCCTTCCCCTGCACCCTCTGTGCTAAGGCTTTCAAGAGGAAAGAGGCGCTGGAACGGCATTTGAAGGTAGGATACTTTTTTGCAAAATTTCAGGGTAAAAAAGGGATTTTTGTGACTTAAATCCATCTATATAGGGAAAACCAGCCCGAAAGGACCCTTTCGATGCTTGAATCTTAGCTTTTGTAGCTAAAAAGGAAGATGGTAAGTCATTTAGAAGTCTGAAATTGGAGCAAAAAAATTATATTTTTATTATATTTAGACCTACTATGTGCAAGCGCATTACTGAACACTGATAAATGTTATATGCCCAGTTTAGTCGTCACCTTTACGGTTTACCAATAAAATTGGTTACAACTTTCCCCAACACAAAATTTTCCGGTTTTTTGACTTCACTCTTTTCCATTTATTATTTCCAGATCCATTCTGGCGATAATCCTTACAAATGTGAGATTTGTGGCGTGGCCTTCAACAAGTCTTGTACGCGAACCCTTCATGTTCGCACCGTCCATACTAAGGAACCTGCACCACCGCGAAAACGAAGGAACAAAATCAACAAATAAATTCACCTTTAAGTAAGACGAAATTAGAACAATTAAAGTACTTAAATCAAATTACTACCGTGTTTTATTTTTATCTTTTGTAGCCTATTACCGGTAATTTCAAATTGATCGTAGGTGCAAATAGTCCAAAAAAAAACTAAATAAATAATGCAATAGACCAATGTTTGCCAGACCAATAGTTCAAGGTTTAGGCTTTGCAAAACTCTAAATGTCATGTCATTTCTTCCTGAAGATTTATTTGCAAAATCTTCTATGAATCCTGTAGAACATGTCTGCTAAAAATATATCCTTAATACCATTTATAAGGATATATTTTTTAGCAAAATCTTCAGGAACAAATGACATAGCATTATAGAGTTTTGCAAAGCCTAAACCTTGAACTGTTTATAATACTTGTGATGGGTCTATTATGCTCTCAGTGTACATAATAGATCCATTCTTTCAACTGATCTATCGATATTTATACATCGGGCTGCTTATCAAAAGCAATTAAATTAATGGTTTGTTTAATTTGCTACTGCTTTTATTTCTGTATTATCGCGAAGCTATATAGTTACTTGTTAAGAATTGCCAAATATTATTTTATTATGACAAAATGTTTATGGACATTGAACATTGAACTCTTCAAGGGGTGACGAAATGTTTATGAACATTGAACTTTTCAGTAACGATAACTTATTTCAACTAAATCGCAAAAACTCGAAAAGTTGGGCAATGTCCACCGCATAGGTACCTACTTACTCAGCGAGAGTGAGACACCCCTTTTTTTAACGACGTCAA
Source organism: Helicoverpa zea x Helicoverpa armigera (assembly GCA_033682625.1). Classification (NCBI taxonomy): domain Eukaryota; kingdom Metazoa; phylum Arthropoda; class Insecta; order Lepidoptera; family Noctuidae; genus Helicoverpa; species Helicoverpa zea x Helicoverpa armigera. The sequence continues at coordinate 9,855,728 of JAWIIS010000045.1, forward strand.
AAATCATCAAATGACCCCTCCCGCTGTGGGTTAGCAGCGGTGAGGGAGTGTCAGACTCTTACTGACTACAAACCGTCGTGTTCCGTCGTAGGCCTTTTATGTACCAGGCCGCGGTAACTCTTTCGAACAATCCCGCAGCCCCGGCAGACCTTGGCCCTGTTGGGTTCCGATGGGGAGCGAGACATCCCTTAACTAGTCAAAATGGGTAAAGTACCCAGTCGATAGCAAAACAAAGCATAACAATACGGTATAAATCCACCTCTGAACTCTCAAGATAAGATACTATAAATTACAGAATAGTTCTCAGTATGATACAAACGAGCATTGAAAGGTAACACTGCTTAACTGTCGACTACTCTAGCTAAGACTCAAGTGTTGTTCAAAATGGTGAAAATTGTAGTCTTGGGCGCTGGTGTAATAGGTGTGGCGTCTGCAGTTAAAATAAAGGAAAAGTATAAGGATTCTGAAGTAAGTACAGATTTATTTTTCAAGAAGGCTTATCCAGTTAACCATACAACCCTTGATCTGGGTAGATCGAGATTGTATTAGAAGTATTTTCATCAGCATTTAATTTCGGACTGAAAATTTTTCTCAGAAACATTTCCTTCGCTCACTTATTACCTCAACTCTTTCTTTGCTTTCTTTTAATTTTTATCAGCATATTTAAAATAAGTTGAATGTATCTTATAGTCCGCGCAGTTGTTTATTTATTTACACTGTTTTCAATATCAGGTGGTGTTGATGTCAAGCGAATTTTCCCCGAACACCACTGGCGACGGTTCGGGTGGTCTATGGTACCCATACCTTTGTGGAGACACGCCTACCAAACTTATCGAGTATGTATTCTTATTCTCCACTAATTAAGTAAGCACAGTATTTTTTTCTTTACAAAATCTAAGGTTTATTTACCATATCCAAAACAAACGTAAAGAATACGATTTTTCAAAGTCTCGGATTAGCGTATAACTGGTTTTTGGGGACCTCAATCGGTGGAGAAAAAATCATCAATAAAGGTTCTCCAAAACAGGCCATTAATGACTAAAACCAAACGATGATTTCAGGAAATGGGGAATAGAAACTTACGAATTCCTTCAAGAGTTGTGGAAAACAGCAGGTATCGGCGTCTGCATGATGCCTATCTACAGTTTCTATAGAAACAAGGAGTCGTTCTCTCGGCCTGGCTGGAAGGACATGGTGCAGGAATACTACGAACTTAATGATAAGCAGCTGGAGTTCTATAATCGGATGTACTCTGCTAAATATTCGTAAGTTTGTTTAGAGCTTGCGTATTATGCGTAAGTAGAACTAGTTTTCTTATAGATCCCATTGCTTGAGACTAATCTTCTGGTGAAACAAAGTAAAGGACCGCTCAATAAAATCAGGAATTTTGCAATTACATATGAGAAGATTGACCAAAATAGTTGACGAAGCATACATCGGGCCAGGTCACAAGAAACGCACAAATCTTGCTAAAATACCGAGAATAACGACATAAGTCTTCATACACTATCTCCTTCTCCTGTCTCCTAGTAAGTAGTTAGAGACCTAATTAACATCACTCCTCCCTACATAATTTAACCGAGTCCTTTATTTTCAGTGCTGGGCTAACCTTCAAAACATTCGTGATATCACCACCAGCCTTACTCACATACCTTACGAAGAGGTTCGAACGTGCCGGCGGGACTCTTGTGCAAGCAAAGTTGTCGTCACTTCAAGACCCTATACTGGACGGTTTTGATGTGGTGGTGAACTGCACTGGTCTCGGAGCCAGGGTGCTCGTGCCTGATGATAGAGTTGTGCCTGTTAGGGGACAGATCGCTAAAGTAAGACCTCTTCTGATTAGCCTTTTTGTTACCTTGTTGGCAGTTGTTGGGATAGTCTGCCATTTTAAACGGGGGCTCCAGTGTTTTAAATAGAGTGACTGCCCATCTGATCTCCTTAACCCTTACTTGGGTATGCCGATATCTTATTGTAGGACTTGGTTTTCACTTGACAGACTTTCTGGCTATACCCGTAGGAACCCCTATGTTCAAAAGATGTAGGTAGGTACCAGATAAGATAATTGTACCTAACTCATTTCTTCCGTAGGTGAAAGCTCCGTGGATCAAAGAAGCCGTCATCGATCACGAAGGTGGTAACTACCTGATACCCAAGTAAGTTTTATGTAGAATAAGTATTTTCTATGTATGAACAATACATATCTGTGTGATTGTAACCAGGATCCCTCGAAATCATCCTGCCCTGTTCCCAAGTTACTTGGGGTTGCGCTATATGTATTCCGCTTCCATTTCTCCACTTACTTCCTAGGGATGTATGCAGAAAGAGAGGTAGGCGATCTATTCTGGAAACAGTAACATAAAGCAAGCAGATTTAATCAAATTGAAGCTGTTACCAGCTTTCTTTCTGTATACAGTATACGGCCTTAAGCATTAACTTCGGTCCTTATATATCTCGCACCTTTTTATCCTCATGATTATTTTACAGTGCGGACACCTGCGTGTTAGGCGGTACCCATCAGAATGACTTCAGCACTGAAATTTACCCTGAAGACACGGAGTTCATTATGGAGGGATGCAAGAAGATGATGCCGGGACTTGAAGTAAGTTTCCATATTCAGAATTACATAACTATGAGATAGATTTCTTCTCTAGGTTAGGTTTCTTTGAAAATCTTATTGTTGCACCCACAGCGAGGGTCTTTGATGATTTCTATTTGTTTTTTTTTTTCAAACTTCTTAGTAGGTCTCCAAGAAGGGGTTTCCCTAGTATACCTTCTTTGTAACCTAATTCTACAAAGTAATGTTTTGTTTTTCAGAATGCAGAATTAGTAAGTCACTGGGCAGGACTCAGGCCGGGACGGGACGCAATTCGGTTGGAACCAGAGCACAAGCATGGAAAACTGTACATACATAACTATGGACATGGTAAATAATTTTTTATTAAACCTGTAAACTTAGCCTCTGAAAGCTTGCTATTTCTGAAGGTGGCAGGCCTATATATATCTTATGTATTCTGATATTTCTGACTTCATTTTGAAGCTGTTTGTTGCTTATTAGACTATGGAATTTTCAAAAGATCTGCAAACCAACCAAATAGCAACACATTTGATACTTTTGTTTGCAGGTGGAAGTGGTTTCACTCTATGTTGGGGATGCGGAGAAGAAGTGTTACAAATATTACAAAAAGAACTACACAAAAACAAACGTTTATGCAGAAATTCAAAACTTTAATAAACATATTACAGTAACACCAACATATAAAATAGCAACATTTAATATATTAAATAGAAATACATAATAAACTTATATTAATACAATAAAATATTAATTGTACTAATTGTTCCCTTTTCGTTTAAATACATTTTACCTTAAACCATTTTTCGATGGTGTGTCTTGGACAACATATATTTAAAAATTAATAAGAACTTTGGGATTATTGCATGCTCTTACTTACATTCAATTAAATCTTTTTATCGACTTTAATTTACGTACTACGATAGTATATTTATAATAAATATTTTTCCTCAGACTCAAATTTGTGATCAAACAAATTTTCATCTAAATCGGCTCAGAAGTTTACAATTGTGTAACATATTAGAGAATGAGTTATCCTCTCAATTAAAATTAAGAGTAAGAAAGGTTTATAAATCTGGCAGTGTGAAAAAAAACTCAAACCATCTTCACGTTACTTCCTATACATACACAAACCATTTATTTACCTTTTAACAAATTGCCATTGGAAAATGAAACTTGACTCCACTACATAAGGTCCACAAACTTCACAACTTATTCTTACTCGTCGTCATTCTAACATCATTCGTATATCGTTGTAATAAGACACAGTTTTGCACAAATTATTATTCTGTCAAAAGTAAAGTACGGTAGACTGCACATCAGTGGTAACTGTCATGCACCTTAACTCAATAGTAATAAGTACGATTTTCCTATAAAACTGTTACCACTGACCTGAAGTTGACTGTATATGGTTTGACGAGAATCTTTTGTAAACCTTTGTTGTGACGTGACTTATCATGGTCGAATGTGTCATAAATGTCAGTTCTCATCATGTGTGCTGATGGTATCATATATGTCTGTTCTTCTCTGACTCCTCACAGGGATTTGACTTCTTACTTCTTCTACCATTCTCAGATCTAGAAATAATGATACAATTATTATATGTAGTCTTCATTGTAAGTTAGTACGCTTGTACAACAATTTGGGGATAAGCACTCTTTAGGGCAAAGCTTTCAATTAAATATTTTTTTGCTACAAATCCAAAATTTACATAACAGTCAGTATATAGAATTACCTATATGTGTGGTCGCATATAGCCACTTCCCAATTGCAACCAAAGTTTTTTTTTTAAATAAATTCTTTAATAAATTATTAAATATTGAATAGGAATCAGAATAGATGCACTTCAACAAACTTTTAGTTAAGTCAGATCTTTTATTCAAACCTCACCGCCACAGCCTGTAAAAAAACTAAACCAAAGACAAGTAAACCCAAAAATTCAAGACAGACTCACCAATATCAGCACACAATAACCCAGGCTTCTCATCCAACTCCTGCACCACTTTCCCCCAAGGGTCTATCAGCATGGAGTGTCCCCACGCCACGTACTCCGCCTTCGTGTCCCTCGCGGGGCTGACGAGGGCCACCCACAGCTGTAGATCGTTAGCTCGGGCTCGGCCCAGTAGCTCCCAGTGTTTGGGACCTGTCGTCATGTTGAAGGCTCCCGGGTATATTAGGACGGAACACCCTGGAATTGAGAGGTAGATTCTCAATGATTTGCTTTAGGAAAAACTTATTTTGCGCTATTATTAGTCAAAAGAAAGTTATATCGACTAACTGGTAACTACAGTAACTGGGCCAGCCACAAATTATTTTATATGCTTATTGATTTCTGACTCTCACGCGAATATCAGACATTTATACAAAACTACTTTTACGGATTTAATCGCGGTTATATTAATATTATTTAATCCCAACGTTTCGAATTCTTTACAGCATCCGTGACTGAGCGTAAATGTATTTTTATTTAAATTCCACAAAAGCTTCTACATACACCTGCCTATGCCACATGTCTGCCACATTTACTCTACATCCATAAGACAACATGCAAATTGGTATTCACTAGAAACAAATTTTAAGCATACAACACAGACTACACAACTAACCTTCTTTCGACATAATCTGCGCCATCTCAAAGAAGCGCAGATCGTAACAGATCCCGAGGCCTATCTTGACGCCGAGGTACTCAAACGTGGTGATGTGGTCTCCGGCCGACAGCACGTCTGACTCCTTGAACGTTATCTTGCCGGGGATGTCTATGTCAAAAAGGTGGACCTGGAATGTGAGAGATGGTTAAGCTTATAAGAGAGCTTCTGTTTTACTGACTGCCGATTCTGGACTCTGGGTCTGTTCGTCTGGATCATTAATGGGTGTGAACTAGCATTTATTTAGGTTACTAGGAGTCGTTGACAAGTTGGTGCACACAGATTATTTGCTCTGGTGCTATATCGATTTACGAAAAATTGTTCACTATACTGTACCACACTAAGGGTCTTTGATTTTACATTTTTTTGTTTATAGAAACATATGTAGTGAGAGCCAGAGAGAAACCGAATTCCTCAGATAAGACGTGAGTCCCCCCAGCACCATCACTAGCTAACATCTAGAATTGGTTTCTGCCCAGCAATTTGCGCAATCTTTCGTGACGACGCGTGACGCGAAGTTTGGCGTGAAGTATACCTTCCTATGCTGCGCGACGAGGTTCCCGCAATTATCCCAAACAGTGCAAGTATTGTACAGATAGCAGCCGGCTCGCTCCGGCAGCGTGCCTCCCACCACGCACACGCCGGCAGACCGCGCCGCCTCCTGTAGTGCCAGCGACGTCTCGCCGTCCGGTACAGTCTCTGCATACTCTTTGAAGTATTCTGTAATTTTTATAAGGAAGTACTGTAGTTTATGTTGTCTGTGGCATCTACTGTGCTACCCAATGTGCCCTTACACTGGCACTATCTAAAACCTGTATAAATATAACACCCCAGATAATACATGGCAAAACACTGCATATAAAATCTGTTTGAAATTGACAAAAATATAATTATTCCAATTTGGGCTCTAGGTATTGCTGGTTAAGTATGGTATATAATTTTACATTCACAACATTATTTTAACAAACAGTTTGTTGTTAGCAAGATTGGTAGTTGATGTAAGAAAGTAGTTGGAATAAGTAAATGTTCTTTTATTCTCAATGTCTGTATCTTCTTTGTATGACTTACTAGTGCCATAAGGAGCATTAAAGCACTCTGGCAATGCAACTAGCTGGGCACCATTTTCCTTGGCTTTGTGTATCTGTTGGACTGCAGCTGCTACATTCTTCTTCTTGTCCATGCCCACGGCCATTTGGACCAGGGCTATCCTTAATCCTGGAACATAGACAATAGAGTAATATTTGCAAAAATATAATGTAAAATGAGAAACATCAAAGTTTAGTTTTGTCTAGTGAAAAAATGTTGTTATTAATGACTATTCTGTGAGGAAAAAAAATGTTTTTAAGGGGCTAGTGATTTCCTGTATTGTTGGTATATATCAAGTTGTTCTCATCGAATTGTTGTTTTTTTGTATGTCATTTATTTTATGGTAGTAGACTAACATTTTCAAGGTTCCTACATATGCTTTAAAATGTTTGTCATTTAAAAGATTGTTATGTTAGGTACCAACAACTTTTAAAAATGTACATTTACATAGAGATTGTATATCTCTTGAAAACTTATCAAACATACACTAAGATCCTCATTTAATTTCACTCTGAGAGATAACTTTGTTTTATGTAACAAATGAAGCATTAATAACAATGTCATAAAGTTTTTAATTCCTTGATAATACAGTCTGAGGTCATTGTCACATAAAGATATCATTGTGCAACTATGAATAGGTACTTAATTTAGCACAATGATGGTATATTAAAACAATGTATTTTCCTTTGCGTGCAATAAACTGGAAAATAAATAAGTACTACTACATGAGTTATGGTAATTTACGCCGCTAACCATAGCTTGGTTACCTTTCAAAACTACGTGAATAATTAGAGACATGTGTTAGTAGGAATGTTTTTTATATAAGTAGTGATTAGCAGAAGAATTCAGCAACTTTTATTAACTAACTGAAATACTGTACCACCAAGATTTAGTATAGGTTTTTGTAAAAACCGTGGATGCGCTGCATCGGGAGTAGACGGGGACGCGGACATTTTGCGGACGCGGTTAGACTTTAACTACACTATCAGTTGTTTACCTCTTTGGAGCATGTTCGTATCGTACGTACGATTATGATATAATTGTGATTCTAACTGTAATATCAGAGAATATTCAAAGCACAACACGATACGAACCAATGTCAGATAACAATGACAATTGATTGACACTGACGTACGTTACTGTGACAAAGGAAATCAGCTGGATAGATGTTTATCTAATTCGGTAAAATGGAACGTAAATAAAAAAGCCCAGTATTTTCTGGGAGTAAATAGTCCGTCCGTATTTACATTTCAGACAATAAAAATAACCAAACATTGATTTATACCTGCGGTATTGTTTAAAAGAGTTGTCGCGGCTCTGGTCAAGTGCTCCAAGCACAAGAAGGAATTATTCCGCCAGTAAAAATTAGTCACAGTAGTTGTTGTGTTGTACCTAAATGTTTCGCAGAGGAGCTACTTCGAAAATTAAACAATATATATTATTTAAATTCATTTATTTAAGTGACCAATTACATAAAAAAACAATTCAAAATTACAAAATGCAAGAAATTTATAAATAAATGGTAATTTAAATGAATAGTTTATTTTCTATAAAACACAGTACAGTAAGTTTCATTCACAATCACGACTTATAAGTATAGGTGCCTTACTACCTTCTTATTAGGTTCAATACAATTAGGTACATAAAATACGATAAATATTGCTTTCATATTGCACTATGTTATGCTGTATTCGCAAACAGGGGTTACATTATATTTGTAGAACATACCGAAAAGGTAAGACCATGGAGAACAAAATAACGAGCGGAGATGGTAAATCTCCTAAAAACTAGCATTATTGAGAACCCGCCCATTTTTGTAAAAACGCAAGGGGAAAATCATAAAGAAAAATATTATGCTTGTGAGTGGTAACTGTGTAAAAAAGAAATCAAAGGCTATTTATATTTATTACTGGAAATACTAGCGAATAGCAAATTGTAAAGTTAATATGTATCTTGACTCGATGCGAGCCATATCCTTATCCAAAATAATCTAGTTTTACAATAAAAAAAACATTCTAGCGATTGTGACTACAAAGCCTTATGAAGGTAACAAAATACCTACAGTAATTCGTTGCCTTATATAATTTACATGAGTAAAATAATACTAAAAAGAGAATCAGTCAAATCATTACATCCTACTGAAAAATACGTAAACGCCATCTTCAGAACAGGGGCTCGATTCTGCTAATTTTACTTAAGCGACATACAATTGATATCCAACTAAGATTCAATCACAACTCAATTACGATTGAAGCGTATGTGGCATTTCGCAATTTTTATCCTATCCTTTGAACGTTTTTATCCTTTTCTGTGATTCAATATTGAATTATACTGTCTGCAAATGATTTACGATTACAATAATATGATTGTAGAGCAAACTACCTTATAGACCGATCGTATTCCAATGACATTTCATTGGTCTGCGATTGGTCTTATATTAGTAACCGAATGAACGCTGAGGATAAAACTGCTATTGCGATTCAATTTCTATTCAATTTTGACATTATTAACTTCGCAGAATCGGGCCCCAGGTAGATTAAACTTTCACAGAACATTTATTTTTATATTGTTACATTTATCAATAAACAAACGGTTGTGTTTGTTGCGTGTCCTTGTTAGGCTTGCGTTTCTCTAGTCTAGCTCGACTGACGTACGGCGCGGGCTGCTTGAGGTGCACGGTGCGGACGTGCACTTTCCTGCTGTTGGACTGAGAGAACGCTCGTCCACAGACTTCGCATTCGTAGGGTTTTAGGCCTGAGTGGCACTGTAAGAAGAAGAGGTTAGAATTAATGATAATCGCGGACAAACATATAGAAATAGGTCAAACTGAGAACCTCCTTTTCTTTACGTCTGAACAAAAAATAGTGTTTAGCTAAGCTTACAAGTGGTAGGAAAGCAAAATCAATCTTGGTGAGAGGTCTCCGCTAATAGTCTGTCTTTTGTTGGCTCAACTAATCCTTGGCTTTGGTAGAAATGGTATTTGATGTTAATTTACTAAACAAGTTTCTACAGAATTTTTGGTGGTGTAGGTTCTTATAGTTTTCCGTGGGTTGTACACCGATCTGTACGCTCGCTGATACCTAAAAATGCTTCACACATTCAAAGTCACCATAAACTTTCACACTCACTCTGAAATGTCTATCAAGCGCCCCTTTGCTCTTGAAAGCCTTGAAGCACACAGAACAGGAGTAGGGCCGGGAGTCGGAGTGGGACTTCTCGTGCACTTGCAGGTTCGTTCTGTTGTAGAACGCCTTGTCGCACTGAGAACATTTGTACGCACGTTCCTCGAAGTGGGTGCGTTTGTGGTACACTAGGAATGCGTTGCCCTAAGGAACAAAAGAAAAGATTTAAGGAAAAAAAAATACGTAAAATTTTCTTTAAAAGCGAGATGAAGTCGGTATTTTCTACCTGACTATTTTAAGAAGATACACCGACACAAACTAAAGGGTCTCTTTTAAATTCCAAACATGACATAGGAAAATCAAATCCATTCATAATTTTGATTATTGTAAAGAACAATTCAAAATTGAAGCGAGAATATTGAATGATACATATATTTGAACTAGACGTTTTCCCGCGGTTTCACCCGCGTCCTGTGGGAGCTACTGCCCGCACCGGGATAAAATATAGCCTATGTTACTCGCAGATAATATAGCTTTCTAATGGTGAAAGAATATTTAAAATCGGTCCCGTAGTTTTTGAGTTTATCCATTACAACCAAACAAACAAACTTTTCCTCTTTATAATATTAGTATAGATTAAGATAATATTGTGTAAATTGGAATGTAAACATACTCTAAAGCCCTTGCCACAGATATCACAGATATAATTCTTCTGTATAGGATACTTCTTGTCCGGGTGTGCACGACGGAAGTGTGTCCAGTAGTCCCGAGCGCTTGGTATCGTTTCTGAACACTGGAACAATCAATTATTTTATACATAATTTATGTATTTACCTTTTTATAATAAATAAATAATAATCAAACAAACAAATCAAAACCATTTAATGAAACTAGGCTGAACATCAGCACTTTTTGAATACCCAAAAAATTATACAAAGACAGCACCCAAAACGCCCGCCCTTCACAGTTTACCACTTCCTATAATATGTGTTATTGCTCAAAAGAATTTGTTTATTATTTAGAAAAGCAACACCAAGAAGAATTTGGTATAACAATGTTGTCATCATGTGAAAAGTTAGCTTCCTTCGGCAAAGCATGTTAATTTTAAAAGACGCATGTTAGATATAAACAATTTTAGATGTATTATTTACAAAAAAAAAAAAACTCAGGCAGTTTTTAATATGAACAAACACCAAAATAAACTTTTAACAATACTTATTATTTTACAGTTCTATATAATGTCATGCTACATACAAGTTTTTTTCTACTTCCAATCGACCTTGTCATTATAAATCCATCATACGCTTCTTAGCAGTCGAGTAATAATATTAAAACCCGATACTCACATGTTCACACTGCATAGGGAAACTTTTATTGTTTTTCTTCCCGTAGTGCTTGGGTCTCTTACGAGAGTGTTCCTTCCTGTGGTGCAGACGTAACTCCTCGGCGGTGTCGAACGTGGCGCCGCAGTTCCGACACCCGTTACTGTCACATAAACCATTTTATAATATGTACAGTCAACTTCAGGTCAGTGGTAACAGTTTTGTAGGAAAATCGTTCTTATTACTATTGAGTTAAGGTGCATGACAGTTACCACTGATGTGCAGTCTCCCGTACAACAGCGTTGGTAAGTACCAGAATTTAATTTTAGCCAGGTATAATTAAGACCAAAATGGACACTACAAATAGAATCGTTAGGGTCAACTCACACCCAAAAAGTGGTGAAGGGCAGCGAAGTGGAACGCAATTTCAGTGTCATAAGAATTTTAATTTGAACTGCCCTTTGCCTCTCTTTTCGTGAGTCGACCCCTAAAAGTCCCAATTTTACTTTGAGGAGCGGAACCCAAACTTCACGTCCCATAGTGGCGTTTGTCGACACAAAATGCTTAGCTTTGACAAGTTGAAAAAGTCAAATGTGCTGATAAAACAGTTAAAATTCGAAATGATCCTCAAAAAATTGGTTGTCTGTAAAGTCGGTTTACTGACGATAGTTGAACGTGACAACGTCATAAGAAAATACTGATGGAATGGTTGCATTTTTCAAAAGAAAATTTTCATTTTATTTGTTTGATAGATATTTTGTATGGATGTAGAGAAGGAGGTTAATGGAAATCACAATTGAACTGATCAAGTTACATTTATTTGTACGCATAAATACATTTATGTCAATTTTTTTTAACGATGTACATAGTTTTTACAAGTATGAATGTACTTTGAGCAATTGTTTTACAACTTTTAAACATGTGTAAATAACAATTTAACTTCTTACAATTTGTGTTATTCTGTTGAGAATAGGACGATGATAGGAAAAGTAGGAAATGAAAGGAAGTGTTTCGAGTGTAATGTGTCTTGAAAAAGTTAAATCGATGGTGGTGCCTCCTAGTGTTGTTGACTTATTAACGTCTGATGTACAATCGAGATTGAACATGTCTCTCATGAATTTGGGAAATGTTTCGTCATTTTTTACGTTTGTGTTGAAGTCGCCACAAAGAAGAATTGGTACATCGGTATCAACTTCCATGATGGGATGTACATACTGGCTGTTGTAAACATACGGAAATAGTGCTTGATGCAGCAGAACACTGATGTTAGAGATACTTGCTCCAGGATGAATATAAACTGCGCCAAGAACCATTTTAAACGTGGTATCAGCGGTGAAGCATGTAACTTCTGCCAAGCAAACGTCACCAATGTATCTAATAAGGCGGGTTGTATCACTCAGGATATAAGAATCCATTAACTTTTGCTAACGGTGGCATTGATTGTTTATTCAGTGACTTTTTGCAAGTGTTGCAAACCAGTTTATATTCTTCCCTGCTCAGTTGTCGATTTTCTTTGATAAACCAATCCGAAATTACTTTCAGCTGTGCGGCAGTGATGGGTTTGAGGTCGTTTTTAAACCAAAGTCTGTCGCAGACCGAGCAAGCATAGCCAAAATCGTTGTCCAAAAAAGTAGATTTGAATCTCATGATTGATGATGCCCATTTAGTATTCCAAGTAGATTGTGCTTGAACTTCAATTTGATCTGAAGAAGTACTGGGTTGTACAGTAGTTTCTGCTGGTTCTGTTGCTAAAGTTTGACGTTGTCAGTCGGTAAATTGTTGTTGAGTATCAATATGGACGGTGTTTAACCTTTGCCCTGAACGAAATGAGGATGTAGTTGTCGCTTCTAGAGAACCACTGGCAATAGCCAAGTTAGCAGCTCGGCGTAATCTGTTGTTTCGATCTCTTATATTACGTGCTTCTTTTGCAGCTGCTGCCTGTGCAAGAGTTTTGGATGCAGTAATCCGCTGTCTGTACTCACGTTGTATTTGTGCCCTTGTTTTTGGAGCAGCAGTTATTGTCGCTTCAAGAGAATCCCTGATAGCAGCTTGGCGTAATCTGTACTTGCGTTGTCTTTCGTTTCTTGATTTTCTCGCAGCAGCCGCCTGAGCAGGAGTTCTAGATGCTGCGATACGCTGTCTGTACTCACGTTGTTTTTGTGCTCTCGATTTTGAAGCAGCGATTATTGATTGCGCGAATGGCGTTGCTATAGTAGATGCTACAGCATCTTGAACCTCCATGGGTTCACTCTTCGAAGGTAGTGGCTCATTCGTAAAATCCTCTGGTTCGTCAGGTTGTTTTTCCATAGTGCGATTGTAAGCAGTTCTGCAAAAGGAATCGTTGTTCAAAACAATTTAGATTCATTCAGAAAATCATTTTAAAGGTTCACTACCATTTACTGCGCGATATTCAAATTTTAAACAAAACTACAACAATGCATGTGCGAGATATCGAGGCGGTCACCCCTCTCAGTCCGACTGTCACCCTTCTCTTGTATTTTTGCTTTTATCTGATTACTTACGAAATTAATTCCTCAAAGTTAGAAAAAAAAAATTCGCTGGCTTCGCTCGCGGATTTCTCTCATTTCTAGTTTGTTCCGCGCTTACTTTTTGAATCCTCAATCTAGCAAAAAGTTAAAGCACCGAAGTAGCAAAAACAACTGACGCTCGCTTCAATCACGGTTTCTTTTCATTTGTACTTAATTCTGAGTCAAATTAGAGACTCCTCAAAAATAACAATAAAAAAATCATTTTACAGTGAATATTTCTAAGCTATTTAGGCGCTATTTGTAAGCGGAGGTGGAGGACTTTTGTGTCCCAAATGTCAAAAAATTTTGAGCTCACTACGCTCGCAGCTGCTTCCAGTCGTTTTTTTTTCAAACTTGTTTGAGTACTTCTGTGTTCCAAAACTCAAAAATTTCGCGCTCGCTGCGCTCGCGCCTTCTTCACTTTACAGTGCTTTTAGCAAACTTGTCTGGGTACTTTTGTGTTAATTCTGTATGACTTTTTGGACGTGACAACGTCTTATAAATCGATGGAGCCAGCTGCATGCACGAAAAAACATGACTCATGCGGCGATACCTCACTCTGAGGCGTTCCGTTTATGGCTTAAATTGCAAGCGAGTGCACGCAACGAGAGACAAAGAGGCACGATCGGCCTCCGCTTTCGGCAGCGTTCGACATCTGACGATCAATTTCTTATGACGTTGTCACGTTCGACTATCGTCAGTAAACCGACTTTACAGACAACCGTGTTTTTGACGTGACAACGTCTTATAAATCGATGGAGCCGGCTGCACGCACGAAAAAACAAGACTCATGCGGCGTTACCTCACTCTGAGGCGTTCCGTTTAAGGCTTGAAGTGCAAGCGAGAGCACGCAACGAGCGACAAAGAGGCACAATCGGCAGCTACTCACGTTGTCACGTTCAACTATCGTCAGTAAACCGACTTTACAGACAACCGTTTTTTTTACTACGTAATTATATTTTGTCGTTTTTTTTTTTTGGGGGTGGGGGCGGGTGCTCAATAAGTAGTCCGCCCCGGGTGCCACCCGATGCTACGCCGCCACTGGTTTTGTTATAGCATAACCCACAATCGCTGCACTAGCGGACTGATGCTATTTATTTTAATTATGAAAGCACGAATATTCGACAATATATCACTGAACATATATTTAATATCGAAAGAATCATTTTATCGTCGCAATTATCGTTGCTATAAACAATTTACACCACATTCACTTTTCACTGCACTTCATACTTGACGAAAATATGTAAATATATTATTGAATAGCAGCTGTTTACGCGGACGCATCGCTCACTCAAGTGGGAGAGAGACAGATGTCGAACGCTGCCGAACGCGTAGGCCGATTGTGCGATGGAACGCCTCAGAGCGAGGTAACGCCTCAGAGCGAGGTAACGACGCATGAGTCATGCTTTTTCGTGCGTGCAGCCGGCTCCATCGAATTATAAGACGTTGTCACGTCAAAAAAATGAATCTTATTTATACTCACATATGTTCTGTACTCTGCGTGTGCTTGACGGACATGACCATGTGTCGCTTGTACGCTTCAGTAGAGATGAACTTGACATCACACTCCGCGCAGTAGGGACCCGACTCTGTGCTCTGTTCTGCGTTCTCCTGAACATACATGTCGTTGTTTAATCACTTGAACTTAAATAAAAACAAAGTAACTATCAAAATCAAAATGTTTTTATTTCACACAGACCTATGAAAAGTCACACTATTTGCACGGTTCCAAAAAGTTGGTCTCATGGAGAAAAGCCAGCAAGAAACTCCATATCCGGCAAGAAATTCCATACAATTTTACTTCCACTACTCAACGAATGAAAGACGACTGCATGCGGCAGAGATGAGATTGTAAAGACGAATTGTATGAGATAGAGTGGCACAGGTATCAGAAAAACTCGTGGAAACCGGCTGTTATGGTATGGGCATGTGATGTGGAGGAATGAAAGTCATGTTCTTAAGAAGTTTTTCGGCATGAACGTGGACAGATATAGTGGAAGAGGACGACTATAGAAATGGTGGATGATGGATGGATTGTGTGAAAGTCAATATGGTAAGAATGTTACTTGTGAGATGACTGCAGATAGAAGAGTATGGAAGGAGAAAACAAGCTGCGTTGACCTCGAAATAAAATTGAGATAAGGGCAAGAGGATGATGATGACTTCTTAAGATTAACCAGTATGATGTCGATATGCTGAGGATCAGAGGGGAAGTAGTACTGACCTGCGGGTCCTTATGCATCATGCTCTTGTGCATGTTGAGGCCCATCTTGCTGATGAAGGAGTAGCCGCACACGTTGCAGATGTGCTGCGACGGGTGCTTGATGCGGACATGGCTCATGTATGAGGTCCAGATGCTGGGGACCAATGGGAAATTATGGGAAGTATAACAATGTTTAAGTGTTTTTGAGTCAGTTTATAGATAGAAAAAAATGTTATATAACAAAAAAAACTGGATCGCGCGCGAGTTGAATGCAGTCGGGGTCTGAGGTAAAGAGCCCCCCGCCATCCGCACGCCCCACCTCACGCGCCTGCAGTGTAGTACTGTGCCATCCTTGTCAACTATCATACCGCATTCCTAAGCTCTGCATTCAACTCGCGCGCTATCTGTAGATAACTTATAATTTATTGATAATATCAAAAAGAGATAACAGAAACTAGTGCCTTTTATTTAGATAAAATTAAAAGCATTATAAAATAACTTACGTAAATGATTCACCGCAGTGATTACACTCGAACGTGACTCCCTTGTGCCATCCTTGATGTTGCTTAGCTTGAGTCCTACGCAAATACAAAATAGAATTAACTGAAGCCTTTGATCATGTCCACAACCATATAAATAAAAATTAATATATCTAATAAACTGAAAGTAGTACATTCGTCACGTGAAATGAATAAAAAAGGATATTGTAATAAATATAGTTTAAGTTGGACTATAGTAAATGTTTATTTCATTCAAAGTTTCAAGGACTTCCACAGGGACGCATTTTAGGTACAACCATTTTTTTCAGCTGTATGGATTGGTACTTTTACTAAAGATAACTTTTAGAAACGTGTTATAAATTACTTACGGTGTTCTAGAAACGTATGGACACGATTTACAAGCATATTTCTTCTCGTGGTTAGATGCATGTTTCTGGTATGCACGTTTTGTTTTAAACCGGAACTTACACACTATACATTCTACACTTCCTGCGGTCTGAAAAAAATACAGGAACATAAGGAACTCAGTACCTACTATTCTGTATTATTGAAAAAAAATGATATATGCAGTGACTTACCACAGCATGTTTGCTAACATGGTGATTCCATGCATCATTATCTATAAAACCTTTATAACAAAGGTTACACTGGTATGGAGAATTCAAATAATTTGCTGACTCTTTTCGCTTCATTATTTCTGCTATCTGTTCTTCCAACTAAAACAGATCATCCAAGTAAGTTCCATACATTTATTTAATCTTCTAACAGTTTACTAAGTAAAGAATTATCAGTTTTAAAACGATTTTATTTCAACCGTTTAATAAAAGTATATGTACAGTATTTCTTTACTTACTGTTAATGTTATCACATTTACATATTGTTCAAAATCGGCAGACGGTCCAACAGATGCTTTATACAGGTTCTTTGAAGACTTATTTGTGTCAGCTCTTAATTTACGTTTCTTCCTTCTTTCTACAACTTGAGGAACTTCAATAATATGTCCAGAGTCTCCATCGTCTACTCCTACAGCAAACTGGAAACAAGATTATTTAATTTACATTATTATAAATACATATGTCCACTTACTATTTTAAATAAAATAAATTAGAGCAATAATATGAATTAAAAAGTTGCATCAAAGAAGTCCTCCTCAAAGCTGCCCAGGAGTGTACCCAAGAAGCTATCAGCATTGCCACGTTCGATGGCTTTTTGATTTTGATTTAATTTAATTTTGTCTACTTGGATGTTTTGGCACATGAGTGCATTAGTATCCCTATCCCATGACTATGTGATAGATTAAAACTGGTTAGCTTTCATAAGCTGTATAATGGAATCGGTAAACTGATTTAAGTAAACAAACACTTTCCACTTACAGCAAGTTCTCCAAAATCCTCCTTAAATTCTATTTTCTCTTGAACTGACTCATCCTTTGTAAATGTTAAGCTTTTCTTCTCCTTATGTAGAGAAAGTGGTTCATCATCATCACTGGATGCAATATGATCTGAGCCAACATTTAAAGCATAAGTGTGGTCTTCTAATTTAATTTTATCATTATCAGTGTCAAAATCAAAATCTTCAGTAACTGGTTCAAGTTTTATTGGTTGATCATTGTCCAAAGGTATGTTTATTACTGCTGTGTAGTAGATTCCAAAGCTTGAATTGATATGGAGGCTAGTTCTGTCTATTGCATCGAGTTGATCTTTTTTTGCCTGTAAAAAAATACCAGTTTTTTTATTCATTTCATAGGTAAGTAATGCTTGTTGAATTGATGATGTTGACTGATTGGCTCATCATTATTTCAAATTTCGACTGCCTCGTTGGTCTAGCTGTCGCAAGTGCGGCTGCTGAGCACGAGGTCTCGGGTTCGATTCCCGAGTCGGGCCGAAATCGCTTTGTGGGTTTTAGAAGACTTTCACAAAGCAGCCCGGAGCCTGGAAGTTGGTGATTGATACATCCGTGCATCGGAGAGCACGTAAATGTCGGTCCTGCGCCTGATCTCTCTCCGGTCGTGTTGGATTTGCCGTCCCATCGGGTTATGAGAGTGAAGGAATAGGGAGTGCACCTGTGTCTGCGCAAATGCTTGTGCACTATAATATGTCCTGCGCAATTGGCTGATCTCCTTAAATGGGAACAGCCGCCGTAGCCGATAATCGGCTAGGAGGACATCATCATCATCATCATCATTTCAAAGTCTAACTAAAATAACTATTATTACTGTTTCTTAATTTTATAGGTCTTGTCCATATCAAAGGATGTATTTGCACATGAATACATAAATCTTCTCTAATGAAACTATTTACTATAAAAAGCCAATAAATGAATAGGCCTCACACATTCTTAATATTCAAACCATTACAAAGTTTTTGTGTAGCTTAGTAGATGTATTATTGATGTACCTACTTACTTTTTTTGTAATAAATTAATAAACAAAAAAAAAACATGGTTGACATTACCTTGCCAGATTGGTCTACCACAGCACAGAGTGCTGCCTGGCTCCTCAAACATTTCTGTCTGAAGAAATAGAACTTCCTCACCAGTGCTGCACACTCGAAGCAGGCATATGGCGGCAAATGTGAGAAGAGGTGCTGAAAAGTTAAAAAATCATTTTCAGAATGTTTTCTATTGTTATATTCTAATGTGCTGATCTATAATTATGTAATAAATCTTATAAGACTTGACTCAACAAAGTCTATATATTTTTTTGGATGAAAAGATGAAAGAGTACTTAGTTATACTTATTGAAATAATACGTAAAAAATATAAATATAAACAAAACTTACGTTGGTGCCAATAACAGACTCATAGTAAGAATCTAATGGATATGATCTCAAGTCATGCAGTTTAACATCAGTTATCAAACAAACACGGCACACTTTATCAGTTTCCATGTTCAATAGTTTTTAGTTAAAATCCACAAAAATATCACGAATTCACTTTCATAGATTCGCGCGACAAGATACAATAGATCTATGAAACATTAGAACCTCTACTATTTAGGCACTATCTTCGATTTTTAAAACGGACATGAATATTCCACTTAACTTCCAGCCATTAAGGAAATTGGTGAAAATTCGTCTTCTTATTTCGCGTAACTAATGACTGGGAACCACATTGCGAAAGCAAAATAATCATTTAAAAACCAGAAGAATGTCTAATTCTATCAAAGACGCCAGCACGCCATTTTTGTTGTTGACTTTTGACAATAATTTCGTTCTCATATGATTTGATTATTATGTTTTTATTTAATAGAATAAAATAATTGAACATTTACTTAAAATTTAACACTTCCTTAATTTCAATGTACATATTTACTGATATATTTGTTTCATTAAATAATTAAAGAGAGAAATTCGTAATTTCATTTCTGGACGCAACTGTCATCATTGCAGTTTTTTTTGCTTATAATTTTTCTGTCAAGTCAAAACTTCAAAAAGTTCGAAAGCCGATGCCGTTCGCGATTTGATAAATTTTGCAAATAAACAATAAAAAATAAGGTTTATTCTTCGTCATGAAGTACGTAAAGGCTCCTGCATAAAGTGCAATAACTACTGTATTGAAATAAAAGTGATAAATAAGTTTATATCTTGTGCTTTTTATATTGTTTACAGGCTCACAGTGGACGGTCTTCTTGTTTATTTCCCGTATGATTACATTTATCCGGAACAGTATGCTTATATGTTGGAATTAAAGAGAGCTCTCGACGCTAAAGTGAGTAATTATTTAAATAAAATTATTATTCTTCGTTCAAATCATTCATATGGATAAACTTCTGTGAGTATTTATGGAAACCAAATGTGACCGTATATTATAGTCTATAGGATGTCCAGGGCTATTAATGGTACATAAAACTGTATTTAAAGAATTATCGACTGCTTTGTTAAGAGTTTTCACTCAATACTTCTGTATACTATCATCCCAATAGTATTTTAGGTTAAGTACTGACTATAAACAACAAACAAGACTAAACAGGTTCATAAGCATGAAGGTTGAAATAAGTTACAGTTTAGTTTATGACTTTTATGATATTACAGGGCCATGGACTCCTGGAGATGCCTTCAGGAACTGGAAAAACAATCTCGCTTCTGTCTTTGATTGTTGCGTACATGATACAAAATCCTCACCATGTCAGGTACACAATTATAAGATAACTATCAGTTGTTTGCAAGACTTCAACTTTATCTCTATGATAAAAAACAAATCACAACTTTTCTTAATAATAGAAAATAAAATCTTGAGTATTTATTTTCATTTTTTTGTAGGGTAAGTTTCCTTACCCTTTACGATCACTGAAAAATCAGTACCTATAAGTACTTACAATCAAAGTTATTGTTACTGCAGGAACTATTAAATTAAAACTGTAAAAAGAATTTATAAATGCTAAACATATGTCATTTCAAAATATCTAGACTTACCATGAATATTTCAGAAAACTCATCTACTGTTCTCGTACGGTGCCAGAAATAGAGAAGGTTCTGGAAGAATTGAAGAATCTGTTCAAGTACTATGAGAAGTCCCAGGAAGAAAAGCCTAGTCTCACTGGTGTTGTTCTGACTTCCAGGAAGAACCTCTGTATACATCCTGATGTGAGTGTTGCCTATTTGAAATATTATTCTCTGTGTCATTGACATTTATTTATAGGACTTTTGCTACAACTGGACCCATTTGTTGAAGGATTATTCAAACACTAAATATCTGCAAAAATTCTTTATTTTATTAAAGGAGAAATAAATAGTGGCACAGGTTACAATGGCATAATCTAAGAGCATGCCTTTGCCATCAAGCCATCAGAGTTAGGACCTATGCAGGTCATGTTTTTTAAACTCACTGATGACCCTCATATCTCACAATGCAAACAACTAGAAACGTTGTAGGATAAAAGCATAGTTTAAAAAACGTGGTATGCGTAGGCTCTTACTTAGTCCTAAAATTAGATACACTTAATTTATGGACCAAACTTGTTTTTTCCATAGGTGTCCAGGGAGAGAGAAGGCAAGCTAGTAGATGGAAAATGCCACTCATTAACAGCCAGCTACATTAGAGACAGACATGAAACAGATACATCTGTACCTATTTGTAAGTTGTGAACCGGATATTAAGGCTCAAGTTTACCATCAATATAAACATCAGTTTACTTAAAAAAACAGTTTACAATGAACTTTAGCAAACAGTTTAGTGTAGTGATCCTTAGTATTGCTGTTAAAATTAATCACAAGCCAACAAATCAAGACTATGTTTTGCCACAAGCTATTTCTGCCCACTGTTTGACTAAAATATTTGACTAGTATTCTGCCTACAAAAGTTCTTACAAAATATCTTGGCGAGCCTTCTTCCGCGCAAAAATATCAGCTTTTAATATAAACCTGTTTTATATTAATTGTTTTGGGACTGTTTCCAGGTCAGTTCTATGAAGGTTTCAACCGTGAAGGCAAAGAGTCTATGCTACCTTACGGCGTTTACACAATAGACGACTTAAAGCAATATGGCGCCGACAGGAATTGGTGTCCATACTTCTTGTCCAGATTTGCTGTAAGTTTGAATTTTCCTATTTATAATAATTTAGTATTATCTAATTATCAAGATATTTATGACAAAAAAACTTTCTCACCAGATCATCCATGCAGAGATTGTGGTCTACTCCTACCACTATCTCCTAGACCCGAAGATAGCTGAAGTGGTTTCCAAAGAGCTGAACAAGGAGGCTGTGGTAGTATTCGATGAGGCCCACAACATAGACAATGTGTGCATAGACTCACTCAGTGTCAAGATCACGAGACGGACTATAGATAGGAGCACTTTGGCGTTACAGCAGTTAGAGAAAACTGTTGCTCAGTGAGTACATAATTGAATTATTAATTTAGTCCTTTTTTCTTATTTTTTCCACCATTATCTTCCTGCCCTTATTCCAATTTTATTCGGGCTTGACACAGATTGTTTTCTCTTACCTTACTCTTCTGTCTGCCGTCATCTCAGAAGTAATATTCTTTCTAACTAGGTTGACTTGCACACAGTAATTACTAACGTGTTTCTGGAGAGTTTGTTGCGCCACTTCTTCTTCCCAGCAAAAACACATAGGAAGTGGTGAAGTCCACCCTTCGTTTTGGGGGCTGTCTTTTGTAAATTTCTGACATTTGAAAAGCGCTGTTTTGAGGCTAAGTTTGAATAAACGATTTTCAATTATGATTTGTGTATCATAGAATCCGCGAGGCAGATGCAGCTAGACTGACAGTGGAGTACGAGCAGATGGTGGAAGGGTTGCGTCTTGCTGCCGTGCAGAGAGAGACCGACGCTGTGCTTGGCAACCCTATACTGCCGGATGATGTGTTGAATGGTAAGAGAATATATCTATTGAAAATGATAATACAGAGAAACATTGCTTTCACTGTTGGACAGCTACACTATCCATGAGCGACGTGTGCTATATTTTATCCGGGTACGCAAATTAGTTCCCCCGTTTGTGGACACACACATTCACATTCATTCATCATGGAAGGAATGTGAGGGAATATGTAAGAGAGTACATAAAGGAGGCGGAAAGACAAAAAACGTGTACATTATTAAGGTTGACTGGAGAGAATGTCCGCCTCTGTAATGATTTTTTGCATAGCTAAATAAACAAATAAATAAATTATTTCAGGGGTGGAAAAATAGACCAATAAGAATTATTTTTTATCTTTACAGAGGTTGTCCCAGGAAACATAAGGAATGCAGAACACTTTCTCAGTTTTCTGAAGAGGTTTATAGAATACATTAAGACTAGGTTAAGGATACAACATGTTGTACAGGAATCTCCGGCAGGTAAGTTCAAATAATGTAAAAATATTGACTATATACATCTTTGTTTGGGCCTTTGAAATAAGAAATAACTTCAAAACATGTAATGTGTCATATTTCGATTTAGCAATGGAATAATTAGCAATTTTTTTTTTGTGAATTGAAAACAATTTTGCTAAAATATGTATTACATATTGAGGAGGTAAAGGACTCACTTTTACATTCAACATGTGTTTTTGGTTCCAATCAAGTGGTGTTTGAATGCCTGTCTGTAATCATAGCTTTTAAACCGGGGAACCCATTTAGATGCAGTATTCTTATTTATTTAAAAATAAGTTTCATTTCATCCTTTTTCAATTCACAGGTTTCTTAAAAGACGTCCAATCTCGGGTCTGCATAGAGCGGAAACCACTACGCTTTTGTGCCAGTCGTCTCACCTCCCTTATGAAGACATTGGAAATCCCCGACCCGTCTAATTTCGCATCATTAACACTCATTACGCATCTGGCAACACTGGTGTCTACTTACACTAAGGGCTTCACGATTATTATAGAGCCTTTTGATGATAAGACGCCGACCGTTTCGAATCCGATTTTGCATTTTTCGTGAGTATACTTTTTTTGTTGATTTGGCTTTGAATAAGAATATGTTTCAAAGTGTTGATATGCTGTACTTATTACAAAACGTGGTTCTTAAAAAGTACCGGCTTTAGTACAAGGTATAAACCATCGTCTCGAAATACTTTTGAAGTCCAAGTTTTATAATAAGGTTGTTTGTTATGCAAGCAGTACTTTATTTTATGTTATAATAATAAGACCACATAGTATTTAAAAAAATTAAATGTAGTAAATATTTTCATTAAAAAGTATGACATAGTAAAACAGGTACAATTATTTTTCAGATGCATGGATTCCTCAATAGCCATGCGACCAGTATTTGCTAGGTTTCAATCTGTGATTATTACTTCAGGTTAGTTTTAACTGGAAAATGCCATTTAACTATAACGATAACCAAACCATAGCCACTTGTCGTCAAATTGACAGTCATAGGACAAATAGGTTGGGTAAACGTTGGTTATCGTTATAGTTAAATAGTGCAACTCAACCTAAAATTTTCAAATCTGAAAAATACCACAAATAAATTATATTTTCAGGAACCTTATCACCTTTAGACATGTACCCAAAGATATTAGACTTCAATCCTGTTGTGATGAGTTCATTTACCATGACGCTAGCTAGACCCTGTATATTGCCTATGGTAAGTCTGACTCATACTACTTAGATCTTACATAAATACAAAAACACTAACATATTGCATTTAACAGTTATTAAAAAAAAAAATATAGTACATTGTTTCATCATTTTTGAATATGTACCCATAATATCGATAGATTTACAACACTATGGTTCCATAATATCGACATTTAAGTCAGTTGATATGAAACTAAACTTATTGCCTTATTTTTCGGTTTATTTTGAGTAGCTCTGTAATAACTCAGTTTGATTGCAGATAGTGTCAAAAGGCAGTGATCAAGTAGCTATATCATCTAAATACGAGACACGAGAAGATGTGGCCGTTATTAGGAATTATGGACAGTTACTTGTTGAGGTATGTTCTAAAATTAATCAATAATAATATAATTCTAGAGTAATCTATGTATACATATAGAGGAAAGATTTGTTTGAATCGAATAGGCTCTCAAAAATACTTGACCGATTTAGAGAATTCTTTCACTGTTAGGATTTATCTGTGTACGGGATGAAGAATTAATATTGGGAATGGCCATTAAATTATTCGATTCGATTTAAATCTAATAAGAAGGAGATTAATGATATAATTCGTATGTAATTATTACAGATTTCGGCGTCTGTACCGGACGGCGTGGTGTGTTTCTTCACATCCTATCTGTATTTAGAGAGTGTCGTCGGCGCCTGGTATGATCAAGGTAACATATTTATAAAATTACTTTACACTTCTTATTATAATAAATACAGAAATTTGTTCATTAGGTAGCTTTTCAGTTTAACGGAGTTCAATCAAAAATGTTCAAATATTTTTCATTCTCGATATATTATATACATATATATCAATATATTATAATATATACAATAATCTCGATTATTCACTTTAATAAAAATTGTGCAGGTGTGGTGGCGAGCTTGCAGCGACACAAACTGTTGTTTATCGAAACTCAAGACTCCGCTGAAACTAGCTTCGCGCTTATTAATTACATAAAGGTATGTTTTGTTGTAGTGGTTAAATTAGACAAAATTATATGTACTTTATACATATAAATGGAGGCTCCATACATTCTATGATATGATATTATATTCAGACATGTATCTTGTCCATAGTCTTAATAATCAATTCTTTATTTGCGTTCCATATGTTATACAGGTATTTTAATAAAGTTTAAACAATATATTAGAAACTCTTGCATGGCACGGAGATCATATTCTAGAGGTATATCGATGACATGTAAACTCGGTACTTTATATCCATGTAAAATCGATACTTCATATCGATACAAACTCAATACTCTAAAACGATCATTTTATCTACACAGGCATGTGAGAGCGGTCGCGGCGCAGTGCTACTATCAGTGGCTCGTGGCAAGGTGTCGGAAGGCGTGGACTTCGACCATCATCTCGGCCGAGCTGTGCTCATGTTCGGCATACCCTATGTCTTCACGCAGAGCAGGATACTTAAAGCGAGGCTGGATTACCTTAGAGACCAGTTTCAGGTAATATTTCTTCAAATTAAGTATTAAAATAGTCTTGATCAGTGGCTAGTGGCAAGGTGGCGGAAGGCGTGGACTTCGACCATCATCTCGGCAGAGCTGTGCTCATGTTCGGCATACCCTATGTCTTCACTCAGAGCAGGATACTTAAAGCCAGGCTGGATTATCTTAGGGACCAGTTTCAGGTAATAATTCATAAAGTTAAGTGGTAAAATAATCTTAAGGATAAAGGTTAAGGTTTTCTCACCAAGCAGAGTTGTTAGTTGAGTTACTTACATGATTTATGATATTTCAAGAACGGATGAACCGATTTGGCTGAAAATTAAGATAACTTAGAACCAGGAGAAGTAAGTACTCAAGACGTGGCTTAAGCGGGACTTTGAATAAAAAATATAATTCTACCATGAAGGAATGCATGTATTTAGTTACAAGCTATGGTGATAATAAAATTCGAGGATTTTTTTATCACGCATACAGTTTTGAATACGCATGGCATTGTTGCAGATACGTGAGAACGATTTCCTGACATTCGATGCGATGCGTCACGCTGCGCAGTGCGTTGGCCGAGTATTGCGGTAAGTTGAACTATAATTTAAACCTTATGAACATCTTCATTTGCAATTAAGTACGCGAAATTGAACACTTTGTTTCATATTATATACTTTGTACTTTCAATTTTATTACAAAAACGCATTTCTAAAGGAGTCCTATAAATATGTTAATAATTATTTATATTTATACAATACATCTGCCTAGCCTTTTCAACTTGTTCACCATCGACAATTTACAATCTTCGTTTATTTAAAAGTCTGTTTGTGATTAACTTCCAGTGGTAAGACCGACTACGGTATAATGATATTCGCGGACAAGCGGTTCAGCCGCGCGGACAAGCGGACCAAGCTGCCGCGATGGATACAGGAACATCTGAAGGACTCGCTCTGTAATCTCAGCACTGAGGAGGCTGTGCAGGTAATATTTTTAATTGATTTTTTATTTGAGGTTTTTGTAGTTTCACAGTGCGGGGCGAAGATTACAGAGAAAGAACATATGGCGTTTTAGCAGATTTTAGATTTTATTAAGCAATTGTTGAAGGGACTCCGATTTAAAAGTATAGCGAAATAACTGTGGAACTTATAGAATTCCGTTTGCTTGACTTCGGGACCTAACTAACGTCTTTTGTTGAAAGGCTAATCGCCGTTCAGAATTTATAATTAACAGATAATACATTAAAATTACCAAAATAACGTCCACACTGCAGCCCTATTAATTTAATATTAAATATAACATTATCTCGAACAATAGAGTTACCCATGTTTTCTTACAGCCTTACTTATAAACGTGAATGAAATATAAGTAATACTTAAGGGCTGCTTGAGAAAATTCTTACTTATAAACGTTGCTTAAGCATGTCTTAACTAACATTTAATCAATGCTTAAAACTTTAGGTAGTGATTAGTTAAAACGTTGCTTAGAAGGTGATTAGAGATTTTATAAGTAAGGGGGTAAATGTTTAATTTTCTCTTACATTCCCAGATCTGCAAACGCTGGCTCCGTCAGATGGCGCAGCCGTTCACGCGCGAGGATCAACTAGGAGTCTCTCTGCTCACCTTACAGCAGTTACAATCTCAAGAACAACAGGACAAGATAGAGAAACAAGTCATACAGAAGTGAAGAGATCATATCTATGAGATATACAGGAGGTTTTGAAGAAAATAAGTTTGGAAAATGGGATCTTGCTGAAATGTGGACCTAACACTCAGTTTTGTTACAAAGTTTTCTTCCATCAAACATGCTTAGAGTAACATGAGGATTTATGAAAGCTCATCTGGCTAACTTCCTTCAAGTTGAACTTGGGACAACAAAAATTGTAAGGCCAGACCAGATAATAAACAGTCCAGGATGTTTTATAACTCTGTAAATATTTTTTTCATGTATTCAGAAATAAATTGTATTTTTGAATTTGATCTCTTTTATTGAAGTTAGTTAGTTTCCAATAAAACAACAATATAAATCTGCTTTGTAACTTTAATTACAAAATAAAGTCAAAAATATCGAAGTAGGAAGTCAACGTGATCTACGAATTAGAGCCAAAATAACGTCTCCTTACGCTCAAGTAAGGCAATCTAGTATGGCACGTCTGTCAAACTTGAAGTTAGCCCACGACGGAGCCACGAAGTTAAAGAACACATTATCATCAGGATACTCGTTCTTAGTGTTATTATTATCTTGAACTGGAGAAAAGCTGTTGTTCGCCTGAGTATTCTGTGGTGTAAACAACTGTCGCTTAGCGACCTTCCTGTCCTTTCTAGAACTATTTTGATTTGGAGTATTCTTGGCCCCACTGCCGTGGCTGTTTCCATGGCTATTCCCGTGACTGTTTCCATGGCTGTTACTGTGGCTATGACCATGGCCATTACCTTGACCATTCGTATGACCATTGCCATGGCCATTCCCATTAGAATTACCGTGATTCTTAAATGGTTTAGGCGCAGAAATATTCAGCTGCTGATATTCCTGTATTTCGTTCTGAAGACCCTGAGAGATGCCTTTGCCTTTAGTCTTGTTTGTAGAAGACGATTCAATGTCCCCCATAGACTTGTGGCGCGTTCTTCGAGTGTTAGTGAACACTTTGGAGTTCCTTTCTGCTACCCAGCGTCGCATGCGTTTCACAAACGGTAGCACCATGAAGAAAGCGTTGGGACTTACACCCATCTTAAGCTTAGGCGTCATATCTTTCTTATTAGCGGGTAGATCGGCCAGTGGGAACCACTCACAGGCCTTAATCTCATTTCTTGTTCTTGGCTGGAATTTGGTGTCTCTAGGAATGTAACCGATAATGTATAGGCGGACAATTTGTTCGTGTATTATAGCTTCTATGTAGTCATGCTTGTTTATGAGCTTACTGATGTCAAAGCCTGTTTCTTCAAGTACCTGGAACAAGGAATATATTCTAAGAAACTTTTTAAAAGAGTGTAGTTACTTATTCTTCAGGCTTACTGTCCCTCTGAAAGTTTTTAATCTGAATAGCATAAGTACTAAATAAAACCATCAAACAGGCATAGCTGAGAGTAGAAATTACCATTAAATTAGTGCAACAATGTGATTAACTCACCTCCCTGGCAGCACACTTCCACGGCTCCTCATCCTCATTCACCTTCCCTTTAGGGAAGCCCCAAGACGCCTTCGTCCAATAAGACTGGACCAGCAACACGTGCGTGAGGTCTGTGTCCAACAAGATGGCGCCGTATGTAGGGACTGTCTGTTTGTATTCGCGCCAATTGTCTAGTACTGCATCTAGACTGCTCACGTGCTCACGGAGTTGCGGGACGTGCTGGAAGGTTGATTAGAGGACTTTATAAACTAGCTCAGCCAGAATGAAAGACGGATTATCCTAATGCCAATTATTCTAATTCTAAGATAGTAAAGTATAAGTCCTGAGATAGTAGCTCAGTGCCTCTATGAGGTTGATGATGACGTATGAAGGTTTATTCTAATGGGGCAGTTTGTTTTTCTTTATTTCTGGTCTATCGCTGATTATCTTGATCCCGGTCCCAATTATTACTGATAATTGGCATTCTACTGTATTCTTAAAATAAAATAAAAACCATGTGATACTTTCAATTCCACATGCATTTAATGTAAACTTTATATTGATAATTTTATGTAAACTTACTTGAAAAATATGTGCCGCAAACTCTCTAATGCCACAGGGGTTTAGCCTGGTGGTCTCATCAGTGCAGTAATAATCTAAGTAGAACCAGTGCGCCAACTCTATTTGAAAACATATTCGCACCAAGTTGCCTCGGTCCTCTGGCGGTAAGTTTATTATGAAGCGGCTGGAACAATTATACAAGTGTTTTCTTTTTTTATATGGCAAAACTAAAAGCGTTTGTATTGGACACGAACCAAGTAAATAAACATATTGAGGTGTGCAAGAAGTTTAACTGCGAATATTAAGTTTACTTTTTAAAACAATTAAATCATCAGAAATGTTACTGTTTCTCGAAATTACCTCAATATTTTGTTGAACATTTATATAACTTTCTCAGAGCTATTGTAGTGTATATCTTGTAGTATCAGATTTATTTTGTTACGTGCTTGGAAAGAGCGGATGCAGATTTTTATAACGTCGAAAACTTCTTGCAGTAGAAAGTTATAAATAATGCAGATGCGTAATTTGTGGAATAAAAAACCCTCCGACGTCAAATGGATACTAAAAGTCTTAAAGTCTTCAAGAGAGTCCAATTATATATTTAGTTTTATAAATTCACACGTAACAAGCTTTTTACAACAACAACTGTCATTTCACCTTATTGTCTTTTTTTTTAACACACTTCTATCAATTTTTCGGCTATGTACATACCTAACCAAAGAGGTTGTACATACAATAATACTTTCCCTAATTGATGAGAAGTATTCAGATGCCTAACGCATCCCAATCCTTTCTCGCAAATCCACGAGCCGAGGTCTGGGAACTGCCTTTCAGCCACTCATCTCTGTCTTCTCTTCCCAAGGCGTCCTTCCCAAAGTAATCAGAGTCAATCAGGCCGATATAATCCTTCATGCGCTGTGGAGGTCTAAGGGTTGACCTTTCTCTCAAATTATACCTGTGAACTTCAGGTTCCCTTATCTCCTCTTGAGCGTCAATGAACTCATCTGCTTGATCTGCTTCTGAAGCATCATGAACGTGATCTCCTGATACAGCCTCGTCATTGGTAGCTGTATCATACTCTCCCTAGTAACGCAAATTGCGCATCTGCATTAGGCCCATAACCTAATGCAGATGCGTAATTTGTGGAATAAAAAACCCTCCGACGTCAAATGGATACTAAAAGTCTTAAAGTCTTCAAGAGAGTCCAATTATATATTTAGTTTTATAAATTCACACGTAACAAGCTTTTTACAACAACAACTGTCATTTCACCTTATTGTCTTTTTTTTTAACACACTTCTATCAATTTTTCGGCTATGTACATACCTAACCAAAGAGGTTGTACATACAATAATAATAAAGTTATGCTCATGCTTCTGGCTGCGGTACCCAATACCCAAGACGGATGAATATTATCATATATCCTCCTTAACCGCACGTAAAATAGCCTCAATAGAGTAAACAAGTACCGATAAATAGAGAATAAAAACAATATGTTAGTGTTATCAAAACAATTTGATCGTAAAAATACAACCTACCTGCACAGGTCATCTAAAATATCAATAGGTATAGAATGTTCGCCTTGATGTCCATTACCAGCAGTTGACCCCATCTTAAATTATGTTATTTAGAGATTTTCTATCGTATTTTTTAGAAAAAACAATGGAAAATTTTCTATTTTGCTGGTTTGCTTTTCTTTTGTATTGTTAAACCAATCCACAGATTGTGAAAACAAAAAATAAACCAAAAACAAGGAGTTCGTCGGGCTTCTAGATGATGTCTATGGCCGGCCATATCCGCAGAGCTGTGGAATATCCAAATGTATCCGAATTCACAGCAAAATCGAAATGACGGAATCTGACTGTATGATGTCAGAAAGGTGTCAAATTGACATATTGATTGCAAAGAAATCAACAGCTGGGACGTGTAATTTTAGTGTTATTATTCAATACAATTGATTTTCTCTTCAGTTCTGTAGTAACTCGACACTAAAATGGATATCACACCATTATTTAGGGCATACATAAAGACAGTCAAAACTCGGAACAAAGCTTTCGGCATTCAGAGCCCTACCAGCGATGATAAACAACGCATACTTCGAACCAAGCCAAAAACAGCTTTCATGATAACTGCGAAAGATATAACTTCGCAAATTACGAGATTACGGGACTTTTTGCTGGAACATCGCGAGAAGTACTTGAGTTTCTATGATAATGTCGTGGAGGATGAAATGACCGATGCGGAAAGAGATCAGATAGACACAGGAGCGCAAAGGATAATAAATACGTGTTCCCACTTGCTGAAAGAGTTTAGGAATGACAACCGCAAGGTAAACGCTGCCCCTCAGATGAAGGAGTACATGGAAGCAGTGGCTGACCTGATAGATATGTATTTAAAAGCTGTTTGTAAGATACACAGTGAGCTTAAAGCTTTACGGGTAAAACGAACTCTAGTCATGCGGAAACTTTCGCGTTTGGAGCTGCCTCAGACCAAGTCTAACATTCCGAACCCTTTTATTGTGAGCAAAGTTGCTGACAAGGATAATGACAAGCCTTTAGAGAAAGAAACTGAGGAGTTGGAGGAGACTGATAATGTAAAGAAGATGGATTTGTGTGAGAATGATGTGGCAGTGCTGGCTGACGAGGAGCTCAGTGCTGAGGAGCTACAGATGTTTGAATCGGAGAATGTGCAGCTGCTCAATGAGCTCAACAGCATGACCGAGGAGGTCAAAGCTATTGAGAGCAAAGTTCTGCACATTGCTGAGTTACAGGAAATATTTACTGAAAAGGTTAATAAATATGCTTTAAATTAACATGACGATTAAACTCAATCTGGGGGCACAGCAGTGCAATGTTCTGAGCAAACCAGGCAGTTTTTTTTCACAATTTTGATCTTAATCTTCTTCAATTGCTTCAGACCTGAACAAAATACTTTTTAAAATGGAAAGATTGCTTAGACTTGGCATTTTTAGCATGCCTGTTTTTGGTGATCTCTATTTACATAAAGTAACTAATACACTGTGTTGTTTTTACAGGTTTTACAACAAGAGCAAGACATAGACAGGATAGCAAACACAGTGGTTGGTTCCACAGAAAACGTTAAGGATGCCAATGAACAAATAAAGCAGGCTATTCAAAGGAATGCAGGACTTAGAGTTTATGTGCTTTTCTTCTTACTGGTCATGTCATTCAGTCTCTTATTCTTAGACTGGTATAATGATTAAATGTTGTGTATAAGAATCATTTGTTGTTGTTTTAAGTTGTTACCCTGGAGAACTTAGATGCAGTATTACTTAAAACACTTTTGGTCTAGTTCTCGCATCGTGGACATGTTTTGCCGAAATTGCTTTGTTGGTTTTAGCAACTTTAAAATACTGCCCGGAGTTTGGGAGTTGAGTGAGAGCACGTTTACGATGGTCCTATCCTACGCCTGACCTCTCCAGTCGTGTCGGGGCGTAAAAGAATAGGCAGTGCACCTATTTCTGCGCAAATGTTTGTACACTATAATGTCCTGCGCAGCTGGCTGATCTATTTACATAGGAACAGCCATCCATGACCGCTCGATTAACAGGCTGTATATTTAAATTGTTTGGCCTCAACAAAAAAAAAACCTCAAGATAAATCGTTCAGAAATATAAGCTGAATAAGAGAAAGCTAATTTGTCTAATAGCTTTCTAAATTGTTTGGTTGTGAACTTGATTAATAAAGCATTAACACCAAAACAGTAATAATATCAGTAATTATTGGAGAATAATTGAGTTCAAATTATCGAAATGAACTCCACCGACGCGATTCTAATTGGAATGTAAATTTCTGAACTGATAGTGTACGTCAAAATTGAGGATGATTTATTTCGGAATTTCCATTTCAAATTAGTTTTGTTTGTTTTTTAAATTGTGTTTTATCAATAAAATAAACAATTGTTTGTTGCTATTGTTAACCAGTAGTTTAGTGCGCTCAGATTTTCGTTCGTGCTTGTAATAGCTGCTGCTCCATGTCATTCAAATACTTTCGGAGGCTACGAGTTTTCTTCTCATCAACTGTTTTGCCGAAACAAAATTGGTCACAAACTTCCGGTCGCAGTTTTTGTGTTGCTGAATCAGAAAAAATGGACGCTGTGAAGACTATGAAGGATTTGGGATACGCTTTCAATACCGGTAAACCACAAACTTTTGTCTTATCAGCTTATCATTGAATATTTTGAGGTACAAAATGCCAAAGTTGAAATGGAAGCCAATTATTGCACCAATACATTAGTTATATATTAATATTCTTGCCATAGCTATGTACCTTACGATTATGAAATCAGAGTGAATCCAAATAAGGATTTTCATATATAATTTTCCTCATACAGAAGGACAACTACGAAAAATAGGAGTTGATGGCCAAATAACTGAGGAACCATTCCAGTTTAATGTCAGTAATCAACACCAGGAGTGTCAGGCACATTACGAAGAGCTTGGCAATGTGGTCACGGAATATGTGTACCACTTAATGGAAGCTGAACAGAACCTAATGAGGCTGCCGGTACCCAAAGATTCAAGTAAAGGCACCTTCATCTTTGTTTCTAAAGATTATGATCAGAAAGATGTGTTGGTAATTTTAATTCATGGGTCAGGTGCGGTCCGGGCTGGTCAGTGGGCTAGATCGTAAGTAAAACTCATTACAAAATAACTAACTAAATGTTTCTTTCCCACAAATTGAATAAGTGGTCTATTTTAATTTCAGACTTATAATCAACGATAACTTAGACATGGGAACACAAATACCATACATAAAGAAAGCCTTACAGAAAGGCTATGGAGTAATGGTACTAAATCCCAACGATAATTGTCAAAACAATGGAAAGAAAATACCAAACAGCAGTTCAGGCGAGGAACACACTAGTTACGTATGGAATACTTATGTAAAGAATACTAAAGCCACGTCATTAGCAATTGTGGCACATAGTTACGGAGGAGTACTCACGGTAACATTGGCAGATCAGTTGAAAGACGAATTTGAGGAGAGGGTCAAAGCAATAGCGTTCACTGACTCTGTACATGTGTATTCTAATATAAAGATTACAAAACATATGAAAGAGGTAACTTATAATAATAATACTCCGATATGTAAGTATACAGCATGATGTTCTATGTTTCTATTAAATATTCTTGTGATTGCAGGCAGCAAGAAACTGGATATCAAGTCAGTCACCTTTAGATACTCCTATGAAAACTCCAGACTATGACATACCCAGGGTTTCAGCAGGTAAGCTTTATATTGGCTTGAAAAAAAATAAACCATAAAGTATAAAATATTTCTAAGTAAACCTTTTTGGTTTCAGGTCATCAAAAACATGAAATGACCTCATATTCCTGTATGGATTCAGTGTTCAAGTTTATTGAAGAAAAAGTTACTAAATAGTACTTGTGTCACTATGTATGTTGTTGTTATATGTATAAGAGGACATTTGAAAATGTATCATCAATAAAAATAAGAATATACAGTCTTTTAGATTAAACTTTTTATTTCCTATATACAATAATATTAGCCTATGTATCATAGAGCTTAAAAATTAGATAAGTTACTTCTTCTTTCCTTTGCAAGAGTTTTTCATAATATATTTAAGGTCCTGCTTATTAGCCCTTACTCCTAGAACAGCAGATTTTGAGTTGACATCCCTCATGGCAAAAGGAGAGAATCCTGCAGTGTAATCAGGGTCTAAAGCATTGGTTTTACCCCTAGCCATTTTTGTGGCAAATCTCTTGTGTATATGCTGGTCCTCAGAAAGTATTGGGTACTGGAAATGTTGGCCACCTCTTGGTGTGGGTAAGCTGAACTTCTTGCCCCTGGCTGTCAGTGGTTTCCGGCCATTTATATGAATGTGCTGAACACCATCATCATCAATACTCACTCCAACTTTCTTTAAAGTTGAGTGACCACATTTTGGGCAGAAAACTTTAGTCATCACACTCGTAGTTTTGAAGCAGGTTGTGCAACGAAAAATAAATGTACGAAGTTGCCTGATGATCCTGCCATCTATTGAGGTGACATTCAGACCAATTTGTTTGAGGACATTCTGCATAGCAAAGTCAGAAGTTATACAAGCAACTTCAACAGACTTTTCCTCAAACTCTCCTAGTTCCATTTCTTTCCTTTTTTCTGCCACATTTCCAGGTGTGATCCATTCTCCTCCATCACTGTCCGAGTCCTCATCCTCTTCGCTGCCAGATTCCTCTTCATCATCATTGACTTTGACAATGATGTCATCCATATTAGCATCCTGTAAGTCCATGTTTTTTATTTGCTCAGCTATTTGTTCTGCATCCTCTTCATCATTGTCGTTGGCATTAGTTTCATTTGTAGGCTTCTGTTCTGGTACATTAGTAACATTCTTAGTCTTGACTTCTCCAGTCTCTTCATCTGTGCCTTCTGTAGGTTCACCAGTCTCTTGGTTCACCTTTTCAGAATCTTCATCAGGTTTTTCATTGCCATTAGAGTTGTAGTTTGATAGTCCAGTTACTTTGACAATCTTCTGCATAGTAGGATCAGTTTTGAGATGGTCAGTTCCAATTTTCTCCTTTTCCAGTTGGTAAGTGAGAGCCATAACTTTGATGTCAGTGGCCGAAAGACTGCGGTAGTCACCGGTCTTTTTGGAGAACTCTGTGATGAACTTGATGTTTTCAGTGAATACATCTTTCACTACGAGATCGTAAGGAAGCACCACAAGCTTTCTCCGCTGCCTATCATTTGTAATTTCATCAATAACCTCTTGGACTGTGTATACGTTCTCAGCAATGTCCTGCAAGCCAGCTGCTTTTATAAACGCTGTTGTGTCGACCACCAAATGTTTAATATTCTTCGGCATTTTGTTATATCACATTAGATATCCAGAAAATACAAAATAATAAATCTCCAAAATAATACGTGCGAATTCACGTGTTGAATTATTTTGACAAGTGTTTTTTAAGCTTTCGTTCAGAAACAGCAAGCAAATGTGTCCCATTCAAAAACTCGCTAGGGCTGTGCAATGTCTAACACAAATGAGATTTATTCGACTATTTCTAACAGAATTGTTCTTTTTAAACTTGGAATGCAAAAAAGAGCGTCCTCTCGTTTAGCTTCATCCTATTTCTATGCAGTGATTGCTTTTGTATTCTTTCAATCAATGAGGTGAGCTAATTTTACCATTGTTTTTTCAATCTCATAATCGCCAATTTTCCATAACAAATAGTAACTTTAGTAACGTGACGTCGTCATGTCACCTCCCTCCATAAGCAAGAATTTATAAAAAATCGTATTCGTTTCGTTTTTCTTTCATCAATGTAGTTGTCTTCTTGTTAATATTTTGCCTAAAGTAAACAATATCTTAAATATAGCCTATGTGTAGGATATTGTGGAAAGCATAGTATAAGATAATAATGAGTTCTAAAAAGGGAAAGCGTCATGGAAACAAGCATTTTCCCATCGCTGAATCTGTGAGCATAGCACTGAAGATTCAGCTGGATAAGTTCATAAGTGATGAAAATGAGACTGAGCTAAAGTTCCCGACGTTCCTGTCGGCCCAGGAGCGAGGATTCATCCATGAGACTGTTGCCAAACTCGGTCTCAAGTCGAAATCGCGCGGGAAAGGTATGTTATTCAATGCAATAATATTTTGATTTGGTCTGATCTTACCAGATCCTGTCCAGCTAATAACAGCAGTTGTTGCATGACTAATATATAAATAAATGCAGTTTGCAATTCTATATTCAAAGATCAAATAAGTATCAGTCAATGAAAGTAGGTCAATCAATATCAAAATAAATACAAAATCCCAATTTGGATTTTAGATCATATTGCTTATTTGCTAGCTATATTTCGATGAACTAGTAACTTAGAAATAACTTTTGAGTTGAATGCAGTCATTTATTAAGCTTATTTCATCAATAGTTCTAAATAAACAATTCAATTTCTGTTTATTGTGTAATACATTACATATTGTGGGTTGTACAGAAAAGGAACATTGATTAATGTTGTGTAATTTTAGTTTTTATGTATTTATATAAGATTCTCCAAAGATTTCCTGAAAGTCATACTAATAAAAATTTGTTGGTAAAAATAATCCAAAATAAATGCTTTGTCCAATTATTTTCAGTTTTTTATTTCCACCATTCTTGAGTAAAAATAACTAAAACCTCATTTCAGGTGTAAACCGCTACATAACAATATACAAAAGGATTGGCTCAACAATAATTCAGAATGACGCCAAGCTCATATTGGACTCCAACATGCGGTGCAGTATTGCGGAGCTTTGCAATGCGTTCCCGATCACCAGCAAGGAGAAGGATGACCTTAGCAGTTGTCCGGAGAAGGAGAGGAGTCCACAGCTCACACATAAGAGTATGGGGCAGCTAAATAATGGGGTTGCACAGGTATACAATAGTTAGAGCATCAAGCTACAATTTAATTGTACTAAAATTAGGTGAGATCTGCCTTCCGCGCCTTTATATCGGGTGTGTCGTTCATAATCACATTAAATGAAATGCGTTAATATACTGGTTAATATATGTCGATTAACACAAAGATAAAAGAAAAATACGTAAAAATAAAAAAATGTTTTTTTCAAACAAAGTAAATGGAATAAAAATGTACGAAAATTAGAACACCATATAAAAGTCAGTCATTACAAACAACTGAAATTCTCCCTTGAAAACTGACAGCTGTCAACTGATCAAAACATACGATACTCCTAACTTTATCTCTGCTTTACACATGATGTTGTAAATTATAAAAACGAAAAATGACTCCTGCGGTTAAACCACTGAATGGATTGGGTTATTTTTTTTACAATTCGCCATAGAATATCATAAAGTATATGCGATATGATTTAATGTGATTGTGAACGACACACCCGATATATGAAAACAAAAAAAGTTATTGTAACTGATTTCATAAAAAGGAAATTCCCAGATTTAATCATCTTTTATTTAGCTATTTTAATTCTAACATACTTAGTTGTTAAGAATCATGCCAGTTCACTGTTGAGTATCTCTTCTATGACATGAAATGTATGGTTTTTTGTTTTCAGGTCCCCAACACACAATACAATCCAGATCTACTAAAGTTCAGAGAGAAATTACCTGTGTATGAACAAAGGCAGGACCTTATCAATGCAGTTCTTCACAATCAGGTGAGACTTGTATTTACAATACTTATCCTATAATGTGTACATAGATAAGGATTCAATCATAAAATAGTACAATTATTTATTTTAACATACAGTAGACACCCTTTGAGCTTGTTTATTTACTTATTTGTTATGATACACTCTAATACAGCTGGAGCAATTGATATGTTGTTAAGAATGTCTGCCCATGTCTTATAGTCGGTGACAGATTTTTTGGTGGAGAAAAATAGAACACACACATAGCAATAATCTAACACAGAAATCCTACCAAAAGTCGTCAGAAAATCCTTGTCAGAACAACAAAAAGTCTGACATGGACGGTTAGCCTCAAGAGTTATTTCCTTGGGGTTATGAGCGAATAATAATGGCATTGCTTTTGTTCCCAGGTGATCATAGTGGCAGGTGCTACAGGGTGCGGGAAGACCACACAGCTGCCTCAGCTGGTGCTGGACTATTGCCAGGAACACAAGCAGCCAGCCCGCATGTACTGTACACAGCCCAGGAGGATATCTGCCGTGGCTGTCGCAGAAAGAGTGAGTGATACTGCATACTTCTTGGT
Organism: Helicoverpa zea x Helicoverpa armigera; assembly: GCA_033682625.1. NCBI lineage: Eukaryota > Metazoa > Arthropoda > Insecta > Lepidoptera > Noctuidae > Helicoverpa > Helicoverpa zea x Helicoverpa armigera. The sequence continues at coordinate 9,894,581 of JAWIIS010000045.1, forward strand.
CTATTTTCTGATGGACAGGACTGTGGTGTTTCACTACTATCATTTACCAGGTCAGCCTATCTTGTGATAACTGTACTGCTTTCTACTGGCTAGTCTCATTAAAACTAAAATTGTATTCTTGGAGGGAATCACCCAAAGTTATGATCAAAATAATTATGTAAAATTCAATAAAAATAAACATACAATAGATAATTATCACATTAGGGAAATACCCAATTTTGTTGTAAATCTTGTCATATTCTTAATCACGAGTAGGGGAATTACCTAATTGTATTTAATGACAAGCAAACTAACAGATCTTTAATAAGGTATAAAAAGTTGACATTAGCAGGGAAAGTCCCTGAGATGGTCTTATGCAATAGTCTGGTCGTAGGGGAAACCCCTTAAAATACTCTATAATAAAAATGCTTAGATTAAAAAAAAAACACAATATTGTTTACCTTTTCCCCTGATACCTCAGACTTTTCCATTATCCGTACATAGTAGTGGCCTTCCAACAAAAAATATATCTTTTTGTAAAGTATTACATATTTCTAAATCTAAAACTTTAATTTGTCTTTCTAGGTAGCATATGAGCGAATGGAGAAGATAGGTCAATCCATAGGCTATCAGATCAGACTAGAGTCCCGTGTCAGTCCTCGAACTGTACTCACTTATTGCACCAATGGAGTGCTGCTTAGAACGCTCATGGCCGGAGACACATCGTTAACAGGTCAGTTTTGTCATATTTTATGGCTACTTTTGTGATTATTTAAGTAAATTGGCTTAACGACCAGTAGTTATAAAGTTTGAAATCCTATAAAAAAGTATAGTTAAGTTTCTTTCAGATTTACAGATATTGAATTTATAGTCTGTAACATGTTAATGTGATCAGAATTTCGTCAGTCCATGTCCCCTTTTTAAGTAATATACAGTGCCTGGCAAATAACTTTGCTTCTCAAAAGTTAGGTAACATACTTTTTCCTATATAACTATTAAACTAATATTAACTGACCATATCTCCGAATTTTCTTACGTAATTTCTATCTCCCATCTAACTAATTTTTATACCCTATGTAGGTGTAACCCACATATTCGTGGACGAAGTGCATGAACGTGACAAGTTCAGCGACTTCCTGCTGATCGCGCTGCGCGACGCTCTGCCGCGCTGCAAGGACCTCAAGCTGGTCCTCATGTCTGCCACCATGGATACTCAGATATTCTCCAGGTAGATAGATAAAACTTTTATTCAGTACAAACAAAAATACACAACAAAGATACACAATAAGAAATAAAACAAAAGGTGGGTAAAAAGAAAAACATAAAATCCAAACAGAAATTAACGGCATGATGCAGTATGTCTTAGTATTTTGCACCTAATGGGAGTCTATCTCTCTAAGTGTCCAGCATGTGTCAGTTAGAATACCTGACGTTGGTATTCTGCTGGATCCCTATAATGACGTACGGTAGGTAAATCACAACATCTTCTTTTCGCCCTATTCTCAATTTTATTTGGGGTCGCCGCAATACGTCTTGCCTTTCTACCCTTTCCATTTCTCTCTGTAACTTGTCATACTGATATTCACTGCCTTCTTGTTCATGTCATCTTTTTAGGCCATCAGTTCTTTTTTTAGGGTCTTCCTGTCCCTTTCCATCCATCTACTTTCATTTCCGTGTCATCCACCATCATTTCATACTCTCTTTCAATTCTGTAAGGGTGCTACTCTCAGACTTCCTCTAAAAAAAACATTCCTCACTTTGTATACCTATTTACCATCACGCTTCTCGTCATGGTAAATGTATAAAGTGTGTGTAAAAGTATTCTAAAATGCAATCTAAAAAGAAAGTTTTATATAAAAAAAAACTTGCCAGAATTGGGTTGTCAGAGCAATCACAAGAAAAAAGATTTTACATCATGAAGCTTCTAAAATCGACTTTCTTGATCAATACCCTCCCTCCGTCCTCCAAGTTCTCGTCCTCGTGTTGGACGAGAACTTCTGGCCACAGGGCGTGGTGTTCCGTCGCTTCCGCGGACAAGTGCCACAGAACCGCACGGAGTGACATAGTGCGTAGTGAAATGTTACTAACATAGATTTAAGTTTTTTATATACTAACAATGTTGTATAATATATTATGTATGTTAGTCTTTAAGGTATATATCTATGGGCCTATGCAGCCTGAAAATAAAGAGATTTGATTTGATTTGATTTGAATACTATTTATCATTTATCCTTTAGGTACTTCAACAACTGCCCAGTAATAACGATACCGGGCCGATTACATGAGGTCCAACGTTATTACTTAGAAGATATACTGAAGATCTCGCAATACAGGACTCCTAAGATGGCTCAAGTGGAAAAGGAACTTAAGTCCAAGCTCAAAAGCGGACACAGCTATTGGTCACATCTTGAAGGTAGGTTTCTATGCAAAATGGTTTTTCTGAGAGGAATGCTGAAATTTTCTTAGCATTCTGCAAAGATATGATGGATAGGATGATCAATTTTTAATGTGTCAGCAGATTTTAAAAAATAGTGGTTCGTCGTGGGTATTCAAAATTTATTTTTCGTTACATCCGCTTACAAATTATTGAATATATACGAGCGTAAGCAACTAATAACGCTCATTTTGACGCCTGAATGTGACCTAAGATTTTTTATTTGCATGTACACACATTATAAAATCTGAATTTGAATGGGTTTAAAGTTTTGCATTGTCCGATTATTGTTCTTTTTTATAAATTAAAATAATTTCAGGTCAAAAACAAGAAGATGTTGCAAGCAGTAGTAGCAAGGAAGTTATAAAGGAAGACAAAGAGAACATTCTCGAACCTTCTCTACAGGCTGATATGGACGAGTTCTTAGACGAATGCTTTAATGAAGGCTCATTGGTATGTACTGCAATATTATTGATTTTTCGTATAATATTTTTAAATAGCATTTTGTTGATAAGAGGTACAATTATAAATGAATGTTTTATTTTTATTTATTGCAAAAAATTATGTAGTTTATGCATTTCTTTAATAGTATTTAAATGTCATATAGGATTTTTATCGGGGCGTAAAAGTTAAGGGGCCCTTTCATATTGTAGCACCAACGTGTCGTTTTTATGAAATGGGGTAGTTTTGGGGGTGTTGTCCTTTTCTAATTTTGTCGTGAAAAAGTGCTACAAACGGGTCTAGTTTCAATGAATGTTTATGACTTTGACTTTTTCCGTGTGTCAGGACTCGTTTACGCAGCTGCTATACATGTACATGTCGGAGGGTGTGCCGGTGCGGACGCAGCACTCGCGCTCGCGCCGCGCGGGGCTCATGGCGGCCGCCGCCCGAGGCCTGCCCGAGGCCTGCGCCCAGCTGCTGCACATCGGTGAGTCACATGTTAGCACTCGTTCACGCAGCTGCTGTACATGTACATGGCGGCCGCCGCCCGAGGCCTGCCCGAGGCCTGCGCCCAGCTGCTGCACATCGGTGAGTCACATGTTAGCACTCGTTCACGCAGCTGCTGTACATGTACATGGCGGCCGCCGCCCGAGGCCTGCCCGAGGCCTGCGCCCAGCTGCTGCACATCGGTGAGTCACATGTTAGCACTCGTTCACGCAGCTGCTGTACATGTACATGGCGGCCGCCGCCCGAGGCCTGCCCGAGGCCTGCGCCCAGCTGCTGCACATCGGTGAGTCACATGTTAGCACTCGTTCACGCAGCTGCTGTACATGTACATGGCGGCCGCCGCCCGAGGCCTGCCCGAGGCCTGCGCCCAGCTGCTGCACATCGGTGAGTCACATGTTAGCACTCGTTCACGCAGCTGCTGTACATGTACATGGCGGCCGCCGCCCGAGGCCTGCCCGAGGCCTGCGCCCAGCTGCTGCACATCGGTGAGTCACATGTTAGCACTCGTTCACGCAGCTGCTGTACATGTACATGGCGGCCGCCGCCCGAGGCCTGCCCGAGGCCTGCGCCCAGCTGCTGCACATCGGTGAGTCACATGTTAGCACTCGTTCACGCAGCTGCTGTACATGTACATGGCGGCCGCCGCCCGAGGCCTGCCCGAGGCCTGCGCCCAGCTGCTGCACATCGGTGAGTCACATGTTAGCACTCGTTCACGCAGCTGCTGTACATGTACATGGCGGCCGCCGCCCGAGGCCTGCCCGAGGCCTGCGCCCAGCTGCTGCACATCGGTGAGTCACATGTTAGCACTCGTTCACGCAGCTGCTGTACATGTACATGGCGGCCGCCGCCCGAGGCCTGCCCGAGGCCTGCGCCCAGCTGCTGCACATCGGTGAGTCACATGTTAGCACTCGTTCACGCAGCTGCTGTACATGTACATGGCGGCCGCCGCCCGAGGCCTGCCCGAGGCCTGCGCCCAGCTGCTGCACATCGGTGAGTCACATGTTAGCACTCGTTCACGCAGCTGCTGTACATGTACATGGCGGCCGCCGCCCGAGGCCTGCCCGAGGCCTGCGCCCAGCTGCTGCACATCGGTGAGTCACATGTTAGCACTCGTTCACGCAGCTGCTGTACATGTACATGGCGGCCGCCGCCCGAGGCCTGCCCGAGGCCTGCGCCCAGCTGCTGCACATCGGTGAGTCACATGTTAGCACTCGTTCACGCAGCTGCTGTACATGTACATGGCGGCCGCCGCCCGAGGCCTGCCCGAGGCCTGCGCAAAAAATAAGGTCAAATATCGTATTATAAAATACCACATTTGAATATAGGTAATCTTAGAACATCGTCAACGTATCAAAGAATCCCTTCAAATCCCTTTGCCATCAGTCCCAAGGACACAATATTTTCTTTCACTATAATCCCTTCTAAAAAGTAAATATTGATAGGAAATAAGAGAGTACCTAAGGCAAAGTATCTAAGAGAATACATAAAGTTAGTAATTTACTAATATTATTTCCCAATAAAAATTCGCATTCTCTTGAACATTATATACCATTTTTGTAGCATTAAGTATTCAATCAAGATGTCTGGTGATCTAATGAACTCAGACTAACCCATTTATTACACAAAACCCATGTAATTCTTTGGGTCATTACCACAACATAACATTTCAAAAATTATGTTCTAGGCGCGGACCCTTCAGCAAAAGACAAAGACGGTAAAACGGCCTACGATTACGCCATAGAGAACAATCACCCCGACTGCGCCAAAATACTATCCACCTTCAATATTAACGACGAACCTAAAGAAAATACTGAAGACGATAGCGCGGCCGAAAACTTCCTACTAGACGTATACCATCATACGTTCTCAGAAGAACTTATAGACCATGATCTAATGCTAGCCTTAATAAAACATATACATGTGAATCTACCCAAAGGAAGCATCTTAGTGTTCCTACCAGGATATGACGATATAGTGACCTTGAGAGACATGATACAATCCTGCACAGACATGAATGTGCTAAAATACCAGATATTTACACTACACAGTAATATGCAAACTCTAGACCAGAAGAAAGTTTTCAATCCTCTACCTAATGCAAGGAAGATTATAATATCTACTAACATAGCTGAGACTTCGATAACTATAGATGATGTGGTGTATGTGGTCGACTCTTGTAAGGTTAAAGAGAAGTATTATGAGTCGAACGGCGGTGTTTGTACTTTGCAATGTGTGTGGACGTCTAGAGCTTGTTGTCAGCAACGAGCGGGCAGGGCTGGACGGACAAAACCTGGACATTGCTTCCACATGTGTTCTAAACGACGGTTTAACACTCTCCCTCTAAATTCCGTGCCTGAAATACTCAGAGTACCACTTCAAGAGTTATGTCTCCATACAAAGTTATTGGCTCCAGGTAACACTCCTATAGCTGATTTCTTGTCCAAAGCCTTAGAACCTCCATCGTTCCTAGCTGTGAGGAATGCAGTGACGTTATTAAAAACTATTGGGGCGTTGACCCCAATGGAAGATTTGACGGAAATCGGACAGCATCTGCTAGATCTGACAGTAGAACCTAAGTTAGGTAAAATGCTGCTTTATGCCTGTGTCATGAAGTGTCTTGATCCAATTTTGACAATAGTATGCAGTTTGGCTAATAAGGAGCCTTTCCAAATATCTATGAACCCTGAGAATAGGAAACGGGGTAGTATGGCCAGAAAGGAATTTGCAGCTGACAGTTATTCGGACCATATGGCGTTGTTAAGAGCCTTCCAAGCCTGGCAGACTGCCCGAGCTAATGGAACGGAAAGAGCGTTCTGTGCTAAGAACTTAATTTGCGGAGCTACCATGGAAATGATTGTAGGATACCGATCACAGCTACTTGCCCAATTAAGAGCCTTATGTCTGGTCAAAGCTAGAGGTTCGGGAGATATAAAGGACGTTAATCTGAACTCAGAGAAATGGCATGTTGTTAAAGCTGTGTTAGTCAGTGGGTTGTACCCTTCAATAGCTCGTGTGGACAGAGATTCAGCCTCCTTAAGAACCTCTAAGGAGGTGAAAGTGGCTTTCCATCCCAGTTCAACATTACACCAAGGAGGTGGGTTGACCGGGTCACAGAAATCCGTGCAAAATCTACCGACTGACTGGGTGGTGTTCGAAGAAATATCCAGAGCTGGGAGGTTTTGCTTCATCCGTTGTAATACTCTAGTGACGCCATTAACAGTGGCGTTGTTTGGAGGTCCATTGAGGTTACCTCTTGGAGCTTTAACGCAGAGGGCCAACCCTCCAGGGTTGTCTAGCGATTCAGATAGCGAGGCTGATGAAAACAATGCTTCACCAGATACCGCAGTTATTACCTTAGACGATTGGATGGCATTCACAGCGGATGCATCAGATGCCATCAGCGTTTTCTATCTCCGACAAAAACTTTGCGCCCTTGTCATCAGACGTATGTCAAACCCTGCTAAACCTATGACGCCATTAGACGAGCAAATACTAAGCACTGTTGTACATATCATGGGCTCGGAAGAGAAGAACGTAGGATTGAACCAGCCTAGTGGAATAGGTCAGAGACCGAAGCCCTTAACAGTAGATTCTCCTAACTGGCGGTCTCGTCTCGAAAATGACGATCAATACCGCCACGATAATAATAAGTATTACCCGCAATATAATCAGAACGAGGGAGGTTTCCCTGGAGGGAACTTTTATAATAATGCTTACGGGGGATATAGAAACGGTCAAGGCCGTCCCGGAGGTTGGAGGAACGATGTACCTCAGCCATTTTCTCCTCAATCGTATAGTGGTCCTAAAAGCCCCATGTCGCCGAACGGTAAGACCCTGTTGGCGAATATAGAGAAGTATGGAGAAACTGGAGAAGGCAATGTGCGCTACTTTGTGGCGAAGGCAGATGATCCGCATAGCGTGGAGGTGGCCCAGTCTACTGGCACGTTCCCATTCACGCAGAGTACGGCTAAGAAACTGCAGAAGATTAAACAGGTGAGCTAACCATTTTCGTATTATTAAACTAACGAAATCAGTTTCTTGAAAGAAATTTAGCTTAATTTTTAACCGACTAAAAAAAGCTTCTCTGTTTGTATGTACATATGTATGTTTGTGAGCAATTGTCTCGCAATTGCCTGAAGTTTTGATGCGGTTTTCACCATAGTATTTGTTAAACTTAGGAGATGGTATTAGGTATATTATTGAAGTCCGTTTGTGTTAAATAACTTAAATTTTTATCCGGTGTAACTTAATTTAATTCATAGTTATTAGCATCTATATTCGCCCTTGTAAATTGATTATTCTTTGCCAGGAGGGTACCCGTGTAATAGTGTTCTTCTCATGCGCGTCTGCGTTCAAGTTCGTGGGCTGCGCCGCACTACTCGACAATGCGGGCGCGTTAGACTGGCTGTCCACGCATCACGTGCCTTATCATATGGTCCGGTAAGTTACATTCACGTATGATAATAATTATATCGAATTATTACTTATTCTTCTCCCTTGTGTGCAACCACACGTCTCCTTGTTTTTTGTTTTTTAGTAAAATTTCCATATTTGGTGGATCAAAAAATAATGAAAACAATCAAAGATAACACACACAGTTATTTCTGAAAGGAAATTAATTATCACCAAAATAGCTACTAGCTAAAGATATTTGCAAGAAAAAAAAATATTTTTAATGATACAGTATTATCAAGGGATATAGGGTTGCCTGGATTACTGGGTTGTGGAGATGATATAGGCAGTTGGTCCTTGTAATCTTCTACATGGAGTACTACTTATTTGACTTGGTACATTAGCAGTTTAGCACTCAGCTGCACCCAAATTGAATGGAAGCCGACCCAAACATAGTTATGTAAAGGCTATTCAGATGATGATAACACAATGTTCCTCCTACAGCAACATCGGCAACTCTCTAGCAGGCGGGGCCCGGGTCTGCGCAGCCCGGGACGGCGCCGAACTATGTGCCCCCGCAGCCCGCGCACTGCTCGCCGCGCACTCGCGCCGCCGACACCCGCCCAGACCCATACAGAAACATGCACCCGACATGTGAATATACTAACACGTAGTTCATACTCCTAGCTCTTAATAACAACGGCTCGACAAATAAGCACCGACAATACTCCTTAGCAATATCCATCAAAATGACTTATAATTAAGAATTCACGACACACTATACTAACACAATCATAGCGATACTTACAGAGAAAAGGTAGTTAATAATAATCAACAACATATTTGTAAGGACGGAACTCCAAACAATTTAGTGGTATCCTCTTAACATCGAGCATCAACCTACGGCCGAACACTAAGTACCGACATACATAAATATACCAATATACATAGATCCAATAGCCACGTCGACATCTTGCCCCAACACCTACACAGCGAACAAGACGAGTGATTACTTACCACTCAGTGGGAGGGAGCATTATCAGTAGAATATATTTGTTCATAAATGGACATCGGTCAGTTTTATTCACTGGTTATAAACAACACAATATACATCAAAGGTAAAAACCACCAAAACGAACCAGTTCACACTTAAATAATTAGCTCTTAAATAGGGTCAAAAAGTCAAATCGTTTTGACCTCTACTGCAAAGACGACACACCACACCAACACAATAACGACGCTTATATTTAGTCTATACGAACACTACGTTACTCAACTTACATTTTGCCAGCCTAAAGTCATCTATATTTGACCCTTTGAGCATGCCCAATGTTTCATAGTTAGTCGCAAAGTAGGCAGCTTCACAGGAGCAAAGTAATTTATCGAGAGCTTATAACTCACACAATGTACATAACATAATACATAATTATTCAACAACTCTGGCTTTAGTATTGGGTTTAAACCATCGTCTCGAACAAAGTTAATGGTCTAAAGCTAGTACTAAGCCGGTACTATTCACGACTACGTTTTAAAATAAGGCGGAAAGCGCATCGTGCATCTAAAGAAATTAAGGATGTGCCTGATATCGATTTAAAGAACCGAAACAAGTTATCGATATGACAACTAAATGAATTATAGTAATTGTATGACATGAATGACTGTTAATTTATTTAGTTCTAGGTACATGTTTACCCTCTCATAGGTAATATATTTTAAATGTTACTGAATGAATGTTAAAATATCATGTAAGTAGAATAATAAATGAAATATAATTCTCTGATTAGTCAATGTTGAATTAATACTGTAAAGCCCCAAAAAACTGCCCAACTTCGTTATATTTTCTAATTGTGTAGTAAATGTCTTACATGGATGGCAATTTATTTATATTTGAGTTTGGCAACCCTATTCTAACTGTTAGAAACGCATTTTAAATAATAATTGTTCAAAGTAAGAATAAATCAAATAGTTTAAAATACATCACGTATTCACGTCTATGTTTTTATCTCAGCTCCCTATGTAAATGTTTCCATAGACATTTTAGCCCAATTTTGAAATGCACTTTTCAAAAAGTAACTAATTTAATAAAATATTTTTCTGATCGATTCACCAATTGATTTGAGTTGATTTTTAATAATATAAATTTAAGATATGTTACTTATTTTGACCTGTTTTAATTGTGGTTTAATGTTGGAGTTACCCCTCCATGTTGTAAAACATAGTTTAAAAAATCTTGGTTTACACAAAAGATTTGTTAAACTATGTTTAGGGGCAAATGTTTGGATCTCTCTTATAATGGATGTGATATGTTTTAACATTTAAATAACCTTTGAAAATGTGAGCAACATTTATATAAAGTTTATAATGTTCAGCCTGTTCGGGCATATGATGTTGAAGTATGTATGTTGATCACTCTTTAAACTCGAGATAATGCAATGAAATAATAATTTTATCGGTATTTTTGTACCCTGACCTTCTTGTAATAAGTACATTTTAGACGTAGATGTAACCATTTTGTAGATTTCTCTGAATAACCGTTGTAGACAAAATGGGTACTTATATGTTTCTATCGAACTTTTGACTCGAAAAAAATATGTACAGAATATGCTGTTCTAATGTCGATAAAAATGTAATGTACCAATTTTTATCGACTTTTTGTTTTACTGACTTTTTAATAATACTTGTACTTACTAGGACCAACTGCATGGGTCTGATCGATCTATGAATAGCACAATTTTAAATGTGAATAAACGAATTTTATGAACTACAATAAATTATTATTATTATTCATACCTTTTTAACTCGTACCTTAGAGAATACGGTAGCTGAATTTTCATAACCGTTGCTTTGTTACGTTTGAAAAATAGTCTAACACACTATTTATAAATTTTGGGTCATTATTCATACTCTAGGGATGTGCAATCGTTTGCAAATTATCGATATTTATGATTCAATTGAAACTGACCCAAAATTAACTCGATGTTAACCAAGCTCACAGTTTTAGGCAATAAACGCAAGTATTGTAACTTTTAGAATTGATAATAGATAATGTAATATTATGAGCGTTATCTAGTCATTTGTCGATTCAAACTTTATCGATTCTAAAAGTTAAAACTATTTCATTAACGTAATAGTATTTTCATTGTTGGACAATAGCACACTAAATAAATATGTATTCCGAAAATAGTGCACTATAGTACTAAATACAAAGTTTCTTGCCTAGTTGTATTCATTGATAATATGTGTCTACTTCTTACAAACCAGATAGATTTTATCAGAAATAGAATTTTAAAATGTAAACTGTATGAATGTTAACTAAAATAAATGTATTTTTTTCTGTGTTTTAATGAAAATTTGTTTTATAATTTCGAAGACTGAAACATGAAGATATGTCTCCAATTTTATAAAACAAAAATAAGTAGATTATATTTGTGAAATACTGTATATTCTTACTATGTTTGTTTTAATTACTGCATTAGTATGTTTCGCGGTATTTTAATTTGGCGTGGCCTGATGTCCGAGTATATAACACAAAGCGAAAGATTTAAGTGTGAAAAACTCTATTTATCATACTTTAACATGTTTTCAATAATGCTTACACCTAAAAAAATGTATCACATGCGTCCGATAATACTAAGAAGCATCTGACCACGCCAGCAGCGTGAAAACCGATAGCATTGTAGTTTTGTTTCAATTGTATATAATTTCGATTTTAAGTACAAATTACACAGCAATGGAAACTTTAAACCATGCCAATCATGCCATCTTCATGCCTTTACTTACTCATACACATCGATAACTAGCCTAGCACATTATCAGTAGTATATATTGCACCAGATATCCGTGCAGTAATTTTAACGGCAGATTTTTTTTGAGTCTTCGGCCTAACATCACTTAGCCAGATATTGCCTCAGTCTGCCTCGTGTGATCCATCTTTAAACATTCATAAATGCATTGTATGGAGTTATGGACTTGAAAGTTTCCTATTAGGTTGTGTACATATTGTTTGTGATAACTGTTTTATTTTTCATTTCCTAAATAAATTATTTTTAAGTTTTTATTAGTATTTTATTTGACCTCATGAAAATCATTTTCTCTTATAGCATTAGTGAAATTTACGCCAAGAGAATTTCACGGTCATTTGCATCATTTAACATTGCATATTAATATACATATTAAGAAGTGACAAATTCCTATCAGTAAGCAAATCAACAGATTGATATTGATGGTGCAACTCACCGATAGTATAACATGTTTCATCTAGCTTCTTCAAGTATAAAGATTACAGGATCCCACAGAAATTTGCATTCCTATTGCATCATTAATTATCACTATACAAAATAAATCAAATATCATAACGACACCCGCTATCTTCCCTGAAGTACGCCGACACAATCAGTACTAATTATGTCAGTCTGCATTCTTCAACATATCAATGTAATATCAACCTTATCTCTTCATAATAAGGTTGCATTTCCTTTGTTGGTGAACGGGGTGGTAATATCAACTTTATTCCGTTAAGATAAGGTTGTATTTCCTTTAAAATGAATAGGGTGGTTATCATAAGGAATGTGGTAGATTTATGAGTGGGATAGTTCACTGCGTAGTGGCTCGTGCTACAGGCTATCGGAGGTTAATTGCCTGGTATTGCGTATTTAGATCATACATTCTTCCCATATCTGGATAAAAAATATCAGGGATAGTGAAGCCTTCCAACAGTGAAAGAATTGTAGAAGGCATATTTATAGAGGCTCGGAGAAAAAAAGGATCGAATAAAGTGAAAAAAAAAGGATTGTTACAATACTAGTGCATTTATTTCGTAACACATAAACCTATTTACAAAACAAGTAAGACATAATCAAAATTAATATCACATCAGAAAATACAAAGCTAACGATTAAGCCTACAAAATAATTTACAAAAACGTACAAAATTCGTTTATAAAAATAAATGTCGTCATTAACAATCAATGTTGAAGTCACTCAATTCAATTAATTAATAACTTGAAAAAGGTACCAAAGATCCATGGTAGTTTTTAGATTATCTAATCATACTATAACTGTGTTCAAACAATTACTTTTCTGAGATTAACAAAACCTTGAAGTTACAAAAAAATATGAATTGTAATAAAAGTCGAAAAACCAAATTTTATCGTAACAAAAAGAAAATCTAATATTAAAAAATAGCCAAAATGAGAAATCTTAAAACTAATGCGATATAATTATTTTCATGTTTTTCAACAGGTTTCAAAATACTGTAACATCACATTATAGTTATTTTTTGGAACAATATTATAATTTTTAACTTTAATTCAACATAGCACTATTAAATTTTATACAATATCTGATTATTATTTACAAAAGTATATTTTCTAAGTCATAGATAAAGTTTTAGAAATGAAATGGGAATTTGGTGATGAAATTAATAATTAAAGAAATTAAATATAAAAAAAAAAGATCCACCTTAACTTATGCACTGATGTATGAGAGCACTTTCAGACTAGCGGATTTAGCACCGCGTATACGTTGGGCTTGAACAGGTCATCATCATCATTCTCTTGCCCTTATCCCAATTTTATTTGGGGATACAAGGACGGAGGGTTAAAAAATCTGAATGTTATCTCTCAAACCGGTAGTAGTTAATTGTTTTGTTTAATAATAATAATCCGCTTATTTGAAAACGCTCATTCTCAAACTGTTATATATAGATGAAAGTATTTATTTGACAGGCACTTGAAATGGGTACATTAAAACTACATACACAACTTGTAATTTACAATGTCAAAATTAATCTGCCTACGATTGATTCAATAAAAAAAATAATGCAATGTCAAAAAGAAAATGTACAGTCAACAAAAAAAGTTCATAAAAATATTTTTTATTGTAGAAATAATTTAAGAGAACGTCTGAAAGAATAATGAATATAAAATAAACTATTTTATAAATGGATCGTTATTAACTTAAATTACGATGTCAATTGGACTAAGTCTCGGCCATATAAGATTTCATTTAAAATATAGATTTTCATCTACGATTTATACAAAAATAATTATAACTACTTAAGTGCTAAGCAAAGTTTTGCGTCATTTAATAAGTGTTTGATATTTTTTCGTCAAGTTCTTATAATAGTGCACCTAATTATACTATGATTCATTCAATTTGCGTAACATTCAAACAATTATATTCTAATACTATTAGTTAAATTCAATATTCATTCTAATCACATTTGAATATTATTTTATTTGTGCACCATTAATATGCCATGCATTGGCTTAAGAGCCGATTATAAGTTATGCTTTTCTATAACTATGAGTCATATAGATTGAATTTTAATATTTATCGGCACTCAAACCTCCCAAAATACGAGCCAAACAAAACTACATATCAAGACGGTTATTTAAACCCACAGGTAATCGATATCAAAATTCAATATGTAACAATAATCATCTTTTTGACATACATATTTCTGCATACCATGCAGATATGTATGAAAACCAATAATTCCAAACTACAGTTCATTTTCCTACCTTTACTCGTCATCAGTGAACCTGGTGGGGGGGTTTCTTTGCTTACATCTTCGGGCCAGGACATAGGTGATGCCTGATAGAGCTAGAAGTACTGGAACGCCTAGCCCGATTGATATAATGATGATCACGAAGAGAGAGAATTTTTCTACTGGGGGAACTCCGTAGCCTATTGAGAATGACCTGTAGGGGAAAAGTATATTTTATTTTAAATGTAATTTACCTTTCTGATGAGCATAACTTTGCGTTTGTTGGTGGTCAAAAGATGGTCTTAATGTATTAGAAACATTTGATTGAAGATATTTCTTATCGATATTATAGTTTAAGTAACTAAAGTTTTAATTTTAGTTCTTATACTAACGATAGCATTGTACAGACAGCAAATCAACCTACCTCAATCTGTCAAATTTCTTCAATAATTTTCAACCTTATCACAATAGTGAAAGATTATAATATTCGATTGGTAAAAGACAGATTTGGGTACTTTAACCTTCTGGCGTTTGCATATAAGAAAGGGACCCTCCTCAAATAATTAAAATTAGTTTGATAAAAGTACGGTAAGCAAAACAGGTCAGTAAACTACATTAAAATAAATCTGTTTACTCACCAAGAAGTATAGTTATGTTGCTTATAATTCCCGTCCCCGGGCAGGCCGAACGATATGAACGTGTCTTGTACCAGTAGATTATCGCGGTTGAAGTCGCGGTAGAATATACGCAGTGTGCTCGATTTGGGGAGATGCGTGCTGTAGAAAAAAAAAGTTAAAATTGAAGATTTATTTTTATACAAGTTTCTGACAGCTTCTAACAGGGGGAATAAAAAGTACTTGATAAATGGGTTATCTGACACAAATAACCGTCTGAGATTAGAGAGCAAACTTTTCAGCTTTCACTTGGTGCTATTTTCGGCAATGGCTGTTGTCAGTGACTTTTGCTCTGATGTCCAGGTTGGTTTGTTCTGTAATCTTGACAATTACTTAAGAAAGATTAAATAACTGAACAATAATTGGGCTGCTAATGCTAACTGTAGGTACTTAACAGCGTTTTTCTCTGCAACTTTTACTTCTTACTCGTGACATTACCTATGAAACCTTCAAACATGGACTTACCTAGTAAAATTACTGATATAAGCGTTGGTAGAAGACGAGACACTGCGCTCGGGCTCCGTGTAGCTGACCGGCCGGAACTGCACGTAGCCGCCGTCGTCCGATGACACGGACCGCGGCGTTTTTATCTCGAAGATCTGAGAATAGAATAGAAAAAAAATATCATTTATACAGAATATACAATAAAAATACACATGTTTAAAATTATAATTTTCAGTTCCTTATATATTCAACGTTACTAATTTAAAAACAGAAGGTTAATTACAATTAATTTTATGTAACCGAATGTGGTATGAAATAAAGTAGGTATGTATCATAGTTCTCGCTAAACGGTTGTTCGTATAGGGGAGCATTGTGCGGATCGCTGCGCAGAAACCAATTCTATGGGAGAGGTATGACATAATATACGGACTTGTTCGGAACGACATAAAGTTTTAAGAGATCTGTACCTATTTATAGGCTGGCCATTTTATCTGCTTAAGATTTATATATATGCATATTCAATCTTAACTGGCTAGCTATGGTTTTACCCAAAAATCTCAGTCAAAACTCACCTCAAAAACTCCAGGAGTATGCTCATCATCAAGACTCTTCCTCATGGTATACTTCATAGCATCACTCCAGGCATCCGTGCTGACCAAGGTCAGGTGTATCGCGAACCGTGACGCGTTATAGTCGCGGGAAGTCGTGAGGTTCACCAGGCTGACATCTATGAGGGTCGAGTTCGCTGTGTGGATGAGATGGGGGAGTTCCACTGCGTAGTCTTTGTAGGGGAGTAGGTCTAGCTGTAGGGTGAGAAAAGTAATTATTAGGTAAACATTGCGTCCTGAATGATATTCGGCTACGGCGGCTGTTCTTAGGTTTTATGGGCCCTAGTTGCC
This sequence comes from Helicoverpa zea x Helicoverpa armigera, assembly GCA_033682625.1. NCBI lineage: Eukaryota > Metazoa > Arthropoda > Insecta > Lepidoptera > Noctuidae > Helicoverpa > Helicoverpa zea x Helicoverpa armigera. The sequence continues at coordinate 9,910,840 of JAWIIS010000045.1, forward strand.
TGAAATAAAGGAATAAATAAAAATAAATATGTAAGTAGATCAGCCAGCTGTGCAGGACATATTATAGTGTTCAAGCATTTGAGCTTTCACTCTCATAGCTCGATGTGACGGCAATCCGACACGATCGAAGTGAGATTAGGCGCAGGGCAGACATTTACGCGCTTTCCGATTCGCGGGTTTATCAATCACCCACTTCCAGACTCCAGGCTGTTTTGCGAAAACTAAAAACCCACTATCTGTTATCCCCAGTGAGGACGGTGTCTACTACGCTAGGCCATGGAGGGGGGCACTTGTTACCAAGTTCTGAGCTACACCTACCTTCATGTCAACAGTGCCCTTCTGCCGGGGATCGGGGAAGTATCCTCGCATGTGCACCATGACCTCGTCACCAGTGAGGACGGTGTCTCCTCGCTGCCACACCACGTCACGGAGGGGGACTGAGCTACACCTACCTTCATGTCAACAGTGCCCTTCTGCCGGGTGTCGGGGAAGTATCCTCGCATGTGCACCATGACCTCGTCACCAGTGAGGACGGTGTCTCCTCGCTGCCACACCACGTCACGGAGGGGGACTGGCCGCTGTGGGCATTTGTTGTCTATTTGGCCGGTGCTGTTTATGTCATTGTATTCTTGCAGCTGAAATGAGAAAATGTGTTTAGAAGATTACATGTTATGCTATAAATCCTTTGGTTTTGTGATGATGATTTTTTTTATGAATAACTTATACAGGTTGGTCGGAATTTTGAAAAAAAAAAAAACTTAATTTTATCGGTAATAATACATAAGTACACCTACATAATTTTTTAAAGTGCATCAGCTAGCACATTCTACACAAACAATGAGTCGAGTACATCTTATGTTGTTATTATCATATTTTGCCGAATACGTAATTTCCTGAGTATTTGGCAAACGTTGCTATACGCTGGTTTTATTCGTTAAACAACTGAGCTAATAAGAATCTGTTTACATTATTTACATCCGGCCAATAGTAAGAGTTGATATTGGATGTTTTATTAAGTATGTGGCTTTCAATATTTGCTTATATTTTTTTTCTCAAGATGTTTACTAATGTCTCGGTTAACTACATAAATACAGTTCGCACGGTTAAGTTAAACCTCGTTAAATGGTTATGTAAATATTGATTGATGACACATTAATTCCTTTTCTTCCAGGCGTGTGGAAAACAGATGTTGTGATTGTTTAGAATCATGATTTCTGGACCATGAGTCAGCAAAACCTGGATATCCAAAAAGGACGAAATTATCACAAAATACCTAGTATGTAAATTGATTACTATCACTTGCATTTTAATGAAGTACTCTGCTATGAAAGTTCGTTCAAATAATTTTCAGATTTATCCCTATTAAAATAAAGTTGTAAATCGCGTGTGTTGAGCTTATAATGAAGTTCTCTGGTTTGAAAGTTCATTTACATAATTTCACCCCTATTCGCATTGCAATAAGATCGCAAATCGTATGTGTAAGCAAAGTCACGGGACACAGTATTATCTAAGTTTGTGCTAATATGGAATGGGGACACAACCTATGACTCACGTATCGGCTGTTAGACCAAATGCATGAACTTATCATTTTATTGAACTAGTATATACTAGGTAGGTAGGTATTAGTTAATTCTGCAGGAATAGGATGTGACTAATTCTGTAGGGCTTTATGATGGCAAAAGTAAGCCGTTACAATTTTATTACAACTTTTTCTTAAAAGCTGAAACAGCCTTCAGGATGCTTTGAGGAAATGAATTTGATCATCATCTGCCGAGCGTTTACCAATTGTAAGTTCGGGTCGGCTTCCAGTCTAACCCAGATGTAGCAGAGTATACCAGATGTCTGCCTATCTAATAAATTATTCATTTAAATTGGGCTCAAACCTATACCTACACCTATACCTACATTTGAAAATTAATATTGCAAGAGGATATCCCCACAAACGCCCACCATTAATCATTTCATATTTTTCTGCCGGGAAAAAATGTGACGTATGAAATTCCCAGCTTATCAATTTTGATACAGTTCTTGCAAAAGTCCATATTGTTATTAACCAGCTTCCCAAAAGTGAGGAAGTTTTCGGATTCGGATGTTTTACTACGCAACGATTTCTGCTAAGTTACGTGATGACAAAAAGGTTTGGCGATAACTTTATCTGACGTTATTTGAAGCAAATCAAAGCAGTATTCTATTTCCTTATTCGATTGTAAAAGGAAATTGAGAATTAAGGATCACTTAAAGAGGGGGAAGAAATGATTGAATTAATTCAATTAGGTATTATAATACAACATCCGAAATGTCGTCAATTATTTGTAAATATACGTATGTTATTGTCGGAGATGCGGGTCGGCTTACTAAATACTTACGTCATGTTTGTATTTGGTATCAATAAGCTAGAATTTCAGTGCAAACAGGGATGATATTATGATAATGGTACGATAAATATGGGTTATGTAGGCCAATCAATAGGCAAATGGATTTGATAGGTACATTGGCGTATTCGGGACTACATTTGCATGGACCTGGCCTGCAGGTAGGCTTATTAATTGGCTAGCTTCCGCTTGCGGTTTCATCCGACGCAACCACTTCACGCACATGGATAAAAAGTTACCCATATGTTGTTCTAGCTGCCCAGCATCAGAGACGCGAGAGAACAACTTCCGACACCCGGATAAAAGTGAAAGAGTAACAAACATACAATCGCACGTAGAACTTTCGCATTTATAATATTACTTAGTAAGATGTAAAATGTGGGCCTTTCGGTATCAGCTGCACAAATGACGTAATTCAGAACAGATGGCCACTGAGTAATGTACTCGAAAATTCCAATAACTAATTAAATACATTAGAGTAAAATAAATGGTGGATTTCAGTGGGTCAATTGATGAATAAACATAACAAGCAATTTATTATGTTGTTTAATAAAAATATATGAGGAGTTGACCTAACAAAATGGCATTTTCGTACCTCAATATACCAGCCATTCTAATATTAGGTATATACCTCCATAGGTTATGTTTTTTATTACCTTTAACTTCAGGATATAAGGAAGATAGCTAAACATGGTCTGTCAATTTATACGTTTTAGGTTTTATTTACCTTTATCTGTAGGTGTGATCAAGGCAAAAAAATACTATATTATATTGTTAAAAATTACCTTATCAATAGTTGCAGCAAAGCTGTAAACTGGTCTATCAGTTATCTTAAACTGGCTAGGCTCTTTGCCGTCCCACGTGACTTCTACCGTGGAATTGAGCTTGGTGATAAGGTATATGATGGTGGGCATGCCTCGGGAGAAGTCCCATAGCTGGTGGACGGTGTCATGGCTGCCGACAGCTTTGATGTAGACGAGGGTGACGTCGCAGTTCTCACAGCCAGGGTTTAGGCTTGATATTATCTGTAAATGAATAAATAATTAATGTGATATTATTAACAGCACCAAAAATTATTTTATTGCTAACTTTACAACCTGCAATAGCAACTTTTAATATTTTGGATTTTTTTTTTTTAATGTTTTGTTTGCTAACTTGCAGAGCTTTTTAATATTAAGTAACAAGAAGGATTTTGATAAAAATTCTTAGTCATTAGATACATTATATGTAGAAGCAAACAAAATTATTCTAGCAATTTAGGTTACATACATTAAGATAATACTTAAGCGTAAACCATTTAATTAATTAAATGTTTGTTTTGTTGGGAGGATTTACATACTCTACTGAACCAGGACAAGGCTAACTACAAAAGAAAATGTAAAACCTTTTTTTGAAAAAACCTTGCATGAATAGAAAGTAGTTTTAAATGTAAACTCCAATTTGGTCAGTCGTTCAACTTAGGGGCGTTTATGAGGAAGTTATGACTATTGCTTAGCAGTCGAATACCTAGTTTGTTGGCAATCATTTTGCAAAGTGGGTTAAGAAATTAAAGAATGACTGCTAAGTACTTAACAAAACGCAAAAACTGACGATTAAAAAATGTTTTAGAGAATCTAATGATGACCCAATACAATCGACCTTCGCCTTCTAAACACAAAGAGATAAGAAAAAAGGGGTGTCATGACAACAGCATTGAGACATAGCTTTATTTTGCTTAAAAAAACTGTAATACAAAACCCACCTGTCTATCTTGTCCACACGCAAATGATAGCAAAAATACAATAAATAAACTCCGTAAATGCATTCTTATCGAAACGGGAAAGAAACGTAATTTTTCACACACAATCAATTAAGTTATTGTTAATATATCACCCACTTGGTCACTTTACAATAAACAAATGATAATGGCATCGGCACGTGTACACGGTTCGACGTCGACAATTATTCCCTACACGATAAGAACTATCAATTAAATAATTTATAGCTTTCTCTTGAAATTTTTACCCGATCACCTCGCATTTGCGTCATGGTATTGTCCTGCAAAGTTTAATATAGTATTTTGGAATTTCAGTGGCGCTAGTTTCCACGTGATTTTATATGAATGCCGAAACTTAGCTGTCAAAGACTGACTTCGCTATTTGGTCGGGTTACACCCGTCAAAGAGCTGTCTGTTTGCCTCTTTGACAGTTGCATTTCGTTTAGAAACTATTAACTGAATCTCGAACATTACAAAAATATTGTCATTATGTTTTTGGTTCAAGAAATACGTGAGTTTTGCTCAGTAAAATTGACACTACCTTCTAATCGAAAGAGAACTTGTTTTTTACGCTCACTCGCCAAAACGGCTGAAACTCTAACAGATTCCTTGAGAACGTATATAATTTACTTTTTATCAGGGTGTAGCAAGTAGATTCCCAATAGGGTATTACATGCATTTTTGAAATATATCTTAGATAAATTCTTTAGTCTTAATATATCTCTAAAAAATTAAAAATATTTTTTTTTCTCACGTTATGTACGAATATAAATTAATTGTTTTATCATAATTTCAAATTTCGCGCGTATTTCGCGAAAACGCGGCACACAACGGACGCCATGATTGTTTTTTGGTCATGACGTCATTACGTTAGTAAACAAACTACAGCTGTCAGTAATACATATTTTGATATGTATTGAAAATTTTAATAATGAGTAATTATGCTCCGTATCGTTGGTGTGTTGTTTCTGAATGTGAGAACACTAGTGTAAAAACACCAGACAAATTATGGATTCAAGTACCAGTGGATATAAATATGAGAAACACTTGGTTAAAAGTTGCGAGACGAGATCCCGGACTGTTATCAGATAAATCTCGTTTATACTTTTGTAAAGATCACTTTGATGTAAGTAACTGTATTGACATTACCCATCTAATGAAATATACTCTTTAATGATAGGTTAACTACTTCAAGAATCAATACTTTGGGAAATGTGGATAATATTTAGAGGTTATAAAATCTATGACACTTTTGTTTACTACCGTAATGACGTCATTAGCATGGCGGCGACATTTCGTAGTGTTCAAAGACAGATAAAAAAACCTAAAAACTTTAAACTGCAATAAAAAATATATTTATGTACCTTACGAAGTGAAACTAACATTTCCCGATTGCTTTTCCTCCAAACAATCATTGTAATACACTTTTAATTTTTTTCTCATCTAGACTAAAATACCCTTTTATTTTAGAAATAAAACAACACATTTACAAATATTTACAAGATATATTTACAGAGCAATTTCATCGCCCGTATTAGCTTTCTTTCTCTCTTCGTCATCGCTTGGCGAATGTTGTCTCTTAGCATTCTTCTTATCTTTGCTGTGCTTGTTTTGATTTTTGAGAGCTTTCGTCATCTTGTCTTCTCCCACACTGTAACAACGGAATATAATTAATATACATGTTAATAATCCAATGGATCATGGATAGCCCTATTATTTTGGAAAATTACCATTATTTTACTATTATTTAATTCGACTTTAGCTTATGACGTTTCTGAACGCAATATTTCTTGAGAAAATCACAATTTGGGAAAAAAAAATCTCTAAATGCACACGTAGAATTATTCTTTACTAGCTTCCATCAACAGTTTCATCACGTCATCATCTTCCGGAGTCTTTTCCTAACTTTGTTGAAATGCAGCTGATTACCAGTGTTTTACAAGGAGCGACTGCTTATCTGACCTCCTAAACTTAGTTACCAGGACAACCCAATATCCCTAGAGTAATACTGATTTCACCACGTTCTGGGAGAACTATTCCCGGATCCTTTAAGCTATTACTTGGATCCTTCTTTTGTAAATGAGCTATTTCAAATTCATATATATTTATTTATTTAGGATCTCCAATGCACAATTACATTTTTAACCGACTTGCTAAAAAGGAGGAGGTTCTTAATTCTCTTACCTTTACAACTAGAACATTTCTGTGTGCTTCTCGACCACAGCAGTTGCCTAATAAACTAGATTACAGCTTTGTAATATCAGTACAGAATAATGAAAAGATTGTCGTACTTGACCGCAGCCCTGGAGCCGGGTCCCCAGTGCGGCGCGGGGTTGTACTGGAAGCGCAGGCGGCCGTCGCGCCGGCTCACGGGGTTGGCGTCGCCGCGCTCACTCAGGTCTATCGGAGTTTTTATTTCTTGGGATAGGATGTGACGAGCTACTGCGTCTGCTTCTAGCCTGGACAAACAAACAAAGATGAATTATACAAATGTCACTTTTCAGGGTCTAGTCTAGACTATCTGTGCACATTTTTATCACATTTTATTACATTTTATCAATTTCTTTGTAATCAGTTCTGGCTTGAAAGCACAACAGACAGACAGAGTTACTTTAGTTTTTATGGATTTTATGTATTAGAAAGGGTGTATAATAGTCAAATAGAATTTGAGCATATTTTCTACAGTAGATCTGATATGGTCTCAAATAAATCATATTTAAAAGGCAGATTACTAGTCCATGGTATAGAAGGTGACGAATTTTTACTAGAATAATCATCACTCCTCCCCACTCAGAGACTTTTAAGTGAAGGATTTGTATGACATTCCGTCACTTAAGTAACCATTAAATGTCTCTGAGTGGGGAGGACTACCTGCTTTTACTCTTTTTTGGAACATTTGTACACAAAACAATTATGTTAATAAGATGGAAACCGTCAGAAGATTTTATATAGCCAATCACCTACTTGGCAGGTTTAGCGGGATGTGTCTTGGCCCAGGTCCGGATGATGTCCCACACGAGCTGCGCGGGCGCCGCCGTCTTGATGGACATGCGCGACGCGTGCGAGTACGATACCTTGTAGCCTGCGTTTAGTATCGCTGATCTGGGGGAAAGAAGAGAAACTGTTTAATTCACATAAAAAATGCATTGAAGTTAACATCAACAGAGAAAGAGAAGAAATATGACATCTTTATGGAAAGAAGAAGACCACTTAAGCCAATAATTTCTGGATATTCACTTGATATAAATATGTATAACTATTGGCAGTAAATGGAGCGTTTCGAATTGGTAAATAATAATTCTTGCTTGGTAAATGTATTTGAAAGGTAGAATATAGCATTTTTTAACATTAATTCAATCACGCACCAAGATATGGCGTAATAGCGTCTCACTTTACATAACTTGTGTCGCATTCTTGGGTCATAATAATTTACTCTAGGACCAATAGCTAGCACGGAAAAACTAAGCAAATAATTCTCTAGTTAGTCAGTATTCTAGACTCACCTCATAACCAACATAGGCATAGTCTCCAAATGTACTCTCCCGAACAGTTTATCCATGGTATAATACAGCGGTACATCTTGCAACTCTTCTCTCACCATGGACAACACCCCGGCTATACGCTTGGAGGTGCCGAAGAGATCCGGGTTGTCTTCCACGTGGGTTAACACCCGGGACACGAAGATTTCGTCGTGGATTGGCGCTGACCAGAGGGGGCCGCCTAGCTGTGGAGAATTGGGGGTTTTTTAAACCAACTTCATAAAAAAGAAATAGTTTTTTAAAAGAAGTTTTGGTGGAACCATTTCGCCGCCTACGCCGATATTTATAATTGGTTTCTGCCTAATGACTTGTACCATGTTCCGCGATGGCAAAAGGGTTGGCGAAAAGTATTTGTTTTTGGACAAAGTACCTATGAATCTTTGGAAAGATTATGAACTCCCTAAACCTTTTGGAATATCTTCTTCATATACCTACTGCTACTAAAACCAAGGCAGGGCACATAACAGGTATTTTATATACATATACCCTGAGGGATTTTTTTACATCAGACTCCATATAAAACTGCAATAAACTATGATTTTATTCTAGATTATGTTGTTTTATGTTCAATACCTATACTTTAGTGTAACACACTTACATGATGCCTCTGATTACAATTAGCGCAGAACTCCCCGACAGGCGGCGCTGGTGGCAGGAAAGCCTTCGTTTGGGTAGGATTGCGCTCCGTAGGGTTCGGTTTGAACCCTCCCAGCGGTTGCAGGGTTATATTGTCGCAGCCCGTGCATTGGTATGCCATTGATAGCTTGCTGAAAAATATTCGGACATTTTTGAAAGGGTTTTGAAAAAAAAAACATATTCAAAAAGGTACAAATCTTTAGTGAAATATAGTCCCACCCAGTCGTGATGTGTTCAATGACCTGAATATTATGTTTACAATATAATCTTAAAAGTAACATTATAATTAGTAGATATGTATGTCTAATAAAAGTTGTATTGTAATTTGACTGTATTAGTTTAATTGTATGTAATTTAATTTTGACATTGGTTGGTATTATTATTTATTGTTTAACAACATCTATTAGTGTATTTTTAATTTGAAGTGTTGGGACTATTAATAATAAAAACTTTATATGTTTTATTATTTGCATGCCCATTGCCGGCAAAACATGGAGAACTTATATTTTTTTGTAACATCTATGTACTTACCACCCATGTTTGCAAAATAAACGATTTGATTTGATTTGATTTACAAACTTGATTTTAACAGAATCAGCTAAATCATCAATTCTATAAAATCTTTTATCCTGTTGGTTAAACTGATATAATAGCTCAAAAAATAAGTATTTCGGGAACAGCAAATATTTTTATGTATAAGAAGATGATTTACTGGAGTAACAAAAATGAGAAAAAATACACAATTCAGGGATAATGGGAAGAAGTCAATATTATTAAAAATATCTATATTTCAGACTAACACCTTTCATATATTTCATCTCACCTAGTAGTTTTCTTACAATGAATAGCGCCAGTATATATCTTGACAAACACTCGTATATAGAAGTCGGCAGATATACTGAGCAGTGGCACTATGTAGCGGCTGTAGCGATTCGCGTGCGATTCTATGCATTGCAGCATTATTCTTAGAGCCTGGAAATGTAAAATTGGAACTTTTTATGGATTATGTAAAAATCAAAATAGGTATACAAAATACACAAAAACAATACATATTATTTTTTATTATTATTTCATTATACATATTATTTATTATAAAATTATTTTCCGAGAGTTGATCAACTACCTAGAAAACTGATCAAGTATTATGAGTACCTAGAAAACTGATCAAGTATTACGAGTACCTAGATTACGAGTCTTGTTATTTTCCAGTGACATATATTATACATATATATTAAAAATATTAATTATCTTTCATTATGTACAGAATTTTAAGGATTTCATACTATTTGTTCACAGAGTTAAATGGTCATAAAAAAGTCAATTATTACTATTACTTACCACTTCATGACAGCACTTAGTCTTCATACTAATAGCACCGTATTTACAGTAACAAGTTTCCGGAGAATTCCCAGCCAGCACTGCCATGTCTGTTGCAGTTATGAGCAATAAGCCTCCGTCCTGCACACTTTGGACTGCAGAGTCCAGGAATACGGATGGACAGCCGTATGGATCTAGATCTATTGCTGCAAACCTCTTGGAGGGGTGCTTGTGTTTGTACATTACCATGCTGAAAATTAAACATTATTTACTTCTTATTTTCAAGGAAATATTTAAGGGATAAAACAGTCTGAGTAGCCAGAGTTATAGTGACAGAGGAGAGGATCCACAGAGTGACAGAAATCTAACTTTTATCAATCAAACTAAATGAAGGTTTCAGTCAGTTATGCACCCTAGAGGTGAGGCAAAAGGAGTGAAGAATTTCAGAGTCAGATAAATAAAGTTTTATCATTTTTTTTCTTCATAAATAGGAACAACATCATTTACTATTCATGTTTATGTTACTTTCATTGCTCAAAACTTACCAAGCATCATCATGGCTGGTCTCAATCAAGTGTTCCACCTGGTTATGTACCGCATTAGCCTTAATAGTCTCCACAGCTTGCTCCGACAGATCATTGGCAACTATCTTAGTTATGTTCGGCACTTCCTTAGCGTACCGAATGCTTCGCAGTCCGGTTGCCGATAATGCTTCTAGTATTGATATGTCTATCTGAAATAGTATGTGATTAATTAGGATTGAATTTAATTATTTTTGTTTTGCTTGATTTAAAAGAGGATCATAATCAGTATTCAAAATAAATAAATAACTATTGATGACCATAGGCTCTTTACAAACTGTTATAAACTAAAAAATGGAATATAAGAGTAGAACAAAAAACAAGAGGCGAAACAAATGTATACACAGCCAGCATGGCAAACTCCACAGGTGTCCCTTAATCTTTGTTGTTATTTTAACAATAAATAAATAAACAAACCTCGGACTCTCCTTCGCCTCCTTCCACATCCTCCTTCGTCCCCAATATTCTATTCTTCGCCTTCTTCTCAGCCTTTGCAATTTTCTCAGCTTTAAAGTCACTGGTAAATATACTCAAGACAGCAATGCTTAAATCTCTATTGAATTCTTGCACTGGGTTGTAAAATACCTTCTCAGTTTTGAGGCATATCTCAGCCTTCCCTTCTTTTATCGACTTCTGACTTGTAGAAGCATCCATTTTCATAATTTTCTGTAGTTATACCGTTAAAGGTAAGGTTATGTTTATGATTAAGGTTATATGAAAGAATATGAAAGTTATCTGAGAAACTTGTAAGAATTATGGAGATACTAACCTGAGTAACAATCGTAGCTATTCTACGATATCTCAGTACATTCATAAGGCTTGTAAACTCAATGTTTTCTAAACATTTGAAGCCATTTCATTATTGGTTAGGAAATGTCACCACAACAACGTCATATGTCAAATAGCTAACTTAATAAATATCTTGTCGGTTTTGTTTCTAAACGAATCTTCATTATATTTCCTTCATGCTTTTTCCGGGCTTTCAAAAATTCACATCATTTTAAATCTTTTTGTAATCTCAAATCTACTGCTGCCTTTTTCCTTGGCTGCTTCGTCTTTAGGTCTACTCGGTTTGCTGGTGGTCTGCCGTGGTCGTCTATTCCTACTCTAGCCTAATAAATAGGCGCAGCTCTAAAATGTCATTAGAAAATTTTGACAGTTCGTAATCTCGCGAATCTTGCTTGAAGAATCTGGAAAAATAACCTTCTTTTTTGCCGAATTACTGAATGTTAAATGGAACAGGGCATATAAAACACTAATATCGGTTACAGGAGAATAAAAATGCATACTGCAAGTAGTTTGTTGCGGAACGGTTTGCTCAGCCCTCAGTTGAAGTCGTCTGTGGTTCGCAATGTTACAAAAGTTGCATCACACAGTAAACCGGTGCAAAGGTTGTGTTATTCTGGGGTAGCTGGTGCTAGGGGTGCGCGGATATGTAGTTATAGTGGCAGCTACTTGGCGCCTAGCAAGCAGATAGGTTTCGGGAGGTATTTCTCGACGAATAAGAATGATCCTCCCGAGGAGGAGCCGGAGGTTAAGGACGAGACTCCGCTGTTCAGCAGCCAGCTGCCGGCGACGGTGGCCGTCCCCGAGGTGTGGCCGCAGGTCCCCGTCATCGCTATCAACAGAAACCCTGTCTTCCCGCGGTTTATCAAGCTTATTGAGGTGACTTCATCTATTCTTCTAGTTGTAGCGTTTCTAGGGCTGGCTTGCTATCATTTAGTGTAGTTTCCTATATTGCTGTAGATGTCTTTTGTTTTGGGAGTACATAAGCAGCCATCAGATTTGAAACCAGGTTATGAGTGATTGCTCTTTTGATGACTTGAGACCATCACAATAAAATATAATGATATGGAATAATAAGATGTTTTATAGCACTTTTTGTATGATTCACGAAATTACCTTATTTGTTTAAGCTTAAATAACTTATGTTTATGTTAATTTATTATCAAAAAATATGCAAAATTATTACCATAACCTTCAGTTTCATTTATTCTAAACAGTATGAAATACACAATTTACAACATTCACAACTCATTTTCAGATATCAAACCCAGCTTTAATAGATTTAATAAGACGCAAAGTGAAACTGAACCAGCCGTACATAGGCATATTCTTACGTAAGAAGGAAGATGAGAAGTCCGATGTTGTGTCGAACTTGGATGACTTGCATCAAGTGGGGGTGTTCGCTCAGATCCATGAGATGCAGGATATGGACTATAAGCTAAGGCTTGTGGTAATGGCTCACAGGAGAATAAAGATTACAGGACAGTTTATTGAAGATGAAATTGAAAGCGGCCCTGCTGGTAAGTTTTTGTTTTTTTAGGGTTTAGGTGTATTTTAGTTGAAAGTTCTGTTAGTTAAGGTGGTTATTAAGTATGTACTATTTAACTACAAAGGTAATCTTTTCTGCTATTAAATTACTGATTTTACCAAAGGGCAGCAATTTTGTAGCTGGTCTATGTAGTTAAATGGTACAACTCATCCTTTAGTTGCAAATATCTCTTATCATTTAACAGATAAAGCTTTTGTATACACCTTCAGCAGAACTTTCTTTCACCATGCCACATTTTTGTCCTGCTTATCAGCCTGTCTAATTATTTATTTTAAAAAAACAAAATTTACACAGTCTATCTACTTCTCTTTATTCTAACTCTCCTACTACGGGTCTGCTGGAAGAAATTTCGTTAGAAATAAGCAGTACCTTCGTACTATTTTATGCTATGTCTACTTCTTTTATATTCTTTCTGTGTACATAAATGGTTAAATAAATAAATAAAAATAAATAGAAATTCCAAATTACATCACCCTCATACGTCCAACTTCATTTCTGAAATGCCTGTATCATTTCAGAAATGAAGTTGAAGTTTCCACTATTTAACATGGAGCTTAACGTTACCCGTGAAGAGTCTGATGCGGAGAGACGCCGTCGCAAGTACCGGAACACGAGGAAGCAGTCCAGCAAGGAACCGGAGACCGGAGATGCCACTGCCACCGCCTCTGCCTCTGCTCCTCCCAAAGACTCGAAGAAACCCGCTGCGGACCAAGTGATGATGGTGAAAGTGGAGAATATGGTGCACGAGAAGTTTCAGCAGACGGAAGAGGTTAAGGCTCTGACACAGGAAGTTATTAAGACCATCAGGGATATTATCAATTTGAATCCGTTGTACAGGTCAGTTTTTATGTATTTAAATGTATTATTTCGCACCGCAATAGTAGTCGGCAGCTTGCTTCTAAATAGGGCCTTTAGAGTGCTCTACATGTTGCGTTTTTACGCCATGCTTAAATAACTGACAACTGCTAGTTCGAATGTACGAACACGCGCCAAAATCCGCTAGTCTGATAGCACTCGCATTTAAACTTGTCTTCCATTTAGCATTGAATTGTAATAACAGATTCCAATAAGTTTCCATGTATTATTAATACCAGATTATTATTTGAATGTACTTGAACGGCAGCCTCGCATGCCGAGGCCGGCGCCATTTCGTGCAAAGGTCTCCAGTTCCAATAATTGTATATGCATGAGGCATAATTACATGCATATCACAGTAGAAAGTTGCATGCCTCTTACAGTCTTAAATCATATTTGAGTGTTAGTAGATATAATTCAGCTTCATGCCTAAATTCAGTATAGAAAAGAAACTATTTTCAAAAGTTTCAATCTGTTGTCCAATGTTTTTAACTGACTTCAAAAAAAGGAAGAGGTTATCAAATACTTTTTCATTCACAACAACTGTTGATTTTATTACTTGTCCGATCATGTTTCTAGAACATTCCATCCCGTTTTCCAGGGAGTCGTTGCATCACATGCTGGCACAAGGACAGCGCGTGGTGGACAACCCGGTGTACCTGTCGGACCTGGGCGCTGCGCTGACGGGCGCCGAGCCTGCTGAGCTGCAGGCCGTGCTGGAGGAGATGGATGTGAGTATACTGTCCATTGTTACACATGCTGGCCCAGGGCAGTGGCGGCGTAGCATCAGATGGCACCCGGGGCGGCTACCTATTGAGCACCCCAAAATTTCTTTTATGGATTATTTTTAAACGCATACTACATATAACCTGCCATCAGTACCGTGTGCATTTGTTTTTTAGTTTAAGGACACAAAAGTACCCAAAGCAGTTAAAGGAAACCACTGTAAATTCTTCAAAAGCCGCGAGCGTAGTGAGCGCGAAATTTTTTGAGTTTAGAGATACAAAAGTACCTTAAGGCAGTTAAAAGAAAGCACTGCAAAGTTTTGTAAAGCCGCGAGCGTAGCGAGCGCGAAATTTTTCGAGTGTTGGGTCTCAAAAGTACCCAAAGCAGTTAAAAGAAAATAGTGCAAAGTGGAATGGCCGCGAGCGTAGCGAGCGCGAAATATTTTGAGTTATGGGACACAAAAGTACTCGAAGTAGTTAAAAGAATGCAGTGTAAAGTGGAAAAGCGGCGAGCGTAGCGAGCTCGAAATTTTTTGAGTTTTGGGTCACAAAAGTAAGCGCAGAATAAATTAAAATGTGTAAAGAAAAAAAAACCGCGAGCGAAGCGAGCGCTTTTTTTCTAACTTCAAGGAATTCATTTAAATAATCAGTTAATTTATTGTGATTTTGGCGCGAGTGGGGTGCGGCAAGGATGTGAGTGAAAAAGAGAGGGGTGACAGTCGGACTGTGTCACCCCTCTCAATCCCGTGGCGATGGTGGTGAACCTAGGCTTTGCAGATTACGAAAGCCCTCCGTGAATGGTCCCTTTTGCCCGTGCCATCCTGGTCGTGCAGATATGTGCCGACCGAGATGGCACCCCCCTAGACGTGGCACCCGGGGCGGACCGCCCCCTCCGCCCCCCCCTTACGCCGCTACTGGCCCAGGGTGGCCCAAGAAAAATAGTTAGGCTTTTACTTTACTACAAATGGTTGTGGAGTGGTCTAATTTTACTACTTTCTGATTGATTGCCGTCCACTGCTGAAGAAAGGCCCCTCCTGTTCTGCAGCTCGCATCCATTCACCTTCTTAAAATAGTCAGTCCACCATGCATCATGACATACGTTTGCCCAAATGCGGTCTTCACTCGGCCGCCGTTCCCAATAGTAGACCTATATAGAGATAGAATTTTTGACATTAGCACCACACATGTAATGTCAAATTCCTATCTCTTGTAAGCTAAACAACAATTAGAATATTGGGTTAATTGGGTACGGCCGTAAGGCCGCCGTAATCATTGTGACCAATACTTGTATTAAACCAAAAATATTTCGTCAACAGATACCAAAGCGTCTGATGATGTCCCTCTCTTTACTGAAGAAGGAGTTTGAACTCTCCAAGCTTCAGCAGAAGATAGGCAAGGAAGTGGAAGAGAAAGTTAAGCAGCAGCACCGGAAATATATACTGCATGAACAGCTTAAGGTTTGTATTGTATTTTTATGGGTCATACTAATTTATGTTTGCCAGATATGGTGGTAGAATATGGATATAAATAGGCTTTTATAATTTTATTATATTTTATACTAGCTGATCCCGCGAACTTCGTATCGTCCAAACCTTCCCTGGACCTCTACAAACATTTCAAAACCAAAATCAGCTCAATCGGCCCAGTCGTTCTCGAGTTTTAATCAGACTAACGAACAACAATTCATTTTTATATATAAGATATATACGTATTATATGGTAGTTAAATTGGAACAAATTGATAATAAGAAACTGTTTTCAGAACAGTAAATTATGTATTTTTGTGGTATTCAAGCCTTATTTACGTTTTACGTAAACGTAAAGTCCTAAACATCCATACTCAGTAAAAATAGTTTTATGAATATCTGCTCTATCATTTAACCGTCGGATCACACTTTCACGCTAAACGTCATTTATGTTTCTCTCAGGTGATAAAAAAAGAGCTAGGTCTAGAGAAAGACGACAAAGACGCTATTGGCGACAAGTTCAAGGAGCGCTTAGCCGACAAGACAGTGCCACAAGCTGTGCAGACTGTTATCGATGAAGAACTTAACAAGCTCAACTTTTTGGAGAGCCACAGTTCTGAGTTCAAGTAAGTAAAAAGATATTTAAATAAGAAGAAGTGCAACTGTCAGACCATACAGGTTGGTGCAAGGTGCAATATTCAAGGACGTAATTATGCTAGTGTTTCTCAACCCAAATCAACAAAAAAATGGTACCAATTTGTTTTTGTTTTCGTAAATCCGTCTATGTCACCTTCCCGTATTTCAAATTGGCGCGTGTGTAACTGGCCTTAAAACCGTGCAGCGCCCTCACACAAACGCAAACACAAAGCATACGCAACTTATTGCTTTTTACCTTACCTAAAGAAACCTAAACCTTTAACCTAAATTAACATAAATATTGGTCTTTGACCCTGTAATAAAAAAACTTTTATACTGTTTCGATTCTTTGGGACTTAATAAAACATTCCTATAATTTACACTACACACTAATTTTGTGCTTTATTGGCCATTACACTTTGGTATCATACTGTCTCTGGCACTCACCTTGGCAAAAAGTAGTTCTCTTTCTTACAAATATATAAGTATAATATTTTATTTAAATAATACATTTTTGTTTATTACACTCAAAACGATGCGCAAAATTATTCTCACTACCAAATTCAATTCCTTGCCAAGTTACGTGCCGGTGACTATATCTTAATTTCTAAAATCCCAAACATCACTTCTAGCGTAACCCGCTGCTACCTAGACTGGCTGACCTCCCTCCCCTGGGGGGTGACTTCCGAAGAGAATCTGAAGCTGGAGGACGCTCAGGTCATCCTCGATGAAGACCACTACGGCATGGAGGATATTAAGAAGAGGATATTGGAGTTCATTGCCGTGTCACAGCTGAAGGGGTCCACGCAAGGAAAGATTCTGTGCTTCCATGGACCACCGGGTGTCGGGAAGACTAGTATAGGTAAGTGATAACGCACTTAAATATGTAATGATAAAATAAATAATTGATAAAATATACAAAAATAATAGTTCGGAAAACGGTGTGTTAACATTTTTTTTAGATACTTTTTTGGCTTCATAATGTTTCTTTGGTCACTAGGAATATTTCCACATACTTACCTATAAATGTAGTTAGTATTTTTGTATATAAGTTATCATTACATTTTGTAGAATTAACTGTAGGGCCACGTCGAAACAAAGTTTTTATTTTTAACATGTAGCCTTTGAGATTAATTCCTCACCTAAAAACCGCCACAATTTTTTTTTATTATGTTTTTTGCTCTCGACCATAACCAGAGGTTTGCGCCATTCAAAATTGAACTTCACACCACTAACTTAACCTCTCATTTCAGCTCGCTCAATAGCGCGGGCGTTAAACCGCCAATACTTCAGATTCTCAGTCGGCGGCATGACGGACGTCGCAGAGATCAAGGGACACAGACGGACGTACGTCGGCGCCATGCCGGGGAAACTCGTTCAGTGTTTGAAGAAAACTGGCACGGAAAATCCTTTAGTGTTGATTGATGAGGTCGATAAGATTGGCAAGTGAGTAAATAAGATTTAATTTATTTTCACTGTCCTGCACATGTTGTTATTGTAAGTCCTGAATATGAAGTTTGACTAAGGTTTTGACGCTATTAAGAATTTACGAGGCTACCCTTGACTGTAAAACAGCTGATTAAAAAAGAAATGGTTAAAGATAAAAAAAAAAATGTAGAATGAAATGTTATCGTGTTGCTTAGAAACGATTGTCCATTAATAATTCCGGGAAGATCTGTCAGTATCAACATATTTATTAAGGAGTTATTTTTGTGATTGCATTGGAGCAAATACCTACATAGATTACTTTTACCTAATTCCAACCTCTGTTTATTCAGTAATGCAGATCCTTTTCAAACCAGAACGGTTCAGAAATTTTAGCGGGGAAGCGCGACAGACATTTACTTTTACATTTATATATATTTTTTTGTTATTTTAGGGGTGTCCACGGCGATCCATCATCAGCTCTCCTAGAACTCCTCGACCCTGAACAGAACGCTAACTTCCTGGACCACTACTTGGATGTACCGGTAGACCTGTCCAAAGTCCTGTTCATTTGCACTGCAAACGTGGTGGAACATATACCTGAGCCTTTGAGAGACAGAATGGAACTCATTGATATGTCTGGTGAGTGGGAATTTTTGTTTTTTAAGGTTTTTTCTGTTGATTGTGTTGTTGTTTTAACCGATTTTCCAAAAAAGAGATTTTCAATTTGGATGTTTCTATGTTTTTTTTTGTTACATAAGTACGTCATTTTCTATTGAGCAATGAATTCTAAACACTAATGATTGTCAAAATTAAAGCTACCTTGTTGACATGAAGGCAAAAAACAAGATTTGAGAATAGAGTAAAATACTTTATAAAAAAAAGTATTTTTAAGTCTGCTTTTAATCGTACATATTTTTAAATAAGCCTCAAAAATTGTTCTCATTGCGCTGTTTTTGTAATACTTTTTTACCTAAAACATCCACTTTATTCCCCAGGTTACGTAGCAGAAGAAAAGTTAGCGATAGCCCAACAGTACCTAGTGCCCACCGCCCGCAAGAACTGCGGCCTCACAGAAAAACAGTTAGACTTGACTGCCGACTCACTACATACACTGATCAAGTCTTACTGCCGAGAGAGTGGGGTGAGGAATCTGCAGAAACATATTGAAAAGGTATGTGATTTTAGACTTTAGGGTTGGATTTGATTGGTATAAAATATTAATCGATAGCAGAAAACAAACCTACTTTTGATAAATATTGCAATACAAAACATATATTTTGTACTTA
The DNA here is from genome assembly GCA_033682625.1 of Helicoverpa zea x Helicoverpa armigera. Taxonomy (NCBI): domain Eukaryota; kingdom Metazoa; phylum Arthropoda; class Insecta; order Lepidoptera; family Noctuidae; genus Helicoverpa; species Helicoverpa zea x Helicoverpa armigera. The sequence continues at coordinate 9,929,771 of JAWIIS010000045.1, forward strand.
TCAATTTTAGGGCAAATACGTTGGCAGTTCTGGATGACGACCGAAAAAAAATAGCCCTCAATGGTCGGTCTTCCAATTTTAAAATGGCGTATTTTTCTACTAAAATACAAACGACTTCGACGAATCTTTCTATATTTTCATCTTAAACTAAAAGATATTGAAAAAGTCGCACTCGCTTTGCTCGCGCATTCTGCAAGTGCGTACTCGGTGAGGCAATTTTTATGTGAAAAAGACTACCTAATTTTCTCCTTATTTCCAACAGATAGCCCGTAAAGTCGCGTACAAAATAGTGAAACAGGAAACGGAAGCGCTGACGGTGACGGAGGCGAACCTGTCGGAGCTGGTGGGCAAGCCCAGCTTCAAGCACGAGCGCATGTACGACGTCACGCCGCCCGGCGTCGTCATGGGGCTCGCCTGGACTGCTATGGGTGAGGAACTCAGATATCATATATAAGGAAGTATATAAGGGGAGTATGTAAGGAAGTACTTACATAAGGGGAGTACATAAGGAGAGCACATAATAAAGTATATAAGGAAGTACATTAGGAAAGCATATAATAAAGTATTTATATACTTTATTTATATCCTTATGGAAGCACATAAGGGGAGTACATAATTGTATACTATAGTTCGGCCGTTCAGAGAATGCGTTCCTGACACCTATCAGTTAGTCAGGACTAGTGATGGGCACAACATAACACTGAGTTCGTTACCGTTCCCCCAAAATAAACCGCCGCATTATTTTAAGATTATTTTCGTTTTAAATTGGCGGAATCATTTAAAATTTATATTTTAGTTATTTAAGTGGAAACCAAAAAAAGGTAATATTCATATAATAAAATCGTTTTATTTATTCTTTGTTACAAAGTTACAATCTGTATTTCTATGCAATAAAGTAAGTACATTGAATTGAATGTGCGTACAGAATGTTAATCAGACTCCGATTCGCTTGAGGAGGTGGTGTCTTCATCATCATCTTCGCCTACGTGTATATTACGTGTATATTAGGTATTATCAATAACAGAATCAATCCTGATATCTCGGTCAAAATCTTCCAAAATCAGGTTTTTAGAGCTCTACCTCACTGGGACGCCATGGCGACGTCGCCAGCGGCACAGGTCTGGCTACTTCTGGCATCCAAATGTCGCCAAGTCGAGTGGCCATGGCGTCTCGACAGTCAATTGTTTACGTCGTCGCTCAAGAAATTGCAAGCTGACTGGCGACCACATTGGCGACTGTGTGAGGGAGGTGCGCTTTACCGTGTACATTATAGTGGCTACTGTGGCCACGTCGCCAAGTTGCCACGGTAGCCAGAAGCCACATAGGGAACTGTAGCTCGTGGCCACGCCTCCAATTTGGCGACGTTACCAAACCGTCGCCAAGTGAGTTAGGTTCCATACATTTCAATACTAACTGCTTGGATACGTAGCCGGCGACGTCGCCATTGGCGTCCTAATGAGGCAGGGCACTTAGCGCACGAAACGACAACAAATGACTATTTAGCGTCACAAAATGACGGCCCATGATGCCATTTGGGGTTACCATTTTCAACCTAAATATAAAAATGCTACTTTCTTTCGCGCGTTCAGTTTGATCATAGTTTTATTTTTATATTTCATAAAAGTTATCCTATAGTCCATTATTTTCAAATTCTTAAAAAGAAAAACAAAACGTATTATTTTATATTATAAGTATAACTGTATAAGAACCATCAACCAGAACAGATTACGATACTTGCCTGTTAATTTTAGCACAGCACTACAAATATAAAGCGCTGACATAACCTTGTAATAGCGCAGTATAGATTTAGAAAAATATTGTTTACCAAGTTATTTGACACTCAATTTGGCACAAAATTACAACATTCATTGATTATTATTGATATAATAATGTTGTTTTAATGCTCAACAATTGTTAAAACGATAAACAACCAGCAAAAATATTTTTATCGTACTGCAACGCCATTACAAAGTTACGTCGTCAGTTCAATCGCGATGTGTCAGAAACGCATTCTCTGAGCGGCCGAACTATAGGAAGCACATAAGGGGAGTACATATGATAAAAATTGTGTAATTTTATTGTATGTATCAGTTAGTTTACCTCTTTTAGAATGTCATTGCAATACTCCTACTTTTACCCGATGAAAATAACTAAACTACTCCAATATTGTCCACAGGTGGCAGCAGTTTATTCATAGAGACAGCACTCCGCAACACAGCTACCGACGACAAGTCGCCATTCGGCTCCATGGAGCTTACAGGACACCTGGGCGACGTGATGAAGGAGTCAGCCCGCATAGCGCTGACTGTCGCCAGGAATTATATGACGCAGTACTACCCGGAGAATAAGTTCCTGAACACTAGGTGAGTGGAATAGAAGGAGAAAACCATTTATCCCAAAGATATAACGGCACCCTTCACAGAAGTGACGAGTAAAGTTTACTATCAAGCTCGATAGATGGCGCTGTACAATTCACGCTCATTTCTGTATCGCGGTGTTAAGATTCTCCGCGATTGAACGACCCTCGCTCGCTACTTTAGTTCGGTATCGCTTCTCGGCCTTTTGGCTAAGATCAAAGTGTAGTATCTGTTCTTTTCAGCTTAATATCTGAAAGTTCCCTCACTGAGGGACCAGTATATTAAACTGATTTTTGTAAACTGACGGGATGTTCGGGGCTCGCTCCACTCCCGTCACGGGTCGGCCCGGCATTGCAGTGCCGCCGGGATCGGCCCACATAATAACTTGAAAATCTATGGGTATGGGAACTATTCAGTAAACTGTACCCGCTTCACACCAGGGAAAGAAGCGACGTGGCGGGCGTTTCCCTTCCAGGGAATGACATATAGAAATAATCTACATATAGAAATAATCTTTATTATGCGGCATGTGCGTACTATAGCAGATCGCTCAATAACAAATTGTGATAATAAATATTCAAGTTGTTTTTAGTCGACGCAACATGTTTTGAGCTTTCATTCCTCTCCGTTAGCCGACATCCATTCCCTTTTTAATTAATCATGTCCTCTTTCAGCTAATCAATCCATCTTTTGTTTGGTATATTTCTACCTTTATCTAAGATTGGTTGTCAGACTTTCTGGCTCCTTAACTGCGACAGCCGGAACTTTCGGGACCAATCTACATTAGTGCCTTTCGCAACACAGAAGAATTCGTCATAAAAAGATAGCACAACCGAAACACAACATCTAACACCATTATTCTCCTCCCAGCCACATCCACCTGCACGTGCCTGAAGGCGCGACTCCCAAGGACGGTCCGTCAGCGGGCGCCACGATCGCGACGGCGCTGACGTCGCTGGCGCTGCGCCGCGCCGTGCGACACGACCTCGCCATGACCGGGGAGATCTCGCTCACGGGGAGAGTACTGCCTGTGGGAGGGATTAAGGAGAAGATTATTGCGGTTAGTTGCTTTAAACATAAGTTTTTAGGCTTTATCCAACTATTCTAGGGCCAGCTTCCAGTCGATGGCAAACGACGTTTTGGATGCCCAATACTTTTGGCCACGTAAATGGCTTTGTGTTATTTGGAAAGACTGTCGGTATATCTGTCGACCTCAACCCAACATGGAACAAGTATTTGTATTGTGATATTTTCATAAATTTTTCATTTTATTTATTTATTATTTTCATCAATGTTTTTGCGATTATTCTGTAGGAATGACCAATTTGAGATCACAATCTTACAGACTTTATGTTTACTTAGACCGACTGCCTTATTTGTGTAAATATTTTGTTAAAATTTAAGTAAGATGCAATGAGGTTTAGATAGCGCAAATTCTAGCTTATGTAAAAAACTAAAATTAAAATATACCTTCATGTAACCATCCAAAATTACTCAGTTATTTTGACAACTTTGATAATTTTATCAATTTTGATCACTTTTCAAAAGGTTTCTTCAATTTCCAGGCAAAACGCGCAGGCGTGAGCTGCGTAATCCTCCCCGAAGAGAACAGACGCGACTTCGACGATCTGCCCTCCTTCATCCGAGACAAGGTCGACATCCACTTCGTCAGCCACATCGAGGATGTGCTCAAAGTCGCCTTCGAACAACAGGTTTAGCTACACATTACCTTAGTACCATGGAGAAGAAAATGATAGTGGAGATGTCATAACGCTAACTGTCCTAAGTAACTGGGGGCGGGGGGAGGGGGAATGTTCGGGGGACGAGAAACGTTATTAACTCTGCATTTTTATAAAACCAAAGGAATAATGAATCAATACCTATATGTTTATGGGTGTGTCCAGATACCAGAAAACAGCGTTAGTTATTAGTAACTAATCGTTTTGGTTACGCCTAATGTACGGTATTTGACCTAACTGCCTTGTGGCATCTCCGCTCATCTTTCATGCCTCCGTGGATAAGGGTCAATATAGATCGCCAGTAGATAGTCTTAATTTTGGTAGACTTTGGATTGAATTGGTGGAATATTTTTTGGTGTAAATTTTTGATAAGACAGATGTACTTTATGTATAAAATGATTTATATCTAGCAGAAAGTGTCAATTTAATTACAGATGACAGTACTTTTGCACAACTTTTTTATAAAGTTGTTTCAGTATTTTCCATCAATTCTTGAATTATCATATTGATTCACATTATTTGAAGTTTTTGTTGATTATTGTAGTGCTGTAATTATCATTTATTGATTTCCTTTAAAATATATAGCTATATGTTAAAGTTGATCCATTGTAAAAATTGTAAAAAAGTCACATTTATACATTGAATGTATTTTTCCAAAAGACAAAGTATTTATCACAAATGAAACCAATTGTATGTGTTCACCTGCCCAATTATTCTTAAGTCTATGCATTTGTTTACAATAAGTACATATAAATTATATAAATATAGATAGTTGTTGCTATGTAGATGCGTGTATGATGCTGGTTGTTGAAAGATAGCTGTTTAAGTATGTTGTTGTATTGAATAAATAATTTCTTTTTTTTTATTCGTGTAGTTTGTTTTTAGGCGAAGTTTAGATGCAAAACGTTTTCCGCTTTTTTGTTTCATATTCATATAGCGTCTAAACTTTTGTCATTAAGCTTCGCCCTAGCTTTATGTTAATTTTTTTTTTCAATTTTTTAGATGAGGTATACGGTATTCCCACGTTATCAATTTTTAATTGATTCAAGACATCAAAACTAAGCGAGTTTATTATTTCGTAGTTGCCTGGACTCCATTATTATTTGTATTGCACACTAGCATGAATTCATTTTAGCGCTTCGTACTTGTTAGATTTTTATCTGACTGCTCATTTTCTAGAAAGATGAAGAGAAAAGGAGTAAAGTCAATTAATTTCCCGCGCCAGATCGAAGTCGGCAACATCACGAACAATACTTGCTTGTAGAAGATGAAGGGAGAAGACAATGTTCTGTTTTAAACAAGTTTATTTTCAATAAATAACTCAATTTGAACATTAGTTTCATTTAAACATTAAAATAATTGCATGGTCTGATAAACATAAAATATAATACAAGATAACATAGGCTTATTTCCTTATTGACACACACATAAAATTATAATACACTACAAAGATAGCTCTAACCTTCTTTTCTCTCATAGTAATACTAGTCTACTTCTTCAAAGACTTTCTTCCATCCTCCAACAATTGTATCAACACAGGGTACACTTCATCGTAAGTAGCGATTTGGTTCTGTCTCACATGGTTCTGATATCTTTGCAAAGCGCCAGCTACAAACTCTAGCCGATCCCGCTCATTTCTGTGAGAGTCCAGCCACTGCATCAACTTCTGTACATTCCAGCCAGCACAGGTATGTGGAGCTAAGAGCTGGTGACCACCATGGGAGAATAAGAACATCATTACCAAAGAGTATGGTAAGCAAGCACCTTCACTCTGACTCTTGGCTATCTCTTGAGGAGTTTTCTCTAAAAGAAGGTGTAAAGCCTTCAACTGCCTATAATGGTCCCCTAACTCTGTCATGTCATTGACCAAAGGAGATAAAGCAACTTCCAAATGTTTGCAATCTATCTGCAACTTAGCTCTGCCAAACTTACTCAGTGGTCTTACATTACAAATATGCTGAGTGAATCTCTCAATGCAAGCTCTAGCTATGTTTGTACAGCACTCATTTAGGGCAGATTTTTCACTGAACATTGATAAGTAAATGTCCTTGCATCGGGACACAAACTGTTGAAGCTCTTTCATGTAAGGAGAACATGATAAATTCTTGCCAGCTGGGTCATCAGCCCTGATCAAGTCAGGCTCATCATGCATAGTCATCAAAATTATGAATAAAGAATTCTTGATTGACTCAGCAAATAATTGGAGAATAGGCATACTGGAAATGTCTTTCAAGCTATTCTGAACAATTTGTATACTTTCTTGGGGCAGCATTGAGTTCATGTTCACAAGAACTCTTTTTATTTGTGACGAGAAGTAATACAAGGAGTTGCAGAGGTCAGCATTCTTTTGCTGTGAGCTTGTAGGTGGTTCTATTATCTGTGCCACATCACTGTCCATAGATAATCTCTGCTCTGCCTCCACAGTCATCTGTTTGATAGATTTAGCCACACTGTTGGCTAGGCTGATGCTCAACTGCTTGTCACCAAGTGAGATGCTGAGTGCTTCAGCAATAACTCTAATAGCATTGTCTATCTGATCCATGTTTGGTACCTGGGACAAATGCCACATACTTCTAACAGGCTCCAGCAATTTTCCCAAGGATTTTGATAAAAAGGAATTCTCCCATTTTGTGAGACATGAGCGGTTCATCTCTAGATCCTTACATTTTAGTCTAGAAAGCAAATCATTGAAGCTTTTTAGTAATCTGGGAAAATCAATCTCTATCGATTGGTTGACTGTTAGAGGACTCTTTTCAAGTTCACTGCTGAAGACTAAAGACAAGTCGGCCCAGAAGTTTTTAGCTATGTTCCTGAAATTCCCAATGGCATGTAACTCATTGACAACATTCTGAAGCATTATGACTTTAGTGCAGCTGTTATAAATGTCAACTTTGAAGAGTTGTTCAATGTTGTCCCAAAGTTTTTTTTTAAAGTCCTGGGCACTCATGATATTCGCCTTGCCTGGAGCGATTCTCCCAGAGCTAGATTTCTTCACTTCAATTGAAACCATTTGGACATTCAAAGCTGTTGTTATTTCCTTTTTCAAATCACTAAGTATGCTGCTGACAGATTTTTTTATCTGTTCCTCTGTGCATTGTAAGTTGTGGAATACTTTGAAGCACTGTAAAAGTTTGGTTTTGTCACCGCTTAGTAGACTTGACTGCAAGAGCTCAGTGGCATTCGTCAATAGCTCTGTTCTCCTCAGTTGTACAGATTTAAGGACCTCGTCAAGGAGATCTATCCCTTCGAAATCGTAGTCACTGATCAACTCATTCAGTTCGAAGAGTATGATGGCCTCTTTGGATGGGTTGTCTTTGATGCTCTGCAGTTTATGCCATAGATTCAAGATTTTTGAGGAATGTCTCAGCAAATTGCATGTAGTTTGAACTCTTTCAAGCATCATTGTTTGATTCTCGAGGGCGTAATACGGTGTGTGCACTCGATTTTTCAGATTCTCAGCGCCGCGTAACAAACTCTGTACTTGAGCTTGCACAGACTCTAAAGTCACTTCCAAGTCGGATATATGACTGGCCTGTGTTAGGAGATCATTGTGTTTGGCTAGAACTTGTTTCTCCAAGCTTTTGCTTAGTTTTTCAATCCCCTGCGTGAGTCTATTCACTTGTTCGGTAACCGATTGATGTTCATTGAGTACGGGTTTCACGGACTCATCTAGAAACTTACTGTAAAATTCATCGTTCTCTATTTCAACACACACATCTTTTGCATCCATTGTTTTATATTGTATTTCAGAATAATATTAATTTAACTCCGGTTTCAAGTAGCCAAGCAGTGTTTACTATTTTTTGATGACATCAATGACACTTGACAGCGAAACATGACACTGACGTGTGATACCATAGAGGCCATATAGAGGCATAATGGGCATAGACTAAATATTGGGTAACTGATTCGGAAATTATTTCCGAACCTGCTAATCAATTGATACCATAAAGAAATACCATATTTGGATCTCAAATTATGTGAAATAAAACTGTATCACATAGATTAAGGATCATTCTACTTATCTAGAGAGCTGCTTTTGCGTTTCTCAAATCCACCTGACGACATCTAAGGATAAGGATAGGATCCCACTAACTGTATGATCCGGTAGTTCAATACATACTGGAATATTCTTGCCACTAAAAATGTAGAGAGCTACTAACTCGTCTTGATATATTTTTCAAATGAAATTATGTCTCTTCATAGATTTTCAGGTACGGCTTTACTGCCGACCTAACGATTGATGTAGGCTAAAACAAAGGCTGAAGTAAAAACACACTTAGCGTCGTCAATTTTATTTATTTTCAATTAGCACACAGTCTTGTGCTATATTGTTACAGAATTAATTAGTTATAAAATATCAACTATTTCCAACAAAATTGTGCACTAGCTTTGAAATTTATATTTAATATAATAAAAAATATTACATACTAGCCTTGGCTCGTAAACGTTATTATCAAATATTAGATTCTTTTTCGGGACATAAAAATTAAAACTACTTAAGAAAAAAGAAGAAATCATTTGAACAACGTTTACTAGCTAGGTATTTAATATACAGCATTAGTTACATAGATTTTTATAGGTATTGTAAATGTTTATTGCAAAGCTTTAAAAATATTTTCGTTAAATACAAAATTATGGCTACGAAATGGGGGTAGGTAGACATAAATTCATGGCAAAAATGATTCTGGCTGATGACGATTTTCATGGCAGCTTGGATTTTTCGTTCGTAATTTAAATTATACAATATTTGTAAAAATATACCAAGTACTTAAGTTTGGCACCTAATGGTAAATTAAAGTTATTCATAGGTAGGTTATACACAGATGACTTAATTAAGTATGAACGCTGATTTATTTCAGGAAATGACCGTAAAAACTAAAGCAAGTCATATTTCAGTAGGTATACTTTAAACTTATTTTAAAAAAGCTATTACAAGTTAATTAACACCTTAAACTTTTTGTATTGAGATGAACGTAAAGTCATAAAAACTGCGCAAAAAATGTTGCAAGTACCTGGTGTATTTTTAGACTAAAATTAAACTAGAATCTAACATTATAATATTAACTTAAAATACTAAAAAAAAACGCTGTCAAAATATTAAAATTAATGATTGTTGATATTTGATTTAAAAAATTCGTTTGAATAATTCATTGTACATGCTGAGTAAAATAATTACAGGTATATTTTATTACAATTTGCGGGTCTTAACATACATTTTCGGACTTTAACAAAGAAAAAAAGGCATTTCCTAAGAAGTTAGTTCCTAGAGGGCGAATTATGAGCAATAATAGACGTAGTTTCAGGAATTGTATAATTTGCCTATTAAGATGAAATTTTGGCAAAGTAATAGATTTTTTCATGGAAAAGTACACTATACAATTCTCTGAATATCGTTTGTAACATATTTTATACAAATAAAAAAAATATTAGCGTAACTAATAAGTAGTACAAACTTCAATTTAGCCTGAAAATTTGCTTCTAGCTAAAGTAGAAAACATTTAACAATGCTCCTAATATTATGCTACAATAACGATTGTATATGATATTGGCTGCGCTCTATCTTGGCAGCCATTTTTATCAAAGATAGTATATTAAAAACAGGAATTTTAAAGTTAAGAAGATCATTAGAACTGAAAACTTTGTAATATACATACATATTATTAGGTAAGTCTTGTTGAGCTATGCAGAAAAATATTTTACCCTTACAAAGTTGAAAACAGGTTACCTGGGGTAATTTAGTCTGTGGTATGTCCTATGGTCTACCCAATAATTGTGCACTATTTGAAACAGAATGTTACAACCAATATCAAATTGTACTTGAATAATGCACAACCATTATTACCAGATTTACCCTTATATTGGTTTAAAAATGGTCAGAAAGTAAACATGATGTATGTGTCATTTTCAGAAATTACCTTAATAGGTAAAACATAGAAACAGTTTATCCTTTTCACCTTTGAAGGCATCAGGGTAATTTAAAACATTACCTTATAAGTACAACTGTATTTTATAATAAAACATGCGTAAATCCAAACTTACAAGAATTTCCTAGTCATAAGACATGGCTTCTGCTACAAGTATACTATGCTTCAAATAGCACCTTGAGAACTTGACGCCAGTGCTTGTAAGTTGAGTATTAATTACACGTCACGGGTAAAGTCGGAAAAAAACCGGTTCAGGTAAATGTAGAAGGTAAGGTAAGGACAGATTACCCTCATAATTAGAAACTTATTGATTATACTTAGCGCATTCTTTCTCAAAAATGATTCTTAATTACCTAATTTGGGTTTAATACTTAAAAATAAATAATTAGAATCTTTTGTCTATCTTTCATCAGTTTTAGAGGTCAGGTTCCCCACTAACATATCAGATGTCTTGAATGAGATGTGTTCTAATTGATACAGTTAATTGTAACTTCAATTAAATTCAAATTATACATCAGCACTTTTTAGTATTAGCAAAATATTGTAAAATGATGTTTAAAGAGAAGTAATAAACAATTTATTTATTTATTTATTTATTTATTTAATTACCCTCCCAAAAAATAACTCAAATTCCATACATACAAGCCTGAAGTATCTCATACAAATAAGCATAAAGTAGTTGTGAAATATTTAACTGTACAAAAAGTTATTTTTACTCAGCCACAGAAGAATGCCTTAGATTTCATAACTGCCTCATTACTACATTATACATATAATATTTATGGATATTTCTCACAGAGATTAGCTAATTATATTAATTATTATACAAGTAGGTACATGCTATGTAGAATATTTTCTTTGTAAATTGTAAGAAATAAGTAAAAAGCGTGTAATTAATGTAAGTAGGTAGGGAACGAACATCACATTTTGTGAAGTCAATATAGCGTATCGATAAATAATAATATCGATATAAATCGTCTTGATTTCATATTACATTCACATCGTATTGCACTGTATGGCTGAATAGTCATAGGGCCTTCGATTATTAAATCGGATTAAGTGTCAAGAATCGATTTAAATTGTAAATATCAAATATTCGTATATTAATTTCTATTAAAGCTAAAAGTAAATTACCTTCAGCGTCTCCTAAAGTTAGCTACACTATGACCATGGAAACTGAACCTTAAGACTTGTGTGATAGGTTCCGGATTCCATATTTGTAAGCTGTGTAGTCATTCTAGTCTACCGGCACGAAGTCAATATTATTGTCAACAAAAAACTATTCAATGTAGTAAAAACAACAATATCGAAGTTAAAAACCGATTGTCATTTATCGATTAACTTCTCGTCATCGGAAGTGTCGGTGTCACAAAAAAGGCGGCAGAGTAAAAACTTTACAAGCGGTGTTTGTCGACAATAAGATTGACTCGGGGACCTCGCCATCAGATAATATCCACAAATATTATCACTAAATTATATACCGAATTAGAGGAAGGTGCACCTGAACTTCCTGCCAGGGCCTATGGTTCGTCCTCTCCTATTTCTTTTGACTCGACTCGCCTTGTCTTTGCGGATTTCTCGGACGAGCGTGTAGAACGCATCGTCGACACCCATGCGGGTTTTCGCTGACGTCTCCACGAAAGGGACTCCATAACTCCGCGCCACCTGTAAACATATTCAATGTATTGAATACACACACTAATATTATAAGGCACACTAATCTCAGGACTACTGAACCGATTTGAAGAAATATTGCAGTTTTAAGTAGCCTTAACCCATTTACGGAGAAAGGCTTTTTTCCGGGGCGCCGAGTTTCCACGGGGTATAGGTGAAACAGCCTCGGTAACAGTACAGTACAGCCTATTTGATTAATTGTAAAGTTTATCAATTTCTATTATTGATTGAATGAATGAATTGTCCAGCATATCACAGGACTAAAAGAACCCTAAACAAACAAGATTTGAGGTGCTTGCGTATGCTTTTTTGGAAATATTGGAGCTAAATGATACATAGATATTAAGTACATAATTTTTCGTATTAAATCTAGACATGTAGCGGCGACAAACTAAACAGGATAATGTCCACATGAAGAGATGACGTAAATGTAACGACAGTGACGTCAATCTGGAAAAGCTTAAAAGAGTTTATGACGACAAACAAGATCGCATATTTAAGAACGACGCATTTCTACGACCTAGGCTGCCTTGAAGGGCATAGAAGCTGTTCTGAGTGCGAAAGACCTAAGTTGGCCGAACTTAATGGGTGATATTAGGTAACCTGATATGGAGTAAGTTTTTAAGAATACATGCAAATGCTTTTCTCATTATAGACGATAAACAGCTTTTCTTCCAAACATGATGCGTGAATTCGAACCTTTTAAAATGAATAAGCAGCTACGGAAATATTATTTCCAGGAAAAATAGTTTCGGAGAGCATGTAAATACATACGTAGGTACTCGTAATATCGTCAACTAGAGACACGAAGAGATAACGCTGAATAAACCAATAAATAATATATTTAAAGACCTTAAACATAACAAACAACTATAAATCAGTGCTTTAAATGTTATTGTGGTCGGAGCTGTCCATATAAAGAAATATATTTTCTAGAGTGAAGGTTTACAGTGTATTTGTAGGCACTTGCCGCATGGTTGCAATGGTAACACATCATCGAGGAATTATTATTAATTAATAGGAAGGAAGAGATTCCGTGTTATGTCGACGAACTTCGAGAACTTAATCTTTAAGAAGTAGGAAAAGTTTGAAATATGAGTGATTATGAATTGTACCCTATTTATTTACACTGTTGACCGACAAAAAAGAAGAGTTTATTTTAACGACGATACGAAACCCCAAGAATATGAAGAATTGTGAAAAGTTAGCAAATAACAAGGAAAGCATTTGTCTGAAGTTGGCTGATTTTGTTTTGTATGAGTGATATTGGTAAGTGTAAAACTATGTCCTCAAAAGCTACGAATGGAATTTAGGTCTAAACCGCTGAGGTAATTTAAGTTTGGCTCTGAAATCCGTTATTATCACATAAAGCTTAGCAGCAGAATAGTTTGGAATTAGTTATATCTCATCAATTTGTGGAGAAACAAAGCCTAACGAAACTTTGCCAAAAGTTTTGTCCAAAAACGTTCATAAGTTTTCAAAGTTTGTCTTCAAATGGAGTTTAACAAAAACTAATGTAAGGTCAACCGAAAACTCTAAGATAGGACAAACTATTTGGAACTTGTAATGGAAGACTCAGCAACAAAGTTTTTGGTAGTTATGAAATTAGGACAGAAAACTGTTTTACCAAAGTCTTCGATCTACGTCTAGACTGGTCTCCAACGTATTGGTATTCTCGTATTAGGGAAAATTACGAATGCTAGAAGACAATTTTTACGTTCTTTGTGGGTCAAATTACGTACGCTAGAATATTTTTTTGCATTTTATCTAAGTAGCTGTGTATTTGTTCTTTTTGCTATTGTATTGTAGCATTATTTGTTTCCGGGGTCTAGGACTAGGTCATTGACGTGTGAAATTAAAGCTTTTATTTCTTTTTTTAATAAAGTAAATATTTATTACGTATTTAAAGTAAATTGTGAAGAAGACTTTATTTTTGACAGATAATTATTTACACCAGGAAGTTAGTCATATAATGCGGTAGTTTTATATTGAGATATAGATACCTACAGCTCCTCTTAACACATTGTAAGTAGATACATTTTACATAGCAATGAGTAATATGCCTATAACGGTTACGCATGTACTTTATTATGTATCATCATCAGGAACAATTTGTAGTACATATTAGTCATAAGTTCGATTAGGGATTAAATGAGGGTGGTAAATATAAATATAATTTAATTTACAAACTTAAAATTCGTACGTGAACAGGATAGTGCCAAATTAGGTTGTTTACGTTGGAAAACGAGGTAAATGACTTTGATTAATTAATTATTGAACTACTTAGGTAGGTTTATTTTATTACGAATAACAGTAATAACTATTAGTAATTAGGAAATATGAAATCAAAGGTTTACGCATCTAATTTCCATTCCTTAAAATATACCTAATGCTGCGATTCATAGTTTTAAAAGCATTTTCTTTCTACAGCTGTTACTTTTGTTCTTTGTGGAAAAAGTATTGCTTAGCAAGTGTGATGATGTAAAAAGATTATGCAATAAACATGATTAAACTAGAAGTTAAGATTATCACTTGACAACCTCAAAAAAACCTTACACATTTTAGATTCCGGTCAACTGTTTGAAAACAAAACATACAAAACCCTACCAGACTTTGTTTGTCTGGTAGACCAACTGTTGCCGTCAATAATTTGTTAGTATTTCGTCTAGGAATCACAAACATGGATTACGAAGTGTTGTTGTTTACAAATCGTAAGAAATAAGACCACCCAGTGAGTTTACAAATTTACGATAAAGTTCAGACAAAGAGAATATGAGCAGATAGGTTGGTATGATAAAAGAAATGGATGATCTTCCGACAACTTTTATAAAAACTGAGTCTGTCCCATACTTTGCTCCTACCCTTTTGTTTTAATGTTTTCTTCTATAGGGCGAGGGAATAAAAATAACTACCGGTCCTAACTGAAGGATAGTTGGCATAGATAGAGATCAATCGAAGATTTATAAGTCTGTCTGAGCTACTACTGAACTGAGATATTTTTTTATAAAACATCAGTTTTATTTACCGCAACAAGTTCAGGCTAATCTTCAGGATTCCTGTGATTAATTGCAGATTGTTTGTGAAACTGTACGTGCTATTGAGCCAGGAAATTAGCCTTACTGTCAAACCTGACGATAAAAATGTAATGGTCCAAATTATTAAACAAGGCAAGTTAAGAAGTTTGACAATGCAACTGCAAAAGCTTAAAAAAAAGAAAGACAGGATCTTTTGTCGACCGTGGTAGACTTCAATTACTGCGCCACTTGTACCAATTAGAAACAATCTTAGTAATTAGGAGTACTCATATTTGTTCAAAAAAAAACGCAAGATTTATAAATCATGGTTTCGATGGTCAATGGGTTGCATTTTTTTAAATTTTATTCCTCTATTTCAGACAAATAAGGCCCATAACTATCTTATGTAAAGATCGCTCGGCCGTATTTGTTGGTGAAGACTTGTATCGATTGTATTTATTTTGATATTTATACACGTATTAATAGTAAGTGCAGCAATAATAAATAAGCGAATTCAGTCGAGTATCGAACTATGGAGCAAGTATAGAAAGAGCTTGCGGTTATCGGTTAATATTCAAACATTTTAGTAACAAAACCTCTAGGCGGGTGCATTGAACATCTTTTTCGAACATAAAAAAATCCTAAAAACAATATAAAGATTTCTGAGAATAATGCAATTGCAATAGGAGTCGTGGTGGCCTAGTGGGCAAAGAACTAACCTCTCGAGTATGATGGTGCGGGTTCGATTCCAGGTCAGGCAAGTACCAATGCAACTTTTCTAAGTTTGTATGTACTTTCTAAGTATATCTTAGACACCAATGACTGTGTTTCGGATGGCACGTTAAACTGTAGGTCCCGGCTGTCATTGAACATCCTTGGCAGTCGTTACGGGTAGTCAGAAGCCAGTAAGTTTGACACCAGTCTAACCAAGGGGTATTGGGTTGCCCAGGTAACTGGGTTGAGGAGGTCAGGCAGGGCAGTCGCTCCTTGTAAAGCACTGGTACTCAGCTACATCCGGTTAGACTGGAAGCCGACCCCAACATAGTTTGGGAAAAAGGCTCGGAGGATGAATGCAATTGCACATTTTATCGATGTTATATTTTGTTAACTAAAAGCCGACTCGAACATAGTTGGGAAAAGGCTCGGGAGATGATGGTATGCTTTGTTTAAGTTTGCTATAGTCGGGGCTTCCCCTATAATTAAAAATGCTTATGATACAAAGACGGATACTGATACATTTAATTATTAATGTTATGCTTACATACATTTAGACTCCTAGTAGTACCTACGTAGCGTACATAATCGTATTTTTTCCTTAAAACGGAGACTGATATAGCCTATTCTTAGTCTATAGCAACAGACTAGAACTTTGTGATTTTATCCTTATTAAGTTAAGAGGCCACATTATGTATGTGGTTTATTAATAAATTATAATGTATGGCAATGAAAAACAAGATATTTTACCTACAATTTTGAAATGGGGATAGCAGAAAAACTAAGCAAGGTTTTTATCGCCTGAAAATCGTGTTAGTTACACTACCTATAAGTCAACAGCTAAACACATTTAGCTGAAAATTGGTTAGAAGACACCTTGACGTAGTTTCTTCCGGGCCAAACTGCGGAAGCTAGTCTTTTAGTAAATAAATACGGTTTCCGAAAGTGCCTAAGAAATTAAATGGCCTTGATCTTAGCTCTTGCCATAAAAAAAGAAATGAGCAAGCATAAGCATGCATAACATTAACGATAACGTTTATTTGTGAACATTAAACAAACTATTTGCAATAGCTGTTACTTTTGTGAAAAGTGATGTCTTCGATTTTTTTCAAATTCAATATTTTTTTGGTCAAAGGCAGGGCAAAACTGCGGTGGTTGAGTGTCGTAAAGAAAGACATGAAAATTTGCGAACTCGAAGAGGAAGACGGGATAAACGCTAAGAAGAAGAATATTTTTTAATGAATTTTAGAACTTTTAACCTGGATGGCCTTTTTATTCGTGGGATAGTAAAACTATCTTGGGAGACAAGAGAAGTTCTAGTAACCATTATCATAATGACTCTTAGATGTGAAATAACTTTTAACAGACGAAAATACCGGCAGCAGTTACTAACTGAAACAAATTCATGATCCCAATTTTCTAATGGTTTACTTTAGTTACTAACATAATAGCCTAGTTTAAAACAAACTTTCACAGACAATGATAAACTAAGAATACAAACTAAGTTTCTGGTAAATTAAGTATCTGAAATTATTCATACAGATGTCTGAAAGTGGCATATTATTATTTATAAAGTGCTTTCATTGTACCTAAGTAGCACATGGAACAATGTACGTACAGTCAACTTGTGAGTCACTTTATGAGAAGAAGTCTTAATTAATTTTAATTGCCGTTGTCTTGTATTATTTTCTCCCGACTTACATACGTTGGTTGTCATGTGGTCAAAAGTATGTGGTACACCAAGTTTAGCGCTTTCCTTTATATACATCCTATATTTGGTCATAATTTCTTTAAGGTTGCAAATACAAAGATAGAGTAGTATTTCAATTAGATGAGAGTCAATCAACGATTTACCATTATCCAACTGTGAAGGAGAGTAGAACCGCTACACAGTTATTTCGAAATTTTAATACAAAGATCAAATCAATTTAACCCCAATAAGTTGCCTGCCCTACATACCTAATTGGCTTACTCAAAAACAATCAACAGGAATATTATTCTCCAGCATTTATACTTAATATTAGAGGAAACATTTATAAATAAATTAAAACCTTATTTCAAGATTGCTACATTATTCTTGATTAACATAGGCTAAGTTTTATTATACCTAGCACAGAAAGTACATAGTTCCTTTAGGAGAGCAAGAACATCAAGTTTATATAATTTCTTTCATTTGTTTATACCTTAAAGAAACTATAGAACCAATTTGAAAAATTCTTTCATGGTTGTTAAACTACACTATTCCCATGTGACATAGTTAATATTTTATTTTGGTACAGAAAATAGTTTCAGGATGAAAGAAGAGCAACAAGAATGGCTACTCTTAAATAAAATAGTTGCTAAGTCCATGAATTTGTAAATTTAACCTTAATATGAGGTTAACATGATAGTGGTGTACACTTTGTTTGTGTAGGTATTAACTGGTGTTACTAAATAAGTGTTAAATTGTTTAAACATTGTTATTACCTTATGTTTACTGAGGCCAACGGTGGCTTATATTACACACTTTATGGAAGATAAAAAATAAGTCAGAATAAGGAAAACGTTTGTATATTGAAATTTAAGCTGTAAGAACAAGTATCTAATATATCTTGTAGTCAACAGGTGTAGCTAAGCTTTTAAGGTATATAAGAAAAGTCCTACATTCTATACTTATGACTTCTTAAATAATTATTAGCCAGCCGTTACCAAACTTCCAGTGCATTGCAAGGTGCCTATCTGATCTCCTAATCCCGTTCAGTAGGCAGCATAATATCACTAAGATTGGTTGCCAGTGGAGTTTAGACTGCCCATAAAACTAACAAAAGTTCTACCATTTTCCTGATGCCACATTATTTTATTAAATGTCAATTAAAATTTGGATTGTTTATAAGGTCAAGGTAAGCCTTGACATGATTGTATCTCTATAAATATAACAGAAAAAAAGGTAAATAACAAGTGTGTCATGCATACATTTGTTGAGACTTAATTTAAAAAGGTAATAAAATAATGACTACTTTATGTAAAGCTATAAACTCTTTGCTGGTTACATCATCAGGCCTTATTAGCTGTGATGTGGTGAATTGAATAATCCGATGTAGGTATATGTAAGGTTTTGAAATGCATTAGTTTGTATGCATGTTAATGGGATGCAGATATTAGTGGAAAAAATAACGGGCCTACTTTTGAATTGCTTTGAATTGTTTATGATTTTTCTTTTGTAGACTAATATTTAAATTTAACTAGCAAGCTAAGCTCAACAATTTTTTTACTGGTGTTTTTATAAGTAGGAACTTAAGTTAAATGTGCTATAAACAAAACAAAGTTATTGTAGTTGAAGTAACTTAATTTAGTATTGTAGTGCATTAAATAATGTAACATATGTGCAGTGATTGTTCACAAAGTCAGTCAAGCAAGAAAAGCTACAGTATAAATATGTGTGTGTTCATGATGATCTTGATCCAAATTTCTAGCCAATGACCTTATTAATAGTTGCATAAAGTTGTGACATCATACTTTTTGGTATGCCATAATCAAATTAAAGTTATCTTCATTCTAATCTATGTTTACACAAATAGGAAATTGTTTTTTTTTGTTAGCATATTGAACAAAATGTAGTTTAAAATACTAACAGTAAGTATGTACACAAAGATCTTACATAAGATGATTACAACAGCTTCATATAAGCCATTACAAGACAGATGGGAGTTGATTGTTCAATTAAGTGTTACACTTGACTACCTGATTAACATGTTACACTTGGTATGTGATGCTGTTGGCATGCAGTGTACACAAACAAAAGCCATGTGAAGTGAGTGCAGTTTATTATGTAAACAGGGCTCACCTCGCGCGCCTGCGCCATGTCCACGGCCCACGCCTGCAGGTCGCACTTGTTCCCCACCAGCACCATGGGCACCTCCTCCGCGTCTTTCACCCGCTTTATTTGCTCCCTGTACGAGCCAATGTCTTCGAAACTTTTAGCACTGTTCACTGCGAACACCAGCAGGAAGCCTTCCCCCGTGCGCATGTACTGGTCCCGCATCGCGGAGTACTCCTCCTGGCCCGCCGTGTCCAGGATGTCCAACAAACACGTCTCACCATCGATAACAACTTGTTTCCGATATGAATCCTCGATCGTAGGATCGTACTCGTCCACAAAATGATTCTGTATCAGCTGTATAGTCAATGCGGATTTACCGACGCCTCCGGCGCCTACCACCACCAATTTGTACTCGGTCATCTTGCGACGAGTTAGGAAGAATATTTTTTCACACCACTAATGTCACTAGATGAGAAACTACGCCCCTTGTCGTGCCACACCTTTTAAATTACTCACATCGGCATGGCTGTCGCGACCTATGTTATTGCACTCGCTGTGTCCGTAAAACGGCTAATTAATGTATTATTAGAGGCAAATGCAATAAATAACAATGAGGCGGTTCACTCACCCTTTTACCGGAGTGGGAGTGTGTTCAGAGATATTGCATGTTGATGAGTCATCGTGATCTCGAAGTAATGTGATTTTATCTTGTGGTGTTATTTTAGAACTAACACAATTATTTATAGATAAATTAATGAATTAATATAAGTTTTGCTATAGGTGACACATACTTTGCATGAATTCTTTTATTAAATGTTATCGAGATATAGTGTACTAGTTACTTCCGAACGCACGCTATCATAATTTATCAGTCTGTAGTAAAGTTGTTATGATGCAACAGGTGGCGCTGTGATCAATAGCAGTGAGAATATTTAGTTTATAAAAAGTCCTTAGAACAGTATTATAAAACGACCCAAAAATAAATTCAAACTATAATACCTATTGTAAAACTCAAATGCAAATACGACACCTTTTTGTAAAAATACTGGCTGCCTGAACACTAAATGGAAAATTTTAAATTCAGCATCCATTTAAAATAATAAAGCGGTGACATTACATGACAGTAAAATTAAAATTGATTGAGTTCAAGCTTGAGTGTTATCAAACAAAATATTTTCTAAACGTTTATTAACTTAAAACCGCAAAATGTCTGCAGATAAGGCTGATAACGAGGATGTTGCAGGAGAAACTCTTGAAGAAGCAGGAGCACTAGAAGCAGATGTCGGAGCTAATTTGTAATGGCTTATGTTTAACTGATCACCAGATATAGTAACAAATAGCAGCCAAAAATAGTAAATGATCACCAAAATGAAACTCGCATTTTAATGTAAAACTATAACCAAAGTTTTAACACTTTGCCACCTATTTAAGTGAAATTACTCCAAAATAAATCATGCGTAAGCCAAAAATAGTAAATGATCACCAAAATTAAACCACCATTTTAATGTAAGATTACAACCAAAGTTTTTAAATTCTGCTATCCTATTTAAGCAAAATGAGTCCAAATAAATCATTGTTATCCCAAAAGTAGTAAATGATCACCAAAAGTAGTAAATGATCATCAAAATTATACCAGCGTTTTAATATAAAATGATAATCATCTTGCTATCCTGTTTAAGTAAACTGACTCCAAAAAAATAAGTTCGGCCTGATACAATACATGTAATAACATTATGGGGACCTTTTCCTGCACTAGGGTGGAAAATTGTCTATTGCATGCATCTAAACAGTGCGAAAAGAGTGTGTTTTCGAGGGAGTGCCTACACTCTCCTTCTTTCTCCTGCCCTGTTCCCAATTTTACTTGGGGTCGGCACAATATGTCATTTTCTTCCATTTTCCCCTGTCACTCGTCATACTGACACTTACGCATGCATTGCAAGCCGGACACATAACTTAATATGGCATCATAATACTTTATTTGGTAATAAGCCTACATTTTATGGCAATCACAGTGACTTATTTAGGCAAAAATAATACATTAATTTGGTCGTCAAGAGTTGGTGATCATTTACTAATTTTGGTGGTCGAATACAATTTAAAGTGAAGACGTGACTAAAATAGCTGGTACTATTACATTTTAAGACTTTATTTTTCTGGTGTTCAGTAGATATTTCTGGTTGCAAAACTAAGGGTATCAAAGCATTTTATGGTGGTCATTGTATTTGTTCCCCATTTGTAATTTAATGAACTTACAACAGTTGTCTTTCATAAATTACACGCTATGCCATCTAGTGACAATAACGAAAAACTAGCCATTACCGTTTCTGTTTACTGATAACAGATGGCGCTGGCAGCTTTGTTTTCATAATCTTATTTTGATTTTGTGATTCAACAGGTACGCTAAATTGTAAACATGAAGATAGAGTGGACTTAATATGCTTTTTCCAGTGACCAGCAGTTATCGGGCATCGACCCAAGGTTAAAAATAGACATGGATCCCTTCGCCCACCGCGACCTTCGGCCAGAAATGATGTTCATTCGCGAAGAGTTGCGCCAAGCGAAGTGGCAAACATTGGCGGTTAGTTTATAATTTGTTAGTTATTAGTTACACCTGTCTGTTATACACCCACGATGTAAGTAATTTAACTTTTCACCACAACACCTGTTAGATAGGTGACTCGTAGATTTATTTATAAATAGGTAGGTACAATGTGTAAAATAGGGCAGCTTATCAAGTCCTTTAAAAGCACAAACTCCATGATTGCTGAAGTATTTTACTTATAATCGTACTCTCCTAAATATTGTAGACAGTCAGTCGCCATAGCTTCGTCCATTTTTCAGCCTAAATTCTATCCTAATGTAGGTACCCTGGACAGAGCTTCACAATACTTACCTATTGTCCAATAGGCTTTTAATTTTGTCAGATATCACACTACCTATTGTAATATTTCATGAAGTGAACTTTATAAATGTTGCAACTGCTGAAAAGGATCAAAGAAACAAAACAACTTTGAGTTGAGGTAGGTCATGGAAAACTTATCTCGAAATTATTTCATTTCGAAACTGCAATCTCGCTGTTTCCAAGAACTTAGGTACTACTTAGGTATACTTTGTGCATTTCTATGTATTTCTCTCAAAGTACCTATGCAGGTTTGTTCTCAAAGATGGAGCCTCGCTGGCTTGCAATTTTGCGGTTGTTATTGCATTTGGAAAGGAATGGGGATGTGGATTGTTTAAATTCATATAGCCAGAATTGTAGAATATAAAAATAAAGGAAAGCTTACGGGCGGAAAATGTAACTATTCAAGGGGGGGTGAAACTGCTACCTACTAGTTCAAAAACAAAAAACTTCAAAAACAAAAAAAAGCCCCCAGAACGCCCACCCTTCACCACTTACCATGGGTTTTTGCTGGAAAGCACTTCTTGCGCAACAAACTTTCCATTAGCTCTATGTAGGTATTCCTACAAACTAAAGCTGTACTACGTGTGCTATGTTTGTGTGTCCTAGAGTAAACGTATGTCTACAAGATATAGATACATATATAGTAGTAGATACTACATATAAACGGTAATAAGCTCTCATACACAACGTCATCTGCGTAGAACACATCTTGTGGATTGCGGTTGCTCCTCAATGTCGAGACCGTGACATGAATGAGCGTGTACGTAGACTGTAAACTGTAGTGTAGGACCGGCTTTATCTCTGCTTAAACGAGCGTCTATTATGTAATTAACAGCTGGTTTTATTTGTCTATGGTGAGAATTAATTGAATCATTTATATCTTGTTAATCGATTAAACGATTATGTACTTATTAATGTATCACTAATAGCTTCTGCCAGCGGTTTCACCCGCATCCCGTGGGAACTACTTCCCGTACCGAGATAAAAAGCCTAGAGCCTTCCTCGATAAATGGGCTATCTAACACTGAAAGAAATTTTCAAATCGGACCAGTAGTTCCTGAGATTAGCGCGTTCAAACAAACAAACTCTTCAGCTTTATAATATTAGTATAGATAAGAAGGGTTGGAAGAGTTTAGAAACTATTGTATAAGATTTCCAGAAATATAAAAAGAAATCAATCAATCGATTTAAAAATAACATTTCCACGTGATTAATGGATATGAGGTCCGTAGCGTTAGATTCTGTATGAAAATCTACAATGCAGACCCTTCTATTAAACTTGTAATATTTATAATCAGCTGTAGTTACATTGTTACTAATTGTTGCAAGCCATTACAATGTTTCAAATTAGATGTTATTATGAAAATTATGTAATATGAACATAATGGCGGTTTTTAGGGTTCCGTAGCCAAAATGGCAAAAACGGAACCCTTATAGTTTCGTCATGTCCGTCTGTCCGTCTGTCCGTCTGTCCGTCTGTCCGTCTGTCCGTCTGTCACAGCCGATTTACTCGGAAACTATAAGTACTACAGTGATGAAATTTGATGGGAATATGTGTTGTATGAACCGCTACAAAAATATGACACTAAATAGTAAAAAAAAGAATTGGGGGTGGGGCCCCCCATACATGTAACTGAGGGATGAAATTTTTTTTTTCGATGTACATACCCGTGTGGGGTATCAATGGAAAGGTCTTTTAAAATGATATAAAGTTTTCTAAAAAACATTTTTCTTAAAGTGAACGGTTTTTGAGATATCAGCTCTCAAAGTCGTAAAAAGTATGTCCCCCCCCCTCTATTTTTATAACTACGGGGTATAAAATTCTAAAAAAAATAGAGGTGATGCATGCTAATTAACTCTTTCAACGATTTTTGGTTTGATCAAAGTATCTCTTATAGTTTTTGAGAAAGGTTGATTTAACTGTAATTTACGGAACCCTTCGTGCACGAGTCCGACTCGCACTTGGCCGGTTTTTATCGTGTGAATCCAGTAATGGTACTATGAAGTAATGGTATTATGAAGGTCGTATATGAAAATGTGGTTTTTGTTTAGGTATGGAAAATTATGACCTTAGTAGGCAATGTCCCTATGAAAACAGTACCGAAAACATTTTAAAGCAGTAGCTACATAAAGAAAATAAGTCTTTCCAATTAACTATCACGTCGGAAGACCGATTGGATCGTTCAAACGATTCGATTGGGGCAGATCAATCAAACGTAATAAAGTCTTTAAAGAATGTTCAATTGTTATTGGTCAAAAGAATAAAATCGTTGAGTCAGTTTTTGACCTCTCAACGCCTGAACTGATATCCTGATCACGATTTGATGAAAATCGAATATGCAATAGAGCAAAAAAATATTAGGTAAACATAATCTACGTTTACTCAATTTTCAGCTGCGAATAAACTCATTAATTAAAACAAACTATATTTCAGTGAGAAACATGATGACACTCGATTTAGTTAAGTGCTAGGGAGCCCAAGGTTTTACCTATCCCTTAATAGGTATCGCTTTCACTTAAGTAAGTCAACCTTACTTAAGTAAATTAATGTCTATTACTTTGAAAGTGATTTTTTTCCTAACTCCATTTGGTAGACTGGTGTATATTTTTATAAATAGATGATATGGTTTGGTAATGGTTTCTGTTTGAAAAGGGTTGAAAGACAAATTCCAGTAACGTACTAGGTTTGCTAACGAAGCGAGCTTCCGCCAGGAATTTTGCCCCGTTCCCGTACTTCGCGCACCTGGATAAATAGCAGCCTTTGCTGTCTTTTTGTGTCTTTTTGCGCTTAAATATTTTTTTCATATCGGATCATTAGTTCGAACTAAAATAAGAGCGTTCAAGTAAACAAACTATTCAGCCTTATAATAGGTACTAGTTACTAGAAGGAAGGTTTAGATTAAAAGAAAAACTACAAAGAGCAAGAAGTAGGTATGTTGTGTTCAGGTTGTGTCCTACACGTAATGAGTTATTTATTAATATACCTAAATAAACTTGTTTGGCTTACTTACACGAGCATAACGAAATTGACAACATTCTGTCCTATAGATAGAGGTTAGATTTAATGATGTACCTACATGTATTCAAAATTCGTATGAATTAATTGCCATGAGCACTAATTAAGACTACACTACACTATTTTATTAGTCATTTAGGTACTAATATTATAAAGCTGAAAGGTTTATTTATTTAAACGCTTAGCGAGGTTCTCCACCAACGTGATTCGAATAATTCTTGGATAGCCTATTTATTGAATCTACTTTTTATCCTCTGGGGCAGTGGTTCTTAACCTTTTTGACATGAGGGACCACTTCAACTAAAGTTTGTCTTGCCGGGGACCACCTCATCGGTTTACCTAAATTAGCACTCATTTCTTTATTATGTATCAAAAAAAAAAAGAATTTTTGGGTCAGTTCTACTCAAAGCTAAACGCATGTTGGCAGTTGTGTAGGTAAGCAAATGCACATAAAGAAAAACTTGTCTATGTAGTTTCCAAATGCGCGAGCGAAGCGAGCGCGAAATTTTTATCGGACTTAAAACAAATTTACGTAAAATTTAGCCCAAACATACTTAACGTTTTGTTTGTTGACAAATGCCATAATATACGTCCATGCGAAAACCCTCGCTCGCAATTACAAGTCGATAAAAATTAAGTTAGATAACGTATAGCAACGTCGTCAAAGCTAAGCTTCGCGGACCACTTGGAATGCCTCCAGGGACCACCAGTGGTCCGCGGACCACCGGTTAAGAACCACTGCTCTGGGGGGATAAAGAGAGATAAATAAATTCAGTAGATAAATTTTCTAAAACAATTTCTTTACTATGTATATTTTAGTCTACCTAGACTTAATGGACCGGGAACACTAAACGAACTAAAAGTTTATTCGTTCACTAATTTAATCTGAATCAATAAACATCCAAGCCCGTTTTCCTCAGCTTCTCTGTCAATCACGACTGACGCCGGTACCTTACCCCAATTTTCATCAAGAATTAACCTGGGCCGGCAAATTGAACGAGAAGGGCTGAAAGTTGCCTGGAATACAGTTTGTCCAAGAATTTCATTAAAGATCAGTGCTTTAGGGACCAACAGCTGGTAGGTGAATAATGAAAAAGGGGAAAAACTTTATTTCCTTGACCTGGCTATTCAGGTGTTTTTTACTGAAGGGTATTACCTTCTATATATGTATGTATAGGTATAGTAGTTCATAAACATGGGTGCTTTAACTTTACAATCGCGGTGAAAGTTAATCAGTTCCGTTAACATTATGGCTTTAATAAAGCAGTTTATATTCCTACCAGATTAATAATAATTAAAAGAAATCCTTTGAGTAAAATTGGTGGAAAATGGAAATACATCTTTCTTATGGTTGTATTCCTCTGAACAGCACATAATTATAATTTAATACCTATTAATAATCAAATCCCCTTACGCTATGGAAATATATTAATTTAGAACACGTGTACCTAAATATTAAGTACTTTAAAGTAATAAATTGCAGAGAAAGTTCTTGGAACATGAAACAAAACAATTCGACCTGTAGTAAGATTTTAGTACAAAATTCAGCTACAGATTATTAATAAGTTCTATGTAAATTCAGGTAAATTAAAATTATATGTAAAGTAAGAAAAAGTTTATACTAATATAATAAAGAAGAAAGCGCTCCCAAAATTACTGAAGTGATTAAAAAAAAAAAAAAAACTATTTTGAATCTAACTTAGCTAACCTATCCCCGATTAAGATAGGCAATATTTTATCCGTACCTAATTCTAATTAGAACATTAGAAGCTTTTTCTTGTCGTTCTCTTCAAAGGAAATTTTCGAAAAAACTTTCCTCACTCAAAATTGAGAATCGATATGATCGGATTTTTGACTTGCAATTTCCTATCGTTATTCGCAAATCAAATATTATTCAGCACTTTTTGAACCAACAACCCGAAACGACCTTTCCCGACTTCCTAGTGTGTACATGCTTACCTGTTATTAAAGAGAAATGACGTGACATATTTTTTAACTTGTCACTCAAGTGGATTAAGTAAACGTAGGTAATGGCGTGGTAATACCTTTAGGTAATACGTAATTTTCGTTAATATATGTAATAATTATATTTTTATTGAATTGTACATGATATACCATCACTAAGTTGGTTGTATTATTTGACTATAACGATAACCAATCGATAACCAGCCGTGAAAATGCCTCCCATTGGTCTAATCGCAGAGAGAACTGGTTATGGTTTGGTTATCGTTAAAGCTAAAAGGTGCGACCAACTCCTATATTATTAAAAAAACATTTGTTTTTCTTGTTTAAAATCTGAACGCATAAACTCCTAGACAGCGATGTGTTAAGCTATATCGAGCTTGTTAAGTAATTCAGTTATGACGAAGCGAGAACGCGGTGAGAGCTCGTCGTGTATAAAATTTTGTTTTTACTTATTTTTCACTAGGGTGTGCTGTGTTTATACAGTTTATAAAGCGTTGGTATAAGAGGATCTATGTAAAAATCACTTACAACGAGGATTGCATTAGCAAGATAAAATTGTTTGCTTTTGTGTAAGTTTCTGAAAACCAGGAGATAATGTACAAAAATATATTTTATATTGTCTTCAGCCCGTGGTTGCACCCGAATCACCAGACAGAATTATGTAGGTACTTCCCACACGCCGATGAAAAATTGCCATAGTGCAATATTTGTTCCTGAAATACAGCTTACAGCCAAGTTCCATCAAAACCCACCCCGTAGTTTTAGCGTGAAAGAGCAACAAACATACCAACATACATTGTACACACAGTAGGATTAAGACCCGCTTCTAATCTAAATTGTCCCCATGTGCGATTTGATTACAGGCTAATTTATAACAATTTGTCCCTTTAATGTTAAGTTTAATCACAGCAACACCCTACCCTTTCTCTGCCCCAATATAACATTACCATATACTAAGCTAAGCAATACTCTTCCCTAGGTCCGTCGCACGGCCCTGAAGAAACTTCTGCTAAAGGATTTCATGCAGGAAGACTGCGAGCTAAGAAACATAGGCCTTGCCTATTCACCGCCGGATCCCTGAACAAAAGTTGTAACTTAAAGTACCGAATAAACTTTATGAATTGTTTCTGTTTTTATTACTTGCTGAGATTAAAGTTGAGGGAACATTAATATACATGAGACGAGGCGTGGTAATAGCTCTAGCGGGACTGCCGCCCAGGTTTGGTTTTTGTGAACTCTGTACCTTTGAAAATTTTGAGAAAGTTTCCTTGTAAAAGTGCATCATCATCCTCCGAACCTTTTTCCCAACTAAGCCGACCCCAACGGTCGGCTTCCAGTCTAACCGGATTCAGCTTAGTACCAGTGCTTTCCTTGTAAAATTGCGATATATAGTTAAAATAAAGAGAAGCACTTTATTATACCAGATAGCAACGAGCGTGATCTTACACTTAGCACCAATTACAGTTTAGTAGAGCAATCATGTTGGTTCATTTTAAATCGTTGGAACTGAGTTTCCTTGTCGTGCCACCGGCGGCAAGAGTTGGTGGTATGACAAGTCGGTGGCAAATTGACCGCTGATAATGTTTGGATATCGTTACAGTTAAAAATGGTAGCCCACTCTAGAGTTTGCTAGTGTAATATTCTCTTGTACCCAAAGACAAAATTCGTTACGTTTTAAATTGAAAAATAGGTGTTCTAATGACTGTAAAATGTCTGTTATTGTTTTGTTATCTGGTGTGTATGAGTCATGCGGTCGCGTTGTCCCAATGTGTTTGGCCTTCACAGTTTACGCGCTTAATGCGCTCTTTGAGACCAAATCTGTATGGTTAAATACCTTTATGTATTACATTTAAAATATTATATGAAACATATATTATAATCTCAAATATCGTTGGTGGCACATAACACTTAATCTCATACACATTTTCTAAATTATAATAATTTTTGTCTGGCAATGTGGAAGCTCAAACTCAAAAAGCCATCAAATGCTCAAGTTTTTCTGCCAAAATAATGCAAGTAAGTAGTCGTTAAATTTATTATTGCAGGTTTACAATGACCCCAGTTTTTGTACGTCTGTCAGCTTATTATGGTAGTTTCGTATTTGGCTAGGTCTTCATCTGTGCTGCCCACACACTGTTATTGTTGATGAGTACGTTTTCAAAATTACTTTTTTAGGAGTACGTTTTTGTAGTAATTGTGTTATTTTTACACCTTAGGTACGTAGAGCACAATAATTAAAAAAAAATCTCTATGTTTCTCATGACTTTTTCTTCGATTTCTGAAAGAAAGTGTTAAATAATCGTATAGATTTTTTTTATTTATACCCTCATTGAGTTTAAAGACTCACAAAAACAAGTTCTGATTATCACATGATACAAAATCTTGTAAAAGTATGCCCAAGTTCCCGCAAATAGCTTTTTAATGAGTAACATATAATAAACAAGGGACAAAATTATATAAAAAGCTGCATAGTCATTGTTTTTGCAATATTCGTGTTATTTCCATCAGAATAACAAATAAGCAGGTAAAGGGATAGAAAGACTGAAGCACTATGGTTCTATATATTAGTATTATCTGTGTAGTCTCAACTCAGTCGCGAAACGTTCACGCACTCTTGCGCACGTTCGGTATCACAGTTTCAAATATTTGAATAAAATATTAAGTGTAGTGCGAGATTCAATTTAAATCATTGATCGGACTCTCAAATTATATTCGAAGTAAGTGGGTGTTTTTGTTTATTTAAATTATCGTAGGATTCCACAATAATTTTAAATGGTGTAATTTAATTCTTGCGAAGCCGAGATAACGAGGTTTGGTGAATTAAATTCAATTTCATGAACACTGCTTTTTGTGAATGGCTTATCGTTAATAAAGGGCTTGATCTAGTAGCATTGTTATTTGATATTCATTCATGTTAAAAGATAGTCTTTATAATGTTAAAAACCGGTTTTTAGTTTGACCTGAACCAGAGTAAGGGCACTCTAGATTAGTTCAGGTTCAATTTTCAATGATTGAATATTCGGATTTTCGGTTTTCGTAATTTAATAAAATGCAAATTCTGACGAGCTAAGTGATTTTGAATTTGATTTTTATTCAAAAATAAATACAATATTTCTGTTTTGGATTTAAAAGCAATTTTCTGGAGTAATACACTTGTGTTCAGTGATGTGAAAAATATCTTACGAGTTAGAAATATAGTTTCACTGGAACGTTATAGATATATTATTTTTATTTGAACTTGCAATGTAAATAAGCGTTCTGACCTTCGTTTAATCAAACAGTTTAAAATTCCACTATATCAATATTATTTGGTTAAAAATATTATTTGCTTACTTGTCTACTATTTATTTTCAATTTATAGTACGTATTTGTAACAGATAAAAAAATGTTTTCACTGCTTGTCGTTGGACGCCACCGCTAATAAGTATAAAATATAAAATGCTAGTTACCATATAAGTATTCTATTTTAAAACCATTCCAAATTTGAAGATTACGTCATAGACAAAGTAGTAAATAGCTTGTCAAATTATTTATGAACGTACTCTTGGAATGTGCTCTTTTGACTAAAATGTTATTTATGTTAATTAACCTACGGTTAAATACGTAGACAGTTTGTAAATAAAACAAAAATGGAAACGCGAATCAATTTAATCACGATCACATTCTATGGATAACGATAAAGGGTAGTATTTATTATTGTACCTACCTAATGCGTGGGTTATCCAACAATCTTTGGTAAATGTTACTTCTGTATAAATGTGTGTTAATCTTGCGGTAAAATAAAGCCGAAATATAGACAGGTTATTATGCCGGCAATTGTAATATATCTAACATGCGTTAGACCTTGGACGGAAGCTAGTAGCTACTTATCAACCCACAAGACATGTCTCGGAATCGTAATTGAAGATCACGCCACGAAGGTTGAATCTTTTAGCGAATGATATCCTCTCGTAGACACTGCCTGACCATAAACAATATAATAAACGAAATAGAGTTCCCTGTTTCCCGCGGTTTTACTTTAGACTCCAGGGAGAAAAATGCTTTAAAATATAGCCTGAAAACTTCTGAAAGATGTCTTCTATCCCTATGCCAATTTTCATCTATATTAGTCTATAGATTTATTAGTGACAATATACCTACGGTACAAAACAATTCAGAAAATGCACTAATTGGCTATTGACATTCCCATCATCCCGCTTGGCATCTAAATTAGCCACCTCTATTTGTGATATGAGTGATTAATTGAAAATTACTGAAATGAATGAAATTTTTCATGCGGAATTTTGCGTAAAATTGTTGGCAAAACGAAATTCATTATTGTTCTCGCTTATCTGTACAACGAGATTGATTTTCGGTCTAAATAATAATGGGAAACGGAAAGTTTTCACAAACAATGAGCTGGCAACAAAACAGCAGCAAAATCGGGCCTAAAAATAAATACAGTCTTTGGTGATTAGAAACTTGTTTTGAGATTTTTTTACGTAGAGCCTAATTTTGGAAAAAAAAACTGATAGTTTGAATGCTTATTCTTCTGTGTGGTCCGTCGCATCTAGAGCTATTATTGACCACAGTTCCACCCTCGCCCCAAGAGAAACATTTCCCGCATCCGGATAAAAAGTAGCATTTGTACTTTCTCAGGCTCGTTGCTTTAGCTTGAAAACGTGACATACAGCATACAGATAGACGGATAGAGCTACTGTCGTATTTACACCTAATATTGGTAAGGATATGTTTCCTATCAAGCCGACAATAACAGAGGGACTATATTATCAGATTATTTCTCAAGTAGGCATAAAATATATTGTTGGCATAGCTATGTATTTGATGTATGATATAATCAACAAAATTATAGGTATCTTAGTGAAACTGGTCAGGCGTGGGCAGAAGGCAATTTGAGTAGCTATAAAAATAGGCAAATAACAGACAAACTTTTTTTTCTTTAACAGCGATTTATATTCAAAGAGGTTTGATAGTTTTTTGTTCTGTAAAAAAATGTGCAAATATGAGAAATAATTTACGAGTAGAATTCAGGTTTTTAACTCATGATTATCATTTAGATTTATTCTAAAATATCGTCAAATATTTATAGGTTACATACTATCCAAGTAGATAGGTATAGTTTTAGGCAATTCATTTAATAACATAAAACCTGGTTTGGTTTACATTTTCTGAGGCCTTAAGATTTTTACAAACAAAAACTAAGTTGACTTGATTTTTCGATTTATCTTCCAACTTATTTGGCGGAAATCTGGTGTCAACTGAAGTTAATAGGAGCGAAGATTTATGTATGTTCACAAAAAACCTGTGATCTATCTTTGTTAGGCATATGTCAAGTTGTAACAAGCACTTTCTTGTAAGTAAGTAGTTTGTGAGGGAGAATATTTTTGCATTCAAGTAGGTTTTAGAAATGGGGTTACACTGGTTTCAGTTTTTTGTAGGTTGTAGGTTTTAGAAATAAAGCAAGTCCTACCCTACTACTTATACCTATGTGTTTTCTTTAGGTCTTGTTTAGGTTTGAGTATCTTTATGAAAAGTAACTCTGTCTACCTGTCTGTATGTTCATCATCGATCTCAATTCGTGGGACACAGATGGAACCTTTGATAGGAAATCTGCAAAGTTTGATTCGGGTGCGGGAAGTAATTAACTCGGGAAACGGATGAAACTGCGATGAATAGCTAGAAAACATGTATGCTGAACTGTAAAACTGTAACTTTCATAACAATGCCTAAAATGAGTGACCAGTATTTTTAAATTTTTATTGAAACATAATTAGCCAGTGAGTTATCGGTGAAGCACTATTTATTAATTAGAATATAAATTCGTAGTGACTACTTACCAACAATTTATTACAAGTGAGACAAATATCTTATTATTGGCATGTCTTTGTAAATTACTTTGAATAGAACCAAGGCTATAAAATAATTACCACCAATTGGGGACACTGATTTAAAAATCTGTACTAAGGCCTTCTTCACACGGAAGAAAGTGAACTCTTTCTCACAGTCTCTTATAGATTTGAGGACTGTCTTTTGTAAATGTTCGTTCAAAAAGTGCTGTTTTGCAGTCATTTTTGAATAAATGATTCTTAAGTTTAACGTGCAATTCTATGTGAGAAAGGCCTTAGATGTTGGTTTGGTTGTTTTCAAGACCAAGTAGTACAATTCAAAAAATTATTTCAGTGTAAGATAGCCTTTTTGTCGAGGAAGTCCATAGATCAATCTTTATCGAGGTGCAAGAAGTAAGTATTTTTCTCAGGACAAAACAGCAAGGTTATACCTACTAAGCTCTACATTGTTTTTACGTTCATTCATCGTTATAATCATCCAATTTATTTTTATTTTTTTGTTACTGGTGGGCAAAGACCTTACCGAAACCAAAACAAATGATAAATAGCGAAAAACAATAAGCCAATTAAAAGCAATACTAGGTATTGATAACATGCTAATCTTATTTGTAGTTATTTTATTAATTGTACTCATAGCTAATAATACGTATTTGGTGTAGGTTAAGAGATGAACTAGGCACATCTTTACAAGACAATGTTAATGTTATCTATATCTACGTTTAGTATTTAAAGTTGTTTACATAAATATAGTATTTGTTTTTTATATTAGTTGACGCCATCATCATGCTCCGAGCCTTTTTTCCCAACTATGTTGGAGTCGACTTCCAGTCTTACCGGACGTAGCTAAGTACCAGTGCTTTACAAGGAGCGACTGCCCTATCTGACCTCCCCAACCCAGTTACCCGGCAACCCAATACCCCTTGGTTAGACTGATGTCAGACTTACTGGCTTCTGAATACCCGTAACGACTGCCAAGGATGTTCAATGACAGCCGGGACCTACAGTTAACGTGCCATCCGATATGCAATCATTGGTGTCCAAGATATACTTAGAAAGTACATAAAAACTATTTAACACCTTGATGCAATCATGATATACCTCTAAATGGATAAATAAAATTATGTTAAGATACTGGTGCTAATAAGCCAACAAGAAGTAAATAACAATGTATTTTCATTGATGATTCCATTGCAAGGTCAAGATTAATAAAAAGTTAGTTCAGGTAAAATATGGACGTTTTTTTTTGGATTCTGGTAGTTGTATAACTTGTTTAATGTTTAAATTATAAGCTATTTATGATTTATTGGTTTTGGCGAAATTATTATTCAAGTGTTATGTAATTATGTTAATAAGATCTGAAGAGATTAAACTCTATCTACTTATCTTCATACCAAACTTCTAATAACATACAGACTGTGTCCCTCTCTCATTTAGATTATTAATTACATTTTAATAGCCAGGTAAATTATTATTAAATCGAACATTTCATAAATTTCGATATTTTCTACGCCCAAACAGTTCAGCTAAATCCGAGTGCGATGTAATGTAATAATTATCTAATTTTAGTCCATTTGCTTAATAGCCATTAAATCAGATACTGAAAGCAGCCCAAAATAGCTCATCAGTATAACCAATTAAGGCTCATTATCGCTTGAACCTGGATTAAATACGGCATACAATAGTTCCACATTAGGCAATTAGCTTTGACCACAGTGTAAACGGCTTATACATAGGAACAAGTTCACCATTTCACTAACAGATGGTTACGTAATCGCTTCGTCGTTAAACTAAAACTTTTTTAACTAAGAACTGGCAGCTTTTGCATTAACTTCTTCTATTTCGAATTTGGAATTGTGGACGTCCATTTTAGTCGACATCAAAAGTAGCCGAACAAATCAACATTTTCTAAAATGTCTAAAAACGTAAATAGTCATATTTTTTAAACAACACAAATGCCAAAATTTACTTGACATTCCAAACTTTAATAAAAGTAGAGAAATGCTCTGGTGAGTTATCAACTTCACAGTGCCCAGGTACTTTTTGAAGTTGACTGTACCTTTACATTCGAATGTTAATTGTTTGAACGAATAACGAAACATCGGATCGAATTTATGGAAAAGCTTCTTCTCGTATAACATTTAACTCTTGATTAATTTATTGTTTAAAATGTTAGACAATTGTCGTATCGCTAAAATATAGCCCTGCGATGGTCAGCCTCTGGAGAAAAATCAACGAGTCTTTGGGGAATTAGAGTAGACTAACTTAATCGGAGTTTTATTTTGTTTGTGGACTCGAGCGTAACATTGCTTTAGCCAGAAAGGTAGGCGCGCTATAAATTCTAAATTAGTTTTACTTAGAAGTCGGACCGGGAATTAGTTATAAATTACGAAGAGGTGGGAAACACAAAAAATGGATTAAAACTACATGAATGTATCGTCAATCAATGGAAAATATCAATCCTATATTTAAATATTAATTGTTTGTTCTGATTACATTAATTTACTCAGAATTTTGGCCCGTTGATATTAAAATACAAAAGATATGCTACTTCAATCTGAAAATTGCTTGTTCCTACAAAATATTGTTCCTGGAATTAAATTAATTCCCTGATGCTCAGAGCATATTTTTGGTTCGTTATTGTTTTAAAATATGGATTCCGACAAATGATTAAAATTGTCGATTCATGGATTAAAGTTTTTGAGAAGTGGCTAATTGTTTATAAGTCGGATTATTTTTATTTATACAATACTTGGTATTTTTTGTTTGGCAGATATTACATAAGAAAAATTCTGCCATATCGTTTTTAGTATACAGATATAAAATAATTTCCAAATTAGGTAATTAGTGGGTAATCATTTTTTTATGTAAAAAATATGCTCATTATGTCTGTTTTTTGCTTCCGAATACTTCCGATGTATTGAAAAATATACGTTGAAAAGTTTTTTTTAGTAAAACTTTTTATTACATTTTATCATTTTTGTTCCCAGGTCTAATCCTACTGAAGGATGTTAATTGAAGTCCTGATAGCCGGGGCAGTAGCCCTGGTGGTATGGCTTCTATTCTTCAAAGAGGAGGAGGATCCACTGGACAAGCTACCCGGACCTAAACGACTGCCCATCATTGGAAACTCTTGGGAACTGTTCCAATCGCCTCCTGGTAAGTTAGCAAAAAGCATGTTA
The DNA here is from genome assembly GCA_033682625.1 of Helicoverpa zea x Helicoverpa armigera. Classification (NCBI taxonomy): domain Eukaryota; kingdom Metazoa; phylum Arthropoda; class Insecta; order Lepidoptera; family Noctuidae; genus Helicoverpa; species Helicoverpa zea x Helicoverpa armigera. The sequence goes on from JAWIIS010000045.1 coordinate 9,965,903, forward strand.
TCTTAGTGAAGTCTTAGTGGGTCGTGGTGGCCTAGTGGGTAAAGAACCAACCTCTCGAGTATGAGGGTGTGGGTTCGATTCCAGTTCAGGCAAGTACCAACGGAAGTTTGTATGTACTTTCTAAGTATATCTTGGACACCAATATGGCTGATAAAAAGGTAAAGGAAAACATCTTGAGGAAACCTGGACTATATAGTCTGAAATCACCAACCTGCATTGAGCAAGCGTGATGATTAATGCTCAATCCTTCTCCGTGTGAGAGGAGGCCTGTGTCCAGCAGTGGGACGATAAAAAAGGCTGTAACAGTACTGTAGTACAGTACAACAATGTTATCTTTGTAGGTTTTGTAAATGCGGTTTGGTGTGCAAGTGACGTGGGTGATATTCTCAGATTGGACAATATATCATTGGAATTGAATTGTTAACGAAAAAAAGTCGTGGTGGCCTAGTGGGTAAAGGACCAACCTCTCAAGTATGAGGGCGCGGGTTCGATCCCAGGTCAGGCAAGTACCAATGCAACTTTTCTAAGTTTGTATGTACTTTCTAAGTATATCTTAGACACCATTGGCTGTGTTTCGGATGGCACGTTAAACTGTAGGTCCCGGCTGTCATTGAACATCCTTGGCAGTCGTTACGGGTAGTCAGAAGCCAGTAAGTCTGACACCAGTCTAGCCAAGGGGTATCGGGTTGCCCAGGCAACTGGGTTGAGGAGGTCAGATAGGCAGTCGCTTCTTGTAAAGCACTGGTACTCAGCTACATCCGGTTAGACTGGAAGCCGACCCCAACATGATTGGGAAAAGGCTCGGAGGATGATGATGATGATGAATTGAATTGTTAACGAAATGTAATCGATGATTCAGTATTAAAAAGTATTCAAATTGCTCACCCGCATTTAACAAGCGTGGTTATTACGCTCAATTCCTCTCTATGTGAGAGGTGGCCTTTTTTACCTCACAGCAGTGGGACGATAAAAGGCTGTCGGTGTGTTCAAAATATCTATTTAATATTATGTTTATTTCAAATTTTTATTTTCTGAGACTGACATCATGTAACAAAAAGCAAAATACACGAATATTAATGCGAACGCAATTTGTGTTGTTCTACAAAACTTTGATGATCAAATTCCCACACAGAGAGACTTCATATTTTTTTTCTACATACGAATTTTAATGACATTCAGCAAATGGCCAGTATTTTGTTCGAACACAAAAAGGTCGGCGTTAAAATAAGTGATACTTTTTTGTGTGTCGAAACTCCATTTTGTATTCTGGATACGTACTCGTTAATGTAATAAATACTGGTTGTGTTGATCGAATTTGTGTCGGAGATTCAAAAATACTGGTTGGACGAGATTTAAAAAATTAAGTTTAGTAACAGGTTTAGTTGTAAGGTTATAACATCAGTCTGGAAGAAAGGATCGGGTTTTATTACATGGTTGCATCGGTCAGGAATGTATAGCGAAATTTATTTTTCTTTCATTAAAAATAAAGTGTATCTTCAAGAATATCTTGAGCAGGCTTTTATGTCTTCACTTTAAATAATTATTAGCACAACAAACATCCAGTTTTGGTTATTTTTAGGATATTTGAAAATTATCACCATTATTCGACACACACTAGGCAATTCGCAGGGTGTCCTTACTTTATAAAAATCTATTGTTTTTTTTCGCCTTGATTACCTACCATAAAACCTTTGATCCATTGTCCTGTGAAAGTTTAAGAGACAGAGCCTATTTACTTTCGCAGACTTTTTAGTAAATATACACTAATCCCCTTTATTTCTATACAGATAAGCTGTTGGATGTGATGGTGGGCTACACGAAACAATATGGAGAACGTTACGTGTTCAAAGTGATGGGCCTCAGGGTGCTCCATATTTCTGGACCTTCTGATATTGAGGTAACTGTTAAAAACAATATATATTCTAAAGAAACTTCCTGCAAATCCAAAGAAATTTCCTGAATTAAAAAAAAAATATGATCAAGTTTGCAGGAAGTTTCTTCCTTGAATGTAGTTTTAGATCGGCATTTGCAAAGCGAGAGTAGTGATTGACGCTGATTTATTTTCGGTATGAGAAAAGGCATGAGACCTGCCGTGGGATACTAAAAAGGCTGTTGATGATCATACCCATCTAGGAGTACTTACTCACTTAGTCTCTGACTGCAATTACGTAATTTTATATTTAAAAGAAGAACAGAAAAATATATGCTTCAAATCATGAAGTTTATTAAAACAGCGTGTCTCTCTACTTTCCCTAAAAAGAGTTTAAGTATTTTTCCTTCAGCTTAATTAAATGGCTGCTAAAACAAAGCTTTTAATATCAGCTAATGGAAAATGAACGCTGTAATATTGATTACCCGTTCAGGAAGATAGACAAGCTAAACTAACACAGTCAGTAACATCAAAGTAATTGTTAACTTTAACTTGGAGATTAAGCTAGCAGTTATTCAGGAATATAAGGAACTTAAACAGATAAGAGAACTGTTGTTAGTAATGTGTTATCTAATGCCCATTTTCAACAACCATATAAACATGCGATTAATAAAATCTGCTGCTTTACACATAAATTAAAAAATTGGACATTCTTTTTCACACAAGTAAAGCCAATATATCGAGACGGTGGACTCGGTCAAAGGATCGGGAAGTGTGAAAGCGAGATGGGCTTTGCCCAATAGTGGGACATGTAGGCTAGTAATAATAATAAAAAAACATTTCTTATGAAACAAGAAGTTTCATAGCAAAACGTTCAATTAACTAATGACATAAATAAACCACTGTGGGTGAAATTGGCCTCAAGATTTTCAATGTATTTAAATTATATGAACAGCTTATTTTATTAGATTTCATGCAGTCGCTGCGTGTGATTTTGACAGTTCGTTTCCAAAACATAACTTTAGATATAGATTTATGAAACAAATTCTATGTATGAATTTAATTATTTCCGGCAAATCATTTGTAAATAGGTATTTCATTCAACCAATATTCAAACTATTTGCAATGGCATGCAGCGGTATTTAACTGTAAAAGGTTATTAATAGTTTTGATCAAACTAATTCTGTTTGTATTGTGTAATTTGAACATAGATATGATTTGATTAATTCATTTATAATATTGGCTAAGAAAATAGGTTTTTGATTTATATGGATTGTAACTGCTCTTAAAAGTCTTTCCTTGTAAAAAAATTGTCTTAATTCATCACATTGGTGAGATGTGATGAGCTTGGGTGTTCATTACTTGCCACGCAAAATACCTTGAATCAATTTTGAGGAAACTTTACAGTATTATGTAGTTTGCCTTAAACCTATATGTAGATAACTAAGGGCAGAAGTTGTTGCCTTAGTCCAAGTAAAAGGGCAGGCTTCAACTAAGAATTTCAAGAAAATTTAGCTAAGAAGCTTGAAGTTTGTATGTTAATACTTTATTTGTAATTCAGGTGGTACTGGCACATTCCAAGAACATTAAGAAGAGTGTTCCTTACGATTTCCTCAAGGATTGGCTCGGCGCTGGATTGCTGTTGAGCACGGGTTAGTATCATATTTCAGTATAGTTACCTTTCTATGTCTATAAAATAAAGTCGTGTTAGTTAGACTTACTATAACTCAACTGGAGGTAGCTACTTAGCAACGGTGGACGATGGGACGGGTACGGGAAGTAGGAAGTAGTTCTCTCGGAATGTAGCTGAAACCTAATGTGGAAGCTCGTAATTTATGAAAAATACGCGAATAAAACTGCAACAATTAACAAAAATCATAAAAATTAATTTACTCCCATGAAAACATGATGAAACCCTAAGCTCAATTAACACTTAAACACATACCTACATAATTACCTACCAAATTAGTCCATCATAACCAGGATTTAGCCAAACCACTTAGCAGATTAGTCCTAAGTTAGATCTTAGTGACGTATTAAGTAAGATCTAAGTGCCGTACTAAGTTAGGCAAAGCTAAGCCCGTGACTAAAGCGTGAACATACGATCATACACGCTAGGATTAGCTGTGGAAATCTAGGTTATTCTGAAGGCAATAACGGTTTGCCTGGATTTTCAGCCTAGACTCAATTTTAGAATGCAGGTGAAGGTTGTGAATATACATAGGTTGCAAGGATTGTAAGATTGTCAGTATGTGTGTGTAATGTAGTGCTTAAAAACTGGGTTGATTTTGTCAGTGTATTTTTAGGTTTTGATCAGCTTAAGTATTGGGTTTTTTTAGTCCATTACCTATTTGGGGCAGAATCCGAATTTGTGAATTCAAAAAATATTTCCATATTTTTTATAGTTTCTGTCAGCAATGTCAACCGCGTCCAGTGGGTACCATTTCACGCATCCAGATAAAAAATAGCCTACACCCTTCCTAGATAAATGGGTTATCTAACATTGAAATAGTTTTTAAAATCGTACCTTTTTTTTGTTCCTGAGATATGTGTTTTCTTTAGCTTTATAATATTTGTATAGAAATCTATAGTTTTAGTCTCTGCGTTATATTACAAACTACGATTAGATTCCACCAATCTTGTAAAATTAAATTGTCTAGTATCTAACTTCTATGTACATAGTTTGAAAACATTGTTCACATAATTAGACGCCTATTTCCAGTGCACAATAAACTACGGATACATTATAATTATGAACTAAGCTGACCTCCATTGTAATAATTGCGTAGGAAGTAAACAAACAGTTTTTCATCGTCACGTTGCCATGGAAACGCCATTGCCATTAAGGTGACCACAGCCTTCACACTGAATTCTAAAATATAGGCTCGCTTTTGTTTTGTTTATGTTCTTAACAAATTAGGATGAATTCGCTAATTTTCTGTTCTTTCTGCATTCTAAGCAAATAAAGACCTATTCTATTTTATGATCGTTGAAATTACATAACAGATGACGAAACTGATATTGCCAATTATACTGATAGTGAGAATAGGTTTGAATTAACTCTTCAATGGCCATATAACGTCCTATAATAGTATAGTTGGTATGTATAGTAATAGCCCGGCTTGTTCACGCATCCTATAAAACATATTTTATGAGATTTTAACTTTCACATACTATGCCAATTTTGTCAACAATGAAACCAACACCATCAGTTTCCTACTTCTATCAACACTTCTAACAAAATTCTTAATCCCACTTTTATCCACCAGGAGCCCACTGGCACAAGCGCCGCAAGATCCTCACTCCAACCTTCCACTTCAACATCCTGAAGAACTTCGCCAACGTCATCGAGGAGAAGACACAGGACCTGGTGAAGAGTTTGAAGAAGAAGAACGGAGAAGATGTCAGCTTGATGCCGACGATCAGTGATTTTACGCTGTTCACTATTTGTGGTGAGTCAGTTGGATATTATTGTTCAATGCCCGATTAATTCAAGAAGAAAGCGCGCCTCGCTTACATATAAGTAGGTGGTAGTTTTTTCAAATATAAGCCTGATGGAATTAACGTCATAAAACTACTATACGCAATATCGTTTGTAGGAACCGTAGTGACTTTGCTGGATTATATATTTGATGGTTATCAATTTTCACAAGATTTTTTCTTTTGTATGAACAAGAAAATCTACTTACAAGAATATCTACATATACTAGGTACATGTATTAGCAAGCTTGTTTACCTCAATAATCACAGGTAATGATAAGCTACAGAGTTATTATTTATAATCACGTTAAAAAAAACTCAATAGCAATTTGATCCGCCCGTATTCAAATTACCTGACCAGCAAAAATACATCCAAACAACATCAAACGACCGTGTTCAATGTCAAAATATCCCTCAAAACATAATGTAAAGACATATGTTTTTATCACGGTCATTTACTTTAATGAATGCGTCGGCTCGGCTGGTACGTGTAATCATTGTATGACATCGCTGGCTACATGATCACACTGTTGGTTTTGGTCTAAGAGCATTTTGTCAACTGGACACGCCATGGGCAAAACAAGTGGCAATTTTTGTCGCGCGTAGCAAAACCGCGTAGCAAAATACGCATCCGAGAGGCAAAACTGTCGCTCGATTTTAAACGCTCACTTTATCACCTGGAGTCGTCAGTTGTTTGCCGTTATGAGTATGCGGAGATCCAGCCAGTTTGAAAGCAATAAAAAGTGCGGGAATGTCACTCTTTTTCACATATGTATGTATGTATCAAGTTCATGCTTGTGTTAGAACATTTTGCTGTGTGATTTAAAATGTATCCCTATTTCTGGTATTTTTATTTATGTATTTATTTAAAAATAAATAAAAATACCAGCCAACAATTGCCTCGCCCTCCGCACCATAATTGGCAGAGTTGTGTTCATGACAGCTCCTGTTGATTAAATGCTCTAAGGCAGTCCAAGGTATGTTTGCCATCTGATAGACGTGATTGCCGGCTGTTGTTAGTACTAATGCACTTTTTGCAGATACGAGTACGGTCGCGTGAGAAAGATTGCAAAACATGAATATTTTTGAAGAAGTTTCATTTCGTTTTAGGTCACCTCTCATCAAACAACATTGCCACTCTGTTAAATCATAAAAAAGGACTTCCTATTAAGAACGTAGCTAAATGGCCACTTTAGAGCAATGGACGAGAAGTGTTACAGCAGTGTTTCGTTGGCTTATAATAGTTGTAAGCACGAAGTTTCAGCTAATTCCCAAGAGAAGCAAATTCTCCCCAGAAATCATCATTGGAAACTCAATATACCTACATAAGTAGACTTCTAAAGATGTTATGAATGTGTCAACTTGGACGGCACAAATTGGGTCCCGTGTGAATTGAATGTAGATCAAGTTGGGCATGATATTTCGTCGTAGAGTAAAAACGTTGTAAATGCATTTTTGTTTACATATATTTGTTTTTTTTTTTGAAGATAACGTCGCAAACATATGTTTTACCTTCCTCTTATATAGTTAGATCTTTAACTTTACGAGGTTTTCAGTCTAAGCTGTTGGTATATAGTTTGCTTGCCTAGCCTTGGTGGAAAAATTGGTGTTAGGTAGACACATTATACTCCACACTGGCTTACCTTACATTACTTTATATGCAATTCAGATTGATAGATAAGGTGATCCAGGTTATTAATTTATCTTGCATCTGGCTGTCGCCTCTGTCCTTTTACTGTACTTTACTAAGGTATACTTAATATTCTAGTTTATAAGTAAGCTGTTATTATCTTTGTGGTAGGACGTTGTGAACCTCAATTGTGTTATTGTTGTAGAGGTCAGGATTATTCATTGTATTAATTAGAGACTAGCTTTGTCTTGTGGAGTCACCCGCTCGTTCAATATATGTCCCAATCGGCACTAAGGGTTATAGCGTGATATGAAATATTTAGCTTTGAAATCACTTCAAGAACTACGCTATCAATTATGCATCGAAGATATCACAATACAAACATTGCACTTGGAACATTTCAAGTGCAATGTTTTTTTACTTTGCCAAAAAGTTTTATAAATTAAATGTTAGGGGTACTTAAACCCAGTTAACGTATTGCGTATAAGATTCTAAAAAAATATAAGTTCAAATGTAGACCATTTTCCCTAAGTTAACATTATTTCTTTCCAAAAGAAATCCAATATAAACTACAGGCATAAAAAGCATTATAAAGCCATATTCCCAACGATTGTTATATCCATCAATAACTTAGAATACTCGAAGATATTTGAAAACGATTCGTAGATCGAATAACAGTAGAAAATCGTGTCTGTTCGTATTTTAGAGAGATATAGAATTATGGGTTTCGATAGACACTCCATCCCTCTTTTAGGGTTCCATACCCAATGGGTAAAACGGAACCCTATTACTAGGACTTCGCTGTCTGTCCATCTGTCACCAGGCTGTATAAAGCGAATGATAGCTAGAAAGCTGAAATTATCTCGGCTAATGTTTTAATGAACCACTGACTAAAAAAATATAAACATCTGAATTGAGATCCTCCTCCTTTTTGGGATGTCAGTTAATATGTGATACTTCTATAGGTGATTTTTTATACATAATGGTACGGAACCTTGGCTGGTTTTTAATATTATGAACTGGATCATATAAGCTTGTCATATTTATTCCTCTTGAACTATTTTCCTTAAGGATTCCACTGGCCTTGAAAAAACTTCCGTAGGCATTTTGTTTTCAAAATATTTGTGTTATTTACAAAGTTCCGATAAATAGTTGTGGTTAATTAATTAATAGAATACAATACACTATAGAGGTCTTATCTTTATTTTAATTAATAATAATGTCTAACAATAGGCGTCAGTAAAATATTAATTGTCGTATATGTATATTATTGATGATGATGATGATGATGATGATGATGTCCTCCTAGCCGATTATCGGCTACGGCGGCTGTTCTCATTTAAGGAGATCAGCCAATTGCGCAGGACATATTATAGTGCACAAACATTTGCGCAGACACAGGTGCACTCCCTATTCCTTCACTCTCATAACCCGATGGGACGGCAAATCCGACACGACCGGAGAGAGATCAGGCGCAGGACCGACATTTACGTGCTCTCCGATGCACGGGTGTATCAATCACCAACTTCCAGGCTCCGGGCTGCTTTGTGAAAGTCTTCTAAAACCCACAAAGCGATTTCGGCCCGACTCGGGAATCGAACCCGAGACCTCGTGCTCAGCAGCCGCACTTGCGACAGCTAGACCAACGCTATATTATTACACTTTCGCTATTTGTACCTACACATGTTTTTTTAATCATGGGGAATTAAACTCAATAATTATTATCCAAAGTTTCGGTCGAATTGCACGAAAGAAAAAAATATCGTACAGTTATAGTCATATAACTATTGCGTTTAACTCCAAATTGTTTGAAAATATTCCTTTACTGAATTTCGATAAAATTGCTATATATTTTAACAGTGAAACTCGACATTAGAATATAACATAGTAACAGAGTTATACGCCGAAAGTTATTTTTATTTATGTCGGTATATAAAAGAGAATTTAAAAACATACTAATGAGTGTAGTAATTATGGACTGTTTTTATACTCAGATGTGAACTAACGAGTTTTTGATCCTATGTGGGTAGTCCTAATTGTACCTACATTGCAATATGATACAGCTACAGAAAACATTTATCAACCTAGAACTTCCTAAAAATAAAATTTCTGAGCGCTGGACAGTCTGCAGACTAGATAGATAGTCATGCAAAATTAATTATATTTTTGTGTTGTGTAGACAGACAGATCTACATACTGTTAGTAGACGTTTCAGCAGCTGTGGCATAATATGTTTCTAGAAACTTATGTATTAGGCGTAAAAGCATAGCATGTGCGTATGCAAGTTAGCTTTACTTACTATTTAACCCAGTTATCAATATTTTGGTTCGGTAACTTAATGATTATCGAGTTATTTTGGTAGTTTTATCTAGCAGAGTAAAATCGCGATTTATAAAGCAATTAGCACTATTAGCAAGGTTTTTTTTCGCTTAAGCTACGCTAGGTTGGATGAAATATCTTGAACGAGGCCCGGATCGATCTTCTACTATAGGCCTATAGATTATGGAGTGATCAGCCCCTATCTCTTATTTGATATGCAAACATAGCTATCGAGATATGGGAGTGAATCCCCCTTGCTTCATTTCCCATTAAGGAAACAGGCGTTGTGAATATTAAATCAAGACGGAAATTTTCGTAATTTAAATTAATGAACATAAACTGTAATTGAATTTTAAACGTTATGAAGTTGACTGGAGTGATGTAAGATTAAATGGAAAACTTTACCCTGTCTACAATTGGATAAGGATCGTGTTATACGAAGGCTCGAAGGCTCTTGTCAACGTGGGGACTTATTGTAGCTAGGTTTACCAAAGTTTTTTTTACGTTATCCTCTTACATTCATGCGGCCACTTTAATCATTTTATCTTCAGCGATAGATACAAGCAATCTTCAAACATTCCTCATTATGTTAACAGAAGCCCCAAACATCAAAAAAATTAACTTATAAATCCATTTACACCAACAGAAACAGCAATGGGAACCAAACTAGATGACGACCAAACATCAGCTACAGTTGACTACAAGAACGCGGTACTCAACATTGGAATGCAAATGTTAAGTCGCATCACAAGAATCTGGCTCCACAACGACTTTGTCTTCAAGAATACTTCACGAGGAAGGGAATTCGGAAGAACTCTAGAAGTTGCTAAGACTTTTGCAGATAATGTTATCATGGATAGGAAAGCTACTAGAGAACAGAATAAAGTTAGCGTGGAAGAAGAAGTGAATGATATTGGAACTAAGAGGAGATTGGCTATGTTGGATCTATTATTGGAAGCTGAGGAAAAGGGACAAATTGATATGGAAGGTATCAGGGATGAGGTCAACACTTTTATGTTTGAAGTAAGTTGAGAAGTCACTTTAGAATATTATGTACTAACGACCCGCTTCGGCTTCGCACGGGATAACAGTATTTCCTCACTATTTAATGTATGTTATTCTGCATATAAACATTCCTCTTCAATCACACTATCTGTTAAAAAAGACCGCATCAAAATCGGTTGAGTAGTTTTGAAGATTTAAGCGACCAAAGGGACACGGGGACAGAGACATAGGGATATAGGGACAGAAAAAGCAACTTTGTTTTATTCTATTTAGTGAAGAGGTGTATGAGGAAAGTACCTAAGCTGAATATCCTTGGGTGCAGAGTTTCGCAAATATGAAGGATAAATAATAAAGAGTGCTCGCAAATTACCCTGTCATTCCAAAGTCGAGGATGATGCCGGAAATGTCGGATGCAATTAGGATAAAAGTGATAGCTGTCATACACGTATCACTTCCTATGTGTACTTTGTAGGGGGTTTTTATATGTTTGTATGCAATTGCGATTGAAACTGCCGAACGTCAATTTTTGCAGTGCAATTTCCAGCAGTTGGTCCAAGGCCCAAGGCTGAATATGTTTTAAGTTTTGCTCTTAGATGCAAAAAGAAACAGCTTGATACCGCATACTTCTTCTTCCTATTATTATGATTGTTTTATAAATCTGCTCTGGGAACTGTCCGGCAATCGAAACTTTGAAGGCCACAGGTTTTACAAATCAAAATTTTGTAGCATTGTGTTCTTGTAGTTTGTAGGAGCTGGGATTATTATTTCAAATGATTGTTAGGTATCCAATCTTCGTATGATTTGTAGTTTTGAAGTTAACATTAGCTAAATGATGAGTTATTTCCAGGGTCACGACACTACAGCTTTGGCTTTAACCTTCGGTTTGATGTTGCTGGCTGATTATGAAGATGTTCAGGTAAATTATGATGGTCCTGTTTTTTCAAGATCGTTTATTTGAAGTATACTAGCACATGACATGTATCCATTTAATTAAGCTTAAATGAAGGATTTTTTTATACTACAAAATCACTTATGTTCTACTAACAGTTTTTTCACGTACTACTCGTATATCGTCACTAGATGTATCACTTCAAGTTCTGAGTATATCACGTTATTTACCTGGAAGACATTTTTATCTTCTGTAACTTGCGGTTTGACTAGACTCATCCCTACAACAGCCACAAATCTCCACGTAAATAAAAACGTCACGTTTGTATGTTAGGTTTTATACACGAGAGACTCATAGATAATAACAGAACAGAAAGACAGAGATAACATAGAACATTATAATATTTATTTAACTATCCGCCGTGCAAATAGAAACTAAAAGAACAAATAAAATACCAGTTGGTTGCACTTTTTAATGAAACGCCTCTGAGGGATGCAGAAATGAAATTCCATTTGTCTCAAAGAAAAATGGCAAAAGTATTTACTTTGTCCTAACAAGAAGCGCTGTTATTGCGATCATAAAATACTTCTTATTATTAATATTTACTTGATTGTATAGGAAAAATAAAACACCTTGGAAAGTGTATGATTTTTGCAGTAACATGACTTAAAGTATTCTGCAGAACGATCGAGAAATATAAATCGAAGTAAAAAATCCTTCAATTCTGTTAGAGAATGAAACTTGAAATGTATGTTTGAATATTTCCCATATTGTAGGTTTGTGTTTAAAAATGTAAAGAATAAAACATTCAAGAAAAAAAATCACATTGAAATAAAAGAAATGCAGTTCAGAGCTAACATTTTATCTCTGTTAATTTGAGATCACTGAAAAATTATTATCACTTGCAAAATATATATTCAGACTAGCTTCCGCCAGCGGCTTCGCCCGCGTGGTGTGTTGATAAAAAGTAGCCTATGTGTTAATCCAGGGTATTATCTATCTACATACCAAATTTCAATCAAATTGGTCCAGCCGTTTTTGCGTGATTGAATAACAAACATACATCCATACATTCTCACAAACTTTCACATTATTAATATATATATATATAATATATATATAAGTAGGATAAGTAGGATTTAATAAAACACGTCCTTTATTTGAAGTACACGTCAAACAAAATCACACCGTAACACCAATACAATAAACACCATATTCCAGGAGCGTATCTACGAGGAGTGTCAGAGCATAGTCGGGGAGTCGGAGCACGTGAGCATGTCTCATTTGGCAGACATGAAGTACTTGGAGGCAGTTATCAAGGAAACCCTGAGGCTGTACCCTAGCGTGCCTTTTATAGGCCGGGAGATCGTTGAAGACTTTAAATTGGGTAAGTTTTGATTTTTAACTCCCGACGCAAAACCGACGGGGTGATATTGACAGTTGAGTTGAATTTAGTAAATACTAGTGACTGTCGGTGGTTTTATTCGAGGGAAAGTGGGAACTACTTCACGCAGCAGAATAAAAAGCAGCGTATAAGTCATATGTTATTTCGATGTGTGAGCTATATTACTGCCAAGTTTCGTCAATAGCCAAGAGTTATTACTCCGTCTTTATAAAAGACAAAGTAGGTAAATTAATCGTATGATTGCACTAAAACATCTAGCCATGACACGTATTAAGAGAATATTTTCTAAAACGACATTCGAAGAGCTCGTGGCTAAGTCAAAGCCGCGCGGATCGATCGATCATAAGGTTAAGCAACGCTTGGCGCGGTCGGTCCGTGGATGGGTGACCATCTTGTCATAATGAGTTCTTCCGTGTTTCGGATGGCACGATAAACTGTAGGTCCCGGCTGCCATTTAAACATCTTTGGTAGTCGTTACGGGTAGTCAGAAGCCAGAAAGTCTGACAACCAGTCTTACCAAGGGGTATCGGGTTGCCCAGGTAACTGGGTTGAGGAGGTCAGATAGGCAGTCGCTTCTTGTAAAGCACTGGTACTCAGCTGCATCCGGTTAGACTGGAAGCCGACCCCAACATAGTTGGGAAAAGGCTAGGCAGATGATGATGATTTCTAAAACGACATTCACGACGACCCGCTTTCCTCTCAAAAATGGAATAAGAAGTAGAGCGATATACTCTTTTGCAGAAATGCCATTTCAACAACTTCACTACAAAGTGTTGGTGGAAAATTCTTTCGAGTCGAATGTGTGTCAAAAACTGTGACAATCACGGTAGCATATAAGCATTTTAATCTTTTAAAAAGTATATCTGTAAATAACAGCTTTGTTCATTAATCTAACCTACTTATCTTCCAAAGTTATCTTGTCTCACTTTTAAGTGCAGTCAAATGGAAACGGTTCCCCGAGATAATAATATGTCCGTTCAGGCTTTATTATGGAGAACAAAATGACTAGCGGAGAAGCTATACCAGAAAATCTCTTAAGAAACTAGCTTCGACAAAATGCGGATGTTTGCGCAACGAAGAACGTTATTATCTCATACGTCTTCTTTGAAACCCGCCCATTTTTTGTAAAACCAAAAATTTCGACAGATATGTTAAATAACTCGAACGCCTCGTTAGTTCTCTCATTACTGATTCTTTTGGTGACGTGTGCCGTTCATTACGTGGCCTACAAGAAGGCGCCTGACCTACCTGACTTTTGGCAACTCTGCTCATCTTTCCCTATTCCATATTTCAGGCTTTATCAAGAGATCTGTATTTAAATAGCTACTTATACAGGCTTCGTGGAGATTATAAGGCTTTATATCGGCCAAGTTTGTTCTTTTATTTCGAAATAGCCTGCTATTTAGGGTTCCAGAGATTTATTTTGGGTTTTGAATTAATAAAGTCGTGGTATTCAGGTTTAAACGGTTATTTATTAAAATCGAGATTAAAAAATCCTTTACACTTAAGTTGTTCGCACTATTAAACTTGGCATTAGCATATTAAACTGTATTTTACTTATGTAAAAAAGGTACGGGTAGCGCTATATGCGAAAACCCTGGACTAAATAGTTTGAACAGAACAATGAGAAGAATTAACTAAGCCACTTTCAAATATAAGAAGGTAGCTTTATCTTTAATAAAAATATGGGCCATATTTTACGTCTATTTATTAATTGGTCAAGCAAGTCATAATAATGCGCTAAAGAACTCGCCGTCGCCACAGGTGCAAGAAATGCTCAGAATTGCCTTAAAACCATTTATTTTTAAATGACATTTTTCATTGAAATTAAAAACCATTTGGGGTCTCCTAAGGTTTTGTACACTTAATGTTAAAAGTTGTATAAAAACAGTGCTTATATGCAAAAGATTAAAACATATGCATAGGTCTAAAACAACTCTTTTAATAAGCAAATACACGTTTGCAATACCATAACACCCAATTAAGTGGCACTCAAGTTAACTACATGCGTTGCATATGACGGCATCAAATGCTGACGCTTTTGACTGATACCTCCTTTGACGAGCTCTGCACTGCTTTGAGCTGTTAATTGCTTTATCTGACTGTTCTGTTCATGTGATTGCTCTGTAGAACTAGGGTTTGAGGGGAATTATAAGTTCAAATTCAAAAACGTTTATAATTAACGTCAAGACAAAATAAGACATCCCCAAAACGTTCACTAATAACCGCTTACAATTTGTTTTGGTAAAAAGTGAGAACGGGTTTATATGATTAAAATTAAGAATGACTAGAAATTATCTCCACAAGAATGTAACAGAGTTTCTATCTGGGCATATACTTGTTTGAAATAGGTTAAGCCCACCGTAGTACAGTCACTGTTTTTCGGGTGTAAAAATGTATTTGTGTACACTAAAGAGTAATAGTTCCTTTGGGATGCGAGACAATTCATAAGAATCTAAAAACATACACGTTTTGCAATAGAAAAGACGAATTTGCAAGTAGCACCTAGTCTTACAACCTAAACTTTAGTATATACACAATTTTCTACCATCCCTTAACTGTACTCCCAATTACAGGTGACCTTCTAGTAAAGAAAGGCTCAACAGTGGACGTGCACATCTACGAGCTACATCACCGCGAGGATCTGTTCCCTGATGCAGAGGCGTTCAAGCCGGAGCGCTTCCTCACCAACGAGCTGAAGCATCCCTACGCTTATGTGCCTTTTAGTGCTGGTCCTAGGAATTGTATTGGTGAGTTGGCTTTTTAGATTAATCATCATCAGAAATTTTTATTGTTCTTATAGAGAAGGGATTGAGCGCTAACCACCACGCTTGTTCAAGATAGATTGGCGATTTTTTTTAATGGCTAACATTTCGGAGGAATGTAGCTAAATGGCTTCTCAGTTTTATTTATTTATTTATCTACATACATTTACCATTATTTATAGCAGTTTATACAGTGAATGTTACTGCCATTTTTGGTCGTCTTATTCCAATAAAAAATCCTAAATTCGACGTTAGTAAACAAATGAGTGTAAGCTGGATAATTTCATAGATATTGGACGGTAAAATAGTCAGGATGATAAAATTCCTGGCTAGTGTTGAAACCAGTTTTTACCTAGTTGGGAAATGGCTTAACAGATAAAAACTTTTTTATTTGCCATTTACATTTGTTAACATGGACTACACAACGCTAGGTACTCCACAAGCGCTAAACTAGAGCATTTTCCTCTGTATCGTATTATGGACTTCTAATAATTTTCTTTATTTGTTCCCTCAGGCCAACGCTTCGCCATGCAAGAAATGAAGACGACTTTAAGCGAGATAGTGCGTAACTTCAAGCTGGTGCCCAAGGTCAAGGGCGCGCGACCCAGGATCATGGCCGACCTTGTGCTCAGACCCGTTGACCCTATCTATGTCAAGTTTATTCCACGCAAATAAGTTGTGAAGAAGATTTTAAATATTTTTTTTTGATTTCTGATTCATACGCGAATATTAGACTGTAAAGGATCCGAAACGTCGGGATTAAATAATATTAATATAACCGCAAAAAAAAACGGAAAACTATGTAGTTTTATTTAAATATTTTTTCCGGTTTATGTAATTGGCTTTTAAAGCTTCGTAAATCGAATAAATAAATAAAAATGATTACTTCACTTTTGATGACAGTTGTATTTTCTTTAATAAGGGGCGATTTTTTAATCACCAGATAACTTTTTATGTGAAGAATATGGGTGACATTTTGACAGCTTTTGTGTAGATTTGTCAAACCGCTTTGTCAATTCCTCAGATAGAAGTTAACTGATGATTGAAAAATCGGCCCACACAAATATCTAATCAGACGATAAGATCTTTTTACTAATTTAAATTGTAATAGGAGTGTGAGATAAAAACCACGAGAGATTTATTTTTGTGATGAATTGATAAAATCATTTATATTGATTTGCTTTGTTTAATTTCAAATTAAAGATAGGTACCTACTTTTTATTTGTGTTTTTAGCAATATCAATTTTATTGAAATGTGACGATGTATTTCGGCATTTTTTACTTTTTAATTTTGCAATGTTTTATTTTTCCAATCCTAAACAAAAATTCTATGTACAAAACAGTTATTTCTATTTTGTTTTGTGTCTTTAATGGTATGGTAGGTAAAAAGCTAAAAAAATTGCTTTCAAGTTAATAAGTTACAAATTAGTATTGAGCAAGAACAATATTGCTCAATTTCTTTGTCATAATTGTTTCTTATTTAAGCATTTATTGTAAGGCTTAGTTTACACTATATTTTTTAATAAAAGTATACAAATGTAAACATTATTTTATTTAAACTACCTTGTAGAAAATCCATAAAACACTACTTCTATTGACCTGCCCAAAAGACGTAATGAAATAAGACTAGGTAAATATCATTGAAAATGGGATTTGTTACTTGTTTCTCGCAGTTTAATTGGCGTATCAATGGAACTGCTTCCCATAAAATATAGGTTATGTAACTAGGGGAAAGGGACAAATTTTCTCAACTGTAAAATATTTTTCAAACCGGCTCAGTAGTTTCGAAATTCAAGAATTAGCGGAATGACAACAATGCGGTTCATCATCATCATCTCAGCTATAGGACGTCCACTGCTGAGCATAGGCCTCCCCCTTAAATCTCCACAGATACCTGTTGAAGGCGACCTGCATCCAGCGTCTTCCGACAACCTTTATTAGGTCGTCTGTCCACCTTGTTGGTGGACGTCCTTCGCTGCACTTGCTAGTCCGTGGTCTCCACTCCAGCACTTTTCGATCCCATCGGCCATCTGCTCTGCGAGCAATAGGGCCTGCCCAGCAATATGGTTGCTTAGTTGCTTTGTGTAAAGTACTGAGAGGTACCCAAGTGCCCGTTCCGAACATAGTTGAGGATATGCGTAGGTGTACATTAAAATACAATACTGCTAACAGCAGTGTACTTGTCGGTCACAGTAATCGTTGAACAAACAGAGAAATTGAAACAGGCTTAAAACCTCAAAACACAATCCACGAATAATTTAACGAAACGTGTTCCGGCATAACATGAATGAAAATATTTTTTCAGGAATCAATTTAGCAAAAAAATAAATATTTCCACTGCTATTGAAGATTTTAGGAACCATATTAAGTACCTACTCAAATTACATAGTCCCCAAAAACCACTATTCGCCACTTCCTATGTGTTTTTGCTGGGAAGAAAAAGTGGCGCAACAAACTCCACAGCAACACATGTCTCTGTGTTAGATTTGAAGAATCTTGATGTAGAAGTACTTATGTATATCATTCATGTCCTGACATAAGACGACATGAAAGATCGATATAACCAAAACAAACTCGGGAAAATTGATTGATCACAGTTTGTTTAATTAAGAGCAAACTAAGTCGTTTATATATAGTGATTGAACACGTGTCACGGATATCAGGAAATAGTTAAAGAGTAACCGCAGTATATTTGGGGATAAACTATTTACTAAGTTAGTCTACGAAGTTTGATTTGCGATCCCTTATCAAAATCAATTTAATTGCTGTTTGTACTGAGATGGGGAATTTAATATTGGGAATGGTAATTTCATTATTGTAAATTGCCTTAGGGCATAATCCTTTTGGGGTTTTAGAAGGGCTCCGGAAGGAACAATGGTGGGTTTAAGTCCGTCAAATTCTGACATTCATATTCCGCTGCAACAGAGAGGTTTTGGTGATATCGTACGTATAAAAAAAGGTATCTATTAAGGTTGAGGTATGTTTAGAAAGAGTTACCGTAACATAAAGTAAAGATCAATAACATTAATGAAGGAATATCGATAGTTCAGAAGGGATCAGTCTGTTTTTATATCAAGGATAAAATAAACATTAACTAGCTTTAGAGAAAGGTTCTATCCTTGCGAATGACATCGTTCAACCGGGTAAAAAGTAGCTTATAAGCCTACGGTCTTTCTCGATAAATGGGGCAATATAACAGAAACATTAAACAAAATGGGCCTGTGATTTACCTTTTCAAGCAAACGAACAAACAAACTCTTCAGCTTTATGCTATTAGCATAGATATACGATGAAATGAAAAGTAATTTTTTGAGCTACAAAGTAGACTACAATTCGAAAGGCCAAATAAAAACTGTTTATCTACATGAATGCATCTTGCATTCGTGTGCAGCAAAATGCACGTCACGGCTGAATTCTCGGCCGATGCATAGTCACGATGACTTGCAGTTTATCAGCTAGGCCTCGCTTGATGCACGGAATTGCAGTATGCAGTAATGCATTTATTTTGTAAGGGTGTATGCAGGATTGAGACAGGAAAAGTTTACCTAACTTTAAGAATTTGATTTGATACATATTTGCTGATGCATTATACTACTAAAAGTGAAGGAAAACATCCTGACGAAACTTGGACTATACGTAAAGTCTGTAATCACCAATCTGCATTGAGCATACGTGGTGCAAGCGCTCAATCTTTCCCCGTGTGAGAGGAGGCCTGTGGCCGGAAGTGGGACGATATAAAGGCTGATGATGATGATATATTCTAGAGAATTTATGTAAGTATTTTGTCATTCCAAGAAAAAAACAATAATAATATCCATGTTTTAAGTGTTTACAATGTCGTGGACAGAAACTTGTTCCTCTATTATTAAATAGCCTTGTTAGTCGTGATCACTGGTTTCAAGTGTAATTGCCAGGTCAGCTGGTATTATCGAGTTTTTTCTGGTTTCTGCCAGGTCAGCCAGTATTAACTAGTTTTTTCTGGTTTCTTAATAGCAGGTCTTAGTTCAACACGGTGTACTCTAGATGGCAATAGTTTCTTTGGGTTAATAAAACTGTTGAAAAATACTGAATTCTGGAGGAAAACTTAAACTTCAGGAGGGAAAAATCTATTCATAATCTTGTAAGAGGTAATTAAAAAGGCTTGAATCATCATCTACCTAGCCTTTATCCCAAACTCCAGGCTCCCAGGCTTCTTGTCTTAACCAGTGTATCTTAGTACCCGAGTTTTACATGGAGCGAATGCCTATCTGACCACCTCAACCCAGTTAGCCGGACAACGTTACCCCTTGGGAAGACCGATAAGTTATCAGATTTTCTGGCGTTTCTACCCTTGGCTGTAACTTAACCACGAAAGGAAAAGGAAAGGCCAATCGGGGTCTCGTCTCATTATTACAAGTTACAAAGCCAAACGGAGTTTAGCAAAAGCGCTGCTATCCCACAAAGTTGTAATGGTGTGAACGTGCTTGGAAATACTGACCCCAAATAAATAAAATGTGGAAACACTGTTTCTGGGGCTGTACATATTTGAAATATCTGTTTGAAAAGATATCTGGGGAAAATAGTTATTCGTCTTCCAGTGTTCGGCATACAATCATGGACACATAATTAAAGACACCCCCCGACTCGAAGTGAAATAAATAGTTATGGTACTGACATGAGCTTAAGCACAGTATAAACTGTAGTGTAATAATTATTAAAACAAACTTTACATTGTGTTCTTTAAATTAAGGACAAAAAATATTTTCTTTCTTTAATACTTTAGATATAAAGCTCTATGGGAAATGAACACTAACTTTTGTAGCTGATACTTGGCTGGTCAGCTAATTAAAGACAGTTAAAGCCCAGTTAAGAAAAAAAACGAAAGATACAAATAGTTGCCATACTTTTTTTTAGAAGTGAGTAAAATACGTATGAAAACTCGAATTAGGTAATAATTTAGGTTAATTTCATTAAAAATTTTCATTTTAGTCCTATCAATAAGACTAGAACAAAAATTCTGGTAAGTAAAATGTTTTAGGCTTTTTAATATTATATTTTGACATACGGATTTATTCATACCACTTGATCTATAGTAAGGACATGGTAATAAATTTATTATTAAAGATTTCTTATCAATGGCACTAAAAAAGGCATGGTTTGAGAACAACTCAAAACCGACCCCAAGGAAAACTTGTCCGCAAATAGACTTTAAGGCGGTGCTATAGGCAAATAGTGAACCATTTACATGATTCGGTACTGGTTTTTTTGGGAGTCATCTGATGCTAAAAGGACGACAACTGTGTCTGCAGAACTTCTAGACTACAACCGGGTCGGGAAAAGCTGTAAGGCATGGGTATCGGAAGATGTTACTTTTGGAAAAGCACCGCGTGTCCATACTGTAGTTGGCTATTTCTATCAAATGTGAAAGGTGCAGTTAACAAGTGTTCAAAAATGAATTTTTTTTCTCATTAAACAAAGGGATACGAATAATTCTAAAATAATGTATCGAAATTAGTCGCCTCCAAAACATGAGATGGAACCAAAATACACTAAGAAAGTTCTCAAACATAGGAGGCGAAAAAGTAATAGTGTGGGGCTTCTCTCCACTACTTGGTGTGGTGATCTTTTAGAAAGATATTATTAAAAATAGGCGAATTCAAGTACTATAATATTTTAGAAATAGCATTTTGTTATATGCTAAGCATAATTTACCGGTCCTTAGCGCTTTCCAAATTAGAAAAAATCTGAAAAACACTGTAAGAGTAGTAAAAAGGACTCTTTGATCGAGCAACTTATGACGGTTTTGGTTTGGCCCATCGCAAATTTAATAGAAAAAAACTGGTGATCGGCCAGAAAACACAATGGCGATAAGTCATACATGAAACATTGATCAATTTTACACAGATTTTTATGAAGCATGGAAGAAAATTCCCGTAGCGACTTATAACAAAACTGACCGCTTGCACGCTTAGGGATGTCGTGCTGTCATTGAGGTAAAAGGAAATAAACCAAATATTAGTACTCATTAGTATGCTTAGTTACAGTGTAGGGAATGTTGTTATAGAAAAGTACCATCAATAATATTAATAACTTGCATTTCTTCCTCTGAGCAAATGGAGTCTTTAATTATATGGCCAGGCCACGTTATGGTTCATACCGCTCGAGATTCGGATAAAGCGAAAAAAAACTTGTCGCGAAGGATCACTGAAGATAGTCTTTAGTTTTAATATTTCACAATGCCCTCTTAAATATTTTAAAATAGAAAATAAAGTTCCAGTAGCAATCAGAAAAAAGAAATACAGATGAAATGCGGCAGCAATTTAAGATTCCAACAGTGTCTTTAATTATGTGTCCATGACTGTATATTGAGTGAATGATTTCAGCCCCTGTATGCGGGTGTATTTAGTACCTAAATATGATCCGTTCAGAAGATATGATTCCCTATTTCCTATTTCAGTCTCGCAGACTACAGAGAGAAAATAATTTACACCAAGTCATCAAGAAAATAATTAGGTATAGAAGTTTTATTTCACGAAAGCATTAGAGGCAGACTTGTGTGTGTAAATGTAAGCTCGGGAGCGCTCAGTAGTCGCTCAGTCTCCGAGTCATATAAAGACAATGTGCATGTATGGCTTACCCACTTTCGTGAGATAAAAAATCTATATATATCTACATATTAACACACATATTTCTCTGTTACACGAGGCAAAGTTTTTGAACCTTCATATTAAAAACATAAATAACTGTTACAAGCAGGTTGTGGACCTCGGACTTTGGTCGTAAAAACACGGTTTTTTCTAATAGCGCGGGTTTTATAATCACGCTATGGCTTAATGATTTTATATTTTAGACTTTGAACTTTGACTAGTCATGATGATTGTAGATTTCATAATGTTTGTGATTTTAGAATGAATCACTTTGAGACTTTGATATCTGTGTTGTTGTTTCTATTTTTAAATTTATGAATTGACACATTCGGAATTTGAATTTGAAATAATATATATAGCCAGTTATTTTTTAATACTGAATACTAATAAGGTTTTAATGAAAATAAATAAACTATTTTGTTAGTATGTTGTTTTGTGGCCATTCTTAACTTAAAGGTTTTGATAGGTTTTGATCTGCTAACTGTTTAAACATTACCTACCTACCGTGTTATAGAAGAACGTAAAAGAGTATGGATAGATTTAAGTTAGGAACTAAATTGAATCAATGAAAGCTGTTAACCACAAAACATTTAGTATGAAATACCAACTGTTACATTTTCCCAGTGTGAACTAAGCCCTAGCTGCATAGTGCAATTTTCCTGTCGCCCCGTCACGATGACTTGCAGTTTATAACTTTAGCGTTAATGCACTAGGCCTTCTCTCAGGTCAATGAACTCGTGCAATTGCACTTTGTCTAGTTTTCGCTTCGTCATCGTTATAATGAAATCTGAGTTAATATGGTACAGGCCCATTGGCATTGACACCATTAAAAGTAATATTATTAACTTTAGATTTGATTAAAATGTGTTTCACTGTGAATGTTATAAATTGCTGTGTTACTGTTCTTATTTTGATTATTAAAAGGCCAAGTGTAAGTCGGATTTTCGCATGAAGGGCTCCGTAACCTGATCTATAAAATGAAAAATATGGAAGCCTCCTAAATAAAAAAACGTATTTAATCGTTTTCAGTATCTATCTTGATAGTGCGGTTCGTCAGAAACAGCTTGGTGATAGTCGGACAAACAGCGAAATCTTGGTTATTATATAATAAGGTTTCCATTTACCCAGTGGGTAGAAAACCCTAAAAAGCAACGCGTTTTTTTATTATAATAATCTGTTGAAAAATTATCTCCAGAATTAAAATTGACGTTTCTATTATTTGTTCCGAATACATATCGTTTTCAGAACAATTAATCTACCATAACACCCGCGAGTAATGGCTAATATACCCACCCACCATTCATTGAATAATATACACCATTAATTCCACGATTTACGAGCCAGGAATTTATGGAAACCACACAATATGTCGGTAATTTTAACTGGAATACGCGGATATTTTACACGTGTTTTAAAGCCATATAAAACCGAATTGCAAGCATTACATATCTTCCAGGAAAATTCAGACATCCACAGACCTAGAATATGTCCTTTGACAAAGCAATATCAATTCTATACCCGCACAGATAGAGTTCAAAATAAATAGACGTTCTATCTGCTGTGTACGTTTTCATACTGGCTGGATTTAATGTTAATTTAAATTAGACTCTATTGAAATAGGTATAATGTTGTAATTTAAATGGCAAACAAGCTTAAAGCTTTTGCAAAAAATTAAAAATTCTATAAATAAGATAGGTGGAAATATTTTAAAAATAAAATTCATTGTAAATTGAACAAAATAAAAAAAAAATAAGCTTTAATTAAACAGAATCCCAAAATTTAGTATTTTTCCAATGTTATTAAATTATAAGTAATATAATTAAAAAGTGCCGAGTTCTTGAGAATAATCTTCTAATTCATTAGAAAAAAGGTTTTTAATAATCCCCGTAGAGGGCGAGGAGTTAGTAGGAATAAAAAGAAATTTAAAAAATACAAGGCTTAGCAAAGGCTTAATATCGTCTTAAAATATATTTAATAAAAAGCTATTATCCATCAGTTTTTTTTGTTTCATTAAAACCTAATTAAAAACATTTGCACCAAAAATAGAAAACTAAACTATTTTCTGCAGAAAACTAAATCTATGCGACATAATTTGGTGTCCAAAATTAAGTTTCTAACCTTTTTCTTCGTTTTTCTTTTGCAACCGATTAGCATTCTAGAATCGATCTTCATGTTTTTTATGTAAAAAAGTTTCTTTAATTGTAGCAATTAAGTTTTAAATAGATAGGTACAAAAGTTAAAATACAATTAAAAAGTTTTATATGCCATACTTGCCTATGCATTTTCATACATGTACCATATCTACGTCAAGA
Organism: Helicoverpa zea x Helicoverpa armigera; assembly: GCA_033682625.1. NCBI lineage: Eukaryota > Metazoa > Arthropoda > Insecta > Lepidoptera > Noctuidae > Helicoverpa > Helicoverpa zea x Helicoverpa armigera. The sequence continues at coordinate 9,990,204 of JAWIIS010000045.1, forward strand.
TTGTTTGTACTACAGATGGTGTTAAAGCGTCAACATAACATACAAGCTATATATTTATTATTATTTTTAATGTGAAATCACCAAATGACAATGATCAGACTCTCACTGATTCAAACCCATCATGTTCCTTATTAAACCCTTTATGTACCAGGGCCGCGGTAACTCCTTTGACCAATCCCATAGTCCATACAAGTTATACTCAAAACATATGACCCTTCTGTGGAAAATGGGCCAAAACATTCAAGTTTCGACCGAAAACCACTAAAACGCAGAGCGTCCGACCCTTAGCGACCCAAACGGCTGACAGTTCACAAATTCCCTAACGTTTTCGTTAAAAAACAAAAAGATCAGAAAACTCCCTAGCAACCGATATATCAATTTGTATTTACGTATAAATAATATTCGTCAGTCTGTAACTACAAACTTAAAAAGCTTGTATAAAACCATCGATAATTGAGCTTGATATCTTTTTGTGTTAGCCTACAAATAAATTATAACAATAGCCGTCATAATAATAACGGCCTATTATGCCTTTTAGCCGAAGTTACAGGGAATTTCTCAGGTGACATACAATTTTAGAAAGCGATTGAGGTCATCATAACTAAATCTAAATAAAGAAAATACAATAGTAGAATCACGAGGAATACTACTACTCATAGTATCGGAATATAACAAACTTAACCAATCAATCCAACAGTTAAATATAGGAATCGACCTTCGGAAACTTTGGTGTGTAGCAACTACTGACGGAACGGGTTTAAAAATCGCGTTTATTGGACTTTGAACGGATCTCGAAAAAACATATTGTTTATGGCCGGACCTTGGACCGGCTAAATTTAGAACGAACATAACATCAATTTGTTTTTTTATGTTCTAAAATGATGATTTCACAATATTTAGTTTTTTTTGGAATTCTGTTCCAGGTATATCAAATCCGAAATGTTAAAAAAATGAAATTTCTAGTGAAAGCTACTGAATAGATATGAGTCAAAATGAGTTTATTTTTAGTGATCTACCTATATATTACCAGATAGATGTGATACATTTGTCCTTCAAAATTGTACACGAGACGCGGACAAAACTGTGATAAATCCTAGTTTTATATATATGTCAAAAATTTGGCAGCTTTCAGCAAAGTTTGTTTACACAACCACTCTGCCAGATTGATCATTAGTTTAACAAATGTAGCGTATTATTTACAAAGTTAAAATATTCATGAAAAGTTTCAATTTAAAAGTCAACTTTCTGGTTCAATCCCTTCGATTTGATGTCTACATTAAAATAGTAGTCGCGAGCAATAAATAGAAATAGAGACACAGAAACACACTTAAAAGTCAAATTCATGTATAAATATTAATGAAAACGATAAGTATCCTTACTGTGCCCAATAAATTAATCTTTGATGGTAATTAATTAAGAAAAAAGTAAGTTGATTCTATTTTCTGAAAGGAAGAAGTTAGATGTCTTAAAGAAATATTATAAAAAAAACCTTTGACTGTATGTTCATTCACATTCACATCAAGAAAATTTCGAGGAAAAATCCATCTTCGTGGAAAAACACTTCATCTTTGGTCTTGTATCAATAATATAGAATTTCATCATCTTATTCCTAGAAAACCCCACTTTTTAACCGACTACTTTTTTAAACTTGTATATGTCAATAACGGTCATCTCTCCCAGTGACTTGCAACTTTGGCGCCTGATGTAAGATCCGAGTCATTACGAGAAACTGTTTACGAGAAACTGATTCTTAAAACCTTCTAGTTAGAAATAATGAATATCATATGAGTCATTATAAAGTCCTGATTTTATCACCAGGTTTTCCTGTTCAAAATTAAGTCATTGAAGTTCAAAACGTACTGAGAAAGTAAAATATGTATCTATAACATAGAAATGTTACATTGACACTTGTCTGACTTAAAATAAATTTTAGAATCACTGGCTCACTTTTTAATACTTTCAAGTATCCTGTGCCGTCTGTCAGGGTTGAAGGATTATTCGAAAGAGTGACGATGGCCCTGTAACACAAAAAGTTCCAGAAACTACAGTGGTGTTGGTGGTTTTGATATTCTCACACTCAATTCTACAGCAGAAATAGCGGGAGAGGATTATTTCTGAATTTCAATTGTGTAGAATGTATTTACCACAAAATAACCCCTTTCTAGTCCATTTCGAATTTGTAATAACAGCATCAAAGGTATTAATATTTTAAACAGCAATTAGCAACATTTCACAAATAGCAATACCAACGTCTACTCCAAAATAACGGTACAAACTAATATTGGTTTTGAAAAGTTAGTATTAAAGTTGAGAGCTTATCTAAAACGCCTCGCAAAATATCTAAAGGTAGATGATCCCAGAGTGACAAAATAAAACCTTTGAAACTTACATTATGAACTCTAAAATTATATTTTTCACGTGAAAATCTGAATCGAGATCATATGAAAAGTTTAAAAGTTATCTAGTCTGTTTACAAGGTTTGTTTGTCTATACTTATATTATAAAGAGGAAAACTTTGTTTGTTTGGTTATAATGGATAAACTCAAAAACTACTGGACCGATTTTAAATATTCTTTCACCATTAGAAAGCTATGTTATCTGCGAGTAACATAGACTACATTTTATCCCGGTGCGGGCAGTAGCGGGTGAAACCGCGGGAAAACGGCTTGTCTGTTTATAAATATTTTTAACCGGCAATACAAAAAGGAGGGTTGTTCAAGTTTGACAGTAAGTACTTTGTAATCTGTGGTTTGACAGCTTTACATGTCACATGTACACTTTTGGAACCGATGTCAAAACTTTTTTTTAGTTAAAAGTTTATGTTTTGCGTACGTTTCACCAAAATCAAGGTATGGTGAAAAGTTCCTATTACACGTGTGAAAATAGTTTCAATAAAAAAAAATAACATTAAAAACCACTTAAGTCGGATCAACGCCCAACTTATAAGCGTATTAACCGGACAAAGAGATCTATTGTACGAATGAAAATGTAGGAAAGTTTCAGTACAGAGTGTCGAGTGAAGCTTTTTCAATTTTCCAAGTAATTTAGCTTAGCTCCGTATGAACCTCTCGGTAGAATCACACTTAGATTATATTATGAGTATAATATGAAGTTTATAAAAAGCACCTAGGGATTTTTCACACTCTGTAATTCATTTTTAAGATATTTATAGCTGTTTTCTGTGGTTCCATCTCTATTTTGAGGCACCTGAATAAAAAGTAGCCTTGGTTTGCAGGCTGTAGAAAATCTGGAAGCCTTTCGTTTAAGACGGTTAAGAAGTTGTAACGTGAAAGCAGGACTGATAGACAGAGTTACTTTAACATCCCTACTAATATTATAAATGCGAAAGTAACTCTGTCTGTCTGTTACGATTTCACGTCTAAACCACTAAACTGATTTTAATAAAGTTCGGTACAGAGATAGAGTTGACCTGAGTAACATAGGATAGTTTTTATCCCGGACTTTTGAATAATACTCTTGGAAACGCGATATACAGAAATGTGTAATATTGAAATATAAAATAAAATAATAAATAAAATTTATTAAAAAATAATGTTTACAAAAAAGAACACTAATCGATCGAACCTAACCGAACTCTATGCGGGCGAAGCCGCGGGCGAAAGCTAGTTTATAATATAAAGGACATTTAAAATGAACGTTCTTCCCATGGGGTTTTCACAAGGAGTACGGTTCGAATGAAAAGAGGATTCTTATCAGGATAAAATGTTCATTTCCTTCACACGTATCAATCAATGTCAATACTTTTCATCTAAATTGGTTCAGCTGCTTAACGTGGCGTGAAGGACGTGACAGACAGGAAGACAAAATTATTTTTGGCATTTGTTATTATTTTGGTAACATTATTTACTTTTCTTTCGACTTACAGTATTTTACTTACAGAAACTGAAACTTACAGAACTGACGTTTTGACATATGTAGCTTGAATTTATATATGTAAGTATGTCTATACTAAGAGTATAAGAGAGCATTTTTTGTTTGTGTGTGGCCTCCGAAACTACTGTACCAATTTGGATAAATCATTTCACCGCTGGGAAGCTACGCTATCCTTGGTTATATTTTATCCGCTAGTTTTGTGGGATGCGAGTGAAACCACGAGAAACAGCTAGCTACAAAAATCCTCACTGAAATATTGCCAATATAATGTGTTCAGAGAAAATTGACCTCGGTAAGCACATCTAAGCTTTGCCGATCAATCAATCAAGTTCACCTTAATCTCGATCATTCTATCTTTGGAATAATAATAGTGTATTCATCTCTTCATATTTTTAGTAAAATAGTTTTGAAGACGAAAAAGCTTAGTTGCGCGATTATTGGAAAACGTGATGACCGATATATTACTTTACTTTTTTGACACTCGTCCAAGTTCATTGACAGCAAAAAACGTCGGTTTTCTGAAAACAAGAAAAACTGACTTTTATATTGTCAGTAAACGCGGGTTTTACTTGTTTCCTACGATTTTGTCGATTAACTGTGGCTTAACTGTTTATAGTATAACTGTACTGTCTGTCTTTGATTATATCCTTAGCCAGCGAAAAAATAAACAAACTCAATATCATATTTTTAATATCAGTGTGATTATCAAGAATACTAAGAATAACTTGAATCGGTATGAAAAGCACTAAAACTTAAATTACTTCGCTCCATCATTGACAAATAAGTTTTCTCGACAAAGAACTTGTGCTACAAGATTTTGAACAAAGATTAATTGCACTCCAGATTGCTTTCGACAACATTTAGGTATATTTTCATCACCAAGCTAAACGTGTGCTACTGTTACTTTTACAGCCTTTTTATTGTCCCACTGCTGGGCACAGGCCTCCTCTCACACGGAGAAGGATTGAGCATTAATCACCACGCTTGCTCTATGCGGGTTGGTGATTTCAGACTTTATAGTCCAGGTTTCCTCAAGATGTTTTCCTTCACATTTTTACCAGCCATTGATGTTCAAGATACACTTTGCTAAACGTCTGATTAAAGAAAAAACCGTTTATCTTTTATACTTAGCTTGCAATACTCAAAGGTTATTTATTGGGACCTTTCTTCTTAACACATTCACTGCGTTACGGCAAGTATTTGGCCGTATTTGACTCTCAGCCAGTGCGGTAGCTCGTTGTCCTTGTTTTGCGTACTGTGCGGGGGCGATTTATCTAAGTTCCCTTGCGCGTAGGAATGAGATAGTGATATTTTCAATATTGTTGCTTTTAATATAATAATATTGTACACTAACAATATACGGCAAAATAGTTGCCGTAACGCACAGTAAAATAATTATTTTCATTCAGTGCGGTACGGCGAATATCTTGCCGTACCCCCCCAACCCCGCACCACACTGCATGCGTCCGCGCGGCGGTTCAGTGTGCGCTAGTGCTGGCCGTAAGCAAGACGTAACAATATTTTTTGTGAAAAATATTACGCGGTTCTGCTACAATGAGACGTTCACATAAAAAACTGGATTTGAGTAGAGAGAGAGAGGGGAAATCATCATCTTGATGCCAAAGATGTCAAGTGTGAAAATAATTCAGTGGAATAACTACCTACTTACTAAGTTTCATACACGTCCTTTAATAGTTTTTAGTTTTTTTTTTAATTGGTCTGTTGGCGTAGTGGTTGTGGGTTCGATTCCCACACAAATCAAACATTCTTTGTCTAGTTGTCTTGGTCTGGGTGTATTTTCTAACTATACTATGCATTATATGTATTTGGGACTAGGTGGCGCTATAGTGTGATTGTGGTAGAATATAAATACATATTTATACATATTATATAATTAGGTTACATAATTATGTTGATTTATATAATAATATAACACTGATAAATATGAATATTTTATCTACAATAAAAAATATTTTTAAACTATCGACTATCATTCCAGAAGTAAACCCCATCCCTAGCATTTTTTCACTTCTACGCTGTACGGCATATATATTGCCGCGAATGAAAGATTTTGAAAAATCTCTGTATCTTTCAAAGTATAACAGAGAACCCGGGGCGACTGCAGCTAGGTGTATACAAGGATATAGTCTATCGATTTGTTGATAAAAACCATTGATATAGGTGGTTTCCACGTCTGTATAGGCTTTGAAAGTCAGGTTCTGGTACGGCAAAATAGAAGCCGTAACGCATATCAGGAAATATAGATACGGGCAGCATTTGTCTCGTATCGCACTAGTAGAAAGTTTAGATTTAACGCTGCCGCAGTGAATGTGTTAATATGATTGATTCCCAAAGTTTAAACAAGAAGAAGAACACGAAAATCCTAGCTTCTCCGTAAAAAAAGTTGTTATCTCAACGACCAATTAGGTAATTGGCTGTCTGTGAATATTGCCCCGAATAACTTAAAAATTCGAAAAGACGGCGTCTCAGGGTTTTTGTTCTGTTTACATTTTCGCCGACTCTCAGATTTCGATCTGCCTAGCTTTTTTCCAACTTTGTTGGGATCGGCTTCCAGTCTAACAGGATGCAGCTGAGTACCACTGTTTAACAAGGCACGCTGCCTATCTGACCTCCTCAACTCAGTTACCCGGGTAACCCAATACCAATTGATAAGACTGGTTGTCAGATTTTACTGGCTTCTGACTACCTGTAACGACTCCCTACCTGTAATGATATTTGAGAAAATTTTACATGGGCACTTGTCTATCCTGGAATCGAACCCACACACTCATACTTGTGAAGATGGTTGTTTACCTACTTGATGACTAGACCATCACGACTAACAGGTTTCAATCGATGCTATAAAAAGTAACATTTAACCAAAAAACACTAACATATGCCTGAAACAAAATAAACCAAATACCCAGTTACAGTTAGTTTTCACGCGGGGGTCGTATGTAGCGATTACTTTTAGGGTAAAGGCGGGATAGATGCCGCAGTGGGATAGATGCCCCATTTTAAAAAAACCTAACTTCCCATGCTCGCGATTAAGAAACAACCGTTTAATTAGAAGCCACAAGCACCCCGCACCTAAATTAGCCACGCGCCATCGAAGGGTGAGGTCGCGTTTCGCTTGTGTGTGAATTCATTTCTGCGGCGAACTTACAGCGAGCGTAAAATTTTTAAAGGTGAGTATTTGCTGTTGTATAACTTTATAAGTAGATATTAATTCCATCAAATTTTTTATCACGTATGTATATTGTTTCATGAAGTATACATTTTGATGTAAATAGTTGCTCTATTGTAATTATTTATTTTAAAAAATACTAGGGCATCTAACCCTGTCAAAAAGGATAGTTGCCCTGATTTTTTACGGTATAGGTGCCCCTAGGGGTATCTATCCCTCCATACACCACGTGTACCCTGAATGTATTATAAGTGGTTTGAATATATATTTTTAATATATTTTTGTGTTTTTTTTTATATTTTTCATGTGTTTATGTATGGGTTGTGTATACTTTTTATTGATTACGAATGATTTGCAGTTCAAACAGTGAAGATGAAGACAATTCACCTAAGAACATAGTTAAGGGAATGAAAACTAAAGGTTTGCCGGTGAAAAAGACTAAAAGAGATGGACAGGATGAGCCTTAAGATACAAATAAAAATAACTGCATAGAATGCTTTGAAAGCTATGAACAACCAAACCCTAAATCCGACTGGATTCAATGTGTAATGTGTCAGTGCTGGTTACATGAAACCTGTACACTTTTCCCTGTGTAAACATTATGATGCTAAGTATATTGTGTTATTTTAGTTTTTGAAAGAATGATTTTTATAATTTTGCATGTTGAAACAAAATAATTAATATTTTGTAATAAGGGTTTAAAATACAAAATACATTTTTTTTGTTGATCAAATACTTTTAGAATTTTATTGTGTTAATTTTAATTAATCTGATAATGAATATAAAAAGATTTTAAAAACTGCAAAATACATTTCATTTCAAATGAATTAAAGTCAAAAAATATGTAAATATTATTAATATAATATACTTATACAGTATGAAGGGCATCTATCCGCACCGCAGGCATCTATCCTCGCTAGTATTTTCAAGGTGGGGCATCTATCCATAGGGGTAGGCATCTATCCCCAAAAATTGAGGTCTACAAAAAGCTAAAATCTGCAAAACGTGTAGTATATAGGTCCAAAAAGACAAATCACAAATAAACATAAAGGATTAAACTAGTTATATTCATAGGGGTTATTAATGTAGAACCAATATTTATTAAACTATAAGCATATTTCAAAAAGTGGGGCATCTATCCCGCCTTTACCCTACGCCTTTTATGGGATAGCCATCGCTTTTATGTTACTAAAACTATTTCAGGAGAATACATTTAACGGAAAAAACGTACGTGTAAATAGAAATTGAAATGGTGGGTTGGTGTAATATCTATTTACTCAATAAACTGTTACAGCCTACATGTTTCAATACTCAATACTCAATAACTTCTTATGTTCAATAATTTCTTATGTTATACGTATCTAAATAGTATTAATAAACGCTTTCTTTGCCTATATTATTCGGTTATGTTGTATAAGTAATTTACACATTTATATAAAAAAAAAATATAAGACTATTATTATAACTAGAAAGCGTCTTATTATTCCCTTCTCATCGCTGTTGACTGGGAGCGTGCCCAAAAGGCTGGCGGCATACTTATATTTATTCCCAATAAAACTTATGTAAAAAATATCAATGTACTTTTTTGCAACACTGAAGCTTTATTGCCCATTTGTAAAGCTCGTTCAGCCCAGTCATATCGTCTTTCACAATCAATCCATCGTTGGTTTGATGGCTTCCACTATATCCATCCGGCATGTTTTTAAGGATTTTATTTTTCATGTTTTGCTAAGTTAAAAATAGCCTATATTTGAACGCTTGTATTTCAGTATATTTTTCAGATAAATCTCCCACTATTTTTATTATTCCTTTATAGATTCTCTCAAAGCACTCAAACTATTTGATATGCTTCAAACGATTCAGTAATTTACCCTTCTCGAGTTAAAGTAATGAAAGTAACCAACTTCAATTTTATGAATTACAGTTTTTCAACCACGTACAAATCATTGAGTTGTAAGTACAAGCCCGCAAACATTTATGGCCTTACTACAAAAACTTAAACGCCTGTTTTACACTTGTCTAAAACAATTTTGGCTGCAAAATGAACCATATGTCAACGTCATAATTTGAATTTTTTTTAGACAAGGCTTAAACTGACGTTTAAATTTTTTTATGGTAAGACGGTTAGTGTAGACTAAACCACCACCATCCATCTTCATACAGATTTATGAGCCAAGACAAACTATCGGCCGACTAACAGTTTACAGTGTGAGACAACACTTAAGTTTTCTTTTGTTTAAGTTGGCTCATAATTCAAAGTTACGCCAACGCCTTCGTGGTTTTAAATGGCTAACTCTTAAATAACTTTAGCATAACTATAAAAGGATATTCCACGATTTTCTAAAGATTCTATTACCTAATAATATGATCGTGAAACTTTGTATGAATGGATGTTTGTTCCTCTTTCACGCAAAAAGTACCGAATAAAATTTTATGAAACTAAGTTTCATAAATATCATATCATAATAACACATAACCAGTGAAGTAGTTTTGATCTGAAATCATCATACGACTCCTCTCGCTGTATGTTTGCAGCGTGAGGGAGACTCTTACTGACTAATACCCATCATGCTTCTGTTGAAGCCCTTTATGTACCAGAACCTTGGTAACTCTTTCGAACAATCCCGTATTTCCCTCGAAAAGCGGGTGAAACCGCGGGCAGAAGCTAGTAGTAATTATTTCAAAGTTACGCCAACGCCTTCGGTGTTTCAAATAGCCAACTTCTTAAATTACTAGAGCGTCGTTTTTAGGAAATATTCCGTGATTTTCTAAAGATTATTATACTAAAGACTAGTATCTTTATTAATGGAGAGATAGTAACAGAATATCAAAGAGTCTAGTTCTGTGTTTTTCCTAACCTTTTCTAAAGGTAAAGGTCTTTTTCCAAATAAATTAACCTTTGGGTCGGTATCTACTATAATATCATACTGAAGAGACATTCGATTAACACGACATTGATATGTTTCTTGGGTAATTCAATTTGTCAAAACTGTATTTGCAATGAAATTACATAATATGTACTCGTATAATAATTTTATTTATTCTCGTTTTAGAGAACTACTCTTTTAATGCACTTTTATTTAATAGGTTATTAGGTATCTATGTACAGTAAACTGCACAATTAGTGGTATCTGTCATGCACCTTAACTCAAAAGTAATAAGTACGATTTTCCTATAAAACTATTACCACTGACCTGAAGTTGACTGTACCAGGCAATTACGATTGGCGTAATATTTATATGATATTCAGCTCTACGTACTGCGTCTTTTTATCCGGGTGTGGCAAGAACTGATCTTGGGATGCAGATGAATCCGCCTGTGGAAGCTAGTATGTGGAAGCTAGTATTAGTATAATTGCTAGTTTGTATAAAGCTTTTTCAATAGTAGTTGAACCAATTTAATGAAAATGTACATGGTGCTAAGGATTTTGAAATCGTCCTGGATGCAGATGAAACCGGAGGGAAACGGTAAAGTAAAACAAATGAAGAACCTACAATCATCCAATCACATAAATGCTTATTCAGCTACGAACAATTGACAAGGCATTTATTTTATTTTATTACAATTTGCACCAATCAACTGTTTTTTTTTCGAACTTGTTATATTTCCCAACTGTTTGATAGCAATCAAAGGCCGATATCTATAAGCTATCTATCCGTGAACTTGCGAGATTATTTTTCACATTAGCTCTAAATGATGTAGGTACCTGAAATTTATATCTCCAATCAGGGATAGGTTATAGAATTTCGCAGTAAAGTTGAAAAACGAGATCGAGTACAGATATTTATAATCAATTGTTTCAGTTCGATTTCAATACAAAGTTACTACTTGCAAGGTTTTCATAAAATAGGCGTATATTTAAAAGAACTTCATTGTTCCTCTAGGGACGGCATTTCAATACAAAATGTAATTATGTTTACAATCCAGTAAGCCTTTGGGAAAAGGAAAAACGAAGCTTTGTCTACTTATTTACTTATCATTTTTATTTTAAATAAATAAATGCCTACTTTAAGAGTATTTTCGAAGATTTGTTTCTCTGGGAAGAGTTGATTTAGGAAAATTGGTTGACAATGCCTTTCGTAAGACAGTACCAAATTTTTCATTTAATATGAAATTTTTACCTACTAATATTTCGCGCGCTAATATTTCGGTGTAGATAAATAGTAGAATAGATAGTAGTAGATAGCCCATTTATCTGCCGGGGCTACGAGATTGTTCGAAAGAGTTACCGCGGCCCTGGTACATAAAAGGCCTATGACGGAACACGACGGTTTTTAGTCAGTAAGAGTCTGACACTCCCTCACCGCTGCTAACCTACAGGGGGTTATTTGATGATTTTTGACGTCGTTAAACAAAAAAAAGATAGCCCATTTATCGAAGAAGACTAAAGACTGTTTCTTATCCGTGTGTGTGAAGTGGTTCAAACTGGACGCGAGTGAAATCTGACAGAAGTTTGTAACAAATGTTTGGTTTCTTCAATTTCAGAGTACAAGTGTACATTGTTGTGATACAATAATGTCTGGACATAACGACTTTCCCCTTGAGTTTGATTCGGTGTTTCTTTCCAAGGTCAATATCAAGTCTCAATACAATCGAGTCATTAGGAAATTCCAGCCGTGTCTAGTTTAAAAATATTATTTGTTGCTAGGTAACAACTGCACGCGTCGATCGATAATAAAAAGGTTAAGCAACGCTTAAAGCGCATGTTAAGAATGGCACGTTAAATTAGTGGGGCTGTCTTTTGAACATCTTTGGCAGTCATCCCTGACAGTCAGAAGCCAGTTACCCGGGCAACCCGATAGGGGTTGCCCGGGTAACTGGCGTTGAGGAGTTAAGATAGACAGTCACTCCAGGTAAAACTGGTACTCAGCTCCATCTGGTTTGACTGGGAGCCAACCCCAATATAGTTGGGAAAAAGCTAGGCAAATAGATGAGAGTTTTACAAGTAATTAAGATTTTTGATTCATGTCGGTACCTATTGTTTCTTTCTTAAATGCAACCTCATGCTTGCCAGCGAATAATTGCTATGTATTTTTAGCAGTGTCATAAAATCTATGAACGTAAGAGGAAATCCCAGTTGGATTTTATCAAAACTTTAAACTGGTTTTGAGTTAATTCGATACACGTGTAGACTCTGACCTCTGCAAAAAATTCTCTGAGTATTTTGATGTCTTGTTCCCTTTATGAGATCAAAGTCTAAAAGTATAAAAATAGGTATTTACGTAACTAGATAATACCCCATTTTTTTTTTAGCGACGTAAAATCATCAAATGACCCCTCCCGCTGTGGGTTAGCAGCGGTGAGGGAGTGTCAGACTCTTACTGACTAAAATCGTCGTGTTCCGTCATAGGCCTTTTATGTACCAGGGCCGCGGTATCTCTTTCGAACAACCCGCAGCCCCGGACAACCCGCAGCCCCGGGATAATACCCCATTTGAGTAAATACTTGACTAAAGATGTTTATCTTGATATGTATCTTTATCGTTTCAAAACTTAGATTAAAAATTAAATGCGCATATAAATTAATATGAATCATTATTTTAAGCTATACTTTATTTGATTAGGTAATATGTATTAGTGTAAAAAGTCCTATCAAGATTGTTAAGTGTTTGATAATTAAGTGCATAATTCTCTGAATCATTAATACCTACTAAATTAGCTTTCAGCGTTAAATAATAATCCCCTTAGTGCGTTGCTACCGAGTTGCTACCTTGTTACGGAAATATATATTTTCTCCTCAACATAAACCTTCTCATATAATCTTGTTGCTAATTACAGAATCTACTAACGTAACATCTTAAATTAATATTCTACTTAAGTAAGTTAATTTCAAGCACTTAAACACCGCCCAAGTTCGCGACACGTCGCTTGCGAATAAACTCTTAACTTTTGCACTCATCAGTTAGATAAGTACAGTTGTAAAATGAACGAATTACAAAGTTTTTAACTTCCCAAAGGCTTTACAGGCTAAATATATATTTAGCAGTTTAGGCTGTGCTTGTAACAAACTTACTTACTGCTAAGTATATGCTAGCTGCTGCGGGATTGTTCGCGCGAGCTACCGAGGCCCTGGTACATGGTGGGTTTCAGTCAGTAAGAGTCTGACACTTCCTTACGCTGCATCCTGCGAGAGGGTTCATTTGATGATTTCCGATAAAAAAGGTAGGTACTACCTGTTTTCTACGGTTTGAAATGCGTCCTCAGTCCTTACTGTACTACACCCGAATGAATGAATCATGTTTGAAGGTAATAAATGACAAATAATTGTTCGTAGATAACTAAGATATTAAATTATAGTTAAACCAAAATAGCCGTATTAATCATAATCGTCTGCCATACCCGGATGGCGGAAAACAATTAGTTAAGTACAAAAGTATTAAGACTGTACTTTGATACCTAACAAAATCATATCACTATCTTAATTTTATCAATATTCTTAGTATTACTATCTTGTATTAACACGATAATTATATCATATTACTTGCCGTTTTCCCGCGGTCTCACCCGCGTCCCGTGGAAGCTACTGCCCGCACCGGGACAAAAAAATATAGCCTATGTTACTCGCAGATAATATAGCTTTCTAATGGTGAAAGAATATTTAAAATCGGTCCGGTAGTTTTTGAGTTTATCCATTACAACCAAACAAACAAAGAAAGTTTTCCTCTTTATAATATTAGTATAGAGTATAGATTACCCTTGTATTATTATATTATCAGTGATTTTAAGAACAGATGTTTTCCTTAATGAACAGGTGCTTTAATTAGCACGTGTACCTACATCCTTATATTCTTGAGTGTACGTGTACTAACACAATAATTGTTCAGAAGTAAGTACAAGTATAATAATTTGCATTAAAGAGTGGGTACGACAAACTTTCAACCAAGCGAGGTGTTTAACGTTCATTCCCCTTCATTATGTTCATCCCTACTAATCCGTACTAATATTATAAATGCGAAAGTAACTCTGTCTGTCTGTCTGTCCGTCTGTTACGCTTTCCCGTCTAACCCAATGAACTGATTTTAATAAAATTTGGTACAGTGATAGAGTTGACCTTGAGAAAGAACATAGGATAGTTTTTATCCTGGACTTTTGAAGAATTCTCTTAGAAACGCAATATAACCGAACTGGTCAATTTTTTTTCTCAATTTTCCTTTCAGTTGTACAATTCACGGCTTTAGTATTTCCAAGAAAGTAAAGTATAGGTATACTTAAAGTTAAGTAGGCTTTAAGGGTAACGAAATTATAGCCCAGGAGCTCACTGTACTAAGAAACTCTGCACGACGCGAGGCTCAACAAACATTTGACAGAAGTCATAATTTGAATGGAGACGATTATACAAGTTATACTTCAAAGCGAGACTTGGAAATACGATAATTGTCTCTGTGTCTTACATGTTCACAATTTAACTTTTCTTGCATATAGAGAGAAGTTAAGCTTTCCAAGTTACGCTTGACAAATTTTCGGCTTCACAAGTTAAGCCTTAAATTATGGATACCTTTGCATAAGTAACATACATACGTTTATAACAGTCTAACTTGAATTGATGATATAATGGCTGGTCACTTGTAAAACTTATTATTTTCTAAACTAAGAGGCTAGCAATTGGTAGAAATTAATAGCTATTTGTTCTAACTATTTAACAACTCCATATGCATATCGAGAGATATTTATTAATTCGGTAAATTTAATTCTGGTGGAGACAGATTTTTTACTAAGTACATATTTTTCCACAGCCTCTAGAAAATAATTCACGTGACATGAAAAAGTAACAGTTTTCCACGTAGTGTCTGTATCATAAAAATCCAGGATCTTCCTAGTCTATGCATTACTTTAATAGATAGGTACTCAGACCTTTTCTAAGTACAAAAAGTTTAAATGCATTTCACAATCTTTTGTACTCACTTAATTCGATATTTTTTTCGAGAGTGGTAGTAAAAAACTCTCTAGCAAGCGTGCCTGGCTGCGCCTGTTGATTTGTTGCGCGCATGCTATTCGAGAGGCACTCGAGCTAACTCGATTTCTACTCGAGTAAATCCTTCCTCGATGTCTCTCGATTAGAGCCATTTTCGAGAACCTTTGACTTTGGAAATAAATCGAAAAAACAAAGAAAAGTTTGGTTTGTTTTGACTCCCGATATTAAAGGGTATTCAAAGAGTAGTGATCCCAGAGCGATAAGTGATGTATTTAACTTTTTATTATTTTATTTAGTCACGTTATGAAATGGTAGTGGAATGCAGAGACGACTAGTAAGTAGCTGCGTATCCTTTATTCAAGTAAAAGCAAATATTATCAGAAAGAAAACCCGAGACGTCTTGTCATTATTCATTACTCATATAATTTTCTATCGTTAGCGCGTTATTACTAGGTGTTTGTTCTACTGAACAATGCACATGCGGATGTTAGTAGATCTTGTTGACTTTGCTAAGATTTTCCTCTTACTGCATCTAATAATAAACGCGAATCCTGTTTTCATCATGATTAAATATTTCCAAGACCTTTCACCACATTTTCTTGAACTGATTTTTAAGGATACTCAGAAGCCAGAACATCTGACAACAGGCGAGGGGTATCAGATTGCCTAGGTAACTGGGCAGATTCCTATCTGACGCTGCAGGTTGTTCGAAAGAGATACCGCGGCCCTGGCACATAAAAGGCCTACGACGGAACACGACGGTTTTTAGTCAGTAAGAGTCTGACACTCCCTCACCGCTGCTAACCCACAGCGGGAGGGGTCACTTGATGATTTTTGATGTCGTTAAAAAAAATAGATTACTATCTGACCAGTGCAGTGAGGGTATCAGTGACAACTGATATTCTGGACCTGAAGTCGACCTTGACATAATGAAAATGCAATGATGATGCTGCAACCAGAAAATATCACCTTGCGGGTTTACACACGGAGTAGATTTCGAGTTAGGAATATGGGGTACATACCTCAGTTCTGTTAAAGAAGACTATTATCCATTAGATCAATGGCCATTGTACTTTGTCTCCTACACATTATAATAGAGTAGAAACTAGTCATCTAAAATACGTCCTCGTCATCATGTAATCATTGTTACGACGATCAAAGTTCAGTGTAACCAACTGTGAAACTATAGGTCCAGTGATTTGCTACGTACTGTAGTGTTAGGACAATTAGTCACTGCTAGGTAAACCATGCGGATTCTCCCGTATTTGAAGGAACTCGATTATAAAACAGAGTAAAAACCTTTATAATATCATTTTCAACATTTATCCACTCATCTTCATGCAAATGTTCATATAATTAGATGACATTTTTGCTTTTTCTTTAATAACCAACTTTCCAAAAAAGTGGAGGTTCTAAATTCGATGAAATCTTTTATACTTTACTAGTAATTAGTTATTTTCAGGAGTTGGCCTTTTAAGAAAACTACTTTCAAAGTAGTACTTTGTACTAAACAGTGGGCCGACAGTTGACCTGATTGTTGGCAAAAAAAATCTTAAAGAAAATCATAATTCCAACCATAGTTTTCAATTGGTCTGATACTGGAACGCAAACTGATTTATGAGTCCAAACAAGCTAACTATCGGTCGATTCAAAGTTTGCAGTGCACTATATAAGCATGTTAAGCAAAGTCATTGTCCGTCAATCAATTATTTTCATCACCAATGAATTTAGGCGGTTAACGTTAAACACAGCGTCATCTATGTATTGACAACAAGACATGAAAGGATGTCAGATAAATTGATAATGTTATCTATGAGCAAGTGATGTTGACCTTTTAACGTACACAATAGAGAAGTTATCTCGTGACAAAGATTATTATGTCATATATCATGTTTGGGATATAGCAGAACGGTACCAAAAAAAAAAAAAAATCAGTGCATTTCACACTTTGCTTTCAAAAATCAAAAACAAATTACTGTACTGTAAATTATTGTTGTACTATTGTTCTATTTTTCTTCTTGTCTGTATTCTGTGTGTGTAACTTGCAGGTACATAAACTGTTAAATAATTAACAAAACAAAAATACTGTATATGTTACTATTTGACTATAACCTCTTTTTGGGAGTCGGTTACAAGTGGAATCGAGTGCATGCGTGCCATTTAAACAAGAGCTAAGTTTGGCTTCCTAGTACAAAAATATCAGGTTAACACATCCGTTCTAACCTGATATTTTTGTAATATAATTACAAAAATATCAGGCATAGCGTTGTTAATCAAATCTAGTGTCTTTAGACATTGAAACTTCATGCACTAACGGCCATTCCCAATATTCAAGCTATCAATCAAGCTATAATATTCATTTGGTTACCAGAGATAGAAATTTCACATTACCTACTTGCTTGGAGCTAAGGTCAATATTTTATCTTTGGTAAGTACTTAAATGAATAGATAGATTGCATATAGGGAACGGCAAGTTACGGCAGTTATATCACTAATAACATTTGTTTATACCGGTATCTACAAAACCAGCTATAAAAAAAACTGATAGCGACCGCCAACCTTGATATTCAAACTCGTTGCTCACAACTCATTTTGCATACATTACTGTCTCAATATAAAAGGTTATTTGTCATAATCTTGTAATGCTATCGATGTATTATGCCAGTGTGAAATAAATCTATACCTACCGATGTGTGATTGGCTATTATCTGCGTTGAAAAATTATGTTTCTCGTCAGTCTTAAGTCACAATTCTATGCGATTGTACGGTCTTTAGCTGTAGATTTATTATTAAACAACTTAAATGTTTTAAATGCAAGTGTTTTATAAATAAACTGTGTTTGTGATAGTAAGTGGTTTGTTTGAGTGTTTGTTCGTTTGTGTTAGTTTATGTTATCTTATGTTACGTTCTGTTGTGTGAGTATTTTGTTTATTATTAGTTGAATATGCTGTTTATCTATAGCAGTATGATACAGAGGATACAATTTTCTTGTTTGTTTGTACCCTAAAAGTTCCGAAACTACTGAACCGATTTGAAAAATTCTCACACTGTTGGAAAGCTACACTTTTCCCGAGTAACATAGGCTATATTTACTCGCTCTATGATCTCGTTACGGGCAGTATTTTCCACGGGACGCGGGTGAAATCGCAAGAAAACAGCCAGTTTCAAATGTTTTGATCATATGTATGTTCAAGGTTTTGCGTGTACCTACCTTATTTTTAATTAAAAAGTTGGCTTAATCAGTTCAGTCGTTTTAACAATGAAACGTAACAAATATACCTACTGAATGACTTTCTCATTTGCAATTTTAATTATAAGTAATTGATTACACGATTTAAAAACGTGTGTCATGTTTCATTTATAACTTTCCTGAGACTAATTACAACGTAATTTTTATGTAGTAGGTATATTATTTAATTTATATAATTTACGTAGTCATTTAATTCTTTTAAGGTAGGTCAGTTTTATATATGTATACTGTTTGAAGAATAGTTGAATGTAACAACCCTTGTAAGTTTTATTGATGGGCAATTATTATTTTAAAGTGTAGGTACGGTCCTGTCTGAATTAAAATCTTTAAGAGATCATATTGGTAAATACAAGTATAAGAGGAAAGTTACTCTTAAAAACATAAGAATAAAATAAGAAAGAAACACCGTTTTAAATTAATAAATATGAACCGAAGTCTTTTATTTCATCCTGTTTTGCTTTAAAAAAGAACCATTTTTTGTGCAAATGTTATGCATTTAATCATGCAAGCGTACCGGTTGATAAACTTATAAACCAAATGACCTTCATAATCTGGCATTTAGAATTTAATTTTTTAATTAGAATGGTCTTAAAAATGTGGTAATTTCGACTTGAAATATGGAATTTGAGGAAGCCAGCAGCAACCTTCATAATTGTTGTTGTATCTCTCATAACACTAAGCTAATCTAGTATAGATAAATAAAAATAGATAAATAAAAGAAATTATACAGTTGATGTTTTTTTGTTTGTTGGTTTGCTCAAATGTGCTTATTTCCGTTAGTAAGTATTGGACACTGTGGACAGATAAGAAAAAATATTTCAGAGTTAGATAGCCCATTTATCGAGGAAGGCTACTTTTAATCCAGGTGCATTAAATAGTTCCACATAGGACGTGGCTGAAAACACTGGCAGAAGCTACTACGATCATATATTAATAAATTAAGTGTATAAAAGACATTTAAGTATAATCCAAAGTAACAAATACCTCTTAAATAACATCCTATAAGCCACATAGATTAACTTCTATATTAGCAGATTAATGAATGAAGAAGCAATTTATTTTAAATCCCTCTGAAACGCTGATAAACGCTAAACGTATGAAATTTGACCTCCCATACAACCCTTGGGGTTTGGCTTTGATTAACAGTTATATTGGAGTTCATTAAAAGCCGCGGGTTTTGGGTCAGATCAGTGAAAAAATTCATGATATATTTAAGGATCTTCTTCTCTACCGTAATGAGTAAATATCTCTGGCAATAACCGAGTTATAAAGAGAATTGAGTCATAAAGAAATAAAGAGATTTATTTTTATTTATTTTCGATTTTTTCTTCACACACATTACAAAGAAAGACGACAGGAAAGAAAGAATTTCATCCTCCGAGCCTTTTTCCCAATCATGTTGGGGTCGGCTTCCAGTCTAACCGGATTCAGCTGAGTACCAGTGTTTTACATGGAGCGACTGCCTATCTGACCTCCTCAACCCAGTTACCCGGGCAACCCGATACCTCTTGGTTAGACTGGTCTCAGACTTACTGGCTTCTGATTACCCGTAACGACTGCCAAGGATGTTCAATGACAGCCGGGACCTACAGTTTAACGTGCCATCCGAAACACAGCCAATGGTGTCTAAGATATACTTAGAAAGTACATACAAACTTAGAAAAGTTGCATTGGTACTTGCCTGACCTGGGATCGAACCCGCGCCCTCGTACTTGAGGTTGGTCCTTTACCCACTAGGCCACCACGCTAAAGCTGCTAAAGAAAGAATTTACAAAGGTATTATTATGTTTATTTCTAAAGAAATCTCTTCCAGCATGCCTGCGAAAAGAAATTGAGAATAAAAGGGTCATTCGTCAACTCGACACGTTAAGATTTTGATCCGTGTCCAGTTAGTGAAACTTAAATTATACACTTTTATGTTTTCACCAACTCGACACGTTTTAGAATTTAAACCGATTTCAAGCAAAAAGTACAGTTAACACAAACATCATCGGCCACTGAACGTCCGCTATTATCCATCCAGGTAAAACCGCTAGTAGGTAAAATAGGAATGAACGTGGAAACTTTCAGGACGCATGTAAAGTAGCTAAACCCAATTATATTAGATAATTAGTCGTTATACTCCATTAAATAGGCAAAAGCACTCGTGTGCAAAATGCCAGTTAATTCGCAAACCGAACCGACCACATAGCGGCTATTGTCTGCTACCACGTGTAACACAGATAATGTAGCTTAGAGCATTGAACTAACCGGAACCGCTAGGAGCACAAATTGTTCGAAAAGGCTGCCAATTAACGCGAGGGAGTGGGGCAAGGCAACTAATAGTGATAGCTCATTCTTGCATTTCCGATCATACGACAATTGATAAACACAAGTATAATCTTGACGAACAATGACATAAGAGTATCGTGTCATTTGTTTCATTTTAGTTCGGCGTTTTCACAATAGCGGGTTACGTCGCAGGAAAACGCTCGATTTTCAAAAATCTGTCACGGGATATCCCGCCTATCTGACTCCTCAACTAGCTACCTGGGCAACCCAATACTCCTAGGTATAAGACTGGTTGTCAGACTTACTGGCTTCTGACTACCCAAAACGACTACAGAAGATGTTGCTTTTATTTTTTTCTCGTTCATGATTGTTAATTAATAATTTTGCTATGCTTTTAGTTGTACGTTTTTTTACAAGAATAGATTTTAATTAAAATGTAAATAATACATCTATCTATAAGGTTTTATTCGAAACATAGTAACATTTGATATTTATTTAAATTCGCATTTGATTTTCTTTTTAAACAAAGTTTTTTTATTAAACAAATTTGCTAGTTACCTATTCATTTCCCTAGAGTGTTCAAGATATTAGAAAGTTAATCTAGTCTAGACTTAGAATAGGTCAGATTAGCCAACAAAATTGCCTCTTTATTTTATTAGAATATTGTTATGAAAGGTCAAACTAGTATTTCAATAAACGAGGTCCAAAAAATAAGGTTCTATTTAAAAAATAAAAGGAAAAAATATTTTAAAAGAAATACCTAGTATATTTTAATTCAATTTTTTTTGTGATTCCCAAAATAAATCAATTTGATTCTTAAACATGTTATCATAAAGATAAACAAATTAATAAAACACATAAAAATAAAACAGCAAAAATGAAGTCATAATCTCAAACCGGATTTGTTATTTTTATCAATACTGAACCTAAATCTTGCAGATTAGATACTTTGTTTTTATTTATGTATCTAACAATTTTATAATGTTCAAAGTACACTTATATCACGAACGTTATGAATGTTGGGAAACCCCTTGGACTTTGGTATCTTTTTGAGTAATAATAGTTTGTTTCCTAGCTTCCCTGTGCGGCTTCACTCGTATCCCGAGTGTTTTGCTTCCCTGCACGAGGATAGAGTCTACAGTACACACTGTAGAGGTAGACTCAACAGTCGGCCGATAGTTGCCCCGATGGTAGGCATTATTTTTTAAAGAAAACCTTGATTCCAGCCAAAGTTTTTAGTCAGTCTGACACCGGCTCAATACCTGATCTTTGTAATGTGCGCACTGCCATCCGTCTTCATACTTAATGAGCCCAAACAAACTATCGGCGAACTAAAAGTTTGCTATGTGGGTGAAATGGGTACTCTTAAACCAACATCTATCAAACTTTCACATTTATAATGTTAACTAGAACGCACAACGTCCAAAGTACAGTTCTTGATCACGTATACTATAGATGTTGGGAAACCCCTTGGACCTTGCACCTTCGCTCTCGGCAACAGTTTAATTATTACGATTATATATACGAAAGTATAAAGTCTAAGATTCAAAGCCATTGACTTGTCCTACTTAAGTCGTGAGAAAAGTATTTACACAATGACTTACAGTTATTTTTTTACTGATTCATTTAATATACCACTGTTTTCATTTGTTCTTACGTCATTGTCAAGTTGACGTTTTGCGTAGTTTAAGTCATATTAACCTAATACCTGGGTAACTGGTTTGAGGAGGTCGGATAGACAGTCGCGGCATAATGACATTAGCTGGATTGTAAGATCGGAAAACCCCAAAAAAAATGCGAAACGCCTAGACATTTAATATGCTTACGTAAATCGATAAGTGATTTAAAATATTATCAAGGAAAACGCACAGTGTTTTGACATTAATTAAAATTGATAATAAAAATATGTAATAATTTTTTTTCCAATACAAATGGAAAATGGTGCAGCCAATAAAATTGCCATCATGGCACCTATAAATGTCAAGATAAGATGTTAAATAAAAGATAACATGAGGTAATAGCTACACAGATAATTCTCAATTGTGCCACATTATAATAATAAACAAGAGAGAAAACTCATAACAAAGTTCAATTGACGGTCTTATCGCTAAAGAGCAATTTCTTTCGTAGTTTAATATTAATATTAATAAAATGAAATAAATAAATATATAAAATAGATAGATTATAAACAAATTAATAACACTGAGTATTATTTTTATTTCTCACTGCCCATAAAACTGGAAATTATTAACTTTCAGGGAGATAGCTAAGTTCCTTCATTGATTGATAGAGTTAGCCAACTATTTAGTGTCGGGTCATTCTCTGTATGTTAACTATTCTAGACGGAAAGTCTCGAGCGGTCACCAGATCACTTTAGGGAGTCTAAAGTCCAAACTGTTTAACACTTTGAACAACTATCTCGATTAGAAAGTGTCTAGCAATATACATGAACAAACCGGAGTTCAGTTAAAGGTTCCGAAACCGATTTAAAAAATTCTTTCAACAAAAATTCATTCTGGAAAGCTACACTTTTCCCGAGTAGGTATAACGTAGGCTATATTTTATACTGGTACTGGCAGTAATTCCAATGAGACGCAAGTGAAACCGCGGAAACACGGCTACTACTTAATAATAAACATGACCATCAAAATGTATGGATGAACTTTTACGTCACCTAATACTTCTGGATTACACACAAGAAAGTATTTCCATTGGTAAATAGGCCGATAGTTTGCCTGAAGCTGTTGGTTGCCTCATAGATGTATTATTTAGATTAAAAGCGTAATTGTGAATCCAATTAAACTTCTTAGCAGGTCTGATGCCGTCTGATATTATCTGATTCGATCAAGCTACCGGGTGACAATTTGTAGTGTGTTATCTTCGTTGGAAAGTGGTGTAGAACTAACTATTCACTTTGAAGTTTTTAACCTTGAAATAACGATTTAAACTTGAATATAGTTTACATTATAATACATAAAGAACAAGAATTCTAAAAATAAATATAACATTTGAAATATAGCGTCCAAAATAGTCTTCCTTAGGCGATTATCACACTGCCCCGCATGATGCAGCGTGGTGCGTGGATGCGTTTTTTTCCGTTGTATGGAAATATCTCCGTTTGTATGGAAAACACGCATAGTCCAACACACTGAAAATGCATCCACGCGCGTTCATGCGGATCACGCACATACATGCGGAGAAACACGCACCCCCGCGCGTAGGTGCGGGGCGAGACGCAAGGTATGGCACACTGAATCCCGCAGTGACGCGCGTGATTTTGAATGGGCATGACGTGTATATTTGAAAATGGAAGCCACCGTGCGTGAATTTACAAAACGCACCTACGCGCGTGAGTGCGTGAAAAACCCGCACGATGATGCAGATCTGCACTCCCGCAGGAACGCGCGTAGGTGCGTCGACACGCAAGATGCAGCGTGATGCGGGGCAGTGTGAAGATCACCTTATTCTAGTCACTGTGAAACATTATGATATATTTAAGCTATTTACGAAAGCTATTTATTTCCATAAGAAAGCATATACTTTGTATGTTTCTACGCCTACAGGGGCTCAACGAACATAGACTGTATATATTTTATATTTATAAATATATTTCCATTATATTTAATTCCCTAACAACAGACTTATTCACCATCATACAATATAGTGTTCCAAAAATATATTTAAACACAAAGCATCCGTATTTATAGCCTTTATTTATTCCTATGAATACAACTCCTGAAATACAAACTTATCATGTTTCTATAAGAAATCGCTTTTACCCGGCTTCATCCGGGCTAAGGAAAGTTTCATTTATAAGATACTTGTTGAAGTTTCAAATTTTAATAGATATTTACATATAAAAACTATTCTAGTAAAACAGGTTGAAGTTAATTTCTAAAATAATTATAACATCACCTAAAATAAAAATACTACCGACTAAGAATTTAGGCAGTTCACCTCGAAATACTCGAAAGTTAACTATCGTTGATGTGACACAGATAAAATTATGTTTGAGCAGTAGATACTGAAGTTTTTGTGACGTTCCAGTATTAGGCCGTCAACAACATAAATTAAATAAAGAAAATAGTAACAGAAGGAAAACTACTTATGTATTAAACTGTGGTAACAGTGTTTTCACATTGGGGGACCATCCGCTCGGTTATTTCGTCAGTTTTGTACAGGCAGTGGTCAATTGTTTGCTACACTCGTGTAAGAACTGGGATATTTCGCTTAGAAAATTTGCCAATGTGAAAAGGCTGTAAAGCTGGTATTCAGTTCCAGACATTTGTAATTTGCCCCTAACGCGCGGTCAATGTGTCTATATACCTGTATATTATATCTATCTAATGGGAATGAATTGTTACCTGTACGCGTATTTCGCATGATGACGTAAAGTGATACGTTGTAGTTTGTAGACCCTTTAGAGTTAATCCGATATGAAAGGGATAAAACATACCTCATGCCTTTATCCCAATTTTTATTTGGTCAAACATACAAACCCACATTTTTATTTCCAATACCTATGGATAAGTATGTTTACCTCATCAAACAGGCCAGGTATTACACCCACGTGCGTGTCCCGTAGAAAGGGAACAGCCCATAGCTATTAATTTGAACACATTCGCAATCCGCTGAGATGGTCAATTTTATCCGTCGTCAGCATTTTGAGGGTCAGGGATCCTGATTACAATGTATGTTTGTTCTGGAAATTAGTATTATGAATATTTTATGGGTTTTTCATTAAAAAAAAATGTGTTATTCAGATCACTTATTTAAGTTAATTAAACCATTCGAAAGAGCGTTTTTAGTATGGTCAGATAAAACGTTAACTATTTTATTAACCGTTTCTACTGCTCTGAAACTTTATATATGCTTTATTTTTTATCTAATCCTTTCTTGTATTTTATATAATTGAAATGGATTTATTTATTTGTTTGTTAAAATGCGCCAAGGGCAAAAAAGAATCTATTAAAATAATATTTTAAATTTCGCTCATTAAAAACACAGCAATTTAAATCACGGAAACGCCACCAATTATTTCCATTACGTGTAGTATGGTATGTAGGCAGTTTTGCGTAGGAGATTAATATTTGGAAAATCAATCATCCAGGAAGCGACCATAAACGAAAATTACGCCCCAATTATTTAATTTTATATCAAAATTATTTATCCATTGTTCCAGATAATTTAAAAGACAGTTACGAGAACTTCACAAAATGCTGCTCTCATTAGCATTAGTGGGCTTCATCAGCTTCATACTATGGAGACTCCTGGCCGAGGAGGAGAATCCTCTGGACAAGCTGCCAGGACCGAAGAAACTGCCTATTGTAGGAAGTGCCTTCGAGTTTATGCGGATGAATCCACGTAAGTAATGGTTTATATCGCTTTCAGAATTTTCGTTTGGAGAGAATTTCAGAGGGGCAAAAATCGGTCGCACCGTTTTTAACGTTATTTTTGTCCTTCTGTCCATTGTTTACTTTCCCGTACGAACCGGGCGGTGTCACTCGGAACTGCACAAGCATTTGCGAAGACAGAGGTGCACTCCCTATTCCTTCACTCTCATAGCCCGGCGAGAGACCAGGCGTAGGACCGACATTTACGTGCTTTCCGATGCACGGGTGTATCAATCACCAACTCCCAGGCTTCGAGCTGCTATGTGTAAGTTTCGAAAACCCACAAAGCGATTTCAGCAAGACCCGGGAATCGAACCCGAGACCTCGTGCTCAGCAGCCGCGCTTGCGACAGCTAGACCAACGAGGCAGTTGAACCGCGTGTATATGCAGCAGATATTATGCCATTAATAGGCCGCGCGATCTAACATGAGAAAGCGACAATAAGCCCTTTAAGCACTTTCACATTAGCAGCCATGCCATCGCATAAGCATCTTTTGTTACATCAGTGCTATTGTGATTCTATTTATAACTTCACACATCCGGATAAACAGTAGTCTAAAGCATTTATCAATAAATGCGCTATTTAACAATCACAGATTTTTTCTAACTAGACCAGTAGTTCTTGAAATTAACACGTTTATACAAATACTCTTTCTTTAAAAATTAATCTATGTACCTCTTTAAACAACACTCTTTTCTTTCACTGAAATTAGCTTACCAGAACTGAATGAACCAATTTCTGAATGAACTGAATTATCCTTTCTAGGAACTTTTCTATGTTCAGGCAAATTATACAGCAATTACTACTTTCATAAGGTTCCGACACCAATTCGAATGGATAAAAGCTTCCTAGAAATGCTTTAAAACGGAAACCCAATTTAATTTTTAACACGCTTTTATTAGGTCGACCTGCATATAGCTAAGTATGTAATGGAATCTAAAGTAACTAAGTTATCCATCTTCCAAGGATCGTAGCGTCATGAAAATTGATAGCTACATGTAGTTCTGATGACATTACAATAATATGGTACTGTCGAACTGATCTGATGATGGAGCCGGAAGATATGAACTGGAACTTCATGATCGAACATCATAATATATTGTGGCTTTGTTTGGACTTGCAAGAAAAGTCTTGTAATAAACTTTGATCACGATTCAGTTAAGCATTTATAAAAGCTTTTCTAGTATTTAATACATGGTTAAATTAAAGTGGCTTTGCTATAGTATCTTTGTTACAATAATAGGTTTATTGAACAGTATAATTTGTCCAATTGTCATTCCGTCTTGGCAAGCGACTTGATCAATACTCGTGCCTTCTCTGTGGTAACAGCTGTCTTTGTCTTAGAATGTTTTAGGGTGTCTCTGGCTTAGAATAGTTAACAAAATTGACTGAAAATTGATACAATACCACAAAATAGACTTTATAATATTGAAAGAAGAAATAAAGAAAATACATTTATTTACTAGACAATATAAATTTAATGTACAATACAGACAATAAATACAAAAAAAAAAACGAACAAAAGAGAGTTCACGGAAGAAGAGATAGGAGGAAGGAGTTGTATGTTGTATGTAATATAATTAATTTAATTTAGAGGTTTGGAAAATCACCTGCCCGAATATTGATCTACCCGTCAACCCATCCTCTCAGAGACAGTGGGATGAGCCGCTCTGCAGAGCTACACGGAATAATCTGATTAATACGTCAATTTCTTCTGCAGAGCGAGCGCGCCTTCTGGCTGTGGGCGAATGGGAGTCGGGTTTATGGCTTCTGGCACTTCCGTCGTCAAACATAGGCACCTTGTTTGATGACACCACTTTCCGGCTAGCTATCTGCTTGCGTTTGGGTGCTCCGTGCTGCTCTCCTCACCGCTGCCCATGCGGTGAAGCTGTCAGCAGCCTTGGACACCACGGCTTGTCATGTAGCCGCAGCGCCGGCCGTTTTGCACGGCATGCGAATATCAATGACATAATCCGTCGCGCTCTTGTTGCCGTCGGCGTTCCAGCCATATTAGAACCCAGTGGTCTGGTACGCGACGATGGCAAGAGACCAGACGGTATGTCGTTGTTCCCGTGGAAGATGGGTAGGTCTTTAGTATGGGACGCGACCTGTGTCGATACTCTTGCACCATCTCACCTTCCTAGCTCGGCGCGATGTGCTGGTTCCGCTGCTGCGGCTGCAGAGGACCTCAAACGGCGCAAATATAGTACCCTGGTGGGTAACTATACCTTTGAGCCGTTTGGGGTTGAAACCCTCGGGCCGTGGGGTCCAAGTGCTCATCTCCTATATAAGGATATCGCTAAGCGACTTGCTGACACTTCAGGTGACCCAAGGGCTGGTTTTTATTTTGGCCAAAAAGTAAGCATTGCCATACAACGTGGCAATGCTGCCAGCCTCTTGGGTACACTCCCGGTGGGCAGCGATGAGGAGTTTTTTGATGCAATTTTTTAAATATTTTTATTTATAGTAAGTGTATATATTAGGTAATAAGTTAGTTGTATGTTGTATATATATTTATTATTAAGTTATTGTAAAAAGTTATTTGTAAATAAATAATTAATTTATATTATGTTTTTTTAAATAAAGTTCTTTGTTCTAA
Organism: Helicoverpa zea x Helicoverpa armigera; assembly: GCA_033682625.1. Lineage (NCBI taxonomy): Eukaryota > Metazoa > Arthropoda > Insecta > Lepidoptera > Noctuidae > Helicoverpa > Helicoverpa zea x Helicoverpa armigera. The sequence goes on from JAWIIS010000045.1 coordinate 10,018,710, forward strand.
TTCTAGCCTGCGGAAACGCACTTTATACGCAATATTTACACAATATTGTTCTAATATAAAATTTTGGGTTTTAGAAACTTTCACAAAAGTGCTTGGGGCCTGGAAGTTGGTGATTAAGACACCTGTGCACTATAATATTTCCTGCGCAGTTGGCTAATATCCTGATAACAGATATTTATAATTGTCTAGGAAAAGTTTTTACATCATCAATAGAATAAACTAATAGTTCAAGATCACTAGAAATACACGATTTTATAAATGCACGTAAAAAACAAAAAATCCGGCTTCACAATTGTACTTCGAAACCTAGTCGTGTCCTCGCCTAGTAGTGAAGTTCATCACAAGACTTTTCTAATAAGGCCAAACATAACCATGAAGTTAAAGTACGTAGTATATTTCGGCTCATTCATTCGATCAGTTTGACAGTACAATATTATTATCAAAACTGAATATTTCATCATTTTACTTAATATTAAAATATTTTCTACCGTAGATATATCGTTATAATGACTGACATTATAATATCTAAATATAAAGTTTAATATACTTTTAAATTCGTGATAGGTAATAAGGTACCTTTTAAAATTATATCTAGGTACAAATAAATAATTTAGCCTAGTCGGCAAATACTAGTTTCTTTGATTCAAATGTATGTACTTATTTTCACATAGACAGGTAATTACATACACTATTTACAAGTTAAATAGAAACAGCCCATGAATTCTTTAATTGTAAGACCTATATTTATTTATTAGGCTACTAATTTATACCCTAACTAGCTGTTACTCGAGGTTTCTCCCGAATCCCTCTGGAATTACCGCGCGCACCGGGTTAAAAAGTAGCCTTTCTCCATAAGTGGATAAATTCCTCTATAATATTTCCTAACCCTAAAATTATTTTCTAAATCGGAATTTCACCAAACGAACAAACAAAACATTCTCCAGCTTTATAATACTTGTAAATACTGGCTGTTTTCTAGGGGATGATAGTTAGAGATCCTCAAGAGTGACACAATTTTTTTTAATTCTACAGACCAATTCGTTTGTAAAGGCAGAATTCCGTGGATAGCGGCTACGACAGCCGCGCGCGGCTTACGACAGTCGTCGGCCGCGCGCGACAATAGTCAACATATGAAAATGTATGGCACCGCTGCCGAGGTCCGCGACAGTCGCGCGCGGCCGACGAATTTCGTGAGCCGCGCGCGGCCGTATGTATCTCAACATGGTCTAGCGCTTAATAACATCTATGTAATTTTAGTAAAACCAGAATTGAATTGTTTTTTATTTAGTCGGCAAAACTTCCTTTTGTTTTCATTACAATACAAATGCTTTTGAATCAGTATTGGGTAGTATCCTTCATCATTTCTACTTTTTAAAAATAGGGTCGATTGGTAATCTATTTTCATAATACAGCCACAGCAATACGTCATCCTCTTCTTCTTCAAGGATATCAATTAGCACTTCGACTAGAGGGAACGGACGAACAAAATCTACTAATTTCAACACAATGCCGCGCGCGGCTTACGAAATTCGTCGGCCGCGCGCGACTGTCGCGAGCCTCGGCAGCGGCGCCATACATTTTCATAGGTTGACTATTGTCGCGCGCGGCCGACGACTGTCGTAAGCCGCGCGCGGCTGCGTAAGCCGCGACCCACGGAATTCTACCTTTACCAACCTGTTTCGGAGCCTTTACAAACAAACGAATGTTTTCTCTTTATTATAAAAAGTATAGATAAATAAGTAAAGCCCTTTTTGAAATACGTGACACAGGTAATAAATAAATTATACATAAGTAATGTTGTAAGTTTGTCATGAATAAATAAGTAATCGGATAAGCTAGGGGAAACAGAAATCTGGTGATATTGTATTCAATTCAATTTCTTAAGAAAAACTCTACCTTCTCATAAACAATTCTTTTAGTGCTTAATATATGTATACGGCAAAAAAAATGCTCTTCGGAGTTGATATGACACACCTGAAGGAAAATATATTTTTTATTTTTTTTTGTGTAAAATATCATAATCTCCGATTTAAAAATTCAAATTAAAATTGACTGCATAAAGAATAACGATACTAAACTTTGTACTGTTTTACCAACTTGTACTTTGAAGGCAAAGCTGTCGAGAGCCGTTAGGCTGCCCGCTCACGTAAGACTTTTTGTGGGACGGATAAACGGACCGATTTTCTGTAGGACGTTCTAACTAGAATTTTCTGATCGATTTTTTCTAGGCCGTTGCATTATTGCAGTCAATGTGTTCTAGTTTCCTCCTACAAAAAGTTGGTCACCGATTTATCGGTTGTGGGTGGGCAACCTTAGTCTAGATCCTCCTTTACAAATGTCATGTGGGATACTTATGCCACCCCCAGACATTCGCTGAGGGCTTTACGTACGTCTGATCCTAGCCTGAGGCGCGCTCGACATAATTACTTGGTTGTATGTAACCTTTATAGAAATTGTTATCATAATTTATTATTCCATCTATTTCTATATTAGTTTGTAGTAAGTGGTCGTATTGAAATCTTTACTTCTTTTTATACTTTTATAATAAAGAGGAAATATTTTTTGTTTATTGGTTTGTTCCCTAAAGGTTTTGAAACTAGTGAACCGATCTAAATCTTTCACTTTTATTGGAAAGCCACACTCTTCACCGAGTAACGCAGGCTATATTTTATCCCGGTACCTACCGGCAGCAGTTCCCGCGGGACGCGTGTGAAACCACAGGAAATCAGTGTGCTCATAATGAAAAAGTTAAATAACAGTAAGTAGGTACCTAATGGTCAGTGAAAACTAAGAAGCTGGAATTACGGGTTTCTGTAATTACTCAAAGCAAGAGGATTATTAAAGACCAAAATAAAACGATGAACTATTTAATTTAATTATAGAAAAACTATCAAAGAAAATGTGCAACAACAAAGTTGTGGTTTTGATATGCAAATAAAAGTTTATTATTGTTTATTTAAAACTCAATTTATTTTCATTGACATCAATTTCTTAAATAAAATAAATAACTCACACTAAAACTAGATAAAAACAACACTTTGGTTTGTCTGCAACATTCATGTATCTATACGTCAATTTTTGAGAAGGTCTAAATTTTACTAAAGCATATAACTACTAAGCGTGCGTAGCCTGATAGCTCAGATAAGCGTAACATTCTACGGCGAATGTATGAAAATGACCCTAAATAAATGTCGGATTATGCAAAGTATACATTTTATGTATAATGTTATAGTAGGGTATACACGACCTTGTCTTCTAACGTGACTGTAACTTGACTCGGCTTTAGGGTCGGAGCACACTTATTAACTTGGATCGTGCTCACCACAGAGAACAAAATGACGATCGAAGATGTCATTACGAAACATCTCTTACAAACAGAAGAGAAACATTACTGGCTCCGTCCTCAGACGCCTTTTTGGAATCCGTCCATTTTTTGTAAAACCAAAAATAATCGACAGATGTACCAATCAACCTTTTGGTCACGCCCACCTTACGCATTTGACCTAGCAGGAGGCCTACCTGCCTTGTGGCATCTCCACTCATCTTTTCTTCCTCCGTGGTGATCACCGTATCAACTCGAGAAGTACAGTATCATTTGTATGGGTCTCCTTGTCGCAACGCATACTAATCGGAAACGTAACGTAATCGGCTCGCCTCGGGACAATACGTTGATATGGTTACGATCCGTTCGTTTCCGAGTTGATAATTATGTGTAAATTCTGCCTTATAGACTTACTTGCAAGAAGGTATACATTATATGTCTGAAGGAAGTTGTAAGTATATAGCTTTCACCAGCGGTTTCAATCACGTCCCATGCAGATCGCTGATAAAAAGTAGTGTAAAGACTTGTTTGATAAATGGACTATGTAAAATTGAAAGATTTTTCTGTCAATTCAGTAGTTACTGAGGTTAGTGCGTTTATGCAAACAAACTTTTCAGCTTATAAAGATTATTACGTATGCTTTACATTCTCGTGATAAATATACTCAGTTTTCATTTGCTATTCACAAAGTTATACTGCATTAAAATGCAACAACAGCAGAATATTAATAGAAACTTTAGAACTGAAAGTTAGTTACCTAACCAGCAGTAGTTAATTTGTTATTACTAAAATTAACTCGCAATCAAGTTCAGATGAACTTTAAACTTTAACTGACTTTCGTAACGTTGAACCAGTTAGCATTTAACTAGACTTTTGAAGATAACACGGTTTATTAACTACGTTGTTACTTCGAATCTTTGGCTAACTGTTGTCAAGAGATTTGAACTTATCTGCAAATATTTTGAGTTTTAATAAATGCTGAAAAAGGCTGAGCAGATGAGTAAACGGTATTATATAAGGCAAATAACATAAAAATTACTGTGAATATAAAGACTCACTTCTTCTCCAATTAATTTTGAATCACTTGGTTGATCCCACAGAGGTTTGCTCACGAATTTGAAAGAAATTCTTTTCTTATTGAATCAAATATTCCTCTCTTCCCTCCGAAATTAATTTTACACTCTGTAGGCGCCAATTAATTATGTAACCAATTGTTTTATAACTCGAGAAGAAGGCAGTGATTGAGCTTTATAAAAAGTTAATTAGAATTCCGATTTATTTCCGAATTCAATTTTATTTGAGTGACTGTTGATGGCAATTGAAATAATAATAATGGTGTCCACGACCGATTTCGGTCACGGCGGCTGTTCTATATAAGGAGATCAGCCAGCTGCGCAGGACATATTATAGTGCACGAGACACAGATGCACTCAATATTCCTTCACTCTCATAACCCGATGGGACTGCTATCCGACACGACCGGAAAGAGATCAGGCGCAGGACCGTCATTTACGTGCTCTCCGATGCACGGGTGAATCAATCACCAACTTCCAGACTACGGGCTGCTTTGTGAAAGTTTTAGAAAACCCACAAAGCGATTTCGGTCCGACTCGGGAATCGAACCCGAATTTTAATGATATATTCACTGGTTCTATTGCCTTATTATGGTTTATATTTTGAAAACAGTATTTAGAAGGATTTCTGGTCTTAATTGGAACAAGTTTGATTGTTTGTGGTTCGTTAGTTTTCATATTATTATTTGTTGCTGGACAAACCGTTTGAACCTTAAAACTTTAAATGGATTTGTATTTGGCTTTCAGACATCATAGACTTAAATAAATCTAGTTACCTACAGGTCGAGATTTAGTTCGTCTGGACAAAACTGGAATAAAAATGGTCATGCCACTGTCCAAACAGTGCAAAAATGCTAATTTCAAAAACCTGTAAAAAGATATCAAACAATCAATATGACTATATATATAAACTATTTCTTATTGTACCAACATAACAAACAAAATAGGAAATGGAAAACAATGTATGTACCTACATATGTACAATATTGCAGTCGGCACGCTTACCGCTGAAGGCAATCCCTTACAGACAACCTTTCATACAATTGAATTGTTTACTTTAAACGAACATGTTCTATAATGTTCTTGTTTATTCGTGGAATTGTGTTTACGTTAAGTTTAAGTGAAGCTTAAAAATCAGGAAAACACAAGCTACGCAAAATAAAAGTCTAGAGATATCTCTTGCTATTCCATTTCTAGCAGCTTTTGAACCGGCAAACAGTCAACACTGGACTTTTAAAACTTTTTGATTTCCATTTTCACACAATGGTAAAATATAATACTTACCTATTCTTTCGCATGTATCAGGAGCGTGATAGCAATTTCATAATCCTACTAAAGAACGACAGTTTGTTTTTATCTTTTACTAGCTTCCGCTAGCGGTTTTAACCACGATCCCGATAAAAAGTAGCTTACAGCCTTCCTTGATAAACGGGCATCTACTTCACTGCATCCTCTCCCTATTTAATACTGCAATGATTTTTCAAATTAGTCCAGTACTTCCTGATATAACCAAACAAAAAGCTAGCAAATAGACCCTTCAGTTTTAAAGTAAAGATACCTAAGTATGTCGTCAAGGAAACGTAACTATTTTTGATCTCAAAGTTCTGGTAGAGGTCCTAAATTAAATACATAGTTATTTGAATTAAATTGTAATCAATTAACAATCCAGGTCTTCCTAAACGAGGGTTCTAGAAAGTTCTATTAGTAGCATATTCCTGAACTAATTAGTGTGAGCTAACCTCATTTATGAACACTTGAGTTCACGTTACAACTTTCAAAGCTGGACGTCGGTTGAGTAAAATTAATTTGAACAGCGAATAGTTGTTCCGAGTCGTTGCGTTTAACGAAGCGGTGTGACTACTATTTTGTAGCTGTATTTAATAATTAGATCGGGTTTTAAGGCTAATAATTGGATGACGTGGCTTTGATTCCTTGTTTGTGAAGAAAGGTAAGAAAAAATCTAAAGAAAGGTTTTTTGAGCATTTTTGACGATAGGATTACTAATATTATATATGCGGGTGGTACTTCTCTCGCGCGTAACGTAACCGAACGTATAGCGGGCTACATTGAAAATATCTGTCGCAAAGTTATTAGCCATAGGACTTTAAACTAACAATCAAATATTTTTATGAGGTTGCTGAGACTTTAGTTGATCGGATGATCTGATTTGTCGTGGGTAAACGTTTCGACTTAAGCTGTTGCCAACTGGTACTTTCCAAAATCAATAAAGAAGGCATATATTTAGTAGTGGATATCTAGCCATAGGTGAAATGATAAAAATGTAATTTTATGATTAAAAACTGTCATATTTTTATTACAGGAGACCTGTTCATAAAAGTCCGTCTCTTCGCTGAAATTTACGGCGACAGATACCTTATCAAGATCCTGGGAAGACGGATACTGCATGTTCATAATGTCAAGGATGTTGAGGTAATGTAATAAGAACATATTTTCTTACTAGCTGTTACACCCGACTGTGTGGCCCGAGATTATTGCTACTTGGACAAAAAGTACTAGCGGATCTTCTTTCCCAGCCTTTAGGCTATCATTGATCGGTTCAGTAGTTTTGGTAGAAAATATTTGTTATATTAGTACATAGACTTGTGTATATAACAGATAGCACCTGCAACTTAGCGCCTCGAGTTAACTTAGCACCGCACCCGGTTACAAAAGGTTCCCTTATCTATATAAATAATATAAAAGTAGGGATATAGATAAACCTTTGTTCCTTCTGGAGCCCTATGTGTCAAAGCCTGAAACTCTTTCGAACAATCTCGTAGCTCTAGCATGCTTCACATATGTCCTAGGGCAACTATTGAACTAGTATACTAGTACCTTTAGAAGTTACCTATGACCATAGCTCATATCCAAGGTTTGATTAATACCTATACCAAATATATAATATCTAAATCAAATCAGCAATTTAATCCATTAACAGTCAATAGAAAAAAAAACGAACCCGTATAGAAATAATCAAATAAAAGAAACTAGACCAACTTTAATAAACTACAGAGCACACATATCAAATAGAAAATATCCCGATAATTCCTGCTGCCACGCACGAAAACGTGGTAACCTGTTTTCTTTATCCATTGACCGTGGAGAACAAAATGACTATCGGAGAACATCTCAGAAAGTAACACGCCAAAATGCGGGTGTGCGTGAGACGAGAAACGCCTGTCTTCGCCCTTATACACCTTTGGACCCCAGATTTTTTTTAAATACCAAACATTATTGATAGACTAGCTTTGCCCGCGACTTCGTTCGCATGGAATAGTGACTTCGGCTGATTTTTGGTTTAACCAATAGATGGCGCTATATGTCCGGATAAAAATTTGTTTTTTATTTTTATTTTCTTTTTGTAATAAAAACTATCCTTTTTCAAGTTCCAACAAATCGGTTCAGTAGTTTAGGCGTGAAGAAAAGACAGACAGACAGAAAGACAGACAGACAGAGTTACTTAAACATTTGTAATATTAGTTAGGATGTCCCAAAGAACCCCAATGCCTCATTAGTTCACTCGCAACTGATCATTTTGGTCATACCCACCTCCTGTCTTTGACCTAGAAGAAGGCGCCTGACCTACCTGCATTACGTCTTCTCTCACCTTTCCTTACTCCGTGCCATTAACTCTCCTCTTTCCAATAAAGCATTTTTGCGGTGACATGACACGTGCGAGTTTCGTGTTTCTCTTCATCCGGGACATAAATTATTTTTGTGGAAGTCGGGTTAATGTTGTCATGATCCCGTGTGCAGTGTCACGAATAATTGAAATTTCTACGTGTAATAAGTTTTTTGTTTGGATGTCCTAGTTTATGATATTGTATGAGTAATATTGGTGTAAGTGGGGATGGTAATGTTTTTTTTTTTAATAACAAAAATCATTTCTTCAAATTTGGCTGCAGAACAGCACTTTTCGACGTCTAAAAAAAATATAGAGAAGACAGCCCAAAAACGCCCACCCTTCACCACATCCTATGTGTTTTTCTTTATTTATCAACTAATGTTTGATGGCGATTTGGATGGCATTTTTTATAGTACTTCGCTCCCTGGAGTAGGATATTTTATCTTAAAGTTCTTAAACTATTTTCGTTCACAATGTGACAGATTTTTTTGCAATCCGCTATAAAAAACGTCCACGTTCACAAAAATACCGATGTCCAATATCCACACGTAGCTAATATTTACTTTAGGACCTACGTTCATATATAGACTGTTGGATGGTTTCCAGGTTTTTATTCAGAACAACCGAGCTACAATATCGAAACATTTTGTGGTTATTTGAATTAAATTTCAGTTCAATAACATATGAGAATATAACTAGAATAAATTAGCATTATTTCCATTATGGTCTAATATTCCCTGAAATTAAATGCGATCGGTTTAATCAGCCGGCAAAATATAATTTATTTGCATAGATCGGAACGCAAAATGAGCATCCGTCAAATTAGGCGCGGAAACATTTGTAAATGAGGTTATGAATGAATTTAAATAAATAATGCTGAGCGATACAATTAATGAGAACAAGTCAAATTATGATTGAATTAGGATATACCTATCTTCATTTTTCATTTTATTGCTGTTCTAAATCCGTCAACAGAATTACGAGATGAAATTGTTTGAAATGAAAAATATATTTTGTATGTTTTCACGATATCATTGTTTCAAAGCTAAGCTTCAGCCCCGGATCTAGGGGGGGGCAAGCCGGGGCCTATGCCCCGGGCGGCAAATTCAGGGGGCGGCAAAATCAGGCTTCCCAATTCACACTTCACAGACCAATGGACAACTCATCATCAATGTAATGACCACGGAATAAATAATAGCACAAGTACAGCAATTTTATGGCCATATCAACTTGACCGATACCTTGAAGCGCGGAGTGAGATATGCTGCACGACTGCACGAACATTTATTATTCACAAGGCGAAGTTTTAGCAAAATAAAACTGATTAATAAAAATTATTGGCTAGTAGGTATCTATGAGCCAGGAACACTTATTGCATATTTATTTTTATTTTAAATCCTACATCATAGATAACTATAATAGTTACCTACAGGGCCGCCCAATAACCTCGGTCTCGGGGGCGCCGCGGGACGCCCCACCAACAGGAATTTTCGATGAAATTACACCCGTTTGATAAAGAAGTTCCACATTGTATCATGATACTGATATGCAAAGATTCTAAAGAAGTCGCCTTCGCTTTGGTTTCATTGATCATTTTGATTATTTTTCATTTTTAACATCCTCCAACTAAGTTAAAAAATTCTCGCTCGCTACGCTCGCGAGTAAATGACAATATATGTGTATTTTTTGTGATTGTTCATTATTTTTATTGACGCACCGAATCAACGAACACAAATGGCACTCGCTCTAATCACGGTTTCTTTTTATATGTACATAATTCCCAGTTTAATTTTTGAGTCTTCAAACAAATAATTTGAAAAAGTTCGCGCTCGCTACGCTCGCGGCTAATTGTTGCTTTACTATGTACCTAATCAGGTACTTTTGAATCGTAGGCTTAAAAAATTTCGCGCTCGCTCGCGCTGTCTAATACATGCGTTACCTCGATGACTTCATAAGTCTGTTTGACGCTGTCTTACCTTCTATAAGTTAAATGTAGCAAAAAAATATGTTTAGGGAGTCTTCAAAAACAAAAAAGTTTAGGTAGGTATGCTTCCGACTGCTTGTTCCGTTACAGCGCTTTTTAATACTTATTAACGTTTTGGGTCCAAAATTGAAAAATTTTCGCGCTCGCTTCGCTCGCGCTCATTTTTACAATTTCATTGTTTTGTCTCGGCTTTCATAACTTAAACTTGGCCAACAATTTGAGCCTACAATGATTTGGACACATTTTTTTTCCTTTTACCTTCTAAAAAAGTGGCTTTCGTTCGATCGTTTTTATTTATATTCCTTGTAACTAACTACTCTAAGTACTTCAATCAATATATATGTACTACCTACTCAAAATCTTTCAATACATAGGGGGCGCTTGGGTGATGATTGCACCCAGGCGCTACATGAGCTAGAGACGGCCCTGCCTGCCAACATATTGATAGCTGTAATTTTATGGATGATAAAGATGAAAATAAACATAAGTAGGTAGGCGGGGCGGCATTTTTCAGTTTTTGCCCCGCCTAAGAAAAATTGAAGATCCGGGGCTGCTAAGCTTTATTTATTATTTTTACTGGTAACTTAACCTAATAGCTAGCTAGAACGAAGGACGACGAATAAAAAAATGAGAATTGTCGTGTAAGTTTTTCGTATCTATCTTGTCCTATTTTATACTAATGTTTTTTCTGTGAGATAGAAATCTAAATTCTCAAAGAACAATGTCCTAAAACATGATATTTTTTATGTTACTTATCTATTGATGAGAAAGAATAACATTTAAAATTATTGAAATAACATTCATTCATAATGTGCCAACAGATTTGTACGACACCAATTCTTATAAATCATTTCAGTCTTAAAATACTGTGAAATAAATTACACTGTAAAATAATGTGAAGAGGAAAAATCATTTTTCCTAAAACCTTTTTAAAATTCACTTACAGATGAATAAAGATAGGTGATAGAGACAGAAATGAGCTTTTGCATCCGGGTGCGGCACTTACTTAGCTCGAGGCGCAAAGATGTGGGCCCAATCTGTTACATACAAAAGTCTACGTATTAATATTAGTTCAATATTGTTCGCAGGTCGTGTTAGCTCACTCGCGAAATATAAAGAAGAGCAAGCCCTACACATTTTTGGAATCCTGGCTCGGAACTGGGCTATTGCTGAGTAACGGTAAGATAACATTTTGAGACAATTTAATAATCTTTCCTTTAAATAAACCTAAGGCAGCGTAGATAAATGTAAAGCACTGGTACTCGGCTACATCCGATTAGACTGGAAGCTGACCCCAACATAGTTGGGAAAAAAGCTCGCAAGATAGTGATGATGCAGCGTAATTAATTTTTAGTGTTGAAAATAAGATTTCGTAATCAAAGGTTAGCTATACATTTATTTTCATCTAAATTAATACCTATGCTTTCTTTTATGTATTCACTTATGAATATCTAACCTGCTTCGTAATTACAAAAGCGCTCGTCATCTTGGCACACCATTTTTGGCAGTCGATTCGACATTTGAATAATGATTTGATAACTTGAACGCCAAAAATGATGAGCCACAATATTAATGAATCGGTATTGGCTTTTGGTTTTTAGCTATCTTAATTCTCCAAAATAATAGAAAACGTAATGAGAAAAAGTTGATTGATTAACGGCCATTCTCAAAATTCAAACTATCTTTTGATTTACTTACTGGAGACTGGAGATAGAATTATGACATTGGCCCCATGTACAAGTAACGTAAAATACCTACTTCCGGTAAGCAAAACAATATATTGATAGAATATTTTAAACTGACGTTATAGAATACCCAATAAACGCCTAGAGAAAGAAAGATAGCGTCAAAAAATATTGTTTACTTTATTCTGAAGTGAAACCGCAATGGATCATTGCGACGGGTTCGAGTTAATATTAATTTTCTCGACTTGCGGAACTCTAAATGAAAACGCTTTGTCACAAGTTAAAAGGCAGCTAAAAACAAGCTTCCTCACTTGACTTCATATTTTTTCTTGTCGTTGAAAAATCAGGGTTTACGAAGAAAAATATTTTACATCAAAGGTGCTCTCTGTTTAGGAAGATAATAAAATAGAAGACGTACTTTTTTTTTGTTCAGAGGTCAGTAAGTAAGTGCTGTTATTTTTTGTGTTTTTTTTTGTCTTTTGGACGTCAAATTAAAGAAATTCTGTGATGTAATTAAAATTATTTGTTGTAAAATATTCTTTGAATGCTTAATTAAATATAGGCACTATTTTACCCCTAAAGTACCTAGGTTTTTTTTTTATGTGTAGACCTTTTTTATAAACAGTTGAATAAAATTGCTTAGAATTTTTATAAACGCATACTTAACTTAAATATTTTGGGACATCTTATTTATTCATTAAACCGGGTTTATTTTGCCATTAAGTTAAACGTTTAAGCGAAGTTAATCGAGTGTATAAAGCAATATTAATCTATTTCAGTCCCAATGACTTTTAGTTACGCATCGGTGATTTTCATCAATTTTACACGATTTTCAATCTGGATGTTATCAATTACAGCTGTCAATTACATGATTTTGTATAGAATATAGTTTTCTCTATAGAAGGCAAAGTTAAGTAAGGCGATGTGAAATAAAATGAAAATATTATTTGTGAAATACTTGTAGGGCTACAAGGCTGTTTAAAGTCCACTGAAGTATGCATGCGTCGTGGTAAAAAATACGGCAAAAAATACTTTCGATTTTAACATTGATTATTATTGAACCTTATTGGGCATACATAAGTGATTAATTTTAGTTTATGTTAATAATTAAATAACTCTGTTTTGGATTTTAATATTTATTAGTGATTAATACACAACGTTCATTTACTTATCGTTCTGAAGAATTTCTAATAAAATAAATTTTACCTAGATTAAGCATTTTATGGTTTCGCCTAGACATCAGATACAGTTCAAAACCCTGATTCATCTGTCCGTGAACACGTGACCTATTTTCCATATCGAGTTCTCTCCGTTTACTTAGATTGGTCGCCATTTTGCCACGTCTACGTATGTATGTATCTGTGAGTCGTTACGTATAAGGCTTGAAGCTCATAAATCTCCGAAACGAGGTAGACCGTATAGTTTTCCTTGAATGTAGGGTTTTTGGAGTAATTTTATAGCCAGAAATCGTATGGATATTCGATATCATACTTTCGCCTGGCCGTAGTATTGATATAAAATAGAAATCTTTACTGGAACACTTTCTGTTTCAGAGAAGAATTGAAAGATTTTTTTGTGTACTTAAATTATTTTTGCTCAGGTTTTAAAAGTTAAGTATACCACGATAAACAAGACAAACGATAAAGATACTGGAAGCGACCTTATGTGACCTTCTCAATCCGTGCAATCTCCCGTAGTAAGACAGGCAAACTAATATCTAGGTTATTAAAACTATTATTGATGTTAAATCCCAATAACTTTTCAGACACGTGCAGAAACTTTCTATGAAAGTTTGTGGTTATTTGGAAACCTGTATGTCTGTCAGAATTTCAAGCTTAGAGAATTGAACCTACTGGACTCGCATTGAGCTCAAATCTTTCTGCGAGAAAGCTATCAGCCATATCGCACGCGAGAGCGAAGTGATGCAACAAATAGTGACTTCAAATAATGTATTTCCGATCAGATCGTTATGGGATAATACTTTTTAACATAAGTATACATAAATGCATGTGCAAAATTGTGCAATGTACTTGTACTAAGCGACACGCAGCGCTTTTTTTAAAGGGAAATCATCAAATGATCCCTCCCGGTGTGGGAGTGTCAGACTCTTACCGACAAAAACCAATCATGTTATTTCTTAGGCCCTTTATGTACAAGAGCCGCCGTAACTCGCACGAACGATCCCGAAGCCGAAGTCTTTGTCGGTGTCTCCTGTTGGTGAAATTCTCCAAGATTTCGAGGTTCTCAGGTTTAAGACTCCAGTAGTTGTGTGGTTTAATTATCACGTGTTCTGTGATGAGTGTGAAGTTAAGGGAGGCGCTAGATTAGTTTTGTGGTTAGGGCTCAGGTATATGAGCTTTTACGACCCTTTGCCAAATTAAGGTGAACTAGTTTTTGATGGTTAGAGGTTTTTTGTTACGTAGGGACTTCATTTGTTTTTGTTTGGACGAAAAGTGATATTCAATTGTTTTTTATGACCACAGTGTTGCCACGCCAATGTTAAGTGACTTTTGTAGGCTAGGTTGTTGTAACTTTTAAATTAATTTTTAATTAATGTGAAGTAACATTTACGGGAGTACATATTTGTGCTTAATAGTGTTATATGTAATAGTTTTGTTTGTTTAAATTTAAAGTACCAATACGAACGAATATTTGCATACCGCATTTAATGGTAGAATGTAAATGGGCCACTTTAGATTCAAGAACATAGTCTGTACACCTACATACTGGCAAATAAAAAGATTTTGACTTTGACTTTAGGCAGTCTGGTAATAAAATACGTAGTCAAGAAGGTACCCAAGCTTCATTTTAAATAGCAAACACGAGAAATTCCCAGAAATATTAATTTGTTCAGGTTAAGTTTATACAAGTGTTGTAGGTTTAGGGTATTTAACAGAGTAATTTGTCACATCTGACATAATCAATCACCCTATTGTTAGGCTGCTGTGTCATATCTTTTTATGATTTAGGCCCAGACTCCACCATAGCGAAACGGTGTAGAAAAATGTATAAGCAACCAATATAATTTTACTAAGGTTAACATCTGTTCTTCGTGAAACGACTGTTCACTTTAGTAAAAACTTTGAGGAAAATCAATAATCAGTTGTTTTAAGAAAACTGACTCTTATGTTGTCGGTGAGCTTCGGCCTTAATAGTAGGTATTCCTGAGCGGAGAGGTTCTATAATGCTTATTTAGAGACTCCTGTTTGGTGAAGTCTGGGTCTTCTCTACGGGATTAAAAAATTACTCTTTTTGTTCATGTAGATTCATTTGAATATTTTTAGGGTTCCGTATCCAAAGGGTAAAACGGGACCCTATTGTTTTCGCTGCTCTGTCATCCGTCCATCCGTCAGACTGTCACCAGGCTGTATCTCATGAACCGTGATAGTTAGAGAGCTGAAATTTTGACAGATGATGTATTTTCGTTACCGCTATATCGGCAAATACTGAAAACTGGAATAAAAAAAAAATATTTTGGGGGGCTCTCATACAACAAATGTGATTTTTTTTGCTCATTTTTGTTTGATATCGATAACGGCAACAGAAAGATGTAGTTTTATATATACGGAACCCTTCTATGCGAGTCGGACTCGCACTTGGCTGTTTTTTTTCAGTGAAGATTTAAATGATATATTTGTCCCAGGTGCAAAATGGCACAAGCGCCGTAAGATTCTGACTCCCACCTTCCACTTCAACATCCTGAAGAGTTTCTCCATCGTGATGAAGGAGAGAAGCAAGGGCCTGGTGGAGAAGATCAAGACCTTGGAGAATACAGATGTCAACCTACTGCCTTTGATCAGTGATTATACACTGTATATTATTTGTGGTAAGTCACTAGATATTTCGAAAATCAATATTCATTTTGGACACTATTGAAAAGTTTGAAAATTATTGCAGAATTTCATAAAAAGAAGTTTTTTGTATACCTATCTTGCACATATAATAACATACTTTTAGAGTGTTTTTTATCTGGATGCGGGAAGTAGATCTTCCAGAAACCGGGTAAAACCGGTGATGGAAGCTAGCACAAAATGTGTGTTGATATTTAGCCTTCGTTATAAAAATACACCAATTAATTTCTTCTATTTTTGGCGTTACCAAGTCTTTCGTCTGCGATATAAAAGTTGGGGATTCTCAGTTAATTGGTTATTGAGAAAATTAGCAATTAGTGCTGTATGAAAAACGCGTGGGTTTTTGTTAAAATAAATCAAGAACTTGAAAATAAATCAAGTACGTTTGTAGTTGTTTTAATTTTATTTATTACACCATTTACAATTAATTAAAACTTATTTGTCAAAATCCCTTAAATAAAGGATAAGAAAAAAAAACTTATTTGACATTTACAAAAAATTGCTATTTTACAAAAAAAAAAGGTTTTCCTCATTTCTTACAACCGGGAAATTCCATCACAAAATAAAACATTATTTAGTAGATTGCTTGACACTTCTAACTATATAAGCTGACTTCTACTTATATTAACTAACCTAGTTGTGCCTACATAAAATATTCAACACATTTTCGCCTTATTACCAACATCTATTTTGACCTTTTCTACAGATTTTTTTTCCTACAAATTCTCTAGATTAGGGAGTTTTTAAGCACTGTAATTCCGGCAAAAGCATCGGTCTCTCGGCGACGTCAAAATATCCCAAAGATTAGGTACATAAAGCCACAACTAAGTCCGGGTCATGAAGGCCGACACAAATAAGTAACTTGATTCTCTCCAATATAGAGGAACTGACAAATACGCAGCATGTAACATGTAAAATCTGCTCTGAGAAAATCCTGCTTTAATTAATTTTGCCATTTCTTCTATGGTAGGAAGTTCAATACAAAAGAACGAGTAACTAAGATGTTTGAGATATGTATTAGAGTTCGTCTTTTAAACTTCTATTACCTTAACTGCCCCCATTTTTTTAACACTACCTTCGGAGTTCATGCGGAAACATTAATTAGTGTAACTTGGGTCCAAAAAAGTTTAAGGCACTAAAACTATTTCTCTTTCCAGAAACTGCAATGGGCACCCAATTAGACTCCGACAAATCAGCAAAAACTCAAGAATACAAGAGTGCAATCTTATCGATCGGAAACCTCCTCTTTGCCCGTCTAACAAGAGTGTGGCTTCACAACGAATACTTCTTCAAAATGCACTCCCTCGGCAGAAGATTCCAGAAATGTCTAGAAAAGGTCCATTCCTTCGCTGATGATGTCATCATGGAAAGAAAGAAGAATTGGAAGCCAGGACAGAGTGAGTTCACAGAAGAAGATTCTGTTGGAGGCAAGAAGAGACTAGCTATGCTGGATTTGCTGTTGGAAGCGGAGAGTAAAGGAGAAATTGATTTAGAAGGAATTAGGGAAGAAGTTAATACTTTCATGTTCGAGGTAAGTTTGTTAAAAACCTGAATGTCCTCTTGATTTTTTGATGGTCAAATCGATCATATGCTCGTTCGCTTAAGGTTAGTTTTATTCCCAAATGGAGTAAACCTTTGCCTTTTATGTGTACCAGACTTTCACAGTTTTTTCGTCCTTTTTCTATAAAAAGGAACGACTCATTTTGCTTTCGGATGGCAGATTTTTGACATGAGTCTCATAGAATAATAATATAATTTATGGTCTATCGGAATAGGTATTTACGTATAAATCCGCCTAACCTTTCTGGAACAAAAACGTGAAGTTCTATTTTGTGCGCACGGTAAGCCGATGGCTCATTGCGCGCTCTATTGGGGAAGAAAATCCGGCTGTTATCAAACATATTGCCACGTGCGGTGGGAATAGGGAACTAGGACATAGTAAATATCACGTGATTAATATGTGTTATATATGTGCTGATATTTAGTTGAAATTGTACCAATACAGTGTTAATTTAGGTCATCTGGGATCAGGTTTAAGTAACTAGTTCAATACTTAATGTTTCACAGGTTATTCTGAGGATACTCTTTCAGTATTCCGAAGCTTTAACTGTCGTATGTTTCCTTTATATTTAATTCGGTCCAACTACATGCACTTTTTAAATACTTCTAGTTTGCCATGTTATCGATACAAAACCTTTATTTTGAGGTGGTAAATAACGATGACTCCCACTGTGGATGCAGTGGAGTGTTACACTTTTATTGACTAAAACCTACCACTTGTTCCTTTTGAAGCTCTTTGTGTACAAGGTCCGAAGTAACTTATTTGAACAAGCCAGTTTGCCAACATCGATATATGTAGGTACACCTAATAGATAGGGTTAGGTTAGGTAGACGGTAGACGGTAGACTGCACATCAGTGGTAACTGACATGCACCTTAACTCAATAATAATAAGAACGATTTTCCTATAAAACTGTTACCACTGACCTGAAGTTGACTGTATTTTCGCATTTAGAGTTGAAGTTAGAAATAGTATAATTTCTATTGCGAGAAAAGTCGTTATAAATTTTCTAGCTCCATCTAAGGGTCTTATGGGCTTATTATGGCTTCAGTGTATCCTTTTAGAAAATACTCGTGCATAAGCACCATTTTCAAAGAATCCTTCCAATATTCCCCGTACATAAGCGGAAGCAATTAATTAATTCCCTTTAATGAGCTTTTTCATAAAGAGCTTCGTAATAGGTATTTATGGGAAAATTTATGCTCGAGTCTTCTGTGATACTTCAAACGATATATTTTACGTTAATTTGCAGCTGTTTTGTGAAATTGGCGCTTTTAATATTATTAGGTAATTATATTTATTAAGATTTTCACACATAAAACATTACATACATTTATTAGCCCTACTCACTCTTGTCTTTTGTCAGAAAAGGTACAACCTTAATTAGGGCAATTTTGTGGTTAAACTATGTATATGTCTAAGTTTTCCAAAAGATTAACGGTAGTGCCTACTTTCAGATATCTTTTATGAAAAATACTAGGGTTTTATTTTTTATTAAGTATTTCGATTTGGTAAGGGCTGATTACTCAAAGCGATGGATAATCGTTCGCGTTTGCTCAGTTCAAAGGATTCTTATAAAGAGACCTTGTCTTCTTTAAATGTATACTTTCTCTTTATCCGTATTTAGATAGCAAAAATCCTTATAAACATTACGTATCATAGTAAAAAAGGGATTTTAAGTGATGTATTTCATTAATTTGGTTCTTCGAAAAAAATCGTATTATATTCAGCTCTTGTTGCTACCTCGATTCAGTCGGTTTACACACAGTCAATGGCAGACTTACTAGCCAGAAATTACAGACTTAAATACGAGTATTATTATAATAGTAACGCATACATAATTTTTTAGGGTTCCGTACCCAAAGGGTAAAACGGGACTCTATTGTTTTCGCTCCTCTGTCTCTCCGTCCGTCCGTCCGTCCGTCCGTGCGTCCCTCTGTCACCAGGCTGTATCTCATGAACCGTGATAGTTAGAAAGTAGAAATTTTCACAGATGATGTATTTCTGTTGCCGCTATAACAACAAATACTGAAAACTAGAATTAAATAAAAAATATTTTGGGGGGCTCCCATACAACAAACATTTTTTGCTCATTTTTGCTTGATATAGATAACGGTAGCAGGTATTTCTATTTTAACTGATGAAGGTGTAAACTTTCAGGGACACGACACGACAGCAATGGCGATAGTTCTTGGCCTGATGCTGATAGCAGACCATGAGGAAGTTCAGGTAAGACTTTACTAAATTATTTATTTATTTGGTTCACCAACAATTATATACACTGATACAAACAAAGAAACAAGCAATTAGAGTGTAACAATCACTTACAGGTAAACTGTGCGTGCACACGAATCATTGTCGTAGCTTATACTACATTTTGAATATATAAAAAATATTGCTAGGTTCATCACCTCCCGATATACGATACATAATACG
The DNA here is from genome assembly GCA_033682625.1 of Helicoverpa zea x Helicoverpa armigera. NCBI lineage: Eukaryota > Metazoa > Arthropoda > Insecta > Lepidoptera > Noctuidae > Helicoverpa > Helicoverpa zea x Helicoverpa armigera. The sequence continues at coordinate 10,038,246 of JAWIIS010000045.1, forward strand.
GTATATTACAGAGTAAAAGTGTAATAAGTGAGTATCTAAGGAATTTAGTTATAGTGTTTTTTTGCTAGGATAGTTTTTATATGTATTGTAAATCTTCTTATATATAAAAATGAATTGCTGTTCGTTAGTCTCACTAAAACTCGAGAATGGCTGCACCGATTTGGGTTATTTTGGTTTTAAAATGTTTGTAGAGGTCCAGGGAAGGTTTAAACGATACGAAGTTTGTTGGGTCAACTAGTATCTATATAAATAAAAATTATATGGTAATCGATAGAGAATCTAAGGGATTTATATTACAAATAAAGACTAAAGTTACACCAGTAATAACAATAGTATGTTAGTTATAGGTACATTAATCTGGTACTGTCAACAAGCGTGGTAATGAGGCCTTTTTTGCACGATTCCCGTTGACAGCGACGCGGACGGTACATACTTATATCCTATGTAAATGGAATAATTAGTTAATTTACTTAATAGTTCTTGAATTGAAATTATATTTGTTAGGCAGTTGGTTTTCACCAAGTATAGGTGGAGTTGATAAGTTTCTGCTATCGTTTCGTAAGGTAAACACATAACTTCGTATATTTGGCTTCCTTTAACTTAATAATACCACTGAATATTCAGCTCCATTGGTCCTTCGAGCCCGAACAATAAAGCATCATTAGTTCAGGTTGGTAATTAACTAGGTTCTATATCGAAACCTAAATCTAATTGTCGCCTCCACGTGTAAGTTTGAATGTCTCTAACAGTATTCATTTCTCACCTACAGTAATAAAGTTGTTACTTGTAACACGACTGCCGATAGAAAAGTAGGTATCATCATCATCTCAGCCATAGGACGTCCACTGCTGAACGTAAGCCTCCCCCTTAGATCACCACAAATACCTGTTGGAGGCGACCTACATCCAGCGTCTTCCGGATAGAAGATAGAAGAGTATGGAAGAAGAGAACATGTTGCGCCGACCACAAATAAAATTGGGACAAGGGCAGAAGGATGACGAGCAAGCTTTCATACTGTTGCAGCCTTTTTATCGTCCCACTGCTGGGCACAGGTCTTCTCTCACACGGAGAAGGATTGAGCGTTAATCACCACGCTTGCTCAATGCGGGTTGGTTATTTCATGGTGATTTCAGACTTTGTAGTCCAGGTTTCCTCAAGACGTTTTCCTTCACATTTTTTATCAGCCATTGGTGTCCAAGATTCATTTAGAAAGTACATACAAACTTAGAAAAGTTGCATTGATACTTGTCTGAACTGGAATCGAACCCACACCCTCATACTGGAGAGGTTGGTTCTTTACCTACTAGGCCACCACGACTTCATCACAAACTTTCATAACAAGACAAAATCCAAACCGGATGAAACAGTATCAAATACAACATGCCTAAACTCCTTAAACACGCCTAAGACGAAAAGTACGTTATCCAGGAGTTTCTAAAGACTTCTGTTTCGCGGAAACTAAAATCCAACAGACTCGCGCAATGGAAATTGATAGCTGGTAAAGATCTTAAGCTGAGTACAGAATAGGCATTTCCTATTACGCGTAGTAAGTTATTTAAGCGTAATAATGACGCCCAGACGTCCAGATATATTGGCGACAACTGCAGCTGTTTTCTCTAAGGAGATCAGCCAGCTGTGCAGGACTTGTTCTACCTATTATAGTGCACAAGCATTCGCGCAGACACAGGTGCACTATCTAACTATTCCTTCACTGTCACAGCCCGTACGGACGGCAGTCCGACATGACCTTAGAGAGATCAGGCGCAGGACCAAAATGTACAAGCTCCCTGATGCACCAATCACCAACTTTTAGACTCCGGACTGCTTTGTGAAAGTTTTTTAAAACCCACAACGCATTCGAAAATCGAGTCCTCGCTGTGTGAATTCTAGATTAACAAGACTCTTACACGAACACAGCGAACGAAAGTTCAGTACCTATAGTTCGTAACCTATAGTTCGCGTGTCGACTCCATTCATATACAAAATGTGTGTACGCGTAACTTATACTTGTAATTTGTCTATACGTAGCTTTATATCCAGTTCGTGTAACGAGGCCTTAACTTGTCTCACTTAAACTCTACTTAAGCCAACAAGACGTATTGTTTGGCCTGCGATCTTACATGTTTAGATGTTCATGACGTGTATAAATTGTTCAGTGTAGTCGAAATAAAGTACATATTTCTTAGTTACTTTGGATACTTAGTACTTATTTAATCTTTGGGGAATGAATTTATAACTACTTACATGTAGTTATTGACGAAAACGATCATCTTGAAATTCTCAACAATCTATTGGATCAATGTTTGCATTAGACAATATCGCGGTTTCAATTCTCAGTTTTTTTTAAAATATCTCAAAAATTATCCAAGAGTCATTAAGTAGTCAGATTTGCCGTAGGTATTCAATTAACTGACATAAATAATAAAAAAATAGTTTCGCAATCCTGATGTTTGTAAGTTTTAGCCTTCATTTTATTACAACTCATGAAATAAAAACGAAAAGGTAGGTATTCAAAGCTTAAATAAACCAAAATTTGACAAACATTTAGTTTAGAGGTCGGACAGTCAGTTCCCAGGAAATGTAGATAAACCATGTTAGATTTTAACCAGTAACATTTGTGTAGTACATAGTTCCAGAAACGAACAAATTGAGTTAAACTCTGTTTCTACGAATTATTTTCACAAAACACAAAATGTTTTTCATGTAGAAATATGCCTTTGAAGTTGTTTTTAGGGTTCCGTACCCAAAGGGTAAAACGGGACCCTATTATTTTCGCTCCTCTGTCCGTCCGTCCGCGCGTCCGTCCGTCTGTCACCAGGCTGTATCTCATGAACCGTGATAGTTAGGAGGGTTGAAATTTTTACAGATGATGTATTCTATTGCCGCTATAACAACAAATACTAGACTATAATAAAGGGGGGCTCCCATACAAAAATTGTGATTTTTTTGTCCGTTTTATAAATAATGGTACAGAACCCTTGGTGCGCGAGATCGACTCGCACTTGGCCGGTTTTTATTTTCACTACGGCCCAAGCTAACCGACAGCAAAAACGTCAGCTTTTATTAAAACCACTGTTCACTTTGAAAATGGAAAGTAAAAATTCCTAGTAAACATTTGTTTTATGAAAAACAGACGTTTATATTGTCGGTGAATTTTAGCTTAAGTGGGTATTTTTTGCCGTTTAACCGGTGTCCTCAGGGAATTACAGGAACTGAAATAAAAACCTTCCATGTATTTCCGCAGGTCTTAATTAACTTAGCTCTCTATAAAAACTGATTTAAATGTTGTTTTTTTGGATTACAGTTAGTAGTAAAGGGCTTATTATACTTGACTAAATTCAGTCGACTAATGATTCAGTCACTAAATTCAGACAAATGTAATCGCATTTAGGAAGGTAGGTTTCACTAAATCATTTAGAAACCTAATTAGACAAACCTAATTAGGCTACTGAATTTAGTCAAGTGTAATAAGCCCTTAAGCTTTAGATTTGACCAGCTCAGCTAGTTAGCATATAAAGGTAGAGTTATTTTTATTTTAACGCGCGAGTCTTGAAATAACTCATACGAGACATTCGCTCAATGTGATATTAGATTTATCGAGGCTACTTTTTATCTGAGTGCGCGGAGTAGTATCATTGGGGAGTAGCACAAGATAGTTATACAATTATTAAAGATATAACGCCTGAACTGATCTACTGACCTACTCATTGTACAGTTGGCATAAGGCTAGACAGATGATGATGACCTAGGCCTACCAAGGCCACATAAGTGTTAAGATATCTCCTACCTTCTAGGAAGGTTCAAGGAACTTTTACAAGGTTCCTTCACAGTTTTTATACTTTCAAACGTCGGCAAGGGTTCCGTTAATCTAATCTTGTGTAACATTTGCCTTGAGTTACAATTTTATTGCCATCCGTATCTTTTTGAAATCCACAAAAAAACTTTGGATCGTTCGAACTAATTTATGGGCCTTTAAACAAAATGTTACGCACTTTTTTGGCCCTGACTTGGCAAATTACTCTGAAAACCCTTTTTGAGGTTGACATGTGTTGAGATAATATTATAGGTACAGTTTAATGTAAGTTTAAATCGTTATATGCCAAGTCAGAGGATGGAAATATAATAAACATAGTTACCTATCAGGCATGTAAAGACGTTCCACGATTCACAAAAGTTTCTATGCCTCGCTGGGTACACGCGTGTCACCCAGTAAATAGAATGGGATTCTATGTACATATTATTAAGACTTAACTGTAGGTTTGTCCATCTACCACCTGGGTATTTATATAGGTATTGGGCATTTTTTACCATATCTTATTAGGGAGGCGCCCATAACGCGTAGATTAGTTTCATAGATGGTATAATCATCGGTACGAATCTTGAGCGCTGACCTTCACCTGCGCAGAAGTAATTTATTGGATCCCTTTTGTGGTATGAAGTGAGGCGCGGGGTGGGCTAAAGCGGTGATTGGCCCGCAGCGCATCGCGACATAGCCGTCACTCGGGATTGGTTCTTTGCTAATAAATCACTTCTGCGCAGGTGAAGGTCAGCGCTCAAGATTCGTGCCGATGATTCTACGGAGACCGCTAGCTCGACTATTATTTCGCCGGGTTTTTTAATTTTTTTTTTTTTCACCAGGACCGTATATACGAAGAATGCCAAAAGATCTTCCCTGATGCTGAGAGCACGCCATCGATGTCTGATCTAGCAGAGATGAAGTACTTGGAGGCTGTGATCAAGGAAACCCTGAGGCTGTACCCTAGCGTGCCTTTCATTGCGAGAGCGATTACTGAGGATTTTATGCTGGGTAAGTTTTTTTTGAGAGGTCATAGTAGCTGTGCTGGTTTAGTGTTCAAATCACCTATCTTTCAAGAACTACTGTATACATGTGTTCGATTCCAGGTCAGGCAAGCACCAATGATTTTTTTCTAACTTGTATAGACTTTCTTTGGACACTACTACTGCGTAGTGAGTGCTTACTAAGTAAAGGTGAAGGAAATTATAGTAAAGCCAAAGCCAGTTTTTTTTTTAAGATTTTACCAACTTAGATTTCTTAAACTTATAATGAACATGATGCGTAATATTTTGAATAATATAATGAATTGAATATTTGAATGATATAATGAAACATACAACGTAGCTTAAATCTTGACTTTAAAATAAAATAAAAAATGAAACAGCAATTCCACAGCTATTCCACTTTAAAGAGGTGAAAAGTTCGATCATTACTTTAGCTTCAACTAATCGCTCAAAACATTTATTTAATGGCTGAACATTAAATCGCTCATATTCTTCGTAAAAACACAAAAGTGTCCTATCAAAACTATTCGAGACAAAGTTATTATAAAGACAAATGTCTTCAATAAAGGAAAACCCGAAACGTGTTCTCCAAAAATATGATATTTCTGCAATCCTCCTAAATCCCAGATAAAAATAAACGTCCTTCTGTTTTTCTATTTTCTTCTCTTTTCTTGAGGTTTTTTTACTCACTTCTGCTTATTCGGTTCTAAAAAAGAAATAAATGTGAATAATTATGGTAGAATTGACCGACGTTTTAGGTTCTTGTACAAAAGTCAGAAAACCTTTAGGTACGCTAAGTAGATACGATAGATTATTTTTAAATGTAATCCCATACGTTGATATGCAATTAACTAAGAAGTTCTAAAACTAAGAAGTTAGTTTGCTCTCGTTAAAAATCGTCCTATGTATTATTTAATTCGTTTTACATAAGAGAAGCTAAAGGTATTATGATTCAATCTTAAGTGAAGTTCAATCTTACTAAAAGGTATAGCTTAACGTTGATTGGATAATCCCAAGGGACAAATAAATTCTTCCTCATCTTTCTTACTCGATCAAAGTAAGGAAAAGCGCCCAAGTTACAGGAAAAATTACTCGCGTGAGACAATTTCCAAAACAAACATGAAATATGTATTCTTCACGGAAATCCTTACATTTCAAGATGTTAACTCGCTCATAAATAATAAGATACACGGAAGTCTAAATTGACATTACGTTATTAAATAAAATAATTTATCTTCAAAGTAAGAGAGAGATTTACGTCATCAAATGTAATATTAGGTACCTAAGAGCATATAACCGACGAGAACTGCCATGAGAACAAGTCTCTATGCAAAAAAGAACGCCAATTGAAACGTGTCTAGCTTATTTTTACATTTTAGATCTCTTTGTTATATACGTACACGAGAAAATTGTCAAACACAAGCATACATTTTAATCACATATTACATAGATGTATGCGAGTATGTATGTTCTCGTATGTATACCTATGGTAGGCACAGTAATGTCATCTCTGGTTGGTTAAATACTCTAAGGGATGTACTACCTACCCATTATGCAAATCTCTCGTGACGGACCAGAAATGATAAATGGCATGATTTAACATACATTGCGCTCCCAACTCGCACGGAATGGTATTATGTTAAGTCTTTGACAGCAATGTATTAGCAATAAGCGGAGTTTTTTGGCAAAATGTCGGCATGACGAGGGGTAGCTTTATATTGTTTTTGTTAGAAATCTAGGTCGAGAGGAAACCGAATTACTTTGAGATTGGAAGTTTGGGCTGACTTGCTATTTCCCTTAATCTGTTGAACTTACCTATGTCTCGTTGTCTCGTAGTGAAATCTCGGAAATGCATTCTAGCCCCAATTTATTTTATTGCTTTTCTAGAAAGAAAACCTTGCAAAGAATCCTATTTCTTTCTCCTGTACAGTTACGTATTTACACATTTACGAGGTTTTCACGTGGCATTGCATTAAAATTTAGGCGATCCGACACACATTAGGACTAATGCTTAGCATATTAGTTAGTAGGAGCGGACTCTGACGTTAATTATTACTGCAAAGGCGTCGCATACTTTAGAAAGCTTTTTAAAAACGAGTGTGGTTTTAATGAGGATTCTGTTTTTCATAGAAGCGGGTGAGCCTTACTGTGTATGTACGAGTAATTAAAGTACATGCACATTGTCTTTGTATGCCTAAGTTCGGTTGCGCTTAGAATTAGCCGAGTCAAGTTCTTAAATAAAATACATATAGACGGAATAACACATAGGCTACTTTTAATTTGAGTGCCGATAAAAAAAAAAACAAAAATTCAGTCTAGCCAAGGGTTATCGGGTTGCCCGGGTAACTGGGTTGAGGAGTTCAAATAGGCAGTTGCATCTTGAAAGCACTGGTACTCAGCTGAATCCGGTTAGACTGGAAGCCGATAAAAAATTCCCCAAGACGTCTTTGAAATCGAGTGAAAATGCAATTTACAATATGTTTAATTAATTTTTAAATCAAAATGGAGACTGAACCGAATGGGTATTAAACGTACTCATGATAACGAAGTCTGACATTCTGCTATGTTTGTAAAAAACCCACTGGAGAGTTTGTATACTCATCTCATGTGATTGGACAATTTTATTTAATAGCTGCTTTGTTACCGCAGGGATGACAATGGATTCATGTAGTAGGTACTGTTAATATGTTTAGAATATTTTCGTTCTTACAACATAAGTGAAATTATGGTTTAAGTATTTTAATCAGTGTCAATTTTTGTTAGGAAAGTTTTTTAAATTATACTTCGAAAAGGCTCAATTTTTATCCGACTTCGCAAGAACGAAGAAAATTGAAGTTTATCGTATGATGAGAGCGTTAATATTCTTTTATTGTTTTTATACAAGTGTGCAATTATAAGATACCTTAATCATAGATGAAGATAGGACTTAACTAATGAAGCTCTGTATCAGACACTTTACGCAGATCGGCTGACAACCCTATATTTAGATGAACAAGAGTGGCAATCACTTTTGAAATAAAATAAAGTACACAAATATCTTTTTAACGGCCCCTTGACAATTAAAATTTATCTCAACTCGAGAGAATTTACCAATACTGCAAAGCCGGCCGAATTTGGCAGTTGCAAATTCGGCTAAAATTTCGATTGTAAATCATTTCCTGGACTAAACTTCGTGTATAAATATTTTGAGTTGACAATAATTTTCCTGCTGAAATATTACACCCTTTATTTACTTCGCAAACTTCTTTAGTACTTATTTATCCTTCGAAAACGTATTTATCATATAACGGTTTTCCTGTATAGAGAGTGAATGTCTTGGATTACAAAATAATAAACTTCGATAAATACGAAAGTAGCTCTGTTTGTCTGTCTAACTGTGTAATAAGGTCAATGACTCAGTGTCTAGTCAGTATTGGTGCTTTATCTCGGTCTGATCTGAATTAGTTGATTAACCGAGATTGATTAATTTCTTCATTAGGTTGTGCTTTCCTGACACTCGTTTTCTCAAGATTGATGCAGGGGCTAACTTTTGGTAAAGAAAATTGTTTCAAGAGGTATAGGGAGTTATTTTTGCTATAGGTATAATGTTTTTAACATTCATTAACAGAATCCTTATTTTCTCAGTAATATTAGTTATAAATGCGAAAGCAGATCTGTCTTTCAGTACTTAAGGATTTTACGCAGAAATTACATAACCGATTTTAATGATCGGCACTCAGATAGCCGATAATGGACACACTTTTTATCCGGATGCGGGAAGCACTTTCCTTCGGGTATTGGTGGAACCAGAGAAAAAGATAATTTACTTATAATATCTATCTGAACCATCTTATTTACTTTTTGACCAGGTGAAATCCTGAATTCCGACAGTTATTTAATTCGACATTAACTTACTTATTGAACATCCTTGGCAGTCGTTACGGGTAGTCAGAAGCCAAGTAAGTCTGACACCAGTCTAACTAAGGGGTATTGGGTTGCCCGGGTTACTGGGTTGAGGGGGTCAGATAGGGCAGTCGCTTCTTGTAAAGCACTGGTACTCTGCTACATCCTGTTAGACTGGAAGCCGACCCCAACATAGTTGGGACAAAAGCTCGGAGGAAGATGATAATTTATTTTGGAAATCAATCATTCGACAACCCATTGCTTCGACTGAACATTTCTGCAACAGCTCCTTACCAATAACATTCTTCTTCTTTCCCCAGATGATCTTCTTGTAAAGAAAGGTTCAGAAGTCTCTATCCACATCTATGACTTGCACCGCCGAGCAGACCTGTTCCCCGATCCTGAGGCCTTCAAGCCTGAGCGGTTCCTCAGCGGAGAAGCTATGCATCCGTACGCCTTCGTGCCGTTCAGCGCAGGTCCTAGGAATTGTATAGGTGAGATTTTTATGTGTGTCTGTATTATAAAGATGAAGAATATGGTTGGTTATAATTTAAAGCGGTAATCTAAAGAAGTAGCAATTTTATTTGAAATATTATTACAGTGTTAGATAGCACACTGCAAATTTTAAGTTATCGATAGCAGGTTTAGGATCATAAACCAGTGTGAAGATGAATGGTAGTACACAAATGAAAAAGATTAGGTATTAAGAAGGTAGCACATTACAAAGATCAGGTAGCCGAGACCGAGAGACTTTTCTCCCAGTTTTCTCTTGAGAGAGAAAGAAAATCTTGATTAAGTTTTCTCTCTTAAGAGAAAACTGGGATGGGAATCAAGATTTTCTTTAAAAAAAACAACCATCGGATCAACTGTCGGCCGACTGTCGTTCACTCTTAAGCTACTTTTTCACTTGTCTAGCGGAACGTAAGTGAAACGGCTAAAATAAAATGTTAGTAAATAAAATGTTAGGGGTTAAGTTTGACTTAAGTTACGTATTTAAAAGGCAGACTATCTGATCTGAATCATGAGACTGTAATTGTAAAGTTCGCTGCTGATTAATGCTTCAGAAAAAGTCGTGACTTTGTAAAATATTATATTATCAAAAATATATAATATCTACGGTGATAGAGCATTTCTTTTGAATGAAAAAACCTGACCTTTGTGCTGAGAATAATAACCTAGTATCTGGCTTTCATAAAATATTTTTTAATTTTCTAATTAACAAAATATATTTTGTTTTTGATTTAGAAAATGAAACAATACTTCAATATCATTTTGTTATTTTTACAGCGTGTGGGCAGAGCTTTATATATCAGTCTCTAACAAGCAATTTATATTCATATTTTATAATTATTAACTTTGAGATATCTCGGTAACAACGGAAATAAAGCCCAAATGTATTCCATCAGGATTGTTTAGATAACTTTTGTCAACTTTCCAATTTTGAGTCCGTTTTTTAATTTGAATTTTCCGGAATGCTATTGGTTGTTTGAAAACTTCTCCGCTTTGGCAGAGTCTGTGCCAAATAGAAGTCGAATAGGGAGACAGGAAAAAAGAAAATGAATCAAAGGGTATGATGAATGACCCCTGGGTTCTAACAGACTAAAAGCTAGGTTTCAAACCTACTCCACCATATTATAAAACATGATCTTAAAAATACTCGGCTTAGTGCTAGGTTTAGAGCATTAACTTTGTTCATTTTATACCTAGTAGTAAAGCCTTTTAGTACCAGATTTTATAATAACGTGAATTATGTAAATTAATAAAATATTTATATCTCATTGACATTTACATATTTTGTTTTGCCAAAAAAATATCTTTGTCTTTTCAACAAACCTACAGCTTTAGGGATATTAATGTCACGTTAACATATAAAATGCTTGTATTAAGTAGGCGGTACAAATACAAAAAAATAACCATTAGGTACAAGAATTAAACACACAAAAGGGATCCAATTGTATTGGAGAACATTGGTTAAAATAACAATAGCTTTATATTGCTAGAAAGCTCTCTGTATTTTTTATTTCATCTGAGTATCGATTTTATCTTATTTTAGTTGAATAGCGTTGGAAAAATAAAGTATTAATTTGTTCAAAACGCTTGCTGTAACATTTTCTATAGATTAAAAAGTATATATAAAGCGTTTGAACTTTAAACTTATTACTGTGTTAAACTACATGTTTTCTGTTAGTGAAGTTCGTGTTACAGAAAGATTAAAATTGTTTCTATATTCAAAATTAATCTTAACAAAAAATAACGTGCTACTATTTTTATACAAAACGTATTTAAAATGGAACCTTAAATATTCTTACACCGAAAAAAAAAGCGTTAAAGTTTAATAAAAACCGTCCCCCAAGTTATGAAGTTTTAGCAATTAAAAGTTTGTCAAGAGGACCTTGTTATAGACTTAGACCAGACCTAAGTCTATCTTAGTTACTTAAGTACTACCAAACCTTCCAGAATGTTCATTTCAAAAATAGCTTTAATATCCCAAAACAATTTAAAACTTCAGTTTATTTTACAGCACTTTAGGTAAACTTCGAAAACCAATATATTAGGTAAACCAATAAAAACGTTGGCAACCCCAAAATATGTCCAAAAAAACGGACGCAATTTAGGACGCTAAGGCCCGGTTGTTCGAAGCTCAGTTACGTCAAGGTTAGGGTTAAATTTTAGTTACAGTAAAATTAACAGGGTTTAAATTCAAAAAGCGTTGTTGAAATACCAGTTGGTTTAAGATTTCATAATAAAAACGTAAATTTTACCATGGTCAAAATTGACATATCGGTCAAATTTTAACTTTAACTTTACCATGACATACGAACAACCGGGCCTAACCTTTGAAAATTAATCTCTGATACTGGCCAAAAAGAAGAGAGAGTTACTGTCAATATCTGTCAAGAAAACGACAGTTTAGACAAGCAAGCTATCCATTGCGTGTTTTCTATAGTGACATTTTTCTTTTGCAGGTCAAAGGTTTGCCATGCTAGAAATGAAATGTGTGCTGAGTGGAATTTGTCGTAACTTCAAGTTGCAGCCGCGCGTGAAGGGTGCACGGCCGGCGTTGTTAGCAGACATGCTGATTCGGCCGGCTGAGCCCATCTATGTGAAATTTATTCGTAGATAGATTTATAAATGGTATATGTAGGTGAGGGATAACACACTACCATGTGATATTAACTTTAGAATGAATAATGTCTTTTTTAACCGACTTTTCTTACCTGGGCCGTCAAGTACATAAGAATGTAGATTGGATTCCAAAAATTCTAGGATAAAAATATATACGTATTCAAGAGCCATGTAGTTTGATGAGGTAACAAGGCCCGTTTATTCTTATTAAAATGAAACCGCAGGGAGAAAACCTAAACTAGTACTTGTTAGCCACTAACGTTATCCCGGCTGCTACCTGTAGGTCGTCGTCATAGTCGTTATAATTCTATTCACCTATGTTTACAGCAAATGTCGGCAAATGAAAGAAAGAAAGAATATTTATTGACACAAGCCATACATACAGGCAGTGAAAGTATATAAGACTAGCCGTTTTCCCGCGGTTTCACCCGCGTCCCGTGGGAGCTACTGCCCGCACCGGGATAAAATATAGCCTATGTTACTCGCAGATAATATAGCATTCTAATGGTGAAAGAATATTTACAATCGGTCCAGTAGTTTTTGAGTTTATCCATTACAACCAAACAAACAAAGTTTTCCTCTTTATAATATTAGTATAGAAGTATAGATAACAGTATATGAGTCAAAATTGCAACATTCCAAAAATCGTGGTAGTGTGTGATCCTCTCAATTCAGATTCTTTCAAGGAATTTTGTACGTCCACGTGTAAAGTGATAAAATGAATGCCTGTATTAGATGAAATACATAATGTATATCTTTTGTAAGTAAGCCTTATTTTTTCTATGTATTTCAGAGAAAACTGTCGGCAGCTGGTTATTGCAACTTTTTTTTACCTTTCAGTAGAAATATACAGAGTTTTACTGTAAAAATTGTCTAGCTCTTTTCTACAAAACAATTTTATTTTAGCTTGTAAGTAAAGTCAGTTTCTAACTATTCTGTACCAGTTTTTGTGATATAATTGTACGTACAACAAACTTAGGTATAACTTAATTGGAAAATAAATGTTTTTTTCGTGAAAAAATGTGTTTTTTATTGCTTGGATAGTGAAACTTTCCACTGTAGCAATCATTTTTATAATTTAACTGTAATTCTATGGTATAATTGTATCATTTGGACAGGTGCTTCAATTACCGACTATAGTCACTGATGATGACTAGCCTTGTCCCAACTATGTTGGGGTCGGCTTCCAGTCTAAGCGGATGCAGCTGAGTACCAGTGTTTTAGGAGCGACTACCTATCTGACCTCCTCAACCCAGTTACCAGGGCAACTCAATAACTTTGCCAAGGAAACTCAAAATCAAAATATTTATATTGAAATGCAAGAGACGGTTTAAAAATTATAAAAAAGAATTTAGATTTTCATAACCATAGACATTCACACAATTATTCTGCTTTACACTTTGTCTGAATTAAATCAGATATATGAGCGAAATATTCATAAGGCGACAAGCGCGTGTACGAAGTTTGATCCGACATTTGCATTTCAGCTCATTGTCTGTTTCGGTGAAAGCAAATACGAAATTAATTGAACGGGAAACTGGAACGTTGGAAATTATGATTACTGGTGACGATTCAAGGTAAAAAGGGGGTTTATGTTAAATATAATATTTACACGTGCATGAAATTCTATGAGCGGTTTGTGATGACCAAAAGGAGTGTATATGTGTGACATTAAAATACTCCATTTGAATGTTTGCGAGGTTAACGAACGAAACACGTGCCTATTGCTAGTATGCCGAGCACAAATGTTGCATTTTTTTCAAAAAATAAATCTCTATGTATTGTGGTATTGTTAGAAAAGTCAAAGCTTCGAAGAAAAAACAGAACACAAAAATCTCGCTCAGCCCAAAACCCAATACTTAGAATATAACGTTTTCAAATACTAGCAAAGGTTAAGTATATAAGTTTGATACAAAATAATTCATTAACTTCGTTTAATTTGGTATAGTTCGCAAGTCAAACAGTTTACTAGTAAGTGTTAAGTTTTCTAAACAAATGTTATGATATTTGGAAACTTATAAAGATATTTCAGAACTTAAAGTTTTAAAATAAATAGGCAAGCAGACAGATTTCCACGTAAAGAAAATTAATTTACGGGTCATTGGCTCTCAGGAAGTCTAAGAATTTTCGGAATTTGTAACCTTTTTTTTTAACGACTTCAAAAATCATCATCCTCCCGCTGTGGGTTAGCAGCGGTGAGGGAGTGTCAGACTCTTACCGACTAAAAACCGTCGCGTTCCGACGCAGGCCTTTTATGTACCAGGGCCTCGGTAACTCTTTCAAACAATCCCGCAGCCCCGGCAGACCTTGGCCCCGCTGGGGTGAGTTAAAATACCTTGAGGTACTTTTAAGCGCGAATGATAGTATGATCATATCTAATTTTAAATGCACTTAAGTAAATTTATGTATATGAAAAAAAATATATATATTTTAATTTCTCAGTAACAGTCGGAGCATTCACCTTTAAGCTTGTATTTATTTTGGTTCACATTTACTCACACAATTATAACGTTAGAAACGAAAGATTAGGAACCCTTTTATTTTATTTTTGGCAACGATATGAAAAAGATAATAATGTAAAGAATACCATTAGTTTACTTTGAAGTACTGAATATGGCTAAAAACCTTTTTCTTTGAAAAGCTTTTCTGAGGAAACACGATTAGGTACATTAAATATTATCCGCCCTGGTTATGACAGAAACATTCCATAAATTATACGCTATGGTAGCAATGAAAAATGATTAGCGATTTTTCCATAAGAAAAACCGGCCAAGTGCGAGTCGGACTCGTGCACGAAGGGTTCCGTAAATTACAGTTAAATCAACCTATCTCAAAAACTATAAGAGATACTTTGATCAAACCAAAAATCGTTGAAAGAGTTAATTAGCATGCATCACCTCTATTTTTTTAGAATTTTATACCCCGTAGTTATAAAAATAGAGGGGGGGGGGACATACTTTTTACGACTTTGAGAGCTGATATCTCAAAAACCGTTCACTTTAAGAAAAATGTTTTTTAGAAAACTTTATATCATTTTAAAAGACCTTTCCATTGATACCCCACACGGGTATGTACATCGAAAAAAAAAATTTCATCCCTCAGTTACATGTATGGGGGGCCCCACCCCCAATTCTTTTTTTTACTATTTAGTGTCATATTTTTGTAGCGGTTCATACAACACATATTCCCATCAAATTTCATCACTGTAGTACTTATAGTTTCCGAGTAAATCGGCTGTGACAGACGTACAGACGGACAGACGGACAGACGGACAGACGGACATGACGAAACTATAAGGGTTCCGTTTTTGCCATTTTGGCTACGGAACCCTAAAAAGGTCACCTACATTTACTTAGTTGATAAAAATGTAGTACTTAACCGTTTTGTATTTTTTCTTGGGAACTCTTTAGACACCCGAATGAAAAAGCCTCCCTTGATACATGGATTATCTAAGAGAAATAATATTTTGAATCGGACTGTTTCTGAGATTAGTGCTTTTGTGACAACAAACAAACTTCAACTTTAGAATATTAGCATAGATCATACAAATAGATAAATTTCTTGTAGGTATAATATTTCTAAAGATTCACGAACTCAAAAATAATCACGAAGGGCTAAAAATAATAGAACAAAAATACCATTTTCAACATTTCAATGGTTGAACCGTGAATTTGTACGAAATATTGTAATTGTTCATTCAAACATATTATTTTGGTTAGGAAAAAATCTCAATTCAATGTAAAACAAAGGTAAGATAACATTACATTTACGTATTTGAATATATATTTTTTCAGTTAGTAACAACATTTCAAAGCTAAATGGCAAATATCAAAAGTTTAAAGGTCGTATTGAAAGCCCTCGGGAGATGAGTATTCAAAAGTCTCAAGCCTAGAATATTACTTGAAACCATGCGTGTAATACATTTTATACAAATACATACCTACATACTAGCTTCGACAAGCGGTTTTGCCCGAAATATAAAACCGAATAAAAAGTCATACTTTTTCAGGCTCTAGATTAGATTATATTATCTGAAAAAATAAAATAATAAAACAGGTTATACCCTGTTTTATTATTTAAAAAAATAAAATAATAAAACAGGTTATACCCTGTTTTATTATTTTATTTTTTTGAAGTTCTACAAACCAGTTTGCTGGTTACAATTTATAGGTCAGGTTTTATCAGACTTGCATTTTCACAATTGTATTAGAATTGGCTTTCATTCTATCCTCCAGTTGCAGAAAGGGCCATTAAAATTAAAGCTTCATTAAATATATTGCTTACAATGTTCATCTTGTTGACAAAGAAAGTGTCAGCTATCGATTTAAAGAAGCATTAACTTTAATAGATCTTTCTGCAACTGACGGTTTTAGCTAATTTCAGCATTTACACGGAGTGACTGCATACATATATGAAGACTACAACGAACCAGTCGCTTACAACACTAAATTCGATGACAGTCCATAACTAAATTCCTAGTTCAAATACGAACATGGAGGCCTTAGCTAGCTAATTTAAGGTCGGCAAATATATTTCACACGATATGTCCCTCCAGTTATCAATAATTCAAAATCGTCGACATCACAAAATTAATTTTCCTGTCAAATGAAATTACCTGTAAGAGTTAAATATTAGTCATAATTAATTTAACATAAACGAGCGTCTCCCAGTTCAATTAACAGATATTAATGAGCAATTAATGCTTCATTCGAGAAATAATGTTAAAAGCTTAGTACTTACTTGAAATATCGATAAATTGTATCTAACTTTCTGGGTACGAGAGCCAATTTTCGAGTGGGCAACTAATATTTGTTACATAAACAGTAGTTACATATACTACTTTAATAACCCGTCTAAGCCAAGTGTTTAAAACCGGCCTCTCAGATACGAGTGAGTAGGTTCGATTCTAGGTCAGGCAAGTACTAATAAGACTTATGTAAGTTAGGTAAGTAGTGCAGATACGTATGGCTTAGTATAAGTAAAGGAAAAACTCTCGAGGAAACCCGAACTTTAAGTTTGAAATCGCCTTGAACGAAGGTGGTTATTACCACTCATTACCACGCTATATTCGAAGAGGCCTGTGCCCAGTAGTGGGACAATAAAAAACTTATGGTTTTTTGCATATAAGTAGGTACCTACTATTTGTCTTTTGTAATACTTTTAATAATGCATAATTAAACAGTCTTATCTCTAGAACTAAGGTATACCTTGCTAGGCAAATGGCGTTTAAACAAGCTAGTACTTTATGCCAGGCTTCTCAATAAATTGTAAATTGGTTTTACATCGGACAGATATCGAATTTCGGATTGGTCTGCTGTCTATTTCGTTTTGTCTTCTATGCTTAGTTACCTAATAGAAAAAGGAAATTAAAAGATTTTAATTTGCACGGTTTTTTATTCTCGTTGGCTACAGGTTCGATTCGAACGGGTCGGGCTGAAATGATACAAAGCGGCCCGGAGTCTGAAAGTTGGTGATTGATACACCCGCGCGTCGCCGGGGAGTACGTAAATGACGGTTCGGAGCCTGATCTCTTAGTGTCGGAATGTCGTCTCATTGGGCTATGAGATACCCAAGTTGCTACTTTTACTTGAATAGTATGAGTTTTAACCACTAGCCTAAAAGGCTTTAAAAAAAACCGCATCCCACACAATAGTCAATTTTATAGAACAAATAAATTTTCCAAGAATCCCACAAGAGATCAAATACAAAGCGACTTTTAGTAAATAAGTCGGTGCGAGCTCAAACAGTATATAAGAATAAGAATATCAATGAAAGTCAATGTATTATTTTCAGCTGTATTAAACTCGTAGGCGATACATCTCTTCAATGTGAAATGAATGAATTATTCATAAAGTTCATAAACGTACTACAAAAAATATATATGAGAAACTTCGAAAAAAAGTGGAATGCAAATAAAAATCTTTTGACATGGCTTCTATGAAGCTGATGTTTCAAGGCGAGTATATTTTGCCACCTACATATTTATTTCACTTTATTGTCACGTGCCAAAAGCGTTGATATTATTTTTTGGCACCCCTTTTTTCAGTTACAAACCCTATTTTCATTTGCAAACTATTTACTACACTATCTGATGACGTACTGTCTAGGTAACTCAATGTACTTTTGTGAATTTCTAAATGTATTTCTTAAAGACTGGGTTGAGGAGGTCAGATAGGCAGTCGCTTCTTGTAAAGCACTGGTACTCAGCTGAATCCGGTTAGACTGGAAGCCGACCCCAACATATGTAGTTGGGAAAAAGGCTCGGAGGATGATGATTTTTTAAAGACTACAAAAAATACTTAAAGACTAGAAATAAAATACACTATAATTTAAATATTTATGCTTTTAAATAAAACTTATAAAAATTTTCGATCCGTATATTGAGTAATGTACGGAATCCTATTTAAAAGCATCTTTACTAACATTTGACGTTTTCACATCCTACTCAGTCCTAAATATTAAAATTCATCCGCCTCTCTTTTCCAAGGCTAACTTATTATTAAAATTATAAATAAAAATACCTTAAATACGTACGTAAGTCTAAAATACTCGTTTTCGATTTAGGCGGGTGGCCTAAAATAGGTCTTACACGAAATGCCTATTTCCAGTTCAATTATTTTCGTATTTGCCAGACTGAGGTGATATATCACACCAGACTTCTAGTAGTTTCTAAGTGTTAAGTAAATATGTATTAATAAGGTTTCGTGTATATGTATGGGGTTTCTACATTTATAGACCGGGAGCTTGAGACTACCAGACTATTATAAAACTGAAGAGTTTGTTCGCTTTATTGATGGTTACGCGGGAAACGCAATAAGGTTCGTAAAGATGCGAAAAATTTGAAAAACTGGTGATTGCAAATGCGACGGGAAAATCGGCATACTGCGGGCGACACAAATCAAGAAAGTATGCCTAAAGGAAAGGAGCACAGTACCTGTTGTCTTCTACGGCGATTTCTTGTACGAGGAGCACTGCCACAAATAAAGTTCAACACAAATCACACCAATTTTCCACTCAATATCGATTTTTGTATCGGAGAGAGACGTGAGCTCTCGCGCGCGTTGTCAGCCATTTTTTTTTGTTTGTTATGTTGCACACACGACTCAAGGGCGCTAGTGTCGCCTCTCGCTCCAACGAATGCGTTGAGGTATGTGCGGGAAAGGGAAGGGAATAGGATTGCAAACACCAGTGAAATTACCAATATAACAAATTAAGAGTATGAAAATTACCGCGCAACCATTCCCCCCGGGCTTGAAGGGATGCCTTCAAGAGTTGAAGCAATTTACGAAACTAAATTATTTATACGATAATTGTACAACGTAAGTATACGAAACGAAATAACAAAATGAAAACTAAGTACCTATTTTGCCTAATCTACCTAACTACTAATAAAATTTTGAATAACGAGCTTGAATTTTATTGATTGGGCAACGGGCATAGACGCACGACGGGACGCAAGTAGGATCCAGTCGCTGTCTTTACCCGAACGACACGAGTCACTCCGGTGGAGTTAGGGAAAACCTCCTCAACGACACCCAAAGGCCAGTGTAGTGGAGGGGAATTATCAGTTTTAAGAACGACGACCGTGCCGACAACGACTGGATCCACCGGTGTGTTCCATTTACGACGCGATTGCAATGTGTGAAGGTATCCATTTCTCCAGCGCTTCCAAAACGATTGTACTAACTTGTCTAACAACTGGTGTCTAGTCACGATAGATTTTGTCTCTACTTCTTGCGCCGGTAAGTATTTTAAAGGCGTAAGATTCAAAAAGTGTGCTGGAGTTAAAGCAAGCGGTTCAGAAGGATCACTAGAGAGTGTCCTGCACAAAGGTCTCGTATTCATTACAGACTCGACTTGGGTAAGCACGGTACTTAATTCTTCAAACGAAAGAACAGTATCTCCTATGGTACGATATAAATGCGACTTTAAACTTTTGATATTAGCCTCCCAGTTGCCGCCGAAATGACTGGCAGTGGGGACATTGAGTGACCAATCTATGCGATTTTCAGCTAACATATGACCAAATTCAGTATTATGATGTTTCGAGCAAAGAAATCTATGAAGTTCCGACAGTTCGCGTTTAGCGCCTATGTAGTTAGTCCCGTTGTCTGAATAAATTCTACTAACCGGGCCACGCCTGGAAAGAAAACGTTTAAAAGCATCCATAAAACTAGCTGTGCTGAGATCACCAGCCAGTTCTATGTGCACCGCGCGTGTAGTCATGCAGACGAACAGACACACGTAAGCCTTGGTGGAACGAACACCTCGACCGCGAGACATGGTAACCTTAAACGGACCAGCATAATCCGTGCCCGTGTGGACGAACGGTTTAGCAGATTGAACAACACGGCAAGAACGATGATCTGCCATCTCAGGAAAGTTTGGCTTTGGTCTGAGCCGAAAGCAAGGAAGACACTTGTGTACTCTACTTCTAATTAAGTTTCTAGCAGAAAGTATCCAATACCTTTGACGTAAGAGTGACATCAGCAAATCAGGACCTGCGTGGCAATTAACCTTATGATGGTATTCGACAAGCAAATTTAAAATTGGATCCTTACTTGGAAGCAAGATGGGATACTTCCTATCATAATTCAAATCAGAGTTACTTAGACGGCCTCCGACTCTAATGAGTCCGTCTTTGAGGAACGGTTTCAAGTGTCGAATAAAAGGACTACAATCCTTGCCTTCCCCGAGTCTGACGATCTCAGCGGAGAAATAATGGGTTTGAAGTTGGCGAAGAACGAGTAATTCAGCGAAGTCGTAATCCGACGCTGACATGCGATATCTAAGAGGTAACAATTTAGTAAAACGACAAATGTAAATTACCACACGAAGTAATTTACTCCAAGACGAAATACGATCGGCCAAAGAAAGAATAAGAGATCTTTCATTTGGTGTAGCTAACAACGAATGTTTCTTCTCTTCAGGTGCTTCGGACACTGAAGAGGGATTGAAGGGAACGACAGGCCACTGTGAGACATCCAAGTGAGCCCACCGAGGACCAGTGAACCAAAGCGGATGATCAATAATTTGAGAAGGTGTGAGTCCGCGTGAGAGACAATCAGCGGGATTGTCTGTACCGGACACGTGATACAAATTTTGTGGAGATAAGTCATTATGTATTTTAGAAACTCTGTTAGCCACAAAGGTGTTCCACCGATGGGGCGACGAATGTACCCAACAGAGTGCGACCGTAGAGTCCGAAAATGCGAATATATTACGAATAACAACGCGGTTTTGACAAGCGACAACGACATTTTTTATGAGTTGAGCTAGCACAAGTATAGCACATAGCTCAAGACGAGCGAGAGAAACTACTTTCTTAGGAGAAACTTTCGATTTAGCAGTTAACAAGTTGACAGTATTACCATCGCTATTTTGAACATGGAAGTAAATAACTCCACCATATGCCTTTTCACTAGCGTCCGCGAAAGCTAAGATAGTGACGACACTATCGGCGACAATACCTAGGTGACGTGGGATTTTTATACGACTGAGCACTGGTAGCTCTTCTTTAAAGCGAGTCCACAGCCTGACGATATCTTCAGGTGGGGTATCATCCCAGTCACAGTCGCACAGCCAGAGCTGTTTGATGAGAAGTTTAGCATACAGGACGACAGGCGCGACGTATCCCATGACATCCCATATTTTAGCGACACACGACAGTATTGTGCGCTTGGTACAATGGTTAGCTGGAGTATTCACCTTCATGCTGAAATGGTCTGAAGTAGGTGACCAACACAAGCCGAGTACTTTATGTTGGTCAGACTCGTCAAATTCTTTGACAGCCGGTAGGCGATGAGAAGGAGGAATCGAATCTAGTACAACTTGAGAATTACTGGTCCATTTGACTAATTCAAATTGACCAGCTTTCATGAGACCTATCATTTCTGAGGCGGTGGAAATGCCTTGGTCTTCTGAGGAAACGGAATAGACAAAATCGTCCATATACAGACCTATAGCTACAATTTCCTTAGCTTGAGGGTAAGAATCACCCTCATCCTCCGCCAACTGCTTTATAGTGCGCAGAGCATGAAAAGGACTAGACTTAAGTCCAAAAACGACACGATTGAACTCATAAACCTTTAAAGGTTCTTGCGGCGAAAAACGATACAAAATGCGTTGGAAACGACGATCCGATTCTCGGATTCCGATGCTGAGAAACATTTGACGAATATCTGCGGAAAGAGCGATCAAAAACAAACGAAAATTAACGATAATGTTAAACAAGTTCCCTTGTAGGTTTTGACCACCATACAAGAGATCATTAAGCGAAACGCGGGTAGAAGTCTTGCAACTACCATCGAGAACGACACGAAGCTTGGTAGTGATCTTGTCATCGCGGATCACACCATGATGCGGAATGAAGTACGAAACTTCCGAAGACACAGAATCTGTAGGTGAGATGTAACCTTTTTCTAAATATTCGAGGATGACACTGTCATACGCGCCCTTCAATTGTGGAGAAGCCTGCATTTTCCTTTCCAAGCAGTAAAACCGGCGTTCACTTACTTGACGCGAGTTCCCAAGGGATTCGACTTCACCCTTGAAAGGCAAAGCAACTACGTAACGTCCGTCACTATCCCGAGTGGTAGTGCGGGTATAAAACTCCTCACACAATGTGTCGTCCGGGCTTAGTATGGAGGGAACATCCACCTCCTCTAATTCCCAGAATTTACGGACAGCGGAGTCCAACGGGTCCGTGGTACAACAATACGATACAGTCGACTTACTATCAACGCGTACTGGAGCGTCACCTACAATAACATAGCCAAGGACAGTTTCTAAAGCGAGAGGCGAAGCATGCGGGGGCTGTCCTTGAACTTTGTTTGACAAGAGCAAATGCGGGAAAATCGAAGCACCAATTAAAACCTGAATCGGGCCTGATGAAAAATATGTATCGTCAGCCAACGGTAAGTTTTTAAAATTATATAAAAGAGAAGCATCAACCGTGGCTGTCGGCAAACGTTCGGTAATTTTATCTACTACCAACGACTCTAAACAATAATTTATGTTACGATTGAAACGAGAATAAAATTTAATATTTACGGAACCCTGAATCATTTTACTCGAACCCCCTATTCCCTTTACGGTAGAACAAGAAGGCCGATTATTTATGTTCAAACCTAAGCGTCGACAACAATCACTAGTTATAAAGTTACTTTGAGAACCACTGTCTAACAATGCACGAACACTATGTTCATTTCCATGCGAATCTACGATAATAATACGAGCAGTAGCAATGAGCACCGTAGTAGGGCCCCGATGTTTACTCTCGGTATGATTTTCGGATAACGAACACAGCGCGATGTCCGTGCGCGGGGTCGCGGATGCGGGGGTAGTGGTCGCTACACTCGATGGCAGCGGCGCTGCTGTAAAAATGGCGGGCGCAGCGGCCGGCTGCTCGGCCGCGGCAACGGCGGTCGGTGGCAGCGCGCGAGCCGCGTTTGAATGGGGCGAGTTACTTGCCGCGTGTTTACTATCAAAGCACAATAAAGTGTGATGTTTGGAATTACATTTTTTGCAAGTAGATGTCGACCCACATGCGGAAACACGATGACCACTACTTAAACAATTTATACATAAGTTATTAGATTTTACGAATTTAAAACGTTGATCTGGTTTGTAACTATTAAAAACCCTACATTTATAAATGTAATCATGCTGCTCGCCGCAAAGACTACACGCGGATGACTCAGCCGAACTAGACGTATAGGCATGTGTAGTAGTAGGTTTACGATCTGCAGGTTTTTTATTGTTGGTGACCCGAGCAACCGATGATGACGTACGTTCCAATACCTTTATGTGGTCACGAACAAAACTATCCAATTCGGAAAAAGACGGAAATTCAGAACTATTAGGTTTTAATTTACGAGTGCACTCGAAAGTACGACCCGTGTCTAAATCTAGTTTTTTAAGAGCGACATAAAACAAAATAAAATCAGCGAGGTCATCAACTTGTAGGTTTTTCAACGCAGCTACAGACGAAGCGAATTTATCTAAAAATAATTCTAAATTGTTAGGGGTTCCTGAAGGAATAAGTTTAAAATCAAATAACTGATCTAAGTATGAAGTTGCTTGTTGACGCTTGTCTTCATACCTTTTGCAAAGTGAATCGAAAATAAGAGGGTAATTATCCGAGGAAGGGGTAATACCCGCGCATATTGAACGAGCCTTGCCTGTCAACTTTCCTAATAAATAATATAACTTCTCACAATCAGTCAGAGAAATATTATTATGTACGGCATTACGATAACTAGCTATGAATAAAGGCCAATTTTTAATATCTCCGTTAAATTCGGGTATTTCGATGGGAGGCAAGCGGGGTGACCTTTTGACCTCAGAATGCGACTGAACTTGCAGTGATTTCCCTGCTCGCTTTATACGGCCTAAAAGGTCTTCGAAAGAAGAAAGTGCTTGATAATTGACAACATAATCAGGATTTAGTTTAAGCTCGAGGGCGGCAATGTCGTCCAACACACTTTCGAAATTTGTACGCAAAGAATCTACTGTTTCAAGGTCACACAGGAAGGATTCCCTAGTGAAATCTTGCGAATCAATGTTTTTAATTTTATCGGCAATAGTTTGCATGCGAGCGAATATTCTATCACGTTTAGCTATTAGCAGCTTCAACGATTTATCTACCAGTGCCATTTTAGCGGCCTACAAATTACGAAAAAACTAAATGAAATACGTATTGAAAGCGACTGGAAAGTGGATATCTATCAACTAAGTAGGTACCTAGGCACCGGAATACGTGTGTACGCGAACTATATTTGCGGGGTTAGCGAAATTCAACGAAATAAGTACGTGAAATACCTATCTTACTTTTCGACGCGTAAGTTAGGTAAGTACCTACGAAACAATGCGGGTTTGACGAAAACGACCTAATGAATGGCTAACACTGATTCTAAATACTAATCCGGCTATGCAGGACCAAATGGTTACGCGGGAAACGCAATAAGGTTCGTAAAGATGCGAAAAATTTGAAAAACTGGTGATTGCAAATGCGACGGGAAAATCGGCATACTGCGGGCGACACAAATCAAGAAAGTATGCCTAAAGGAAAGGAGCACAGTACCTGTTGTCTTCTACGGCGATTTCTTGTACGAGGAGCACTGCCACAAATAAAGTTCAACACAAATCACACCAATTTTCCACTCAATATCGATTTTTGTATCGGAGAGAGACGTGAGCTCTCGCGCGCGTTGTCAGCCATTTTTTTTTGTTTGTTATGTTGCACACACGACTCAAGGGCGCTAGTGTCGCCTCTCGCTCCAACGAATGCGTTGAGGTATGTGCGGGAAAGGGAAGGGAATAGGATTGCAAACACCAGTGAAATTACCAATATAACAAATTAAGAGTATGAAAATTACCGCGCAACCAATTGAGAAAGGCTACAAACTACTTTTAATATATTAGGGTTTACGAAAACTATTTCAAACAGTCACGGTATTAGTTAAAAATTGAAAACCATAAAAAAATCATTAAAATGCTAGAAGAAAAGAATTTGACAGAATTTGAATTTCTCTAATTTATTTTATTTTATTCAAATATGTTAAAAATCATTGCAGCAAAATTTTCATAATAGCAAACACCCTTCATATACGTATTTTCAGCCATTAAAATATAGGCAGTCGGCTCTTGATCTATTATAATAAATGTATGTCTCTTCCAGACCTCGGGACTATAGAGTCCCGGATTTTTGGGAGGCGAACGTGGGGCCGAAGCCAACACGCTGAAGCTATAGTTATATTAATAAACTGTGTCGCAATAATATTTGGAAAGTTCCACAAGTCATAAAAAATGGTGTAAATAACTCACCAGATCTCATTATTAATAAACAGAATAAAATGAGTGTTTGTTTTGCTTTTAGCTGACATTTGGTATGAAAATAAATGGGTCTCTTGAGACTATTACGAGTTGCTTTTTTTTCAAGGTGTTGAGTTCTCAGCTCGTGGGTGAAATGGTAAAAATGGATGAATTGGTATGAAATGATTTATCTTCGTGGTGACCTGTTAGGTACAGGACCTATTAGGTAGACCTATTAGGTACAGCTTTTAAAGTAAGAGTGAGAATATGAATGTAACTTTTCGTAATTAAAATAATTAAAATAATACTTTCTAAGCGAATATCCTGGACACCAATGCCTGAGTAAAAACGAAGGAAAACATTTCGAGGAAACCTGAACTTCAAAATTTCCCAGTCCGTTTTGACCAAAAATGGTGATAATGCTCATTCCTTCTCTGTATGATAAGAAGCCTGTGCCCTGTAGTGGATCAGTAAAAAAAACTGATGATGACGCAAACATTTGTTTTTATCAGTCGTACTTATTTGTTCTTTTCAACCATAGTTATTTTCAACCAATTTATTTTAGTCACGAGATTCTACCAAAAATATTATTTTAACAATTACTGAGAGATAACATAAATCATTGCTAACCGATTATATTTATGGATCGAATAAGTGTTAAGAACGCAATATCGATACTGGGTAAAATCATGTCTAGAGTAATAAATTCTATCGAAATAAAGACAGCGGGTGATGAATGACTCTTCGAGATGACGTACGAAGTTATATTTTATGTACATTTTTCTTAAAAAAATATTTTTTTTCAATAAAGATTTTGTGCATCTGAAGTATGGATTTAGGCGTAGACGATTCAATGTAACATTATAAACGTAACAGATTTTTTGCTGCTTTATTGCATATATTGAATCCTTTTAAATTGTACCTTTATGGAGCAGAAGATAATTCAGTAATTAATTTATCGTAAATGTGCAGGTGAGGATTATTAAGTACTTTATTTACTACTAGCCGTTTTCCCGCGGTTTCACCCGCGTCCCGTGGGAGCTGCTGCCCGCACCGGGATAAAATATAGCCTATGTTAGTCGCAGATAATTAATGGTGAAAGACAGATTTCTAATGGTGAAAGAATATTTAAAATCGGTCCAGTAGTTTTTGAGTTTATCCATTACAATCAAACAAAAAAACAAAGTTTTCCTCGTTATAATATTGGTATAGACTTAACTTACTGAAACAAAAGCCAGCACCTAAACATTTCCTAAAACCTACGCCTAGCACCCAGTAACTTCTCCAAAGAAAATATGCTTCAAAAATTTTATTTCTCCTCGCACAACTAAAAGTTTTGTCAAAAATTCTTCCGTCCTACTGAAATGTGTCATGAAATCCTAATTACTGACTCCCGACAACTGCCACCAAGTTATAAAGTAGGAAAAATCTTTGAGCAAAGCAAACGTAAGCGAACTCTCGAATACTTGCTAACAAGGGTACTTGAAGAATTTGAACTTTACTTAGCAAAAGTGCAAGCGAGTAAACTATTTCAAATAAAGAAGTTTGTGAAGTTCCTTCAGTAATATCGTATGATATGTCTGAAAGACTGTAGTTGAGGATATTATATGGTTCTTACTGAGTTATGTATTATCAATCATTGTCAACATTATTAGCTTTTTTTATGCTGTCCAAATCCCATTGCAGGCCGCAAACTTCTTCTTACACATTTACTTAGTTATTGGTTACACAATTTAGAATGAGTTACGTTGGTACTTTTTTATCAAAAAATTATACGTGAAAGGCTAGAATAAGTAAGTACTCGTCAGCTTATCATCAGATAAAAAGTAAGAACTGAACTTAGTTTCCGCTTTTGTTCGCCCAAGTTTAATTAAGAGAAAAACTTACTTTAGCTCTAAATACTTCTTACAAAAACACTATCACGCCTTTTGGTCCACTTCGTCCGAACTTCATTGTAAGGTAGAAATTAAAGTTGTAGGTACCTTATTTTGTCAGGGTTTTTTGGGTATTTGAACATTTCTCGTTTTTTTTTGTGTAGCCAAATCATCGGCATGAAATGAAAACATAACAATCTAGCTAGACTATGATGAAAATCATTTATCAATTTATTGTGGATCGCAGTATGCTTAGCTAGTGGTTGTGGCGTTTAGCATCCAGCCGGGGACGCGTTGATAAGATATATCGCTAGATACAGGCTATGAGATAAAAAGAATTAATTGCTAGATACTTATTGTTATTTTTATATTATTTATTCTATGTGTATGTATGTCTTGTGTTGTATCAATAAATATTTTTTCTTTCTTCTTTCTTTCTTTTGGTGACGCTTGGTGTTTTGTATGAGATGCCTTGGAAAAGGGAGGAGAAGATTGGGAAGAAGGTAATATCCCAAAGTCTGTTCAGATGGGGCAGCCATGAGCCTTTTCTTCTAAATTTCGTAGTTTTGTGTCAAAAATTGGTACCTTCTGAGGCGTTGTCCTAATTGGCAGCGATCGCGCGATGGCGATCGCGCGATGGCGTTTTTCATCTCACTTGCGAGGTTCCGAGGTTCAAATAGGACACTCTGATGAAATCTGTATGTTTGAACTCATCGCATGACGAGAACGCATCGTGTTGAAGTGCATGAAAAACGCCTCGCAAGTGAGATGAAAAACGCCATCGCGCGATCGCTGATAATTAGGACAACGCCTAAGAGAGGTTTTAATTACGAAGCCATTTTCGTACTTAAGTGCTTATAGAAATAAAACAACCACAAATCATATTTGACAACTTTATTTTGACATTTTCTTTAAGATCGATTAACAAGGATCACAACGTTTAACATGCATTTTGGCTTTAAAGCAAAAACCTGACAACATAAATATGTACGAATTAATTAAAATTAATTGAGACAAATCTTTTTAAATATACTTTTAATAAATATACATTTGTTCAATAAAATAACATTAAACGTATAATTTAAAAGTGGGGTTTTCCCTCGCTACGAATTCGGGATATTTGACAAACACAATCTGTGCGGTTTATGTTGAACTGACAATCTAATATTCAAGTTAAACAGTAACACCACTTTACGAATTTAAATTAGTTAAGCCTCTCTGAAATGTTGGTATCCTGCTCTCAAAACTCGGTTTATTTTTCCAACTTTTCTTTTTGTGGTTAAATGCTTTCATGATATTAATTATGTGAATTGACTTAAAGCTAGTTACCATGTCTTAGTTGTTAACACAGTCAAAAATAACAATAATTTATGTTATGGAGTAAATACTACTGTGACAAGTAAAACATATACAATTTTTTTTGAAATATAATTTATCTTTAGACAACTCAATTACAAAATGCAAATACAAAAAATTGTAGCAACATCGACAAAGAATACAAATTCGAATAATCATTTACCAAGTATTCGATTTTAAATCGAATCATTACACAGAATCGATACTTAAAGTCTATTAATTAACGTTTAGTGTAGTATTTACAGTTTTTTCACATTTATCTAAATTCTCGGAACCAAATTATTCAGTCTTTTTGAATTAATTACGTTATGATTGATCACTTAATTTCGCGTACTGTGAGTATTCCAAGAATTTTCTTCGATTAATAGATTCATTATGCCATTTCAATAATGATCTGATTCCGAATAGCTTTGGTTGTTCTAGAAAATTATGTTTATACATATGATAGTGGTTTATTAACACTGGTTGACATGATATTATTGTGTGGAATTTTACAAATGTTGATTAACTATAATAAAATGAAAGCCATTTTACAAACTAACCCACCAAAACCATCTTTAATATTTTAATTTTGGCAAAGTGGAAATCTGGAAACGATAACTCAACACTTATGATTTTATTTCCAAAATCATCATCATCCTCCGAGGCTTATTCCCAATTATGTTGGGGTCGGCTTCCAGTCTAACCGGATGTAGCTGAGTACGAGTGCTTTACAAGAGTGACTGCCCTATCTGACCTCCTCAACCCAGTTACACGGGCAACCCAATACCCCTTGGTTAGCCTGGTGTCAAAACTTACTGGCTTTAGAAAACCCGTAACGACTGCCAAGGATGTTCAACGACAGCCGGGACCTACAGTTCCCAATTCACAAAACATACATTTCCAAAATTAGATATTTTAAATTAAACATAGAATACTAAAGTTTTATTAAGTCTCAGAATTCGTTAAATATGTAACAAGTAAAATTTCCACGATATTTTCTTTAAATAGTACTCTGCTATGATGGAAATAAACTAAGCAAATGAATGTTAAAATTAAACACTGCTAGAACTCTGTTCCTGATTATACAATAACATATGTACTTACATATGTATATTAGGTAGAATCGCAAGCTTCGAGCTATTCGGTAATGTTTTGTAAGGGCTGGGCTACATGGGCTGCGGGATTGTTCGGAAGAGGTACCGCGGCCCTGGTACATATAAATTATAAATTTAAAAAAACCCCCGACCCAAAAAAAGTTCGCAATAATTATGACAAAAGGTTAAAAACGCTAAACCCTATAAAAAGCAAAAAATAACTTTTAACACTAGGTAAACTAAATTTTGTCGTGTCGGGGGACCGCTCTAATTCATTACTTTGGATACGTATTTTTTTTTTTAACTAATGTTGTAATTAGGTAGGTATCATTGATTTATGTAAGTATTTATGAAGGTAGAAAGCGGTCCCCCGACACGTCAAAATTAAGTTTACCTAGTGTTAAAAGTTATTTTTTGCTTTTTATAGGGTTTAGCGTTTTTAACCTTTTGTCATAATTATTGCGAACTTTTTTTGGGTCGGGGGTTTTTTTAAATTTATAATTTAATTTTATTTCATGCTTTTTAAAGGAGCTCCTTAATTTTTCCTTCTTTCATTTAATTTATTTTATCTTAAGATGGGGTCGTTTTATGCGATCTCGGCCGAAGGAAGCTGTTTAACAATCCTCATGACAAACTGGCTCTGGGAGAATTGCACAGATTGAGAAACAATAAAGATAAACCTTTGGACATTCTAGATTTTCAGCAAAAATATAAATCGGTTTATCCGTTTCATTCCGGCATTCCGCCACATCCCATTTCCAGCATCAGGTTCTCGTCAATCAGAAACATGAAGAGAACTCGTCAAGACAAATTCAACGAGCTCAAACTCGATGGGTTTACTAAAAGGCAGTTCAGGGTTACGTCTCCTGTCTTCGTGCCCTAACAGCAGACCAGCTCAGTGGTTCCAAAAGACATTAGTGTTTCAAATTTCAGATCCCACATATACTTGCAAGTAAACTGAGCGTGTAACATTCCTATCACATCTAGCAAACGAGCTGATGACCTTGAAGACCTGAACCGATTTCCACCAAACATAGCTAAGAACACTCCCGACTGGCATACCTTTTAAACAAAAAAAACCGCATTACAATCGGATCATCCGTTTGGGAGCTACGATGCCACATACACACACACACACACACACACACACCCTCACACACACACACACACACACACACACAGACACGTCAAACTTATTAATTTTTGCGTCGGGGGTTAAAAAGGCTTACGACGGAACACGACGGTTTTAGTCAGTAAGAGTCTGACATTCCCTCACCGCTCGCTGCTAACCCACAGCGGGTCATTTGATGACTTTTGAAGTCGTTAAAAAAAGGCTTGGGCTACACATGAAAGCTTTAAATGTTCACTCTTTCATTCCAAATTAAAACACAGTCAGAAATTTTACAATAGCTTAGTATGTGTATGTCTCTACAATTCTTTTTGAAACTAAAAAAAAGTATTTTAGAAATTGGCGAAAGAACCGGTTTTAACCATTTTATTTTAGAGATTTCATCATAGCTTTATGTTTGTTCAAATGAACCAAAAATGTTCTGTATTAGTAGTAGGTATTAAATAACAGTTTAAGGCAATTTGATATAAAATAATATCAGAAACGTGCAAGTGTATTTGAATAAAATATGCACTTAAAGATCGCCTATATTTTTCACTAATATTTTTAATATTATTTTTCAATTAAAAGTTTCTAAAATTCCTGAGAAGCCTTCGCTTCAAAATCCCCACAATGTAGGCCTATCTTTAAGTTCAAAGACTCGAGGTCTGTGTAATTGCCGTGGCACCTCTGTAATTAACACAAGCCTCCGATTCAAGACTTATGATATCTCAACCAAAATGCTGTATGGTCTGTGTGTTTAACGTTAACTGTTACGAAAGGTAACATATTACTGGTTGAACAGAAGACAAAGAGAAGTCTAGATAAATAATTGAAAATACTATTGAGATGATTCCTCAAAACATGCTGGTAATAAATAGTCCTTCTTTACACAAATTTCAGTAACTAATACTAATCTTAATTTTGAGTCTTGAAACAAAAATAAATGTTGAATTTTCACTACATTTATCACCCATTCATTGCGTTTAGTTAGGCCATTTCGTAGGATTGTCAGCAAAATTGAAATGTCATGTTATATTATTGACAGTTTTCCGATTTACTGACAGGCTATTAGAGGAATTGACTTACTTACCGGATTCGTAGTATTTAAGTGACAAATTAAATACAGTAGAGTTGTATAATTCTCTGTTATTAGAATACGAATTCTTGTTAGGCTATACATATATTTTATCGTTGTGTCCAATTAAACTCCGATTGTCCGAAACCAGAATGAGCAGTCCAGTCTTGGACATTCAGGAAGAGTTCCACTTGTTCTATTAGTTCATAATAGAATAGAGTCATCATTTTAGGAGCAGTACCTATAGTTCCACGAGAAAGGTGTATGGTACTCAGAGTTGATAGAAATACTCAGAATTGATGTTCGATATTTTTTCTCTAGACAACACATGGCAACAATATACCTTGGTAACAACAGTAAGGTTGACTTTATTAAAACCACACGTTTCTGTTCAAAGTTAGAGTTGTGTGACAGCTGTCTGTCTTTGAACTTTGAAGTGAGAAATTTGAGGTTTGGAATTTTCAGACTAATACGAGTAGTAGACTTGTTTATAAACTTAAAATTGAGCCGTTTGATACCAATAGAGAGTAGTTATTAGGTGACCTGTAGGACCTTGTTGACACCTGAGGTGTGAATGATAGATGTATACAAGTGGTCTTATATCTGAGAGCATTCAAACTATAAGATTTTATATTAAAATACTCAAATCGGCAGCTTACGGCTTATGATGTTGAATATTACACACTTATTATTGGTTCAGGGAATACAGAATCACACACACTTATATTATGATAGCGTTGTAGCGTAGATCATACCGTTGTTCAGCATTGCAAGGCGTGAATGAAGTTTTCATAAAATTTTGAATAATTGTTTCTTGTTTTGATTGTCCTTAGCAACACTTTATACACATTTTTCTCTTTTAAAGTATTTACACACTAGCGATTTTATCGCTATAATACTGATTCAGCACTCGACAGCGCTCGTGTTCGGCGCAGCGGAGGCGAGGGGGTGGGTGTCAGGCGGGCCCTCGCACCACCTTCGGAACCTCGAGGCGTGAAGGCACGGCTGTCAGCGACGTCTCGGCGAAGCGCACGCCGAGGCGTGTGCGAACTTTGTTGCCCTGTTGACAAAAATGTGTGGTTTGAAGTCGATGTTATCGGTGGGGTGGTGACGGAAATAAAACGAATAAGTAATTAAATTATTATCAGGATTTGAGATTTTAGCCCTTTTTTGGTTAAATTGGATCATGATTTTAGGCCAAATGAGCAAAAGCTCATTCTATTACAAATCATCAAAATCTTTAAGAGACAACAACGAAAGAACGCCCTACGGTCCAACCATACCTATATACGGGCGTTCTTTCGTTGTTAAGTAAAAGTGAATAATGTTCTTGTTTTAACTGTAGTTATTTTACCGTTGGGGCTTTACGTACAATTACACAATTCAAATTATAGAACCGTCCCTTATGTTCAAAACGAAATAATAAGAAACATATTAGAGATAAAGATTGTCGAGGACTTTTGTTTCAATAACAAAGCAATTGGAAGTTAATTTTCTGATGCCCTTCCAATCTACTGAATATCGGAACGATATCAAGAGGTATATTGTTTTTGACAGGATCCATTCCCTTCCAATTACACTGTGTAACGTAATATTTGGCCAGTTTCGGGTTTCATACATAGTTGTTTTAGGTTCGAGTGTTTGCAAACAAACAGACACCTCGGGGTATTCTTGGGAAAGACAGGGAAATTAGCTCGGGAGATTGTTTCTTATGAAAAGCTTGTCTAAAAATCCTTTTGTTTATTTTTTGGGACTTTAATATGGTTTAGGGACGGTTAGTGACTGTTAGATAATAGAGTAAAAGAAGTAAATATAAAAAAAAGATTTTGGTTATTGAGATATTTGACAAAATAAATACGTCGATATAAGCAAGGGAACTAACAATAAACGTTTCGCTTATAAAAGCTTCAACATGTAGGTAAACCGAAGCATATTTTCCATATAAGTTTTTATAGCTACCACAGGATGAGGCTTATATATTAGCTAGAAAGCCATTATCGGATCATCTTGATTTATTCCACAATATTAAGTAGAGCTCTTCTTAGTACTAATAGCAGCCAATATTAGCCCATTACTCGTGAAACATGATCTACCTATGACCTAGATATTTATAATTATAAGCATAAGCCAAATGATTATGGAGAAACCTAATACCATAATTATTAGTATGACTGAATAATTTTACAAGAATATTTCCACATTTCACGATAAGATCCATGTATGTACAACCAATTACCATACGACCTCGATGGCGCAATGGCCACCATGCCGGACTGCCGAACCTTCCGACATTTGTGTGATGAGCATGCTTGTTGGCATATATGTAGTTTATCAGTTGTGTTACCACCCATAACACAAGTTAATAACTTGCGTTATGGGTGGTCCAAAGGGGCTAACCGACCGTTTGTGAAAAGGTGTCCCGGCATTATTTATTTATAATTATTTTCAAAACCAAAAGACACAGAATCTTTGTCAAATAATACTTGCAAATAAACTCAACAATCCGTTTACGGAATCCGACGAGACAATTTATCTGATTGTTAAGTCTCGAGACTCGAGCACTCGAAACTTCATCTCGATAAATCAACAAGTTCCTTAATCGGAATAGTGAATGTTTCGTAATGAGAATCTTCTAACTAATAGTAGTTTATTCACCTTTAGCTTAAATTCGGTTACTAGGTAGATTTATGCCTATAAATTATTACTTTAGCGTGGCTCAAAAATCTTTAACTTTATTTTATTTGTATTTTTACAACTACTATAAATCTATTTTCTTATCAAATATTTTATAAAGTCTTAGTACAATTCTCAGTCTTTCAGTAAAATCTATTTGTAAGTTCATTTGTAACAAAATCTATTTTTTTGATTAATCATTTCACTTTGAAAATACCTATCCGTAAACGGTTATATGTGCCTACTTCGTCCTTTATGTATGACTCTACGAAGTAAAATTTACTTCTGAAAAGCGTATGAAACTAAAATATATAATAAGCGTAAATAAACACTAGTTTAACCAAGTCTAACTCTATGCCTAATTTGGCACGATTTACGGCGGCGACTACGCAGTAGAACTTGGACGCAGCTGGTGTATAAAGTAACAACAAATATCACAATACACAATGTATGGGTTAGGGATATAAACCTTTTGTTGGCAGGTGTTGGTAAAATTCCTATTGTATATTGTATTTTATGATTTATACTCCAGGATATTTTCATGCACCTGAGCTAGTGATGTTTTTTGTATGGTTGACTCTCTTTTTTGCTACAAAATGTTAACATCAAAAGAGTAGCTAACATAGTTTCTTTTATAAAAATATAAATTACAAGCCGTCTTACCACGGTTTCACTCGCGTCCCGTGGGAACTACTGCCCGTACCGAGATAAAGTATAGCCTATATTACTCGGGAAGAGTATAGTTTTTCAACAGTGAAAGATTTTTTTTAATTGGTTCAGCAGTTTCGGATCCTTAATGTATAAACAAACAAACAAATGTTTCCTCTTTGTTATATTAGTGTGGATTAGGTTCCATGATTTAACTCGAATTCCGAGAAAAACTACGGCCCATACTCGGATAAATTGGAACCCAATCTGCCTTTCAGTTTATTTTGTACATCAGTTGTAACGTGCTTAGCAACAAAACACAATAATAATATTTCTTTAGATACACCTAAAGGGATTAGGAACTTATTTGCCTTTGTAAAGGCTTGTTTACATTTAATTAATGTTCAAAGCTAAAAGATACCCTTATCTTTTGTAAAACAACTTTTGTTAATTCTCTAATGTTTGATTTAATTTGTGTTCGGCCTTTTTAATGACAGGTTTTTGTTGAAAAACTAGGTTATTATTTAGGAACTAATGGATAATAAAGTTGTATTTAGTTTTATAAAGTTTTTTTTCTGTTAAACATTATATTCCTTGTAAATTCATTAAAAGATTTTGGAACAAGTAGAACTAGAATTTTGTTCAAAAACATTAGAATGAAAAATATTGCTACTCTGTCTTAGAGCTGAATTAAAAAAGTTATCAAAAAGGAAAACAAAAGAACGCAGTGGTCCAAATTGAGAACTTCTTTTGTTTTTATGAGAACGCTCATTTCATATTTCAAATGTAGGTATTCAAAATGTACCTATAGTATGTGGAGAGGAAAATTGTATGGAAAAAATAAACAATTGATTTCCTTGTTTTCCTATATTTGTTTCATTCCGTAGACAAGCAAATACATGCATACACTTAGTTTTATTTTGTTTGTCAGGGTCGATAACGGTCCAATAGGATATGGTATACCTATACGTTATTTTGCCCGCGGCAATGTTTTAAAAATTCATAGGTTTTCATTTCATTGATTGGACTATGTTTTTTGGCAAAAATAAATACAAATATACATAGGTAAAAGTTACCTGAACTGAAAGTTTTCCTGAAATTGATCAGACATTACGAGATTAATTTCAAACAAAAACGAACCAAAATTATACCTTTCCACGTTACAACAGACAGAGGAACATGAATACTTTTTAACACCTCAAAATTGGAGTTTTCCATGACAAACAAATTACTACTATCCTATATACAAAACGTAGCTAATTATTAAAGCTTATAGATATAGTTATTTGGAACTACAGCACGTGTAAATTTGAAGGTCATATTATGCTATGTAGATAACAAGTAAGGGTGCTTATTATCTCGTCCGATGTTTTCATTTGATAGTAGTTAAGGGTAAAGACTCGAGGGCACTCGAAGAGGAAAGATTTTCATATTTTTTCGTTTTATTTATTTATTTCATATTTTCTGTGTACAAAGCCAGTACTAATTTTATAAAGAAGGTCTTATTTTACAACTTTTATTATCGTCTTTTTTCAAAGTTTTTATCTTATCTTGTAATTTTGAAAGAAAAGTTAAGAAAACTAGTGCCTTAGATATTTTAGATAGATAGGTCTTCTACTTTCTGTTAACTGTAGTTTAATATGTTTGCAAAAAGGCTTCTGCTCAAGAATATAATATCATATCAGGAATATAATATCAGGAATAAGGCTGAAAATGCATATTTTGGGTTTTGAAATATGACCTTTTGATAGTGAATTCAGTTACCTACGTAGCAGTAAATACTCAAATAATAACGTTTCCAGAACTGAACCCAGAAATCGCTTATACGTGTTCAAAAAGCAAAAATTTCTGTCGAATTTTCAAATGTACGTGGGCTATCTATTCGATGTTCTTGGAACCTCAAAATGTAAATATCTGTTTGTGTTATTCACGTTATATTTTTGGGACCCAAATTCCAATTAAAAATCCATCAAAGCTACATAGAAAGAATAATAAAGAACACCCTTTATGGATGCAGAAAGGGTCGCGATGTATGTTTATCAATTTTACTTGTAGGGACCTGAAATATAACTTTTAAATACAATTCTTTTAGCTATGCTGAAGTGGAATATTTTTTTTGTTTGTTTGTCTTCGAAACCACTGAAAAAGCTCTAGAAATTATATTCTACCAGCTGTTTTCCAGGTCGCCGGAAGACGCTGGATGCAGGTCGCCTCCAACAGGCATCTGTGGAGATCTAAGGGGGAGGCCTATGTTTAGCAGTGAACGTCCTATGGCTGAGGTGATGATGAGCTGTTTTCCCGCGGTTTCACCTACGCCCCGTGGGAGCTGACCCGCACTGGTATAAAATGTAACTCGTGATACTCGGGAAGACTGTAGCTTTCCAACAGTAAAATTTTTTTAGGATACCTACAAACAAAACAAACGATTTCCCTTTCTTCTAAATCTATACTAATGTTATAAAGCTGAAGAGTTTGTTTGTTTGTTTGTCTGAACGCGCTAATCTCACAAACTACTGGTCCGATTTGAACAATTCTTCCCATTTATCGAGGAAGGCTATAGGCTATAGGCTTTTTATCCGGGTTCGTGCAGAGGTTTTCACAGGATGTGGGTGAAACCGGTGGCAGAAGCTAGTAGTATAGATAACAATAGCCTACATTACCCTTTGATAACTAAAACTTCTCGTCAGTACTTCGATACAAATAACTTTAACATAAAGGTTTAAAATATTGGGTAAAATGAACCTCGGGTTAAGTGGTTCTTTACAACTTGTGGTACAATGGCGGTTTCATGTTGATGAATAGAGAAATAAACGTTATTTATGGTATTATTTTTACCCACGACGGAACGGAGCAGGTATATGCGTTTAGGGTGAGAGATGTGCGTTTGTGTGTTTGTGTGTGCGTTTGTGCAAAGTAATGTTCCCACATATTATCTAAACTAATGATCTGATTTTGATGCGGTTTTCAATAAAGGGTTTGTGTTCGATCAGTTCATGTTCTTAGACAGGTGTCATGGCTGTAACTCACTAGGGGGCGCCACAATATCAGTCCAAACAGCAAAGTAATGTTCCCACGTGCCTTCTAAACTAATGATCCGATTTTGATGCGGTTTTCAATAACGTTTTTGTGTTCAATGAGTTCATGTTCTTAGATAGGTGTCGTGGCTGTAACTCACTAGGGGGCGCCACAATATTAGTGCAAAAGAGCAAAGTAATGTTCCCACCTACCTTCTAAACTAATGATCCGATTTTGATGCGGTTTTCAATAACGTTTTTGTGTTCGATGAGTTCATGTTCTTAGATAAGTGTCATGGCTATTACTCACTAGGGGGCGCCACAATATTAGTGCCAAACAATGTTGCAATATAATCAAAACGTCCGATTACAATTCTGTTTTCATCAGCAATGTGTACGGGCTTAATGCATGTTTCCAAATAATAAAAATTACGCCTGTAACTCACTAGAGGGCGCTACAATATCGGTGCAAAATAATATTGCAATAACGTTATTATATAGACTATAATTCGTATATGCTCTCTAAAAAGTCTGAAATAAAATTAAGCAAAATTAAAAATTTTGAAAAAACCCCCGACGGTAAAAATCTTATTGAAAAATAATAAAATAACTCAAAACCCCCGACTTAACCCAATTATATAGGAATAACCGTCGGGGGCTGCCTTTTCTATATGAAATTTCAACAATTAATTGAGTGTATTTTATGTCATCGTTAAACATCTACAATTCTTTAATAATTGTATTCGCGACACTAGAAATCCTGTAGCTGGTTTAATGGCAGCCCCCGACGGATATTCCTATATAATTGGGTTAAGTCGGGGGTTTTGAGTTATTTTATTATTTTTCAATAAGATTTTTACCGTCGGGGGTTTTTTCAAAATTTTTAATTTTGCTTAATTTTTGTAGTATTATTCAGCAGTTTTTTTGTAGTTTTTTTCCTTATTTAGGTAATAAATGGGCTTTCTAAAACAGAAAGAGGTTTTGAAATCAGATTAGATAATAGTTTCCGAACAAAGGCTAGAGTAAACGAATTCTTCAGCTTTATGATAAGACTAGCTTTTGCCCGCGACTTCGTTCGCGTGGAATAGTAACTTCGAACGAGACCATAGCGCGATCTATTTCGATCCCAACGCCATCTATCGAGCATAGTGACAACTCGGATTATTTATCTTTACTCCGTTCGGGCATTTTCTTTGTACTAAAAGTAGTATTATGTTGTTATTATTTTTTTCATACCTTTTTACTATTTATTTACTTTTTTCCGATGAATTAAAACAACATGAACCGAACTCGTGTAACGATCGACACCATTGCACGTAGTACTAATAGAATTATCTATACTCCGTTAGAGCATTTTCTTTGTAGTAAAACTTTTATTATATTAATATTAATTTTTTTACACCTTTTTACTGTTTATTTACATTTTTCTGATGGATTTTCCGATGAATTAAAACAATAACATGAACCGAACACGTGTAATGACACCATTGCGCGATTAACGCCATCTATCTACGGAGCATAGGAACAGCTCGACATTTGACCAATAGATGGCACTGTATGTCCGTAATAAATTTTATTTTTTATTTTTATTTTTTGTAATGAAAACTATCCTATGTCCTTTCTCAAGTTTCAAACTATGTCTGTACCAAATTTCACATAAATCGGTTCAGTAGTTTAGGCGTGAAGAAAAGACAGACAGACAGACAGAGTTACTTTCGCATTTATAATATTATTTGGATTGCCTTGATTATAATGTAACTAAGTACTATACACTTTAGTCTAGAATCAATTTTCTAAAAATGCTCAGGTAAATACCCTAAATCTACACAAATATTAAAAATCTGAAGAATTTATTTTCTTTTTTCTTTGAACGCGCTCATCTCAGGAACTTCTGCATTGATTTCCGTGGTAGATAAGTAGCTCATTTATCAAGAAAGGCTAAAGATTAGGTACGCATTTTAACCTTGTACATTCCACGGAACGTAATTGAACCGGCTGGCGGAAGCAAATTTACCATAGATGGATTGGAAGAAATCAAATTATAAACCTTAAATTGGAACGTCATAATAACTCCTATATTTCAAATTTTAACACAATTAAATATCTTAACCAAGAGTCCTCAACACCCTTAGCTGTCATTGAAATATAAACTTTAATATCATATTACATAAGTTTGTAATTACCTTGACAGATTTCATCAGCGGCGTCTCCAAATTAATGTTCTTATTCTTAATTGAACTGGATCCTGAGCCGTCGATACCTGTTAACAATATAAACTTATTAATAAGGCTGTTATTGGGTTTTTGTGTCACTATCATAATCATAACGGATCAATGTTTTAACGTCACTACGAATATGCGAAAACAATTTACCAAAACCAAAAAACTACAATTTTGTAAAAGTAAAAGTTTGTGTAAAAGAAATTTCTCGCCTTTTCCCAAATAAGTTGGGGTCGGCTTCCTGTCTAAACAGTTGTAGCTGAGTACCTGTATCTTACGTGGAACGACTGCCTCTGCCTATCTGACCTCAACCCAACCGATGCGATGAACAGTCAGAACAGCCAAAAAGTCTGACAACTAGGGAAGTTGTCAGACTTTTTGGTTTCTGATTACCCGAAAAGGCTGCCCAAGATGTTCAAATAACAGCCGCGACCCACCAATTTATCGTGGCTGCCAAAACATGGAGTAACTTATCATGACAACGTCGCCCATCCTCGGACCGACCGCGCCAAACGTTGCTTAACATTATGATAGATCGAGGTTTAACAAATACCTATATATGCTCTTTCGCTTTAAGCTTGCTTTCTTTTCTATTGTTATGTAATAGAATGTTTGTGAACATATTACTTTTTAAAAATTAAGCAAAATTAAAAATTTTGGAAAAACCCCGGACGGTAAAAATCTTATTGAAAAATAATAAAATAACTCAAAACCCCCGACTTAACCCAATTATATAGGAATATCCGTCGGGGGCTGCCATTAAACCAGTTAAATTTAAGGATTTCTAGTGTCGTGAATACAATTATTGAAGAATTGTAGATGTTTAACGATGACATAAAATACACTCAATTAATTGTTGTTTCATATAGAAAAGGCAGCCCCCGACGGTTATTCCTATATAATTGGGTTAAGTCGGGGGTTTTGAGTTATTTTATTATTTTTCAATAAGATTTTTACCGTCGGGGGTTTTTCCAAAATTTTTAATTTTGCTTAATTTTATTTCAGACTTTTTAGAGAGCATATACGAATTATAGTCTATATAATATGTTATTGTAATATTATTCTGCACCGATATTGTAGCGCCCTCTAGTGAGTTACAGGCGTAATTTTTATTATTTGGAAACATGCATTAAGCACGTACACATTGCTGATGAAAACAGAATTGTAATCGGACGTTTTGATTATATTGCAACATTGTTTGGCACTAATATTGTGGCGCCCCCTGGTGAGTAATAGCCATGACACTTATCTAAGAACATGTACTCATCGAACACAAAACCGTTATTGAAAACCGCATCAAAATCGGATCATTAGTTTAGAAGGTAGGTGGGAACATTACTTTGCTCTTTTGCACTAATATTGTGGCGCCCCCTAGTGAGTTACAGCCATGACACCTATCTAAGAACATGAACTCATTGAACACAAAAACGTTATTGAAAACCGCATCAAAATCGGATCATTACCTTAGAAGGTAGGAGGGAACATTACTTTGCTGTTTGGACTAATATTGTGGCGCCCCCTAGTGAGTTACAGCCATGAAACCTGTCTAAGAACATGAACTCATCAAACACAAACTCTTTATTGAAAACCGCATCAAAATCAGATCATTAGTTTAGAAGATATGTGGGAACATTACTTTGCACAAACGCACACACAAAC
Source organism: Helicoverpa zea x Helicoverpa armigera (assembly GCA_033682625.1). Lineage (NCBI taxonomy): Eukaryota > Metazoa > Arthropoda > Insecta > Lepidoptera > Noctuidae > Helicoverpa > Helicoverpa zea x Helicoverpa armigera. The sequence goes on from JAWIIS010000045.1 coordinate 10,080,574, forward strand.
GCACATCTCTCACCCTAAACGCATATACCTGCTCCGTTCCGTCGTGGGTAAAAAGAGTGTCAATGGAGTTTCTAGCCGGCTCTGCTCCATGAAACCAACTTTTTGGAACCGTGCAACTAATGTGACGTTTCATAAGAGCCTGCAAAAGCCTATTTGAAATAAAAACATTTGACTTTGACTGTAAGTATGCCTTGTTAATGTCTTGTGATATGTAATTATCTAAACTATCTCGTGACACCGTCCCAAAATTATTCAGCTTCAGAATTAGATCCACACGAATTTACACTGGCTAGTACAATTTACCTGAAAATCTGTTTGTTAAGCCTTTATTAAATATAGAACGAGTTATACACAGAACATCTGATGTCTAACGAAAACAATACGAATAACCTAGTAGTTTTAGTTTTGGCTTAGAGATAGGATAATCGTAAATCTGTCTAGTACTTATAGTTGAATTATTTGTTTAAACTAATCTCTAAAACTTCCAATTGAAATCCTGAAATAAATTGGATAGTGATTCGTATTCGATGTAGGTATGTGAGAGCGGTTTTAGATGAGCAATATATACAACCGTATAGTTTTTTATTTCGAATCGTGGAGTGGCCTACAAAACATGGCCTTCTATGTAGGTATGGTCTGAACGATTTTTGGTGCAGTTGACACTCCTGTCAGTCAGTACAAAAATTGCAATTTTTCCTTGAAAAATGACATCTGTCTACTTTTTTTTTTAACGACGTCAAAAATCATCAAATGACCCCTCCCGCTTGGTTAGCAGCGGTGACGGAGTGTCAGACTCTTACTGACTAAAAACCGTCGTGTTCCGTCGTAGGCCTTTTATGTACCAGGGCCGCGGTATCTCTTTCGAACAACCCGCAGACATCTGTCAACTGAATAAAAGATTCGGTTCCCCTTTAAAATACGTTTATAAACGTCAGTCTTTTGAAGTGTGAAAACAAAGTGGAATTATCAAGGTAAAAACAAGGAGCAGAAAAAAAAGCGCTGATCTGAAATCACTAGACAATTAAACTCCTCCTGTATCCAATGAAACGATTGCAATGAAACTTGCGATTCAGTTAATGGAAACGGTTGACATTTGCAAAGGGTCACAGGGTCAGTTAGGTCATTTAGTTGCAAATGACCTCTCTGTGTACCTTCCTAACGGATTTCCGATAGTAGGTACAAATCTCGACGTAGATAGTAGTTTTAAGCCAAATTACGCTAGTCGGCTAAATAAAATGAAGAATTAATCAGTGTTATTACAAGAAACGGTTTAACTTAGAATCCGGGGTTAAGCCTTTATAAGCTATGTTTGATCCTGGCTGAAATGTGAGCTTTAAGAAGCTTATCTTTTGTTTGAAATCCTGTTTTGTTTAAAGCATAGTAATGTCACTGTCAACGATTGACTGTCAGTATGCTGTATTACATACTAGCTTCCGCTCGCGGCTTCGCCCTCGTGGTATGTTGAAAAAAAGTAGCCTGAGTGTTAATCCATGGTATCACCTATCTACATTCCAAATTTCAACCAAATCGGTCCAGCCCTTTTTTGCGTGAAAGAATAATAAACATAATCCATACATTCTCAAAAACTTTCACATTTATAATATTAGTAGGATTTTTAGTGTGATAATAGGGCCGTGAAAAATGATATCTAAAATGTAGAAGGTACTTATAATCATATCATATGATATGCATAACAGTATCTTTTTCCATTTAAAATCTGTACAAAAATGCAAACAAAGCGAACTCAACAAATGAAGCTCAACTCTTCATATAACAAACAAGTAATATAAACTGGGTCAGGAATAAAGAACCAAATCCTTCAGGGAAAAGGGTTGCAGCATAAGTATTATAATGTATACTTAGGTAACACTTTAACGAAGTAAAAATAAATAAACCAAGCATTTATCCGTGCTACTCCAGAGGTCCAATTGTTAGGAAAATTGAAAAAATACGTGCCCCGCTTGCTAATGTGTTACTAAGTTACTTTTTTGGAGGAAAACCAGAAATTTTGTATTCGTATTTCTTAAATAAGTTTGCATTATAACGATTACTTTTGTAATTTTTGGGGTAGCTTGTAAGATGGTTTGACTGTCAAGTAGTATTTGTACCTATTAGGATTTCTTTAGTGGCTTGCACAAATATCATAATGGTACTTAAAAATTATTACCCTTACTGCTCTGCTATTTCTTCTATTAGTCTATACTTCGGGTCTATTAGGTACTAGACATTATTAAACTTGTTTTGACAGTTCAAAGTCAACATATTCGGAACCTATTCAATGGGTGCAAAGTTACCTTACCTTATATTACTACCTTTACCTTATATATTATTTAACCTTATACTATGTTTATTTTCTTCTATATTTTTACAGAGTACCTTTGATTAAATCCATTGAAATTCGGTGATAAAAGTTGTCGATATTATTTGAAAAAAAAAAAACTAACAAAATCTTACCTATCGTATCAGAAGCAGCTGAGGAATGACAACACGTCTTCTTGATCAACCTTCGCAGCAGACCCTTAAGGTCCAGGGTATAGGAGCCATACACCAACGGGTTCATGCAGGAGTTGGAGACGGCCATCACGAACAGTAAGTCTTGGACCCTGGGCGATAGGCGAGCTGCTGACTGACGGTCTACCATGTACCTGAGAATATTTTACTTTGTTATTATGCTAGATAAACAATAAGAAGGTAACAAACTTATACACACACACCCACACACCCTCCCACACACACACACACACACACACACACGACACGCACACACACTCACGCTCTCTCAGACACACACACGTTCTCTCTCACACACACTAGCTAGATATACTGACCACATGGTGATAGTCGCGTACGGTAGCCAGCACAGCGCGAACACGGCGACTATAGTGACCGTCATGCGCAGTGTGCGACGTCGCGCGCGCTCTAACACACACACACACACACACACTAGCTAGATATACTGACCACATGGTGATAGTCGCGTACGGCAGCCAGCACAGCGCGAACACGGCGACTATAGTGACCGTCATGCGCAGTGTGCGACGTCGCGCGCGCTCTAACACACACACACACACACACACTAGCTAGATATACTGACCACATGGTGATAGTCGCGTACGGCAGCCAGCACAGCGCGAACACGGCGACTATAGTGACCGTCATGCGCAGTGTGCGACGTCGCGCGCGCTCTAACACACACACACACACACACACTAGCTAGATATACTGACCACATGGTGATAGTCGCGTACGGTAGCCAGCACAGCGCGAACACGGCGACTATAGTGACCGTCATGCGCAGTGTGCGACGTCGCGCGCGCTCTAACACGCGTCTGTCAGAACGTCGCAGACGCACGTGCCCCACACTGCTTCTATGTACGCGTTTCTCTATGGAAGAAAGGTTTAATTAGATAGGCAACCCTAATTAAAATTATTATCCGGGTATGTTTAGTGGTCCCTTGAGATCGAGAAGAAATTATAGCGCTAGGCTATTGAGGAAATAGTAAATGTTGCTTTTATAGCCTAAGCTATGAACGGTGTTGGGTTAATTTAATTTCTCTATGGAATAGTTTTCTCTCAAAGTAATAAAGCAATTTTTATTTGACACTCTTAAGTGGTTATTGCTACTTGGTAAACTATTTAATATATACTTAAACTACACTAACAAAATATTCATATTGCTGTCTCCACTACTAAAATAAGAATGGGCTACGCATGAACGTTAAAAAAGCCATTAACGAAGCTTATTTCAGAATAGAGTACAAAAATGACAAACAAACTGTTTACGCTAGCTATAAAACAGTTTGCTAAGCACCTAATAATTTACTTAAAATTATACACAGAATAAGCTGTACTCAGAATTTTCCTTTGGTTTCATTCATAATACCACCAAAATTATTACGTACAAGTTCCCACATAATGGTGACAAAAAACCTTGAAAATTAATGTCTGCCTATCGCAACACACGATCTCAATTATGATGGAAATAGAAAATGTCCTTAATTGGGTACATAACATGAATTTACTTCAAGTTACAACTGTTACTTAAGTGGCAGCTAAGTGAAGTTACTTGTATCTGTAGTGAACCCGGGTATATCCGACCTAGATAACTGACTAGTCTATGGGAGATCTGTGTTACGTTAAGTGACCCTAGGATTACTAATTGCATGCTGATTACCTAAAAATAGATGTGGAAACTTGGGGAAAAGCAAACGTACCTAATATGCTTGTAAATTGAGTATATAACAATACTGTAGTTTTTCGCAGTGTTCTTAATATTTTTAACCGACTTTCCAAAAAGGAGGTGGTTCACAATGCCCATGTTTGTATTTTATTTTCTTTTGTGTTTTTGTACTGTCTTCTTCTTCTGTGTGGAAAATTACAGTGTATAGGTAGACCCGAGAAAAAACGTCAGCAAAACATTCATTCATCAAATCCAAAACAAAAGGGATATGAGACGAAAAATATTTTTACACAAGGCTTCCCAAAAGACTAATAACATATTAGGTATCATACACACATAAATAATAATACATTTTAATTAACATCATTTAAATTAATACTCAAAATCTTCCACGACCACCTTAACTTTGTCGAGTAATATGTCAATTTAACAATAGAGACAGAAATATGTAATTCTCATGTGCAAGAAAGGGACGAGGATAGATACCCGGGTAATTTTATTTATGCTTAGCGGCACAGAATTGTGGTATTGTTCGCGAAGTTGGTAATTAATTTTAATGGCTCCGTTGTGAAGTTACGAGCTCAACCGATGCGGGAGAATGTGTCATATTTTCTATGTGAAACGTTGGAAGTATTAGCATAACTAATAACTAATAGAACTTTAATATTTTTTCAATGTACAGATGTATTTTTAACTCAGAGATTTTTCAAGGGAGTACATAGTTTTTCTTCAGAACAAAATTAGCATTGAAATATTACAGGTACTACAAGTATACGATTATTTTTTCTTGTCTCGTATTTTAGGTCAGGTTATATTCTACCTCATATTGGATAGAAAGACACAGTTTGCGGTAGACGTTAGTATAACGCATATACCGAATGGTATATGGATCATACTTTAAGAGGTTTAGGCGATTATCATACGATACACCGAAATTCGAGGCGATGCTCCTCGCGTTTAGGGTGCTTACACGCCTTATCACTTGTTTCATGTGTAATTCGCCTTACTGAGGATTTTCAATAACCTATCTATCTGTTGATTTGCTTATTAGCGATAGGTTTTTGAAATTACCCCCCTAGCAAGCAATGTCAAATTCCACAGATAAAAACGAAACAGATAGTAAGAAAATCAACAGATAAGTTGTTAAAATCTGCCCTTCAGTTTAAAATATCATAATATCTTACCATCCAACTCCTTACTGCTCCTATGTATTTCACAGAAGATGCACACATAGCAGACAGTGATGATGATGAGAGGTAAGAAGTACATAGCGCAGAGACAGAAGACGTTGTACACCACTTCTTGCTGCTCAGAGCTGAAGGCGCCGAATGACACGCACTGCTCGAAGCCAGCTACCTGAGGGTGGCGCTTGACACGGAAGACTATGCTCTGTGGACAAAGGAAATAGGGTTGAATTTAGGTTTGCTATGAAGGTGGGTGTTTGTTTGTGGAGTAAAATGATGCATTTTTTTTTAATAATTTGAATTTAGACACACAAATTTACAGGTGGGTAAAGGCCGAGGGGTGCCATTTGTCTATTTTCAATTCATCTTTATGTTAATTTAAAGTTTAGACGTTTCAACTTGAAAACATGACAAACAGCAGTTTATTTAATCATATAATATTTTCACAAAAAACATCACACAATCTTCTAAAAACTAATACCCTTAAGTATTATTATATTTCGTAAAAAGAAGGACTTTTATCAGAAGTTACATATTCCCTTAAATGTGATGATAATATCCTATTACTGTGTAAACAATGAAACTAACTGAAGGTCAAGGTTTCTCGTAAACTAGACTTTTCTTATTTTTTCGAGACAAAAAGGAACAATTCGGTCTCTAATAGTCTAAGCAAAGAGGCGCGCTTTGGTGGCACGAATTCTTAGAATTTAATTCTATCTGAAAAAAACTCTTTTTCGGCGTTTTCAGCCTATCGTTAGTTTGGCCTCCTAATTTTCCCGAAATAAATATTTCAAAATCCTGGGCTTTTAATATTAAAACCTTTTTTTTTCAGAATATTTTTTTTTTTATATTTCAACTAGCCTTTTCCTAAACTATGTTGGTGTCAGCTTCCAGTCTTATCTGATGTACCTGATTAACAGTGTTACTTCTTGGTAAAACTGGCTGTCAGGCTTTCTAGCTTCTGACTATCAGTAACGACCCACCAAATCAACGTGCCTTTCGAAACATTGCACAATATTTTTTTTCTTTCTTTCTTACAAACATTTTTTTTCTTTCTTTCTTACAAACATGGAGGAACTCGTCATTACAAGAGCCTCACCCACGTTGCTCAACTTTATGATCGATCGACCCTTGCAACTGTTAACTTAGCCACGAGCATCTTTTACAATATTTTACATCAATTCATTTAAAATACCTATTCACGTACAAATGAAGTCGCTTTTCAAGGAGTCAAATGAACTATTCAATTCTTTCGATGAGAACTATTACGAGCATTTATGAATTGGAAAGAAAATTGTGAAAATTACTTAGAAAATTGAAGCTTATTGTCTAATCCAATGTAAGAAAAGAAAATGAAAAATAATCAACAAATTCTAGTTTAAGGGAGTGATAATATATTTTGATGTATCTGCGAACTCGGCCGATTAGGGTAAAACTATAAAAAGTAATGCCTGTAGCTGAAAAAAACAGTAATATTGAATAACCTATTTTTATGGATAGTCGTATAGACAAACTGCCTTGTTTATCTAGACACTAAATGTAACAAGTTTATGTGGATTTTTAGCAACAATTCGTTTGATGTTGTGCATTTATGGTCACAGCTCCTAGCAATATTTGGCTCAAATATAGTACGGTGTGATCATATATGAGGTATACCTACTAGGTTAGGCTATCTAAGACATAAACGAAAGTACGCATTTTATGACTTTATGGCTTTTGATCCCATTTTTTCATCTATTCAATTTTAAAATAAATTTTTCAGTATTTTTGCTACAAGAAAACCACCTCATTAATAACCAAACAACTAAATAATTTGTCAACAGTAATTTTATGAATATTAACATTGCTAAAATTAATTTATATCTGCATATTTAACGCTGATTGCATCCACAGTAATAATAATATGCTCTCGATTCATGCAAATTAAAACACGCAAATTATTTCAGTTGAATTTACATACTTACATTTGTTGGATTTCGTAAACGAATATTGAAAGCAATTTGTGGTTTTAATTCGTATTTATTTTAATTTAATTGGTGAACGATTTTCTTGTTTAATTTTTGGATTTTCGTTTTCGACCAATTTTCGCTGAAAGTAATTTGTTTCATTCAATTAAGGGCCAATTTTTCCATCGCCAGATAACTTTTGTCTGAAGAATAAGTTTTACGTTTTAAAAATATGTCGAATGGCTACATTTATTCTTCAGATACAAGTTAGAAGATAAAATCGAGTTTTTGTTCTATGAAAAATCCATGATACCCGCTAAGATTGTTACAGTTTAATTGCCTAACTTATGACCCGGATAAAATATAGCCTATAGATATTATTTGGGAAGAGTGTAGCTTTCCAACAGTGAAAAAGTTTTTCAAATCGATTCAGTAGTATCCCACAGAAAAAAAAAAATCTTTCCTGTTTGTTATATTTTAAGAATAGCCGAATGCTTTCATATTTTCTTTTGTTTAATTTTATGTTCACGCTTTTCTTTCGCGTAGGCAGTGCTAGGCTATTTAGCTAAAGCTTTCGTAATTCCAAAATAAAGTGTCGCTTATACAAGATTACAATGTCTCTAAGTGGCATTGCCCATTACGATGTAAGCAATCTAGACAATGACCACTTTGTGATGGCCGTTACACCAAATTGAGCTAAGTAAGGGTACAAAAACATATTTTTTCTTTTTGGCAAGATTTTAAACGAAATATGTAAGTCCACAAATTATAATTTGTGCACAAAGGTTGCGGTATCGTGGACATTTTAGAAATGATCCACGCAATTGTATACTGTTTGGTAAGGGAATAGACTAGAAGAAACATTTGTGCCCTGTATGTCCCAGTGCCGTACTCTCGTGGAATTTTGCCTTTATAGTAAAGTACGCAAACTTTATTTAGCTTTCATAAATCCGTCCAACTATAAATTTTCTTAAAGGGAATGATGTAGTAAGCTCCAGACTGCCTAGTTGATCAAACATTAAACCAATGTTGATAATTATATCCCAAGAATCGAACTTTGAACTTATTATTTTTCATCAACTAGACCATAGTGATATGGTTAATTATAAGTACGTCCCAATTAAATAATTTAAATTCACATTCACGACTGAATTCAATGCAAACAGATTTACCGCTGTTAAATTCTGTTTTCTTTATTTTATGAAAATAATTTACATAATGAACGTTTGCTCATGCATTCAGTTTTAACAAAATTGAGAATCTTTAATTATGAGAGCAATTTTATCCGTTTTAAATTAATTGAATATTAAAATACAAATAATTAAAATTTTGTTTTAAATAAGGATATTAATTATAATTCATATACTAATTAGTCCAGTTTCAAAGCGATAGGTATATATTTTTTTATTCATGAAAAACTTATAAACCATTACTCAATTTAATTGGTGGTTAAATAAAATAAATCTGTGCTAGTTAATCAATTCACAAACTGGGATATAGGTTCCTCGGAAATTCTGCAAAACCAAATTATTCGAGACCAGCCGTTCTCCCGCGGTTTCGCCCTCGTCCCGTGGTAACTACTGCCCATAGCGGAATAAAATATAACATATATTACCCAGGAAGATTGTAGCTTTCGAACAGTGAAAGATTATTTTATTTCGGAGCCTTTAGGGTACTAAGAAACAAACAAATGATTCATCTTTATTATACTACTAAAGATTTGTATTATATGTAGACACTATATATTACAATATGAAATAGTATGTTTATTCAACAGCCATATTTCACAATTCCAGTGCAACTAAATGGCTAGGCAAATAGCTTTCTCGTAATCAAGATGACACCTACGCAATTAGCAATGATTGATCTGTTTTTAACGGTACAGACTAAAATTATAACTTAAGCGCTTAATCGCTTATCAGAGTAGAGACATAATTGCCAAATGATAGGAATTTGTACTTGAAAGTAATTCTTAAGCATTTACTTTAGTTTGAAACTTACGTTAATATTTTAAGAGACTGTATTTTCAGATTTTGAGTGACTTGTTAAACAATGGATTTTTATAAACAATCTATGCTATCTTTGCTTAGAGTATGTAATGTACAAGTATAATATGTAATGTCAATTCAGGTTTCTATTAGAACAATTAAGAGATCGATTAGTTATATAAATCTGCAGTAAATAACATCATGTCCTTAAAATCATATTTAAAAGAAAAAACATGTAGCGAAACGGTATTCATTGAATCGAACCACGAATTGCATTGGCTTCTATGACAACCTAAAATAATTCTATGAAATAAGGAAGCAGCAGAGACTACAGTATTTCCTATTATAATTTATATTTATTTTTAGTATTTATAATTATCATTGTCATCATCAGCCTTTTTGTCGCCCCACTGTTTTTCACAGCCCTCTCACAAAGAAAAGGATTGAGCGGTAATCTCCCCGCTTGCTCAATGCGGGTTGGTGATTTTAGACTATAGTCCGGGTTTCCTCGAGTTGTTTCCTTCTAATCAGTCACTACCTAAACTATAGTACGTTACATGAAAATAAAGATTGCGTGATCATAAAACATTTCCGTGAATTTTAGTATTATAATTTACAACTTAAACTTAAAACCAAGGTAACTTATAACAATATTGTTATTAGGTAATAATCATTAAGACAATCACAGCTTACGATAGAAACGGCCAATTTTATTTTTAATTATACCTATAAATATAGTTTTAAATGTGCGTGCGTGCGTTTAAAACTAAATAGCGTGTATGTATATTATATTCATTTGCATACACTCAGAACTGAAATATTATTCAAATAGGTAAATGAGGGTGAAACGTGACTGCTTTTATAAATATGAATAAAGGTTTAAGTTAAACCTGTTTTCAATACGTTTAAGCCGAGAGTTTGGAGTATTTTATTTTGGTAAGCAGGTTAAAAAAAAACTCACCGCATAATGTAATTATTTTTAACATTAAACTGTCTGTACTGTGAAAAAGTTAATAAAAAATAAAGACTTAATTTTGGTCACAAAAAATCTGTACTCAAAATAGGACTTCCCCCCATTTTACTGCAAGGTTTCCAAATACATATAAACAAACTAAAAAAAACGTTTGTGTGAATAAATCAATTCATTTCGATGATATAAAATATGAAAAGGTATAAAAACATCATTTCATTTTCCCCTCCATAAAAGTTAAACGACATCAAGACATTATTCAATATCTCGCGCGCAAGTAATATCTTTAATATTACGCATTTTAACACAAGTACGTCAGCATTATTCATAAATGCACCATAAGACATAATATATTATGGGCAACAAACGCATAAAATTCATGTCATAAGGATTCATTTCACTCATTTCGACACATAACCCTTAAATTCACCCACACACCCACACACACACTCACATAAAACCGTTTTATGTCACTTTCATGTCTTGAAATAAAAGAATAACACACCCTCGTCATTTAGTCGAATATACACTGAGTTCTTTTATCAAGTACATACCTATATTATGAATGACATAAAGAATTGAGATTTTAAATTCGATTTTGTATAAGACAGACAGATATGTGTTGCTGGGGAGTTTGTTGCGCCACTTCTTCTTCCCAGTAGTAACACGTAGGAAGTGGTAAAGGATGGGCATTTTTGGAGACTGCTTTGTGCTCATTTTCAAAATAAGAGCTTCCACACTAGCGGCCGGTATACGAGCGACAACAATTTCCAATTAACGGTACAATACGCGTGCCGGTACAATCACACCTGAAACCGCGCGTGTAAGCAAATAGAAAAATATTCTCTAAAAAACCGAGGACGATGTAATCTGTGATGTGAAGATTCCTTTAACATAAGATACCACTAGCCCACATAAAACATACTTCTATACAACAATATTTATTGAAAAAGCCAGTGAACAAAGGACGTATTTATTTCAGGAAAAAGGTTCAAGTGCTCTGTAATTGTCTACTCGTTTGCCAAATCTCGAGCTTCCGGCGTTTTAAGACAAACCTTTCAGGGACACACGCTAAAACCGACCATAAAGAGGGATTTAATTTACCATGGTTAATTCTGACTGGGATGTTGCGTGTGGGATAACAATCCCGCGTCAGTGTTTAACTAGCACAAAACTCCGGATCGTATAGACGCATTTTATTATTTAAAAGATATTTCATTTTGAGATGTTCTTTGAACAATGCATTTCTGCAATTTACTTTCACTTTCAATAACAACAACAAAAATTTGTTTGTCTGTACCCTGAAAGCCCGAAACATCAAAAATCATTCACTGTTGGGAAGCTACACTATGCCCCAGCGACATAGACTAAATGTATCCGGAAATGATAAGACGTTCTGGCTTGTGAAACTGCGAAGAAACAGTATAAAATAAGGTTCCATCTAAAAAATCGTAATTAGTCAGCAAAAAGCCATTTTATTCCCAAGTCACGTCAAAATCGTTCCTCAGTTTCCCTAGAATATTGAAGTCCTCAAAAGGCCTTCTACCATAAACTGACTATTCAGACCAAGTTCAGTATTCTAAGAAATGACACGAAGAAGTCCGATTCTAAGAAGGTCTAATTGAAAACCTAATCACGTCTGCTTGAACAGACTTCATGGTCTGTTTAATATGATTGGAGTAAGATCGCTAAAGTACATTCCAAGAATTACAAATGTCTTCAGATTTCCAATACCTAAATGTGATATAAGTATATTAATGAAATAGTAAGATAAATTACCTCATTGCTGTTAGATTAAATGCGGTATAGTAATGGTGCGATTCCATAAAAATTGTTCCTAAAAAAAAAACGAAATGCATGCTAAATCCATGCAGGTCTTCGCAAGTCACCTATTAGCATGTGCTCGCGTAGAAAAGTTGCAATTCCGCGTATATTTTAGAAATATTCGCAAACTATGAGTTACTTTGTTCTAGAGCGAGGACACTAGAAGAAATATTTGTATTCGTCACAGTGCTCCACACAGGAGGAATCTCGCCTAAAAATTAGGTACAATGAACTTTAATGGATACATGGGAAGGTGTCATGGTCAACCGATGCATGTGATGACCAAAGAAACAGATCGGATTGTTGTGAAAGATGATGACTGGCAAAGACTGTCACTTGTTGAATGACGTCAAACTGATAAACTACCTATAGAAGAAGATATGATTTATTTATTTGGCTTTTTTTATCTGCCCCAAATAAGCTCCAAATATTATGCAATAACGGCAGAGAAAGATGATGACAGTACCTATAATAATAATTATAAGAAGATAAATTAACAAGAGGGGCCACAATGAATGAAGCCGTTCATTAAGTCATAACGTCGAAAAAAATTGGTCCTTTGATCCTTGGTCCTTTCTATAATAATTATTTAAAATTTCTTCTTTAGAATCGTTTAAATGTTCAACAAAACGGTAGCTATTGGAAACATTGAAAAACAACAAAGTTGATTTGAGCTAGTTTTTTACGTTGCAACATAGTTGCATAGTTTAGTTTCCTATAGTTTGTTTTAGTAACTTTAGTGTACCACGTGTAACTGGTTCCTAGTTTCGACGGTTATTTTTGTAGAAAACTGTTATCCTTACTATTGAACGTTACAATGTAACAATAGCTATTTGATTTAAAATAGTCCTATACTCTATCCACGGAAGCAAGAGCTAAAAGGTAAACAAAGAATGACACTTTTTCAAGATGGCGGTATAACCCGACCGATGAGAAAACGTCAAATTTTTGTGTAAAATGTTCGCAGTATCTGTGATTTTGTCATCGGTCGGGTTATACCGCCATCTTGAAAAAGTGTCATTCTTTGTTTACCTTTTTAACCCCCGACGCAAAAACGACGGGGTGTTATAAGTTTGACGTGTCTGTGTGTGTGTGTGTGTGTGTGTGTGTGTGTATGTGGCATCGTAGCTCCCAAACGGATGATCCGATTGTAATGCGGTTTTTTTTGTTTAAAAGGTATGTCAGTCGGGAGTGTTCTTAGCTATGTTTGGTGGAAATCGGTTCAGGTCTTCAAGGTCATCAGCTCGTTTGCTAGATGTGATAGGAATGTTACACGCTCAGTTTACTTGCAAGTATATGTGGGATCTGAAATTTGAAACACTAATGTCTTTTGGAACCACTGAGCTGGTCTGCTGTTAGGTCACGAAGGTAGGAGACGTAACCCTGAACTGCCTTTTAGTAAACCCATCGAGTTTGGACTCGTTGAATTTGTCTTGACGAGTTCTCTTCATGTTTCTGATTGACGAGAACCTGATGCTGGAAATGGGATGTGGCGGATGAAACCCTGGAATACCGGAATGAAACGGATAAACCGATTTATATTTTTGCTGAAAATCTAGAATGTCCAAAGGTCTTTATTGTTTCTCAATCTGTGCAATTCTCCCAGAGCCAGTTTGTCATGAGGATTATTAAACAGCTTCCTTTGGCCGAGATCGCATATAGCGACCCCATCTTAAGATAAAATAAATTAAATGAAAGAAGGAAAAATTAAGGAGCTCCTTTAAAAAGCATGAAATAAAATTAAATTATAAATTTAAAAAAACCCCCGACCCAAAAAAAGTACGCAATAATTATGACAAAAGGTTAAAAACCCTATAAAATGCAAAAAATAACTTTTAACACTACGTAAACTAAATTTTGACGTGTCGGGGGACCGCTTTTTACCTTCATAAATACTTACATAAATCAAATGATACCTACCTAATTACAACATTCGTTTAAAAAAAAACCACGTATCTAAAGTAATGAATTAGAGCGGTCCCCCGACACGACAAAATTTAGTTTACGTAGTGTTAAAAGTTATTTTTTGCATTTTATAGGGTTTTTAACCTTTTGTCATAATTATTGCGTACTTTTTTTGGGTCGGGGGTTTTTTTAAATTTATAATTTTAGCTCTTGCTTCCGTGGATAGAGTATAGTTACAGTGAGGGTTTTGTTTTCCTTATAAAGTAAAAAGGGAAACTTTTTGCTTGTTTGTTTGGTAGGCTCAGAAACTACTGAACAGATTTGTGAAATTTACCTATCACTTTTGGCAAGCAACCCACTTCCCGAGTAATGAAGGCTATATTTTATCCTAGTTCGGGCAGTAGTCCTCTCGGGATGCGGGTGAAACCGTGGGAAAACGGCTGGCTTTTTTATAAATAAGTATATGTACGCTGTTGAAAATATCTTTTTGACATACAATATTTCACATAGATATAAGATAAAATCCATTTATTCACGAATGATTCAACCATATTTCGCAATATATCAACACAACATATTCTAAGACAAGGACCTCAATTTATAGTCCTGATATAAATACATGACCTGGTTCTATTCATAGCCTTGCCTTGTCAGGCATCGGTAGCGTACACCAGTCGTTTATCTTCCTAACACTATATTAATGGCCTAGGCCTGCAAGTCAGTGTTAATACTGCAAATGCCTATGTAGGAGGAAATTGCAACATTACCTGTAGATGTTAAGGTCTTTAATCAATTGGGGATGGTCGACATTCTATATATGGACTGACAATTAGAATGAAGGATAAGATATGAACTAAGGTTAGGCATCGAATTAAAGATATCAGAAGTATTTATTTACCTCTACATTAGCGGATTTTACCACGCGTTTAGAATTGGGAAAATATTCTAGTTTTGAAAGCGGTCTTCACTCTGTGACACTCACAAACTTGCATTAGTCGAACGCATTTAGTTATATAGCAAAGCTGACCTCAACCTACTATGAAAAAAAAAAAACGATTTTATTTCAAAAAGTATTTTGGCTTTGCAAAAACTTTTGATGTCCAATATATTAAAAGCCCGGTTTATTCAACTGAGGTTGACATCTATCTATCGTGTCTGTCACACAAAGAATTGCAGTTAAACATTTTTGAGCGGCAAATACGTTTTACTTTTGGAAAAAGCCAAAATAGAATGGCCTATAGAGAAGTAAAATTGTATTGAACTGCAAAAAAATAAATAATTTAAAAACAATATTTAAGCTATTAAAAAAAACCGCTAGCGGGTTCATCCGCGTCTTGTGGGAATTAGGCACTATGCGTACCCAGATAAAACGTTTTTTATTATATACGAAATAATTTATATTTCCTAACTTCCTTCTGTACGAAACCTTTTCATATTGCCATATTTCATACCACTCACAAACGGAGTCAGATCGTCTTTTTTTCTCTCAAATCTCAATAAACAACTGAGATCGCTCTCTATAAACCCGACAGGTGATTTCTGTAGACACCGTTTGTCAAAGGGGAAACGAGATTAAAAATCTGTCGACTAGGTACCTTTGAGCGGTAGCTTCTGGATTTACATTGAAAAGAAAACCCGATTGGTGCAACAAAAAGGCAGGAAAGGAAATGTTGTGTTTTCTTTAGCTTTTTACTTTATCTTTGTATTTTCATGGTGGATCTGCTATCTTTAAAGGATTATTAACCCTTATATATTACCCTTATATTATTTATTAACCCTTATTTAGTTAAACATATAGGGTAGCCCATGAAGTATCGGTTTAAATCAAATAGGGGTTTGGGCAAGGTCAAATTTGTAACTTGGCAATGTCGGTGTTTTCGTACTCCTAATGTAGGTACCGTTTCTAAACATATATTGTCTTAGCGCAGATGTAATTGATTTTCTATTGTTTTATAATTAGCAACACACAAGGGTTTAACAGGGTAAACCTAAATCCCTAAGAGTTTAATTGTCCAAAATTGTGTATGTTTATGAAGTTGGCAACTTTATAACAAATCCCTTAATATGTAGCAAGATTTACTGAGAAACAGCCGGATAACGGAAACGTGCCAAAAGCTATGAACTTCTCAAACTACGTATGTATATTTGTAGTTTCACTCCAACAAAGTTTTGTGGCGATACAAACAGTGCGCCGCACGTTTAAGATATATAGGTACTAGCATTTATATATCAAGCAAGTTCAATTATTTATCTCTCAACATATTTTTTAACATTTTTAAATTATAAAAATAAAAAAAAATATCAAGCTTATTATTATACAGTTTCTTTTTCGTATAAATGAATTAGCTTCTGCCTTTGGGTCCATCCGTATCCTGTGGTAACTACTTCGCGCAACTGGATAACAAGTAGCCTTTAGGTTTCCCTCAATAAATGGGCATGGCAAATCTGACTAGTAGTTCCTGAGATTAGAGCGTACAAACAAAGTCTTCCTTTAACTTCAATATCCTATTGCAATTTTAGTCAAACACTAAACCAATGTAGGTATATTTAAAGTTTGAAGTATTTTCTATGCAACATAGACTGAGGTTTATGCGGAAATTATTTTCCGAACATTGAGGTTAACTATTATTTATTTATGCATGTATTGTACACTACGTATGATAGTTTGCATAAAATAACAAGCAGTTGTGGATTTTGAAACGGAACTAAAACACAGAGGTAAAACTATCTGTGCTTTGGTTTATTTCAGCTAGGTCACAGTTGTTATTTCATATAGACCTCTTACAAGTTCTTATGAAATACCTAGGTGCCCGATTCCAAGGAATGGTTCTTATGGAGAAGAACGATCAAGAAACTCGAGAGCCATTTTCAACATTCATTTTGCGGCTTTCCTTCTCAGAATCTACAGATTGGAACTACGGTTCTATTGGACAATAAAACGTTGAACCAGTTAAAGTTTATACAGTTAATTAATCTAGTTAGTCTCGTAACTAGGACTGTAAAACAAACCTTTGAACCAACAATTTCCTAGAAGTGTGTAATTGGAATCAAATGCAAATCAATTCTCGATATTAAACTAGTTCTTGTTTAATCTGTGGCCAGAAGCAACTATCTTGACCTCTTTCTTGTATTTGAGCTAAACTATTATTATCAACCAGATTAACAAGAGTACAGGCCAAAACAGAAAGCCATTTATGATAGACTAGCTGTTGCCCGCAACTTCGTCTGCGTGGGCAATATAGAATCGTCAAAATACTACTTATCCCGTAGGTGCATTCTTTCACGTGACAGTATAATTAGGATTACCACTTAGCAGTCGCATAAATTCATTGATCAAGGTTGTGTTGTGGATGTGACCATTTATCTAAACAAAAGAAGTAAAGTTTGTGACGTTGTGGATATCTCTGGATCTAACAGCCAATTTGAATCTTAGCGCCATCTAATAGCGGTAGGTAGAACTTCTCAACATTTAGAACTAAACATTATTTTGTTCGTTCCATTACGTACTGATAGGTTTAAACTAATACATTTTACATCCTTCATCATCCCTTATTTTATCACCCGTGGGGGTTGAATAGGGGTTGAATTAATCAAAATCGTATTTAAGCGAACGTCATCATAAAATTCTGATTCGTCATCAGGACTTCTTCATAAAATCTAAGAAGATGTATACAAACTTTCATCCCCTATTTTATCCCCTTAGGGATGGAATTTATCAAAATCTTTTCTTAAGGGTTGCCTACGCCATAGTAGCTTTATGCATGCAAAGTCTCAGTCCGATCGGTTTAAAATTGACAAAGTTTCATACAAACTTTCATCCCCTATTTTATCCCCTTGGGGGTAGAATTGATCAAAATCCTTTCTTAGCGGATGCCTACGTCATAACATCTACCTGCATGCCAAATTTCAGCCCGATCCGTCCAGTGTTTTCAGCTGTGCGTTGATAGATCACTATGTCAGTCAGTCACCTTTGAGTTTTATATAATATAGATAAGATCAAAAACTTAAAATTACTTAGTTGTTTAAGCTATAGGTACAAAAAATGATGAAAAAGCCCCTATATTTTTAATCAAAAATAAACCCATTTTGTTTATCCATACTATAGAAACAAAAACGTTTGATTTGATTGTATTAGAATTTCCCGGAAAACTGAATTTTAGTGATTCAATATATTTTATAGCTCGCGTGTGGGATTAAAAAAAGTTATTAAAAGATTAGGTACCTACATTTCAAATAAGTATTCAAAATCAAATGCCTCTATCATTTCAAAGCACCATAATTTTATTTGATTCTTTTAGTTAATTTTCAATTATCTTTAAAATATTTGGTGAAGTTTAATTAGCACCCATTCGCATATATACATTTTCTTCTAACACCCTTACAAATACATAGTTACTCTCCCACATACGTATTTTATTATGTCAAAGGTGCAATACAAATAAAAATAAATTAGGTCAAGGTGAACTCTACAGGTATGTTCTAACACCTATAAAAGGCACGGAAACCTCACAAACCCAATAAAAGTGTTATTCACGATTTCTCAAAACAAGATCTTTATATGAAATATTGAGGCAGCCTTTTCATAGCTTTCTATATACGAGTATGTAGAATCAGTCAACCAATTTTCTGTTGTTGTGAAATGGCAATGTCTTAGATATTTTTTATTTATTTTGGTACTGATCCCTGTATCAAAAACCTCGAGATTGCCAGAATCTGCCTAGATTTTTCCCAGAGGTGAGTAGGAGGCATGTAAATACCAGTGTTTTATATGGAACGACTGCCTATCTGATATCTTCAAATCCAGTTACCTGAGCAACCACAGAGCCTTTCTTCATAAGACTTTTAGGCAAGCATTCTCGAATTTAAAGCATGATTGTTTTCCGATTTTAATCATATGCAATGTCTGCAATATATGCAATAAAAAGGATGAGATACCAACAATCTCACTATTTGTTCCGAATAAAAAGTTAATCTTCTCTTCATATGAATCGCAAGCTTTATAACTAACATTTTCTCAATTCCAACCGACGGCCTAGACAGGGAATTTATAATCAAGTTAAACTATGCTCTACTGCAAAGCTCACCATTAGCATGAAGCGAAATAGCGAGTATGCTGACATACATTGAATATTTTACAATTTTTGCACAATAGGCATAGTGAATGAAAAACAGTGATTAGTCCGTCTTTTAGATAAAAAAAAAACTGTTGAATAATGGACACATGTTTTTTCTTATCTCTCACGAACGATAAGACCACCGCCAAAATACAAAATGACTGAATTTTGTGTTACGTCTCTTTTGTGTACAAATACCCATACCAAAACAACCTTTTATGCCTAACTAGGTTCCGCCCGCGGCTTCGCCCGCATAAAATTCGGTTATATCGCGTTTCAAAGAGAATTCTTCAAGAGTCCGGGATAAAAACAGACTATCTTATGTTCTTTCTCAAGGTCAACTCTATATCTGTTCAGTGGTTTAGACGTGAAAGCGTAACAGACAGACTGACTGACAGACAGACAGACAGAGTTACTTTCGCATTTATAATATTAGTAGGGATATCTAAGTATTGTTTTAATGTTTAATTTAAATCCGTGTCCAATATATTTTGGTAGCCTGAAAGACGGACTAATTAAAATCACATTTTCTTAACCCTATCACGCCTACTATAAGCGAAATAAAGAAATATAATAATATTTCATTTAATGTATGAAAATGTTATTCGTTTATAGGAATTCCGAAGCCATGTTTTATTGGTTTCTAGTGGGCGTTTACTTTTGGCAAAGCATGACGGCACCTACACGTTTGTGTGAAAGAACTTTCAATCAACATTGCTGAAATAATGAGCTTTTTCATGTTTACAAGTTCTATTTTTGAGAAGTAATTTTCCATCAGACATATGTATTTAGCTTAATTGTAGGTACTTTCATTTATATGCATGCTCTAGTTTTAATAAACGAATAACTAAGTTGCTTTCATTTTAAAAGAGTATCTATGGAGTTTCAGCCGTTTTCAGCCGTTGCACATAGGGGTATTTTGCATTTTTAGCCGGGCGAAACTATTAGTACGGGTTTTTCTGCTGTAAAGTAGATAGGACTTACTAATATTTACAGAAAACCATTGAGACGGCCTTAATTCAAAAGTGAGTATTATGGGCTGATACGATGATAAAATAAAGAAATATTCATGATTTGGAGAAGGTTTTATTGACTAACTAATTAGATAAAAATCATATTGAACAGGTATTCTCTACTTAAATGTTTGTAGTTAGAGCTCCCTGGTATGCCTAAAACAATAAATAAGCGTATTAAAAAGAAAACATTTAATAATTTGCTTGAAAATAATGGTTAATTGTTTTTAGTTTACACCAGCAGTAACATCTAAGTTCTGTCAAAAGTAGCAAAAAGTAGCACCTAATGTGTGTAATATCTATCATTTGACAGTGTTTGTAATACGTTACAACAGAAATCATTAGCCGGAAGCACCCGGAAGATAACTATATTCACCGTGGAAAGTACAATTCATTAAAAAACGGTTCAAACATTTTGAACTTTTAGAATTGATTTTGAACCTTAAAAAATACACGTAATCTGTATTAAGATAATCCCTAGTAGTTTTGGTTAAATAGCTCACAATAAAAAAGTTCTGAGGTTTCAAACACGGTACGTTTTTAATGTAGTCAGAACTGACGCGAGTGCATGTCACAATGATCAAGTTCCGAGAGGTTTGTGGCTGAATGGCGAGGGAGTAGGAGCCTGAAAATGGTCGGATTTTGTTCAGTAGTTACCTGGCTTTCTAACAAGCATAAAATTTTTCTTTTCTATTGAAGTTTGTTTTTCTAGTTTCGCCCGGCTAGAAATGCAAAATACCCCTATGTGCGTTGGAGCCGATTTTTCTCCAAAAGAGTCACTCTTCGAAACCGTGCATCTTTAATAGTGCAACTAGTATAACATTTTGAAAGAGCTATACATTTGAACCAAACATAAATGTTTTAAATGTACATATATACTATTATAACAATGGTCACAATAAACAACACTTTATCGCCACAAGACCCAAAAATTTTAATTGATTTCCATAATTGATACATTTAATGGACTTGATTTTAATGTTTGTTATAAACAATCAAGAGCAATAAATTCTCAGATTCGGAGGTGTTAAAGCAAAGTTTATATAATAACAAACTAAATTACAAAGTTCAGCAAAACACAACGCTTGGACTTTCCTTGCAAAAGTACGAAATCCACAGTGTGACAGTTTTGTACTTAAGGGGTTTCTATGGTTTTGAAGTCCATTCCAAATTATGTAAATGGTCCAAAGTTGGTCTTTTGCAATTTCCACACCATTCTCCCGTGGACACCATAACATTTATTGCTAAATCTTGCGAAATTATATTTTATGGTCGGAAAAGTCCACTTTTAAGGAAGTGTCGCGCGAACACTTTTCCAACTTTTGACGAAGTTGAGAAAATTTAATGTCTTGGTGTTCCAAAAATAACTTCAAAAGAAAAAGCCTTGAAATTGCCATAAACCTGTTTTATTTTACGAAAAAGACAAGCCGTAGGTACTGGGTGTGTGCTCAAGCCTCAAATGATTGAATAAAAAAACATGCCATTGATTGTCTATTGCGTATGTTAAGACGAAGATTTATTTGTTAAAAAACGTATGTTATAAAGATATTCCGTTGCCAAATCATCATCTATCTAGCCTTTTCCCAACATATTTGAGGTCGACCGGAGTTACCAATGCCGCGCGCACTACGGCCGACTTATCCACAAAGAGATTAGTTACCATGGCGATTCCAGTTGGTTGGTACTCCAAGGTGACATCCCATCACGGGTGACATTGACGACAGATGTTCCCGTAGGATGTGGTCAACCCGCGACAGATGACGCGGGCCATTTCGTCCCTCAGTAAATAAATTACTTTGTTTTGTTTACTTTTTACGTTCATTTGTTTACTGGATATTTGCAGTGGTTTTGGCATTGACAGTTGTATTAAAAATTAAATTGAACTTTATTTTCAAATAAATATTTACACACTATTATATACAAACTTAAACTATCTACATCTTTAAAAATTAGCATACCATATACAAAAATAAAATGTCTATTTATATAGAGTTGGCTTTTTTTTGGTCAAAGAATTAGCATTGCAGCCAGTCTTCTGGGCACGTTTTGCGGAAGAATCTTCGGCGCTTAATTAACGTTCTTTTATATAAACGTTTAAAAAAAACGAATGACGCAATTCTGTCCAAAAATATATTTTATTTGTAACAGCTGTGTTAATACGCCTGTATCCAAACAAAGAGAAGTCTGTAAATAGAATATTATGAGTTTTGAGCTAGGCAGGATTTATTCATGCAAAAAACAGGAGTCACAGAGGCGTAGTGAGTACCAAGTCATGTTATTCATTTTTCTTATTTTTGCTTCTAAGAAGTCTAAGGCAGAATATTTTTTATCTGTCAGGAAGGCAACAAAAGATATTCCATAATATTAACAGGTTGTTTTCTCAGAATATTGAATATGGTATTATGTTCCATTGTCACGTTATAGACTCTAGAGATTGTATTCTCATTCATCCGTAAAATTCACATGTTTTTTTTTTACAAAAATTGTTTTCTTTATAAATCCGAAAGTGTAATGCACTATGCAGCCAGCTTCTTGGACGCGGTGACTGACAGTGATGCGGATGAGTTTTTTTTATGTTTTTTTTATTATTATTATTTAGCCTATGCTGTCCCACTGCTGGGCAAAGGCCTCCCCCATAGCCTTCCATCTTTCCCTACCGATCTTCTCTCCTTATTATTTTTTATGGTTATTTGTAATTTATATTTTTTTAACTATTTATAAATATTATTTGTCTATCTGTTACACAAAATATTCTGACCTACTCGCTCTAGCATATAGCAACAAATTGCATGCAAGCATTTCTTCAATATCCACGATATTACAACCTAGCAACACATGTTAGCAGTAGAATCACGTCGACATGGGGCGCATACATATTTTATGTATGTAAGAATTCGCAATTTTGGTAGAATCCCGCCATTAGCCGATGTTTTATGAAAATCCATTCAGTAGGTTTTGATTATATTCAAATACTGTTACCTGTACCAGGATAAAATATAACCTATGTCGCTCGGGAAGATTGTAAGCTACACTCTTCTAGTCTCACTCTCCAACAGTGAAATAACTTTTCAAATCAGTTCAGTAGTTTCGGAGGGTATAAAATTCAAAAAAAATTTTCCTCTTTTTTATATTAGTGTAAATTACATACATTTGGAGTATACATATACTCGGATGTTTATAATACGAGTGGTTTGTGTTTGGAAAAATAAACCGGCCAAGTGCGAGTCGGACTCGCGCACCGAGGGTTCCGTACAAATCCTGTATAGATAAAAAGTGAGTCTCGCGCCAACCGTTCAGTTTAGAACAATCATAGTTATGATTATTTTGTGAGACCAAAATAGTTAATAATTTTTATTTTATAATATAACTAAAATAGTAGGCCAGTACCTTGTAAAAGTTATTTTATTAAAGTTATTTATATACAACATTTTGTAGTCATCATTCAGAAATCTGATTGAAAATAGCTAATTAAGGTCATTGGGCATATCTGACCCATTTTGTAAAAACTGGCGGACATGAATCAAAGTAGTTTTAAATCGTGGAGAATGGTACGACGTTTCTTTGAATATAAATATTTTATCAAAATTCCATGGAGACGAATGTCCAGGATCGTTTGAAAAATATAAAAGACAAGTAGTTTCAGAGGATTGTACAGGTTGCAATGCTAGTTTTTATTGTTAAAGACTTTTCATAAAGAAGGAGGATGTCAATTCGGATGAGCAGGATCTGATGAGGATCTGGAAACCCTGAGAAATTGAGGGCAACTCTTGAATATTGTAGGCACGTGAGTCAAAACCAGACATGTGAGTGTATTTTTGAGGGTACTGGTAAACAGTGAAGGTTTTTAGCTGATTTGAAAATGGAGACTACAGAGAGTCGAGGGAACTCCTGAACGGTATGTTGCAACTACCACGTGTTTGGGCTTATTTTATTCGTATTGGCGAAGACTTTCTACATAGATAAGTTTGACTGCCATTGTGGGATCGATAACAAAGATCAGATATAGTTATGGGAACTCCTTTACAATTTATAACGTAACCTTGTGTTGGAGCTTATTTTATTTTAGGTGATGAGAATTCACTACAATGGGATCTTTTATTTTTGAGGGATTAATCACCTAAAGAGCCCCAGTTTCAGGTTTTTTTCGAAACTGCCCGACGACTTGTAACTGTCGAATTGTCACAACGACTGCTAGAGTGTAGGATTCGGGGCTGCTGGCTTTACGTTTCTAAAGCCTTGACAAAAGTGTAATTCTGTCCTTTTCTTTGTTTTATAAAGTCGGCTTTATTTTATTTTGTAGCATTTTACAAACAAATTCAATTTCAAACATATAAAAAAGCAACAAGAAAACAAAAGCAAGAAAGAAATTAAAAAGATGATAGGTGCATCGGTCTAGAAGTCGGTGTCTAGAGAATGCATCTATATTTATTTAACCCCCGAGATCTAGACCGATGCATATAAACAGTTTTTTTGTTGTTTTTAGAAGTTGTTTTTTTTTTTGTAAAAAGTTTTTATTTTTAACTTTTGTGAAAAGTTCTCGTCAATACGAATAATATAAGCCCAAACACGACGTTCGTTTTCGCAATTTTTCCTTTATCTGTACTATATAACGGTGCTTCTTGCCGAATTTCAAGATTCTGAGTTCACGGGAAGTACCTTGTAGGTTTTGATTTCCTAGCGTGTGACGGAAATTCGTCTATTTGATACCTTTATTCGTTTGTGAGAAATAAGGTAGTAAGTTTCATTTTATTAAAATATTTTTTTTTACATTATATAACTAAAAAAATGAGATTTTCGTAATTTTTTCCTATATTTGCATTATATGACAATGCTTCATGCCAAATTTCAAGACTCTGAGTTTACGGGAAGTATCCTGTAGGTTTTGATTCCTTTGCGAGTGTCGAAAATTTGTTGAAAATATCGACATAATCGGCTGTATCTTTTGATTGGCTTGGCTTAGAAGTTTGATATTTTCACAGCTTAAAGGGACAATAGACTTGAGTATTTCATGTGAATTTCAGCTTGATACGTCCACGCGTTCTTGAGATAAAGGGTCTTGACAGACAGACAGACAGACAGACAGACAGACAGACAGACGGACAACAAAGTGATCCTATAAGGGTTCCGTTTTTTCCTTTTGAGGTACGGAACCCTAAAAATTGAAAACAAAATGCTTCGAAAGTTACTCTGCAAATTGTTTCTATCCGGATGTAGAAAGTTATTCCCTTAAGAGTTAATTAAAACAACTAACAAAAATAAGGACGCAATTACGAAAGTTCAAAATAAACTATGTCAGTAGTTTGGCGAATTCTACTCAATCAGATACCTCATTAAGTGTAGTTAAGCTACAATTTGTTAGTTTTCCGTCGAGGTCAGTTAGTTCCGGGTATTAGGAACTGTTTTAAAAAGGAAAAACATTTCCTATTTGCTGCTTCTGCTCGCGAGTTTGTTTGCTTAGGACATAAAATTGGATAGAATCTGTTACAGCCTTTTTATCGTCCCACAACTGGGCACAGGCCTCCTCTCACACAGAGAAGGATTGAGCATTAATCGCCACGCTTGCTCAATGGAGGTTGGTGATTTCAGACTTTAAAGTTCAGGTTTCCTCAAGATGTTTTCCTTCACCTTTTTATCAGCCATTGGTGTCCGAGATATACTTAGAAAGTACATACAAACTACATACTACATATGGATAGAATACTGTGGTGAAAATAATCCTAAATGAAAATACATTCAGTAGATTTTAATAGAGAGATTTAAAGTGACCCAGTTCTGATTTAGTGTACCCGCATACTACTAACTTGTAATCGGCCGATAGTTTGTTTGGGCTCATAAATTAGTATGAAGATGAAAGATGAATGAAGTGATGTACGCACATTACAAAGATCGAGTATTTAGCAGTCTCAGACCGACTGAAAACTTTGAGTGGAATCAGGATTTTGTTTAAATAAAAAAATTGCCATCCATCGAATCCATTGTCGGCCGACTGTTTGCGGGTCATAAGTGTCGGCCGATAATATTTGCCACGACAATATTCACATTCGACTAAGATCCAATCACGACTCAATTACGATTGAAGCGTATGTGGTATTCCGCTATTTTTTCATTTAAATAAACGTCTTTATCCTTTTCTGTGATTCAATAGTGAATCATAGTGTCTACAAATGATTTACGATTGCAATATGATTGTAGAACAGATTACCCTATAGACCAAATGGCAGTCCAATGGCAGACCAATGAAATGTCATTGGAATACGATTGGTCTTATATTGGTAGCAAATGCCTGCTAAGGTTAAAACTGCTAATGCGATTCAATTGTCACATTAAGTTAGCACAATTGAGCCCCTGATCGATTTAATGTGTGCCAGTGCATGTGTGCCATTCATCTCCATACTGGTTTATCAGCTTGATCAGTCTATTGACCGACTCAAAGTTACATTGGTATTGGAAAATATACTTAGCTTCAAAGCAAACACGGGAGAAATGTATTTTGGATTCATCTCAAAGGATTATTAAACTGTATTTTGGTGTATCATGTGGGAGTATATTAACTACTAGCTAGTAATTTTTGCTTTACGAAAATATCAAAGATGTGTATTTGTGGTAATTAATGATCCTCGTAATTGGTGTGTTTTTGTCTTTCTCGTGTAGAGTCAATAAAGTATGTTTCTGACATGGGACAAAATTCAAGCTACATACAAAAAACACCATGTAAGTGTTGCTGGATTCCGTAGGATAGCTTTATAGTTGATAGCAGTTTCACCCGCGTCCCGTGGAAACTAGTGCGCTACCGGGATAAAACATAACCTACGTCACTCGGGAACACTGAAGTTTGACAACAGTGAAAGATTTTACCTTTTTGGTCCCTAGCCAGACATTTCTTGTAGTACTTTGTATAGATATTATGTAACCTTTTGAAAGGAATTCCAAGTATTTTAATTATGGACTTATGTACTAAAGTAAAACGGGAATGGTTACTTAATGGACGACTGAAAGAATGATTTGAATTTTTTGAAAAATAAATTATGACCTGCATTTGACGTGTAAAGAAAGAAATTGGTTTTATGAAACTTTACTAGGTAACTGACTGTTTTTGTTTCTTTATGTATTGACTGAACTAATATTATAAGTTTGTTTTGCTGTCTTGGTATAAAAGGCGTGCTGATTTTGGCGAATTTGACGAATGGGACGATTGACGATATTTGAGGTACCTACCTCAGTAAGTAATTTCTAACTTAGGTAAGCTTAATTTAGTACTTGGTAGGTTTTTCGATTCAAAACCGTTATTTATATCACTAAAAGTTTTCATTTTCATGATACATGTTTTCAGCAACAACAGTTCAATCCTTAGATTCTATTTTTCTTATTAGAAAAAAAAACTTTGTAAATACTCAAAATGCAAATAAGAAAAATCCAATAAATACATACACACCACTTTCCGCATGACTTGAGAATATTAACCCCCCAGTAACTCTTTCCCCATAGACGATTAAGGGGTTCCGCACAATATATGAACGTATAAATCTTAGGGCCAAATTACGCGGGTGCAAAAAATATGGGCCAGTAACACTGGTGTTAATACTTTATGGCAAGAGTACTTTTAGTGTAAGGGCCATTTAACGGTTAGTGAGTTTGTTAGTTTAAGTACATGATAGAAATATTTATATACGTTTTAGTATTATTTGGAAAGTATGTTTATGGACCCTTGCTAGTTAATTTAGTACGTGCTCGCGATAAAATTGATGGAGTAATTTTGATCTGCAGTGTGATTCTATAAGACTTCACTCTAAACTTCGCATCTGAATCCGCCGTGAGTTACTACACTAGCGCTACTCTTGCGAGCGGGTTTGCGAGTTGAACTAAATTAAACTCGAGATTTTGACTGATAAAGTATGAGATGACTTTTAGAACGTTTTGAACCGAATGCAAAGTGAGAGGGAATAGCGAAGTGAAATGCGAGTTGTTGTCTGAATTTTATAGAATCGACGTAGGTACTGATGCTGGAAAATGGAATGCGTTTCGAAGATTTAAGCAACGGTAGAAATATTTTGTTACCAAAATCCATACCAATACATAAATTCGGACCACCATATATAACATCAAAGCAGAAATAATAAAGTTCTTCACATACATTAAATTATTTTCACGTATAACAATTTTATCTAAGTTAAATTCACTTTAACTAAAAGTACATCTTCACAAGTTTTAAACCACGTTCGCCAACGTAAGTAGTTCGTGCCATATTTCTTAGAAAGTGTCCAGACAATAAGTTGCAGACATCGCGTGACACCTTAGTGCTTGAGTTATGACACTTTTGAAACTAAAAATAGCATCGTGTAGCTTTTATGTAGGACACGTAACTATTTGTTTTTTTTTTCAGTGAACTTTGGTTGTGTGTTTAAAACGTGATCAACTATCTTGTATGATTGTCTCTAAGCAATACGAATTAAAAGTTTTATTTTATTCTGTGGGCCTATGTGTGCAATGATGTTAGGATTATTACTGGTAAACCAAAATATGCGTGGAATGGTGATAACTGGTAAACCAATCACTATCACTATTAAATTTCCTGAAATACGCAATCAATTTTATTTGTATTTACAAAACGTTTCCATTTTGAAAAGTTTTTGTAGAATTTCTAACCGCTTCTTTTCCATAAAATCGACTTGGCACCTTATTTTTTCTAGCTTTTGACGTTTCATAAAAACCTGTAATACCTAGTTATACTGGACATAAAATCTTTATTACATTAACTACTTTACTTTTAGCTGCTGAGAAGCAAGTCACAAGAGCACCATAAGGCGACAAACTCTAAAGAGAGCATTTTTCGCGACATTACGACTGCTCATCTTAACGAAAGTATTACTCAACAGTCAAGCACTAAAGACAGTAAACTTCTAAGTGCTCTTAACCTAAAGACAAAAACCGGAATCTTCCGTAACACCAGAAAAGGTATGGAACGATAAACTTCGAGTACCACACAAATGATTTAACTGACTTGTAACTTGTCAAGACATCTCTCGATCACAATACTATTGTAAAACCTACCCTATACTTAACAAATTAGGGTTGGAATTGCATTGACATATGGACACACCAGACAATGTCAAGAAACGCAGCTATTACAAAAATGAACCGTATGCTCTAAGAGTTAAGGTGCAATTTCCCTTGACAAATAGGGATGCAAAGTACCAATTCAGACGCGTCAAACCTTTGGTCTATATTCATAAAAGTGATCCATTTATCGGGTTTAACGACAGCTCTTGGTAAGACGATAGTTAAGTGTTATGCTTATGTTTCAGAAGGTTGGATTTCATCAATGAATTTACGATATGTCTATAAAGCCAGACATATTATATTGTGTAAGATTTTGATCGTGATATTTAATAATGTGTATAACGTCTGGGAATATGTAACGCAGATATGTTATAGGTACTTATTTTGAAGACGATGTTAATGTTGGTTTAGCCTTGTAAGCAATGGTTTGATGTAATTTTTTGCATGGGAGTGATATATTAAATGCCTTGCTCGGAGAATATTCGTTTTCAAATTTACAACATCATAAGTACAGTTGATATAAGGCTTTATAGCTGATGGTTTTCAAGGAAAATAACATTGATTGTACTCACTTAAAGACTCATTAATAGTGTTCCAGTTTGTGCACATTCTTATTCTATTTACTTTGTTCGAAAAATACATTTCTCTTATTTTTATTTTTCTTCATGTCAATCGACGTATATAAGCTATATGTGACGCTGGAAGCAGGTCGCCTCCAACAGGTATCTGTGGAGATCTAAGGGGGGGGCCTTTGTTCAGCAGTGGACGTCTCATGGCTAAGATGATGATGATGCTATTTGACAGGAATTAATGTAAATAGCTTTGACACACCCGATATACAGTTACAATATGTTACCTGTGGTAAACTGCAAGCTAGTGCAAATGCCCACGCGCAGAGGAGCATTTGTTTGCTGCGCCGACGCGCCACCGGTAGCCGCAGCGGGTATATTACCGCGAAGAACCTGTTAAAGAATATAATTTGTTTAGAGATAATAAAATTAAGCCTAATAATGTTACAGAGTACACGTTTACAGTATTTAATTTACCCACATAAACTTTAGGTAGGTATTTCAAATTGAATTATGTATTTAAATTTTGTACAAATTTTTGGCAACATATGTATACTAATTCTTACAGAGTATCTTTTGCATTAAATATAATTGCGTTCTCCATGTAGCGTTTAATTCAGTAAGTATAATTACGATATCCATAATATATATAGCCATGTAATGAAATATAATTCAATTTAACTTTAAGGGTTGCAGGATATGTTAATAAAGAGATTAAATATTTTGCGTTGTAAATGAAATCATAAAAACAGCTGGCTGGCAATTACGAAAGGTGGCAGCTAATCCTTAGCTACCTAGAAATTATGTAAACTACTGATGAGATTGAGAGACAAAAAAGTTCACAGTTAAAGGACTAAATTAACTATTTGAACGTACGGCAAATTCACCGTACATGAATTTTCTACGTGCCAGATTCCGTTGTACGAAATTATGTGGACCATTTCGCTGCTACGGCGTAGCGCGTAGGCTCGGCAGCTACGGCGTAGCGCGTAGGTTCGACAACTACGGCGTAGCGCGTAGGCTCGGCGTAGGCCTGAGTAGGCTTGCGCGTCACGTACCCTT
The DNA here is from genome assembly GCA_033682625.1 of Helicoverpa zea x Helicoverpa armigera. Classification (NCBI taxonomy): domain Eukaryota; kingdom Metazoa; phylum Arthropoda; class Insecta; order Lepidoptera; family Noctuidae; genus Helicoverpa; species Helicoverpa zea x Helicoverpa armigera. The sequence continues at coordinate 10,111,386 of JAWIIS010000045.1, forward strand.
TTGTGTTTAAAGCTAGTTGTAATTAATTTGCGAATGATTAGTCTTGGATTACAATTATCAGCCAATTTAGCTTGCTTGAGGTGATAAAACTAGATTTTAAGCCTAAGGAATGGAACCCTTCCTCGTAATTTAGTTGTGTGAAATACACAGTCTAACAAAAAAAAATGTTGGATGCCTCTTTTCGAACATACACATTCATGCTTAGGGCTGCATCTTACTTTTTTTAATCATCATCATCCTTTTGCCCTGATCCTAATTTTATTTGGGGTTCATACTTTTCTATCTGCCGTCGTCTCACAGGCACCATTCTTTGTAAACATATCGACTTAATTTTTTAAATTTTAAAACTAAAATACGTGGCTACTAAACCTTTTAGTAGGAAAGACTTGCAAAACCAATGCTAGACTAATGTTTGCGCTCAGTAAAAAGTAGAATATGAAAACTTTATAGATACAGTAATCTCGCGTTCAATAGGAATCGAATAGGAAACCAATTTAAATTCGCTTTGAATCGCTCTAGAAACTAGATTGAGGCGGAATTGGTATTTTATTACTCGTACTTTACTTCAAGGATAATACATATTATTTGACCTCCAACTTCACGAAGCAGATGGTTCATAAAACTTGTAAGTCAGAAAAATTGAGGTCATTTCTAAACAAATGACTCTCAATTTGCACCTTATTTATATCTCTGGATGATTAAACATCTGTATAAAAAATGGTCTAGTCATTTTAGGTCTTCTTTAACTAGTAAAATCAATTATATTAAACTAATATATCTATATAGTATACTTACTATATGAATGTTATAAAAAGGATATTATTAGAAAGGTATTAAGTTATTACGTCAGGAAAATACTCTAAATACAGGATATGTATCTGTTGTTTTGCTAACTAGAGAAAATAATACTTTATTCGTATAAAAGTTACATCAACTTCTTTTTTCCAGTGACGTAATCAACCGATAGATCGATTTCTGAGCTATTTTAGCATCTTTGCTAGTGTCTTTGACTAACATGCAGCTATATTTTCCCTGAATACCAAAAGGTTATGTTTTGCATAGATAATGCCGTGGATACATAAGATAGCTTCTTTATATTATTGAAACTAATTACTACTAACTAAACTAGTTGCCAAAACAGGTTTAAGTTGGTTTATTTTAAGTTAGTTGTGAATATAACTGGTTAATAGGTTAAGAATATACCTGCCATACTCTAGACTAGGCCTTTTACTTTAAGATTACGCGCTGAATAATATTTGTACTACGTGGAAACTCAGTTTTAGTACAAAAAGTAAAAATAAATTAAGCAGGCTATTCGTCATCGAATGCAGAAGGCTATGAAGGAATCAATAATATATTGCTGCAAAAAATTGTTCGAAACAGATAATAACAATAAAATTATAACAGGTGATAAAACAGTCTATAACAGTTAAAAGTTATCACAATAGATCGGAAAAAAACCGTCGCCTGAAATGGAATCCTAGACTGTGCAACTCAGTATTACAAGACCTATATACCTACCTATATTTCCCAAAATTACCATCTACTTCAAAACGAAAACTTAAAAAAGAATGTTTACGTTATCTCAAGCCTGAAAAATATGATATTAATTTCTGAGATTGAGTCTTTTGTCTGAAGCCTAACTTCGTATTTTCACGGAAAATGTTTTCTTTGATAAAATGTTTTCAGCCTACTTTTCTTTCTAACTTTTTTTATTTTTTTACGTCCTTAAACTTATATGAACCGTATGACAACATTATATTAATTTTAATTGTTTTTGTCTTATTTAGGTTAATATTATTTAGTTGTTTTATTACTTAAATAAAAAGAAGTGATAATATTTAATTCCATAAATTATTATATATCTCTAGCTATCAAAGATTCTGTCAATGCCAAAAGTGAGGGAAAGTAAGCTGTGTTTTGTCTAAATTAAATTACATTACACTACATTATTGTCAACCTCAATTATTTTTGACATACTTCTTTTTATCACATCCACATACACACACACAGAACAAAGATCTACAGTTGTGAAGGTACGTACTAACGTTCGTAAAAATGTCACTCACACACGCATGTGCATCGCGAGCTTTTACCGACGCTACCGGTGCTGTCAGTACTGAATGTCGTGCATCGAGCACATGCGTGTGTGAGTGATATTGTTACGAAAGTAGCTTCACAAATGTTTACAAGAAAGTGAATTGCAATTAGTTTTGACATAACTTCTCTTCATCACGTAAAACAGTAATTACTACTCGTCCTAATTGACGATTATCTTTAAAAATGTATGCACACACACAAATACATAGATATAATATATGTACGCCCGTGCGTGCATGATCCAAATTCGGTCGATTAATCCACGTTCCTAAAGTTCTGAGAATATCAATCAAACGAGACTTCAGTGAGCCATGAGTATGTCACTATGGTTGTTTGTTTTTGTGTACAGTTTAGGCAACATCAATTTCACATGTACTGTGACCAAAAAGAAGTTTAGCCTGAAAAACTAATTAGAACGTCAGTTATTGATATGCCTTTTTATTATGGAAAATAGAATAGGTACTTTTTGAATTGACAGTTCCATGTACATATTGAGCAATGAAAACTCATCTATTCTTACTTATATTATAAAAGCGAAAGTAACCGTGTCACAGAGCTCTTAGCTTTTTCAACGTACTGCGGTGCATTTGACGTCCCATGGCATCTTGTTCAAGGCACGTTTTTTATAGTGACCCATAAAAAACTGACCGTCGTTCCTACATAGGTACGTTGAATTTACCGTAGATTTTCAAGGCAAAAATGTGCTGTGTACAAGGGGTCTTACGTAATCACACTAAATCCCAGCTTCGCCGATTACATAAACGTCAGCTTTCTTGAAAACCATTTAATTATACATTTTCAAGTTCATTTTTGTAGGTAAACAATCATTACAAGAAAACTTTACGTTTATGTTGTCCATGAAAATGACATAAAAAGACTGAACCGATTCAGATGTGGTGTTCTGGACAAGGAAATAGCTTGGGAGGACATATATAATTCCCTATGAAATCTAGTACCCTATAATTTCTGTAGAATGTAATAGACTAGCTTACCTACATTTCATGATTGTAGTATATATCAATAACTAGCTCGTGATTGGTTGGCGGTCTTTCAATGCAATTCTCTGAAGACCGACTCTCTTTGAACATGCTATAGTATATAATATATAATATAGGTGGTGCGGTATAATATATTATTGTTCTCTTTTGTACGGCAAGTAGAAAGGCAGTGATTTTAGTATTGTCGTGGCAAACGTAAGACGTTATTGAAAGCTTTATTTTGTAGTACATATGTATTGTGATATAACTTTATGACTTTTCGAATGATATTCTTTGTTCGATATATTTACAAAACATAATTACACTAAATCAATGCTATAGAGAAGTTTGTTTGTTTACATTAAAAAAGCTCACAAAACTACTAAACTGATTTGATAAATTGGAAGCTACTCTGTCAAATTCAAATATTTTATGTTTCAAAGGCCTTTACAGGCTTTTATGAAACATCACACTGGTTGCACGGTTCCACCCGTATTATCGAGTGATGGCTATAAATATTTTAACCGAATTTTGTGAGTAAAACCACGAGCCAAAGCTAGTTAATAAAGCTAGTTGCTTGTATAGTTTATTGATTACTGATCATTAATTTGGCCCGAAACGTGATGAAGACAGAATGTGTGCTTGCGTCATATATTGATGGTGGGCCTCCAAATTCAACATTTATTTTCTTTTTAGGGTTATCCAGACGAAAAATGGGAGCCTATCACTAAAGTTTTATACTGTCCGAACATGTTTATCTCAGAGATAAATCTCATGTGAGAATCCTTGGATATTTTCAAACAAAGTGTCGCGTCTGTCAGTGATTCATAAGGAAGGTTTACCTAGTGACATAATTTATACCTATCTTTGTGAATGTAGGGCAAGTAAATATTACTATACTTTTTCAAATATTAATAATGTTTTTTTGTTATACTATCTTTTCACTGCAATTTCATCCACATGAGAAAACCATTTCCTGCAACCGGATAGAAAGTAGTATACATATTTTGTTTCTCAGGATCATTAGAATATCTGTTTACCTATAATATAAATCGGCTTTGTAGTTTGACAGTGAACGCGTGACAGACTGGCAAAGTTACTTACTTACGCATTTATAATAGTCGTTAGTAAGGATTTAGTGAACAACATTGAGATACCAATTTATATTAACTGAAGATATAAACAGAGCCCATTTGTCGGTAACCACAAACTAAGATGGATGCGGAAATGATGGTACACATTTCCATGATAATTTGTAGATTGTCGTTATTGTACCGTTTGTTTACTATAGAGGAGGTTTTACATCAATAGTTTTAGCTTATACTGGTGATTAATTCAGATAGCGATGTAAATAGTTATCTTTTAAAAATAAGTAGATTAGGTTTTTATATTGTACATTCTGGCATCGTCCTAAAGAGTTTATCACATGTTTAAATTTCATATATTTCAGCTTTGGCGAGCTTTTCAGACATTTACATAAATACTTCATTAATTCAGTTTCTGTCACTGTTCAGCATCTTCCGATTATAGAGGGACCTCTAATATGAATTCATACTTGATTTATGAAGGACCCTTCATTCCTATTATGAAGGAGAATGTATAAGCCACTATCGTTTTTGAACTAATGTCTTGCCTGGGTACGCCCGGGATATATAACATGTATTTACATGCCTACTATCTTCAGCCCGTTTCCTGAGGAAATACTTCCCGTACCCAGATCAAATGTAGCCTATATTATTATGTTATTCTGATGTATTTGTTATTACCAATTCTTGTAGTACTATTGTAGCTATGTTATCTAAACTTCTGTGCTATCATTTAAAGAAGAAGAAACATTTTTGTTTCTTTGTTAAGGTTCCGAAGCTACTAGACCAATATGAAACATATGTATTTACAAAAGAGGAAACATTTTTTATCTGTTTGTATAGGCTCCGAAGCTGCTGGACTAATTTGAAAAATTATTTCACTCCTGGGCAGCTAGACTAACATATATCACTTACTTAGTAACTTAGGTTACATTTTATTCGGGTAGGAGCAGTAATTCCCACTGGGAAACGGCTAGTTGCGAATAAAATTCATCAACCTGTTCAGCAGTTAAAGGGTGATTGAGTAACAAACATTAAAACTTTCAAATATCCAAACCCACAACTTTAAGTAAAATTGATATCGGTAGGATTTGTACCACAACTTTTCACATTAATCTATCTATGTGTGTTAGTTTTCAAAATCGATAACATATAGATAGATAAATGAATAATTGAGCAATGAGTCTATATGCAGGTACATAATAGGTAGAGTACCGCATCATCTCCCGAGCCTTTTCCCAACTATGTTGGGGTCGGCTTCCAGGTATACATACATAGACATACATACATACATACATACATAGACATAGGTAAATAGGGGACATAGGTAGAGTACCCATGTAGCGTAAATTCTATTCTCGGATCACATGTGTACGTTATGTCTATTTTGAGATCGGGCACTCAGGAATACCAGTAAGTACTGGGAAATTGGACTAAGTACAGTCTTAACTGTAAATGCAGTACGAGTTCGTACTAAATGTATAATAGTTACGTTGGTGTAGCTATTATTAGGTAGTAGTTTGGTAATTGTCTATAATGATAGGTAATAGAAAGAAGAAGGAAGGAAGGAGGAAGAAGAATAAATAAAAAAATAAAAAAGTAATAATAATAGGGCTCTGCTGTAAACTAAAGTATTAAGTGGTTTATTTTGGGCTTAGCTTTCACAAACAGTTTCACCCGCTTCCCGTGAGAAATGCGTCGGATGAAAAGCCTAGAACCTTCCTCAATAAATAGGCCATTTTACACTGAAAGAATTTCATAAATCGGGCCTATATTTTCTGACATAGGAAAGTGGCCCAAACCAACAAAAAAAAAACTCTTAAGAAAAAAAATTAAAACTAAACTAACTAAACTCTTTTTCATAGAATTTAGAAAACTAAATTGTATTTCTTACAAAGTATTTTAGCAATATCGCAATGCTCTTAGTCAGTTTAAACGCGGGTATGCGGGTCAAGACCCCAAGCAAACACCAATATGACTTTTACTTTTGTTTATTTTGGATGCCACTTACTAAGGTCGAACCTTTCTAAATATGAGAAAGACCCCTAAACTGCAGTGTTTGTTTGCTCAATGAAAGGCATAAAACAATAGTATGTAAATACGGGTTAGTTGACAACACATCCCCATCATAATATAATCAGCCTTTTTTAGTGTCGCTCTGCAGCCCACAGACCTCTTCTTATACAGAGAAGGAATGACCGTAATTACCACGCTTGCTCAAGTCAAATTGGCTGACGATAAAATCCAGGTTTCCTCAAGACTTTTTCCTTAATGTTTTGCTCAGTCACTGGTGTCCAAGATATAATGTTACATAGGTACTTAAGCTGAGACCGAATATAAGATAATTTAAATCCAGGTGCAAAGAAAACGTTTTCATTATGTTAATAGAGGTCAGTTATAATAGTCCCTACTCTATTCATAGTGGTGTTGAATACAGTCCTATTTTTAGCCTATTTCCTTATATCCCTCACGTGGCTGTGACACAAGTAGGGCCGTCTTAGGGTGGGCTGCACCATTTAACTTTAACGATAACCAAACTGTCACCAGCTTTATATTTCCCGCTCATAGTTCAGAACAGCGATTTGATAATTGAAAATTTTCGGTTATCATATCATCCTCCCAGCCTCTTTCCCAACTATATTGGGGTCGGCTTCCAGTCTAACGAGATGTAGCTGAGTACCAGTGCTTAACAAGGGGCGACTGCCCTATCTGACCCCCTCAACCCAGTTATTTATCATAACGGTAAATGGTGCAACTCATCTTTCTAAGAATGAGATAAAAGAGATAAGAGAATGTGTTAAATATAAATTGTAGGTAGTATGTACTACATTGTCTAGTAATTTCAGATAATTTTAAACGCCAATCTGCGAAATCATTCCTATTGAGTTGTATGTTCTTTTATACAGTTAATTACGGCATTGAAACAAAGCTGACAAAAATCGTTATTGATATCGTACCGGCTAAATTAGTTATAAAGGTCAATAGAGGTCTGATATAAATACACCGTGAAATTATGGTCGAAAATAACTTTCCGCATGCTCTATGAAAATAACCGTTTTGAAGTTTACATAGGAGCATCATAATTAAATTAAAATCGAGAACTGAAAACCCTTTAGTTTATTAAAAAATAAATTCTGAAAGTTTATTTAGTGACGCGTTCACTTCGTTGCAGTTTTTAATAATATTTTATTAAGCAATTATTTTTCCAAATATAATTGGGGAAAGGCTAGGCTGATGATTGATCAATTATTAAAAATTAATATGTAACATCGAAAAGGTATTTCATAAAAGCCACAAGTGCCTACTTATTCGGAAATCGGGGCTGAAATTTGTTGGAAAATAAACAACGTTCGCTCGGGGCAATCTTCGAATACTTTTAAAGGGAATCGAATTTTTTGTGGCTCTTGTTTATAGGTATTTCATATTACATAAGTATGTACTGAAAGGTCACCTATTATGGAAATATGTAAGTAATTGTTTTGGAAAGTTTTCTCTTTTATATGAATTTGCCATATAAATTATCAAAAGCAAACTGCGTGATATTTTTTTGTGTCATTTTGGTTCCACCTACTGTGGTTTGATTTCTTTATTTTTTGTTTCCACCATAGGTCGTTGATTTAAAAATATTTCAGCATTCAATATTCATATGGTATATAGAATTCCCTGTGTTTTTTAAAACCACTCCAACCTCCGTGTAGTCACTCATTCACGGTCAGATGGCGCCAAGCATTTAACTTTATCGACGTGCAGCTGTTACTTAACCACAGGCCTCCAATGAAAATTAAATAACAGAAGCACATTTTACTGCGAGAATCTGACTTAATATACAGGATATTTTTTAAGCAGTGCGCAAAAAAATGTGTGGTTCAGAATCATTAAGAGAACAAATGTGCATTATTAGTTAAAAAGAAATAAAATATTTCTAACATTTTCATGACCCATGTAGTCGCTGCAAGTGCGGTTGGCAGTTAATAGTTCTCATCCTAAACGTATCTTAAGGAATTATACGTAGTATGACGTTATCGCGGTGGTATCGCTTTTACCGTTAGACCATAAAATCGATTCAAAATAAAAATATAGATAATATACTAGAGGCTGTCAAAGATGGGGACTGGTTAAAAAATATTCCACTACAAGGATTACTAGAACACTCACCGGTCCACAGAGATGCAGACGAGTACATTAGAAGACAGGTACAGCCCAAAGGCTCGGAGCACGAGGAGTAGCTTGCACATCAGGTTACCCACCAACCAGGCGTTTGTGTACTTCCATCCGATCTGTGGACAATTACAATAATTTTAAGTCAAAGTATACGACAAGCCGACCCCAACATAATGGGGAAAAGGCTAGGTAGATGATGGTATGGTATATTTTGGCTATAATTATGGGAATAAAATCTATCGGGAATTAAATTGTCTATATGTATATAGATAGTTAAATATACTTAATCAGTTATTTTAGATTCGCTAAAATGCACGGTACTGTGTACCACTTTTATTTATTAACTCATTTCACATGTAAGTACATAAGGTTGCAAAGCTTTGCACAGGACAGGATTCTATTTAAAGGACAAAATCCTATTACCGAACTCTTTACAAAAATCTAATTTTAAACCGAGACATAAAGAGCCTATACGAGTTATCTCTCCGCATTGCAAACAACAGAAAAACGTTTTAATCTAACTAATGGCCTCTGTGTTGTGTTGAAATAAAAGAAATCTCGTTTCAAAGAATGTAGAATTATTTGGTTATTATGCGAAATTAAAGTGGCGTTTTAGAACCTAGATCCTTTAACTGGATAAGGATTCTATCACAGGATAAATATGTACCTACAAATTTTCTTAAAAATGTCACTCACACACGCATGTTCATCGACGAACTTTTACCGGCGCTATCGGTGCTGTCAGTACTGAGTGTCGAGCATCGAGCACATGCGTGTGTGAGTGACATTGTTACGAACGTTAGTAGATACCTTCACAAATGCTTACAAGATAATATATTTAAACTCTAGATCTATTTACTAGCATAAAGATGGATCTACACATTGCGAGGCAAGCGCCACGAACGTTGAACAACGAATGCCTTAGCTTGAGGCGTGTAGTTGAAAAATTATACCAACATATTACGCTCGGGTCGAGGCAACGTTCGTGGCACATGCCTCACACAGTCTGGATAGAGATAGACAGCCCCCAGACTGCAGACTAAATAGTCGGCCGACAGTTGATCTGATGGTTGGGAAAAAATACATTTTAGAAAGAAAGACTTTGATTCAAGTGTTTCTTGAAACCAATCAAAGTTTTCAGGCGGTCTGACACCGGTTAAACACCTGATCTTTGTATTTATGCGTTACTATGCTAGTGCATTCATTTTCATACCGATTTAGGCTGCCTGTCCACCGGAGCGGAGCTAGGCTGCGGAGTGGAGAAACTAAGAAATATTAACCAATAGGATTGAGGAGCGGAGATTTTGTGCAATCCTATTGGTTAATAGCCGGTTAATTGGTTAATAAATTGTTAGCCTTAGGGTCTCAAAAACACTATCGGGCGATTAAAAGTTTACAGTGTGTTCTTAGTCTTAAAGTTCATATCTCAGTATATTCAGGACGGTTGGAACCCATTCCCAAAATAATAGCGGGAAAATTCCTGGTTTTTAATACAAACAATCGCCTAAAGATACAGATTAAACGTACTGTCCGACACACAATTTTCTTCAAAGTATTTTTATTATTTGGATAAAGTTCTGTTATAACAGAGCTGGTTGCTTTTATCTTTTCTCTTTTTGATATTTTGATTCTGAATGCTTAAAGGTCAATGTGATTTTAATCAGCGGTTAACCTACTTTTAACTTAGTTACCAACCAAATATTTGAAAACCCTATAAGTATAGCTTGTCGAAACGGGCCAATGACAACTTAGTTTAACCATCTTATCGTGAAAAAATTTCCGCAAGCTTTCTTGTGACCAAATCAATTTTTCACACTTAAAGATTTGGAAAAACATGGAGAAGAACATGCATTGTAACCTTTCACAAGTAAAAATATTTATTCTTCCTAAAGTGTGTCCAAAATTATTAATTTAACAAATATTATGCCAGAAATTACTCCACCTCGCCACCTTTGACATGGATAGCTACATACAGACGCCAGTAGGTCAACTTACCCAAATCTAACTTTTACCTTCTCTTTTCAGAAGATCGAAGATTTTCAACCTTATCCATTATGGCGATAAGATTGAAAATCTATTGAAGAAAGACACATTGAACTATGTTATTTAATGTGCTGTCGTCTGTACCATTACGACTGAAACGTGGGTTAAATCAAACGAAACAGCTACTAGTAATTTCAAGTCATTGGACTTTAAAGTTTTCTTATTCCCTAACATAGCTCAACTCTTGATCCTTCACTGATGTGAAGTCGTAACTACGTTCCGTTTTACGGCTGCAGGCGAGTGGTCGACGGATTGACGTATTTACTGACATATATCTAGCCTAGTATACTAGTGTATATAGCCATGGAGAACAAAATGACAATCGGAGGTACTATAGTGGAAAATCTCCTAAGAAAGTAGCGCGCCAAAATGCGGATGAGCGGGGGACGAGGAACGTTACTGTCTTATAGGTACGCCGTCTTCAGACCCGACTATTATATTATCGAAATACCAAAAATCTTTGACAGATGTCTCAAAGAACCCGAAAGCCTCGTTAGTTAACTCGTAACTGATTCTTTTTGGTCATGTCCACCATACGTATTTGACCTAGAAGGAGACGCCTGACCTACCTGTATTATTGCATCTCTGTTCGTCTTTCCTTACTCCGTGTACGTTGCAAAGTTAGCCCTTTGTCATCCCTTCTAAGGACGAACAGAGGGATAAGACAGGATAGATAGGGGATACTGATGGACGTTCTAGCTAAATAGGTCTTTGCCCTTTCTACGTTTTGAAATGGACTTAAGTTTTTTTTATTTTTTGAGCCAATGTGGATGGATGGGATTTTTTTTATTCGATTGTTATTATTTGAGTTAGTGTTAAAACAGTTTAAAAGATAGAGTAAATTGTAATATAATAATAATAATTTTATAAATAAAATAATTAAGTGTTGTAACACTGAAAGATTTTAAAAGATTCAAAAGAGAAACAATAAGGTTTAAATAACTACATGTAAGTAAAGCATTTGCTTATCAATAATAAAAGTGAAAATATTATACCGGATTTTGATTTTTGCGAATTCGAATATGCAAAATATTTATTTCCTTCGGCAAAGAGAGTATTAATTTTATTTGTATTTCAATCTGGATTCAGTTTCAGAGTAATAATTGAAATCGTGCTCAGGCAATCATGTTTACTTTATATTGAGCTGAGATAAAACTTGCGATGATATTCGCATTTTATGGCCATTTATTTTTCCCCAATACGAAAAAATTTTTAGCATTTGCTTTTTCCAGTCAAATCAAAAAGTTTAAGTAGGTACACATGTCATTTTAAACCCCATTCGAACCAGTCGGTAATATCGTAATCTCTCATTGAAAACTTATTTTATACTCAAGTCTCCGAAAGTTAGCTTAAAGACTTTTTCCAACACCACAGTTACCGAACAAAAGCCACTTAATACTAAGAAACAAAATGAATAACAAGAAAAACACACAATACTGGTTTAGGTTAATAAATAAGCTCAGAGCGTCACAATAAACATAAGGTCGGAGCCTAAACGCGGCCATTACAGCTATTTAGTGTTATGGAGGCGAAGAAACGGCGCCTTACTGAACAAATTAAAACAATAATTTGGTCTGTTTCCTTGATCGTATAATCCATGGAGTAAGCAAAGATGAGCGGAGATGCCATAATGCAGGTAGGTCAGGCGCCTTCTTCTAGGTCAAATAGGTATGGTGGGCATGACCAAAACGATCATTTACGAGTGATTTAATGAAAGTTTCGGGTTATTTGAGACATCTGTCAACGGTTTTTAGTATTACAAAATACGGTCGTCTAAAGAAGGCGCAGGTAGGAAGGTATATGTAGGGGCGGAGGCGGTAACGTTCCTCGTCCCTCGCTCACCCATATTTTGGTGCGCTAGGAGATTTCCCGTTATGGCACCTCCGTCCATTCTATTCTCCTTGGTATAATTAGCATTTTGTTTTGTATTATTTACTAGCTTCTGCTAGCGGTTTCTCCTGCGTCCCGTGGGAGCTCGCACCTGGATAAATATAGCCTTCATTTTTAAGAGAATTTTCAAACTAACTCTTCAGCATTTTAATACAAGTAAAACAATTATAGAACAGTCAGATTTATTCTATAAGCAGATTTCATCAGTGCCTAATGTTTAATGAATCGATCTTTAGTTCCGAAAACAAGCAAAACAAATGACAACTTGTTTTAAAACTTAAATGGAAACATGGCCGCTACGCTAACAGCTTTGCTTCAGATAAATCATCTAGGAACAGATTGTGCTAAAACGACAGAGCATATAGCCATCCGGAACAGCCATAAACACGAATGCCCACGTAAAAACCTCTACCAAATTACGCTGGATATCTAACAAATAGTGAATGCTCACTTATTCAGTCACATATTATATTCACGCACGCACACTACAAAATCACACTATCATTATAAAGGCGAAAGTTTTTGAGAACTTTTTACTTCTTCGTATAGACGGCTGAACGAATGTTGATGAAGGCAATAATAATACTTATAAATATAAAAGAATAACATTTTTAGGTCGTTTTTATTCGGATCTGGGAAGAGGTAGTTAATAAATACAGGCATAAACTTGAACTGTGACCAACGAAGTCGTACCTTGATGTCATTTCCAAATGTTTCAATGCTCTAAGACTAAAACAATGGATGCTAAGATAAAGGCTGTGAAAGTACTCGACTTCGTAAATATTGTTAAGCTTCAGAAAACAGATTTACGGAACAAAAGTCTAGTTGTTCGGAACTTGTTGATCTTGGTTTTGATAATTTATTTGTTCTTGACTTTGGTAGTTTGAAATGAAAACTCCGTCAACGCGATGAGGTGAATGGCCGAGGTTACGCAGATATTATAAATGTTATATTAGGTAGCTTTACTCACACACAGGCGACAGTACCTAAGTCTGACACCAGTCTTATAAAGGGTACTGGGTTCCCCGGGCAACTGGGTTGAGGAGGTCAGACAGGCAGTCGCTTCTTGTGAAACACTGGTACTTAGCTGCATCCCTTGAGACTGGAAGCCGATCCCAACATAGTTGGGAAAAGGCTCGGGAGATGACATAAGGTTTAATTACATGGTCTAATAAACATTTCATACACACATGCGCGCACTCAAATACTTACCAATAAAAAATTGGAGTGCTCTCGATACCAAAGTACAGAAAAAGTTAAAGTACCTCATACTCATCTAAGAACCTTGTGTTATTTATAATGCATTTTACTTGTACGAAACGTGCCAAATATCTTTTCCTAGAGCAAACAACGAAAAATGTTTATTGGAATTCTCTCCCAAGTTCCACCGGTCAGGGGAAGTTTTATTAACTTTTTTCTGCTACCAAAATTGAACCACGGTTTCGGATTGCCTGATAAATATAAATAGAACATCGTAAGAACCTAAGGAAGCTAGTAATTTATATGTATAAACCTATATGGATTCCTATTTTTGGTGTCTAGTCTAGGTTTCGTAATAAATAAATTACCATCTATGTATCTATATCGCATCCTTATGTAAACTATTTCTCTTATCTGGATAAAATGTAGCTTATTATCGCCTTTGGACATACACCTGTCTCCAATGCAAACTTCACTTTAGTCAAGTCAGCTAGTTTACCCTGACAACCTAGCAATTCCAATTTCACAGATTCGATATTACCTACTTAAAGGATTTTCTCCCTTTCTTCTCGTTAATTGGAATGAAGGGTTTAATAAACTGGTAACGCTTACCTATATGCCATAAAAAAACTGGCTTTTCATAGCCGTCATAGTCTATACGTTTTCTAAATGCTTTTCGCTTTAAAACATTAATTGGCTCATGTATTACCACAAAATGTAGACTTTCTTCCTCCATAAAAGTTGTTGCAGTCCCAAATGCTTTATTTTCTCCTAAACTAAGTCGTTGAAGACTTTAGGAGAGACTTTAAGTTAGTTTAGGAGAACATAAGACATTTCCTCCAGGAATTAGTTTGGCAGTTCGACACATGACTGACAGTATCGCGACTGTGTCATGCGCCCGTCTTTTGTCACTCAACGCTGTGTATGGGGACCCAAGATATTTATAGTAAAGATGTGAAACTAAGATGCTTCCTTTTAGGTAAAAGTTGTGACTTTGAAATTATTTTTTTCAAATTAGCTTTTGTTTATTTACAACTAAAATAAAACACAGTACAGAGTACAGAGTAGTAATATTATAAAAGACTGACGGAGTTCAGCAATACTTTTTTTTAAGTTTTTATTCCTAGTGCGAGACATTTGTTATTTTCTAACTTTTTTTGTTGCAAACTTATTTCGACACTAAAGTTATTAATTTTGCTTAGTTTCGTAGGTTTCTTAGGGTTGACCATTGGACGTTCCGAAGAGTCCTTGTCGACAAAAACTCTATTTTCCTTTCTTAATTGAACTCCGTAGTTGAGAAGAAAATAAAGATTTTACCAATCTGTGCTTGCTTATGATAATGAGACATGTAACAAATTTAATTTAACATAATTTCTGAACTTTCAGGAATAATTATCAGGAATTCGAGTACCGTTTATTCCAGACATCTGAATTTCATAAAAGTTGGGTTTTCTCCGCATAACGACAAAGTTTACGATTTCACACTTCTTGTTTAGAAAGTTATTTATTGTAGAGAATTCAAACTGTTTTCGTAACTGGGAGCACGCTTAAAGTATCTTGTTACAAATAATAAATGGTAGATAAGTGTGTTTGCCTGTTATCGCAAAAATTTGTAAAGAAAAAAGTAAGAACAAAAATATTGTTTTCGACTTATGTAATTCTTAGCAGTGTGACAGTTAATTAGATGAGGTTATAGTGTTAAGCTTTTGTTGCAGACTGTACATTTTTTTTGGGAAATTTTCATTATTTTTACATGTAATAATATCACGTGATATCTCTAAATTACATAGTTACAGAGCGAGCATAAAAAGCACTACACCGCAACAAAGCACTATAATAGTACATTACTTCATAACCAGACTTGATTGACCCTAAGAGTCTCTTGTCATGCAAATATAAACAAAAGTCAGAACCCAGAGTCTGATAACTGGTAGCTCTTCAGAATACTAATAAGTGCCCACTAATTGAGTTACGGAGGTCAGATGGCAATCGCTCGAAGCCTATATTGATATTCAACCTCATTTAAGTATCCAGATAGATTGGTCGACCCCAAAGTTTGGAAAAGGCGATTTGGTTAATTTATAAGACACCAGCTGTTTTCGTAAGGCCTTGCTCACGTCCGGGGGGAATTATTTTGAGCACCCGGATAAGTAAGTAGCTTATTAGGACACGACAACAACGCCATCTATATTCCCAACTTAATGACGTAAACATTACTATTTGTGTAAAAAAGTGTTATTTATTCAATGTTTTTTACACAATATTTTTAAATGGATTGATTTAAAACTGTACCTACCTAGAATAAAAAACAATAATACGGTTTCATCTAAATTGATTCAGAGAATTATTGCGAACTTCTATCTTGGCGTGGACTACGATATCCTCCATATTCACCACTTCACACGGAGCGAGTGTAATCGCTTTGTCTTCAAGATACAATTTCTATTCTTTTTAGGGTTCCGTACCTCAAAAGGAAAAAACGGAACCCTTATAGGATCACTTTGTTGTCCGTCTGTCTGTCTGTCTGTCTGTCTGTCTGTCTGTCTGTCTGTCAAGACCCTTTATCTTAAGAACGCGTGGACGTATCAAGCTGAAATTCACATGAAACACTCAGGTCTATTGTCCCTTTAAGCTGTGAAAATATCAAACTTCTAAGCCAAGCCAATCCAAAGATACAGCCGATTATGTCGATATTTTCATTAAATTTTCGACACTCGCAAAGGAATCAAAACCTACAGGATACTTCCCGTAAACTCAGAGTCTTGAAATTTGGCATGAAGCATTGTCATATAATGCAAATATAGGAAAAATTACGAACATCTCATTTTTTTAGTTACATAATATAAAAAAAATATTTTAATAAAATGAAACTTACTACCTTATTTCTCACGAACGAATAAAGGTATCAAATTGAAATTTATACTAAATACTTAGGTCTATTGTCCCTTTAGGCAGTGAAAAAATCAAACTTCTAAGTTAACGCGATCAAAAGATACAGCAGTTATACCGACACCTTAGACGAATTTCCGTCACACGCTAGGGAATCAAAACCTACAAGGTACTTCCCGTGAACTCAGAGTCTTGAAATTTGGCATGAAGCATTGTCATATAATGCAAATATAGGAAAAATTACGAAAATCTCATTTTTTTAGTTACATAATATAAAAAAAATTTTTTTAATAAAATGAAACTTACTACCTTATTTCTCACGAACGAATAAAGGTATCAAATTGAAATTTATACCAAATACTTAAGTCTATTGTCCCTTTAGGCAGTGAAAAAATCAAACTTCTAAGTTAACGCGATCAAAAGATACAGCAGTTATACCGACACCTTAGACGAATTTCCGTCACACGCTAGGGAATCAAAACCTACAAGGTACTTCCCGTGAACTCAGAATCTTGAAATTGGGCACGAAGCAACGTTATATAGTACAGATAAAGGAAAAATTGCAAAAATAATAAATTTGAAGTTACATAAAATATTAAAATATTATTTTTGCTTACATGACATAAAATATTTTTTTTTATAATTATAAACTTACTACCTTTTAACCCTTTTTCACATGAACGCGTAGAGATATTAAAGTTGAAATTCATATCAAACACTTCTTAAATATAATATGCCTCTAAACTGTGAACAATTTTAAATCATTCAAAGGTCATTGGGCACCTTAGTATGGAAACCATACCCACGGCGGATACGAAAGAAATATAGCACAGTATAATGATAAAGGCTCTGATTTACTATGGCATTAGTCGCATCAATATGAACCATGGGAATCTAGAGAAAATCAGGTGTAAACATCAAATATTTTCCTCATTTCAATGGGGAATTTAAACGACCAAGTTTGACGGATTTGAGAAATCATTTCTTTGTAGTGAAAGACTATACTCGCCGTTTATTTCCATTGTCATCAGGTCAGGATCTGATGATGGAAATCCTGAGAAATCGAGGGCAACTATCAGAAATTGTAGACATGCATAGGATTAAAACTTGATTTTCAGATGTATGTCTGATGATACTATCAAACAGCGAAGGTTTAGAGCTTACCTGATGATGGAGACGTGAGAAAGTCGAGAGAACTCCTCAACGGTATGTTTTAGTTACGTCGTGTTTGGGCTTATATTATTTGTATTGACGAGAACTTTTCACAAAAGTTAAAAATAAAAACAACTTCTAAAAACAACAAGAAAACTGTTTATATGCATCGGTCTAGATCTCGGTGATTATATAAATATAGATGCATCCTCTAGACACCGACTTCTAGACCGATGCACCTAACATCTTTTTAATTTCTTTCTTGCTTTTGTTTTCTTGTTGCTTTTTTATGTTTGAAGTTGGATTTGTTTGTAAAATGCTACAAAATAAAATAAACCCGACTTTATAAAACAAAGAAAGAGACAGAATTACACTTTTTTCAAGGCTCTAGAAACGTAAAGCCAGCAGCCCCGAATCCTACTCTCTAGCAGTCGTTGTTACAATTCGACAGTTACAAGTCGTCAGGCAGTTTCGAAAAACACCTGAAACTGGGGCTCGTTAGGTGATTAATCCCTCAAAAATTTAAGATCCCAATGGTAGTGAATTCTCATCACCTAAAATAAAATAAGCTCCAACACAAGGTTACGTTATAAATTGTAAAGGAGGTCCCATAACTATATCTGATCTTTGCTATCGATCCCACAATGGCAGTCAAACCTATCTATGTGGAAAGTCTTCGCCAATACGAATAAAATAAGCCCAAACACGTGGTAGTTGCAACATACCGTTCAGGAATTCCCTCGACTCTCTGTAGTCTCCATAATCAAATCAGCTCCAAACCTTCACTGTTTACCAGTACCCTCAAAAATACACTCACATGTCTGGTTTTGACTCGATGCGTGCCTACAATATTCAAAAGTTGCCCTCGATTTCTCAGGGTTTCCAGATCCTCATCAGATCCTGGTCATCCGAATTGGCATTTTCCTTCTTTATGAATAGTTGGTCTTTAACAATAAAAACTAGCATTGCAACCTCTTCAATCCTCTGAAACTGCTTGTCTTTTATATTTTTCAAACGATCCTGGACATTCGTCTCCATGGAATTTTAATAAAATATTTATATTCAAAGAAACATCATACCATTCTCCACGATTTAAAACTACTTTGATTCATGTCCGCCACTTTTTACAAAGCGGGTCAGATATGCCCAATGACCTTTAAGACATAATTAGTTATTTTCAATCAGATGTCTGAATGATGACTATAAAATGTTGTACATATAAATAACTTTAATAAAAGAACTTTTACAAGGTACTGGCCTACTATTTTAGTTATATTATAAAATAAAAAATATTAACTATTTTGACTCTCACGAAATTACCATAACTATGATTGTTCTAAACTGAACGGTTGGCGCGAGACGCACTTTTTATCTATACAGGATTTGTACGGAACCCTCGGTGCGCGAGTCCGACTCGCACTTGGCCGGTTTTATTTATTATAATTCATTTCCTTTGACGCTAAGGTGTAAGTTTCTCGCAATTTCATTCTCTTTGAAAGAACTAACGAATAAAAGTATTTCAAATTAAAGACGATTTAAAACGCTTGCACGTAGAAAAACCGAGCGCATATTATGCGCGACATTTTCATAGCGGAAAAATCTGTCGTGCGTATTTAAACTGAGCATAAGTACATTGCCAAAAAAAATCTCAAAACTGTTGCATATACCATTTATCGAGGAAGGCTATTGTCGCTATTGCCTACTTTTCATCCAGGTATGCTACGTTGTTCCCACAGTACGCGGGTGAAGGCACTGGCGAAAGCTAGTGTATCAAATACGTGTAAAATTGGGTAATTCCTGCATTGGCGGTACTTTCAATCAGATCTGGAGTGGCTATTCTGCTGTGCCGATAAATCGAGTTGCGTTATACCGATTAATCGGGATTTTGTATCGAGTATAATGCTCGTTTGAGGATCTAGTTTGCCTTATTTCGTTCGGTTTCATACGTATATTTCGGGAAGTTACTGTGTAGGTAATTGTGCATGAAAAAGTTCTAAAAAAATATACACCTAAATTAAATAACATTAAAATCAGTTTTAATCGTGAACTTTTACGAAAGTTTGAACCTTTTCGAAAAGTTTTCCGAGCCGCCGACAATGATACACTGCTATACAGTCATTTCGCGGAAGGCATACTTGAAGTAGATTTTGTATAAGACGAGTGTGCTGATAACGGGAAAAATACCAGAATGGTCAAATTGACTCCAGTTTTTGAGATAAACGCTTCTAACATTTTCCATAAAATGCTTCAAAAAATGGGCCAAAAGATGTATTTAAAATTTATTTTTATTGTTTACCTTTACAAAAATAATAATAGTTTGGGGTACCTTTAACTAGAATAAATAAATGAAGATCATGAAAAACTTTTCCTTTGGGATTTTCTCTTATTTACTTTGTTTTGAAAGGAAAAATGCACTTTAACACAAAACAACCGATTTATAACTGATAACTTCAGGGTCTGATAGCTATAAAGTTAAGTTGTTGCAAATAAATCCCTGAAAAAATAACAAACGTAAGTGAAAACAAATCAATGAACTACAATGTTTGTAGGGTAGTTTGAAATTTTCAATTATTTCTTAGTTCCGTTTATCTCAATAACCGGAGTGAATCAAAAATAAATAAGCATGCAGCGTGAAGGTCTAATATGAGTATTAACAAAAACCATTAACAAAATCCCTGCCGCAGATTTTTTTATTTTTTTTGTATAGCAGTAATTAAAATATCACTACTAACTGGTAAGTTTTTTTTTATTTATAATAACTTTTTATTAATGACAAGTAAATAACCCGTAAGTAAATCATATTTCTAGTCCCTGGGCACTTTATTATACCAATACCCCACTTCTTCTTCTTCTTCGCGAGTCGATGGCAAACTTAAATTTTTGAGGCCCAATATTTCGCTACGCATACGGCATTGTCAGTAGCGTTATAGAGGTCATCCACTATGCAGCTGTCAATTTAAAATACAGTAAATCAAAAGCTAGATTCAAAACTTGAGCTAAATTGAAGCAGACTAAAGTGTGAAATACACGTTATCTAAAATTGCTGTAGAAGTCGCTATCAAGAGGTTTGTGCTGCGTTTATTTTATCACCGTATCTCTACAGCTATAGTATAAAACATCTATAACACAGTCAAATTTCGACCTTAACTCATTCACAATAAGTTTCAAAAGACATTAACATAAATATTGCACATCTGTTTCAGTTTCCTCAAGCCACATAGATAGTCTATTGTTTCAAGTTAGGTGACGTCACTAAGTTATGAGTTGAGCCAAGTCGTGAACAGGTGTTGAACTTAGAGGATTATACTACAGGTTTCTTTGATGAGTGAAAATGTGTGACCTAGTTTTAAGCAGGATATTAAGTATTGGTTTCTTTTGAGTTACTTAGTTGAAAGGTTCGTTTAACCTACAGGCAGACATGTGTTGCTGGGGAGTTTGTTGCGCCACTTCTTTTTCCCAGCAATAACACATAAGAAGAGGTGAAAGGTGGGCGTTTTTAGGACTGTCCCTTGTAAATTTTGACGTTCAAAAAGAGCAGTTTTGCAGCCAAGTTTGAATAAATGACTTCGAGTGTGAGTTGAGTTCACTATAAGTTCCAAAAGACATTAACATAAATATTGCACATCTGTTTCAGTTTCCTTAAGCCACATAGTCTATTGTTTCAAGTTAGGTGACTTTACTAAGCTTTGAGTTGAGCCAAGTCGCGACACAGGTGTTGTGTTGAACTTAGTAGACGATATTATAGGTTTCTGTTATATTATAGATTGAGTGAAAATGTGTGGCCTACTTTTAAGTAGGATATTAATTAACCCACTTATTAATAGACACAGAGTTTGAATCCAAGCTTTAAATGTATGGTTATTCCTATCTTATTATGCATTGGTGTAACTTTAATTCACGTTTATTAAAGAGAATAAGATATTTGGAGTTCAACGATATTGTGGAATAATTATGTTTGACCTTTTCATAACCGCGATATTGATTAGTTGGTAAAGTAAGAGACAGTACTGTACTTTAGGTAAACAATTAAAAAGGCGAACGTTTGTTAGAGTACAAACGACAGCACATCAACCTACCTCAATGTTTCAAACTTCAATAGATTTTCAACCTTATCACAATGTTGGAAGGTAAATGTTTGACTAGTAAAATTAGACAGATTCGGGTAGGTTGACCTGCTGGTGTCTGTATTATGTTTATTACTTTTTTACGCAGGTACAAGAGGATAACGAGCGACAAATCGGCCAGTGTGAAAGTTTTGTTTAATCAACACACTTGGAACAAAATGGCCGATAATTTTGACAGATGAGTTAACCCGATAAGTTTAAATCGTGAATATTATTGTAAACGTCTTAAAACGAATGTGATGAACAAATAGATGAACAAGCTCACTGAATTGTTACTAATACAAAAGAAGCTTTTAAATCCACTAAAGCAACCAAACCGTTAAGAATTTCAGTAAACACTGAAAGATTATCAAATCTTTACATTCCATTTAATTTTCGTTGAGAAACTTTTGGCTGAGAAAATAGTAGAGGTTTTAGAAAATCACTTTGAGTAAAACTAGTTTTCTGTAAACTGTGAGGAGATGAGAAATGACACATAATTGAACAAAGATAATAAATTAAAAAAAAAAACTTTTTTTCTAAGAAAGCCTTCGCCTAATCTGACAATTCCAATCCGAAAACCGGATCAAAATCGGTTTTGCCAATAGTGAGATAATTGCACTTAGACATACAAACGTACACGTTCAACTGAGAACCCATTTTTTAAAGTCGGTTACACCTATCGGTCACTATTCATCTCTGCTCAGTTTATATTCATTATAGTTTATATTACATTTGAACTCGCTAAACCTCCACTTTCAAAGTCGGTTAAAAACAAAAAATCGGGTTTAGAATAACTATGTAGAATTAATATTCTCCAAGTCTAGGTAACAATAATTTGTACCTTCCGCTACGTAACGAAGCTAACTAGTTGCCTGAAAATGTTGTAATTACTTTAACTGTAGGTAAACTGGCTCAACTACGTTATCCCTTATAATTGTGTTAAACCTTTACACGTACTTTCTCGTCTCGATAGTAATATAAGTTCAATTAATGTAGAATTTTCGATGTTGTTAACATTCACGTGTTATTTTCACCGAATATCTTGGCTAAATTAGATTATTTACTTATGGGTACGGAAAAAAAAACCAAATATACTTAGTAGGTACCAAAGTCAAAATTCGTTTATTCAATTCAAACTTGGCTGCAAAACAGCACTTTTCGAACGTCAGAAATTTACAAAAGACAACCCCCAAAACGCCCATCCTTCACCACTTCCTATGTATTTTTGTTAGGAAGAAGAAGTGACGCAACAAACTCCCCAGAAACACTAATATTCATCATTGTCTAGATGGAATTAAAAAAAAAGTTCTACAAATAAACAAAAGACACGCGCGTATAAAATGGCAAACAAAATATTCGTTCACATTTACCAATATTGCTATAAAGTGCCAAAAATATCATTCAATCGAACATTAACATTTATTCCTTCGAAAACCTATTTCTCACTCGAATCAGGCTTATTTGAAATATTTTGTAACACTTTCAAAGGAAATCCAGCTAACCTAATGATTTGTCCAGACGACCTTGTCATATCAACGTTCCTAACTATTGTGGTTGCCATGGCAACTGTTTACTGCTTTGCAAAATAACTAAATTGTGTAGGTAATTTAAATAAATCTTGTTAGAATGTTCTAGTAGGTCAATAAAAGATTCAAAACATCTTTGGGCGGACTTTATAACTGTCAAATGCATCAAAATTTATCAAATTTGACAATTAATTAAGTGAATTAATTTGTTGATATCATAGATAACGATGACCGCGGCTCTATGATTTCGTAGAGTTTAAAGAAATTTGATAGTGAAAGATTTCGAATATAGGTTGTGGATATTTGTAGCTTTAAGAATACTAGGTGTTCATATAATGTAGAATGCTTATAAGGTGATCGTTGTTTCATTGAAATGGTTAACGTTCGTTTTGTGTGTTCGTTTCGAACTGCCTCGGTGATCTCGGATTCGAGTGTCCCGGGTCGGGCCGAAATCGCTTTGCACGTTTTAGAAACTTTCACAAAGCAGACCGGAGTCTGAAAGTTGGTGATTGATTCCGCCGCCTGATCTCTCTCCAGTCGTATCGGATTGCCGTCCCATCGGGCTATGAGGATGAAGGAAAACAGGCTATATTCAAACTCAAACTCAAAAGCGTTTTTTGCGACTTTTCCTTAATTAATTACACCAACCCGGCTCAGATGTTACAAAATACAAGTACATCAACAAATACCATAATTTAATAAGGCAATTTTATTAAAAATTAAGTAATCATTCTTCCTTCTCCTCAACTGTCTTTCAATATTAAAAAATAAACCTCTGTCTAATAAGTTTCATCCCTTTTAATTAAACGATTTATTTTTCCCTACGTCCCAAAGTTCTTTGGAAACGGTAACTTAATGAATACAAAGAGAGGCTTGGTTTTCGTTAAAGAACTTTCTAGAAATATTCATTAACATAATTATGAGGTTACTGTGTATATGCACTTGTTTTAATAACCTTTGTTATTAATATTGTGAGATTCTACCAAAATTGTTCGCGAATAAATTATGCCTATGTGAATTCCGACACGGCGGCTGTTCTCATATAAGGAGAACAACCAACTGTGCTGGACATATTATAGTGCACAAGTATTTACGCGGACACAGGTGCACTCTCTATTCCTTCATCCTCATAGCCCGATGTGACGGCAATCCGACACTACTGGAGAGAGGAGGGGAAATCAATCATCAAATTCCAGACTACGGGCTGCTTTGTGAAAGTTTCTAAAACGCGCAAAGCGATTCCGGCCCAACCCGGGACACTCGAATCCGAGATCACCGAGGCAGTTCGAAATACACAAAACGAATGTTAACCATTTCAATGAAACAACGATCACCTTATAAGCATTCTACATTAGGTATATGAACACCTAGTATTCCTAAAGCTACAAATATCTACCTATAAGTATTCGAAATCTTTCACTATCAAATTCCTTTTCAGTAGGTACATTGACGTCGGGCGGAGTATCGATAAAATCCGCACCGTCAGGCGAGAGAACTGAGGGGTATTTTTACGGTCGTGTGGGTCACATTCTTGATTTGCAATACACCAAGTGACCTCCAGCGAATTGCCCGAATCGATAAAAGTTTTTGCGGTTGGCCGGAAAAAAGTTACACAGAAAATTCTTGTTTATTCTTGTCGTCATCCGTGTTCGACGAACGCATAAAAATAAAAAGTTCACATGTGACATGCCTACCTACATTATAAACACTGTTCGTAGGTATGTCACATGTGAACTTTTTGTTCATTATAATAATACAGAGTCAATAGTGTGAATAGGTAACTTTCTCGACGCGTAAATTATTATACCTACTTACAACTTAACAACGTAGCATTACATTTAGAACTGTTAATTTAACAAAGCTGTAATCGGATCTTGTTCGTATTATAAACGCGCTCACTAACGAAATAGTAAACATTGGCAAAATGAATGCAGGTGTAATATTCTAAACATTTATTTCAGCCGTATTATAATTACGCAGAAGCTTACAAAACTCGGATTCAGTACCTACTCTGTGTGCATTTTCAGGCTAACGGATTTTGGTTGTGTAACGCTCGACACATTCTGCGCTTCAAAACATTTTCATGCGGTCCTAAATTTCATCGTTAGAACTGTTAGTTGACGATTTTTCCCATGCGATTCGTGAGATAGCGTGCCGAAAACCGAGCGGAAAATTCACCAGTATAAAAGCGTTTTAAATGCATAGATGAAGTTTTATAACTCTTAGGTACCTATCTCTTTTACATTTAGCAGATTGAACTCTTCAAACTTCTATTCTAATATGTAAGGTTATTAGATACTACGTCATTTGATCTGTCAGACATTAGAATAGCAATACATGAGTATAAGTGCTATCCCATTTAATCTAACAGGCATAATTACTCATTCCAACTAACCTTGCAATAGAGTAGATTATCTAGACACACGGCAGTGTGTCCGCCAAGTTCGAGTAAAAAAGGCGACACACCGGCCGTGGGTTATATTACACGAACCATTTCGGGCCAAATTCGACCCCCCTGTAACTCAAAATCTATTTTATTTACGCCTATCAAATTTCTAGTATCTGTTGAGACCCCCTCACTTATCTAAAATACAAAATTTCATTAATATACCTATTGTAGGTCTTGAGATATTGACGTCAGAAAATCGCTATTTTTACTATACACTCACTGACTGACTGATTCACTGACTCACTCATCAAAAACCTAGACCACTTCCAATGGTCGTATTGACTTGAAATTTGGCATGGAGGTAGGTCTTTATGTCAAGGTAAAGGGAAAAATCTGAAAATGGCCAAGTGTGAGTCGGTTTCAAAATAATGAAGGTGTTTTATACCCGGTGTAAATTTATACCCCTAAGGAACTAAAACGAACTAAATTTATCTATATTTATATAATATATCTTCGAATGGTACAAAGGTTTGTATTTAGTCAAAGTAAAGTAAAAATCTGAAAACGGCCAAGTGTGAATCACTTTCGAAAATAACGAATGTGTAACTTTGATCCACGAACATAATATATGATAACATGTCATGTCAGTCAGTTGGTAAATCTAGTCATAGTTAATCTAGTTCATTTCTTTGTAAGAAACATAGTACATATTAAAAAATCTAAAAGATAGTATAAATGAGACATTTCTTTAACTAACTTCATCATAAGAAAAAAATAAAATAAACAACCTTACAAAAATAAATGAAATCCCACCCAAAACAAAAATGTGAAAGACTGCCAAGTTCGATAATATGGGAATGCTTCGCCTATAAAAGAAGTGAGATCTGAATAAGTACCAAGTTCCATACACATACCTCAGTTAAAAATAGTTACTTTTTAATGATGATTACTTGGCAAGTTTTAATAGAAAATTAAATACTTGATTCATTGCGTTTAGTAGGTTTATAACAAGGTGTATGAAAACTTGCCAAGTAACATCATTAAAAAGTAACTATTTTTAACTGAGGTATGTGTATGGAACTTGGTACTTATTCAGATCTCACTTCTTTTATAGGCGAAGCATTCCCATATTATCGAACTTGGCAGTCTTTCACATTTTTGTTTTGGGTGGGTATTCTAGACCCGTATACATACGCTTACAATAATTTTGCCCAAAAGCCGTTACAGTATGTAATTTCCTTAACATTGAGTGAGGTCGTATTATGGGGCAGAACGCATCCGATATCCATCCTCATTTAATATCAAATAATATATCCTTCTCGGATTCTCTATATTAAACGACAAGCTTATTCCTTGTGGATATTAAATTACGATATCATGTTACTGTAATATTGATAGAATATTCTTTATTGAATGGCGATGGGATAAACAATAGTGAAAGATATAAATAAATTATCTTCCACCGGACTGGGTCGGATTAATACCTAGTAGATAGTATGTACTTATATCATCATCATGTTGTCCAAGCCGTATCCGGCGACGGCGACTCCTAAATGTCTAACCCGGGTCGTTGTTATGATAGGCTCTAATGTGGCTAGCAAAACCGAACTTCGATCTAAAGGTCCGGCTACATGGCACACAAAATAACTGGCAGTAAGTATATATTGTACATATAGATAGATATAGAGTGATAATTAACCACTTCACTGTCCACGATGCAGACACAATAGTTAAACAATCGGTGTGTATCACACATGACTCATGGGACAGGGAAGTCATTAAAAAAAAGGTAGAAAAAATGCTATATAATACCTAGTAGATGGCCTTTTTAGGTAAATGATCTAGCAGTGGCTGATATTTTTTTAAATCGAAATAGTAGTTCTTGATATTAGCAAGTTCAATGTAACAGACAAACAGATTTACCTATAGAAGAAAAGATAAGCAGCCATACAATTGATTGTCTTGTAAAGGACTTCCTAGAAGACCAAGTTTTGAATAGATTCCACTTCTGTACGTATGGATAACGGGCACTTTAGAATAATCATATCGCGTCTTACTTATGATTTAAAGTAAAGTGTGTTTAATAATACCTACGTCATTAGAGTACTACCAGACCGATTCCAGAAATTATTTTATTCATTTTAATAGGTACAGATAACTGGATAACAAGATACAGAAAATGTTTTATTTTAAATACGCATTGAATGAACCTGAGATCCAATTACAACTGTACACAGCTTACATATGAAACAATGCTACATTCTACTTATACAAGTTTATAGAATAAACAATAACATATTTTAATTTAACACCTACATTATCATTAATTAGTGCTCTATCCCTTGTTTTACTTATTATGAAAAAGGGCAACGCCACGTGTACAAATAGGTACAAAGTTTTAAGTGCTTCACACAAACTGTTGTCGTACTAAAACGAACAAACATTATACAAAATATGATTTAAAAAGTTTCATGCACGTCATTTTAATATGTAAACAAAGTGAGTGCCATCTGTAAATATTATATTTTAAGTACATAACTCTTTGAAAGTTTTGCGATAACTTTGTATTCTGATAATAACAAATGTGAAAATTCTTGTGAAATGACGTCAGAGAGAAAAGTATGGACGAAG
The DNA here is from genome assembly GCA_033682625.1 of Helicoverpa zea x Helicoverpa armigera. Taxonomy (NCBI): domain Eukaryota; kingdom Metazoa; phylum Arthropoda; class Insecta; order Lepidoptera; family Noctuidae; genus Helicoverpa; species Helicoverpa zea x Helicoverpa armigera. The sequence continues at coordinate 10,139,535 of JAWIIS010000045.1, forward strand.
ACATGGTAAGCTGACTTAAAACAAAATTAATGATAATGATGATTACAAATCTATATTAAACTTTTGTGTTTATTTGTACCCTAAAGGCTCCGAAACTACTGAACTGATTTGATCAATTATAAAGCTCTACTCTTCCTGAGTAACATAGGCTATACTTTAGCCCAATACGGGTAGTCGTTCTTACGGGACTCGGATGAAACCGCGGGATAACAGCTAGTGTGAAATATAATATAACTTTTGTTGTTGAACGGTTGATGGCATGAAAATACCTTCAACTATGGGTATTCGAAAGTAGAGCCCTTGGGCCCTGAGAACAAGCAAAGGGTTATTTACTTTAATTTATAATTTAATTTAATTTATTGAAATAAAAGCCAACATGGACCAATTACAAATTATAGCATAACATAATCATAAATATACATAAAATTAAACAATTATACAAATACATTTAAAATAACATTTCCACGTTAGCCCGTACATGTACCATGTCACAGTGATACACGACAAGCTGTCAAAAAGACTGACAGTTTGCTTCTCCCGTTTCTTGACTATCGTCTTTCATGCTTTTCCGTCGTAATTCCATCAAATGACGATCCAAAGAGCTTATGCAATTACTCTGCTGATTAAATAAATAGCAGCTTAGTCAAAATATCTTAACTTAAAATTAAGCTTGAATTTAAAAGTTGCTTTGGACACCACAACAAGAAAAACAAATGCTGCCGACGAGTTAATAATTATAAGAACTATGATTATATTTGTTATGCTGAAGTGTGAATGTATTTGGGTTTGCGTCAACTACTCCAAACTTAATAATTATGCCGTTTTAAATAATTACTATGGTTTTTCTTTTGCATATTATGTTATATATTATAGTTATGGTCGCTACATAATATAAATGTATATGTATATAGTTATGGTATATATGGTATATAGTTAAGGTCGCTACATATAAATGGTGATTTGAATTACAAAATAAGTTGTACAGAACTTGGCTTCCATGATATATTTTTTTCGTTAGTCAGATTGTATGGGGAGATTTGGCATTTTTTTTTCATGTCTTTATGTATACCGATTCCGATTCAGAAAGCAACTTTATTCCCGATTGCTCTGAGATTTTTTTGTTTGAATACAAAATGGCCAATTGTGTAGGCAGTTATCAACAATACAAGAATCTCAGACTAACTGCCAGTTTTCAATGGAAATATTGTATCTAAAATGTTATTGTCGATATTTGAATAGGTACTTATTTTTGGAACAATACAAATAATCTGAAAGAAGAATTTGTTCATTTAAAAGATAAGGGGGAAATTGATCATTTTGAAAAAAGAGACCTAAAGCGAAAAAAATAAGAACTTAAGAAACTTTGTGATATTTTATTTAGAACTTAAATAGGTACTTACATAAAAAAAAACATTGAATAAGATTTTGTATTGATTTTCATTGAATAAAATTATGTCAAATAATTTTTTTACTCAATACTTAATACTTTAATGCATACCATAATGTTTACAGTGGTTGTTCTATAGGTAATTTATGTCACAATAATTATGGACCCTGTTTTAAGATAAGGCTATCAGAGAGAGGGTTTTATAAAGCTAAGAATTAGATCAATGTACCTATCACAAATTAGGGTAGGTTTATAGTGTTCATCTGAACACATTTTAGATATTTTTTAGTACTATCATCGACAATGCATATTTTCATTCAATTTTATCCTAAAAACATTTCTACTCGACAGTTCAATATATGCTGAAGTTTGATTGAAAGGGATCAAAACCTCTATCGATGATTACAATCGTTCAGAGATTTTTATCCCTTTTGTAATATCTGAGGTTTTTAATAAAGACCCTGGACAGTGATTGAAAAGGTTTAAATCTTCTGTTAACAAAGGCTTATCTATCTATCTTTAGTTTATTCTTTGTGTCTTCATACTAATGGCTCCATGCACACGACAATATAAACACATAGAAATCTTTCCCCCTTTTTTAGGGTTCCATACCCAAAGGGTAAAACGGGACCCTGTTGTTTTCGCTCCTCTGTCCGTTCGTCCGTCTGTCCGTCTGTCACCAGACTGTATCTCATGAACCGTGATAGTTAGAGAGTTGAAATTTTCACAGATGATGTATTTCTGTTGCCGCTATAACAAAAAATACTGAGAACTAGAATAAAATAAATATTTTGGGGGCTCCCATACAACAAACGTGATTTTTATGCTCATTTTTGCTCTGGTACGGAACCCTTCGTGCGCGAGTCCGACTCGCACTTGGTCGGTTTTTTATAATAATAGTGTATTTAATTTTCGGAGTCGCTAATTCCAGAAAGTAAAAGAAATATCTTTTGGTAATTTCAATTCAGACATGATAAGTAAAACAGTATTTTTGAATTCTAAATACTTCATAAAATATTCAAAGATGTAAGCTAATTTGACCACTATTAGCAAGGGACTAAGTATCATTATTGTAGATCATGTCTACCAAAGGGTATATGACAAGGACTTGACAAAGGTAAAATTTTGAAAACTGACGAAGGTTTTCCTACGTGACTGTAAGTTTACAAACACAGGGAAATTGGTGTCAAAACTGCAACAAATTGTTTAGCTCCAAACATGGACCATGCCCATACTAATCAATCAAAACTCAAAAGTTATTTTTAATAAGTCTTTGCCATCTCTTATGTATGTGTCGTGTGTGTATCTTTTGTTTCAATAAGTGGAGACCATGGAAAAAAAATCCATTCATACACAAATAAAAATTAAGAAATAAAATAAACAACGTACATTTATGTAATTTACCGTATATTTAAATAACTCACTTTCTAAATGGGTCTTGAACACTATTAAACTAAAGAAAAAGAAACCAGGTATTAACCCAACCTAAAAAGGAGAGTGCACAAAATGAGGCCTGTGCTCAAACATTAGAAATGATTAATTTGATAGAATGGCCATCATAGTTTCAGTTAGGCCTAGGTATCGTTTGCGTATAATCATCTATGGTATTCAATCAAATGGCAACTAGTATCCAATTATAAGCCTGCGTTCAATGGAACGTATGTGATACGACATAACTATACTAGCAATTACACTCGAAGCCAAAGAATTCGGGCCATCAACATTGTTATTAATGCTACATCAAAATAATGAACACGAACTATTTGTAATTGACGAAAACTAATCAAAGGAATGGTAACAAAATAGTTTTGTAATTATATCGTCAACTTGATTAAGTTTGGAAAGTTTTAATTTAGTTTACAAAATAAATACTCATTATTATCAATGTCAAATGAAGTGAAAAACGTAGGTGATGAGTTGTTCAAGAATAAATATAAAAAAAATACTTTAATCAGTGCCTCTATTTATTGTTTCCGAGTGTAAAATGACGGAAGTTGGCGAGAAAGGAAAGCATCAAGTGTGTAGATAAACTATGTAAGTCTACCTACTACATACTTGTACCCTATTATAGTATTTATATATAAGGTCCCTTTTTTGAAGTCGGTTAAAAATTATTGAAAGCTTCTTTTTATTATTTTGAACTGCAAGAATTATGACGGTTCAATGAGTTTAACGATGAAATTGCTATTAAACAACAATGCCATTAAATTATTGGTATATACTTAAATAAAAGTTTTATTAGAATGCTCTTTATCTTAAAAGCCCTTTTATCTCATCTAACCGGACAAAGTTTTGAAAGAATTCTTTGAAGACTTATTTGTATTTTGAGTGCTGTTTCAAAAGTTCCAAATAACTTTTCAATAAAAATATGTTCTGAGAAAATATTCAAGAACTCGTCTTTAAAGTAATGTATTGTGAATAAACTGTCAAAATTCATTCACTTTTAATAATAGTTATTTAAATTATGAAATATACACCTGGTTAAAAATAAGTTTTACCGACTTCTTAAAAAGAGATTCTCAATGTTACTACGTATCTATACCTACCTACCTATACATATACGTTTCTAGCTGAAAACCAGCTACAACGGAGAATAATTTAAAATCGTTGTTTTTTAATGCAACATTTTAAGTACCTACGGATTTTTTATTAAGTTCACTCTAGTACCCATTTTAACCAAAATCCGCAAAATTGGTAACAAACAAACTTGGTTTTATGTCAAGTGACGGCAGTTTCAGGCAGAAAAAAATCCCAAAGGATAGCTAAAGTTCAACGAAGGTTGTAAATAAAGTCTGTGACCAATAAACGTCACGAAAACTCACGATTTTTCTTTTCACAGTCGGAAAAATGTTTTTGAAGAAGAAAATTTTTTATGAAAGATCATAAGATTGTTCAATTAGAAAGGATTTGGTTGTTTGTTTGCAATTTTAGTATGTTGTATTCTTTATTTTATACATAGACTATAGCTTCCGTTTACTCTCATCCCGTGGTAACTGCTTTGCGCTGGCGGATAAAAATAATCCCTCTCCATATATGAGTTACCTAACACTAAGAGATATTATTTTAAATGGGACCAGGTGGGTCGAAAGTTTAGCCGACTCAGGCAAATAAACAACTACAATAAAATATAAAAAAATATTAATACTTCAAAAATGTAATGAAGTCTTCAGCTTGTTTTTAATACATTTCCAAATAATTTCAGTTATTTTAAAAAATGCTGGCAAAACAGCCGATTAAAAGTTTCGTGTTTCATTCTTTGAAACTGTAAAGTCAGCCATCAGCGAAATTCGTAGAATTTCCCAACGGGAGCCTATTATGAAATAAATTGGATAAAAAGAGCTTACTCACTAATATCCAAGTCTGCGCTAAGACGGATTTCCATAGAAAATTATTATGAGAGAAAAATATGTTAAAAACTCTCAAGAATTCTAACTCAACTCTCAGCAAGAATAATACAGAATATAAGTTTTTTGGTACGAACGAAAATTTATTATTCTTAAAGTGTTGAAATAATTCTGAATAATATTAATTTTGTGCTTACTTTTCCTTGTTATCAATATGATGAAGAATACGCTTGATATGTCTCGAAATAATATTTTGATAAACTCATTTTGGTTGAAATAATTTCTGAATGAAATTCAACGCTAGATCTTGATTTTGTTTATGTAAAATATACAGAGAAGGAATGGGCGTTAATCATTGCCACGCTTGCTCAAGGCGGATTGGCTATTTTACACTTTAATATCGAAGTTTCCTTCACCTTTATTCAGTCACTAGCTGACCCGGCGAACTTCGTACCGCCTAATAAATCTTACGCGCAATGTTTCCTTATTTGCTCACCGTTTAGACCTACCCTGGACTACTACAAACATTTTAAAACCAAAATCAGCTCAATCGGCCCAGCCGTTCTCGAGTTTTAGTGAGACTAACGAACAGCAATTCATTTTTATATATAAGAGATTGGTGTCCAAGATACACAACGAAAGCACATTAAACTTAAAAAAACCGGCCAAGTGCGAGTCGGACTCGTGCAAGAAGGGTTACGTACCATTATTTATAAAACGGACAAAAAAGTCATGTTTGTTATATGGTAGCCCCCAAAAATATTTATTTAATTCTAGTTTTCAGTATTTGTTGTTAGCAGCAACAAAAATACATCATCTGTGAAAATTTCAGCTCTCTTACTATCACGGTTCATGAGATACAGCCTGGTGACAGACGGACGGACGGACGGACATATGAGCGAAAACAATAAGGTCCCGTTTTACCCTTTGGGTACGGAACCCTAAAAAATACATTGATAATTGCTTGACCTGGAATCGAACACACCCCTAACTAAGAGGCAAATGCTTTACTTTACCAACACTCCACCACATAGCTTTTATCAACTTCAAATAAACAAAACACCAATTAAAATAGTTATTCAAATTATTGTACTACTATAGGTCCATAAACAAAACATTTTACTCAACTGTTTAGTGCCAATAACAATTTATCGTCTATTTACAGCTGGACAGAAATACATAAAACGGCTCCTTAAGCAGTCTGTAATAAATTAGATTCCCTGCTTTTCCAAGACAATCAACGCCATCGATCAACGCAAATAGGATTTGAAGAGGTGACGCAAATGAGTTTTTAATACTTTTTTTAAAGACCTTCCCGTCGCGAAGACATTTTCAATCCTTGGTTTTGGTCCTTTCCTATAACTCCGCCGTTGTTATTATTTTCTTTAAAAAGGTTTTCTGTGGTATTAAGATTATAGTATAAGGAAATTCACGTAACCATTATAGCTGGGAAGGCTTATATGTAGGTATCAAAATAGAACCCGAATACTGAGCATCTTCCAGTAACTATTTAAGCTCCGATTATTGCCATGTTTACACGAAATACTCCACGTTGCAATTCAGATATTTCTGATACATTTATTCAACAACTAAGTCGCTTACCTCATACTCAGAATTCGCAAATCCTCATAAATATGAAAGAATATTACAAAATCTGTCAATCTGACATGCTTTTACTACAAAACTACAGAACCTATTTTAATTTCGGCAGATAGTCTAGTCTAGTTTAGAAAGTTAGAAAGAACATGGCTGCTCTTTACCCAGTTGCGGCACGTAGGTCACACGGACCGATTGCACCAAGCATTGACATTCTTTATTCCTTATCACCTGAAAATGGATAGATCTGCGTGGCTGTTACTTAGCCACGAGCTCATCTGTTCCAAAAGTAACACAAAAGCCTATCATCATCACGTGGCTAAATGGTCATGGTCATTAAAATCAAATTAAACCCTTGGACCACTCATTTTAAACAAGAAAAGAGTACACTGCAGATTTTCAGTCGGTCGATAGTTTGGGCTCATAAATCAGTATGAAGATGAATGGTAGTACTCACATTACAAAGATCAGGTATTTAGCCTGTATCAGACCGACTGAAAACTTTGATTGGAATCAAGCTGTCCTTCAATTAAATTAATTTACCAACTGTCGGCCGACTGTCTAGTCTTCGGTGTGTGGATACTCTTTCACGTCCAAATTCCGATAATGGTGGATCCGACTCAAATTGGAAAAGTTATTCGTTTGTTTCACAGACTTTGTTGAACAGATCGAAGGGTTTATGTCGCCTGGTGAAGCGTGAAAATGTATGTTGTAATGTTCGTATTACCAGACAGATTCAGTAGAATATACCATCGTTAGTGTAGCCTATCTATGTTAAAACCTCTATAGGCTGAGTACTTTTTCGGCGATAGTTGAATCTGTGAGATGTATGGTGGAAAAAAGATCAGATGTCGACTGAATAAAGGGTCTCATGGAACAATTACACACAACAATTTTGTCACAATTATCTTCAAACCATGCGTATGCGGGGACTCTAACATGTTACTTACTAGATTCAGGTCTTTTGATTTCTCCAATGCATAAAAACTTCAAGAGTGACTTGCAAACTTGAAGTATGACCTCCACAAACATATAGTCATCACAAGTAATGTATCCATAGAGTTATATACTTTTAAAATGTTTTCCTATTTTATGCCGATGTCGACGACTAAAGAGAATAAAAGTGTGTCAATTATTCTTTCATTTTGATCGACTTTTCATGTTCAAAGCTACCCCAAAAGTATCGCCAAGTTTTATAACGTTTACACTTTCACCGCAATTTCTCGGCTGTATCATGTGTCCATTTGTTCAGGCTCCTCAAGGCGACCTAAGCAGTTTCGTAGGACCTAACATAATATTTGACAATTATTTTGAAATAGGATACGAAAGTTTGCTAAGACTTTGTTTTTATAGTAAAAGGACCTACTCCATCATCTGCCTAGCCTTTTCTCAAGTATGTTGGGGTCAGCTTCCAGTCTAACCAGCAGCTGGGTACCAGTATTTTACAAGCAGAGACTTCCTATCTGATCTCCTCAACCCAGTTACCAGGGCAACCCAATACCCCATGATAAGACAGATTGTTAAGAGTTTCTGGCTTCTGACTGACTACCCGTACCGACTGTCAAAAATGTCCAAATGACAACCGGGACCTACAGTTTATTATGCCTTCAAAAAACTTATACCCATTATTATATATTTATCATAGCGTTAAAAATACTGACAACACGAAATACATCTTAGCTAGTTTTATTTTGACATAAAAACACCATTAAACTTGGCTGAACCTTTTTCTATTAAAAGGCAATCAGGTCAAGGATTTATATAATGGTGCCCAAAAAACAACAGACTGTCTCCTTAAGAATGAAAATATAATTTAACGTTTATACAAAGTTATGTTTGTATGAAATGGGAACTTGATGAAAATAATACTGAGATTTGATTGAAAATAAATTAGGCGTAAGAATTCAATGACACGCGCTTTCAAACACGGTTTTTACCGATAATATGTATGTACTTAAGGAGGATTAAAATATTTGGTAGAACAAGTATTGAATAAATAAGTAGTGATCTAACATCACCATAGTGAAGGTAAAGCTACGATAAGATCTAAAAAGATATCTAGGTATAATAATATTATAAAGCTGAAGGGATTTTTTGTTTGCAAATCGCATGCAATACATCTCCGATTAAAAGAAAATCTTTCAATGATAGGTCATATAGCTAGCTTTTATCTGGTTTACACAGAAGGCATGAAACCGCAATTCCCAAGTAAATCTCATGAAACAAAAATATATTTCCCAAATGAAAAAATCTGAATCGAATGGAATTAAAAATAAGCGCATAAAAGTTGCATTGTTACAAAAATGTAATTACTGCCGCGAATATCTGAATAAATATATGTAGATGTAAATATAATTGGAAAATTCTAGTTCTGCAAATATCTGAATACAATACAGTTATCACGTTTTATAACAATACGCATTTTTGTAGTGTCGGGAGAGTACCTTGTTAAAATGTTAACGGAAAATGCATAAAAGGAATTTTCTGACAAAATGTAAAGTATTGCAGATGAAAACGTATCGGTATGGTTTAATTTCATCATTGAATTAGTATTGCAATAGTGTAATTGTTTGTTACTGTTTCACGCTAGGATGCCTGAACATATTATTTCAATACGGCTACGGGATAAACGAGGTCCTAGATACGATTATCTATTTATAAACCGAGTATGGGAATAGTTCCCTCGAGACATCATAACTAATACTAGAATAAAAAAAAACATAAATAGTACTAAAAACGAAAAATATGCATTCCCCATTTTTCAATCTTAACAAATTATACCTAGTTAAAAAGCGTCCTTGGGTAGATACAGACGTAAAAAAAAAAAAAAAAAAATATTACCTAACAGTTTCAAATAAAGAAAAATGTAAAACCAGCCAGTTAAAAATATAGCACTAAAGGTATAAAACAATAAAATATTCCACAGTTTCTATACAGTTACTCGGAGACTGATCCCAGTGGGTGCCTGAAAATACTGAAGTCATTGAAGCATGAAGCCAGTAGGTACTTGTTAAACTTTTATATTCAGTCCTGTAGTTTATGATATACGCGACTTTTGAATTTGAAATCGAATTGAAGGGAAGAATTATTTAAATAAAAGACAATTGTTCAGAAGAGATATATGTAGGTACATTATTAACGTGTCTATATGTTATTCAATAAAGCTATGCCCCGCGGTTTTACCCATGTCCAGTAGAAACTAGTTCACACACCCGCATAAAAAGAAGATTTCTCTTTTTTCCTTCGTCGATAAAATTGGCTCTAACACCGAAAGAATTTAAAAAATCGGACCAGGTGTTCCTGAAATTAGCCCGTTCAAGCATACCTACTTAAAAAATATCTTCAGCTTTATAATATTATGTTTTTCTTTTTATTTTAAATAGTAAGTTTTTATATATTAGATGTGTCTAATAATAATACGAATATGAAACCTAGATGATTTAACCTGTAACATAATAATGTGTGAACAATCGCTTACCCCAGAATTCTACATAGTAGATAATTATTTCATAGTACAAGTTATAACACTGGTTTCTAAGAAACTCTGAGGTTGGGTTATATTCAAAATTCTATGTAATTTTATGTGAGCTGTTTATAATCACCTGCGGGAAAGTGCCAAAAATATATTAAAACAAAAACAAACGAGCGGCTCTGAGAAGATTGAACCCTGATCTTTATAAAAGAGATTTAATAGTAAGAATACCAAATAATTGTTTCAAGATTGGTTTTAAATTTATGCTGGATATTACGTGGAGTGTTTATAGATGATATTATTATAAAATATATAGAAATAATTGTAAATAAATATTCCTTTTATTTTTTACCTTGCCTCAACCGCATTCAACATGAGCGACTGCCTACTAAAAAGTTTGGTAAAAAGATAAAAACTTTTCCGAACACAAAATGTGACATATATAAAAAAAAACTTGCACAACGCGGGTTACCAAATTCGAATTCAATTTTGTTCCATTCACAAAAGTGCCAACGTTGGCACAGACACAAGAGAATTCGAAATTCGAACAGAACATAAACGTCTGTCTTGTTTATGGTTGTCGTAACTGGCCCAAAGATTGCTGTATTAGAAAGCCAATCCTTTTATGTGACTGACTGGTGTACTGGGCAGAATATCAAATAGATTGAAATGGATTTTCTCGAGAAAATCCAACGTCCAGTTTTGTTGAGACACGGACAAATTCGTGGAATACTTATGTAATGTTGGGTTAAAGCTAAGCGTCCACTTGTCGGTATCATACGCAACGGACATATCGCACGCAACGGATCATAGTATTATTTATATAGAAACTCATATAAGTGCGTCCACCTGTCCGCATCGTACGCATCGCACATCGACATATGCGGTGCCTGCCGATGACGTAATACGTAATGCCAATCTATCTCTTCTCGAATATGTTGTGTACCCAGATACTATGTTTTCTTTTGTTGGCTTTTTTTCCAAATCTTCTTCTTCTGCTAACAAACAAGCTACAACGACTTATTGTTCTTCATCGCTTTCCTCCATTCTCACAGGGTCCACACATGCGTTTACTATGAAAATCCGAATGAACTGGCAATATGCTGGGATACTCACAGTCGGTAATTCGTACCCTGCCGGTACAGTGGACGCAATGTGAAATATTTATCAGTTTTGTACGATGCGTCCGTTGCGTACGATACCGACAAGTGGACGCTTAGCTTAAGACGTAGACTGTTTTCAGCCACCTAAATGACGGCGCTTTTTGCGACATGCCAGTGACGTGTTGTTGAAAAAATATACCGCAAAAAGTGTGAACAAAGTACTTCAAGCGCCAATATATTACATAGTACAGTATTTGTTGTTAATTGAAATACAACCCTTCATCCATATTGACACACAAACACTATGCCAAACAGACAAACAAACAAACATTATATAAACAATGCATCCTCCTTTGGGAGAAACAATATCTTCAAACTGATGTTGAGGTATCTAACGGTCTATCCCAATATTATATCTATCTAT